>OU452168.1:15350700-16604866 GCA_911728515.1 Peribatodes rhomboidaria | reverse complement strand
ATCTCCTAGAGATCGCTGGCCAATGTGTCGTTTTGAAGTCCACGGTCAAATAATGAAATTCTCGACTCCAACTTCCTTATTAATAAACGTTCTATAGCCTCTGAATAGTTATACGGTGTTTTGTCATCTCGATAAATTAAAAAAAAATTAAGCAAGAAAACACAAAATACTGTCATCCTTAGCAATAAACGTTGTATAGCCTTAGTAAGGCTATAATACAACCTTAATGAGTAAGGGAGCATAATTATGTTTACATTATGTAAGTAACGACAAGAACATAATACATGATCTAGAAAATAGCTAAGACGGGATGTAAAATCGTGAGATAAAATCCATACTAAAATTATGAAATCGAAAGAGTCTCTGTCTGTGTCTTTGTAGGCTTTTCACGGCTAAACGGGTCTTGAAGAAACTTTATGATTAGTTGCAGTATTTCACGATAAGGTATTGGATACTATTTTCTGAATAAACGCGAACAAAATGAATGGTTTTTCAATGAAGCAAAAGAACTCAAATCGCTATGAGAAACTGTCCAGATGTATGTCTGTGTCACCTATACTTTAGTCACAACACGTGCACTTCCCAAGACAAATTGCACTTTAAACAAGACCAACATTAAACAATGATCTATTTTGTTACGTCTGGATGGCCAGTCACTACAGTGGCGAGTGATTCACCATCTATTTATCCAAGCTGGTTTGACATTTCCGACAATGGCTCTCAGCAAAGAGACATCTTGATGTATCGGATAGTCGTGCTGTACGAATATTTGCCTATTTAGTTGAAGAAATTAAAGTTTATCAAATAAAAAGTTGTGTCATTGACATCCAACTCCTGATTATGGGACTCTGATATAGGTTATTTGTATTAAAAATTTTGAGCTAGATATTTCATGAACACTTGATTTTTATCTTTCTGTTATTATCTAAGCAGTGCCCATCAATTGTAATTATTTAATAACCCTCCTGATAATTTCCCTGTAGGTATTTATTTTCTTTCAGTTTTTTAAAACTGCTGATTGACTGCGACTGACCAAATAAATAAAAACCTTTGGCGTGATATTGATGCTACTAGTTATTATATTAGCATACTTACTATGAATCTAAACGATTAATATAGCTTTGATCGTTATTTAAAACTGGCTTTTGTTGCTCTTATGAAGACACTGGTAAAGTACATACTGTACCGAGCCCTGAGTAGGATAAGGGTAGGAAGAAGAGGAATGTCCTATGAAAGACTCCCAATGTTTCTTAAAGACGTCATACCCCAAACATCAGTCTGCAAGAATTTCTCAATTCTCAACTATGACTAATAAATGCCACACCATGTCGCTCTAGTACGCGTATTTAGCTAAACGTAGGCGACGCTAATAATACCGGGTCTATTTCAAGTTCATACATTGATTACACATACCGTACCTACTTCACGTAGACATTCGTAAACGGCTGGGAAATCGCTCTTATTTATAATTATTAGGGCTCTGTTCCTTGGAACTGCTTGACACAAACTGGTTAATATTTAATGGTAAATTAAATAAATCACTGACATCCTCGTAGTAGCCAAAATTGTACTATTTTTCAAAGCGGCTTTTGCAAAAAATTGTTAAAAGAAGTCTAAATAATAAAGGTCGGAGACGGCAATGTCACATTGCTTGCATTGCTCACAATGGTTCCAAGGTAAACTCAAACCTAGCTAACTGAGCTTTTTAAAATTGATCTCGTTAGTTTATTCACTCAAAATAATGACTCAAGATAAGAAAATTTATTTCCAAAAAATACGAAATTATTTACAATTTCACAAAAAAATTGAAAAATCCTGAAAATAAAAAGACAATTCCCAGATATACCTGAGGTCCCACACTAGGCTCAAGATCCGTAACGTGGAAACCAAGAAGACGAAAATTGATTACATTAAAGAGGTGTCCTATCAAATATCTACAGTTATCTACAGTAATTTTGAAATTAAGTTTTAGTAATTTAAGTTTAAAGTACAATTATTATCCTAATATTGTAATATCTATAGTATGTGTTGAGCGTGTGTGTGCGCGCGCGCGCGCGCGTGTGTGTGTGTGTGTGTGTGTGTGTGTGTGTGTGTGTGTGCGTGAAATATCGAGTCTTTTCCAAGGAACATAATAGAATTTTTAAAACTACGAACCTACCCTCACATCTCTATGTTTTCATAATTTGTGGAGTAATTTTCGTAATTTGTGGTGTCCGACATACTAGTATTTTTATATTACCGGTCACATTAGTACACACATTAGGTCACACAAGTAGTTAAAACTTTTTGCGCTTACTGTCCCAAACTGTAACTATCCTATTAGCCGGATGTCGCGGCGTCTGCGTGCATTCCGGACGTTCGCCATAAACCCGCCGTGACGGACCTTGGTATCATTCGGAAATAACTCACCACCGGGTTAACCGGATTCATCAAATACTTCAGCTTTTCAACTATTTGTCATTGAGTTCATTTGCGTTGAATTTTCTTGGTTATTTTCAGCACAGTGATACTTTTCAAGGATTTTTTATTTATTTATAGATTCCCCAATTTATGGGAGCTTCCTATTTACTTTTTTCGTTACGAGTTGACGATTATTTTTCAGTTTTTTTTAGCTAACCGATAATAATATACTCCGCCAGGTGTAGCGTTCGTAGACTAAAATGTCACGTGGGTGACACACACTACACCAGAATAAGTAATTTACTATAACTTCGAGAGAGACGGATATGATGCACGAGTGACGTAGTATGGTGTCAACTCCCGAAACACTAGACCTTGTTTTTTTGGATCATGTATTTATCAAGGTTTCGTGATTTTATTTTTGACTGAAAGACCTTTTTATTCCATTGACGAGTTTTTAAACGATAGTAAATAAATATACATAGAATTGCTTAATTTAATTTAATTTTTTATATATTTTAATAATTAATTTTTTTTTCTTTTTTTGTCAATTTTCTTACATACAATTTTTTTATAATAAAGTGGTCCTCCTCTGCCCTAACTTGCAGCGCCCGACAGGGCCCGTTGTGACTTTTGTGCCTTATTGTTTAAGACCTATGCACACTGTACGGTTATGCAATAAAAATTTGAATCTGAATCTTCATCTTCATATGTCATATATTTAATGCTACGTTTAACAGAAATAAGAAATCAGAATTTATTGAAAACTTCAATAGTTTTACGTCACACTCTTATGACGCAGCTACCCAAACCGATTCTTGACCTTCGCCACTAGAGAACGACATTGATCCTGGTCTTTACTTGTCTCTTGCCAGTCGTCAAGACCGTAATTATAAATTATTCCATCACATCAATAACTGACATAACTCGTTCGCTCTCCGCCGATGACAGCGCCCATATATCTTGAGGCCCGTTATCACCAATCTTTCAAGACAAATAACAAGTTCAAGTATAATGCACTTGGCAGGACTCTTTGGCAGAGAAGCTCGGTTTCCTAAGCGATATCATATCGTTATCTTTTGGCTGCGAGGCAGCTTAGAATGTTATTGTTTTCAACTGATTGTTTCAACAAATACCAACTCCACAGTTTTTTAAACCGTTGATAGTGAACCTGCATTCTGAGCTTATGGGAACGATTTCTATCTAGAGCAAATATATGTGATTGTTATATGGTTGAGTGTTAAATAATATCTATTTAAGAGTACATTTAAAAATATAATTTTTTGTAATATATGTGTGTCTCTGGCCATCATAGTACAAGCTTTCTGCGTCTGACCTCAGACCTCAGGGTCAGACGACCGTGTATGCAAAATGTAAAAAAAAAATCTCCTCTGTGCAATAGGAAACCTACAATTCATCAGGTGTTCAGGATAACAAGCTTGTATACAGACTGTATAATAATGGCTGCCAAATATCATTAAAATTCGGTCAACAGTTAAGAGTCAAACAAGAAATACCTACGCTCGTTACGCAAACTTTCGCTTTCATAATGATTTATTAGTTCTGCTTGGACATAGCTCGTTTCTAGGACAGTGGAGCGTCCAACTTCAATCGATTTTATTTGCGTTGTCAATGAGGAGATCTGTCGCGTCGTCTTTAGAGGCCATGGTCAGGCTCGAATTTATATGGGGCGACCTAGACATTCTTAAAACAATTAACTAGGTCATTAAAATTATCTTAGAAGTCGAAAACTTAGGAAATCAATTACTAAAGCTCAATTGCTCAGATCTAAGCTACTGTAGTCTCGTTCAGTAGGCCCATTTGAGACCTAGTTTTAATTCTAGGTTAGATGTTCCCTCTAAATTCTCAATTGTGCATTTAATTATTTTTTTAAACACTCTTGTAATCGAGTGATGTCAAATGTTTACAAATAACTAGCTGCGCTCGCGGTATTAGAAGTACCCTATATTATTTTCTATACCCCTGACAACGTGTATGCAAAATTTCATTTAATGACTGATCGGTTGAGAAGTTGAGGCATGAACGTGTCACACACAACATCATTTTCGCATTTGTAATATTTGTAAGGGTTACAAAACAAAGTAGAGTCAATAAATTAATAATCATTTAAATAAATTTTCTGCATCTAACATTTATGTAGGTTCCTATATTTCAACCCCAAGGATAAAAGCATCCCAGGTGCGCGCCAAGCCCCGCTATTTGCCAAATTAACTGTAATTTATCTCTTGACTTACTGACGTGGACTGATATAATATGGGCCGAGATTGGATTCTGCCGTAAATTCTTATAATTAGATTTCATTGAGGATATGATGCATTTTGTTTACGGTAGATGCACTGAGTAGCCTTTGCGTCTTTAATTAATCTTCAGAATGTTGCTATAAATAATCCTAGCATTGGTCTATGTCCATAATAATATACGTAGGGTACTTTAATGTACGTTATAGTTACTGTCAAATTTGATACTGAATATCGTTCAGCGAAGTGTGAGTGCTGTATTACACCTCTGCCAGCCTCCTCGGGGGAAAGGCGTGACGATATGTTATGTTATAGTTATCATAACTAATTAGATCGAAAAACTTTGAAATTGTACATCAGTATTTCAGCGTGTTACAAAAACTCTGTAATTAAATTGAAGGGCATGTACATACACTTATAAGTATTCATGCTAAAATAAAAAAAAATGCACATTAAAAATAGCAAGAGTTATGGCCGGTTTAAGAACGCAAGGAAAAAAGGAAATTTAACAAAAATGTCAACAAATCTGTATCATATGTTGGGGGCTGATAACCTAAGAAAGTAGCGGCATGACGTTTAAAACGCGTTAGTTTACAAATAAAACTGACGCGATTAGTGGCTGCGTTCGCGCTTTTACGAGAACGGAGCACGATGTGTGCAAATTTTTCTAGTCAATATTTTATTTAAATTATCATAATTTCATTCTCCAGCCGAGACTGGATGCGCACTTCGCGGATATAACAGGATTTTTGTAACACCCTGTATGTCATTGTAATACATGTATTGTCTACCAATATCAACCAAGCAAAACAATAATTATCAACCAAATCAATAACTAATAGAATCGATTACACCTAAAAATGTTTCAATGCTTTCACTGCAAATATAGAAATGTTTCAAAATTAACCTATTATTATATTTCAATATATATTAGCTCATCGGACTGATCTCATGTTTATTTGTACTCCTTACAGCTGGGAGTTCAAAAGTCTCATCTGTAAAACATGTTATTTCTTGTGTAGCGAATCACAAGCGTCTTAGTGATTTGACGTCACGGCTCTGATTTTATGAAGTGCGTAACTGAAATAGATGTTGACTTAAATTACAGAAATGAATGTGTTAAAAATGATGATGTTTTATTGTAAGTATAAAAGTTTACGACACTCAAATAAAACACAAATAAATAAGTGCTTACGTAAGAATTAGTATCGGAGTAAAATTTTAAAATATTGTGTAAGAAAATTCCGTGAAATCAACGCAGTAATAGGCATTTATAAGTACATTGAATTTGAAGAAAAAAAACCTACATTACATACGGTATTTTGCACAATATGCAATAAACACATACACCTACACTCTACACACAGCGACACACATATCAAAAATAAAACTTTACTTGAACGAATCATTCTCTATCAGCTGCACAAAACATTACCTAACATTTTCTTCCAGAAACAATTCAATTCCACGATTATTCTTCAAAATAATGACGAAACTGTAACTATAATTACCACAAATTCTTCATCAAGCTAATCATTATGACGGACCAACATGATTTTAAAACAAATCCACTGGATGACATAAAAAGCTTCACGGACAATGCAAAACAAAAAGTGAACAGTGATTCGAGTGTGATATAACACTGTATTGTACAAACCATAATAACTCCAATAACAAGACATTCACGATGGATACTGAACACTCAGACACGATGACCGCGGAGGCCATAGGTCAGTTCTCTACGTATATTGGATGAACAATGATAGATAATGTTTAGATGCTTGGCCTAGTATGCGCTTTGGAGAAAGGACTATGTTCACAGTTCAGGGGTCTCACTTCGCACGTGCTATTTATTTGCAGTCTCTGTCTCTCGTGGTAGAAAATCATCAGAGAGAGAGTGATCGAGAATATCATGCGCCACTATAGGGTTCAGCAACTATCGCTTGCCAATCTTTGTTCTGTGGCTTATATGCTTGGCCCCACCAAGAACTATCCACTTGTAATCTTGGTTTTGTTTTATTTTGTCCAAATGGCCATAGTCTAAGGACAGAGAGCGTAGAAAAAAACAAAGGTCTACACTCGTAGCATCGTAGTATGTGCTACGGTAAGGCTACGACGGTTGCTACGCCTACCGTGTTTGCTAGCATAATAAAACGGGCTCTATGTTAAGCTAAAATTATAGTATGGGGTTTTTATATTGGTTGCTGTTGTAAAAAATCTGATCTTCTTTTGATCGATTGTCGTAACATTTTTTTCATTTAACAAGGTAATGAAATACATATATGAATATTTCTATACTTAGATTTAATTCTTTTTTTTTTGCCAGAAATCGTTCTTGAACAGAGTTCTTTCGTAACTTGCATCGATGTCGTCGAGTTACGTAGAGTAGTTTTAACTTAGACTTATCATTGTTCCTCCTTTAAACTAATTGGCATGATTTCTCTTTAAAAAAACCTGGCAAAACTCTTCAAATTAATGCTGACCTACTTTACACTCTAACATTGACACTAGGGCTCCCAGACTCTAGAGCCCAGCACAGTAGTTAGAGCAAACACTCAAAACTATACCAAAATATATATACCTATAAATAATATAGTCGTTTTGTAGAATAGATTTTATGAATAAAATACTTAAAAGAAACCTACACTAAACACACTACCTACACTTCCATTGTGTTAGCATGTTTCAGACTATCATTTGTGTGTAACCTGGCTTTGATCTGTATCTCAAGATATTGCAAATGTTATTGTATCATAAGGTCATATCCATTCATATAGTCAAATCATATAGCTGTGAATTTAAAGCTTCAAAGCCATCCTTAACCTCGCCTTTTCATTACATATAAATGCTGACTTTTTAGAGATATTTCACGGTGTTTTGCTTCACTATGTCTGTGATATAACAATCTGTTTGCTGGGCAGTTGAGACCCCTTCGACCTATAGTAATTTAGGCCAGTGCTTTTTGAACTAATAGAGAAATCCAAGCTTGCTGTCCACCTTCCTTTTAGTCGATCTTTGGGACCCGGGGTTTATTGGCCTACAGCAAAATCTAACCATCACCTTATCTTTACCTTCACGCTTTGCCCCTTTATCTTGCCCTTATCTTGGACCCTTACCCTCGATGAACTGTATCTGAAGTGTGAGTGGTACGCAGAGTTCGGCGAGTGGTTGTCGCGCGTGTCGGTGCCGGCGCTGCTGCGCGCGCGCGTCTGCGCGGAGGAGAGGCGCGCCCGCGCCCGCACGCTGCAGATCAACATGGACGTGAGTTTACCTTCCATCCTTATTGCTTACTGATTCGTGCATAGCGACCACGATGCGGGGACTGCGTTATTTAGCTTAGCGTTGTTTAGTGTTTATTTTTGTAGAGTTTGTGAGATGCGGGCGCGCGGTACAATACTGAGTCAACTGAGTGACAACTCTCCGCGCGTGAGATTTGGCTCGTCCCGCGCACCGTGCGTTGCGTTGCGCGTCGTGCTACGTGGCGTGGCGCGAAGTAATGTGTGAAGCCTGTACCAGACCATAGCCTCGAACGCTCGCGAAAGTGTTCCTATTAGTTGTTAGCAGCTTTTTGAACAATACGAGCGGCGCATCGGCGCTTTTGCTGGTGTTCGCGGCAGTAGTCTGGTACGGGCTTAATATTAAATCGTTTTTCAATTGTATGCCCCGGTTGTTTAATAACAATCATATCAGGGACGGAGACTTTAGGTAGGACTAATATTTCTTCTGTGCTACAAGCGGCTTAAATATTCTGACTCCAGAGTTGCCTATACGAATAGTGCGTTCGGCAGCCAAACTCAATGGCGCCATCTGTAGTTTCCATTAAAAACTTCAAAATCACCGGATATTGACTACAGTCAGTCGTAAACTTTAACAACGAGGTTTCCCGCCATTTTACAGCTCTTTAAAACCTAACGCCTGTTTTGTTTGCGTTTTATAGTATGTGGTGAGCGTAATTCTGAGATCTGAGGTTCTATTCTAGCACATGCGATGTTATTTTTGTCCCCGTCCCACTATAAAAGTTTGGCAGTAACAGAGATATTTTCGAACGCGCCAGAATCATGCCCCACACCGACCAACTTGTCTGTAAGTGGCCACATGGGAGAACTAAAAAGTGTCTAGGGACGGTTCTCAATTTGGTTTGGCAAATGCGATTGTGGCTCTACAATACAGTTCTACAGATAAACGTAGTATCTGTTCCATATGCTGCATCTTTTATTGACGCTATTGTGATGGGCGTTCAAAACTATTACGACTAGTATTATGGCTGCTGAACGATGAGAAATAGAGAACGTAAAGCTTTGAACTTTGTTTGTGTCGGGAAGTGCATAGAGCGCGCGAGGCTAGCTAGCTATTATATTGGCACCGGACACTTCAACTCTGCAATATTAGAAAGACAACCAATTAAAAATGCTTTAACTAAACTTCTATTCGTCTGTAATTACACAAGTGCGGTCTCATCGCTTAAAGTTATGTATTCCAGACCACCAATCATGCTAGGAGTCCAAGGCTCGTTTACAGTTTTTGGAGTAGCTTTTTTTTCGTTTCTCTTTTTTACCCGACTGCGCAAGAATGGTTATGTTATTCGAGTGTATGTAGGTATGTATGTGGGTACATGTATGTATGTATGGTATGTATGTTGATAGCCTAGTTGGAGAAGGCCCGCCTCTCAAGCCAGAGGGAGCGGGTTCAAACTCAGCCGACGGCACGCACCTATTTGTTCATTGTGTAAACATATGTGCGTATTGGATGTCATCTGCTACATGACTGGAGCCCGGTGTATTGCGACAGGCTCGCCCCCTGTCACATTTTGGACTAAATATCGTCCGGCGAAGTGTGAGTGTTGTATTACATCTCTGCAAGCCCTCTCGAGGGAAAGGCGTGACATTATACAATACAATACAATACAATACATCTTTATTGCACACCAAAAATACAAAGTAAAACAAACAATAAAAATTAAACAATAAAATATCATTCGGCAGTACAAGGGCGGCCTTATCGCCTAAAGCGATAATTATTATGTTATAATTACTATGTTATGTTATGGGGTTTTGGTTTTCCTTTTAATAATGTTACTCGTTGTACATACTTTCATACTTTCTATCGTGAAACAATGTAAAGTAAATGTTCCAATGTATGTATTTAATGTTTTAATATATTTACCTAACTAATAAGCGCGCGCAGCAAAATGTTTTTTGGTAACACTAGAATTTGGGCCCCAAGAGACAGGCCCAGCCGCGTTTAGGGCTCGCTACACAAATACTCAGGTGCATACTACATCTAAGCGTCTTTTTGTCTTTTTTTTTTCTTGTTAATCTGATGTAAACTAGTCCAATGTTAAATAAATTTTTACTTTACTTTTTACTTTACTTTACTTTTGTAATAGTGTTGTATTACATTAAGAGGTTAAGATACGCCAATGACATTTGCCATTCGGCGCTCAGCCGGTTTTAGCGCCTCTAGTGATCAACGCTCGAAGCTTTTGAACATTGAGCTAGCATTTCTCAAAGACTAAACAAATTCAGACGAAACACCGTGAAAAATATATTTTTGCCTAAAAATGAATGCCCTCTGTGATGTTATGCTTTATTGTAATGTTTTGTGACTAAATTATTTGAAGCCAACGGCGTTTTAAAGACTTGAGCCTTTTAAGCAGCATGAGCGCGGTAGTTTGTTTATAAGTGTAGATTAAGTATGTACTCACAAATATCCCGCATCTAAAGGTTTTGATTCCCTTTGGTCGTGCGTGTAAAATCTAAAAAAACAATCGTAGACCACGGTCTCTCTGAAGTGTGAGATATCTTGGTTCATCGGATCTTGGTCCCTCTCACTTTTATGATTTTTCAAACGAGAGAGACATTGACCAAAACATATCTCGTGCGTAGGAATAGGGGGAATAATGCTTATTATCGTAAGAATAGCTCTGGAGGGCTATTCTTGACGCGTGAGATGTTTCTTGGTCACTCTCACTATGACTTTTAAAACGAGAGAGACATTGATCAGAAAATATTTTTAGCAAGAATAGGGCTCCTGATGGGCATTCTAAGAACTCCGGTACCAGGGATAAATCACTCAACCTATCTTAAACCAATGCTTACAACATTTCAAAAATCTCATAACAAAAAACATATTGACTAGGACTAGCAGAGCTGTTCAATCGACGGCCCGCTTTAAAAATGTATTCTACGAGTTGATAGTACTAATCTGTTTTATATAATTAGTAGGTAGTATAAAAATGACTAAAATTGTTGAAAATATAGTGGACCCAGAACTTACAACCTCATTATTTTCTCGATAGTTTCTTGCCTGATTTTGCTGAAATGTTCCTACTTGAAGTTAAAAACGCGTTTGTGTTTAATATCTTTTTCATCACACTCGCTCGTAAAAAGGACTTTATTACATCAGTTTTAGCTCATAATCCGAGCTATTAAGCACGTGTGCTGTTACTTTACCATTATCGCACTAGTAACTAAACTAGACTTTTTTTAAATAAATCAACAATAGTTTTTTTTTACTTTTCTTAAATTCTTGATTTAAAGTATCATAACTACGTAATAACAGTAAATAAACATTATTTTTTTATCAAAATATTGACAATTAATTAGGTATGATAATTTAAACAAAGTATTCGCTTTATTATTTTGCCTAGGAAAATTTTGATAGGTGGAAAAGCAGCAAAATGCGCATACATTTTCAGAAAAATGTATTGACTAATGCAAGTCTGTGTTTTTTCCCCTCGCATGTGTGATGAAAAACGTCATATGAAACGCGTGTGCGTTAATAATTACACTATTGGCTCCATTAGTGGGCTCGCATACGGCTCGCGCTATAATACCTCCTCGAGTGAATGACAAATACAAGAAACTAACGGAACGAGCTTTTTTTTATCTACGCGTACGAAATCGTGAGCAACAGCTAGTAGTTAATATAGAAAAAAATCCTCTATAGCTGGACTAAAGGGGTCTTAGATTGGATATTGAAAAACCTTTTGTAGCTGAAATACATGTATAGTGCTTAGATTTTAGCAAACACCAAAAAAATAATCAAAATAAACCGAGATTCAAAAAATATCAATAAATCAAATGCTTTGAAGGCAGTAATCGCTCAGATTAACACATCCTTAATCTAACACATGAAACTCAAATGTTGGTTTTATAGATGAAACATAAATTCGAGCGAAGCTTGTAGTTGGGAGTTTTCAAGCAAAGAGGTTAACATTGAATGAAAACTCAGAATAAGCACTGTAAGAAGAGTTTATTTGAAAATTGAACTAGCTACCAAGAAAAAAATACGAGCACGTGCTCCACGAGCTGCACGAAATTTAAAATAAAAGACTGTACCTTACTAGTACCTTTTCATTAGTTATGAGAGAGTATAATATTAGACAGTATTTTTAGAAGAGGATTCGCTAAAGCAGTGTTTTTGTCTTGGGCGGCTTGAACCCCTCGCTGCCCTCAGGACTCATCTTCCCTTGCTGCATTCGGGAGTTAACTCTAGATTCCCTCGTTACGCTCAGGGTACAATAAGCCGCTCGCGACGTAAGGCACTGCTTTGTGCCCTCGGTACATAATCTACTATTGTTACTCTTTATTCACAAAAAGGTGAATTTAGAAGCAAGACCTGTTTGCTTTTCTCCAATCAAGTCTATCGATTGTTTGTCGCAACCAAATCCATTGTGTCTTGATATTTCCTTCAATTTTACGAAGAAGAAGCTAATGTTATAATACGCCAATAACTTTTGTCTTTCTGTTCTTGTTCTGCTTCTTCTTCGACGATGAGATTCGACAATGAAGACTGATGTTGTTGTTCCTAAAAACAATATTAAATGATAATTAATTTGCAACCATACTAAGTCCCAACGCTCGTATCAATAATTTATTTATGTACATTGTGTACACAAAAAAATAAAAAAAGATTACCAGTTTATTCGAAGGTGAAAAAGTCCCTGTTCCTCGGATGCTCTGATACCCTTCGGCTGATTTTGAACTAGGCATCTGTAAATAAAAATATAGGATAAGTTTTTAGTATTTTTATTAACTGAAACGGAAGTTCTTCACTCGCGCTTCGCGCTCGCTGAGTGAATGGTTGTACTGGCGTCACGCATGCCCATAGCAGTTCAGCGCCACTCTGATTACAAGTAGTGGCTCTATGAGCAACGTCTCACAAATTACATATATCCGCTATTTTAAATAAAACCTAAATTTACAAAATTTCACAAATATCGGTTGAGAAATGCGATCTGTAGAGGAAAACAATCGGACATCCGTGCAATCAGACGCTGGACGCCGGACATACGACAACTTCAGCAATAGCATTTTCATTTGGCATAGCTCTGACTATGCACTATGCTTGTCACCCTAATAATATAAGATGTTAAATGTCTTTTAACTCACCTTAGTTCAGTACTTGCATTTGTTGTTGGCTGAACGCTTGTGTTTAAAATTTGATAATTTCGTTGATCTCTGTTTCTGAAAAAATGAAATAGAGCAATTTTAAAGATATTAATTACACAATATTCATATTACTCAAAGCGTCTCGTTTGTATCTTTCCATGATACCATAAAATATAAAACAATTACCAATCTATAATCCCAGTTTAAAATATATTATTATTCTAGTCTTCATGCAATAGAGACTAAATTAAAATAACTATTTAGACTAGATGCAGGTTGGTATCAGTTACCAAAAAAATTGTTGTATATATTAAATATAAATAAATAACAATACATACAATAGTGACTCTGCGAGCTGGTGATCTCGTCAAAAAAGTTTTTTGGAAATTTTCCAATTATGCGGAGATATATCTTTTTTTAAATCACATCTCTGCCATATTGAAAAATTTCCAATAACCGCCTAGACAAGAAAATTCTTTTTAAATATCGGACTTACTCACAAAGTTTCAAGAGAATAGGTTAAGAAATGCGACCTGTAGATTAAGACAGGTCTGGACAGAGATCCGGACAGAAATCCAGACGGAGTTCGGACATACGAAAGCATTTTCGTCGAATCTGAAGCATAGACGCTTCGCTCGCTAACGATCTCTCGCTCGGTTATTGTTGTAAGAAAATGTAATAACTTTTCTATCGAATTCAATGGCCATGACTCGGAACACTACTTTCTGAATGCAAATGCTTGACTTTTTGTATTAAATACTATTTTTTACTAAAAAATACTTTAAGTGACTGATCAGAGTGTTAGTAAGCATATTCTTTCAAAAAAAAAAAAAAGAGTAAATAACGAAGTTATGCTGCAACAAACATTTAGTAAAATTTATACAATGTAATTGAGTGCGTCCTAATTTTTGAAGTCGGTTAACAAACCAGGATAAGTTAGAAAAATATGCTCAATACACTGCTAAAAATAATAATGTATTGCGGACCGTGGTTGGTCAGCTGTAACATAAAAATGTGATTGTTTCTAGTTTAGGTAGGTTAGTTTATGAAATGTGCTATACCAAAAACAAAAATTAGTATTAGTCATTTACACCGTTCGCACGCAACGACCGCTTTCCGATATTGACATCGTAAGTACACATAATAATTATCATTATTATATTTTTACCCGATTGTTCAAGAAGGATTATTTATTATTATTAACTATAGAATACTCCCCATTTCTATGTTATTAACTAGGTGTTGGGGCATCAGCAAGTATGCCACAGCTTCAATTTGAAATGGCTTAGGCATATTGACCTTAGTATAATTTTTGTGAATAATTGAATCAAATGAAATCACGAGAAAAAAAAAACAGCTGTTTCATACAAAAAGCTCATCGATCGTCGACAAAATGTAAGCAGATGCTTTTTTCCCCGATTTAATTTACAAATAAAAAAGTTTAAAGAGTAATCGTTGTTTATAATGAAGAGTACAATGACCCCCGTTTGGCTTAGTACACCCTATACCGATAACCCTGTGCAATGTACAAATATGACACATATAGGTACATTTGTACATAACAAAACAAAAACACAGTTCTGACAAGTCTTGCACTTGGATAATTATCATGAGCAACATGTACAATGGGGCCCGTGCCGTGGCGTGATGATTGTAGTACAGCACGACGCTGCGCGACCGCGGCTCGTATCACAGCAAAATAAGGTTCATGGTCGCACAGCGTCGGCGGGTAAATCCAACAATCATCGCAATAAGGTGTAATGGACGGTGAAGCCCTGAGAGTTAACATAGGTCGGAGGACACGTCTGTAGTTTTCTATTATTTTTATCAGGAAAACAAACGTCAGACCGAATCATATGCCACTAAAAACTCAGACACTAGGGTTAGTCACTTCAGTCTACACAATAAGAACAAACGGGTAAAAATATTTATGTGGTAATTAAATATTAATAGGTAGGTAGGTACTTACCACTTAGCTAGTTGGAGTCCAATTTTTTTCTTACGCCTAGCTGCCTTGGTGACATCTCCCATTTTCATCGGATCAACCTTCTGTACCCTCTACACACAACGCGATCAATTATTGTCCAAATATTTTCACTAGTAGTAAAGTCACTAAAAACTTATCAAATGTCTTGAAAAACTACTTTTTTTGATTGTCTCTGGATAATTAAGCACTGTTTAATTGATGATTTACGTACAAATAGAAAAAAAATGCGAAAATATTTTTCGGCAAGGCGAGTACGTCCCTCCTTCGTGAGGCGCTGGCGCCGACTGGCCCGTCCCCCGCAAAGGAGCTCGCGGGTGTCAGTGGTCACGTGATCTGACGAAATACTTCAAAATAACACAAAATATTACTAAACTAACTCAATTTTAGCTCTAAAAATATGGTAAAAGGACGATCAATCATATTTTTAATTTCCTATCCGAAGGTGTAAAAATATATAGTAACGTAATCTCCGTAAGCACGGTATTGCACGCCATGAGAACGAAAACAACGTTCATTTAATATTTTTTTACTCGCAATCTAGTAAGTAATATAATATTTTAATCAGACTAATTAATAGGTAACAGAATGATCTTATTGGTGATATTTTTTTCATATCGGTAGGGTCCGTAGCTTCTTCACAACGACGAGTTGAATAGACGCATTTGGCGAATATTCAAGGCTTAAACTCTGTGCATCTGTTGTGTCTAACATGATACAAATACATTCATACGAATGTCAGTATTTATCGCATACACATTGTTTGAAAGATAAAATATTTAATCTTCAACTATTTACTCCCACATTCAATTGGCTCGAATGCCAAATATCATTGCGAATTCTACAGCTATTAGAATGGCCCTTAATTAATTATTATTATTGTGTTTACAAAATATACTCTTGATGATATTATTTCGACATGTGTACCATAAGTGCCTTGTAATCTAATTTATTGGTCGTTATTTTATTGTCTGAGGTTGTCATCGGTCTTTATTCAAATTATTATTGTAGTACGTTAACGGTTAATAAATTTAATATGGCTCATTTTGCTCGATTTATTGCGCCAGGCATAAATGGATGCCAAAACGTAACAATGTTCTATTTCTGTCGTTTATTTTTCGATGGTTCTAAATTTAGAATTACGTTTGGTTACAACGCCATCTGTTGAGAGAGGTAGTAAACGCGTAGTCGGGTTGTTATGAACTCAGATTCGAACCTATGAGGACTGTCAATGTTGGTTGTTGGCTTTTAAAGCGTTGGAAATAAAGTTTGTTGAAACGGTTTAAGAGAGTTTCAATAGATGGCGCTTTCAGTTCAATATAGTAAAATTACTGTTTGAATAGTTAATTAGTACTTCCTACTAATATTATAAACGCGAAATTTTTTGTAATAATGGATGGATGGATGGATGGATGTTTGTTGGATGTTTGATGGATAACGCCAGAACGGCTGAACTGATCTGGATGAAATTTGGCACTGAGATAGATTATAGTCTAGAATAACACATACGACGTAGCACACACACGTATACTTAAGCCGCTTAATTTAGAGTTGAAAATCGGATATCATATTTGATGATAAAATGAGATTGGCGCCTAGAAATATTTTTTTTTTTGCTGTTTTTATTGGTATTAGTCGTAATAAGAACTTAAATAAAAATAAGTTGCTGGGTTAAACTTTAGAGAACTAATCTGCCTTTTTAATAGTCGAAAAAGTCGGAAGACCAGCGCCGGTTAACAGCCGGCATTATGCTGAGTTGGGGCCGTTTTGTGACCTTGTATATTGTAAAATTCCCTTAATGACTTTAATTTCAATAGGTCACAAATAAACTTATTTCTTTTCTTTCTTTTCTTTCAAAAAAATGTGGTGTAATTTCAGTATTTTCAGCGAAAATTTTGGACACTACGTTCCGATAGTTTTTTGAGGAGTTTTTTTTACTTTTTGTGATTTTTTTTTCAAAATGAGAATGATTTCCAATATTGTTCTTCGGTTAAACTTCAGCTGGTTGTTTATTTACCAGCTTATTTTTTTTGCACCTGATCACCGTAATTCTTCTTATCAATCTAGGTGCAAAACAAGGCACAAAACGACAGATCTAGTTACAGAGAAACTATGTAACTTTCGCATATAAGTATACTTCACATACCGATGCATTTAAACCATAGGTATCTAAGTAATATGTACTATTTTCTATATTACCTACCGATGCTCGTCTTTTATTTTTAAAACCACTTTGTCTCACCTCTCCCAAGGATTCTATTTTTATTGCGAGTGGGTTTATTTTCGAACGATATTGTTTTGACAGTGTACCGTTCGTTTGACGAATGACCACGTAATAGTAACCAGGTGGTGGCAGAGACGGACTAGCAGTCTTGCCCGCTCTAGACCGTGTAGTACCGCTGCTTCTTTCTCCTTCTTTTACTAAGTTTTTTCTACCGCTTTTTTTATTTTTGTAGGCTTTTCCGCCTAGGTTTTAATTAGAGGGTCTAGAAATCCCTCTCCGGGTTGGCAAGGCATCAGTAGTACCGCTAGTGTTGCAGGTGTCCTTAGGCAGCGGTTACCGTCTACGATCAGACGGGCCGTCTGCTTGTTTGCCACTCTTCTTAGACAAAAAAAAACCTTAAGTCATTAAAAAAGAAAAGAAACATAATAAATAAAAATAGTCTTTCTTTGAAATTTGATCGGGATGTTCTTTGTCTCATAGAAGTAAAAGAAGCGAAACATATGTGCCAATATCGTAGCATATAATAATATAATAATAATAATCCATTTATTTCAGGCAATATAACTTGCATACAATGCAAGTTACAGAGGCCCATAGAAAATAAATACCTTACAGACTAACATACATATATAAATAACATCAATAGGTAAAATTAACTAAATCTTCTGGGCTTTTGCTCCCTGTGCGGCCTCCCAGTAGCGCCGGAACACTAGCCCTTTTGGCCAGAACTCAGGCGAGAGTAGTGCTGCCTTGTGTTTCACTGGAACCCGTAGTAAGTAAGACTTGAAATAAGTCACACGTACAGTTGACTCCAGGCGCTGCATCGCTACCACCGGCGCCTCTACTCCCAGTCGGTTCTGCACAAACTTGTGCACGTCGGCTCCTGATGTAGTCGAGTCCACCCGGGACAAGTACATCAGAAATGTCGGCTCCACGGCTTTGAGACCGGGTTCAGTCGAGGTATAGAGAGAAGTGGTCTCAGCCTTCCCCCTCGGGAAAAAAGCGTGACTGTATGTATGTATGAATGTTCTATGTCCTTCTCCGGACCTTGTATCTCATACCAATTTTGTTGTTTACGTCATATTCTCGGCCCGGCATCGGTCCGGATCTAGACCTTAAAAAGTCAGCGGAAAGTCCGCCTCTGGTTATCAGTGTTTTTCTTGAAAGTTTTCCAGGCAGAATTTAGTGCTTAAATATAATGGATCTCTATTTTGTGCTCTGAGTCTAGTCTTTCTGTTTCAATTACTCTTTTATGTCAATTTAGTTATCTATCTATCTGTGTGAACATACTGTGTGCTGTGTGCGTATTGTATGTCATCTGCTATATGACTGGAGTCCCGGTGTATGGCGACATGCTCGCCCCTTGTCACATTGAGGACTTTATATCGTCCGGCGAAGTGTGGGTAATGTATTACACCTCTGCCAACCCCCTCTGGGGAAAGGCGTAACGATATGTTTTGTTAGTTATCTAGCTTTTGTTAGCCGTTTCAGACAAGCGAAGTCTTTTCTTAGAAGCTGTTCAGTTATGCCAAAGATCGATGTTGATTTCATACTTCCTTTATCGACACTAAACTAAAATCAACAGCCTCAGTTCACAGTTTACTTAGTTCTCAAAGCTTTAGAAACTGTACCACCTAACAACTGAAATATTCCAGAAGTAGCACAAAAGTTTTAAAGTATTTTAAATGAAATTACAGCACAATAAAAGAAATGCTAAGATCTGGTAAGGTCGCGTGGGTTGATTAAATCTACTGAGACCAATAGGATTATTTTTGGAAATACCGCATTCCAAAGTGGTATATTTAATAATGCCACGTTATCTAAACACTGAAACACTGGGCGCTTGACTGTGCATCTGCAAGATATTAGAATGAAATAACGTTATGAAACATTCATTTCAATTCATTTCAATGCGCTCCTTGCCGTCAACACTGATTTTGACATATTCACTGATAATTGGACAACTGTATTGGCGAACTTCTTAATATATGTACATACGAGTATATTGTGATAATCTGAATGATCAGTGGAGCGGGTGCCAGAATGACAGCTCAGATAGCTTTGACGATGTTTCTTGCTGAAATTTGACATTATTTTTATTACCATTTATAGGTATTTAATCTTTATTATTATTCTCTTGGAATTTGACATTGTTATTATCATTATTTATTATTTTTATTATCGCGTGACGTAAATGTAATTGTGTACCTAATCGTTTTTGTGTCAATAAATAATTTGAATTTGAATTCCTCTTATTTTTATAATAAACGTTGTAAAGCTTCAGAATAGTTATTCAGTGTTTTATAATTTTCGATCGAGTTAAAAATTTAAATCAAAGAAAAATTAAGGCAAAACACTGAATAACTATTTCGAGGCTATGCAACGATTATCAGTATTATTTTTATTATTATTTAATTATTTACACACGTAATTACAAACAAAAGATACAAAAAATTAAGTAAGTGAGTAAGAGGGTCAAGGTTTATGTTGGTTTTCCTAAATGAAAAACTTCTAAAGATTATGCGTAAAATAAATTTCCTAGAATGTTTCCACCTAAAAGGAAAAAGGGAAGTATAAAGAAAATACATTTCTAGCAAATAATTCATTTCATTTTCCTTTTACTTACTTACATAAAACTTTAAAAAATAAAAGTAACTGCGCTCCGCTGTGAGGCTACCCGCGGTTAAAAAGTAGCCTATATTTGTACAAAGTGTAAGTTATATCAGCTCTGAATTTAATCCAAATCCATCGATTCTTTTAAACGTGAAGAAACGTAACAAACACAAACTTTTGCCTTTATAATTAACATATCTTCACGCCTTTCCACCGAGAGGTCTGGCAGAGGTGTAACACTACACACACACTTCGCCGGACGATATTCAGTCCCAAATGTGACAGGGGTGAGCCTGTCGCCATACACCGGGCTCCATTCATGTAGCAGATGACAATACATACAATACGCACATATGTTCACACAATGAACAAATTGGTGCGTGCCGTCGGCTGGGTTTCAACCCGTTCCCTCTGGCTTAAGAGGCGGGCCTTCTTCCAATTAGGCTGCCATCGCTTTTTATAACATAAAAAAGTAAGATTATTATAGCAGAGTATACAGACATTTGCACAACGACCAGCGTCTTGTCAACGACACTCCAGAAACAATATTACGCTCACATTTAGACGAATTTCCGAGAATATGATATTAGCGTGGAGTGAACCCGTGGCCCTGAACCAGTTAGTTAACTGGCGAGAACACTTCGCCTATTTATAACTAATTATAAATCCGAGTGGAAATGCTCACGTCACTGGCTCTGCGAATCGCACAGAAAAGTGGATTGTAATGGGAGACCTTGAACGCTCGTATTTTTTTTGGCGCTCATAGATTGTTTATCGAGCTGTGAGAAAAGTTACCTGTGTAACGGCCACTTGCAAAAACTCGGGTTATCTTAGTACGAGCGATGATAGCCTAGTTGGAGAAGGCCCGCCTCGCAAGCCAGGGGTAGCGGGTTCGAACCCAGCCGACGGCACGCACCAATTTGTTCATTGTGTGAGCATATGTGCGTATTTTATGTCATCTGCTACATGACTGGAGCCCGGTGTATGGCGACAGGCTCGCCCCCTGTCACATTTGGGATGGAATATCGTCCGGCGAAGTGTGGGTGTAGTATTACACCTCTGCCAGCCTCCTCGGGGGAAAGGCGTGACCATATGTTATGTTTTATCTTATTAACTCGGAGTTACCTGGATATCGGAAGTTAAACTGATTAATCGTCTCGCGCTATATACCAATAGCAAGAAGTTGACTTCGGTTAACAGAATATTAGAGTGACATTTTGAACATATTATTATTTTATTGACTGTCTCGGTGGCTCAGTTAGTAGTGAACCTGCCTTCTGAGCTTGGGGGCGTGGGTTCGATTCCCACCTAGGGCAAACATTTGTGTGATGAACATTTGTGTTTGTTCTATGTCTAGGTGTTAATATCTATTTATGTATGTATTTAAAAAATATCTAAGTATGTATATCAGTCTCTGGCAGCCATAGTACAAGCTTTGCTTAGTTTGGGGTCAGGCGACCGTGTGTGGAAGTCTCCCGAATTTATTTATTTATTTATATTTTTCACTCTGCGTTTAAGCATTAAAACTCCATATCTTCTGCAAGTGGGCCTGTTTGGTACGATACATAATAGAAAAGTGAGTTTTTGAGCAGTAAGGTTCATTTGGTTCTTGCAGGAATTGCAGTACAAGTAGTCACAATACTTTATGAATCTTTATGAATATTTTTCATTTGCCGTCGACAAAATGAGTTTAGTCGAGCCTAAAAGACTCATTTAGCAATTTTAGTCGACTAAACCAATTTTATGGTTCTACATTATAAAATCTATCGATTAATTTAGGCTAAATTAAACTTTTTACAGATCTAAAAAGTGTCAGATTTCAATTTTCTAAGACTTACAATTTTGTTTGTTATTTCGTGAGGATTTTCAGAAACAAAAACAAAACGCGTAGTCTAAACAAGTAATAAAACCCGTGCTGTGAAGGCCACCTTGAGGCAGGCCGTTATAAGGATTAACTGGAAATAGTTACTGAATTAAAATAATTGCTACTCGAGCCCTACCAACACATAACAGTCAGTTGTGACAGAGCTCGCGCGCAAGACACAAACTCATTTCGTAAAGGTTCAATGGTCACTTACACTAAATATAAGAATTGCCTAAGTCCTTGCTTAACTAGTTCTAAACTACTAGCAAAATATTCGCTTATCGGGCACATAAAGTTAAGAGTCCGGCGACCACTTTAGACTAACTTCGCATTGGCTTAAGGTATTCTATAGCCATTTCGTCTAGAAGAAGAAGACGAGCGAAGAGAGTGAGTAATGATACTGCCGAGCCTCTAAAGTTACCTACAGAGTGACAAAGTGCAATTTCAACATGCAACATCATTTAAACAAAGCTACAAACAAAGTAATTTGTCAATTCTAATCCAAACAAAAAACACAACCCAAATCATCAAATCTCCAATTATCCAAATAATTTGCGCCAATATTTTAAACGCCAAAGAATTAAGCGTTCGCCAATTTAGAGAGGAACATAAATTATTTTGCGAATTAAAGAAATGCGGACAACGTTCGGTTGGATGCAACCCATTTGTTACCTGCTACGTAAAATATATGGTTTTAAATTCTAATTTGTAAAGCAAAAGAGCCATATTGCACTGAAGCCTGCTTGGCTACCGACGACTTTTTGGACTTGAAAAAGACTTAACTCAGGAGAAAGGAATTATGTTTATTTGGGTTGTTATTTATAATGATTGTTGGTTTATTATTAGATCGAATAAGTTTCGAGG
Source organism: Peribatodes rhomboidaria (assembly GCA_911728515.1). Taxonomy (NCBI): domain Eukaryota; kingdom Metazoa; phylum Arthropoda; class Insecta; order Lepidoptera; family Geometridae; genus Peribatodes; species Peribatodes rhomboidaria. Next base: position 16,582,266 of record OU452168.1, on the reverse strand, counting down.
ACTGATGCTTAAGTATTGTTTCGTGTATTCAGAGTGAAAGTGGGTTTCGTAGCACTTGGGGCGTGCGTACGTATTTTTGTCCTGAAATATTTAACTAGCTGTACCCCTTAATGTTAATTAATGATTACAACAACAACAACAACAACTCTTTATTAAAAACATAAAATAATTACAATAGTACTTAAATAAGGCTTAACTAAGTTTTTAATGGGCGGCCTTATCGCTCAAAGCGATCTCTTCCAGGCAACCTGAATGGACAGGAACATTTATATAAGTTGAGGCCTTGAAAATTCTAATACTAATACAATAGTAATAATCTAATACATAATTTTACAAGACATAAAAAATAATAAGATAAAAATAATAAAAAATACTTACACAAAATAAATACTAATAAGTAGACGAAATAAATATAATATAAATACTTTAAAAATGTTTAAAAATAAATGTCACTAATATATAAATAAATACATAGTGCGACTTTTGTGACATACATACGAGTATCTCACTATCTTTCAAAACGGCTATTGTTTTGAAAGATAGTGAGCCTTGACACGATTAGGTTGTAAAGAAGGCAGTCAAAAACATCATCACAGTCTCTCTTTAACCTACTACTTGCTTATATACTACTAGCTGTTACCCGCGGCTTCGTTCGCGTTTATTAAAAAAAAAGTAACCAGAGACCTTCCTTATGAAATACTGTACATAATTATCAAATTTCATTAAAATCCGTTCGGCCGTTTAGCTGTGAAAAGCCTGCAAGCAGACAGACAGAGTTACTTTTGAGTTTTTAATATGAGTATGGATGGAAGCCATCTGTTGCAGTCCTATGCAAAGTTCTATCCGCAAGTCAAGAGATTTTTTTTAAGACAGTGAATGAATAGATACTTTTATCCTGGGTTTATTGTCTAAATGAAAAACTACCTGACTAGCTGACTAGCTAGCTAGATAACTGTGAGTTGTACTCTTTAGTCTAGTGTATAGAATTCCTTACCCAAAGGGTAAAACGGGACCCTATTACTAAGACTCCGCTGTCCGTCTGTTTCTCTGTCACCAGGCTATACTTCATGAACCGTGTTAGTTATACAGTTGTCATTTTTACAGATGATGTATTTCTGTAGCCGCTATAACAACAAATACTAAAAACGGAATAAATAAAAATTTTAGGGGCTCCCATACAATAAACATGATTTTTTTGCAGACCCTAACGGAACCCTTCATGTGCGAGGTCCACTCGCACTTTACCGGGTTTTTTATTGTAAATATATGTACTTAATCAAACTTATAGTTTACTTATAGTTATTACTTGAAACCTCCAACCTCCTTTCAAAGCCCTAGCCCGCGATTCCCTACTTTTCCTCAAAATAAATAATTCGCAATGCTGAGTGTTCTGGACAACTGCGCTCTCAATGTTTTCATGGAAAATATTTTATGACTCAATAAAACAACACTAAACGTTTTACGAGCCACTGAACAGCCTTTAGAAATCGTTGAACTCTGGCTGTTCCCGTCAAAAACCTAGTTTTTAGGTTTACAAAAATTACATGACATTAGGATACAAATTTATAAACGTTTCTGAAGAAAATAGTATCCAAAAACCTTTCTCGTGAAATACTGCAACTAGTTATCAAAATTCATCAAGATTAATTCTGCCGTTTGGCCGTGAAAAGCCTACAAACAGATTTTAAAATATTAGTATCGAGTAAGTATACATTGTAGTTGGTCTGCACGTTTTTTTTATACCACGATTTTTGTAAGCTACGCTGACTTTATTTTGATAATTGCTTCGTTATTTCTACTGTAATAAAAAGAACAACAAGAAACGGGGAGACAGCCTAAAGCCGAACGTATCCAGTACGTGTATTGTTTTGCCGTAACAGTTCCCCGTATCAATTTAACGAGCCAAACTGCTAGCCGCTCGTTCCCGACCGGGACCCTATTCGGAGATTTGAGATTTTCATCTCACTTTTTTTTCATCCTTGTTGCTCTCGTTTGAAACCTCATAGGTGTGAGAGTGACCAAGATAGAATCTCATCTCATCTCACGCACAGGAATAGCCCCCCAGGCTCGGCACCTTGACTCGAGGCTCGTAGCCAGCGGGTTCGGGTTCGCAAAAAAGCCGACAGGCTCGCGGCTCGGCTCGTTGAATTGATACGGCGAATGGATGCGCGAACACGATACGTTACAAGATTCGCCAAAACCACCCTGCCCGCCCCCGGGGCGGTGGTGTAATCCATAAAGAATTTTCCCCAAGTAAAAGAGAGATTCAGTATTGTAAGTCTTCTTCTTTAGTCTCTATCTTTGGAAGTAAGAAAAACACTTTAAACTTATGATTTAATCTAAAATAATGAAATTAAATAAGTACTAATTATTAAAAGTAGAGAAGAGGGCTATTTCCTTTTTTTGTGGAAGCTTTTGAAAGTAAGTATACCTAACACTGTTAGTACAAATAATCTAATTTATTCCGGAAGATAATATTATTTGCGTAGACAACTCATAATGCAGGGGAAAATTCAGGGAAAAAGACCACCGGGAAGAAGGCGTACCTCTTGGCTTAAGAATCTGAGGACATGATTCAACCTAAGCACTGGATCCCCGTTCCGCGCTGCTGTGTCTAAGATTAAGATAGCCATAATGGTAGCCGACCTCCGGTAGGAGATGGCACCACAAGAAGAAGAAGACATTCATCACCCTTCTCAACAGTCTGTCTTCACAAATATTTCTGCTCCATTAATTATCCAAACTCACATCTCCATCTCCGAGCTTGTAATCCCATTAGGGCCAATCACTCGCTCTGTCACGCAGCTTTCCTTGCGCTGTCCACAGAGTTATAAATGCTACGCTGCAATGATAACTCATGGTCATTTTCACATCACACCAATATTACAAATGCGAAAGTTTGTAAAAATTAAACACTGTTGAATACTTTAATAGCTACTCGTAGTAACTCGTTGTAGAAAACACTCTTGATGCCTTATGTTTTCGTAGAATGCGGTGTAGCAAGGGCGTAGCATACTACGACATTGGTAACCTAATATGAATGTGGCCCAAGACTCTGACCCAGCGTTTGTTTTCCTCGCTTTTCGTTGGTTTGCTATTCATCTCTTCTAAGCTTCGCCCTGATTTTGCGAAGTTTGAGCGGCTGACTGTATATTCGCGGGCTGACCCTAAGTCACGTATTGGGCAAACTCAATGTTGAGTAAGCGGAGAACTGCAGCCAACAAAATGAGAATTAGCCGCTACGAAACCCCGTAAATTAAGTACGCGCTGTTCGGATACTCCATTTAAAATATATAGGGTGGTGAACTGGAGAGAACAGTCAGCCACCCACAGTTTGCTCAGTTAGGTGCGGAAATGAAGAGATAAGGAGATCTTATTGAGATAAGGACTAGATATTTTTTAAATGGACTTATGGCAAAAACAAACATGCCGTTCTAACCCCACTGGAGTGGGACAAAGGTAGGAAGATGGTGATAGAAGTACTTTATACACAGAATCAAATCAGTGGAAACCCTGAGTAAAACCGCGAGATGCAGCCAGTAGTAACATATGACCACATGTTCGGTTAATAACAAATGGCGACGAGTTCAGAATGATAACTTATGGCTACAAGTCGGGATTTACAATCGTAATTAGTCTGGAAGCGACCCAATTCAGGAAGATGCAGCAGAATGCAACACGCGCCGTTGTCGTGGTTTGTAGGCTATTTTATTTATTGTTATGTGCCGACATGCTTTGTTGTTTTTTTAACAAAGTTTGCTGGCATGTTATAAATGGTAAAATCCAGTGTAAAAACGTACAATTACTTCTTACTTTTAACTGACTTACTAAAAGAAGGAGGATTTATGTTCGTCTGTGTATTTTTGACTTAGGTATGAGTTTACGTAAAACTAAATTTACTTGGTTTTAGAATATAAACAGAGTATTATTTGATAGGAATTCTATAAACATGTCTCTTTGTATCATTTTAATTGGACTAAATCCTAAAATATTAACATCGCATTTTACAATAAAAGACAGGCAGACATGTCTTCTGAAAATTAATTCTGATTTATGAACTAAAAACACATTAATTGGATAAATGGCTGTTTATTAAATGTTTATTAAATTAAAAATAATGTCTTTAATTTGGATGGATGGGTTAAGTCAACTATAAACTTCCACTTAACTCATTTATCAAAATTAAAGTCATTATTCTTGCCAAGTTTTTTACACTTTTGTTTTTCAGTCAGACTATTACAAAATGTTAATAGATTATTGCCAATTTTCAAGGCAAATGATTCAAGAGGCTGGCTGTCTCTAACTGACTGGGCTTACAGCCAAGTACTTCACAAAATGTAATACAACCCATTCTGAATAGTGATAAGAAACTGTCTGTAGTCTGTGCCTACTAGGAATACTTCCCTACTCACTATTTACTTTAAATATATTATAGGGAACTGTATGCTTTGGCAGCCCTTATGTTAAAGCTTATAAACTTTGTTCCCGGAACGGAAAGCCATACAGAAAGGACGTAAGAGGAGGATTCTCGTCGCAGAGGACGCAGACGCGGCGTCTCTTCAATGTATTTTCATACAAAATGTATAGAAGAAACGCGACGCATAGAAGACGACGCGGACGCGACGCGACGTTTCTCTTGTTGTATGAAGGTGCCATGTCTTCGCTACGTCTGTGTCCAGTCCTCGTCTTACGTCTTTTCTATCTGGCCAGGGCCGATACAATCGAAAATCAAAAGAAAATAGATTTAATTTTTAAGTACCTACACCTACATTAAAAATCTTGGGGTTTCCAAATGAGTGAGTCTTCAACCAGATCGTGGTAACAGACAAGTTAGTCAAACGCGGACTTCATCGCATTTAAAATAAAATCTCTAGGCCTCTGAATTATTATTGGTACTAAAAATACTTATTACATCGGTCTGTCTGTCTCTATGACCGTAATTTCTACTTTGTTAAATTTAAATTTGTACCCCAGACAACGAAATGATCAAAGTGTGTCAAAATGTTGTCAATCAATGTTACTAAAATTAAAAAACTTTTCGACATCCGTTGTCAACGGAATATAGTGGTTTTGGGACTAAAAGATCTACGCTTTTTCAAAAAACTACCTACTTACTACTTATTTACCTACTCGCAAGTATTTGTTGTTCCCTATTTTAGTCAAATTTTGGTGTCCTCACATGTAACCTAGTTTTAAAGCTACAACCATATTTTCTGTTTACAATTTCAACACGTCAATTTTTCCACTTCCGTATTTTGTCATCTAACAAGTAAATAGAGTATTTCAGTAGTCGTGAATTTCCACAAACAACAGCTTAGGCTTCTGTCGTCGGGTGTTTAACAACAGTACTATTTGACAAATTAAATCGCTTATATTTATACTGCGCGGGTTTATTATACCCATACCATACCATAACATATATACCATACCATAACATATATACCATACCATAACATATATAGTTTTTTGTTCAACTTGCAATTATGTCTTTTTATTGGAATATTAGCTAAAATATATATATTTTTTTTAAATAAAAATATAGGTATTTAAGTCTCCATCCATCCATTTTCTAGTGAGACAGTGAAAGCTATAGATAATTTAGTTTCGATCAGACGTTATGTTACGTTACTAATTACAGATTTGAAAAGAATAAACTTTAAAAAAGTCTAGAAACATAATTTTGTTTTTGCAGTTTCGAATTTTTATTTCAGTTTGTTTAGGGAACCAAATTAAAAAAAATGTGGTCTAACTCTTTTCATTTATAGAGATTCGAAAACGAATGACCTCAGTTTAGTTCATTCATTTCGCTATGTCAACAGACAGATAGCACCTAGTCCGATAGTAGGTTACTGAGGAAAGCTCTACATACAAGAACAAACATCTATTTTTAACTTTTATTTATTGAATGAAAGAAGTACCAAACGCAACCAATATTCCTCTTAGCACATCATTATTCTCTCTATGCCGAACTCTTTGATGTACAATTTGTGTAATTTTTGATAGCAAACAAAGATGGTGCAAAGTGTTGCACCATCGCATTATCAGCTGAGATAAATCAAGCGTTCGAAAATACAAGTGAAAACATTCTAGAAATTATCTTTAGATAGGTCTAGGGATCTCAAGCCAGTTTGATACTGCAAGCGAGCTTTTAATTTCATGAAATCTCTTGGCATTTTATAAAACAGATTTATGTGATAAAATGAATTACTTACTTGGTCGATGTACAAATAGCCTTAGGTATATGGGAACAGAACTATTTACTTTCTAGGTCTTTGGTACCATGAAATGAGTGAAAGCGTAATTTCAGGCCTAAACGATTGATGTAGGTATTTGTCTATGATGTAAGTGAAAGTCAGTTGTGAGTTTAAATTTTTACTTCTCAAAAAAAATAAAAGTAGGTCACGGATCTTTAAAAAACGGATAAATCATTGCACGGAAAATGTGTCCAGCCTCCTTGGTCCTACAATAAAATTTGGGTTTTGTCTCCACCGATCCCGGAATCAGACTCAATTAGCCACGGATCCCGGTTTACTTGTAGTTTGCGACCTAGTACACGCCCACAAATTAATCGTGATAAGGTTCAAGAAGGCTTCACATTATATTGTGATATTAGAATTCTTCTTCACATAATATTAGAATTTGTACACACATTATAATGTGTGTACAAATTCAAATATTCGACCAACTCTATGCTCTTAGAGAATTTATATGCGTAGCTCCTTCACTTGCAGTGGAAAATTGTTCTAAAATCTAGAATTAAAGGCGCTCTAGATTTCAATCTTACGCGGCAGAGTGAACCCACTCGGTTTGAATCTCTTCCAATTTGACAGATGTGTTTTAAGTCTTTTGTCTTAATTCACTGTCGGCGAAACAGAATGTCTTGTTTTATTAATCGGGACTTTCATCTCTGGCTGATAATAATTTGTTTTATCTCAGAAACAATTACGGTTTTCCGAGATGGTTATTAATTATGTTTGAAGTAGGTAGGTATTTATAAATACTCGTAGGGTTTGATGCATTGTTTACACTGAACTAAATATGATAAGAAGAATCTAATAGGTACTTTGACCCAACTACGCAACATTTTTTTTAACTAAGCACCTTATTTTTTAAATATTTTGTTACCCAAACCGAGCGAGCGTTAGCGGGCGAAGCATCTGTGCTGCAGCTTCAACAAAAATGCTTTCGTATGTCTCATTTTTTTTTGTCTAGACCTCTGTCCGGATCGTCTACAGGTCTTCATTTTTTCCACAAAAAAATATATCACCGCCATTCTGAAAAACATCCAAAAACTGCCTCTACAAAAAAATTGTAAAATTATTGAACCTAATCACGAAAATTTCACGTTATCGGTTGAAGAAATCGACGCCGGCCGCGAGGCCTCCAGCTCACAGAGCCACTACTTTCTAACTCTAAAAGATAAACGCAATAGTAACACGTATGAGTTACGTTACTCACACATTTATTTCAATTATTTTTTATGTAAGTACTCGTTTACTCAGGTACTTATTTCCACGTCCCGAAGACCGACAACTTTAATTTAAACTTCGCTCAAAGCACTGACTCGTCTTAATTTATGTGCAATCCTTGATGTCCTCAAGTTCGTGATTTATGCTTATTCATTCGGCCGTTCGGCCGTTGACATGCGCTGAGGTCATTTCCCTCCAATTTTTAATGAAATCATGACATTGTGACAGCTGTCATATCATTTTCCCGCCGCTGCGTCTGGATTTTTTTCCGCACACAGATTCGCAACAATTGGAGCATGGAGGTTGTTTATTATGATCACTCACTGTTCTTGGGAGTTTATGTGACACTCATAATTTGGCCGCGAAAATAATAACGAGTTTTTCCTAAAAGCTGTAGGGAAAAGCGTCGTAAAATGCTTCACGGAAATCTTTATTGGCATGACACAAGTCCATCACGGTTATCGAAAAAACTTGCTCCGTAATGTTCGCGCTTAAAGTCTGACTCATGTACCATTTAATGACCTGGAAAATTTCAGATTCTTTTTCCTTGAAAGCATCGTGCCAATAAATATTTTAGAGATACATTATGGTGTCGATTTTTGTGTTACATTTATTTACTAAATTAATTTTTGGAACTCTAAAATTATTGCATATATTTAGGGTTACCTTACTGTTCAGCCGTGTGCGTCTGTGTGTCTTCAGTCTTTTGTGGCTTTTTTGAGACTTTCATACAATAAAATTAAAAATTACATCTAAAAATATTTACAAATAACTTTGATAACTTTAGTTCGTTTAAGTATATGAATTTATTGTAAAATTATGATGAAGGGATTTATTGTAAAGAGTAGTTAGCATAACTCTCTTAAAACTATTCCTGTAAAATACGCCGCCAAAACAAAACTTTTTGAAGTCCTTGATTTTCGCATGCAAGATTGACATTTTCCTAGAAACGTCACCCTAATTAACTCCTACACCTGACGTCCGGCGGAAGTGTCAACTATGTCAAGTGCTGCGCAGACGCAGGTGTTACATCTACGACTGTTCTCATGTTTTCTAGGCGTTTCCGGCTTTCGAGATATGAATGAACGATAGTTTGAATATTTTAATTTAGAACCACAGACTACCAAGACAGAATTTACCTCATAGAGCACTGCTACAAAGCAGTTTGGTGTTGTTGAAGTTGTACCTATTCGTGGAAATGTCCAATTTATTAAATAGTAGTTACAACAGAATTGATACCTTAAGCATATCGATATCGACATTGTAGCAGGCAGCATTATTATATAAGATGGCAGCCAGATGCAAGCCTAATGCTAATTTTTAGTACTTACTTCTAAGTCAGTTGTAACCTTTTCACAAAAATAAGCTCTATCCTCTCGTGTCTTAAAACCATGATGTTTCAAGCGGAAGTTGCAAGGTTGCCGATCAAAGAGTTCTTATAATGTTTTACAGCGGGCAATCAATCTTGGCGATTAAAGTCGACGTGGTCTTCAGTTTGATCACACTTGTGATTTGTGGTCGGGGCCACACAACTGTGACGTTGAGGTCAAGATGAAGGTTAGGTCGGGATAAGAAGGTATTGAACATAAATGTACCTACGTACTTATAGGGTAATTACACAAACAAAACTCTTATACATTGAGTAAGTAAAATGAAGTTGTTTATAACATGGCTATGTACGATGGTTTAAAAAAGCTTTTCTGTATCTTCGAAACTGCTCATCGTTTTTTTTTTTCTAAGGTTAAACACTTTAGTTTTTTTAAGTAAGCGGGTACTTATACACAGCTTTATGATAGTTTGCCAGTCGTATTTCAATCACATTGCACTTTCCGAAAAAAGGTCAGTATCATCACACTAATATTATAAGGGCGGAAGTTTGTTAATTCTTCACGCTCAACAGTGAGGCGGATTTTAATGAAATTTGGTATGGAGCCTAGGTAGCTTATATCCTGGATTAACACATAGGCTAATTAACACATTTTTAATTACGAGTAAAACCGCAAGTAAAATTTAAAACGCAGCTTAGCTTTTTTCAAAATTAAAGCTTGTCAAAGATATGAAACTCACGTGGCATTTTTGTCTATAATTGTAATTGTATTACTATATCATATCTATTTTTGGACGATCCTACGTTTTTACAATTCGTCTCGAATTGCTCAAAGGCAAATTCTAATGAAATCTGTAAAAATATGACGGAAATACAACAAGGTCATGCGCCTTGAAGTTCGTCTATTCTGAGATAAAAGAGTTAACTGTGAGGGCAATATCTCATTTATAATATTGTTGTGACCTTTTTACGTAATAAAAATATATATTTACTTTATTTAAGGTAACCATTCACTATTCTGCCTCACAATCCGCCGCGCAGGACTGCGACGCAGGATGTAGCTCACACAGCATCCTGCCTAGCATCGTAGCACGTCATTTTCGGAGGCGATGCAAACTGCGATAACATTCACCGTCCTGCATAAAGCGTCGGACTGCAAGGCGGACTGCAAGGCAGGATAGTGAATGGTTACCTTTACATAATTTTTTTTCTTAAACCAGCTATCAAATGTTTATTTCGAAGAAAATAAAAGCACAAATTTCACGTTTAAAACAAGAACAATAAATGTTTTCACAAAGAAGCACACAACAATAAACCTCTGCAGATTGTGACTGCAAGTCTCAACGCGCCGTTGGTTATTTCTCCTCCGTATTTATTCCCACTTCGAGTGGTGAGTGTATGAATATTTGCATGTCCTATATCAGTGCGGTTTACCTTTGTCTGTCGTTTTTGATATAACTTTTCAAAGTGAAAATAAACAGCGCACCTTCGAGAACTTGGCTCCGGACTAACGCCTGCCTTCCAGAAGGGGGAAGCGACAAATACGAGTAGCTGTGCAGTATATGTTTTTACTGCGTTAATTATTTTTAATTAATAAAAATGAGCTCGTATAGGCCGTGTTACCTGCTCCCCAATTCTACTAACCATTTGTTTTTAAATTGATAATGAATTGCCTCAAATTCACGCTTTTGTGTATGCCAGAAATTTCAAAAATATGTAATTAATTAACAATTCAAACTATTGCTTAGCAGAATCGAGGCCCTAAAGTCACAGCTTTATTCAATGGATAAAAAATACTGATGGAAAAAATGTACTTACTTACTTACATCATCGTCATTATTATCAGATCGTATTCGTCTATTGTTGATCCTGGCCTTCTCTAGTAAGCCACTTGTCTTTTCTGAAATTCACTCTAAATAATTTACCCTCCTGGGAAGGTACATAGAACGAGTTTATAAAATTTCGCGACGGTAAACTTAAAAATGTTAAATTAATCACACTAAAATTCTAAATGAATGTAAAAATATTATAAATGTGAAAGTTAGGATGGACGTTTGTTACTCAATCACGCCAAAACAGCTGAACCTTTCTGGATGAAATTTGACTCAGAGATAGGCTACTTTTTAACCGCGGGTAACAGCGGGGGCTGCAGCAAGTCAATAATAAATTTTTCATGTCACTGGTATCAGTGGACAGCCGGCGTCAATGCGAAATCCGCGGATTAACAAGAGAAGAATCAAAATAAACTAACACTCGCTCCTGATTTCTTAACCGAGGCTAGCTGTTAATTTCGATGACAACTAGACAACTTTTTAATTGGTTCCTCTTTAGTTTTGTAATTGCTTTGATATTTTTACAATTCATCGTATTCATAATACTGTGCAAAGGTCGGTTATTTTCGACTTTTTAGCTTTGAAATAAACACTTCTTATTCTCACGTTCAGCAGCCTGTACCTATTGAACGCAGATGTTTTGGCAATTTTTACAGCATTACAGTAACAAACAAGTGTTACGTTTGACTGTTATGTATAAGTTTACGTAGGAAGAGGTTTGAGTGCGAGTCGAATAACTCAACGCAAATTACCTCCGCGCCGAGCAGTAAACTAGCCTCCCCTAACAAACTAGACGTTCCCATGTTTTCATCATTCAAACTGTGTCATATATTTTGGCGTTAAGAATAAATTCGTCTTTCTTTTGTTTATTTATAACTCGTAACCGGAACAATGTGTACGGGCCACCGTCTGAGTGGAAGGTGCGTCTGCGCAAGCTGCGAGCTTCGGCTGAAGCTCTCGCGTCTTCAGTCGCTCCACGGCCTCCGCTCCGAGCACACGCGAACACTCGCACACGCGCCTTCAAACAAATACATCGATCGCGATCACTAAACAAATACAAACTTTTATCTACCGAGTTTACAAACAAATATGCCGGCGTGAAAAAAAGCTACGATGTCGTTCTGCAGAATTACGGGTCGCAGTAGGGGATTGCCGAAGCCTAACTACTTCCCGCTCCTCGCCCCGATTTCTCCTGCTGATGCGAAACGCTGCTGCAGGATCACCGGCAAGTCTTATGGGCTTCCAACGCACCACTACATTCCAGTACTCCTCACGGCTCGCTCCGCGAAGACGAAATGCAAGATAACGAACGTCTCCGGGGAACTTGGACCTCATCACTATTCACCTGAAATTAATTATGGAAATAGAAAACATGAAATGTTACCAGACTACAGATACATATTTCCCGTCCTAGACGGATCTACGGACGCGCAGAAATGTTTGATAGAACTGTTATTAGGCAAGCAAGTGACCGAAGATAAGCGATATGTGTACACAGTGCAAGGGAGAAGATGCAGTTTAGTTTTTTCCGCTCAGATGGAGGCGGCAGTGCGCGACGGTGACGTCAGAGATGTCATGCTCGCCAAGGACTCGGATACAGTGTTGATTAAAACAAAACAAGGACGCAGTGTTTCTATGGACTTCAAAGATTTTAGCGAAGATGTCGAAATGTACGAGGGAGAAGGACCGAATGCTGAAGTCCTCAAACAAAGAGAAATTGAAGAGTTAGCAGAGAAAAAGAAGAAGAGGAAACGAACAGCAGGCTTGTCGTCTATGAAGAAAATATTTGAAAACAAAGAAAAATTGGCTGAAGTTCAAGAACTCGAGGAAGAAAAGTTACGCCACGATCGGATGGCCAAAAAAGCTAAGATTGAAGTACATCATGAAAAGCACGACGTTAAAACTTATAGTTACAATAGTTTCGATGCGCAGCACATGCGGTCAAAGTCGAGCATTATGATGTGCAGTGGAGAATGGAGAGAACAGATACATCCACTCATTGAATCCTGGGACTGGGAAGCATTTGAAAAAGATGTCAAAGATGATAATTTCGTTCCAAAAGTATCATCTTTACCGACACCGGTGAAGCTTACGCCCTATCATTGTGAGGCGGAATTATATGAAATAGATCGCAATATTTATGACGTTTCTACAACACTAGAAAGTGTACCATGCGTAAATCCATTGAAACCAATAAAAGCACGTCCTTCTGAATCTGTACTTAATGCTGTTAAAGAAATACCGTCGGAACGTTTAGCTGAAACTGCGGACGTGACTGAAAAATTAATAAACAGCGATAAAGTTGAAATGCTTCCAACAATGGAAGATTTGCCAGAATTCGTAAAAAATATTAAAAAGGGCAAACGTGAAAAGGTTGCCAAAGTACCTGGGCTAACAATAGATATAAATAGAGCTAAGAAGTTTATACCAGGACAAATGATTAATACTCCGCAAGGTCCAGTGTTTGTGCCCGGACAAACAGTCGAAACGCCCATCGGACCCGTGTTTGTTGCAGGTTTGAGTGTTAACACTCCTGCTGGCCCCAGTCTAATACCTGGTCATATTGTCACCAACGAAAACACAAATGAACCATTTTTCTTAGCGGGGCAGGTGTTGCAAACAACTAATGGCGAAGAATTCGTTTGCGGTCAAACGGTTAAAGGCAAGGATGATACACCTCGCTTTATCGAAGGTCAAACTGTTTTGTCAGAAGAAGGTTTCAAGTTCATTCCAGGAAAAATACTAACTACAGGAGCAGAAGAAGTTTTTGTGCCTGGACAAACTATTATGACTCCAGAAGGAGTGCAATTTATTCCTGGGCAAACAATTTCTGAAGCGAGTGGATTAACTTTTACTCCCGGCCAAAATGCAAAAATAGATAATGAATGGCAGTTCGTACCTGGTCAAGTTTTACATCAAGATGACGAATTACACTTTATTCCTGGTGCTACAATAGCTACACCAAATGGTCTGAAGTTTATCCCTGGACAGACAGTAGCAGTAAATGGAGAAACTTGCTTCGTTCCTGGTATTACCCGATCATCAAGTGAAGGCCTGGAGTTTGTTCCTGGCACCACTGTGGACACTATCGATGGCCCGAAGTTCATCGAAGGACAAATAGTACACACAGATTGTGGGGAAAAGTTCATGCCCGGAAAAACAATTGTACAAGCTGACGGTTATGTAGAATTTTCTGTAGCAAAATCTGTAGAAGATATCACTTTTGATGAAAGCACTCCGATGGGATTGCCTATTGATATCAAAACGTGCTCACTATCTGAAGAATCTCTTTATGTGTTTGGGCATATGATTCAAACAGCTAAGGGTATTGAATTCTACCCTGGTTCTAGAGTACCGAAAATAGAAGGCAAAGTCGTCCCTGGAAGGCTGGTGAAAAATGAAGCTAACCAATCAAGATTTGTACCTGGAATGATGGTTGAAGGCATATTTGTTCCTGGACAAATCGTATTTACGGAGAATGGAGAACAATTTGTTCCTGGCCAAGTCGTCGATACTGCAGATGGACCAAAATTTGTGCCTGGTCAAGTAGTCAATACAAAATCTGGAGCCAAATTTGTCCCTGGCCAAACAATTCACACCATCGACGGGCCTCGCTTCGTTCCTGGGCAAATTATTGAAACCAAAGCGGGTCCTACATTTATACCTGGTCAAGTTATATTTACTGAAGATGAAGGATCAAGGTTTGTTCCTGGACAAGTCGTCGATACTGAAGAAGGGCCGAGATTTGTACCTGGTAGAGTTATTGAATCTGACGATCATGGCGTTACTTTTGTGCCTGGTCAAATAGTTCAAACACCAGAAGGTTTAAAGTTTGTGGCCCCCGACTTAACAGAGGGTGAAGAAGGTCTTGAATTTTCTGTGCAAAGCTTTGTTGTTACTCCTGAAGAGCTTAAATTACTTAAGGTCAAAACAAATCCAAATGACACAACATCTACCAAAGGCGAATTGACAATAGATACAAAAATGTTGCGACAGCTGTCCGAAGCTGGTATGTCAATTGGCAGACAAGTTCCCACTGATTTGCCTGCTATCAGTGTAATTTTAAATGAAACTAGAAATGCAGAAGCACTAAAAGCTTTTGTAACTGATTTTGGATTGAAAGACGAGGTTGCAAACCAACTTATGGACGTCATAGCATCTATTATTGAAATGAGTGCTCATTTAAAATCTGAAATACACGATAGCCAAAAAAGTGAAGGTTCTTCTAACGAGTCTAAGAAAAGCAGAAATAGCAAAAAGAAAATGGATATATGTGCTGGAGTTAATGGAAGAAATGAACAATCTGCACAACAGGAACAAGTTAAAAACTCGATTGCTGCCGCTGTACTTGCAGCTCTAGTTACTGCTGAACAATTTGAAGAAGTTAACAACAATATTAGTAAAGAAAAGTACCAGCTCATATTAAAATCCATCGACACTATTTTGGGAAAATCAATTGATGCTGATTTAGTTACGGCAATGTTCAACATCCTCCAGAAAGAGGAAGATAAAGAAGTTCTTTGCGAAGAAATTTTGGAGAACTCATCTGAACCTAAAGTAGAATTAATTAAAATTGCTGTAAACAGAGCTTTACACAAGCATTCTCTCACAGAAGAGGACATAATTGAAAAGTTTGGTGACTTTTTAAGCATACAAAATGATATTCTAGGACCAGCTTTCAAAAATATTTCAAAGACCGATAACACCCTTCTTCATCATGTTTTAGGGCGTATTTCGGAATCAATCTCATTCATAAAAACCGATAACGAAGCAACTGAAACTCTTCAAAAAGCTATCGTTTCAGCTGTCCAAGAAGCTTCTAAAAAAGATCTTGAAACAATGATGAAAGAAAACAATAAAGAAAATTTGAAAGAATTGATCGTACAATCAGTTGGACTTGCTAGAATACTTGGATTGAGAGACGTGGCCACAAAACTTTTGTCGGTTGTTAACGATGAAGACAGCATGGCTAAAATATCTGCAGATCCCGAAAGCTTAAACATCTTAAAAAGATTAACAGTTATGCGGAAACTTGCTGACAAAAATCCAACTATGCTTTCCGCTCTACGTAAGCTAGAATCAGACTCAATCGTAGCTCGCACAGACCCTAACCTTAGGGACTTGGTGCGAGAAAGCGCAGCTCTGATGATAGTGCCTGAAGAACCGCCTCTGTTGACTTCTGAAGACGTGCCGCTAAGCCTTCTTCAGCCTGAAAACAGCCTCGCTATGGAAGATTTCTTGTTCAAACGTAAGAAACAATCTGGAGCCCTGTTGATAATGAAGAAAGGATTACAAGCGGTCGTTCCTCGAGAAGCTAGCCGCGCTGTTTTGACCGGTCAAGTCTCTTACACAGTTCTTGATGAAAATGGAATCCGACACTTCGAACCGCTACATGTATTCTCTGCTTTGAATCTCAGCCAACCTACTGCGACTCGATTTTCCATGTACAGCTGTCCAGTAGTCGATGACGATGACGAAGACATTCAGACTTTCACAGGATATTGCAATATAAGTAACAACCAGAGAATCACAAAGTTTGGAGGATGGGGTCGAAGATACAGCGGAGTAAACCTAGACAGAGAAAGCACCAGAAGTAGAATAAACAGTTATGACAACACGCCGAGTTACAAACGATACTCTTCCCGATCTTCTTCATCGAGATCTAGATCTAGTTGTAGCAAAAGTCCACCTAAGGTAATCATAACTAACATCCACAACTCCGTTCATTTTTAAATTGCTTTTGAGGGTCGTATTTTAAAGTTTACTTTCCGTTGTTACAGGTAGAAGACGTGGTGGTAGCATCGTCAGACTATAATGCCGTTGCCGACGACGAGGTCTCCCTAAAAGCCGGAGACATTGTCGAAGTTCTCGACACCAAGTCCGCTCTTGGATCCAAGTGAGTGCAACTTATTAATAGCATGAGCTTTGCACAACTGTGCCCTCATTGAAGTTCGTAAATAAACATAAATAACTGGTGTTGAAACTGGGGTTATTACTTCGAACTTTACAGCTCAGTGAGTATTAATAATAACTAATACACTAAACACGTCACACGATCACTGTTCGACATTAATCAAATACTAAATTAACCTGAATCGACGTCTGCAACAACATTCATTTCCACTTACATACAAATTTACAAACATGTCTTTGGAATTTGAGCTGTGAATCAAACTGTGAAGTTAAATTTGTCGTTGAACTTCTGGTGGCATTTCCATGACACTTCCCTATAACTCCTGGAGAAATAGGTCGCGTATAGGAAATGTCAGTGTGCATTTAATGGCGATGCGGTGCGCCGAACATTCCGCATGGGATCCTAGTTAAATTTAGCAGAGTTCGTTGCACCAGTGTTACGCAACCCGATCTACTGGAATATTTTCAAAGGTTGACTATAAAATATTAAAATATGCATTGATCCATGTTTAGCCCTTCACGAAAAATTGCGGTTTATTTAAATTTCAGCAGCCATTCGTTCTTTTTTTAACACCGTGTTTTCCACTCAAATATTACCTGTTTCTACTCATGTTAATTTTATTTTATTTTACACACATTACAATACACATGTCACTCTCAACCAGATTTGGCTCGCGTGAGCCCATAATTTAATTTGCGATTTTCTTTAGCATGGTGTTTACCTTTAAAGAATCATACCAACCTCTCAATCCATTACATCTGCATCATCAGATCATATCCCATCAATCCATCAGCTAAACTCATCAGCACGCATCACCAGAGGCCTACCACAACCTAAGCATTCCTATTCTTAGCTTACATAGAATTTTCTCTCGTTCTCCTTACTGAAGATAGAGTGAAAGAAAAGTCAAGTAAGTCTGAAAATGAATGCTCTAACTACGACATTGTGGTAGATCTCCAGAACTGGTGTCGTAATTCAATATTGTTGATGCAGGTACAGAGGCCGTGTCTATTGTTACGAGAACCATTTCTTCAAAACTCGCGGCTCGACCCTAGACTATGTGTTTAGCGTGCCAACCTACAAAATGTATTATTACTGAGAAGAGAAGATCACCAGCTTACATTAGCGGAATAAAGCACATCATCATATGCGATTAGCTTTTTAGGCTAGCTTTGAAATCATCGACGTGATAGCACGCTCATCTTGCGTGCCCATTGTATATACTCAGCTTGACATGTATCATTTTATATGTTGTGATCAAAATTATAACTATTGTGATAACTACGCCAATTGAATTTATTTTATGTATTTGTAGTAATGTTTGTGTATGTGTAATCTATTAGGTGTAATAAAGGTAATAAAATTTTTGGAGTTTCTTTTAGTCAGTAGGCTTTGATAAATAAGTAGATACCTACTAGAAGTAATCTAAGTTTATGGATACCTGTCTAGTTATTCCTGTAATCAGTCAGAAAAATACCGACAAGGGTTAATTTAGTGATTCATTTTCATTAGACGAGTATTATGGAGTAGGTAAATGGTAGACAATTATCCAGATCGCAGTCACAATGCCGTTTTTGTTACGATTTCTTTAGTGTCATTCAGCTAGGTGTATTTTTATCCACACCTTTATGACCTTTATTTAATCCCTTTTCTCCTTCACATTGCGCCAACTCCAATCTTCGTATCAATTCAAAACCTATAAAAATAATTTTACAATCTTTTCTCCATATATTTATGAACGTCTCTGCCATCAAAATGTCATTCCCTCAGAATGAGTCACCCTGACTCACTAGACATAACGATATCTTTCCAACGATTTTAGATTCAATAAAAAGTGTTAGAATGCTATAGAAATTCTCAGAATGTTCGTCTGTCGTCTGTTAACGATCAAGCTAAGATGTAACTAAGGAAAGTCCGTTCTTTCTTCCTACTGGAGCTATTTTATGGACTGAGAAATTTTCATCTATCGGAAGTGGATGAAAATTCGCAATACTCCTTACCAATAAACGTTGTACATTCTCAGAATAGTTACTTAAACACTTTTACAGTGTCTTATCTTTTACTTGCAAGTATTTTTTTGTCAAAATAGACCAAACCCTGTATAACTATTCCTAGGTTTATAAGTATGTTTATAATACGTTTATAAGTATGTGGAATACTCGTAAGTATTTAAAATTTTCGTCTACATATGTAGAACAATCTGGAGTTTTCTAAATATGACAAGTTTCTTTTCTGACACGACAATAATACTCTTGGCAAACACCTACCGTCTATTTACCTCTAACCTAGAAAAGTTCCCTAATTTTAGTCACGCAATTAGACAATAAGGAAAAAGCAGACAAACCCGTCAGGCGATGCTAGTAACCTGAAAACCTAGGTGCCAAGTTTCTGTTGGCGACTTGCCAGGCGCTCGGCAGGTATTGCGGATGGCCTATGCCACTTTAAATTACTGACGTATCGAATGATACTCTGCATTTTGGTCCTGGTACATAATTATTATCTCTTGTAGGTGTTACTAGGTCAATGATGATGGTGATGATGATGATGTTTCTGGTATTACTTATAGTGCGAGCCGACTAACTTGAACTAAATGGCGTATCAATAATATTAATTACTCGTGTCAGATTTAACAAAAAGTATTTATGTTAGAAAATTTACTTTAAATTAAAACATATTTTGTTTAACGTAGATAATACATATTGTTAGAACTTTGATATGTCATTTAGTTTAAGTTAGTTGGCGAGCACTATCCTTAAAGCAGACCAAGTAAAGTAAAAATGTAAAGTCGAAATTAACGAAAGCTTCTTTAACGTTTCTCTAAAAACGTTAAAGAAGCTTTCGTTAATTTTTCCATGACCTGAGACCCTATTCGGAGATTTGAGATTTTCATCTCACCTTTTTTCGTCCTTGTTGCTCTCGTTGAAAACGTCATAGGTGTGAGAGTGGCCAAGATAAAATCTCATCTCATCTCACGCGCAGGAATAGCACCCCTGCTTTGAGAGACTTTGAGACTGTAAAGCCTACCATACACGATGAGGTCAAACTGAACAGGCAAACCTGCGTCAGTTTGGACTGAACGGATTGGTACTCAAAGTCTACCATAGGCGCGATCCTACAAACACGGCACGGATTTATCCGGTCAAGTGAAATTTTAACAGAAACAGAAAACAGAATTTGTGGAAATACAATGTAACAAAAACATCAAGAGGAACTAGGCAGGTACAATGAAAACATTCGTGAATGAATAAATTGAGCAATAAGTGCTTTACTGTCCAACGCTTCCAGACAACTCGGCGTTCATAGAAATAGAAAATAGAGTTTCCGCGTAACTATTTCACTCGTTGAAAATATTACATTAGGTATTTAGTGAAGACTTATAGTAAGTGTTAGTTGTTTAGTACACATCCTGTGTTTTCTATACCAAATTTAGTCTCAGAAGTATTTAAGGAAACATGATCCTTAAAAACAAAAAATACATTGAGGCTAGGCTAATCGTAAATAATAAATAGACCAGTAGACCAGTAGACGAGTCATATGTGCTATCAATACCAACATCTCTCTAATTATTATATTCCGTGCAGTAAAACCTAATTTTCTGTGAAATACTATCGAAGTACTATTATCAAACACTTTTCTATAAAAAAGCATTAAGGTCACGTTCGCTTTTTCAAGTCCAAAGCCGATGGGGATTGCCAGAGTATTATTATCTTGCGTATCCTGTGTCCGTTCCCCATTGACTAAGAATCTTTTAAACTAGGTCACAGACGATTTTACTCTGATCCAAAACTCAGTATTATTTAGGATTCTATTATAATTCAATAGAATTCTAAATCATTCACAATAACTTGATACTCTTCAAGTGTGTATGGGCGGTTAGGTGGAGTATGTATGCCTAGAAACGTATCTACATATGTCTCATAGGACGGATTTTTAACGCAGAAAACAGGTTTACAATCTCTAACGGCGGATGGGCTGAAACAGGGCCGAGACTCTTCATGAAAAGATAAAAAAACAGTATTTGGGACGCAAAGAAGGAGGAAACTGGGAGGAACAATTATTTCACAAGGTGTTTCTACTTTGGAAATGAAGTACACATAAGTATAAAAGCTACATGGATGCTAGGTTTCAGCCCAGCTGCCGCCCGAGACTAGCAAGCCGTACCAAGATGGGCATGTGCGAACGTTACATTATGAGAGTGTAAAAAAGAATGACGCTCTGCTAACGTGACATTGTGCGCCGAGAGGTTCTGTCAAAAGCTCATTTTTCCACACAAAATCATTATTGACTTACCCTCTATCTGCCGAACGTCATTCTACGTAGTATAAATAGGGCAGGTTCAGGTACTCTCCTTTGCGTAGCTCCCATTGAGTGAAGTCATTGACACACCGTAGGCCCACCGTATCGGTGCCACCATTGACGTCACTTGGTTTGTGGGGCGCTCGAAATAGCGCGCGCAGCGGTGCATGCTGCCACGGTAACATCACATGGGAAACATGAACATGTTAACAGGAATACTTGGTACTGTTCTGTGATAGAAGCTTGGGTATGGTTTTCGATCGAGAGCAAGCGTAGCGTTTCCGTTTCACAATAATAATGTAGTTTTTTGTCGATTCCGTTTTTGGAAGTTTTTCAAAATAGACAAAAGACAATTAACAAATATTTATTTGTAGCAAAAACAAAAAGATACAAAAAAAAATTACGCAGTTAAAGACAGTTATTGCCACAAATCGGTCCCAACTGAGCATAGTGCCGGCTGCTGTAGACAACCGGCGCTGATCTTCCGTTGGGACAGTGAAGTCACGTACTGACATGGAACAATGTGCACGGCACAAGTAATAAACTCTAAATGGCAATAATACTTTTTTTTTACGTTTTGGCGATGTCTCTAGCTCACAGAGGCACTAGTATATAATGGATAGGGTTTACACGAAGTATACGAGGTGGACGGAATATAATTATGTAAACGTTCACTAGTTTTTGTTATGACCTAATCGAAACCTAACCATTGAAAGCTTGAAACCAAGTAAATATTCTAATGTCTTTGACTTATTAGTTGAACTAGCGACCCGCCCTGGCTTCGCTTGGTCCCTAGGTCCTTATAAGCCTTCCGTGAGAAATCCATTGCGTAGTTTATGAGACTTTAGTGGACATACTAAAACATACAGACGCGAAAAGCTACTTTGCTGTATACTATGTAGAAGATAGTACCTATATATAGTAGTAGATAGTATGCAGATAAAAAAGAAGAGAAGAAACACTGCCTTCTTAAAAGAGTGAAGTGTCAATAAATACCAATTTTCTTACTCCTGAAATAAATATCAGTGGGTGGACCTTCACAAGAGGTCAGAAATAGGTAGCTCTCGGAAATACTCCAAATCACATGATGGAAACGGACACTCGTCGCTCAAACCCTGACAATGAGTGGTCAACCACCACTTTGCACCGAGTGTCACCGGTGTCACCGACTCTTGACGTTTGATTGACAGTGACACGGAGCAGCGACACTGGTGTAATTAACAATATCAAAGAGACAGTGAGTAGAGACCCTAATGGCACTAATAAATTACCCTACGAAAGGTGCGAGGTACTTAGACCGTTTGGGAAGGTTAATGCAATTGGTAGGTGTTTGCCAGGTGACATCAACATCACATAATATATAAGTACCTACGGTTTTAAAGTGGGTATACAGAAATATAATATAAATCGTCACGTCTTTTCTTTCGTATACCTACCGTTTCGTTAACCTATACCTACATACCTCTTTTAAAGAATAGTATTTACTTTTTCTTTATTAAAGAGATCAATCTCTATTACCTTCTATTTCTTACCTTTCCTTACCTTTCTTACCACAACAAATAGGTGATGAGGCCAATGTTTATCTATTCTCGACCCACAAAATTAAAAGTAAATCTGTAGGTATAGACATTCCCAAGATTCTTCAGGAAACGTTGCACCCATTGACTTGTGTACTGCAGTACAGTTGGCGGTCCACTACAAATTCTTTGCAGCTAATTAATGGAATCCGCTGGTTTTAGTATCACGTTTTTGGCACGCGAATCGTTATCGTGTCCGATGAGTGGAGACGATAGGGACGAACTCTGTGTTCTAGGAGACGGTGTCCAATAGTGAGTCAGGGGTGTGACGGTACGATGAAAGTCATACGTATGGACGGATTGTACGGGTTTGGACATACGTGTGCCCACAGATCTAGGAAGTAAAAGATCGACAGTGACAATTCGATAGTGATACAAAAAAACATTTGCGCATGCGTGAGTAAATTAGTGTTGTGAAAAGTACTTATTAATTTATCGATTGACCAAAAATGGTCCTCCGGGTGCTTGTCGATAAATATAATCTTTCGCATACCAATTGAGTTGTTTTTTGTTCCAAGTATAACACCGCTGCTGAGCTAAAATGAATATTAATCACTAAACGGGTGTTAAGCTAGGCGGAAGAGTTAGATAAGTGTCACCATGTATCTAAATTAACATAAGAAAAGTAAATAATAAGATCAACATAATACTATCCTAGTAATTCGCTTCGAATTGTGACCCTTGACCAAATTTACTCGTATACGGATTAGGATAAGTAATAATACTTATCTCATTGGTTTTGTACATTTATTTATAATTTACATATAAATTATTTAATTTAATTAAATATAATTAAATTAGACTTGGATGTAAGACACCCAAAATGTGTAAATTGAATTAAAAATGATGATCAGAAATTGAAGGTACATACTTATATATAATACAAAAATGTTTTACGCCTCATCATTCAGTACAAACTCGGAAGAATGTCAATTTACTTTTGATGGTATTGATTCAAAAATGTATGCTTTGTTTATGTATTGCACCGATCGCCTACCTAATGAACTTTGATAAAAACTATCGATAATAATGACGTCATCTTTTTATCCATCTCTAGTGAAAATCGAGCGTAAACTAACTAATATTTTAATGCTGAATTTCATCACCAATTCTGCTTTCATCTAGGAAATATAGATGTTACGAAGAAACGACAACAACATACCGCTGGTAAATCGGTTTTTGGAACCAATTTATGTTATGTTTTAGACAAAATTTAGACAAAAACATCACAATGGAATTTTCATATTTACCCATGAAACGACAAATTTTGTGGGTTACATCTTGGATTCACATCACAATTGCTAAACTCACAAGATGACATAACTGCATTTAGTTACAATTGCTCTCTTTTGAGTCTATTTATAATTATTTTAGTAAAAATATAAATCATAGGAATTTTCGCGTGTTCCCAGGTGGCGCGCTGTCATTAATGACAAAAGAAAAATTGACTAACATTTTATTTGTAGGCGACCTCTTTCTCTCTTGTGGAGTTTACATTTCGATGGAGACTTCTCTGTCCCACGCTTCGTTGGTCTTTTGCGAAGCAAAAAAAATCTTAGGTCTGTGCGTGTGCCTATAATGTTGGTTATTACCCCGGTCAAGTTAGCCCAAAAAATAGGGGCAAGGTTACAGTAATTTGCATAGAGCTAAAAATTGGTACGAATGTTGGGGACGCCATTATAAATGAAATGTGAAAAGTCTCCATCGATCCCACATCTGCAAAAAATTTAATCAAAGTCAAAGTTTGAAAATATGGCTTTTTTGCATTAATCAGCCAAACGGTAAGTTTCATCATAGAAATATGCTGGACAAAAATGTAGATCATGTCATTATCTGCAAGAATTGTTCTCATACTCTTTCACATTTTTTGCAGATATAATGGTGTTCCCAACATTGGGGTCAATTTTCAGCTCTATGCAAATTATTGTATCCTTGTATGTCTATTTTGACCGGACTATATGCATGGGTTTTCTACTTATTGTGATTTGTTCTAGGTAAAATTTTACATAGGTATGTCAGAGCATACTTGGTAGGTATCTAGGTAGACCAAATTAAATTCAACAAACAACACATTTCAGTCCCTACGTTTTGCGCAACTTTAGCAACAGCTGCAATTTCCAGTTAAAAAATTCCTTATCAATTAAAAAAGCGACCGCATCTATGATCACTAGCGAATTTTACCCTTGAATAAGAAAACCACGGGACACATTGATGGTAAATTTTATCGATACCGCGCTCTACTTTCTCTCGTGCATATCAAGCACGAGAGAAAGTGCAATGTGAGAAAGTACTACCTAACTACAATTTAGATTTATCATTTTGGGTAGGACTCGACCACTTATTTTTCAAGGTAGGCGCAGGTATATCAAACGCGCAGAATGTCTTGTGGTTTCCTCCTCCATTATTACGTACCCCATGTCGCATTATATAACATTGTGCACGTCTAACCCCCTCCCCCGCCCCGCAGACCGCCGCCGGACCCGACCCTGGACTTGGAAGCAGTTCTGCTGGACACCACCGCAGCCAAGCACAAGCTCGCGATCAGGCCCAAGAAGAAGCACCCCAAGGGCAAGAAGGCTAGGACCAACGACAGGTGAGCTGCATGAGTAATACTACATTTACTGAACCACTTACAGACTAAATTGGTCAGGGTTTTTCGGAATACCGTGAATAAAAAACAAAAATATACTAGAAAGGTCTTGTTACATATCCACTAGCAAAATGTATGAAAAATGCTATGATAAATTATCAAAGGAAAAATGGTATACATCTCCCCAATGCTAGCGCACGCCGTAAACATGCATACATGCGAAGAGATAACGAAGAGCTTGTGATACAGTTTCTGCTAGGGGACAGTATTATTTTAACTGTACAGATACTTACTTAAGTACATTATTATAACTAAGAAAATAAATTTGGCTAAGTAGGATACAGTAGGCCTACAATACATTAGGCCTACAGATTATTAGTTATTACCTGATCCTTACTCACTACAAGAAAAACACAACAAAACAAAATGATAATTACTGTAAAGCTAGTGTAATAACATTATGTGCAACCTTATCGCTAAGAGCGATCTCTTGCAGTTACAATAGACCTTACCTTACAATAGAAAAGATTAAAATACTATCAACAAAAACGCCTCGCCTTGTTGACTTTAGTTCTTCCGTTAAACGATATTTCAAATTTTCTATTGCGTAATCAAAGAGTCGTGTGTGGTCTGTTAAATCGTATTTTACTAAAATCGAAGGTCAGGCGAATCATTTGTCCCCTGTTACGAATTCGCGCGGCTGCTAAAAGCTTCACTAATCAAAATAAATCGAGCGACGCTGACCGTGTTAATGCTCTGGTTACCCTGCGCGGGGATCACGACTGCTGACTAGCGCTAGCTGGCTAGCCCGCTAACGCTAGTCAGCACGTTTTTCTTTTTTTACATCGGTCTAGGCATACGTTTGACCACAGGCTCTCCTGATTGGAAGCGACGCGATCGAAGGTGTAACGCACGTTTGCATAGGAGATACCTTTTCACTTTTCTCTTGAACACCCCAGGATTGTATTTGGGTGGAAAAATAGACGCAGGCGACGAGTTCCACACCTCTGCAGTTCTCATAAGAAAAGTGGATTTGAAACGCTTTGTGCGCTTAGACGGAATTTCCACCATGAGAGGGTGTATCTGATTGGTGCGCCTGGTGCAATTGTAGAAGAACGGTGATGGCTGGATAAGGTCATACAGTTCAACTAGGTTATTCAGTCGCACTGTTAGTGGGGCGAGTGGCTCAATGCTTGCCACTGAGAGCTTGACAGCTCAGTGTATGATATAACATGACATAGAATAATCTTGAGGCTGCACATGAATGAAAATAATTTCACTTATTCGAGTTAGGGATGGTTGAAAAGTGTTAACAATTAAAACATGGACGATGTATCCAGCACACTAAAAGCTATCTGAATTTTTTCCACAGTTTTTTTAAAAGAATATCTTCTTCTGTTTAAGAGAAATTCATAAAGGTAATCTAGAAATCAACATTCTATAAAAAAAATCCAACGTTAGTACAGAGACTTGCAGCAACACCGCTCTGGGGCCTTATTCTTATAAGTCGAGATATTTTCTCGTCATTGCCTAATTCGTTTGTAAAGGCATAGGATGAGAGTGACCAAGATCAACATCTAACGCGTCTGAATTGTGGGCCTGCAGTCGCTCTAGTCGAGCACGTATGCGTAGATTTAATATAGATATTTGAATTTCTTCTCAATATTCCCAAGGCGACATTAAAATTATTCGCGTGTTAGATAACAAAGACGGATTACTGGTGGAGTTGGACAACATCTGACCCCGTTGCGAAGTTAAAATGTAATACGGTTTTTAAATCGGCCTTGAGCGAAATTTGGGAGACATCTCGGGGGAAAATAATGTTGTGCAAAAATAATACGTTTTTCGTTTCTAACGCAGGGTTTAGTTACAATTTGGACTGCATATAAAAAACCAGCTGCGCCCCACGGTGTTAGTGGCCTATGTGCTATTCCAGACTATAAGCTATCTCTGTGCCAAATTTCACCTAGATCCGTTTAGCCTTTTTGGCGTGATTGAGTAACAAACATCCATACATCCATTCAAACTTTCGCATGTATAATATTAAGTATGATGATAGTGTGATGTACCTCTCTATTTAGCCAGGAAAAATGATCATTCAATGTTATTGGCAAGATAGACCACAGTTTTTTCCCCTACCAATAAACGTTGTAACCTAAGTGTTGCTATTAAAAACCTAGGTGTTGTGGCCTAGGAATATTTCTATTAGTTTTATTTGTTTTTTTCTTTCTTTCATTTATTAAAAAAAATATCTCGATTGCAAAGACAAACGGCCAATATAAAAATCATGAGATTTCGATAAATGACCAAATGTCATTTTAATCCACACCAAAAAACTAAAATCATAATTTTTTTAAACGGAAAAGTTAATAAGGATATTTTTTTTAAAGAGATTTTTTTAAATCTTTTATATGTTTTGTTAGGCTCTCTCCTCATAAAATGTTGATGATCACATTGACGTCTAGAAATGGTTCCTCTAAATGTGTGACATAAAATATTGTAACATGGAACACGACTCTGAGAAAGTTGGTCAGTGTGGACATCCGGTAATATATCAAACATGCAACTTTTGATGAGAATTTCTTTTTCAAACGAGATTTAGATAAGATCGAATAACACTTTTCTTTTAATATCTGCACTGGCAGTCAAAAACATTTAACAGTTTTTTTTTATGTTTTCTTTTTGTTGTGTTTTTTTAAGAAATAATAATTTCCATCCGTCATAATCAAAAAAAAAAAACAAAGTCTAGGGTTTCAGGAGTTGACACCCGGCTACATCACCCGTGTTCGCTACCGTCTCTTTCGAACTTGTTGTAAATTACTAATTCCGGTCTTGCTTGTGCATCGGTCTCTTTCGATCATGTTGTAAATACTAATTCCGGACTTGCTTGTGCATCGATTGACGTCACTGTGTGCCACCCACGTGACCTTTTTTTATCTCGAAACGCTATACCTGGCGAAGTATATTTTACGAGTATACCATGCTATCCGTGTTATCTATTTAAAAGTCTTGTAAGAGTTTGACAAATAAATCCAAAACAAAACATTGAGAAACTTCAGCATGCAACAGTAATAAACTGAAAACAGAGCATCTGCTTCGTTTAAATTTATTAGAGCGTGTAGTCCTCGCAATATCGGTCAAGTGCGAGTCGCTCTTGTCGAGAATCGGAGAATGGGTCGAATACAAGTCAAACTACTCAAAGGTTAGTGTAGGTTACAATAAACAAATACATCTACTCATTTATTTGTAAAAAAAACTACCTGTATTAAAATTCGAACTCGTTTAAAAGACCCTGTTAATATTATCCTTTTTGTATAGGTATACCTTTTGTCTCGTCTAAACTAATGATAGTTCAAACTTCAGTTGATTCAGGTTTTAAACATAGACTCCTGAACTCTGTTGTAGGGTCAACTGGGATAAATGCGTCTGTGGGGCAATTGCGTCTTTAGAGAAATGCTGACAAGCCCTTCACAAATAAGGCGCCACCTACATCTTTTTCCTATATTTAGTTGCAACAATAATCTTTACTAGATTTTTTATTTTATTTATTTAAAATGGCTTCACATTTACAGCTCACATTCATAGTACTCTATTTTCTTACAAACTAATCAAGCTAAATGTTACTTGAACTAATATCTAGTGTAATTCCGCTTTAACGTCGCATTAAGTACATCAAGGAATATGAATTTTCTATTCTATTCTTAATTTAGAATTAAAAAAAATAATAATTTAATGACATTTAAATAAATAAATAAATAAATTCGGGACACTTCCACACACGGTCGCCTGACCCCAAACTAAGCAAAGCTTGTACTATGGCTGCCAGAGACTGATATACATACTTAGATATTTTTAAATACATACTTAAATACATATTAACACCCAGACATAGATATTTACTAGAAAACTTTATACAAATTGATATTTGAATCTAATTTAAACGCTATACAATTTGATATTTCAACTAACGAATTTAACAGACCTAATTTAATGAAATCTACTAAAAAACTTTATACAATTTGATATATGAAGCTAATTCATTAAGGAAATTAACAGAAATAATGTTATGAAATTTACAACAAAATTTTTATCGAAAAATTAATACAATTAAAAAATTATACAATAAAAAAGCAATTAAAATAAAAAATCCCTATTCTTCGAGCACTTCGTCAAAGAAAATGTGCTAAATGTGCTGTCTGTTTAAGGAAGCACAGGATGCAAGTTATTTTATATGACGGCGATTTTATATATATGTTATTATTTGTGATTATATGCCTAATTTGTGAAGGGTTTGTCAGTAATTCTCGAAAAACGCATTTGCCCCAGTTTACCCTATCTCACCAGTTTCACTTAAAAATAACTTTCTTCATTGTGTGTAATATCAACTTTTCTGTACTTTATATTCTTCGAAAATATGCAAAAGCTTAAAATAAGTACTTGATTCTTTAATAGAATATAATATTTTATTGTTCTTTAACATCTCTATAGATTGATACCTATGTCCACCTACCTCATTCGTGTGCGCTCATTTCTCTAATGGTGTCAGTGTCTGCTCTCTTTCATGTCGTTAATTTATCTAGCACTTCCTTCACGTCATTCTTTTAAGTGTGATTTACATCTTTTCATAAATTTTATGAGTGAGTTTCACAGGTAATCCCATTCTTCTCGTGTTTTATAATAGGGTCAATGTCCCCGATTCCCCGAAAAACTTCAACGACATAATCTTTCCAACTTTTCGACAATGCCCGAATTGCAAACCAGCATAGAAAGATCTTTCGAGAAGTGAAATTGTTTTAGTGTTGTTTCGTATTTTCAGATTTTTTGTCAGATGTGGGAGGTATAGTTAGGTGGTTTTAAAGATTGGCGTGGGCACTGGCTCTTAAAATAATCGATGTATAGTGTGACACGGCTCATAATGAGTGCGGTTGAAAGTGAACTTCAGCTGTTGTCTTATGTTCTTCTTATTTTAGAGAGAGACAAACTTAGGAACAGCGAATCGTCAGCGTCCTCATCCACATTCATTATAGTCCGTGTCACACTGTACCTACGAGTAGGTACATTATTACCGCTAGCATTATTAACTTGGCTTTTCTTTCGTCCCACGTAACGGACGATACAATTTCACCAGCTTCACTATTTATCTTTCTGTGTCCTAGTTTCTCCTGCGTCTAATTCGGGAGCGCTAGAGTTATCGTAGCTTAAAAAACTTATTTTCGATTTCACATCTTGAATGTCAGAATTTTAACTGACAGGTCTGTATTTAGTTTATTTTAAATGCCTCGGACGCCCTATTTAGTTATTAATTTGTTTATGTTCCACATTATGAAATGCACAAGTTTAGATGCTTTATGTTTGTTTTTAAAATTGTTTTTGATCAACGGTTCTCGTCAGTCTAATTTATAAACTAGCTTATATTTATAAGCTAGCTGTTATCACTGACTTAGTTCGCGTTTATTCAGAAATTAGAATCCAGGAAACTTCCTCATGAAATACTGCACCTAATTATCAATTTCATTAAGATCCGTTGAGCTATTTCGCCGTGAAAAGGCGACTGACAGACAGATAGTTACTTTCGATTTTCATAATATTAGTATGGATGGATATACATACACACATAGAAAAGCCGGTTTTTCACGTATTAATTACACATTCCAAGTAGATATTAGCACATAACAAGTAGATATTGATGTAAGTTAGTATTTACACGAAATTGCCTAATTATGTTTTTAATCAAAAATGTGATTACTTGGTTACCGTATGTGATTACCTGCTTTTAAGTAAGTACACAATAACCTATTATACCACTCAGTGAAGTAAATTAGCCTCTCTGAAAAGCCAATTAAAAAAAAAATTAAATTAAAAAAATTAAAAATTAATTAAATTAGTCAAAAATGAAATGTGCAATCATTATTATGACTCTCGCATTAATTCCTGTAGTGATCAGCTTCGGTTCAGAGTACAAATATAAACTAGAAAATGCCCCAATTCTTTTGGACTCGATCCTGCACAAGTACAATGTAAAATACCCCAGTGCAGTCGAATACAAGCATCGGTATAAGAACTTGGTGAACAATCTAAAGAGCTATAACAAATTTAGTCAGATCTGACACCCGAGCAGAAAAAAGGCCAGTGGGGCTATTCCTACGCGTGAGATGAGATAGGATTTTATCTTGGTCACTTTCACACGTATGACGTTTCAAACGGGAGCAACAAGGACGAAAAAAGGTGAGATGAAAATCTCAAATCTCCGAATAGGGTCCCTGCTCTCTTACGCAGACGCCCGCGCCGGCACGGACACAATAGGCAGAATAATCTTGGAATATGTGAAAAGAAATCCAGGGTCAAGGGTAGGAGTATTAGCACAGCGGTACTTTAAGGAGAATAATCTTAAGATTTAAAAAGTGGTCTTTGTGTATTGTTTTAAGTACATAGGTGTCTATGTACTTCATAACTTATTATTAGTACTTCTAGTAGTGTTACTTTATCGTACTTACTATTACATAAATACTTATATGCTGTTTTGGTGTTTGTGGTTTGTACGAGTAACATTTACTATAATATTAATAAAATGTTCTATGCTATAGTTATTAGATAAATAAATGTTTAAAAAACCAGGAAATCCTCTTAAAGTTTAATTCTGAACATAAAATCTGTCTATAAAACCCCACCTGAAGCTATTAATC
Organism: Peribatodes rhomboidaria; assembly: GCA_911728515.1. Classification (NCBI taxonomy): domain Eukaryota; kingdom Metazoa; phylum Arthropoda; class Insecta; order Lepidoptera; family Geometridae; genus Peribatodes; species Peribatodes rhomboidaria. The sequence continues at coordinate 16,550,578 of OU452168.1, read as the reverse complement.
GTGTAACTGCCACTAAAGAGCCATTCTGTAGTGTTTCAAAATAACGCCGCAGAGTCGATCTCTTTTGAAAATGATACGTGTATTTATTCGACGTTTAAGAATCGTCAATCTTTTTCTTGTTGAAATGTTTGGAGGAAAAACATGAAAAAAATTAAAAACTTAAAAAAAAATAAAAAAACAACCGCAAAGCGTTACTTCAAGTTTAATTTTATCTAATTTTTTTTTTGTTTTCCCAGTAGGGCACACTAGAGCCAACATGGCCAATATGGCCATATCGCATACATAGTCAGTTTTGCGTACTTTATAGTTGTCAAACCTATGCTGAAGATGATGGAGAGGACATCTCATCTATCATCACCCGATAGATGAGATGAATCGCTCCCCATTTCCCATTTGAGTAAAGCTGCGGATACTTAACTAAAACTTTAAGTTGAGTGTTGTAGAGAACACAAAAAGTAGCATTTCCTAATGTTTGCATCATTTGCCTACACTCGTGCGCGTTATCGAACCGGTGAAGGTTAAAATCCAGCTTTATTACACTTAAACACTCGATAAATCACAAGTTTTGGAAAAAAAATACGACTCCATCGTTTCGGTTCCCGCCGAAAACCCGCTCATGTAATGACTATTGTTTTTTTGTAAAAAAAAATCTCCAACTTGATTGACTCTACGCGTTATGTTCATACAGCCAGTTTCTAAAATGAAATCATTTTACGTGTGTGTTTTCGGCCCACTCTACATAAGAAATACATTCAACAATAACTACATGCTCGTAAAATTACGAAAACAAGCCTGATCGGGATCGGAACTATTAACCCATCTTCTCTGGACATAACTTTGATGACGACTATAAACCTCTAACATTGTAAGCGTAATAATCCTATATTTGATAACTAACATAACCTAAAATTCTTACAGATTGCAAATAATGTTATCTGTGGTACATTGAAAAAGTAGGTTTCAAAAATAGGTTTCAATATCAATCCTGGTACTAATAACCTATACTATTAGTTATTAGTTTCTTTAACTATACTATTAGTTGTATAACTCACGTTCTATCTCTGGGTAGTGACTCTTTTTCCGAACAAGGTAGTAGAGTTTTTTTTTAAAGTTAGCATCTGTTTAAAATAATAAAATATAGCACAAGTTTTACATTTATTACGTAAAATATATATACGTTGAGTCCTACTCGTTTTAACCTTGTATTATTAACAATATAATAATACCTATAATTCGTCTACATTTTAGTTTAGTTTTCAGCGTATTTACATGTTAATTATTTTGACCCTGTCCTATGAACTGTAACTGGGATGTCGGATGTAGGACACGTCTTCACATCTGATGTATTTACGGATATGAAATGATGGACATCGTTTCTGGGGCGGGGAGATGGAAATGTGTTAATTAAAATAAATAATAACATTGCTAGAACTTGGCGAGTATTTTTTTCTGAAAATAGGTACATTGCTCTTAAGCGATAAGACCGCCCATTGCGCCTATATTTTTGAATGTTTAGTTTAGATTCATTTTGTATTTGGTGTCAATTAAGAGTTTTTGTATTGTATTGTACATTACCGAAACAAAACCATGGGATCTACTATGACATGTTATCGCTATGATGGCTACGTTTTGTTTTCGACGTTTCGCGACCGCCAGTCGTATCGCCTCGTAATAAGGTCCATGATCGCAGAGCGTCGAAAACAAAACGGCAATAAGATGTCATTGTAGGTCCCCTGAACTGGCTTTAGAATGTTTTCTAACAACAATATTACTATAAGCTTAACTATATTGTCAGAAATACAATATTTTTTTAATCCATTGCATTCACATCCCCGTCGAGGGGTACTATAGCGCGCGATCCGCGAATCGAATTTCCAAAAATCCACCTTCGCTCACGCAATGCAACGTTGCTAATCGCATGTCCGAAAAATTACCTTGAATTTCTAAAAAATCAAAAATCGACCTTACGTTTGCAGCATGGAGTTGTTTTTCGCATGTCGTTCCGTTTCACATGAAATCACCAAATACGTTTTTTTTGTGCCTAGTTAACTAAGATCGTCTGTGAATTTACAAATTGCGTTTTCTTTATATTGTCAAACTCTGCTTAATGGTTAAGAACTTTGATTGACACTGGCAATACAAATATTTGCAACTCATGCGGTTGGTTTTTAAAAAGCTGTAAATCATGAAAAGCTTAAACAAGTGACCGCGACGAGGCCGCGTCAAACGAAAAGTGACAGACAGCTAGACGTTTTCGACATTTGCTGATTTCACCCAATACTCTACTGCATTATAGTTAGAAGAAAAAAATGGTTATTTCATTCATTTATTGTTTAATCATAATATTAGTAAGTACGTAATATTTGAGTTTTGGGGGAGCGGGTTCGGACCCACAGCCGGAAGTACGCACCGTTACGTACACGTTTGTTCATTGTGTGAACATTAACGCGTATTTAATGTCATCTGCTACATAACCGGAGCCCAGCATATGGCGATAGGCTCGCCCCCTGTCACATTTGGGACTGAATATCGCACGTGTGGGTGTAGTACACCTCTGCCAGTCCCTTCGGGAGAAAGGCGTGACGATATGTTTTAGTCTTTTTTAAGATTTTTAAACGAAAAAAAGTTGAAATGTAATAATCATTATTAAAGCCAGCCCATTGCTTTGCTACTTATCACGTTATAGTCTTCATTATTCATTGTTATATTTTTATGAGTAATTAGTTATTATTTTAGTTATAAAGCCAAGTTCACCGACATAATTTAATCTTAATATTTTTTTTAATAACACGTTTAATAACTTTTATCAAAATCTTTTTAACAAACAACAGTGCGAGTGACTGACTACACGTCGTTCAAAAAATAATAATATAATTGTCGAAAATAGACCAGCCCACTGGTGAAGGAATCAAGGGATTATGAATTTAGGAAATTAATTGCTCCATGAACCGGGTTCTGAATAAAACTTCTTAATTTATTGTTTTGTTTGGCCCGATCTATTCTGAGTCAGTTCTGGAGTTCTGAGCCACGCATGTGCGTGACAACTACGTCATATTACAGCTCATTACTTCTATTCATTAGGTATACTCGTAGTACTGTCCAGTAATATACAGTAGTAGCTTGCGGTAGCTACTGTATGTCCCAGGACTAACTAGCAGAACAGCTATCAAGACTTCTGCAGGTGCCAATACGTCGACGTAAGTTTGGATAGCTCGAGGGGTTATATAATAGGGATAGGGATAGGATAAAAGTTCAAGATAAGCAAAAAGATATTCCGATACCGGGAATCGAACCCGAGCCTCCTGGGTGAGAGCCAGGTATCCTAGCCACTAGACCATATCGGATGTTGAAGACAGTGGCAAAATTATACATCGGATTCATTTACTCAGTAATGTTTTTTCAGTAACGTTCAAACTCACACTACAATTTGAAAATGAAGGAACTTGCAGCTACAGCGTAGAAGCCGAACGCGCTAGCCACAACGCTATCATCCTCAGGAATTCTCGAAGCTATCGTCGCTACAGAACATTCTGCTGAGCAAAAGTCCGTCGTTTGCGTTAGTCTTTAAATGTTTCCTTCAAAAGTACATCGGCCTGTTTCACCACGAAGACATAAACGATGACGTCACTACGTCTTGCCTAACGTACAGTCGACCGGATGCAAGCTATATTAATGCAGGTATAAACGCATTGCGCAACTTTGGAAGTCGGGTAATGTGATTTATTCTCGGTTGTTTGTTTAGATTTTGTTATGGGTGGCGATGAAAGATGCGTAAAAATTAAATAGGTAGGCAGCCATAGTCTATTTCTTTAGCCAATTGAGCCTTCCATCTTGGTATATTCTTTTTGAACTTGCTCGAAACATTGAAGAGTGACGCTTCTTAGTATCGGAGGTCATATGTGCTATTCACAATCTTTCGGAAACGTTTCCGATAGGATCCCACAAATTTCAAACTCAAATTGTTCGAATCTCAATCTAGTTTTATACATTTTAGAGTAGGGAATCAAGTATAAATCCGATCGGAAGAATTAATCACGTTTAAAACTTATGAATATAGACTGAGATTCGGATAATTTAGGTTTACAATTTTGAAATCCGAACGGAAACGTTTCCGAATGGTTGTGAATAGCCCTGCCGGATACTGTTTTGGGTCGCTGCGCCGACGTCAGTTATCTTTATCCATAGCTTTGATTATATAGTTGGTTCTTTTTACCAAAACGCAAAAATAACCCATAGCTGCGGCCTGCAACAAATGAAATGTGTTTATTCAATTGGGTATCGAAAATATACTCATGAAAACGTTAAAGTTATAAAAATAACTCTAACACATTGTCCAGGAAAAGAGCCACTACCCAGAAGAACAGGGAAGACCCTTGACCCAAGACCTTTTTTTTATGTAGAATAGGTTGGCGTTTGACCACCAACTCGTCTGATGTTAAGCGACGTTGTGATCTAAGATGGAGCACGACGACCTATAAGGTACTTATTCACTCTATTTATATTCTCTGCCTTGATGTTTTGTAGAGTGAAGAAGTACAAAGACGGCAGTTGAGTGAGGCGCTACTGCTCAGACCCGTCTTCGGAACGGATCCCTTATAACAATGAAAGCATTCCTATTCGTACAAATACTTAATATTAACCCACATCAAATAGCAGAACTTTTGGTCAATCGCCCGTCACTAGCGCCCTCGCGCAACGCGGCTGAAACTGAAACCAAAACTCGTTACATCATTATCATGATCTAAACCAATTATATAAAACATTCAGCGAATAATACCTTTAAATAAAACATTTGAAAAACGGCCAACGTCTTCGGTTGGCGTATTTCCACAAGCCGAATGATTCCGACATTAAAGACCGTTTAGATGAATAGAGTGATTTCGGAAAAATGTCCGAATTAAATTGATCGTGGCGTTTTGTCATTCCAAAGAATCCTTTTATCTGCAGGGCAGCTGGTAAATAATTGTGATCAGTTTAAATTTTGTACATCGAAGTGATATTTGCTAATTTAAAATGATAGCTTGAAATACTAAAATACATCGCGGATTCGATAAGAGTTTTTTATCGTTTTTTTTTTTGAGAATAGGCCAATTTACAAAGTGATTTAAATGATATTTCTCAATACACTTTTCTAGAATCTGAATAACTGTTTTTTTACGATATCATACGTATTCAACTTTTAGCTAACCATGCAAAAAATGTTAGCATATTTTTTTTGTTGAAAACGGTTCGGTTTTATTTCGATCGCGCCTTTGTTTTTTCCAAGAAAGCTGATGTTTTGGCGGGAACCGAAAAGGTGACGTGCGACGTCAAAGTGACGTGCGCCGTCAAACTCCCCTGGATGGGAGAGCTAAAAAAACTGGTATAGTAAACGTGGAATTACTCGTACTAGCTGCGCCAGTGCATGGCGGATCCAGAATTTTTGGTTTTTAGATATCATTGATTATTACAAAGGTTATTATATTACTATTAAATTACACACTTTTAGTGGGAACTTGAGCTCCTCAGCCCCAATGAAACCGCTGGTAAGTTGCGCCCCGGGGTGTTACTCGCACCTGAAAGTATTCTACGTCCTTTTCTATATTCTTGACAAAGCACCAGCAAAAGTTCATAATAATCGGTTGTGAAGTTGAGGCGTGAAAGCGTAACAAATCAACGAACAAATAAACTCACTTTCGCATTGATAACATGTTTCATACTTTATACCTATATTAGCTATACGGGGTGCATCCGTGGTACCACAGGAACCGTTGATTTTTCGGGATAAAAAGTACTCCTTAAGTATGTCCTTTTCTGTACCCCTGACAACGTGTATGCAAAATTGCATGATGATGTTGTGAAGTAAGAAAGCGTAACAAACCAACGAACAAACAAACTTACGTTCGCATTTAATATATTAGTTAGGATTAAGATGCCGGATTCGCTTCGTCACTTCGGTACAACTACTCTATCAGACAAATTACCAATTCTCTGAAACAAATACCAGGCAAACATGTTTTTCATATTCGTCGCAGTAACCTGAATACCAAATACCTTGTTATTGCGGTCACCTGGATTAGTTTCAGCTCCTATTATTCAAGTAACACTAAACGACATTGAATAATACATTATTTTCGTACTAGGCTAGTCATTTGTTAAGGGATATGCTTAATCTGCTTGACTGCCTCAGTGGCTCTGTTGATAGATAACCTGCCTTCTGAGCTTGGGGGCGAGGGTTCGATTCCCACCTAGGGCAAACATTTATGTGATTAACATTAGTTTGTTCTGTCTGGGTGTTAATATCTATTTAGGTATGTATTTAAAAATATCTAAGTATGAATATCAGTCTCTGGCAGCCATAGTACAAGCTTTGCTTAGTTTGGGGTCAGGTGACCATGTGTGGAAGTGTCCTGAATGTATTTATTAAATTATAATCTTAGCCCACCTTTCAACTGTCTACTATTTTTGAATTAAGATTTTTCTATTTCATTTCTCATTGTTACATCAACGGAGAAAGAGAACTAATCAGCAAGATTAATAATAGATTACACTTAGACGTTCATGAAGTAGCCTTCTTAATCGCGTGCCAAAGCTTTTCTTAATTTTTTGAGGCGACTTAGGAGTCATCCACGTGAGGCTTAAAAAGCGGAAGGGGGTCGGAAAAATCACAAAATGTAATGGTGTCGTGAGGTGAGAATAGAATATTTTGCACCAAGAAAATACCTATACGTGATTTTGGGTGAAAAGGGGTTAGCGTAAAACTTCACCACGTATCACCAGGGTGACCCCTACCTGGTTATAAAAAGTTACTAAAAAGCATTGGAAGACCCCCTACTTCGCTTATTTGTAATAATAAAACATTTATTTCCGTAAAAATACAGCACTGAGCATTTTCAATAGATGTGTACAGAGAAGAACCCAGAAAAATGTTATTGGTGTTATCGGGCCCCAAACTGGCTAGGCCTTTATCTTGGGTACCCTGAGAACAGAGCATACATGATGTAAATGATCTGCGCTGACAACATGAAATTACCGTTAATGTACATTGTTAGATTAGAATAATTTATAAATCAATTTAACATAAATAAGTTCAAAGTCAGAATTAAAATAAACTAAAATGAATACAAAAGTTAAAATTAGAACAAAATTGTATTATAATATAAAATTATTTATGCTCTCCTTGGAGATCTTTACCCTCCCTTTCCTTTAAAAAAGTATAGTAGGTATTTAAATTGTAAAAAGTAACACTGTCATTTTAAAAAGGTCATAACTCACATATCTAGACTTTTATCGTTCTTGATAATCGTATGGCCGTGCATTTTCCCAACGTTGGCGTTAATTGCACCGTAAATCTGAAGTTAGGAAGTCTAGGTCGGTCGGAGCGACGACCTGAGAACGTTGTGTGACGTCACTTCCTTGTCAGACTAGGGTTGCCAAACTCGTCCAGGTTTTATAATGTTTCAGCTAAAGTCAGGTAAAATAAAATTGCTTTTATTTAATAACTAGCTGCGCCCTGCGGATTTACCCGCGGTTAAACAGTAGCCTATGTATCAATCCAGGGTATAAGCTACCTCCATACCAAATTTCATCAAAATCCGTCCTTCAGTTTGAGCGTGAAGGAGTGACAAACATACACACTTACACACTCACAAACTTTCGCCTTTATAATATTAGTGGGAAGTGTGATTTGTTAATTCACGCTAGCTTTACCTGTCATTTCCAGCAGCTTTCTTTTCGTACTAAGCGGTTCGCCTCCACCTTCTTAATACGAACGGCTAGGGACTGGAATCGTTTGCCACCATCTGTTTTTCCGACAAACTACAACCTAGGTATCTTCAAAGCCAGAGTGAATAAGTACCTACTAGGTCTTCGTGCTTCATCTTAGGCCACAATGTCGCTTTACATCAGGCGAGTTGGTGGTCAAATGTTGACCTATTCTTTATAAAAAAAAAAAGCTTTACCTTGCACAGTTAAAAAGCATTTTTTGGGATAATAAACAATTACTTACTGTTATCTTGATTGACTCGATTTTTTTTGGTTCCAGCCATTAGTCTATTTAGCCGTTGGCAAATGTCAAGCAATCATTTTTTTTTAATGAAATTAATCATTCTAATTTTGAAATTGATTTCGTCACAAATCAAATCGCCGTTAAATCAAGCAAAGTAAGTCACGGACAAATCACTCAGTCAGTTAAACAGTTTTTGACGAGTTTGACAACCCTGTTCGAGATTGACAGCGTTCAGATTGAAAGCTACCAAAAAAACTAGAGCGCCTAATCTTGAAATAATAACGGAATAATTGCAGAGATTTGGCACCGAGCCGTCGATAGATTGAGAAATTAAAAACATGCCTCGACAACAGATTTGAAAGAATCTTGTTTTTAGAACGACTTTGGAGTTCGGTACCAACTTATCTGTAAGTTTGAGTGGGAGAGCCACTGACGCATTTCCTTTGCAATCTGACAGACGGCGGTTGATTTTTTTAGTTTCATCATTTGGTCAAGCGTACAAATATTTTGGTCGTGCTACAAGTTACTCCGCACTATGAAGTTGTGGGTGGAAGTTCTGGATTTTTTTAAGATAATGTTTTGAAAAACAGGATAAACGCCCTGCTGCGTGGATCGCTTATGGCAAAAAATAAAAGCAAGACAAGGAGAAAATAGTTTTTTGATATTAATAAATGTTAAACAACATATATTTAATATCTCGGAAAATTCATGCAGTGTTTTGTCTTTTTCTTTCTTTTAAATGTAAACTCGATCAAACAAGTAACAATATTAAAAGAAAAACAAAAAACCGAACTACGTAATGCTGTACCCTAAGTCACTTTCACTATCAAGACGATTCAAATGACACCTCACATGACGAAATCCATTGAGCTGTTTAGGCTCTACCTAGGGCATGCCAACGAGACCTCATACATACATACCCACATAAATACTACATACATACATACATACATACTACATACATACATACACTCGAGAAACATAATCCTCGTTCTTGCGCAGTCGAGTAAAAAGACAAAACACTGTAGGTACCTATAACTATTCCGAGCCTATAAAATTATTAATAATGGAATCATTGCTCATTGGCACAAGCTTTCTAACTGGTATGAAACATAAATCTAGATAGACAAGGTCTCCGGACACTCCGGATTCAAAGACGACATCTCACAATCTAAAATCACACAAGCCCATTCAAATAGTAACTGCTATGCCTAACCGAACCAAAGATAAAAACATAAGTACTTACAAATATTTACCAACATCTGAAAAACGTAACCCTCGTTTCTTATGCACATCGGTTTAACAGCGTAGAATATTCTCAGAAGAAACTATTTACTAACTATTAGGCTTCGTCTTAACTAAGCAGATAGTGAACAGCTGATTGCGTTTGCCTCTAGTAAAGTTAGCTTCCCTATATTATTTTAAAATCAAAAGTCAAAGTCAAACACATTCAGTTTTCTATCGAAGTAATAAGGACTTACTTAAGGACGTCAAAGTTATAAACATGACTCTACCACCTTGTTCGAAAAAACAGTCACTATTCAGAAGAATAGGCAAGAAACTGAAAGGCATTTTTTTTTAATGAAGTGTCCGTACAGCGCGTACTATACCTACGCAGTTTGCGGTAAGTATATCGCTTCCCAACTCGTTCAGTGAGCGTCCGATTCGCATTTCGTATGCGAATCGGACCCTTTGACGAATTTGCGTTTACCGTTTACTCAACTTTGAGTTTGAGTCTCACAGTAAGACAGCAGGCAGTCAGCCGCTTACAGTCTGCTTAGTCAGGACGAAGCCTAATATCTACTATTGAAAGGTGTGTTACTGCCTTGGCACCGATGACACTCGTGTCACCGTTACGACCCCATAAATACGAGACTGACAAGCTTTCGTAGTCGTTAATAGACCATAACTACAGACCTAAATATGCCCTCGCAACTGCCAAATGTTAATTAATTTATTGTGGATATAAGCGTATCGCCTTGTCGGAAGGCTTCAGCGGCTGCGTTGACTCCTGTGCTAAATAAGACGTCAGCTATCTAAAGTTGAGTCCTCGCTGTTCGAGCATGCCTCACGAGAGATGCTTCTATCTCAGTCTGGAGTATAGTAAGCAGTAGCAGACAGAGCGAGATAGAGCCGTGCGTCCTGAAGCATGCTCTGTCAATGAGGACATGTATGTAGTGCCGCGAAGAACGTGGAATTGCTGAGATGAAACGTTGTGTAATAAAAATGAGCTATTTATCTACTACATACTAAAACTCTTTTTATAATGCAGCGTCTTTGTCATAGTGATTTTTAGCGGTGTTAAGTTCTCACCCTTTCCTCAGTCGGGTGGCGCTAGTGCGCTCAAAGTTTTCAAAGTATACCAATGCACTGACTCTGCATTCCGCATCTATCTACATATTTAAACATAAATAAATAAATATGAATCGCCAAAAGGTATGTACTCATATAACTTCGAACGACTGCACTAAATTGGATAATTCTCGTTTCTTGAGTTCGTTATTGTCAGGGCAAGGTTTGAATTATAAAAAAATTAAGAAAAAAAATTGGCTGTTGTAAGTTCGCCGATTCAGCTACTTTGAAATAAAGTACGGAATCGCATTGCTGAAATAGTAAACTAGGTGTTACCAATAAACGTATTTGTATTGTGTTTAATCATTGTTTAATCTGCTTAATCTGTTTAATCTGCTATTTGTATAACTTGAAAAAAAAACCTGGTGTATGGCGACAAGTTTGCCCTAAGTCACATTTGAATACCGTTCGGCAAAGGGTGGGTGTTGTAATAGAACTCTGCCAGTCCCTTCGACGGAAAGGCATGTCGACATGTTATAATATTTTGTACTAGCTTCGCCCTACAGTCCTACGCCCTACACCCACGGTCCCACATGAAGCGTTAATTTTTACGGTATGAAAGGTACCCTATGTCCTTTTCTGTACGCCTGACAACGTGTATGCAAAATTTCATGATGGTCAATTTAATAACTTTTTAGATGTAATATTAGTGAGGATTGCATTGTTGAACAGCGTCCTTCTGTTTCCAGATGGCTGGTCCGCGTGATCGACGACGTGCAAGGCGGGGAACTGTGCACGCGGCAGGGGCTGGTGCCGGCCGCCGTGCTGCAGGAGAAACAGACCCTCGAGCGCGACCACACCTCGTTGGCGGCCAGGAGACAGTAAGTCACTTGTTTTTAGCTCTACGACGGACTAAGCCATACTAGCGGTAAATGACTTGTAGTTAGCTCAACGACTGACCAGGACTTACTAGCTAGAAGAAAATAACTGACTTGTTATTAGCTCTAAGATGGACTACTACTACTGGCTAGTTACCAACAGCTTGAAGACAGTACATAAGTAACTTAGATTACTGTAGTTAGATCAAAGTCGTGCAATACCGCCGTACTAGCAACCAGGCGGCAGTAAATATAGGTACATATCTTCATTAGTGAGAAAAGGAATTCTATTAAAGAAACCTTCAACTGGATATGGTGCACCTGGCTTATGTGGCATTACATTCTCTATCCTGTCGGAGATGGGCGCTTCTGCCTACCAGAAATCACTAGATCTCTACCGCACAAGAGGCCCTTGCTAAAATGCTAAAAGAGCCCCTGTCTTTTAGCATTTCGTTTTAAAGTATTATTCTCCAAAAAATATTGAGAGCAAATCACCTTCTCGCTTCACCGATACGAGTCACAAGCCCGCCCTGTCTGTGCTCACCCGATCTTATAAACTTTGTATGTATGGCCATTTTGAGCCCACAGGTATGTAGGTTGACACGAAATCGTGTCGTAAAACGTGATCACAATCGCGTGATCATTCCTCAAAAGCTGTTAATCTTCCAATTTTTTCACATCAAACGCTGGACTGGAATTCCGGCACGATTCCTCGCAAATCAGTCCACGATTTTATTGTGCCTTGCATCTTGTCCCGAAAGTGGTTCGACACACTTTTAATGTCAACATTTTACGACTTTTTATCAGTCCGTTTGGAACTCGTTTTAAGTATTTGATTGGCAATTAGTGTTATTTTTCCACGATTTTAATGGAATGTTAAGTCTAAGATATGTATATTTTTACTATGATAGGATCAAAGAAATTTTACTATCGTGATCATGCCCGTTTATTGAAGTTGCAAACAAACCACGTAAGTTTGATCCAATCGGCGTTATAGGGAACTGTTACCCGCGGTTAATAAGGCTTCTTTGCTGTTCCAGACTATGATCTATCTCTGTGCCAATTTCATCCAGATACGTTCAGCCGGCTGGCATGTTTGAGTAATAAAACATCCATCCAGCCAAACTTTCTTCAAACTAGCATTTATTATATTAGTGTGATGTGATAGTGTGATTAGTTTATGTATTTCCATCGTCAACATCGTCTGCTTATCCTTATCCCATTTATGTGGGGTCGGTACAGTTCGTACGTGTTAGGTATTTCCATTTGACTATTAAGTTCAAGAAGTAGCGATGGTAGCCTAGTTAGAAAAGGCCTGCCTCTCAAGCCAGAGGGAGCGGGTTCAAGCCCAGCCGACGGAACGCACCAGTTTGTTCATTGTGTGAACATATGTGCGTATTATGTGTCATCTGCTACATGACTGGAGCCCGGTGTATGGCGACAGGCTCGCACCCTGTAACATTTGGGACTGAATATCGTCCGGCGAAGCGTGGATGTTGTACATCTCTGCTAGCCCCCTCGGGGGAAAGGCGTGACGAAATGTTATGTGAATGTTATGTTATTAAATTAAACACAAAAAAGCTTTCTGTAAAACTAACAAAACAGGAAGACCAAAAAGACCAATATGCTCTGCGACTTGATTAAGAATATGCCTACAAAACACTAACAGCGACCAATGTAAAGCCGAGTTTCTCATACGACGTAGATCTAGCAGATAACTCAACATGTGGGCTAATGATTATGGTACTTCATACCTAGCTACATCAAAAACCCCAAATCGTTTTCTCCCAAGGGTATCTAAACGACTGGTTCTTGGTAATCGTGATCTGAGATTAGTCAGCTTGATAGGTTGGCACTGACTCAACGATCATGTGTCTTGCTACAATCTGTTTGTGTTGTGCAGTTACTGACTCGTGTTTTGGATCTTGGACTTTACCAGATATTAGGGTAATTAGCAGAAGTCTAATTGTGATATGGGGAAAACCAACACGTATTTAAAACTCCGTTCTAATATTTTCCTCATTTCCATAGACGTGAGAAGTTAGCATAGGATAATTTTTTTTGTCGTTTTCATACATACGTTTTCAAAAAAACTTTCAAACAGAGAGAAAGATATAACACAAGAAGTAGCTACTCTAAGGCTACTACAAGGCTATCGTTTTGTTAGTAGTCGACAAGTGGACGTATAATCCCAAAGACGCTATTAGACGCACGGACTTGGCTCAGTATACCAATGAGAGAAAATGAGAGTCAAATATAGTTTTTGCTCTTTCTGTTTTGTTTGTTAAACGGTACTCCGACCGTATCAATAGGAACAGACAAATAAGAAAGGAATCACAAGTAAAAGTAACCTTCCTTAATTAATGTCCTCATTTTAATAGATTTAAATACATTTTTCCTTGATGAAAGTATTTTTAATGTCCAAGCTTTTTATAATCTTGATAAATAGTTTTGCGTCGTTAATTACGTCAGTTGCAGGACAAGTGCAGAAATACGCGAGCAAACCCGTGGGCAGAAAGTTAAATATAATTTGCTGTTTTTCCGATTCTAGGTATAGGCAGTGGAAAACTAGATTTTCACTTGGCATCTAGACTCAGTATCTACATGGAACTGTAAAACGAAGTGGTACTTAAAATAGTGGCAGGTAGGAAACTAGGTATTTTCCGTGCTTTAGTAAACTAATAAAGGCAGGTGTTGGACTGTTATGAGAAACACATGTGGTTGGCTGTAAAATTAATGGTGTGAAATTATTGGCACTCCAATATCTAGTTATGTAAGCACTATTATACTTAGTAGCTACAGACTTCCTAATGTAAACGTTGTTTGGATTGAAAAAAAAAATTAACTGCGCTCTTTGTCTAAATTGTAAACCGTTGCATTACGTACTTTACAAACGTTCACTCTGAAACCTAACGTTTTTAAACTTTATTAGAAACTAATTGCGCCCCGCGGTTTCACCCGCGGTTAAAAGTATCCTATGTGCTATTATAAATCTATCTACCTCTGTTCCAAATTTCATCCAGATCTGTTCAGCCGTTCTGGCGTAAAAGAGTAACAAACGTCCATCCATCTATCCATTCTTACAAACTTTCCCGTTTATAATATTAGTAGGAAGTAGAATAGTAAGTAGGATGTTTAATATACTTACCTGGAGTGTCATATTGACAGTGCCGTTTCTTTGTTTAGGTTTATAAATTATCGTGAAATAAAAACCAGGGTATAGTACGTATTTGATCATTATAAAACTGACAAACAAGGAAACGACTCGGAGTCAACGGCTTTAGAAATCGTCTCAAATTAAGTTGACTGAACCCGCAAAGGATAAAAATAATCACGCTTTTATGATTTGACATAACCATTGCACCACATTTAGAAAGCTAATTAAGTTTGTCTGATATATGACCGTCATCTCCGCTTTCAACGCTTTTAATTTACAGTTCATTTTTATCGCCCGGGAATTTTAATTTCGATGTTGTGCAGGGAATTAAGTTATCAATGGGCAGCCGAACATCGTAAGTTGGTACAGTCTTCAGAAAAAAAAACAAAAGGAATGAAAATGTAAAAAGAGATATACGAGTATACTTACCTAATATATACTGATTCCAAAATCCAGATTGAAATTGAAATTTCGCGTCATGAACGGGGCGTATCACCTACTACCGGAATTTAAGGCTTACCTAAGTCTCAGATCAACCTAGAGAATAAGATGGCGCACGGCGTATGATCTAAGTGAAGCTAAAAACTACGCTACTGTCGTATAGGTACACAACACTCACACACTGACGCAAACAAACTACGCTACTCGCTTAGTCATTCTTACCTCGACATTATGTACATTGGTTTATGGTATAATTTCGTGTACTTAAATATACATAGTGCATTATAAAAGTGTGGCCAGGACTACACTTTGAGGTTCTTTTTGAAAACTGTGCAGTTTTTTTACAAGTAAATTTTGAAAAAGCCATAACATTAAACTCTTACAAATATGTGCAGCAATAAAACATAAATCTCCTAAGGTTGTATATTGGAATGGAAATGGGTAACGTACAGTTTGGGAATTAATACTAGTTTTCGTGCAATTGTAAATGTTTTTCATGGCAACATTACCACGCACACACATTGAAAAAGAAGTGGCTTCAGCGAGATGTAACGCAGTGTTCGATCTTTTCCTCTAGATTGATCTGAGAGCTAAGCAGGTATTTTGTGTTCCCATGATAAAAAGCAATTGTAATGTAACTAATTTTCGCATGCAGTTGCGAAATGCGCTCGCAATCGATTTTGATTTCTCCTATTTGCCTCTTTATTATGACATTTACGACTTCAAAATGCTGGCAGAGTAGAGAAGGACTATTTCGAATGGATATAGGAATCATCCGTCAGAAATAAGAACAACATTAATATGACGTTTATCGTTGCCATAGACTAGATAAATTTGGTCAAATATCCTCTTAAAGTGAAGTCTACTTGGCTCCTTTCTTTGGCTTAAATCATGACGACAGACGAAACCGCGAAAACCAACTTGTGAAACTCGAATCATGAACTAGGTAGTTTCAATCGTAAAATTGAAACGTTTACGTTGATTTTACTTTAAAAATTACTCGGTACGTATGCACAAAAGCAACCCAGCATTTAAATGTATCTTCGTCAGTAATATTTATAGCACTCATGTTTAAATCCGTTTGTCTCTCAACGCCACTAATTCTGCTGCACTTCTCGGTATTATGTTCCTTTTAGATGTCTTCGTTTTATACCTTTGTGTCCGTGTCCTTTGTTTTTGAGTTGATGGATTTAAAATAAATGTAGTTGTGCCATTTCCTTATTTACAATTTCTGTCCATTGCGGTTTAAGGAATTTGATAAATGTTGCGTTATTCAATGGTTTAGGCACTCGTCTATTACTTTAAAATTGTGTAAAATAACTCTTTTATTTAAACAGACAAAAAACAGATTCACTAATGTAAATAATTTTTTAATTTCTTAATAGTATCAAATCACAAATCTTCTCAATCAATCAAAATCAATCTACGTACCTATAAATAAATTTATGTAAAATATTCGCTACTTGCTACTTACTGCTCGCTAACTCGCCGAGCGAGTGTTTTACATACATTTTCACACCACCTGCTCGACAATGACTAATTACATATCATGTAGTCTCAATCAACATAATATTATAAAGCAAAGCATTGCCACAAGAAGATAAAGTTGTATTAAAATCCCAAAGGAGTTTTTAAACAAAGAGGTTAAAATTGAATGAAAACTTACCATACGGGCACTGTAAGACAAGTTTCGAAAATTGAACTGGCCACCAAGAAAAAAAAAGAACACAGTTGGACCATGAGCTGCACAAAATTTAAAACAAAAGAAGACGTGCTGCGCCATATCGCCCGGAAAGGGAAGGAAGAATAAAAAAATAAAACAAAAGGCGGTGTTTTGTGTAACATACCTTCACAGTTCCTTTTAATTTAAGAAGGTGTGAAAAGTAGAGTACGATCACCTCTAGGTTCAATAAGCCACCCGTGACGTACGACACTGCTTTGTCTCCTCGTTGCATAACCTACAATTATTCACTCGCTACTCGCAAATCGCCGGCGCTTGGACTAGTGTCTAGTGAAGTATTAGGAAATTCATGTTTTGCCTTCTGGGTGATGTCCATGAATTTCCAATATTTAACATTAGAATAGGTTTAAATCTAACATTTAAATGATAGATGTTCGATCTGATCTAAACCTAATGTTAAATATTTTTTTAACTTACTTACCTACTTGATCTACTTAGATGTTAGCGGAGGTGTGTGCTGCAGGGAATAGAAGAAAAACTTGCGAGCTTCCCTCAACCTTTGTAACCACTGTCTCTACCACTATCACTAATCGTCTCATTCGAAGCTCGTTCGCAAAACACTATAGTCTATTTTAAATCTATATATATAAAATTCAAAGTCCTGACTGACTGACTGACTGATATATCAACGCACAGCCTAAACCGCTGGTCCTAGAAACATGAAATTTGGAGGGTGTGTTCTTTGTACAGTGTAGGCATCCACTAAGAAAGGATTTTTCGAAATTCCACCCCTAAAGGGGGGAAAAGGGGGGTTCAAATTTGTATGAAACTTTTTATTCTCTGGGTCGATTGACTCAAAAATTGGTTCAAATGTTCTTCATTTAAAATCATGAGATACGTGTATCACAGTTTTTCCAAAATCATCATCATCATCATCCACCAACAGAGTCTACTTGGGCTTATTTTTACTCTGAAAACTTTGCTGAGAAAGTTATTAACCCACTACAAATGTCGCTGTTATCATTCTTAGGGGTTCCGTACTAAAATGGTGAAAGGATACTTATCATGAAACTCCGAAATCTGTCTGTCTGTGAGCTGATTATTTTAGAAACTAAAATAGAAAAAAAAACGACTTAAAAATTGGAACAGATCTAGATAACGGCAGTCATAGATATAAATAGATATAGTCAACGCATAATAGGGAAAATGTGTACTCGTATAAAAAAATGTATTTAGGTAGTTGAGGTCTGAAAGAGGGATTACAAAAAGAAACACGTGCAATATAGTTATGTGGGGTATCATTTGAAAGGTCTTAACTTAAGCATTTAAAAACGTTTGTCCGCAATGTTTGGTATGTTTGTAAACGGGTTTTTTTTTTTTAATTTAGCGTTCTAAAATTTTTTTGGTCTACTTTTTTTTTTTCGATGTTTTTGAGGATTCCCTAGGTATCTGTAGTCTGCACCCCATAGTTATATATTTGTTATGTTATGTTTTTAATCATTTTATCGTTCCGTGTTGAAAGTGTTACGACCGAGTTCTTGCTACTTTGGCGTGATTATTTTAATTTTGTAAAACAGAGCATTTTGAAAAAACTATTTTGTATTCCGAAGACCGTTCGTGCTTTGAATGGCAAATATTAAATAAAATAAATGTTGAAATTAAGAAAGAATATGCTCTAGATAGAGTATAGTACCTGTTTACAGTTCACCTGAATAATACCGAGTGTTAGGTACCATCTTTGCTCACTTCGGCACAAGATTAGGGGTCTATCATCCTACGACGATTTCTCTGTCAACGACGTATTTCATCCAAACTTATCAATTAGCTTTTATGACACATGGCTTGCTGGTAGACGACAAATATTGGAATTATATCTTATAGGAAGCAGCCTTTTGTGAATAACATAACATAACATATCGTCACGCCTTTCCCCCTAAGAGGTGTATTGCAAACACCCTCACTTCGCCGGACGATATTTAGTCCAAAATGTAATAATTGGAGAGTCTGTCGCTGTACACCGGGCTCCAGTCATGTAGCAGATGACATTAAATACAAACATAATTATTATATTCACTCAATTACTAAATTGGTGGTGCCTTCGGCTGGGATTGAACCCGGTTCTTCTGCCCTGAGAAACGAGCGTTCTTCAACTAGGCTATCATTGCTTTTTCCATATGAATCTCCATGTAAAATGTGTGAACTAAATTGCTGACATTCTATCAGATTTCAAACCTACTTCATCAGTAAGGAAAAAAAACAAGAATTAAATCTAAGCCTGTCAGAAGATTACATAAGGCAAGTGCAGAGATTTTCTGTCATTATTTCTGTCAATAGAGATCAAGTAGCTAGGAGATGAAATTTATAATTATGTGTCTGTTT
Organism: Peribatodes rhomboidaria; assembly: GCA_911728515.1. Classification (NCBI taxonomy): domain Eukaryota; kingdom Metazoa; phylum Arthropoda; class Insecta; order Lepidoptera; family Geometridae; genus Peribatodes; species Peribatodes rhomboidaria. The sequence continues at coordinate 16,531,763 of OU452168.1, read as the reverse complement.
CGTCATAGAAGAAGTATTTAGTAAAAATGGACGAAGTGAAATAGAAGAAGCTGCTTTAGTATTAGGAAGACGAAACCTACAATACGGGTTGCCTTTGCTTCGAAGGCCTTAACTAAAGGTCTGCCAACATGGTCTGACTGGTGTGGTATCCGAATGAGTGTGTTTATGCTGAGAATTCCTCTAATATCTCTTACACCACCGAAAACCCCCCTCGAGTTAAAAACAGTGCAGTTTCCCCTCAAAGTCTGCTTTTCCATGACCATAAATAAATATCAAGCGAAACTCATAAGTTACTGCAATGCTTTTCACACGGTTAGTTATACGTGGCCTGCTCCAGAGTAAGCTCACGGAGCAGCCTGGTGTTTCTAAAAAACAAAAAATATGGTTTACAAAGAAATACTGAGGTAGGTTTTCGTTGTAAACAATATTTACTATCAATTATCTAATTTTGGTTGTCTCCTAATTTTATCTTTTCACACAAGCTTTAAGTTCTGTTGATACCATACTGCTACTACTACTACTCTCATTCCAGAGATAGTTTAGTTAACTAAAGAACTTCGTCCTTTTTGCTCTGTTTGGGATATTGTCAGTTTGTGTATTATAATATTCATTCATAATAGTCATTCATTTCCTGTAAACCACGCGGGCGAAGCCGCGGGCAGAAGCTAGTATTATATATAGTCACTTTGGTTTGTCTTTTAAACTAGTGTTTAGGCGCGGGCCAGTCAACTTTAATAAAGTACTGCACGTGTTTGATTTGGAACTACCGATTATTACCGATTATTTAGGTACTTACTTAAGGTACATGATGTATTAACGGAATATTTTACGTTTTATGTACCTACCTGTCAAATTGACATTGACATATGTCTTGTGACTTGCTATTTGAAATGGACTATAGTGTGATTGTGCCCTGCGAACGGTACCGCAATATAGCCACGGTATAACTCCTACCAGAAGTATTACCAATAAACACTTGTCTCCTACAGTCCATATATTCACCGCCGTGCCGAATGTCGCCGGTATAATAATTTCGTTTTATTTGACTGCCAGGCATTAATTTTGACAGGTTTAGCATGTTTAGAGGACTCCAGTCATACGTAAATCTTGATTTATTTCATAAATGTTAAAGTGTTTGTTTGTCCTTATTTTATGTCAAAATAAAGCGGACGAATTGACGTGTGTTTTTACAAGGTCGAAAATTATTGTATTTATAAGTTCATACAGAATTATCTACACGGGCGCAACCGCGAGAGGCAGGCAGGTACATATGTAAACATAAATTATTATCATACTATTACAGAAATTAAAGCAATAAAAACTGTTTTATTTGATTTACTGCAAAATATGTAAATCTCAAGATATTATTTAGTTAAGTAATTGCTAGAACTAAATCTTTCAACACGCGACAAGATAGTACTTGGCAATATGCAACATCGGTATTGCAATTACCGACAAATAATGCGCTTCTCGGTCTCAGTTTATTCGCTAATTTGTCAGAATAATTTACGAATTAAACAAAGTAGTATTTGTATTAGGGATTGCGCCAGAGAGAATAATTGGCTGCGGACTGTTGGTTGCTGAGTTACTTGTACGCTTAAAGAAAATATTAATAGAGTCGCTAATACGAACAAAAATTACAAATGCCAAAAAATCAAAATTAAGTAGGTAAATCATATTAAATATGAACTGGGTTTCATCGCATTTTGCCAGTATTTTTTTCTCACACTTTTTTTATGTACCTATTGTATATATTTATCTGTTTAATACTTTTACTCGTTTTTAAAATCACACCAAAGTTAGCGAAGCAATTTAGCAGTCAATCGGGAACGAATAGAGAGAGAGCTGCTTTAGAAGAAACACAACTTGTTTGAAGTATGATAATAAATATTTCTTCCTCGTTGACTGCATGTTGCACATGATCTGTACACAGCTTAATGCATGTTGTAAGTCTATGTTTATCCTTTACTTCTACGTCCAAATGTGTCCATTGGCTACAGAAGCGTTCGGTCCGAATTACACAGACTGACAGACGCCTGAATCAGCCATTTGTTTGTGTAGAGTAGAGCGACCAACTTATCTGTGCAGTTGGCCAAAAGAGAGAACTAAAACATTCAACAGATTACTCTTAGTTATGTTCGGAAAACGCGAAGGTGGTGCCCCCACTCAATTGTTCAGAAATATGTCGGGTTGTATCATCATACAAACAATGGATTTAACGTGTAAACTAAAATTAAATAAACATACGTTCGATGCTTTGCTAGGTGCAATTAGGTTGCGGTTGTTTTACGTCTCTTTGTTCGTGCTCTGAAATAACTCTACGTAATCTCACTATTCTAAATGCGATTCTGGATTATGTTTGTTTACCAATCAATCATAGTAAAACGGTCGAATTAGAACACACTTGAATGTGACTCGAGGCTAAGAAAATTGCATTGCATTTACGACTAGCTTCTGCCCGCGGCTTCGCCCGCGTGGTTTACAGGAAATGAATGACTATTATGAATGAATATTATAATACACAAACTGACAATATCCCAAACAGAGCAAAAAGGACGAAGTTCTTTAGTTAACTAAACTATCTCTGGAATGAGAGTAGTAGTAGTAGCAGTATGGTATCAACAGAACTTAAAGCTTGTGTGAAAAGATAAAATTAGGAGACAACCAAAATTAGATAATTGATAGTAAATATTGTTTACAACGAAAACCTACCTCAGTATTTCTTTGTAAACCATATTTTTTGTTTTTTAGAAACACCAGGCTGCTCCGTGAGCTTACTCTGGAGCAGGCCACGTATAACTAACCGTGTGAAAAGCATTGCAGTAACTTATGAGTTTCGCTTGATATTTATTTATGGTCATGGAAAAGCAGACTTTGAGGGGAAACTGCACTGTTTTTAACTCGAGGGGGGTTTTCGGTGGTGTAAGAGATATTAGAGGAATTCTCAGCATAAACACACTCATTCGGATACCACACCAGTCAGACCATGTTGGCAGACCTTTAGTTAAGGCCTTCGAAGCAAAGGCAACCCGTATTGTAGGTTTCGTCTTCCTAATACTAAAGCAGCTTCTTCTATTTCACTTCGTCCATTTTTACTAAATACTTCTTCTATGACGAAACAGACACATAATTATAAATTTCATCTCCTAGCTACTTGATCTCTATTGACAGAAATAATGACAGAAAATCTCTGCACTTGCCTTATGTAATCTTCTGACAGGCTTAGATTTAATTCTTGTTTTTTTTCCTTACTGATGAAGTAGGTTTGAAATCTGATAGAATGTCAGCAATTTAGTTCACACATTTTACATGGAGATTCATATGGAAAAAGCAATGATAGCCTAGTTGAAGAACGCTCGTTTCTCAGGGCAGAAGAACCGGGTTCAATCCCAGCCGAAGGCACCACCAATTTAGTAATTGAGTGAATATAATAATTATGTTTGTATTTAATGTCATCTGCTACATGACTGGAGCCCGGTGTACAGCGACAGACTCTCCAATTATTACATTTTGGACTAAATATCGTCCGGCGAAGTGAGGGTGTTTGCAATACACCTCTTAGGGGGAAAGGCGTGACGATATGTTATGTTATGTTATTCACAAAAGGCTGCTTCCTATAAGATATAATTCCAATATTTGTCGTCTACCAGCAAGCCATGTGTCATAAAAGCTAATTGATAAGTTTGGATGAAATACGTCGTTGACAGAGAAATCGTCGTAGGATGATAGACCCCTAATCTTGTGCCGAAGTGAGCAAAGATGGTACCTAACACTCGGTATTATTCAGGTGAACTGTAAACAGGTACTATACTCTATCTAGAGCATATTCTTTCTTAATTTCAACATTTATTTTATTTAATATTTGCCATTCAAAGCACGAACGGTCTTCGGAATACAAAATAGTTTTACAAAATGCTCTGTTTTACAAAATTAAAATAATCACGCCAAAGTAGCAAGAACTCGGTCGTAACACTTTCAACACGGAACGATAAAATGATTAAAAACATAACATAACAAATATATAACTATGGGGTGCAGACTACAGATACCTAGGGAATCCTCAAAAACATCGAAAAAAAAAAAGTAGACCAAAAAAATTTTAGAACGCTAAATTAAAAAAAAAAAACCCGTTTACAAACATACCAAACATTGCGGACAAACGTTTTTAAATGCTTAAGTTAAGACCTTTCAAATGATACCCCACATAACTATATTGCACGTGTTTCTTTTTGTAATCCCTCTTTCAGACCTCAACTACCTAAATACATTTTTTTATACGAGTACACATTTTCCCTATTATGCGTTGACTATATCTATTTATATCTATGACTGCCGTTATCTAGATCTGTTCCAATTTTTAAGTCGTTTTTTTTTCTATTTTAGTTTCTAAAATAATCAGCTCACAGACAGACAGATTTCGGAGTTTCATGATAAGTATCCTTTCACCATTTTAGTACGGAACCCCTAAGAATGATAACAGCGACATTTGTAGTGGGTTAATAACTTTCTCAGCAAAGTTTTCAGAGTAAAAATAAGCCCAAGTAGACTCTGTTGGTGGATGATGATGATGATGATTTTGGAAAAACTGTGATACACGTATCTCATGATTTTAAATGAAGAACATTTGAACCAATTTTTGAGTCAATCGACCCAGAGAATAAAAAGTTTCATACAAATTTGAACCCCCCTTTTCCCCCCTTTAGGGGTGGAATTTCGAAAAATCCTTTCTTAGTGGATGCCTACACTGTACAAAGAACACACCCTCCAAATTTCATGTTTCTAGGACCAGCGGTTTAGGCTGTGCGTTGATATATCAGTCAGTCAGTCAGTCAGGACTTTGAATTTTATATATATAGATAAAAATATTTTGCAATGTCAGGTGTAGAAACAAAAATCGAGCATTTATTTTATTCAGTTTTTACAAGAAAAAAAGTTCTAACTGAAGTCGACTAGGTTCTTACTTAGTACAATAATAATGATAAAGTCCGAAATAATATTTTTTTAAACGTATTCTATGCTATCGAATGCAAATTTACAAAGTTTGATCCAAATCGGACGAAAAACTACTGGATTTAATACTTAGGCCGCCTAAGGGCTACGGGGCTGCTACGGCCTACGGGCCTGCTCTACGGGCTACAGCTACGCCTCGTCTATGACCTCTCAGAAAGTGCGGTAATCCATGGAAACTGTCTATGGCAATGTAAAAAAAAATACGGCATACATAGTATAGTTGATTTCGTAGGTAAAGAACGATTTCATTTTTAACCGACATCGAAAAGGAGGAGGTTCCTTCTTAACTCGATTGCATTTTTTTTAATGCTTGTTACAGCATAACTCCGATATTTATGAACCGATTTCGAAAATTATTTTTCATTTGCTTTCAGATTGATGCCATTTTTTTACAAAATCTAAATCTGTTGACGAGAAGTTTTTTTTTTTATTTTGAAAGAGTTTCTATGATCACAATTTGATTTGCGGCCTGACACCATTAACGCCACTGAATATTGTTGTTACATTATTTTCATCATCTTAATTTATGAGCGTCGCTCTTGTCAGCCGAGTGATGGCCTAACTTAGCGTTCATCTGCCACTGCGAGCATCGAGTTACATCATAACTCGTACAAAATTTAGTATTTGGCAATAACAAGCTCTCCACAAATTTCACACCTAAAATATTCCCTGCACAGCTCACACAATTACTCACGCCGGATGTGCAGTATTGCCAACGTTATAAATCAAATTGCCGCCCAATTACTCAAACAGTTGTCTCGTTACCACTTCACTGGGTTGGCACCACTGCATACAGAGTACTTATACTTACTACTAATGTTGACAGTTATGAGCAACGCTGTAACTTGTATGTATGTAGAAAAAACATATAGCTAGGGGCTCTGTGAGCTGAAGGCCTCTGTCCTTCCCTACAGGTCGCATTTCTCAACCAATTCTCTTGAAATTTTGTAAGCAGGTTTATTGAATAGATTTATTTTTGTCGAGTCAGTTTTGGATTTTTTTCGAAGTGACTGACATTTGATTATTTCACGTTTTCGCGGGATCTTCAGCTCACACAGCCACTTCACTAGTGGTTAATAAATAATATGTAAAAAAGACAGTTGTTTGTCATATCGTACATGTGGAAATCGAAATCGGTTGTGTTGCTCAAAAAATTAAAAGGTTCAACAAATACATAAACCATAAATCCGTTACCAAAAATGGCGCTTCTTTACCTCAAGACTCAGCTAACATAAAACGCTAGTGTTCATTATTTCGACCCATAGAACCATAGAAAATATTCCACATAAAAGTACACAGTAGCTCCCACTCTGCTCTACGGATAAGTTTGTTACTTTATATATCTTTGCACACGCAGTCTTTGCACACGTTACATCCCAATTTCCATTGAATTTTCCCTATACATTTTGGGGAATGTGATCTCTATGAAATAAAAGAAATCGCATTTACTCAGAATTCGTGGAGGCTTATTCTGACGCGTGCTTTATTGTCTTGGTCCCTCTCCCTCGCATTACTTTTCTAACGAGAAAGAAAAGGACCGAGACATTATCGCCCGCGCCAGAGTGAAGCCCATGGATTTACAACGACAAAGGCCTCTCCAAGTTCTCCCACGCCTCAGTTGGCATCTCCACAGATGTTCCACTGTTGACTCACTCAAACTCAGGCCTGATAAATTATATTGTAGACTAACGACTGCCGACGGCTTCGTCTGTAATTTGTCTGAGCTTAAAATATTTGAAGTTATACATACCTACTTTAAATATCTAATACCTTAATATCTGTAAAATTACAGTCATTAGTCTAATGCTATAAAACAATATATCCTACTAATATTATAAACGTGAAAGTTTGTAAGAATGGATGGCTGGATGGATGGACGTTTGTCACTCTTTCACGCCAGAACGGCTGAACAGATTTGGATGAAATTTGGCACAGAGATAGATTATAGTCTAAAATGGCGCATAGGATATTTTTTAACCGCGGGTGAAACCGCGGGGTGCAGCTCGTTTTAAATAAAAATCATACAACACATTTTTCAACTAACCCCCTCTACCTGTATTTCCCTTAAATAATAATAATTTACCTATTAACAAAAGTCACGGTCCCCGGAGAGTATTAAAAAAAATAAAAAGTGTATTAAAAAAAATCATGCTTTTGTTTTTTCTCTAACCCGTTCATTCCATCGAGTTGAGAACTTCTAATACGGAGATATGCGAGGTGCCCGTTTCGGGGCGAACTTCTAGTCAGTTTTACTGAATAATATAAAAAAGCAACACTTAAAAAACCGACTTGCCGTCAGGCCGTCATCCATGTAAACAAATTCTTAAATTATTTTTTTTTTTTTTTTCGATATTTCGATAAAATTTACATGGTCCACCTCTTAAAGTATGATCTACCAAACAAAAAAGAGTCGTTAAAATCAATTCACAATTGGAGGAGTAATCGCGTAATATAAATACAAAAAAAAACATACAATTGAATTGAGAACCTCCTCTTTTTTGGAAGTCTGTTAAAAGGGACGGCCTCAGGGCGAAATAATCTTAAACTTATACAACATACATACATATTGGCAAATATGAAATCGGCTGCAGATATGTGTAACTCTACGTTACACATATCTGCAGCCGATTTCATATTGGCTTTGCCTATATGGTACAAACAAACATTCAAACTTTCACAAAACGTACCTATTAGTGTGATAAATGGCATTGTTGATCGTCGCCGACCTTGTCTCTAGATTCCCTGGAGACCGCGGCGTGACGATAGAGATATGGTGCCCGTGGCGCAACGTCCGCTGTCACTTACTTAGGTGAACTCACCTGGCGCCGGGTTCGAAATAGAATTAGCATTTAGAAATAGGTGATCAACCCAGGAAACGATCAATATTGGCCATTAAATTTTAATCTTTTTGGACGTGATTCAAATTTAAGAATGCATACGCAATCATAAACTGGTATCTGAATAAGATGATCGTGATTAAGATTAAAGCTACGACACTGTCCTATTCTAAATCCTAATACTAACTTTTATGAAAGTGGAAGTTCTTCATCAAATTTTGCATACACATTGTCAGGGTTGTACAAAAAAGTTTAACTGTCATCCTAAAAAAGTCAACAGTTACTGTGGGACCGCTGCTGGTGAAACAGAGGGACGCAGTTAAGAACTTTTTTGTTTAAACACCGCCAAGAAGAACAAGTTCAAGAGGTTATTTACTGTAATACATTATTACATCCATGGTATAATAATATAACTCCGAGTAAATCAAACCCGGAGTATATTATTATACCATAGCTATATGGGCACTGAAAAGTAATTTGAATAAAAAGCACTGTTCACCAAAGAGGTTAATCAATGATTGCCCTCTTTTACACTGGCAAAATACCAATAGCCAGTTAAAATCTGGAGAAAAAAAAAGAAACCACGCAAAGAGAAAAAAAACGGCAGTAAAATTGTATTTCTATTTTCAAAGATTATTTTGCGCATATTTCGCGTAAATTAAATGACGTCGTCTACATCGATTAGTGAAGAAAGGTTTGATTTAAATTAAACCTAGAGTTTCTCTCAGATTTAGCCAAAAACAGTGGTAGGGCTGTTGCTAACAAATAAACTTTAGAAAGGTACTTTAAAACATACAACGAATTTATCATGAATTATCTAAAAAATATAAGCCCTAAGTTATGGTGCGATTATTCCACGCTAAAGAAAGTCCATAATTAGTAGGATTTAATAACTGCACAGTGCACTCATATAACTATTAATTTCCATTTTTTTTTTATTTATTTAAAAATTACACTCCACGGACTCCGGGGACCGTGACTTTTGTTAACATAAATCTTAAATTATTATTTAAGGGGAATACAGGTAGAGGGGGGGTTAGTTATTTAGTCTTAATCTAAGGTTAGGTTAAAGGTTTTCACTTATTGCATTGTGAGTACACCACGAGCAGACCAGCGACCCGCAAGCAGCACCCGATCACGAGTATGACGCATGTGCCAGCCATCGCTCTCCTCAACCATATTTAAGGGAAGAGAACGACCCGACACACGACGCCGCCGCAAGAAGGTGCCTTCGATAGTAAGCATGAATGCTCGAGATGGACCCACAATTTATATAAAACGATAACAAAATATAAAACGATAACAGGAACAATTTATAGAAATTATGACAATTTTTATAACAATTAATGTAACGTCATGGCCTCCTCCCGACTCATAGCCTCCATCACTACCGCGTTCCGATCTCTGATGGCCATCTGCAGATTATATTCCTTGATGGTCTTCGGTGATGCAGCCGATGCTCGCCGTAAAAATTGGCTGATGGCATCGTCTTCGATGTCATCGGCGTAGTAGGTGAAATTTAATTAATTTCCATTGGTTTTGCTTTTATTGAATAAAATGTTACGTATAAAAATGTACTTACTTACATTCTTATTTCCTCGCATTCGAAATGAAAAGCAGAGTATATACTAAATAGAAATCATCTATTGCACACTCGAAATTAGAGGCGTCCCCGCTTCGCCGAATTTTAGACCGAACCATCTCGTGTGCCATTGCTTAACAAAAGATAACGTTCATTCCTTGTCAAACAATCTACTATTCCACCATCTTACCATCATGCTCTCTCCGTTGTTTCCAGAGCCGTTCCACCATCTTACCATCATGCTCTCTCCGTTGTTTCCAGAGCCGTGGTCCGCGAGCTGATCGAGACGGAGGAGGAGTTCGGGCGCGACATGCAGCAGGTGGTCGCGCGCTACATGCGCCCCATGGACAAGGCGACCACGCCGAAACCGGTCTTCGACAACCGAGAGCTGCTCTTCTCCAACTTTAAGCAGATCTGCGAGTTCCACAACACGTAAGTATTATGGTTCGCGACCAGGTGCCTTATTCGGAGATTTGAGGTTTTCATCTCACCTTTTTTCGTCCTTGTTGCTCTCGTTTGAACCGTCATGTCATAGGTGTGAGAGCGACCAAGATAATATCTCATCTCACGCGTAGGAATAGCCTTCCAGGTGCCATTTTGCGCGTGAGATGTTATCTTGGTCACTCTCACTACTATGACTTTTGAAACGGGAGAGAACATCAAATCAAATATTATAATTCTGGCACGAACAATAAGTACAACATGATATGAATCCACTGATTTCGAACTAGTATAAACTGTGTTTCGGTCGCCAGTGGCTACTCCCACAAATGAACCTAAGTTTTTTAATTGCCTGGTTAATCAGATGGGGTGTGTGTGCGTGTGTGTATGTCGATGATCCTTAATTAATTGAATAGATAAAAAATATTTGTATTGCTATATATATTGCTGCCTCGGTGGCTCAGTTGATAGTGAACCTGCCTTCTGAGCGTGGGGGCGTGGGTTCGATTCCCACCTAAAGCAAACATTCATGTAATGAACATTAGTGTTTGTTCTATGTCTGGGTGTTGATATCTATTAAGGTATGTATTTAAAAATATCTAAGTATGTATATCAGTCTCTAACAGCCAAAGTACAAGCTTTGCTTAGTTTGTGGTCAGGCGACCGTGTGTGAAAGTGTCCCGAATTTATTTATTATTATATGGACAGATGCATATTATATGTAGGTACCTTGCTAATATATCGGTATCCACATATAATACAATAAAATATAGGTATCTATCTATATTTTAAAACTTGACCAAAACTATTTCGACTAGCAAAAATAAAGCACCTGGGGGGCTATTCCTGCGGGTGAGATGAGATGAGATTTTATCTTGGTCACTCTCACACTTATGACGTTTTAAACGAGAGCAACAAGGACAAAAAATGTGAGATGAGAATCTCAAATCTCCGAATAGGGTCCCTAATTTAGACCGATGAAGAGTTCAGACGCGACATGCAGCAGGTGGTCGTGTGCCACATGCACCCCATGGGAATGACGACCACGCCCAAACCGGTTTTTTAAACCGGTTTGTACCGGTTTGTAACCTTTAAACCGATCTGCGAGTTCCATAACACATTACTAATAGGTAATACCGACACAAATAGTTCATGTCGTAGTTCGAACTGAGACTCTTTGTATCTCTACTTTGTAATTGTATCGTAAGAACCATTGTCTAACTTCGTGTTAAGTGCCCGTAAACCTAAAGTAATTAAAATTGACATAAAGATGTAAAAACAACTATCAATGGATCCTCACAGCTGCGGATTTTAGTTGGCCGAGGAGAATTTTCTACAAAGGGAAATGTAACCGTGTAATGATGAAAATTGAAAACTCTTGTATGTTCGGTTAACCGTTGTCCGGCTGTTTTGATGTAATTCAGTTTATGTTTTTTTTTAACATAACATATCGTCACGCCTTTCCCCCGAGGGGACTGGCAGAGGTGTAATACAACACTCACACTTCGCCGCACGACATTCAGTCTCAAATGTGACAGGGGGCGCGCCTGTCGCCATACACCGGTTCATAAGGCCGGTTCACTGCCAACTGAGCCACCGAGGCAGTCGACTTTGAAGGGTAGAAAAACAGCATTAAGTATTACTACACCCAAAACCAGAACGTTGTAAACACGCTTGTACAAAGAGTTATATACACGCCTAATGTCATTGTTTTCACTCCCCAGAGTCCTCCTAGAAGGCATCAAGTACTACGCGGGCGAGCCGAAGATGCTGGGACGAGCGTTACTGCGCATGGAGCGAGAGTTCGACAAGCACGTGGCGTACTGCCGCGACGAGCCGCGAGCCAGGCAGCTGCTGGCCAACGAACCGACCGTCAAGAAGTACTTCAAGGTACGCTAACCCAATAGCCAACAAAAATAAAATTATGTAGATGGTTACTGGCGGATTTAACACCAGGTTCTGTAGATTGGAGCCTAGGGCGGCTTTAGGCTCGAAAGTTGACAATTTTTTTACCTAATATCCCTAACAAAAAGCAGGACTACCTAACCACTCTATTATAATGATCATCATCATGTCAGTCCGGAAGACGTCCACTGCTGAACAAAGGCCTCCCTCAATGATCTCTAAAGCGACCGGTGGCCTTAATATCATTATCACTTACTCAACTTAATCAAGATGCCAATCTTGATTAAGTTAGATCTATCATCTTTCTGATACTAACCGCTAGGGAATGGAACACCTTGCCATCATCTGTATTTCCGACTAACTACAACCTGGGTATCTTCAAGGCAGTGAGAGTGAATAAGCACGACGACCTTCTAGGTCGTCGTGCTCCACCTTAGACCACAATATCGCTTAACATCAGACGAGTTGGTGGTCAAACGTCGACCTATTCTAGATTTTTTTTTAAATCTTTATCAGCTAATTTGTAAATCCGCCACTAATAGTGGTGAGTTTGACAGTTGTGAGTTCTGTGTAAGCCAGAAAGCAGTGTTGAAAGTGTTGTTGGAAGTTTGTTTTATCAAAGTTGTTGAGCATAATAACAATTGTCTGTCATTGTATTCGTTGTTAGGCTTGCGCTTGACACAGGAGAACATGCTTGCCTAAGTGAAACCGATTCACTCGAGACTTAAACACACCCAGATTTCTAACTATCAGGGAACGCCCACTCAGACAGTTGACTGATTTTTAGCTTACCCACGGCAGAACATCTACTTACTCCTAAAAATGTTATTTAAACCTTATTTTTCGCGCATGTATTCGTAAGCCACATAAATGTAACATTTTTGAAGAACATCGGAATGTCGCCATCTAACTGATTTTTTATGAACTAGTATAATAACTACTTGTGGAAAATCTCTAGAAAATCAACCACGTCGAACTCACCATACGTCTGGTTGAAAATAAATCTTGTAAGCAGGGCCATCTCTGTTGGCTTTCTTGAACTATTTGAAGCCCGGGTTTGAGTATTAGTTTTGGTTCAATTTATATGCACATAGTTTGTGAAACGTTTCATATTTGATAGTGGAGTCTATAGGGTTCCTCGTTACTCTAGATGGCGCTAGTAGTGTCGATTAATTTTGAAGTAGGTAACAACTATCTAAATTACTGGCAGATAGGATTGAGCAAGTTTAAGATGAATAATGATCGAGATATTAAAAGCTTTACTCTAGACGTCGTAAATATTAACGAACATCGTTTCGGACAAGTCTCATTAAACATTTTATAAGATTTATTGATCCCCGCCGGTTTGGCCACGGACCCTAAAATAAACGAGTTAATTGTCAATTTTTTCTTGTTTTCTACAAGCAACTGGTCTTCTTAGTCTTCATTTGATCGTCTTGATTTGATCTAATATATTTCTAATTTATAATGTCGTATTCAGTACTTAAAGGTTCATGTGTAACTTTAACAGTACCTATGAACGTGTTACTTTTTGTGTAAGCTTTAATGTTTTCTGTCGTAGCCTTTGATACCTTTACATTAGCTTAGGTTTATTAAAGGGTTGCGGCAAGACAGGGGGGCTATTCTTGCGCGTGAGATGAGATGAGATTTTATCTTGGTCACTCTCACACCTATGACGTTTCAAACGAGAGCAACAAGGACGAGAAATAGTGAGATGAGAATCTCAAATCTCCGAATAGGGTCCCAGATCTTGTCCATAGCATGTACGTACACATACATAGCTTTTGAGTCTGTGGGTGCGTCGCGTAGTCCATTGTAGACCGCATCATTGCTTAATTTATCAGGCGAAATGGCGGCCAAACACAAGTCTATTTTTGGATTAGAAAAGACATACTTTCCTTTCTTAACCTTCTACACCCGGTGCAGTCCCAGCAGGCTATCGGCTCGGCGCCGCTGGTAGTTAGGCAGCTCGCCAATAACTAGAATAGTTTGGATGCCGCATGAGAGCTGTCAATTGCGCCGTCATATCGGGGGCAATCGCCCCTGCATTACGATCATCACTCTATTATAAATGCGAATGCTTGTACGGATATTTGTTGCTACATCGATCTGCAACGGCTAAGTAGATTTTGATTAAACTACATGAACTTTGGTGAACTACATGCGGAGCACATGAAGTTACAGAGAAATGTGCGTGAGCTGAAGATTGTTCTTCGAGCTTTTTTCAAAGCTTTTTGCTTTGACACAGGATTGCCTAGTGCGAAATCTAGGGTACTTTAGTCATATTGTCTCCTTTTACTTGAACCTTTATATTTAGATATACATTATATTTGTACTATGTACACGCACAATGGCCCAATCAAGTGGCTAAGTGCGGATAACGCCCCGTTAAACAAACAAACAAACAATATTTGTACTATGTATATTAAATAAATAAATAAAAATAAATAAATAAATAAAGCGCTCGTACGTATACTTATACGTACCTAGTCTAGCCATAAGTTCTGTTACAAATTAAAATACATTTATTTTTTTGTACAGTAATGTAATGTTAATAAAAGTTATATGTACACATGTATTGAAGTCTTAACAAAAATTTAACTATTATTTTATTCAAAATGACCACCTTTGGCCTTGATACAGACCTTTAGGCGGTCTGGCCAAGAATCTATGGGTTTACGGACTGTTTTTATGGGAAATTTAGTCCCATGTGCTATTCCAAACTATTAGGTCCTTACGTATGAAATTGGCGTTTTGTACGGGAGGAATAAAAAGTCGATTTTTTTTTGTAAAATATATTTAATTAATCAAAGTATGCACCGTTGTTATCTATGCACTTTTGCCATCTTATGGGTAGTTCATTGATCCCTTTACTATAAAAACCATGGGGGCGAGAATCAATAAATTCTTTGAAGGCGGTTTGGACTGCTGCATCGGAGTGGAATTTTTTTCCTTGTAAGAAGTTGTCCAAATTCCGGAAGAAATGGTAATCTGTTGGAGCAAGGTCCGGGGAGTACGGTGGATGTCGCAGACATTCTAATTGTAGCTCAGCTAACTTAGTGGTTGTTTGTTGTGCAGTGTGTGGTCTTGCGTTGTCGTGAAGCAGCAGTGGCCTAGAGCGATTGACCAATCTCGGTTGTTTAACAGCTAGTTCTTCCTTCATGGTTTGCAGTTGCTGACAATAGATATCTGCCGTAATCGTTTGGCCAGATTTAAGAAAGCTGTAGTGAACGACACCGGCGCTAGTCCACCAAACACTTACAAGTAACTTTTTCTGAGTCAATTTTCGTTTAGGGCAGGATTTGGCTGGGTCTCCAGGGTTCAGCCATTGCGATGAGCGCTTTCGATTATCGTACAATATCCACTTTTCATCACAAGTAATGATTCGATTTAAAATCCCTTCATTATTGTGTCGGTTGAGCAAAGTAACACAGCAGGCAACCCGTGTTTGCAAGTTCGATTCACTCAATTCATGAGGTACCCATCGTTCGAGTTTTTTTACTTTCCCGATTTGCTTCAAGTGGATTAATACAGTTTTGTCACTTACCCCGAAGCCTGCTGCTATCTCTGAAGTGCTTTGTGATAGATCCGCTTCCACAATAACCTTTAATTCTTCGTTTTTCACTTTGATCTCCGGCCGTCCACGGGGTTGGTTCTTAAGGTCGAAATTTCCAGAACGAAAACGTTGAAACCAAAAACGTACCGTGCTGTCTTTAGCGACACCAGCGCCGTACACATCATTAATTCTTCGAGCTGTTTCTGCAGCACTGGTGCCACGGTAGAACTCGTACTCGTAAATATACCGATATTTCATGTTTTCCATTGCGCGGTAATAAGCGACGCCAAAGAAAAAATAATGAGGAAAATAACAAATGAATGACTGTATTCCAAAGAAAAAAAACCAGCTAAATGAATTTATTAATTTGAGTTTCGAATTCCTAACCAAAGAGGAGATATTTCAGATCAAATTGATCAGTACGACAAAACGCTAATTTCATACGTAAGGACCTAATATAATCTATATCTGGGCCAAATTTCATCCAGATCCGTTTTGACGTCTAACTAACCAAACTTTCTCATTTATAATATTAGTGTAATTCACTGATCTTATAGTAAAATTAAGGGTCCCACGATGCTCTGAAATTTCCAGACAAACGCGCTTATCAAATTTCTTGGAAACCAGTTGTCAGATTATTTATTATTAATTTATATATTTTATATATTCATATATATTTTATTTATTATTATGTTATGATGAAAAATAGCATGTACAATTAAATGAACTATATCTCCACTCCTTTGTTCTTGGTTTTTTCAAAAACCATCCTCAAGATAAAATAGAGCTATGAAAAATATCCGCATTTATAAGAGGTCACTTTTGACTGATTTATTCAATAGATAGACAAAGCAAATCAAAAATCCCTTTACATAGGGAGGTTGTCTACATCATTAGCTTTAAATTAATCCATAATACAAGGGAAATTCTTAGTTATTTAAGAATGATCAAGTGCAAAAGTCATAAAAAAAAATTGCACTTTTTCACTCTGTAGGTAACTTTAAAAGCTCATCAATATCTTTACTTGCTCTCTTCGCTTGTCGTCTTCTTCTAGACGAAATGGCTTTAGAAAACCTTAAGCCAATGCGAAGTTAGTTGATTCGCTAGCATTGGTGTCAGTTTTTATGCTTCCTGAAGGCCCATGACATGGCTTGGTGGTTGTTCTTGCACTTGTGGTAAAATGCGTTTTTGTTTTCAGCCCTTTTACGATTTTCTTTTTAGTGTACGTTCTTTTGCTCTGTGGAACTAATGACTCGGATTAATGAGCTTGGTACAGTATCATTAGAGATCCTTTGTCGATACTGCCATTGATATATAAATGCAACGTTCACCATTAGACGTTCGTACCCATCTCATCATATTTTAAAAATAAAAGCACCTAAAAATACTCTTAAGGCCAGAGTGGCCTTCGGGTGCCTGACAAAATCAAGCTCCAGCTAAATAATAAGCAAGCAACAATATTACCGACTTGTTTACTGTTCATGTTTTGCATCAGTCCATCAAACAAAATGTCAGCAGTAACAGCAAATTGCATAATGTTGTATTGTTTTCGCGATTCTCGTGGAATACTGCCAGCTGGGGAACTAGGCTACATTTTACTCTTGACGTCTGAGGAATTCATAAATACTTTGCCATTCAATTATTTTAGCTAAATAATGTTTGAAAGTTGATGGGAAACATGTGTTTTATTTCTAAGCTGCTATTGTAAAGAAATGTACGTTAAAAATGTTTAGGTTTTAAGGTGCCGGGTCTAAATATCTGGGCGCTACATATTTACAATAATTATGCTCAACCAGATTAAGAAACCCACAAAGAACCTCTCTCAAGAACACTTGTCAGAACTTTAAATCTTTCGATGCAGTTGCCTTGGAAATTGCATCTTATGTTCAACGATATCCTAAATTCTTAACAAAATCTGATCCATAACAGAACTGGACCTTGCTATGCCCACATAGTCTGTCAGCAGTTCAACATCACTGCCAATGGCTTCTGTCGCAATCAATACAATACTGATGTTGCCGCATCTCCGCTATAAGATTATCACTGAATACTAGAGAACGAAAGTCCTTGTCCTTGGCTTCATTAATGAAACTCGAAGTTTAGGTAAAGCGGTTTATGATCTTCATACTTTTGATGGTCATATTATGTTATAAGAGCTTTGGTATCAACTTCAAACGGCGTAAGCAGTGGCGGATCCAGGATTTAAATTTGGGGGAGACTGGACTTCGGTAAAAGCAAGCTTTATTATGGTTGACAAACACAAAAACACCGAAGAAACAGACATTTTTGACTTTTGTAGAGTGTGAATTAGATACATTTGATTGCATCCGCTAGTTGGCGTAAGTAATTTTCTAAAACTGCCAATATATGGCAGTTGAAAGTTTTAAAACTGCTACTATACGTTTGTTACATACCTACCTATTTAATTAAAAGGAACAAATAAGTATAGTGCCATCACATTAGTCAACGGAACCGGCTTCAAGAAATCGAGCAAGTTCCTGAATGAATTTCTAAAGAATGAAGTACCTACTCAAATGAAATGTACGCCGATTCGACGCGTCTAGAAGTTGATGACTGTGTAACGAACAATGTTGGACCGATGATAGCTTCAGAAATATTCGATCCTACGCTCCGCATCTTCGTCATCACTGACTCGATTCCAGAAATAATGCTGCCCATGCTAAGTGACGTTCATTCATTGCTATTTAACGATTATCTTGGTGATGACGATGATTTTGCATTGTATTGAGAAATTGATGTTTAAAATGTACTCTTTCAAACATTATCAGAATTCCATTTATTACAAGAATTCCATTCCTTTCCCGTGCAAATTTAATTTTAGCATGTACTGAAAAACAGAAATTATGACTATCTCTCTGAATATTTGGACCACGGATCACCGTCTTTGTTTAATTAATTTAATTACTTGTCAAACTTAATTCAGTTTTTCAATAGGTTACAATTTCACCAAATCTTATTGTAAGTTCGCTTTGCTTTTGTTTGGTATTTTAGTTCATTCTTGGTACTTAATTTCATAGTTCGTAGCGTATTGCCTTGAAGCGGTTGTCCCCAGGATGCTTCAAGGTTTGTTTGTCGACCTTGCATCTAGCTGCGACCGTGCTCCGACTTTCCCGCTATCTCAGCGTCAGCGGTGAAATGGAGTTATCCTCTAAAAACCGTCTCTCGAGCGCTAAGTTTAGCGTGGAGTAGGCGGGCGGCGGCGCGCCCCAGTCGCTCGGAAGCCGCGGCCGCGACCACCTCGCTCGCTCCAGCGCATCGACCCTCGACCACTCGTCCGAGTGAAGTGTGTGACTGTGATTGTGTTCTCGTGAGTGCACCGACTGCCGCGCTCAGGTACGCGACACGGACGCCGCCCCGCGGCTGGTATTATTAGCTCGCAAAAAGCCCGGCAGTTGGCTCTAGCGAAAATATCGTGATTTTTCCCCAGTTTCAATGTTACGGGTGTAGTGTTACCAGCAACGCGTCTGGTTTATTTCGAGTGCGGCGTGGGTGGATGAGCTTCGTAATGTTTGCAGCATTATGTTAGAGATGTGCGCGCGCAGGACTTGCGTCCAGGAGCGTGCGCGGGAGTTGATCCTCCTACCTTCCACGGATGACCTTGACCCAAATTCTCCACATGTTTTAGTAGCTTAGAGAGCTAATTTTAGCTCTGATTTACGACAGCTGATTACGACGTCATTTCCATGTTTTGGTCATGCTTTAATTACTTTAAAAGATTTAACAACCATTCCATTAATTTTACTAAAACCGCAATCGGATTCATTCATAATTTAGTGTAGAATTTTTACTAACAGCGATTTTTGTAGTACAATCTTACGTCATAATCTTCAATCTTTCTGGAATTTTGCCTAAGTTCACTCCGCTTTAATAACTTCAGTTGAATACTCTATTTCTGCGTCCCAAGGTTACACCCGCTTTCCCACAGGAAATGTTTATTTGACCAGGATAATAAATGCATGGGTATTAATCCAAAGTTCCAAATCCAAATCTATCTTCATTTCACTCAAATCCGTTGAGTGATTTCAGCTCAAAGAAGTAACTTACCCATAAACTGTGATGTAAATAAGATTACTCAATTAGAAGTTGCATAAGTTATGCTACCCTTGAAAGTTTGGAGCACAAATTCTATAGCATTCCTGATTAGTTTCATCTTGCTTTATTTGCATATAACAGGGCTACAGAAGAAAGTTCATCGACCGATTGGAATATGCTGAAAAGAATAAAAAGGTTTTGAAATTTACCAGATCTTTACCAAACACGTAAACAATTCAGGAAGCAGCTACTAACATTTATAAAACTATTCTTCATAACAGCTTACCTAAACTGAATTAATATCTGTTCTACTAGTAAAAGCTTTAATTGAGTCGACTACAACACTTAACTGCAAAATTATTTATTATTTTTGAGGAAAGATCAATGAAAAATGATCTCTATATCATGCAAAAAAAAAACAGATTGATCCTAAAAATTTTGACAAGACATCGCGTTATCTCGTAACAACACGCTCTATGCAAATAGGTATTAGGAATTTTAACGACAAAGCGAAAACACTTCTTATTGTGTCTTTGCGTATATTGTTATGCTAAATTCAGTTTATTATTGCTTGTCAGCTGTACACAGTTCATCATTCAATTTGTTGCTTGGAAGATCATCATCTGACAAATAGTTCTCTAGACTCTAGACTAGGGTCATTAGGTACTCTACAGTAGTTTAGAGTTCTAAAGTAGGTAATGTCTCTTGTTGCCAAGCAGTTTAACAAGCGCCTGTTCAGTCTTCATTAAGTTGTTTGTCTTTCTGTTGTCGTATAGTTTTTAATAGAAATTTGTCTTTATAGTTGTCATTTTTCTCTTATTTTCTCTTGTCAAGTCTTGTAATTAATTTAAGAACTTTTTTTAATTATATTAGTGAATTTTTGAAGTTGATGTGATCGATCCGATTACTATTTTAGACTTGCTCATGACAAGCTTTTACACATATAAGTACTAATACTTTTGTTACATTCTTAGTATCTAATCTGTTCAGTTTTCATATTGACCTACGATTTCATATTGTAGAAAAAAAACACCAGTTTCTTGTGATATATTGTCAACATGATCAGACAGGAAGAAAAACTTGTTGAACTTAGGTATTCTCATTATTATTTATGATTCTGTAGAGTTTGCAAGCAATAATTTCATCGTCAGTTCTCCCGACCAGTTCTTTATAACATAAACAATAACACACTCGGCCTTCTGAGGCAACACATGCTCCTGGACCAAGTCTCGCAAATATAGCTCTTGCTTCTCTTCCAATGTTTATGTTTTGACTGCATGACGTTATAAAATGGCTTTGGCTTGATAAATGCAAATTTTCACTTCATGTTTGTTATCTTCAAAGACTGTAACGTTTCTGCAAAAGCTAGGTATTTTATCTGTTTCAAGTCATATTCGAATCAAATCTATTCAACACAATTTATTAAATTCGTTATTGTTTTGTTCTATCAGTGAATTATTGTCCGTCGTAGTAAAATGTTTGTTTCATAACTGCCATTGTTTTAATTGAGTATTATTTTCTATATCTTGGTTACCAAAACATAAATATTATTTGTTAACGCAACAACGAGTTATTGTGTTCTAGCGTTAGCCACATTAATAAACCAATTCTTATTTGATTTTATCATTTACATTGTGATAAATACTAATTGCATAAAGACATGTGTCTTTTGGCCTATGTAATAGACTATATTCTGTGGTATTTATTTATCGAATCGTAAGCAAGGCTTTCTTATAGCAATTGTGTTCATCGTAAATAAAATAATCGCTATTAAACAAAATAGCATTCGCATAAAAAATACTTTCCTTGTTAGATCCTTAACTTCATCTTCAACTTTTCTTTACTTTACTGCTTCTGTGGTGTTTCCACAATTCTGCCAATGTCTAGATCCTAAACTTTGGAGTAAAGTATAAAAGTTGCACTTAACTTGACACGATGTGACAGTGATCTTCGAACTATCCATTTCTATTCTAGAAATCGCTAACATCAGCTGTAAACATTTATTACATGAACGGCCCGCTATCCTGAGCAGTCGGATGAAGCTAACATGTCAAGGTGCTTCTAAATCCGTCCCACGATATCCGATGGCGTTGGGAATGCCTCACTAACTCATGTTTTACGAATTTTGCGAACTTTATGGCGCAGAGTAATCGATTGGGTATTAATGTGTTATGCTGTTTTTTTATTATTCTTTGTGCTTTTTGTTATGACTAAAAGTTCGTCTATTTATAACGATCAGAAAGTTGTAAAAAAATTGTTTCAGTTTCAGTACCTAACTTTTTATAATTCTTTTTCTGGTCCTAACAGATTTTTGCTCTCATAATACTCATTAGTAATTATTTCAATAGAAAAGCAACATTTTTGCCCTACTTTTCATACTATAAATCTATGATTTGCTTCTTTTTGTCCGGCGGGGGTCTTACTATTCCAAAACACAGGTAAATTCCTATGTTTGGATAATAATGCTTCTCAACACTGACCTTATTTGACGTGTGTTGCCACTAGTAAACTTCATTTTATTTTCATTTCATAATGCTATTCGTAGGTGTTATGAATGAATTTGTAGTGTTTTCTCTACCTTCTTGGCTTAAGAAATTGGTAATTAGCGATGGCGCTGTTGTTTTTTCGAAGTTCGTTTTTAGAATTTTTGTTGTTTCTCGCTTCTCTAAAAGCTTTGTATTGTGTTGCTGCTCTGTAAAATTTCAAGTATGATTTAATTTATTTATTTCTCATTACATCCATTCTTACAGAATTAATCTAATACAAATAGAGTAGTCAACATTACATTAGGTACTAGGTACAAAACATTAAAAAGTAGGTTACAAAAGTTATTAAAGTTAAGATAAACATTAAATTAAGTGAGTATTCCATTGTCCACAAAAAAATAATGTAAATTTTTAGTAATTAAATTACGTCAATAATTAAATTAGGTAGGTATGTCATATTATAATAACATCACAATATAATAGTCATATACAAATAATGTCATCATTTCTTTGCTTACGGTATCTACAATAGTTGTTGCCTCTGTATTTTCTGCCTTCACTTTCTCTTAGCATTAATTCAATGCAAGTTTCAATTGCTATCGCAAAATGTCAATAACTAATTGGTATGGGCGTTGGAGAGCTGCCAATGTTTCGGCAATTAGTGTTACAAACAACAAATTGCATTCAGCACAGTCGTCCGTTTAATTAGC
This sequence comes from Peribatodes rhomboidaria, assembly GCA_911728515.1. NCBI lineage: Eukaryota > Metazoa > Arthropoda > Insecta > Lepidoptera > Geometridae > Peribatodes > Peribatodes rhomboidaria. Next base: position 16,509,183 of record OU452168.1, on the reverse strand, counting down.
CTTTTCCGAATCTGAGTCGACCGGCATTTTATCGTTATATCTGTCTCATATAAGCTCTTGACTTGATTCATAATGTCCATCGTTTGTAGCAGCTGTTGTTGCAAGCAAAGACTTGATTGTTAGATTTTATAATAAGTTAATTAACGAAATCGCAAATGTTTTCTCAGTAACCATAATGACGTTAGAAAAAGTGAAGTATACTTATTCCTAAACAAGACAATAAAGATTTCTTGTTTAGTAAACCTATTTGAAAAAGTATACCTATTTGAAAAATAGGTAATACTTTACCACCACACAAACCACCTGAAGCATCAGCTCAACAATCATTTTGTTGATGATTTTCAGAAAGTAAAAACACACATTTGAAAAATGCAAGCAAACCTACTTTGGTTGATTTCTTTCAAATATGCCTTTGAATAAGTTGTCACTTAATTGTAAATTGTTTAATAGATATTATTTTCAATTATAGATTTTAGCAGAAAAACTCGGTGACGACAAAGGCATCGCTGAGCATTTGAAACTACCCATCCAACGGATCAACGACTACCAACTACTACTAAAGGTATATCGCAAATGCCTAAAAACCTCGTGAGCTTAGATAACTTCTGATTAAAAATCATAAAAAAGTATATCTTTGTTTCAAAATATAAAAACCACGAATCAGTGGCACTAGCAGTTAATTTGTCTAATCTACACCTATATATTCATGCGGACACTACACCTATATCACAAGGTTACGCTGCAACAGACAATTCAACACCCACGCTCACAATTCTAATTCAAGAAAACTAAACTCTTCCAGGAACTAGTGAAATACTCCAAACGCCTTGGCGAAGACTGCACCGATCTTCAGAAAGCTTTAGAACTCTTCCTAGGGATCCCCAACCGGGCTACGAACAATAAGTTCATTGCTAGCATCGAAGGGTACCGAGGGAATATCTACAAGCTCGGCAGACTCCTCACTCACGACTGGTTCACGGTCACTGAAGCTGAGGGCAAGGCCAGTGAAAGATACTTGTTCCTCTTCAAAGCTAGGATCCTCGTCAGCAAGGTTCGGCGAGTAGAAGACAATAGGAGCGTCTTTGTCCTCAAGGATATTATAAGGGTAAGTAGTTTTATTAAAAGAGTTTTAGTTTAATGACGTCTTGTTTTATTACGCATATATTTGCCACTAACTTTTAGCCATTGAACGATTTCTCTGCTCAGTAAATTTGAATAGAGCTGCCGTTGTGGTAGTCAAAACTGAAAGTTATAAAATAACTAAGGATCTTTGTAACTATCAATTATTTGCTGATAATCTATTTGGAAACCATAAATCTACCATCGTGAAACAATTTTCACACAGTGACCGAATTCATTTTTCAGATTACGTACAAATATTACGTCATTACTTAAGTAATTGTCGGGATAGTCCGCCTACACATTTCTCCCCGTTATCCGCATCAATTTATTTTTTGGCCAAAAATAGATCAATTTAAAAAAGCATCCTTAACACGTTGAACGCCGAGGGAAAAATCGAGTATTCCCGTTCAGGCCATGGCGCTCACCGGTGAGCCTTACCATACTGAACCATTCAGGCCACGGGGGTCACCCGTGAGCCGAGTGTGAGGTTCAATGTAAACGCTTCCCACAAGCCGAAAAGAGCAGCTACCAAACAAAACGCGTATGGAAGTGAGCCGTGTGGCCCTGTAGCACAATCGGACAGCGTGGTTTTCAAATCCAGTTGAAACTCAGGTTTTTATCAAGGTTGTTGTTAGGATACTAGGGTTGGTCAACGATTTGGTCTAATTACATGCAACGGTATAGTACAAAATATATTTTTTAAACTTCTCAAAGTTATTTATGAAGATTAATAATCACAATGGCACTTTTTTCAATATCACATTAGTTAAAATAATTAATCATTTTTATAAGAAACCTAAAAATTACCGGTGAATTCGGTTAACACAAAGTAAACAAAATAGCTCCCGAGCCAGGAACAAATTTGGTCAATCATTTACTCCCAGACAAAAACTCGTACAAATGATTAAGATAGATTTATCATAAATTATTGTGGTCGTCAGCAGCGAATCCGGTGGTGGGTTTAGCAGCATTATTTAGATTATACACAAAGGCGTTCGAATGTGTTAGGTGGAGTTGCATGCATTGCAGGAAATGGGCGTCCCTTTCCACCTAATAGTACTGATTGCCAATCGGTACGAAGATGGAGAGTCAAGCATCAAGATAAATGATGGTGTGTCATGATCTTTCAACCAAGAAAAAATTAGTATGTCAGGGGTGAATACCTCTTGCACCATTTGTCTTTTCTTCTTTTTAACATTTTATTGCGAGTATATAATAAGAAGAGCCCTAGGACAGTGGGGAAGAGATATCGCAATAGGTGGCAATAAGATCAGCAACCTGCGATATGCAGATGACACAACATTGTTTGCATCTTCATCTTCATCTTCTCTAAAAACACCAAAATGAGACTTGTGCGATGTATCGTGTTCTCAATTTCTTTACGGCTCCGAGGAGCTTGACCATGATGTCAATACGAGCAGTGGACAGAAGAAACGAAGAGAAAAGAAGAAGCCTTTGAAATGTGGTGCTGGACGATATAGTAGACTGTTGACTGTTGCGCATATCATGAACAAAACGTACCAACAAATCTATTTTCAGCCAACTCAACGTCAAGTCCACGGTTAACCACAATCTGATACAAAAGAGTTCTGAGCTACTTTGGTCATATTGCCCGGAGGCAACCAGATAATCTTGATAAGCTGGTTATTGTAGGAAAGATAGAGGGCAAGAAGAGACCAGGGGGTCGACCGCTGACCCGATGGTTCGACCAAATGAAGACGATTACAGCTCTCCGTTACTAATTATTAGTAGCCCTGAAACAAGCCGACAGCAGAGTGATATGGCAGAAGCTAGTAAACGCCGCGGTGAAGGCATTTCAAGATGGGCACGACCTTCAGTAATGAAGAGCATAAAGAAGAAGAAGCCTCCCAAACACGTAGAAAAAAACACAGTCATTTCCTCCCGATTGAAAATTGTGTTGTGTTAAGATAAAGCTGTCAAACCCGAAAAAAAAGTCAGCTGGCTGTATCGCGGTAGAAATATCGTCAGCTGATGCCCTGATGATTGCAAAGCAGGAGCTACGCAAGAGCTTCTATCGCCTATTTGAATGCATCAACTAACCAGTTTTTCCTTGGGATACTGCTAGGCTTTTAACAAGCTTTCATTCAATGGTCCAATCAAGTGGCTAAGTGCGTAAAATGCCCCGCCAAACAAATAAACAAGCCTGCATTTGACCTGCCGTGTTATTATTTTTGTATGTATGTTTGTATAGGTCACATGAGAACCACTTCCTGAAGTTCGATTGCACTGGAATTTGGTATACTTGCGTATCTTCGGTGCCAATTTAATATGGACCATGAGCCATGAGCTTCATGGTCTGATGATGGAGTTGAAGGGTGTTCATAACTTTTCTATAGTCAATCGTTTCCAAAACTAGCTTTAAGGAGTGTACATCTGACTAATGTAGATGATGGTGAAGAAGTTAGCAGCCGAACCGTGAGCTGGTCAAAGTGAGTTCCCACTAGGCTTCATGATGAATCTTAATCGTTGTACGAGTTTTCGTCCGGGAGGAAATGATTGACTAAATTTGTTCCTGGCTCGCGGGCTAGTAGTTTATCACGGCACGGGGTGAGCCGCGCGGTGACCCCGCGGCCTCCGGGAACGGAAATTTAAAAATCGTTCGTAGAAGGCCACGGGACTCACCCGTGAGCCTTATGCTATATCTCTAAAACTAGGCGGTAAAAGTCGCTAATTTTTATTTTCCATACGAATTATCGCATTTTATATACTTTGTGATAAAAATCTCAAGTTGATGAAAATTACGGATTACCTGATTTTGGCTTGGCCCGAACGGAAAGGTACGCTAGGCTCACCGGTGGGTCCTATGGCGTGCAACGTGATATAATTATGGACTTGGACAGTGTCCAAGCGCCTCTCGGTTTACTGATTTGTTTTGTAATAAGAGGTGAGGTAATACAAGAAACTGAACATCTCTATGCGTTTTGCAGAGTAGGTTACAGAATCACAGATGTTCCTGAATTATAATTATTGTTCTACACATGTAAACGTTACGCATGTACTAAAACAATGTAAATCATATTAACTGCATTTAAAATATTTTCTTAGAACAGGATCAAGTCAAACTAAAAAAGATGTTTAGATTAAATTTTTCTTGTACTAGCTTCCCGAGATCGAAGTCAAAGATACTGGCGATCAGCTTAAATTTGAGTTGCATCTCAAGAATCCAAATTGTATCATCACACTCACCGCCCACAAGGATACTGTGAAAACCGCCTGGTTGGCGGAGATCAGGAAATACGCCAGTGACGTCCGTGAGTATTACAAAAAAAATAAAAATAATAGACAATGAGACTTTACCTTTAGAATATTGTGACTAATAGTGTCATTTCCTCAGTTGCCTTAGCCGAGCACGCAGCTGACGATCTTCAAGTACTCCCACCACCAGAAGAGATACCTCTCGATCCAGAAGAAGAAGAAGAAAATAAAAAGAAGAGAGATATCTCAGAAGCAGAACTTGAACAAGAAAGCAAAGAGAAACGTTCTCGAGTTCAAGAGCTTGAAGTTATAGAAGTATCAAATAAGGAAGAGTCCTCACAACAGTTACAGAATAAAAGAAAGGCATCTGTTGAAAGTCAGATAGCTAAAAAGGTCTCTAAATCTGAAGTAGTAGAAGTTTCATCAATCAGCGAGACTCGAGAGTCAGCTGAAAGTGTAGTCAGCGCAGCAAAGAGTGAAGTCACAACTGGTTTGGAAACTAAATCAATTGTGACTGTTGAAAACTCTGCGGTCGTTGAAGAAAATCAATCTGTTACATCAAAGTCGATAAGTGAACAGACTGTCAAGGCCGCAACTAAATCTATCAAAGTTGATAGTCAGACATCTGTTCAATCATCAGAACAAACTGTTCAAATATCTACAAAACAGTCTGCTCAAACAGCCAAGCAGAAAACTGGTGAAGAAACCAAGCAGGAGATTGCCCAGCAATCTTCAGCAGTAACAGTACAAGGTACAGAGCAAATAATACAACAAACTGCTCAGTTATCGGAGCAAACAGTTAAACAATCTGTTCAAACAGCATCTACAGAACAGACAGCTCAGACAGCCAAGCAGGAAACTGTTGAAGAAACCAAGCAAAAGGTTGCGCAGCAATCTTCGGCAGTAACAACACAGTCTGAAGTACAGGCTACTGAGCAGACATCCCAACAAACTGTTCAACAAACAACTCAAGAATCTACAGTAACATCAAAACAATCCGAATCGTCCGCTGTAGAGAATAAGACTCAGGAATCTTTAAAATCGGAGTCTACCTCAGAAGAGAAGACACCAGCATCTGTCAAATCACAATCTGTCATAGAGGGGAAGAGTCTAGAATCCACAAAATCTGAATTTATTGCAGCATCAAATAAAGTAGAAACATCTTCCAAAGAAACCGTTCAACAATCAATAATAGTTGAACAAAAAAGTGAAGAAAAACCAACTGCACAGACATCAGTACTGAACGCTGAAGAAAGTTCAGTAAAAGCCGAGAAAGAAGCCAGTTCAACTGGAGCGAAAGTTTCAGAACAAGTAACTGACAGCAGTCAAGCTGTAACCACCGAAGAAGACAACGAAATGTCGCGATACAGCCGCAGTTCGCGGCTATCTGGAGGTAATTGTCAAATTTTACGTTAGTCGTATTGTGGTTATTGTGTATTAAATTTCTTGAACAAAATTACGGTCCCATTTTTTTCCAGATTACTCCAGTAGTACTCGGAAAGTATCAAGTACAACTGGCGGTCGCTATGAATCGGGTTCTACTTATGATAGCTCTGGTCTTACTTCATCGTACTCACGTCGTGAAAGTGGCTCTCGTATAGAAAGTGGAAAGTACGAGACTGGAGGTGCCTTAGAAGGATCCGCAAGCTCCCGCTATGAATCTAAATACAGTTCCAGCTCTCAAATAGATGGGGGATCAAAATATGGAATAGAGTCTAGCTATGAAAGCAAAACTGAAGGTTCTAAATACGGAATCGAATATGATACTAACAGCAAGCTCGATAGCATCGCTTCAAAGTATGGACTAAACTCCAAAGAAAGTAAAACCGAGGGATCCAAGTATGAAGTTGAATATGATTCTGCCAGCAAAATCGACAGCATCGCTTCGAAATACGGCATCGAGTCAAAGAAAACTGAAGCTGAATACGAGGCGTCGAGCAAAATTGATGCAATCGCCTCTAAGTACGGAATAGAGCGTCAAAGCTCTAAAACTGAAAGCATCTCGTCTAAAAAGTATGGGCTTGAAATTTCTTTAGACGATGGCAATATTGAGAGCGCTTCGACTAAAATCGAGAGCTCCTATGAAAGTACTAAGAATGGTGCTGAATCTACTTACGAAAGCAGGTCTTCAAGGTCATCGAGATCCAAGAAAGCAATAAGCAACGGATCAGTCGCCACTGGAGAATATGAGTCGACTAATACAGTTACAAAATCTCAGTCGCAAGATGGCAGGCCTATCTTCTCGAAGACTCTCGAAGGCCAGAACATCGAGCGTAAGTACACAGAGGTAGAACAAAACACAATAGAAGTAGATACACTATTAGTGCTTGTACATACGCTTTTAGACACTAACTTACACTACACATTATCCTAACGCTTGTAGACCCTAGACGCATTACTTTGAACCATTTATCAAAGGGCTCGTACGGTACACTTCACCAAACGACAGTATAAGAAACCAAATTAGGCGTAAATTTTTAGTGACTTACTCGTATGTGAAGATCAAACACAAGATAGTTCTCAAAATTTGAAAATCAGCAAATAAAAAAACATCATCAATATAAAACACATCCGTACGAGCTCTGGTAATCATCATTTGACTCCGCAGCTGGTGAAAACGCCGTGTTCGTTTGCGCGTTGGAAAAGACCAACGTTCCTGTGAAGGTGACTTGGCTGAAAGACAACAAGCCGCTGACTGACCGTCTGATGGACCGTTGCTCCATCACCGGCGATGATGTCGATCAAATACTGAAGTTGCAGCACTGCCGCGAAGAGGACTCTGGAGTCTATACTGCCGTTGCTGAAAACGTTTCAGGAAATGCCCATTGCACTGCACAGTTAGCTGTCCTCGAGCGTAAGTTAATTCTTTTGTAATTTTTGGCATTCACGTTAAGTGGTATTTGATGAAAGCCTTTTAACAGATAAATGGTAAAAACTGTTTGTGCTTAAGTTGTTTTAGTTATTTTTTAACTAGAAAAGTTTCAAGGCTATCATTAAACCGTCCACTTGGGGCTAAATTATTTAATTACTTAAATTATTATTTTTCAGGTTTATTCTAGATATTTTTTATGATACGATAATATATTGTGCAAAATGCATGCTTCATGCGATCATCGATTAAGACATCGTAAAGCTGTAACAGTAGTTTGATTCTATCCGTATAACTTTCTTAATTTTCCTGTATTTGGCACTCAAAATATTTCCATCACGTTGAATAATTTGATGCATGGTACAATCTTTACTTGAGTTCCTTATTTTATCTTCTCTGTATCTTGATCGCCTATTTTTTTTTTTTACTGTGTTTATTAAAAAATAAACTTTTACGCGTTATGTCGGCAATTATGTCACGTGCATAGATGGACTACGTTTTTTATAGGAACGAACGGAAAACAAAATTACTGATGGTAAAAGAATATGTTCAGATAATGATAATGAAATGAATACTAACACATTGTAAATGGTTTACAGTGACTCCTGAAGAAAGGAAAGAGAGGAATGCTCTCAATGCGCCATACTTTTTAGTGGCACTGAAAGATACTGAGATCATGGAGAACACTTACTTGCGCTTCATGATAAGAGTGAAAGGCGATCCCAACCCGGATGTTACTTTGTAAGTATTTCAGAAAACCCATCTATAACTTTTCGACACAGTTCATAAACAGACAAGAGAACACATTTACAAAAAAGGGTATCCCGGTGAAAGTTTATGCTATTGGACAATGGTACTTATGGCCACTAGCTCTAAATATATAAGATTTGCCTAAGTTCTTATTTAACTAGTTTAATCTACTCCTAGCTAGCACCTACCTATTTTTTTAACACGAACCTTAAACCATTCCTTAGTAGAATCTTAATTTTATGTGCCTGATAAGCAAATATTTCGCTAGGAGTAGTTTGAAACTAGTTGAGAAGGACTTAGGCAATTTTTATATTTAGAGCAAGTGACCATTGATCTTATTGGACAATGGTAATAAATATGTTGCTGTTTGCTGTTCCTTTATGACCCAATCGTATTCCTCAGCTACCGCGACAACAAAGAGATAACCAGCACGTCCGACTCGGACCGCATCTCCATCATCCGCACGCGCGCCGAGAAGGGCTGCTACGAGCTGGTGATCCGTGACGTCACGCCCACCGACGCCGGCCGCTACTCCTGCAAGGCTATGAACATCTACGGTGACGTCACCACTGAGGCCACCGTCACTGTTGTCGGTAAGAACTATTACTGAATAGTGAACAATAGCTTCTGTTGTTTTTAATTTATTGTTTTTAATTTAGTCATCCATTAAAGCCCAGAATTTGGCGCGCCTGATTCTAAATTATTTTAGGAGCAGGCTGAAGCAGCAGAAGAATGCTTCTAAATTATTTTTTTAAGGTAAAATATGGTAGTAGTCTGAAGATAGGTATGAAAAATCGCAATCAGTGAATTCACTGAGAATAGCGTTACAAAGGTTCAGCAAAAATACAATTTTTATCCAAACAACAGAAACCAATTAAAATCTAAAGTTTTTGGTCCTGCTATTGTAACAGTATTTGACGATAAAACGAAAATCTCCTCCCCATTAATAAGGTCGCGATTACTGATTATGCTCTTCATATTGCTATACTCTCTTATGGTTGTTGTATCTCATTATCGTCAATAGAAATATTTGAAAGTGTCCGACACATAATCTCGCCCGTGTCGTAAAGTAAAGAGTCACGGGGATAAGGCGAAGTAGAAACAGGCAGGACATGCCGCGTGCTTTTACCTCGATCTCCTTTGACGCCTTACCCCCGTCCTGTACCTCATTTAGGTGGTACCACTCTAGCAACAGCATATTAATACATATTTGTGCCATTTTACGATATTTGGATAGACTCCAGTATTTGTATACGAATCGTAACCAATCCTATAAATAGATACACCATGACTGAATTTAGACTAGTTTATTTTATACTTCCAGCGTTATGAGACATTTCATTTTATTTGGCTCTCGTAATTATTTTAATATGTAAGAAGCATCATCACTTGTAAAGAAATAAATTTACCTTAATGCCGATGTCAGCAAAACATGTGTAGTTACTCGTACGTGGTATCGTTGCCAATAAGTGAGCTCTGATTTCGAAACCAATGTAGACCGTATATTATAGTTGTAGGCCAAAAATAAACCAAGCCTCTTATCAACAGTCTGTTTAGTTACGTACAGTCGTGGCTCTGGAAATGAATCATTTAATAGTACATACACATAATCAATCGATAGCCGCTGCTTCATCAGTGCCTTAAGGTTATCACTTATTAGAACCACCCGGGACACGCACCGTCTTGCCTCGTGCGGTTAGGTATTAGGAACTTCTATGGATATGCGCTTACTACATCAACTCCGTATCGCCTCGGCGTGACCTGTCAACGCGGACGGCGAGTGTCCCACTCGGTGACCACGCGCCGCCCGCGAGTGGTTCGCGCGAGATGTGACAATCGCTGACAGGATTGTCACATCTCGCGCGAACCACTCGCGGGACTCTACTTGGAAATTCGAGGGTCACGCGACGTTCACTCGTTTGGCCACGCGGCGTCACCCCGTGGACCACCCGTTGACCACCAGTCGAAGCGATCCCGAGTCGCTCCAATGAGTGTTGACCTTTACTCCACTTGTCTTTCATTGGGAAATGTTAAGTGGTCAGGCTATATTTATCAGAAATCGCAAAGCTTAAAGCTGTTGGTACAAACCTTCCAGACTTCCAAAACCTAACAATACTTGCATCGAAATAAAGCATGACTAACGTTATTTACAGTAGGTAAACTGTGAATCAAAGCCAAATCCATTCAAAATCAGTGACTTTATCATGTCTTGTTCATCTCAGATGACAAGAATATCTTCTTCGAGCTGCCTCCTGGAGGCGAAGGCCTACTAGCCAAGGGTGAGAAGGCCACATTCACCTGGAAGCGCGACGGACAGGCCTTCGATCCAGAAGAGCGATTCAAGGTAAAACAAGGAACTTGTAATAAATTGTGCATTTATATAAAGTTCTATTGAACTAGACCGTCGAATGCCTTACACACAGTTGGTGTGCTTAAGGAACGACATATACGAAAAGCAACTCTATGCTGCATACATAAGGTCATTTTCCGGACACGCTATAAGCAACGCTGCATTGCTTAAAGACGACCGTCGCCGATTTTTGGCACCTCGATTTTCGCGGACCGCACGCTATTGTGCCTTGACAGTTGGAATACGAGTCACTTAAGTCACACCATCATTTATAAGACAACATTTTTTTGTATTGAGTGCAAAATATGCTTATACTAGTGGCACCCTAGGGTGTTACCCGCGATTAAAGCCGATTTTCATCCAGATCCGTAGAGCCGTTCTGGCGTGACCAAGTAACAAACACAAATCCATACATTCAACATTTAAAAAATTAGTATAGATTTTTATGCAATTACGGTTTACTTTCCAAGGTGCTGCTCGGAGATGACGAGGACTCCCTGGCGCTGGTGTTCCAGCACGTGAAGCCGGAGGACGCCGGCTTGTACACCTGCGTGGCCAAGACGAGCACCGGGAACATCTCGTGCTCCGCGGAGCTTACTGTGCAGGGTATGTACCACTACTTAGGGCCGATTTCACCAGTGAATATAAACGCGATTAGCTCATTTTAAACTTGGTTTTCGTGAAAAACTGAGGTTAAACAGTCATTTTGCATTTCACTAAACTTAGTTTAATAAATCTGGATTAGTAGCATAAATGGCGAATTCGGCCCTTAGAGGTATTCGAACTTTCGAACCAATTGTACAGTAGTCATAAAGTCACTCTGTATTTAATTGGGGATCAAAGATACACTTACGAACGTCAAACTTATAAAAATGACACCATCACCTTGTTCTGAAAAGAGCTACTCAAAAGACAAGCAAGTTATTTTTTCTTTTTTTCTTAGTATCCAACATTATCCCCCCTATCATAATAAACAGGGTAGAATTTTTCGAAAGGTCTTTTTAGACGGTTTATAGTTCATGATAAACGCCTCGAAATAGTTTTGGGCCATTATTTATTCTGTGGCTTAATAAATAATGGCCTATTTATATAATGGCATTTTGTTTTTTTCTTTCTCTTACATTTTTTGAACTCGATAGTAAAATACAGAATACTGTATAACTAATCCGAAAATTATACTGTGTTTATTGTTAAGGAGGTTTAACACATTAACACGTCTTATTTTACGCAAATCGTGTGTTTTTTTTGCATTTGGTTTGCACCTCATTTGCCAGCGGTGAGGTCGCAACTGCGGAACTCCGTATATTAACCTACAATGACCGCAAAAAGAGTGTGTGTACTTATGTACACGCGTTATAAGTTAGTTTATTCAAATCCGTTTTATCACTAATATTCAATACATATAGATATCCTAATAAATAATAAATTATTAGTAAATACTATCACCGTCGTATATGAAATTGATTTAATAAAAACACCAAAATAATATTTATTTATTCACTGTTTAATTGTACTCTTACGAAACACGTGTTCTAAATATAAAAATACTAGAATATACAACTTGAACATAGTTATCAATTTTCATGCCACCTAGAACTAACTTCACGATGTAGAATTTAGGTGTCGGTGTGCGCGCGCATCGTAAAAATTCACTCTCATCATTTTTCTCTATCGCGCCAAAAGAAGTATAACTTTAAAAACCTCGGTAACTTATAACGGGCGCTGCCTCATTATCTAAAAGGATGTCTATAAGCCTGTGATGAAGGGGTTTACACCTATCTTCTAACATTCTTTTAAGATTTGTTTGGTATAGTATCACACATATCTATGTGCATACAAGCCCCGGCTGGCTTGCACTTAGGTATACGATTAACCTCCATTCGTACTTCAGTGCATGCCAAAAATCCGAAGTAGTTGCCTAATTACTTGGCTCGTGAATTCCGTACAAACAACTATTTTACTACTGTACCTACCTACTACTATTTTGCACAGAGCAATGCGTTTTTGATAATGTACCTACGTTTATTTTACAATTTCTTCATGTTACTGATCTATCTAAATAGGTCCAAACGTATAGCACTATTAACATTAGGGTAAGTATTAAGGTGAGGCATTTCGAAATAGCGGGAAATTTAAATTTCAAACTGTTTTTTTTTTTGCGCTAAGTAATAAAGTAAATAAATATCCGTGACACTTGCACACACGGTGGTCTGACCCCAAACGAAGCAAAGCTTGTACTATGGCTGCCAGAGAATTATATACACACAGATATATTTTTAAATACATACTTAAATAGTTATTGAAACCCAGATATGGAACAAACACAATGTTCATCACATAAATGTTTGCCTTAGGCGGGAACTAAATTAAGTTACTTAGTAAGTTAACTTAATTGATTATTAAGTTAACTTATTAACTTGATCATTCCTTACGATATTTTGCAAAAATAGTAAACGGTAATGCACCAGATTGCTTTAATAAGTCATTTAACTGATAAACTGACGATGGAAGTGTTTATTGAGTTTTTGAATAATCAGGTGCGTATTTGTCAAATATGTCTGTGAAATAACAAGAGAAATAGTCTAAGGTAACCGAAAATTCTATTATCATATACAATAGGATCTAGCTACAAAAACAAAAAATATATGAAAATAAATGTTTGAAATTCAAATTTCGCCGCGCCCATATTTTTTTATTTTATTTATTTCGTAAAACACAAAGTATTGAAAAACCAAACATTTTGTACTGATACTCTTATCGCTACGCGCTACATTCCTTTATTCAAACTTAACCTTAAAAACTTCCTAACCTTACAACTACTAACATCTATATTAACCTTAACAAAGTATTAGGTAGTCATTTGTTAACGGGATATACCAGACTTTCGGTTCAGATACACTTCCATCTCTGAAATTATCAAAACTTTCAAAAGCTTAAGAGTTAAATCTAGTGAAGATTTATGGGGATTATCAGTAAAAGTGTTAGAGTCTTTAATAGAAACTATTGCACCACACCTCATGGTCATATTTAACATGTGTATTGACAGAGGCACATTTCCCGATTTAATGAAAAACAGCAAAATTACCCCTATCTTCAAATCGGGTAGTAAGTCAGATCCCTCGAATTACAGACCCATCTCTGTGCTTCCGGCTTTGAGTAAAATATTTGAAAAGATTATACTTAATCAACTGTTGTGTCACTTTAACATACACAGTATATTAAACGAAAATCAGTTCGGTTTCACGAAAAGTAGATCAACAACAGATACGGGAGTTCGATTAGTTACGCATGTGATGGAAGCTTGGGAGAGTTCACAGGATGCCATCGGTGTCTTTTGTGATCTTTCCAAAGCGTTTGATTGTGTAGAACACCGCACCTTGATCCGTAAATTACACCACTACGGAATTCGTGGAATCGCTCTAGATCTTGTCGAGTCATATTTAACTGATAGACAACAAAAAGTGGGAATTAATGGCGTCACATCTTCCGGATCTTTAGTTACAATGGGAGTACCACAAGGTTCTATCATAGGCCCGTTCTTATTTTTGGCGTATATAAATGATTTGCCGTATATGGTTAAGGACCTTACAGACATAGTTCTTATAGGTAGGTAGATAGGAAAGATAGTGAACTTGTGCATGTGAACAACGTACTGACTATTATTTCGAGATGGTTCGCTGCGAACAATTTGTTACTAAATGCAAAAAAAACTAAGTGTTTAAAGTTTTCCATGCCTAATGTTAGATATATAGAACCAAACGTAATGCTTGAGGGCGATAAACTTAACATAGACAAGGCGACGGTGTTCCTGGGTATAAGCATTGATTCCAAACTGCAATGGGGTCCACATATTAGTGCTCTGTCTGGGAGACTTAGTTCTGCTGCTTATGCGGTTCGCAAGATTAGGCAACTGACGGATATAGCTACAGCTCGGATGGTTTACTTTGCTTACTTCCACAGCATAATGTCATATGGCATTTTGCTGTGGGGATCAGCTGCTGAAGTGGAGGCCATTTTTATTTTGCAAAAGCGAGCGGTCCGCGCTATCTACGGAATGGGTCCCCGTGAATCATTGAGAGATTTATTTAAAGAAATAAATATTTTAACTTTACCTTCTTTATATATCTTTGAAAATATTATGCACGTTCGCAAAAATCTACATAAATTTAAATTGAACAGTGACTATCACAATTATAACACTAGAAATAAGGATAGGATAGCTGTACAGAGATTTAGACTGACTAAGTCAAGAAAGTCATTTTTAGGCAACTGCGTTAGTTTTTACAATAAAATTCCGAAAAATATAACAGGGCTCACCGAGGGAAAATTCAAATCACATGTAAAAACTACATTAATGAAAAGAGGATATTATAAGGTTAAGAATTATTTAGAAGATAAAGATGTCTGGAGCCTTCCACTTCCGCCAAGTAGCCACTAATATTTATAGATATTACCTAGTTGTAAGCCAAAATTTGTGAGACTAATTTATTTATTATTTGAAAAAATAATGCCCCTCAGTTTCTTGCCTGTTCTTCTGAGTAGAGGCTTTTTATCCGAACAAGGCGGTCGAGTCTATTTAAATAACTTTGACGTTCATAAGTGTATCTTTGATACCTAAATTGAATAAAAACATTTTGACTTTGACTTTGACTTTGACTTTAAGGGTATGTAAAACGTTGGCCCTTAACTATGGAAAGCATTGATCTTAATAAAGCTATGTCTGAATGTTCGACTGGTGTTTAGGTCTAAAAAAGTAGTATATATGCCGTAGAGTTATTGTATTAAAGATGTCAAAAAAGATAAATTTGGCAATAAATTAACGAAATTAAAACCAGGTGCGTTGATTGCAGCAAATTGGACGGGTATCTTTAGGGAACAGCATTTTGAAGAATTTACGAGCGGTGAGATTTTGGTGTCTATATCTGTGTCTGTCTGGATGTTGTCATAGCTTAATATATATGTATCTATACCGAGCAAAACGTAATAGAATATTTTTTACATCCCATATAGCGATCTCGCTAAAGGCTTCACTTACTGAAATCAATAAGTTAAAGGCAAAAATGGAAACTATCTGAAACTGAGACACGATACGACTTCAAATTTAAAAATAATATTTTACTGGTTATTCAGCTTGGAGAAGTTTTGTAAGCAATCGTCATAATCACGGAAATGGGATTACAGTTTTTGACCACGCGTCTAATAGATGACTACTCAAAGAAGAAAGAAAGAAAGATACATTTATTTTGACACACAAGACACTACAAAGACGGTGACAATACTTAATACCAATACACAAATTAACAAAAACAGTGCTGTCACTGT
This sequence comes from Peribatodes rhomboidaria, assembly GCA_911728515.1. NCBI lineage: Eukaryota > Metazoa > Arthropoda > Insecta > Lepidoptera > Geometridae > Peribatodes > Peribatodes rhomboidaria. Next base: position 16,493,554 of record OU452168.1, on the reverse strand, counting down.
AGTGTCCTGTAAGACGCGACACTATTGGGGCCTTGGGGCTTATCGTGGTATCTTATTGCCATGATAGTTAGTCTTGTTGTCGACGCTGCGCAACCGCGAATCTTATCGCCGCGCAATAAGGTTCATGGGCGCGCAGCATTAAAAACAAAACCGTTACCATCATACCAATAAGCTGTCAGTATGGGACCCCTGGTTGTCTTAACATAAATATTAGGTATAATATTTAGTCGACACAGCGAGCGTTAGCGAACGAAGCGTCTATGCTTCAGCTTCGACAAAAATGCTTTCGTATGTCCGAATTCTATCCGGATCTCCGTCCGGATCTCTGTCTTCCTCTGCAGGTCGTATTGCTTAACCAATTCTCTTGAAGTTTTGTGAGCAAGTTCGATAAAAGAAAAAAGTCTGTATCTTTTTACACGACTGCGCAAGAAGGACGGTTGTTTTTCAAGTGTATGTATATGTGGTTTCTTTGACACGCCCAACAGCCTAAACAGCTTGATGGAGTCGACGTATGAGGTGTCATTTGAATCGTCTTAATAGTGGAAGTGACATAGGGTACAATATTTTGTTGCCGGGTTTTTTGTTTTTCTTTTAATAATGTTACTTGTTTTGCCGAGTCAGTTTTTGGATTTTTTTCAAAATTCCGAAACAGAATTTTTTGGTTTTTGATTTTTTGGAAAAAAAATCACATCACAAAGTTTTACGAGAATCGGTTGAGCAGTGCGACCTGTAGGAAAACAGACGTCGACCGCGAGGTTTACTGCTTATAGAGCCACTATTTATAATGAATTAGCCGATCGTCTCACTGTAACATGTCTCTATTTTCAATATCTATGTACAATATTTGTTGTGTTTTCCCACTAGGAGCAATAAACGAGCTGCACCGCGAGCCCGAGAAGCCCACGCTGGTGATCGAGCACAAGGAGGCCATAGTGTCGGCCGGCGGCTCCGCCATGCTCGAGCTGCAGTGCAAAGGCTTCCCCAAGCCTTCCATCGTCTTCAAGCACGACGGCAAAGTTGTGGAGCCTGACACTAGGCACAAGTGAGTTTAACCTTCAAATTCAAATTCAAAATCATAATTTGCAGAAATATAGCTAGGGACATACAGTATAGTTGTAAATAAGAGTCTCACTATATTCAATCCCTATGGAGCGTGCAAAAGTTAGGAAATAATATGTAGGTAATTAAATTTAAATGGTCATAAAATATCATGTCATTGTTAGAATGTCCATCTTTGAAAACAATTAATTCGATTCAATAAAATACAATATTATGTCACATGGATAGATACTAATATTATACTAAAGTCTTATCGTCAATAAATCCTTTTACGCTAAAATTACATAAAAGGTGACCCCACCTGTTAGTAAACATTTTCTGTTGCCTAGCATCGGAGGTATGGCCGACGCAGAACTTACACTTCTGAAACCGTCATAATCAGTCTTCTATTTTCAAGGTTTTATGTTTATTTTTGGACAGTACCCTACTACAAAGATCTCAGTGAAAGAACATTTCTTCCCATAAACCAATTATAATCTTTTAAAACTAAAAAACCCACTGGTTGAACAGTTAAAAAAAACAGACATTCTGAATTGGATTTTGTACACAATTTAAAGATTTTTGTTAATTTTTAAAAACGATCGACTGATTTCGATAAACTTTAAATGGGACCACCTAGTTAGTACACTTAAAAAAAAAAAGAATTTTCCAAGTCGGTTCTGGTGTCTTGGAGTAATCGGGGAACATAGTAGATACAAAAAAAAAAGATTCCGACAAATTGAGAACTTCTCCTTTTTTTGAAGTCGCTTAAAAATTGGCACCTATTTACTGTTCATACAACGTTTTATTTACATTCTCGTGGAATTTGTAGAGTTATACTCCACTAGCAGAGCACGAATAAACTATGGGACAATCTTGAAATCGAGAAAAAATACAGTTGTTCCATACAAAAAATTCGTTAATCGACGACAAAATGTATGGAACAGCTGCTTCTTTTCGATTTCAAGGTTGCCCCACAGTTTATTCGTGCTCTGCTAGTGGAGTATAACTACCTCTACAAACTCCGCGGGAATTATACACAATTCCCAGGTTCTTATACGAAGACGAAGAGAGCATGTCCCTCGTGATCAAGAACGTGTCGGCCGCCGACGCGGGCGAGTACCACGTGACGGCCAGCAACGAGCTCGGGGAGGACTCCACCACCCTGAAGCTTGTCGTCAAGCAGCCGCCCAAGATCAAGAAGATTGAGAACCAGTCCTGCATGGTGAGTTGGCTCGAGGGGTACGTGATTTGGTGCTGAGCAACATTGGTCAACATTAAGCAACAGGACAGCATTTGCTGCTAAATGTTGGAGAATGTTGGCCCAACGTTAGGCAGCGTTCTGCAATATGTTGCGGATGGTTGCGTATGTCGAGCAACGTTATTCAAAATTCGCCAACAAATGCTTACATTGGTACTAGCTGACCCGGCGAACTTCTTACTGTTTTTTTTTTTAATTTCTTGATATTAACCTTTTCCTGACAATAACGAACGCAAAAAAAATAATTATCTAATTTAGTGCAGTTCGAAAGTAATGCGCGGACATACGTTTCGGCGATTAATTTTTTTATAGTAGATTTGTTGGTGAATGTTGGCCGTGTGGATGCACCCATTTTTCTATAAATAGCTTTTATCTTATATTTCTAATTTTAATTTATTTTAGTTTTTTCTTTTTTCATTACAAGTTTCTTTAATTGTTTAGTTGATTTGTGATATAAATAAATTTAAGCAGCGTTACATTTTAGATAGGTTATAATTAAATTGAAAACCTTATTGTTCACACAAGAAAATTATAGGATATAAAAAACATAAATATCACGTAAACTATAGTGTAACAACTGGCGGCCTTATCACTAAAACCGACCTCTTCCAGCCGATAATTTTTAATCTCTTCTCATTTTAATTACAAACACTCTTAAAATTTCATATAAATATGTATAACACCACAAATACCTGACGTAAAACTTTTTCTCCAGGCTGGAGCCTCTCACACCGTAACCATCGAAGTGGAGGGCACGCCGGCCCCAGACCTGACCTTCTACAAGGACGGGGTCGAAATCAAGAGCTCCGAACGCATCGTCATCACCAAGGAGTCTGAGTACATCTACAAGATCACCATCAAGGAATCGAGGCTTACTGATACTGGATCGTACTCCGTCGTCGCTAAGTAAGTCGCCCGGTGTCATTTCTTGCCTGGAGTGGAGAGCTATTCTTGCAAGTCCAGATATTTTTCTGTCATTGTCTCTCTCGTCCCAGAAATCATAAGGGTGAAAGTGACCAAGAAACATGTCGAGCGTCAAGAATAGGGGCCTGAGATCAGGTTTCATAATTAATTACTCTCATATTTATTGGGTTTCTATCGGGTAGCCACTTCCCTTGAATTTTCGGTTTAATAGCGATTAGTTGGTTGAGTTTGTAAATATATGTATCGTATTGTATCTCATCTCACTAATATTATAAACTAGCTGCGTCCCGCGGTTTCACCCGCGGTTAAAAAGTCCTATGTGCAATTCTAGACAAAAATCTATCTCTGTGCCAAATTTCTTCCAGATCTGTTCAGCCGTTCTGGCGTGAAAGAGTTACAAACATCCATACATCCATTCTTACAAACTTTCACGTTTAATAATATTATAGTAGGATGCGAAAGTTTGGATGGATGTTTACTCAATCCCTCCAGAACGGCTGAGCGGACCTGGATGAAATTTAAGACAGAGATAAGATAATAGTCTGGAATAGCACATAATATATGCTACTTTTTGACCGCGGGTAGCACCACAGGGCATAGCTAGTAGGATATAAATACTAATAACTCTGATATTTATGATATAAAAAAAATCCCTTCTATAATTCATTCTCTACACTAAAAAGGACTTACCTACTAAAATAATCCTAGCTCTTGTCACTTTGCAAATGTTCTAAATGCCACGTAATTTTCTTTCCAAATTGTCATTCGTAACTTTTCTAAACTGTTTTTCCATCCCCAGAAACGAGGTGAACCAATGCTCGGACTTCTGGCAGTGGCACGTGACGTCACCGCCGCGCGTCACCAAGAAGATGGGCGAGAGCAAGATCTGCGAGGAGAAGGAAACTGTCACCTTCAACGTCGAGACTGAGTCCGACCCTGCGCCTACTATCAAATGGTAAGAATAATTTTAAATACATAGTTTTGTACCAATGTTGAAAATTATACAGGGTGGTGTTTTTGGTGTAGGATACTTGAGGATGTTGTTCTACCCTGTCAAAGTGATCAAATTTGTTAACATCACTTTTAAAGTTTAGAAGAAAAATAATCGAGTCTTCATTCAAATAATGACTAGTTAAGTATTAATCTATTTTGTATGACTCGATTTTTTTACTGGTGTTTTGCCAATTTGTGTTCTTACAGTTGTTCACTTTGACGTTGACGAGTGTTACTACACTCAAAATCAGCACGTTGTAGATAGGGCCGAGGACCAATCAACATCGTCACCAGAATTTAAGAGTGTTGATTTTTGTAGATGCAGTAATGTCCAGGCTTGGCGGCCTTCTGCTACTTCTTACCAACTAACTTTGTTGGCGCAGACCCAAACCGAGTCTGGGCCACAGATAAGTTGCTCTCGCTTCCAAGCGATCCCATTTTCTAGGATCGCTATCGCTCGAACTTCAGCTGCTGATTGGATGATTTGGCAATAAGATCACGTGACATTTATGTATTTGTATTTTGTCCAATGAGCTGCTAACGTTCGCATTAGCGATTTTAGAAATGGCATCGGTTGGAATCGCTGCTTGGAATCGATTGTCACTTGTCTAGGGCCGCCTCCGACACTAAGAAGCGTTCTCTGTCTAGCAAGTTTGTGGCAGGCACCAACTTTAAGGTCCAGGAGATCCTTAGCAACTTCTTCCTACTGTATACATAACGAATAGTATCAATGTACCGCAGGTTTAAGAACAAGACGGAAATAACGGAGTCGTCGAGCATTAAGATCTCGTCGTCGGGCTCCGCGCACTCGCTGGTGGTCTCGGCAGCCGCGCGCAGCGACGCCGCGGAGTACTCTTGTGAGGTTGGTGTCACTAAAATACTAGTGTTAGTTACTACTCGCTATAAATCAACCATATAATCAAAATCTCAGATCAATTACTACTAACTAGAAGACGGCTTGACGGCTAGAGTAAGACAGCTTGTCCAAAAACAGTGTTGGTTTTGGCGTTTTGTGCAAGACTCATTTCTAAAGAGGCTGTTCAAAATCAATGTCAGTTTTGATGTTAGAGTTTTTATCCTCCGTTTTTATGTTTTGTTTTATGACATTTTAAAAATGTTCACTGCTATCTATCAATCTATGTAACTTTAAAAATATTTAAATTGTGCTTAAAAGTAATTATCTATCTATGTAACTTTAAAAGTAGGTTAAAAAAAATTCGGGACACTTCCACACACGGTCGCCTGACCCCAAACTAAGCAAAGCTTGTACTATGGCTGCCAGAGACTGATATACATACTTAGATATTTTTAAATACATACTTAAATGGACATTAACACCCAGACATAGAACAAACACTAATGTTCATCACATAAATGTTTGCCCTAGGTGGGAATCGAACCCACTCCCCCACGCTCAGAAGGCAGGTTCACTACTAACTGAGCCACCGACACAGTGCGACACAGTGCGAGCTGCTGACCAGACAGTAGACAGCTACTCGGCTTGTCTACTCGTACGCCAATAGCTCAGCTCGCCTTTGCTGTCTACACGACAGTAGTAGCTGCTGTCCAGTCTTGCGAGTACCGCGATGTCGAGTGAACGTGTTAAAATAAAAAACTCGCACGCTCGCACTGGCGAGTTACTGCCGAACGCGTCTAAACGATGCGAGCGACGGCCGAGCTGATGTCATGTACGAGTTGCTGTCAGGCGAGTATGCGAGTGAAAACAAAAAAATTTGAAGTAATTTGGATGCTAGCTACTGTCTAACTCGCACGTGCGAATTACTCGTAAGCGACGTCCAAACAGTGCGAGTCACTGCAGTGCAGCTACTCGGCAGGCTGACTCGTACGCCAGCTCGCACTGTGTAAACTAGGCTTTAGTTACTACTCGCTATCAATCAACCATAAAATCAAAATCGCAGATCAATTACTACTACCTAGTCATTAGTAACACAGGTCGTCCAAAAACTGTTGGTTTTGGCGTTTTGTGCAAGACTCACTTCTAGAGAGGCTGTTCAAAATCAACGTCAGTTTTGATTTTAGAGTTTTTATCCCCCGTTTTCTGACATTTTGAAAATGTTCACTGCTGCCTATTTAGAATTTAATAGGTGTATTTTTTTTATCTATCAATCTATGTAACTTAAGAAATATTTAAATTGTGCTTAAAAGTAATTATCTATCTATGTAACGTTAAAAGTACTTAACAGTATGTATGTACGTGTATGTACGACCTCCCAGATCCGCAACATCCACGGCAGCGTGTCGGACTTCTATCTATGTAACTTTAAAAGTATTTAGAAAGGATGTATGTATGTGTATGTATAACCTCCCAGATCCGCAACATCCACGGCAGCGTGTCGGACTCGTGCCTGCTGCACGTGCGCGCGGCGCCGCTCTTCACGCGCAAGCTCAAGGACACGGTCGCGAAGGAAGGCGACGTCAACGTCGAGTTCAGCGTCGACGTCGACGCCTTCCCGCAGCCCAATGTCAAATGGTGAGCCGCTGCAGAAATCTGACGCCACAATAGCACTTGATATAAAAACAAATGTATTTATTACCTAAAACTAAAAATTTTAAAAAAAGAGTGTGTGTACTTATGTACACGCGTTAGAAGTTATACTTATTTGGTGTATAGAAAAAAAAAACTAAAATGCAGTAGTGATTAACTATAAATATTAAAATTAATACTAGAATATACAACTTGAACATGTTATCAATTTTCATGCCACCTAGAACTAACTTCACGATGTAGAATTTAGGTGTCGGTGTGCGCGCGCATCGTAAAAATTCACTCTCATAATTTTTCTCTATCGCGCCAAAATAAGTATAACTTCAAAAACGATCTAAACTAAACTATCTAACTATATAATTTCTAGCACAATACTATGCAAGGTGCTGCTTTTGGGTGTAGTTATATTAAGGGGGTTGTTCAACCCGTCAACATGAATAACTTTTAGCAGATAAGTTTGCGAAATTTGATAGAAAAATTATCTAGTCTCCATACAAAATTACTAATCATTGCCACGTGTTCATTTTGTACGTAGACTCGATTTATTTTTCTTGTAATTTTGCAAAATTGTGTTCTAACGGTTGTTCAATTTGACGGGTGGAACAGCAGCCATAAGTAGACACACAAAAGCAGCATCGGGTTTAGTAGTTTGCGTCTAACTGAAACCCCTATAGATCTGCAACCCTTTGTCCGATTTAGCTCATATTGAAACTTTAAAATGTTATTAAAATAAACTACTTGCCTGCAAAATTTCATCAAAATCATATTAACCGTACTCAAGTTATCGTTGGACAAATGTCATTTTACATATTCCAAGTTGTCCGAGTACAGTGTGGGACCGTACAAAAGCAACTAAGTACCTCATCGTTTGTTTCTCAGGTACCTCGGCGATGTGGAGATAACCGAAAAGAAGTCAGTATTCACCCGGGTCGACTCGGGCAACACTCACAAGCTCATCCTCAAGGAAGTCTCGACGGAACTCTCCGGAAACTACTCGTGCAAGGTCACCAACGAGCTGGGCGCTGACAGCTGTCAGGCCACCTTCACTGTCAACAGTAAGTTTAATAATGTACTCCGCCAGGTATAGCATTCAGCAACACGTAGTGACGTCAATCGATGCTTGAGCAAGACCGAAATAATTCATTTACAACAAGTTCGAAAGAGACGGATGACGATGACGTCATTGAGTGTTTGCTGAATGCAAGAGCTTGTTTTTTGGTTCATGGGATCATAGAGGAATGATAAACAATACAGGAAAACTTAGTTCGAAACAAAATTGTAAAAACTTAATTTTTTATGTTTGTTTACTCAACCAGGGAAGCCTCGCATCACAAAGAGCTTGGTAGACATAACAGTAGACGCGGGCCAGACTCTGAAGCTGGACGTGGAAGTGGAAGGCTGCCCCGAGCCCAAGGTCAAGTGGTTTAAGGATGGCAAGGAAGTCTCCACTGATGCCAGAATAAAAATCGACAGGGACTCTAAAAGGTATCTTAAAAATACTCCAAAGAAAAAAAATAACCTCAGGATAGTCCTTCTTGCATGGGGTACTCTCTCAAAGCTAAAATTTTTTAAGGAACAATGTTTTTTTAATCCTTTATATTTTCTCATTGATTGTAATAAGCAAAAAATAATTACTTAGTTTTAATAGAACAGTATTATACTTGGGGGGCCCTATTCTGAGTCAAAAATTTTTTCTCAACTACTTTTTCTCTATATCTCTATCTCTCTTGTTAGACGACTCATGAGGGTGAGAGTGACCGAAATAATATCGTATGCACTAAAACATCAAGTCCTTCCCCTGATGTTTAGGTTTTGGATCTTCATATTCTTATCAATTAATAAATTTTACAGATTAGAGAACTACCACCTCACAGTAACCCTGGTAAAGGAAGAAGACGGTGGTGATTACGAAGTACGTGCTGAAAACGAGTTTGGCAGCGTCTCGTCAAAGAGCACTGTCACCATCCACAGTGAGTATTCGATTAGGAAACTTGAGCGTAGGGGTTAGGGATCAATTTTAAATGATGATGATTTTGATGACAAAGAAGCACCTAAAAATCAATTAATCATTGATGATAATTTTCTAGAACATCTTTAAGAATTGCATCGTTGAAGTATTTCAGCACATTTAGTTTTTTAGTAGTCAATACCCAGACACAGAACTGAAACACACTCAAATGGTAAAGTATCAGTCAATGGATGTCTGTCGAATCGACAGAACTGCCATCATGCTGGAACCACTGGTAAAGTAGTAGTTTGAATAACATAGCAGTGAAGTAGTTTAACTACTACGCACGTAGTTTGTGGTGTCCATAGATACCAACCATGAGTATTGGTAGATAATTTCCAAACAAGCATTCTCTCGACTGAATGCTGTTCCACGCACTTCCATTTGCATCTGTCCCATTAGATCACTTCCCATTTGTGACGTCTATAATATTCGTCCCACATTTCCATTAATGTGTTTTTTATCGTTACCATTTTGTTGTTATTTCATTAGCGAGGGAAGTACATACAAGGATCAGTAAAGAAGAAATCGTTGAGAACGAGCTTGACGATGAGAACAAATCCAAGAAACAGGCTTTGGAAGAGGAGGTTGATAAAGCAGAGAAACAAACTGCTAAAAAAGCAAAGGCAGAAACTGTCGAAGAAAAGTCTATCTGGGATGATGACGAAGATGCAAAAGCTAAATCAGCTAAAAATGAAGATGTTAAAAAACCTAAGTCAGACAAGGCGAGAAAATCTATCTCAGAACCAGAAAAGGCCGAAGAAAAATCTATCTGGGATGATGTCGGTGATGATGGTAAATCAAAGGGACCAATAATAGAAGAAGTAGACTCTCCCAAACCAAGCAAAGGTAGGAAATCCATAACAGAACCTGAAATTGTCGAAGAAAAATCGTTCTGGGATGACGAAAACGACAACGGAAAAACACAGAAACCGATCATTGAAGAAGTGGAATCCCCCAAAATTCAAGCCCAGAAATCTGTGACCGAGCCAGAAGAAATCGAGTCCAAATCTTTCTGGGGTGATGATGATGATGATGGAAAATCCAAAAAACCCATTATCGAAGAAGTCGAGGAACCTCGTCGTGGTAAAGCGAAAAAATCGATAACTGAACCTGAAATATCTGAAGAGAAATCCATTTGGGATGAGAATCATAACGAACAAAATAAAAAGCCCGTTGTAGAAGAATTGATAACAGAGAAGAAAGTCGGAGAGAAAGCTGCCACCAAGCCTGAAACCATCGAAGAAGTGCCTGTTGACGAAAGTTTGAAGTCCTCAAAACGTAAATCGGTCAAAAAAGAGTCTCTCGTAGAAGAACCATTAAGTGCTGGCATTGAAGGTATAAAAATAAGAGCTTCAGGCTTCTCTCTTCAAAATAGCAAACAGCTTATTAGTTGCGAGAATCTCACGTTTTCGCGCATATTGTTGCATGTTTTTAACCTGTGTTTTTAACAGTCCACGTGTGTTTTTTTATGTTTAGACAGAGTTTTCGAAACAGTAACTACGTTCAAGAAAGGTGGCGACGGGTCGATTATTATGTCTAAAGTCAGCAGCACCCGATCTCACGGCGCTATAGTCACAGGTTAGTATACAGCTTCCCTCCTACCTTCCCGCTCTATCCATTTCTAACCTCATACGTTCATTTTTTAATCCGTCATTCAAAGAATTGCTTCAAAGTCTTCTTTAAAAAATTAATGCATCGACCACCGCATGATTTAATACATCGTAAATTTTATTTTTCTGAAAAATAAACATGTTAACTATTTTAACTGATAGGTCCGGCCGAAACACACACTTTGCACAAAATGACTTCGACCGCAGTGTATTATGAGGAGGATGATGATGATGATTTCGGCAGAAAGGTCATACTACCCAATAAACCGCACACAACTTCATTAGAAGTTGAAGAGATTGCTAGTCACAGTTACTTTCTTACTGAAATGGGTCACTATACAATACCAGATTACATAAGAAGGGGTACTTATGGAATTATTGAAGAGCCACAAACAGACTCGGATGCTGATAGTGTTCATAGAGTGACTAAATCTGGTGCCAATAGGGCTGTTTCAATAATATCGGTATCAGAAGATGAAATGAGCTGGCAGAACGATTCTCTCTCGAGGGAGATTTCCATAGAAGACCTATCAAAATCAATCTTTGACATTGATGAAACTAGAAAAGTTTTCAGCAAAGATTCTTACGTGCGATCATCATCTTTCAAAGAAGACTTCTTCACGGATGAAGGAGACGAAGAATCGCTTATTTTAAACGAAAAATCTCAAAAAGTTTACGAGAACGATATCACAGAGAAGCTTATACACATTTCGAGGGAATTTGACGACAACGAATACAAAGACGTTGAGAAAAAAATCGATGACGTTAAAAGTAGAATGATAGAAGAATTAGTTTTAGGGCCCGTGAGAAATATTGAGAATATTACAAAAGATGTAACTGAAACGTCTGTTGAAAGGAAGAGAAAGATATCGAATAAATTATTTAACGTTGAGGAAGAAGCTGACGACGAAATAGAAGCACTACTTAGAAGAAGCCAGAGACAAAGGAGCATTTTAGATGATATTCTCAATCAGGAAGATGATAAAGGTAATTGTCAAGTCACAGTATTAAACAAGTGGGGAACGTAATAATTTGAAAAGGCTGGAATTTGACGATAACGCTACGCAATGTCTACCGAAATAACTCAATTTTATTGCTTACAGTCCAAACTTGGACATAGCTGATGTGAAATTTGATAAATTTAAATGATCTGTTATTTTCTTTCATGTTACTGTCACCCAAACAGCATGTCTCTCTAAATACTTCTTGGTTTCTAAAATATCATGATAAACGACGGAAAACATCAGATCATTGTAACATATTCGATGAATCGCCGTGTACTCGACTAATGCTATCGTATGTTTGTTTTAGCACGCATGCGTAATAACATATCCTTCTGGCATACTAATACTTGGAGCACATTACGAAGGAGGTACTAGGTCGAAGGAGTAAACCACCATATCATCCAGGTATACAATTTATTATTTTTTCCCTAAAACGCTAGCATGTGCCGCTTAATAGAGCAAAGCAATTAAGATAACGATTCTATTGGAAACTGCGTTAAAGGTATGTATTAAACACCCTTTACACAAAACACAGTCTGTATGCAAGGGTAAGTTATGTATGCACCATATCAGTAAGTATCCACACCACACCTTAAAGCCAATATCGTAAACTTTCTGTAACAGCTGTATATAAGGCAAAATTTGTACTGCGTAATCGATAGTGTAAATATACTCTTCGGTATTTAAAATGCGGCTTGAATTAATTGAAGCTAAATGACGAAAAATAATAATATCTCTAGCGAAAACATCTTCTGTACCATAAGCTATTTCTGTATAATTAATATTTTCGGAGTGTTGCTTTTTGAGTAGGACTCTCGGGCTAAGATTGGTATTCAAAATAAGTTATTTAGTTAAGTTCCTATTATAATTCACAGCGCTAAATTGCTAAATCTAAACCAGCTAAAATTAAAATAAATTTTTAAAAGTATTGATGTGTTTGTGTAAAAAGTAGTAATTACCAAAGAAGATATGACCTTGTTTAGATTTTAGCAAATTAGCGTTCTGAATATGGCCAATTCATTGTCCTAAATACAATTTATTATGTTAAATAAGCAATTTTTTTTTAACAAAATTATTCTTTAATTTTTTGGTACGTCCAGCAACTAAATTCTTTTAAACTAACAATTTCTATCTCTAACAAAACTTTTTTTACAAAAATTTCAATTTCCTTCTAGCACCACCCACACTAAAAGAGAGCACGCTAAAGGACGGCAGCACTTTCGAGTCCCTCCCTCTAGTATACACCGTTCAAGCATCTGGACACCCCAAGCCTACAGTCCGCTGGCTTCACAACGGCAAGGAAGTGAAACCGTGCAACCGCGTCCACATTTCAAACGATGGAGACGTCTACAAGATCGAGATCGATAGAGTTGATATGAAGGACGCTGGCGAGTGGCAGGCCGAGATCAGCAACGATTTGGGCAAGAATGTACTGAAGGCGCAGCTATCTGTTTCACGTAAGTTACTTGTAATAACAAAAACGAACTAGCTTTTAGCAAAAACTCTTTAGAAAAGAAATCTAGCAGAATGAAGAAATTTTAAGTAGGTAGTTATTATTGTAAAACACGCGTGACACTTTTCATCTATCAAACGTATGTTTAGCTCATCAAACACATACAAGACAAAATCAAACCGTAAGAAAAAATATCTATAATTGCTAAACGCAAAGTTCCTTGCACATTCCAGCTGAGAGCGAACTCCGCAAGCCGAAGTTCACGATTCCGCTGGAAGCGCAGCGAGTGCTGCAACGCGAGCCGGTGACTCTCCAGGCGGTGTGCACGGCCGACCCTCAGCCGCACGTCTCCTGGCTCCTCAACGGAGTGGAGGTCACGCCTGACGCTGAGGTGTTGGTATCTGCTGACAGCAAAGAGCTGGACCACGGCCTTAAGGAGTGCACTTTCACTCTGAACATTCCCAATGGTGGTGAGTTGACTTAATAATCAAAATAGATTCAGATGCATTGAGAACCTCCTTCTTTTTTGAAATCGGTAAATTTTTTAAAATCTATTGGAACATCTATCTGGAATCTTGATCCAGTACAACATTCAAAATGCAAAGATTTACTCAGAAAGAATTTTGCATTTAGGGGTATTATGTTACTTGATAACTCCGTATGTAAACTTGCTCATTATCCTAAACATCCAAACTCATCACGAACTATTTGGAACTTTTGGAAATACATCATTCACACATTTTTACAAATGCTCCTTTCCTAATCAGGCCGTCACCAAGACACCGGTGAATACACCATCCAAGCGAAGAACAAGTACGGAGTCGGCGAGAGCTCGGCCCGCCTCGACATCCTCCTGCGGCCTGAGATCGAAGGTCTGAAGGACGTTACTGCTGCTCCCTATGAAGAAACCACGTTCATCGCCAACGTCCGGGCCAATCCCATCGCTGAGGTTAAGTGGTAAGTAAGTCGTAGGTAGAGGTAGAATTCCTGACTAAACTATTGTGTTAATTGATCTTTAATGCATTTGGTATTTTAACGCTATTCGCGATACAAGCGTATTTGCGCGCCACACTTACTCACAAAACGTTACATATGTCGCAGGCACAGAATATGCCCTATTACATAGGTCCAGAAGGATAGTCTTCATACAAAACACGATTTCGAAACATGTCAAATTTATTTTTTGACCGTAGTAAAACCTTTTTTTCTATACGTGATGAACTTGCCATTAAAAGAGGTTACCCGATTTAGTTGGGTAAATTATATAACGATCAGAGTTTAAAGAATTCACTAGACCGGAAACAAAGTATATTTAGGCCAGCTTAGGCCAGAGCTAAACTACACACAAAGTATTACCCAGATCCATTCATGACACTATACTATACAAACTAATATTATAGATTGTATGTAAACCTTAACTAAAACCAGAGTAGGTAAAAGGTAAGAATTTAATTAAAAATCAAAAGTACGAATTTGAATTAAAATCAATAGTAATCCCTTTAATCTTATTTACACATAAATTTACACATTATCATTATTTACATCATACATTTAAGTTATTTTTTCGGCAATAAAATAACATTACATTTAAGTACATAAAAATAAAACTGACGCCTGCTTGTCACGATATTTCACTGTTACGTACCTTTCTTTCTTGCGAAGGTGCACAGAGCAAATTCGGGCAAAGTTTTCACTAATTTTCATTTTTACTTTGTCGAATTATTTTTGTCCACTGATCGGCTAAACTGGATCCTTTAAGAAACCTAAAGATAATTAAAGGGAAAATATAAAAATACCTTGTGGCAACACTTTTTTCAGCAACTTTTCGCTCTGTTGACATTAAGAATTAATTACAATTATTAGCTTTTTAAAGCACAAAAAAATATATTAAAGTTTTACGGATGATATGTGACGTTGCCTTTTTTTACTGTTTTGGATATTCTGAAATTTCGGCATGAGTGGACTACACAGTTCACCATATTTATTGGGGTTAGTGGGGAGACGTAACCGCTACTGGATGACATCGAAGACTGACTAGTGAATTGGTTGACTTTCAATGGTTTGATTTACTTTTTTTGGAATCATTATTTTTGACCGATTAGGGGTCTTTCCTCTATGTCTATGGTCGCAGGCAACTTTTATAAATCGTCCGTTTACAAACGGCCGGCGCATTCTAAAATGCCGAAGTAAGGTATTTCGGTTTTTTTTATTAAAAAAACGAATAACCTTAATCGGCATTTTAACGAATTAAGCATTTTACGATATGCCGGCCGTTTGTAAACGAACGAGTCATACAATTTGCCTACGACATTTATAAACTACCCGCTCTTCAAAAATATATCACCAACAGCTACGTTTTTATTAAATATTAGCAGTTACCCGCGACTTTGCTCGCATTTATTCAGAAAATTATGTCCCAAAAACCTTCATCGTGATATACTTTAACTATATCTAATTTTAAAATGTTATCAAAATCCGTTAAGCCGTTTAGCCATGAAAAACCTACAAACAGACAGACAGACAGAGTAACTTTCGATTTTATAATATTTGTGTGGATTGTACTCAAAAAACCTGTATAAATATGTAAGATTTTTTTTAAACTGCCTTTCAGTTTCTTGCCTAGGGGACTATTCCTGAGCGTGAGATGAGATGAGATTTTATCTTGGTCACTCTCACACCTATGACATTTTAAACTAGAGCAACAAGGACGCGAAATGGTGACATGAGAATCTCAAATCTCCGAATAGGGTCCCTATTCTTATTTCAAGTCTATTATAAAACTTTGAGTATCGAAGATACTCAATTTAAAAAAAATAATCAAATTGACTTTGACTTTGAAAAATATGTATGTCTATTCCCATCTCAGGAGTAAGGACGGATACGCGATCCAGCCGTCGTCTCGTCACGACATCGTAGAAGATGTAGGCGCCGAGACGTACAAGCTCACCATCCGGAAGATCAGCGTCGACGACGGAGGAGTGTACACCGTCACCGCCAAGAACGAGGTCGGGGAGACGGCGCAGCAGGCCAAGCTTACTGTACACAGTAAGTATTCTGTTTCTTGTGAATTTTCTGATTAAAAAGTAACATTATTAAAAGAAAAACAAACCCGGCTGCAAAATGTTGTACCCTATGTCACTTCCACTATCAAGACGATTCAAATGACACCTCACATGTCGAAATCCGTCAAACTATTTAGGCTTCAGGGCGTGTTAAAGAAACCTCATACATACACACACTCAAAAAACATAACTCTCCTTCTTGCGCAGTCGTTTAAAAAGTATTTATTTTATTAACCTTCATAATATAGAAACAGGAGATACTGAAGCATCTCCTAAGGAAATCCTCATTCTTGGTGTAGGTATTTGGGACTCATAGAAAACGATAGCAAAGTATACACAGATAATACGATAGGTAAATTGGACCTGTCATGGAATGGGGCCAAAGAAGCAATACAGACAGAATAGTATGTTCTCTGATATTAAGTTCCGATAACATGTAAAGAAGTGGATGGAAGGTGAAAGATCAAATATTGGTCACACCAAAATCTTTTTTTTTACAACAGACTAGGCATGCGTTTGACCACTGACTCGTCTGATGGGAAGCGTCGACGTGATCGAAGGTGTAACACGCTTGCTTAGGAGATACATATTCACTTCTATATCTAATTTTTTTTTTTGTCTTTCTGTCAAAAATAGGCCATCTGCATCTATTCTATAACAAATAATAATGACCTTAAATTGAAACAGCCGGCGTGCCAGTATTCACCAAGCCTCTACAGAAGCAGACCGTCAAGGACTACGACGACGTCACCCTCAAGGTTCGCTGCGACGGAGTGCCCAAGCCCGAAGTAAAGTGGTACCGCGAGGGCCAGGAGATCAGCAACGACGACAGACGGACCGTCACCACCGAGGTCGGGGGACAAGTGGACAGCGAGCTGGAGATCAAGCACTTCGGGGCTGGTGATGCAGGCAAGGTGAGGATGTTTTCTGCATGATCCAAAAAACAAATTCTAGGAATCCGGGAGCAAACACATAATAAACACTCGGTGGCTCAGTCGGTAGTGAACCTGCCTTCTGAGCTTGGGTGCGTGGGTCCGATTCCCACTTAGGGCAAACATTCATGTGATGAATATTAGTGTTTGTTCTATGTCTGGGTGTTAATATCTATCTAAGTATGTATATCAGTCTCTGGCAGCCATAGTACAAGCTTTGCTTTGTTTGGGATCAGGCGACCGTGTGTGCAAGTGTCCCGAATTTATTATTATCATTATATTTGTTTTATTATTATATGTATGTTACTCGTCATCGTCATTCGTCTCTTTCAAACAATTTGTAAATGACTTAATTCGGTCTTGCTTATGCATCGATTGACGTCACTAGGTGTTGCCCACGTGGCCGAAAAGCTATACCTGGCGGCTATTATACCATGGTCTTCTGTTTAGTTGTGATTGGATTTTGCCAGCAATTTACGGCCTTACCTCGTTATTTCATAGGAGTGAATCTTCAGAGGGTATGTATAATAAATACTAAGTGGGGCCTTCTTGAGTGTAATAGCTATGGTCATCGCGTCCTATCTCGCTCTCGCGCACTTACTAGCATCATAGGAGCGAGAAGGAGAGCACACCCTTACTATCACAGCAAGGCCCGGTCATTAATGCGTCATGAATCCTATGTTCAATTAGAATATTCGTCCTACACAGAGGATTACGAATATTAGTTGACACTAAACTTTATGGTTAATTTAACATTTAAATTGATCTTGAACATAGACTTTAAAATGGTCAAAGTGCTTTATTGATATTATGTGGGTTACTTTCTCTACCGACTAACTACAACCTGGGTATCTTCAAGGCTAGAGTGAATAAGTACCTTCTAGGTCGTCGTGCTCCACAATATCGCTTAACATCAGACGAGTTGGTGGTCAAACGTCGTCCTATTCTACATAAAAAATAAAATTAAAATCCTTTTTGCAGTACAAAGTCCGCGCAGTGAATCTATGCGGCGAGGCAGTGTGCGAGGCTCCCATCTCCCTCGCGCAGGCAGCTCCAGGGTTCACACACAAGCTGGAACGCTCCAAGGAAGTCGACGAGGGTGAACCGCTGGAACTCAAGGCCAAGCTTGATGGCAGCCCTATACCTACTGCTAAATGGTAACCTTCATTAATCTTTCTTAGATAAAAAAAATACCATTTTTACAAATACATAGAGAACAACAAAACAAAGTATAATTTCCACAGCAAGTTCAAAAACATGTGTCACTATCCTTCTTTCTCTTGCGTTTTTTTTTACATTCCTCTCTTACACGCACTTTTTATATCGTAGAGTACCCACTTTGCTTTGTAGTACAAGACTTTACTGTTTCACTTTTTCTTTTCCTCTCCTTTTTTAGATGTGTCTAGAATACCCGCGAACCGTATTGCCACGGAATAAGGTCCATGGTCGAACAGCATCGAAAACAAAACGTAACCATCATGGCAATAAGATGTTATGGTAGCCCCCCTGGGCCTCTACCCAAGCTGCATTCTCTTCCAAATGTTCATATTTCTACAGACGCTAGCGCTTGAACGCCAGCTGCTGATTGGACGAGTTGACAATAAGATCACACATGACATTTCTATTGCTCGTATTTCGTCCAATTAGCAGGTAGCGTTCGGGCGTTGGAAGTTGTTGAATTGTAAAATGAAATGGAATTGAATGCAACTTGTCTAGGGCTCCCGGTTCTAGTAAGTGTACAAATTGTCCCTTACATTTCACCATTTCCGTCCCCCAGGTACAAAGACGGCACCGAACTGCCCGCCTCCGACCCTCGCGTGAAGCAGACCGCTCTCCCCGACGGCACGGTGAAGCTCAGCATCGAGCGCGTCACTCCCGCCGACTGCGGCGCGTACAAACTGGTCATCTCCAACCCGCACGGAGACAACTCTGCACTCTGCGCTGTTGCTGTTAACCGTGAGTAGACGAGACAGTAGACCGGTAGACTAGCATCAGTGAAATGATAGACATTCAGAAAGGAACCCAATATACTCTTAGTAGACCTTCGAAAGGCCTTTTGTTCTACCAAATGACCTTTAGTAAACCAGCAGACCTAGCATGCGCGACAAAGCTACGTAAAAAAGAGCCCACAATATTTTGTCGCGGCTTGCTTACTAGGCCTGCAAGTTTACTAGATTAAAATATTCGTAACAAACTAGAAATCAAAGTAATCCCCCGCAACTGAATTGGGCTAAAATTCCATATAAAAAACCACTAAAGTAAACGAAAACTACAGACAACACTACATTTACAGTTGACGTGATGACGACATTGTCCTTTACAGCCACACCACGTAAACCATCATTCAGTCAAGAGCTTGAAAACGTGAAGGCCGTCGTAGGTCAACCCCTCAAGCTGGAAGCCCGCGTGATGGCCTTCCCCGCGCCTGAAGTGAAATGGTTCAAAGATGGGCTGCCGGTGCGACCCTCACAAGCTGTTAACTTCATCAACCAACCGGGCGGGCTAATAGGACTCAGCATTGACAGCTGCAAGCCAGAAGACGCTGGGGTCTACTCGCTCACCGTCACCAATAAGCTGGGAGAGGTGGGTGTCATTTACAGTAGACCAGTAGGCTCCCAATAAACCCACCAGTGAGGTCATCAAATCATCGGAGGATGTCACTAAAGTACAGGCTGACCTCTCCAAATTGGATAGGTACTGCAAAGTCAATAAGCTATACCTCACCCATCTAAATTATCTGTGAACACTTTCACCAAAATTAATAAAAATCCGTCTTAATATTTGTTTAAACAAGTGTTATTGATAAAATGTGACATTGTCAGGGACCTCGGAGTGTTGCATGAAGCAAAATTGTTATTTGATAAGCATATCGATACTATCAAGCTATTAAGATACCTACTTGGCTACCAAGGCTTCAAGAGCACTAAGTTTCATTAGATTGAACTCTCCAGATTGGATAGTACTGCAAATCATGACCAAGATAATATCTATCTCAGATATTATCTTGGTCACTCGCATTCTTATGACTTTTAAACGAGACAGACAATGACCAAGATAATGTCTCATGCATCAGATTAGGGCCCCAGAGTATCGGACCGCCTTGTGGGATTTCTTCCCAGAAATGAAAACCTCTTCAGTTTTCAATAAGATGAACCCCGTCACGTCCTAGGTCGCGTCCAAAGCCAACGCGGAGGTGACTCAGAAGGAGCGCAAGCCCGCGTTCATCGCTGAGCTGCAGCAGACGAAGGTGATCGAAGGGTTCCCCGTCAAACTGGAGGTCAAGGTGCTGGGACACCCGCAACCTACTATCAAATGGTGAGAATTATAAATTAGCGAACCGCCCCGGCTTCACAAGGTACCTATATCCCCCAGGTGAAAAAAACTGATGGTGAAAACTGCATCAACACCCGGTGCGTGGTTTAGGAGTTAGAGTTAGTTAGTCAGAGGAACTGACCCGGAAAGAGACTTGTATTGTACTATGTAGAGAAAATAGAGATCTGTATCTTTAATTGAACGATTGTTAACTTTAAGTTTTTTTGCAAGCTTAAACTTTGATTTTACTCTGTTTTTCGTGAAATCACTCACTAATGAAATTTTGGCACTTTTTCCATTCATTGAGGTTTCCTGCCAAAACTGTAAAAAGGTACTCTCATGGTAAACCTCCGAAGTTAGTCTGTATGACTATCTGTAAGTATTTCTAAGTATGTCTCATCTGATTATTTTGACTTGCCAACCCCAACAACTGTTGTCAGGACCCACAACGGACAGGAAGTGGTCCCAGACGGACAACACATCAAAGTAATATCTCAGCCCGACGGCACCCACGCGCTGCTGATAGACAAGGCGGCCGCGCCCGACGCCGGCCAGTACGGCGTGCGGGCTGTCAACGACAAGGGCGAGACTAGCAGCGACGCGGACCTTACTGTCGCTAGTGAGTACACTAGTTAGTAGTACTAGCAGCGACGCAGACCTTACTGTCGCTAGTGAGTACACTAGTTAATAGTACTAGCAGCGACGCGGACCTTACTGTCGCTAGTGAGTACACTAGTTAGTAGTACTAGCAGCGACGCAGACCTTACTGTCGCTAGTGAGTACACTAGTTAATAGTACTAGCAGCGACGCGGACCTTACTGTCGCTAGTGAGTACACTAGTTAGTAGTACTAGCAGCGACGCAGACCTTACTGTCGCTAGTGAGTACACTAGTTAATAGTACTAGCAGCGACGCGGACCTTACTGTCGCTAGTGAGTACACTAGTTAGTAGTACTAGCAGCGACGCGGACCTTACTGTCGCTAGTGAGTACACTAGTTAGTAGTACTAGCAGCGACGCGGACCTTACTGTCGCTAGTGAGTACACTAGTTACTAGTACTAGCAGCCCCACGGCACCCACGCGCTGCTGATAGACAAGAAATTCAATTCCTAATGCATGGACTAAAAAAGTATATGTCAAAAAGTAAGTATCATATCATCGCGTACACTTACCCTGGTTTGAACTTTTTTTTTTTTAATGTACAATAGGTCGTCGTTTGACCACCAACTCGCCTGATGTTAAGCAACGTTGTGGTCTAAGATGGAGCACGACGACCTATAAGGTACTTATTCACTCGAGCCTGAAGTTTTATAGAGTGAAGAAGTACAAAGACGGCAGTTGAGTGAGGCGCTACAAGTGCGCCACTGCTCAGACCCGTCTTCGGAACGGTTACACCGGACTACATCCCGAAACACGACTAGGTCATTTCACGGCATGCATGACTTCCAAGCATCTGAAGATGTTTTGGTAACCTTCCACGAATCTTCAAGCGCAAACATTGCGCCCGCCCTTGCATTACGCCACTGACATTCACAGCCTAGCATAACCATACATTTACCACTAAATATACACTGTAACCCTTTCCATAAATTTTGTATGGAATGGGCACTCATAGCCACACTCTAGGAGTTCAAAACAATAATTGAGCACATTTCACGTTCAGGCCGCCAAGACGACAAGTCTCCTCAGGAGCGTCCGCAGTTCATCCACGGACTGCGTGACCTCACGGCCGAGGAGGGCCAGCCGCTCTCGGTGTCGGCGCCGTTCGTTGGCAACCCCGTGCCCGAGGTCACATGGACCAAGGACGGCGTGCCTCTCGTACCTAGCGAGAAGATGTCGCTCACTTGTGACGGGAAGAGAGTGAGTTACAGTAGATACTCTTAACTTAGCTGTAAACAATCTTCATACATGCTCGTACGTATCAAGTCTCAATACGAAATTGGCAACTTATAAACTAAGCTTAGATCCAGTGTAAGCCTTGTTTCGCTGTCAGTCGCTCTGTGATCGCGTCGGTCTGACGACGCCTAAATGTCCTGAAAACACTTTAGCAAATGTTATCAACGTTATTGCGGAATAAGGCTTGTAAGTAAGTTATATGTATTTTAATTTTGAATAGAAGGTTAAGCGTCAATGTGGTGCCACTACAGAGGCCTGATTTTTAATATGATATGACATCTATGTTTATTTGATCGAAGGTTACAATTTGATTTTTACAAGTTCATTTAATACACAATCTGTTTATACACCATGAAATACTGGAATGAGTTTAAAGTATAATTCTGTCTGTAGGTGGGTCTAGAGATCAACCCAGTAGAGATGCCGGATGCGGGTGTGTACGGCGTGAAGTTGGTGAACCCTCTCGGAGAAGATGCCTCTGAAGGCAAGATCACCGTGCGCAAGGTCTTCCAACCACCCACCTTCTCGCAGAAGTTCACTGACCTGCAGCAGGTAACTATACAGCGTCGGAATGGTAACAAACCTCTGGTTTTGTCAATTGTCATTTTGCCATTACATGAGCTTACGACTGTCTCTGAAAAAACACAATAATAATAAAGTGTTCAACTAAGTTAGTTAAGCTAGTTATAACCAATAAAGGGTTTTTTTAACAACCTTGTAAATGATGTTGCCAATCAATCTCATTTTCATCAGATCAGCTTAATGGGATCATATAATTGCATTGTCACCGAATTTAAATAACCTTTCAGCTCAATCAGGTACCAGCAAATGGTTGAACAATTGTTTACATTAAAACGGACAATAGACTCACCTTAAACTTAATTACATATGAACATTGCGAGTTAAATCATCTAGCCGGAAGACTCCCACTGCTGCACAAAGGCCTCCCCCAAAGATCTTCACAACAACCGGTCTTTTGCTGCTCGCATTCAGCGGCTCCCCACGACCCTCACCAGATCGCCGTCGGTCCACCTAGTGAGAGGCCGGCCCAAGCTTCGTCGTTCGGTTCGTGTTAGCCACTCGAGAACCTTTTGCCCCAACCGTAGTCCGTCCGTTCTCCGAGCGATGTGCCTTGCCCCCTGCCACTTTAATTTAGCGGTTCTTCGGCCCATGTAGGTGACTGGTTCGTCTGCTGATTTCGTCATATCATAAAAGCTTGTGAAACAGTTCAAAAATAGTTGCATAAACAGTTTTTTGAAGCGCTTTTGTTTTAAATACGCTAACTTAAAATTCTTTCCCCAGCTACCCACATTTGACGCTAAATTCCCCGCCCGCGTATTCGGTCTCCCAACCCCTGAGATCACTTGGTACAAGAACGGCCAGCCGCTGCGTCACTCGGACAAGTACAACATCAAGCGAGACGGCGACGCGTGCTGTCTGTACGTGAGGGACCTCACGCCTGAAGACGCGGGTACTTACAAGTGCGTCGCGAAGAACAAGGAGGGAGAGGCCACGTGTGAGGCGGTGTTGCAGGTCGTTGATAAGATGTAAGTACATTATCACTGCGTAGGCAGCCTTAAATAAGTGGTATGTGATGTTGAAAAGAGTGCGAAATTCTGGAAAATCCGGCTCGAAGGACCAAAAATAGTCTGAGGGGGAAACATGGGGTTTTTCAGACCATTTTTGGTCCTTCGAGCCACCGAAAAGTGCGGATTGCACTGCGGTGCTGCTAAGACGCGATACGTTTACCTTCCACTCTTGTAGCACGTAAACACGTGTTTTAATCATCCTTTCCAGCGGTCTAGCATTTCAGGTGTTGAGCAGTTAGTGCTAATATTTCCTTCAAGAACTATTTGTAACCTAGATCAAATTGTCCATACAGAAGCAAGTCCCAGAAGGTGGAGCCACCGTCGTTCTTGAAGAAGATCGGCGACATCGAGGTGTTCCGCGGCATGAGCGCCAAGTTCACCGCCTGCGCCACCGGCACTCCCGACCCTGACGTCGAATGGTCAGTATTATCATGGATCAAAAAAACAAGGTCTAGGGTTCAGGGAGTTGACAGCCCACTACGTCCAATTCAAATGTATTATAGGTGTGTACCTAATACTTGGTCTTTATTTATGAAAGTCTCACTATATTCAGCCCTGAAGCGTGCAATATTTAGAGTAATTATATTATATTTAGTAATTATATTTAGTATTTCTATTTATCTTTATATAAAATTTTTTTTTTAGTTCATTCTTTTTTCAAAATTTATTATTTTGCGTTGTTTATTATTTAATTTTTTTGTTACGTCTACTTCAATTCTATTTATTTAATCATTCTATTTGTGCGTCAATTCCTTTTTTTCTACTATATTTCTTAGAAGTGTCTCCCTCTAAATGACTTTTTTAGTAATTAAATTAAATTTACAATTCTGTTATTGTAAGGTCGTTGGTTGACCTGAAATGTAAAAATAAAATAATAAAATAAAATAAAGTAATTAATGTAAGCAAGTGTTGAAATAGTAATTAAATTTAAAAATGTCACAAATTTACGTCATATTAGCTGCTACCCGCGACTTTGTTCGCGTTTATTCAGAAAGCAGTATCAAAAAACCTTCCTCGTAATTTACTGTAACTAATTATTAAATTTTATTAAAATCCGCCCAGCCGTTTAGCCGTGAAAAACTTACAAACAGAGAGACAGACAGAGTTACTTTTGATTTTATAATTATTGGTGTGGATTCCTTTTTTCTAAGATCCTGTCATGTTTCACCAGGTTCCGTAACGGCGAGAAGCTGTACCCGTGCGAGCGCATCCGCATGGACAAGGAGAGCACCGGCCTGCTGCGCCTCACCATCTCCGGCATCGACCCCAGCGACGTCGGCGCCTACAAGTGCCGCGTCTACAACCCGCACGGGGACGCCGAGTGCACCGCGCAACTCACTTACGACAGTAAGTACTGTTCCCGTGCGAGGACAAGGAGAGCACCGGCCTGCTGCGCCTCACCATCTCCGGCATCGACCCCAGCGACGTCGGCGCCTACAAGTGCCGCGCCTACAACCCGCACGGGGACGCCGAGTGCACCGCGCAACTCACTTACGACAGTAAGTACTGTTCCCGTGCGAGGACAAGGAGAGCACCGGCCTGCTGCGCCTCACCATCTCCGGCATCGACCCCAGCGACGTCGGCGCCTACAAGTGCCGCGTCTACAACCCGCACGGGGACGCCGAGTGCACCGCGCAACTCACTTACGACAGTAAGTACTGTTCCCGTGCGAGGACAAGGAGAGCACCGGCCTGCTGCGCCTCACCATCTCCGGCATCGACCCCAGCGACGTCGGCGCCTACAAGTGCCGCGTCTACAACCCGCACGGGGACGCCGAGTGCACCGCGCAACTCACTTACGACAGTAAGTACTGTTCCCGTGCGAGGACAAGGAGAGCACCGGCCTGCTGCGCCTCACCATCTCCGGCATCGACCCCAGCGACGTCGGCGCCTACAAGTGCCGCGTCTACAACCCGCACGGGGACGCCGAGTGCACCGCGCAACTCACTTACGACAGTAAGTACTGTTCCCGTGCGAGGACAAGGAGAGCACCGGCCTGCTGCGCCTCACCATCTCCGGCATCGACCCCAGCGACGTCGGCGCCTACAAGTGCCGCGTCTACAACCCGCACGGGGACGCCGAGTGCACCGCGCAACTCACTTACGACAGTAAGTACTGTTCCCGTGCGAGGACAAGGAGAGCACCGGCCTGCTGCGCCTCACCATCTCCGGCATCGACCCCAGCGACGTCGGCGCCTACAAGTGCCGCGTCTACAACCCGCACGGGGACGCCGAGTGCACCGCGCAACTCACTTACGACAGTAAGTACTGTTCCCGTGCGAGGACAAGGAGAGCACCGGCCTGCTGCGCCTCACCATCTCCGGCATCGACCCCAGCGACGTCGGCGCCTACAAGTGCCGCGTCTACAACCCGCACGGGGACGCCGAGTGCACCGCGCAACTCACTTACGACAGTAAGTACTGTTCCCGTGCGAGGACAAGGAGAGCACCGGCCTGCTGCGCCTCACCATCTCCGGCATCGACCCCAGCGACGTCGGCGCCTACAAGTGCCGCGTCTACAACCCGCACGGGGACGCCGAGTGCACCGCGCAACTCACTTACGACAGTAAGTACTGTTCCCGTGCGAGGACAAGGAGAGCACCGGCCTGCTGCGCCTCACCATCTCCGGCATCGACCCCAGCGACGTCGGCGCCTACAAGTGCCGCGTCTACAACCCGCACGGGGACGCCGAGTGCACCGCGCAACTCACTTACGACAGTAAGTACTGTTCCCGTGCGAGGACAAGGAGAGCACCGGCCTGCTGCGCCTCACCATCTCCGGCATCGACCCCAGCGACGTCGGCGCCTACAAGTGCCGCGTCTACAACCCGCACGGGGACGCCGAGTGCACCGCGCAACTCACTTACGACAGTAAGTACTGTTCCCGTGCGAGGACAAGGAGAGCACCGGCCTGCTGCGCCTCACCATCTCCGGCATCGACCCCAGCGACGTCGGCGCCTACAAGTGCCGCGTCTACAACCCGCACGGGGACGCCGAGTGCACCGCGCAACTCACTTACGACAGTAAGTACTGTTCCCGTGCGAGGACAAGGAGAGCACCGGCCTGCTGCGCCTCACCATCTCCGGCATCGACCCCAGCGACGTCGGCGCCTACAAGTGCCGCGTCTACAACCCGCACGGGGACGCCGAGTGCACCGCGCAACTCACTTACGACAGTAAGTACTGTTCCCGTGCGAGGACAAGGAGAGCACCGGCCTGCTGCGCCTCACCATCTCCGGCATCGACCCCAGCGACGTCGGCGCCTACAAGTGCCGCGTCTACAACCCGCACGGGGACGCCGAGTGCACCGCGCAACTCACTTACGACAGTAAGTACTGTTCCCGTGCGAGGACAAGGAGAGCACCGGCCTGCTGCGCCTCACCATCTCCGGCATCGACCCCAGCGACGTCGGCGCCTACAAGTGCCGCGTCTACAACCCGCACGGGGACGCCGAGTGCACCGCGCAACTCACTTACGACAGTAAGTACTGTTCCCGTGCGAGGACAAGGAGAGCACCGGCCTGCTGCGCCTCACCATCTCCGGCATCGACCCCAGCGACGTCGGCGCCTACAAGTGCCGCGTCTACAACCCGCACGGGGACGCCGAGTGCACCGCGCAACTCACTTACGACAGTAAGTACTGTTCCCGTGCGAGGACAAGGAGAGCACCGGCCTGCTGCGCCTCACCATCTCCGGCATCGACCCCAGCGACGTCGGCGCCTACAAGTGCCGCGTCTACAACCCGCACGGGGACGCCGAGTGCACCGCGCAACTCACTTACGACAGTAAGTACTGTTCCCGTGCGAGGACAAGGAGAGCACCGGCCTGCTGCGCCTCACCATCTCCGGCATCGACCCCAGCGACGTCGGCGCCTACAAGTGCCGCGTCTACAACCCGCACGGGGACGCCGAGTGCACCGCGCAACTCACTTACGACAGTAAGTACTGTTCCCGTGCGAGGACAAGGAGAGCACCGGCCTGCTGCGCCTCACCATCTCCGGCATCGACCCCAGCGACGTCGGCGCCTACAAGTGCCGCGTCTACAACCCGCACGGGGACGCCGAGTGCACCGCGCAACTCACTTACGACAGTAAGTACTGTTCCCGTGCGAGGACAAGGAGAGCACCGGCCTGCTGCGCCTCACCATCTCCGGCATCGACCCCAGCGACGTCGGCGCCTACAAGTGCCGCGTCTACAACCCGCACGGGGACGCCGAGTGCACCGCGCAACTCACTTACGACAGTAAGTACTGTTCCCGTGCGAGGACAAGGAGAGCACCGGCCTGCTGCGCCTCACCATCTCCGGCATCGACCCCAGCGACGTCGGCGCCTACAAGTGCCGCGTCTACAACCCGCACGGGGACGCCGAGTGCACCGCGCAACTCACTTACGACAGTAAGTACTGTTCCCGTGCGAGGACAAGGAGAGCACCGGCCTGCTGCGCCTCACCATCTCCGGCATCGACCCCAGCGACGTCGGCGCCTACAAGTGCCGCGTCTACAACCCGCACGGGGACGCCGAGTGCACCGCGCAACTCACTTACGACAGTAAGTACTGTTCCCGTGCGAGGACAAGGAGAGCACCGGCCTGCTGCGCCTCACCATCTCCGGCATCGACCCCAGCGACGTCGGCGCCTACAAGTGCCGCGTCTACAACCCGCACGGGGACGCCGAGTGCACCGCGCAACTCACTTACGACAGTAAGTACTGTTCCCGTGCGAGGACAAGGAGAGCACCGGCCTGCTGCGCCTCACCATCTCCGGCATCGACCCCAGCGACGTCGGCGCCTACAAGTGCCGCGCCTACAAGTGCCGCTTCCGTGCGAGCGCGTCCGCATGGACAAGGAGAGCACCGGCCTGCTGCACCTCACCATCTCCATCCATCCAGTTATATCCATACTTTGTTGTTTATATGGCAGATCTTTTAAATCTGCTAATGGTGTAAAAAGCCATTATTATTTTACAAAAATAAGTATGTTGGCACTCAGGGCACAACACCATGTTGAACATCAGTTGACCATGCCAATGTAGATAGCTTACCGGCATCATCGAGTTGTATTCATGTCAGTGTTTTGAGACCACGAAACTTGTGACGCTGTTTGAGTCGTGTCAAGGCTCACTATCTTTCAAAACAATAGCCGTTTTGAAAGATAGTAAGATACTCGTATGTATGTCACAAAAGTCGCACTATGTATTTATTTATATATTAGTGACATTTATTTTTAAACATTTTTAAAGTATTTACATTATATTTGTTTCGTCTACTTATTAGTATTTATTTGTGTATTTTTATTATTTTTTACGATATTATATTTATTTCGTCTACTTATTAGTATTTATTTGTGTATTTTTATTATTTTTTACGTCTTGTAAAATTATGTATTAGATTATTACTATTGTATTAGTATTAGAACTTTCAAGGCCTCAACTTATATAAATGTTCCTGTCCATTCAGGTTGCCTGGAAGAGATCGCTTTGAGCGATAAGGCCGCCCATTAAAAACTTAGTTAAGCCTTATTTAAGTACTATTGTAATTATTTTATGTTTTTAATAAAGAGTTGTTGTTGTTGTTGTTGTTGATTAAAATAAATAATCAAAACCTAAAATCAATCTAAAGTGACCGCGGCTCGGGTTAAATTCTTCACGATTTCCTAAGAATACCAACAGCCACAAAAGCTAGTTACTTGTTTGTATAATATGTCCAAATATGGAAATTATATCTCATATCCCTCTCTCTTTTTCTTTACCTCTCTCTCTCACACACAATAATTCTTTCCCCCCAGCTCTAGAGCCCCACACCAGCAAGCGTCCCATCTCGGACCAGTACTCCGACTTCGACAAGATGAAGAAGACCGGCATCCCCATGCCACTCGCAGACAAGCCCATTATCTCCCGCATGGCTGACAGACACCTCACGCTGTCCTGGAAACCGTCCATACCACACGGACCCAGGTTCCCGGTCACTTACCAGGTGCGTATCTACTATATTTTCAAGAAGTATTCTTTGCATTAAAAAAAATCTTTTTGCTTTCACGATTGTCAATTTGAACATTTTAGACATTAAATAATTTGGTGGCGACATGCGAGCCCCCTGTCACATTTGGGGCTGAATATCGTCTGGCGAAGTATGAGTGTTTTACACCTCTACCAGTCCCTTCGGGGGAAAGGCGTGACGATATGTATGGAAGAAAGTTAACTTAAAATAAAAATAAAAAAGTATTTATTGCCTAAAATTAAAAAAACAAGTTACAAATTAATGCTGGGTACAATATTTTTTAGTTAGGCAATTGGGATATTCTCAGCTATGTACTGAGTAAGCTGAAGCCTACGCAGAGCTGGTTTTCATTTGTGCCAGGCGCACATGTAAGAGACACCCTCTCATGGTGGAAATTCCGCCAAAGTGCACTAAGCGTTTCAAGTCAACTTTTCTTTTAAGAACTGCAAAGGTGTTAAACTCGTTGCCTGCGTCTGTTTTTCCACAAAATACAATTCGAGGGGGGTCAAGAATACAGTAAATAGGTATCTCCTAAGAAGCGTGTTACACCTTCGATCACGTCGACGCTTCCCATCAGGCGAGTTCGTGGACAAACGCATGCCTACACAGTTGAAAAAAAAAACTCTTCTGAATTAGCCTATTTGTATTTGATGTATCTTTTAATTGAACTCAGGTGGAGATGTGCGAAGTCCCCGACGGAGACTGGTTCACCGCGCGCACGGGGCTGCGCTCGTGCGCCTGCGACATCCGCAACCTAGAGCCATTCCGCGACTACCGCTTCAGAGTGCGCGTCGAGAACAAGTACGGCGTCAGCGACCCCTCGCCCTATGCGCAGACGCACCGCGCAAAGCTCGAGCCGGACCCACCGAAGTTTGTTCCTTACTTGGAGCCTGGTATCGACTTCAGGCCGGAGACCTCGCCGTACTTCCCTAAGGTGAGAACGTCTGCAGTTTTAATCATAAACTTTGTATCATGTCCTTGTCCATGTTCTATGCAGATCTTCAACGTCGGTCAAATTCATCGTCAAAGAAACAAATGACATTACGAATTAAATTCGACATCACTGGTTAAAATGTATTTTGTTCTTGTCTTCTCACCACTCTAGAAGTGAGACAATTAGCGACTATGCTGCCACATAACGAAGTTAATTAAATAACAAAGGAACTAAGCGGAATTAAACTAAGGAGCACCGACTCATTTTCATAGATCAAGCAGTTAACTCTTTCATTGTGTCATTGATAATTACTTCCAGTTCTCCCCTAATGATATCTGATAGGTTCCAACCAATCATGCTCGTTGGTTAACTAGTCTTCCCTGTCTCCAGGACTTCGACATCGAGCGTCCTCCTCACGACGGCTATGCGCAAGCGCCGCGCTTCCTCCGCCAGGAGCACGACTCCCAGTACGGTGTGAAGGGACACAACGCCAACCTGTTTTGGTTCGTCTACGGGTACCCCAAGCCGAGGATGACTTACTTCTTCAACGACGAGCCTATCGAGATCGGAGGCAGATACGACTGGTCGTATACTAGGAATGGACAAGCTACGCTGTTTATCAACAAGTAAGTGGCTTGTTTTGGTTTTTGGTATGGGTGGCTCGAAGGACCACATATTATAGAAGATATATTTAGGGCTTGTTCTGAATTTGTTGTATTTGATTTATTTATTGAAAATCTGCCTATCATACCTGTTATAGCTACTCCAACATAGATATTTTAAACAAAAAAAGTATTGTGTCGTCTGCCTCTTAGTAATGTTTAACTTGATTTCAGCTTGAAGGACCATATTTTTACTATCTGACTTTGACTTTTTTTAGTTTACGGTAAAATCAAGCCATCTTTCAAGGCTCTGTTTGTTTTTTTTACATATACGATCATTAAGCGTATCTACCGTGTCATAAACTGCAATTTTTTGAAAATTCCCCTCCAGAATGTTAGAGCGTGACGCCGGCTGGTACGAAGCAGTAGCGACCAACGAGCACGGCCAGGCGCGGCAGCGAGTGCGTCTCGAACTGGCAGAGTACCCCACCTTCATCAGAAGACCTGAAGAGACCGTTGTCTTGGAGAGGAAGACCGTCAGGATAGAGGCCAGGGTCATTGGAGTACCGTACCCTGACATCAAGTGGTACAAGGACTGGCAGCCACTGGCACCCAGCTCCAGGACTAAGGTAAACCATCAGGACACCAACAGAAACTGAAGTTTTAGGACATAAAATGGTCTTTTCACAATCACAAGCTCGTTACGTAATTCTCCAAACTGAATTATAAATCTTGCTAACACTTACGTAAAAACATATCGTATTATAACGACGTCTCTCCCGTCAAGAGGTCCCGTCGTCCGTCGAGTGTAAGCCGGATTAATGATTCATTATAAATGTACGTTACGCAAATTTCAGTAAAGTATTTTCCAAACTGTTTGTGGCTGTGATTTTGAGGGTATTACGAGTGTTATTTGATCAATAAACATTTACTTATTCTCTTCTCCTTTTCAATTCTTTATTCTTTGTTATTCTGGTTTATTCACAAATTGGTTTGGTTACAAATCATTTTAAGTTTAACCCCGCTTTTTAAGTTTAGCTTAACAGTAATTTGGAGCTTTTGGAAGCTCTATTCGTTTTCACCATGCATCACCTAGTGAATCTTATCAAATTCTTTATCTCCCTATTCTCTACTTCAGATCCAGTTCATCGAGCCCGACCTGTGCATCCTGGTGATCCAGGACGCGATCCTGAAGGACGAGGGTCTGTACTCCATCTCGGCGCGCAACGTGGCCGGCGCCGTCAGCTCCTCCGCCATGCTCTACGTGGAGGAGAGCGAGCACGACTACTCCTACAGGTATTATTACACACTAATTTTACTATAATGTGCAATGAAAACAAACCACCAACATTTCTTCAAAGTTTCAAGCCATGTAGTGAAAAATATAGTAAAACATTAAATTCAAGTTTAAAGTTGCAGTTAAAGTTCCTGTTATTGTTAAGGTTACAGTTAAAGGTTAAGGTTAAAGTTCCTGTTATTGTTAAGGTTAAGAGTCAAAGTTACAGCTACTGTTAAAGTTTCAATTAGGGTTATAGTTGAAGTTAGAGTCAAATTTACAGCAACTATAAAATTTCAATTGAAATTTTGGCTGAAGTTTTACAGTAGAAGTAACGCTTCAAGTTATATTTTTAAGTACACGAAATATAATTGCAGCAAAAAATAAACCAAACAAAAATAACAAATTACAAATAATAAACAGTTCAAGTTATAGTCAAAATTACAAGTTTTCAAAATTAACTGACAAAACGTCTAATCAGAAAATCTTCGTAAATTACTCAGTACGTTTACATATTTGTCTTTCGTAACAGAATCCGCGAGCATCCGCCGCGAGTGAAGCCCAGCACCAAGCCTTTCGGAGACTTCTACGACCTAGGAGACGAACTGGGACGCGGCGTGCAGGGAGTTGTGTACCACGCTGCCGAGAGACTCAGTGGTAAGAGTTACTGCTGTAGCAATAAGAATCTTATACTCTTACAAATAAGGTCAGTTTTTCTATGATAATCTTAGATTCGTATAGGGAGTCATCTACCCCGCCGCCGAGAGACTCAGTGGTAATAATTAGAACCTTATAGTCTTACTTATGAAGTTGGTTTTTCTTTGAACATTTTCTGGTCAAAATCCAGAGGCAGACCTAAGACCAAGTAGACAGGTTCATCAAAGAACGTCATTGTGAAAATTGGTTACAGAAGACGATGATGTAGGCAAAGGAGAAGGCTGATCTTTCCACCTTATAAGATGCACAGCTAGAAAAAGAAAAGTGGCATTAAACCAGGATAGCTGATTGTTTAATAGAATTGGTAATGACAAACGGACAGTTAAGATACGTTAGATTTTTAGGGTTCCATAGTTAAACAAAAAACCATTATTATTTCCGTGTCGGCCCAACTTTAGAATTCCATTTCCATCAGAAATATATCAACATACATTTTCTTCTGACGAAGTCCGAATCTGACCCAAGTGACCCAAATCCCTTTTGTTTTTGGATATTTAGGAATTGCTTACATAGGTGGATTTGGCTGCAAACCAGCATGATATTAACCGACAGTACCTAAACACTCGTTTTATCCACTCAGGGCGCAACTACGCCGCAAAAATAATGCACGGCCACTCGGAACTGAAGCCGTTCATGAAGAACGAGCTGGACATCATGAACCTGCTCAACGACCGGCACCTCGTCCGCCTCCACGACGCGTACGAGCACGAGCACACGCTGGCGCTCGTGACGGAGCTGGCGGCCGGCGGCGAGCTGGTGCGGGATCGACTCCTGCGCGGCGCCGGGTACAGCGAGCGCGAGGTCGCGGGGTACGTGCGCCAGCTGCTGAGGGGACTCAAGTACATGCACGATAATAACGTCGCGCATCTCGGACTTACGGTATGTTTACAATTCACATAGATAGATTTAAAATGCTGGTGACAGAGCGGTGTAGGACCGGCTCCTGCGGGCTATGGAGTATAGCAAGCGGGAGGTCGTAGAACACGTGCAGCTGTTGCTGACGGGACTCAATCATATGCACGATAATAATCTCGGGCTTAAGGCAGTTAAGTACGAAGACGGGTCTGAGCAGTAGCGCACTTGTAGCGCCTCACTCAACTGCCGTCTTTGTACTTTTTCACTCTACAAAACTTCATGGCTAGAGTGAATAAGTACATAATAGTTCGTCGTGCTCCATCTTAGACCACAACGTCGCTTAACATCAGGCGAGTTGGTGGTCAAGAGCCCATCAATTTTACATTTAAAAAAAAGTTCACGTTGATATTTGTCTATCAATCTACGTGAACTGCCGTAAACCCGAATTTCTAAAAAACTTAAAGAAAAATTAACAAATTTTAATAAAATGATGATTGATTTGTCCATGAACATTGTGTACCTATACCAAAACATCATCGAAATAAAAATATAAAATCAATGAAAATATCATAAACTCTACCCAGTGATTTATTGTGAAGTTAGTGCTAAGCCAAGTAGTGTTTGTAGATACTATATATGAAGGTAATTATATTATAGTATCTACCTACCAACTCTTTGACTTAGCACCCAATTAAAATTAGAAGTAAAATGATGAAGAAGTTTTACATGTGCCTACTACAAAGTGAGTGTCTACAGATCGGCGAACTGCTCCTGTCCCACGCGGGCAGCGACGAGCTCAAGATCTGCGACTTCGGCCTCTCACGACGCATACAGTTCAACAGACTCGCTGCGCTGGACTATGGCATGCCAGAATTCGTTTCACCCGAGGTATGTGGGATTTTCTACTTCTTCTGTATATTAATCAAACTGTCTGATCGCTAAACTACAAATCAGAACTTACTGACCAAATGTCTAACTGCAAACCATTAACCGACCAACTTTGAACTAAAAATATACTTGTCAAGTGTATAAAAGTACTACTTCTGAATATCAACCAAGCCCCAATCAACCACTAAACTAACAGCAAACTAAACAACGAATCACATATCAGTCAAATGCGAAAAAACTAACCAACTTTCAATTAAACAAACCAATTTCTAACAAGCTATAAACGAACTATGTACCTATAAGGACAGAGGTGGTACCATCGCCTCTTGATTTCGTAACAAACATTTCTTTTTAACGAAATGTCAACGTCTGAAAGCGATTAGTGTATTTAGGCTAAGATAAATCAAGATTTTACCGCCCACTTTGAACCATTTTGTAAAGACTTTTAGAAATTAATTAAGTATTACAAACTGTCGCTAGGTGGCGAACGGTGAAGGCGTGTCGTTCGGAGCGGACATGTGGAGTGTGGGCATCATCACGTACATCCTACTGAGCGGACACTCGCCCTTCCGCCGAGCCAACGACCGCGAGACGCTCACCAGCATCCGGGACGGACGCTGGGACTGGCACGACGAGATCTGGTCAGCACTTTGATACCTACGTATAGTAGCAGGGTTTTTGGGACCGTACCAAAATGCTAAAAAGAAACCGTTGTGATGACATTTCGATTGTGTCTGTCTGAGTGTATGCCACAGTCGATTATATCCACTAGGTATTATACGCATAAGTTTGGAAGTCCAAGGAGAATGTTCCTAACGAAATAAAAGAAAAGCCAGATGTCATATCTTTCATTTCAAGCAGATAAAACACTTGAACTTATGTTAAACAATTGAGTTATTCCTCATGACTCCACTTTTCTCTAGTTACGGTCAAGAGGAATATTAAACCAATGATAATGTAAATGCAACACAGGTGGTCGAGACTGAGCACCGAGAGCCGCGACTTCATCTCCAAGCTGCTCGTGTTCAACTGGCACGAGCGGCTCGACGTCAACGCGGCGCTCGCGCACCCCTGGCTCACGCTCGCCGACAAGATCTACCAGGAGGAGTACCAGATCACCACCGACAGGCTGAGGAACTACTACAACTTGTACAGGTGAGTCACCACGCGAAACGATAAACTAAGTGAAAGAGGACTTAATGAGAAGAGATGAGAATTAGGACAAGATATGAGAGATAAGATATTAGGAGAATGAGACGAGAAGAGAGTTATATTAATAATAATGGAATAATAATAGAAGTGAATGATAGAGAGGTGGATGAACTGCGTATAGAATGAACTGTACCAATTACACTTGAGTAAAATAAAATTGGCAAGATGATAATCATGAGTTAGTTGCCCTGGAACTTGATGGAATGGAATACTTAACTAGTGATGAGATTGAGCTAAGACGTGTGTCTTCAAATGTTGATGAATGTTGACTTATCCCTAGTACATTGAACAAGGCTTAATTTCAAAAGTATTGGACCCAAGATGTCACCTTGTAGAACCCCAAACAGTAGATTAGGGTAAGATAGATAACGTTAGGTCGAAGCTAACATTTCTTTGACGCAGATCAAATGCTAAAAATAAGATATTTATTTGCACCCTACGCCACGTGAAAATTGCATTATCTAACCTGTGATCTATTCTAAGCAAAGACTTATTAATAGAAAGACGCCCTCGCGTTTGTTTTCATTCAAAATATACAATACATTTGAGGCTTTGACGCTATAGAATTAAGGCTCACTTAAAACAAACAACGGATCTAAGGGCACGCCAAAATTCCGCGAAACATTATTGAGTGATTACGGCATCGATTCGATTTCATATTAAATTTTGCATGTGACAGCAAATATGACATGGGCGTAGGCATATTGGCGCTTGCCCAGATGCTCTATGCATAGCTTCCCACTTTACAAATCAGTATAAGTAATATTCATCCCTAATAAAAACGATTCCTATTACGTCTCGCGGTGGCAAAAAATATTAAAAATGGGAATCATTAAGCGTGTGAAGAAATTCTTTTCGGGTTTGTTTGGCACGTTCACGAATACTGTGCAGTAAGTGTTTGTTGTGATATTCCTGACCTAGCCAAGAAGTTACGACGCCGTATGTATAGTAACAAAGCAGGTTATTTAAAGTGTTTAGAAATTATCAAGTAGCAATATGTGCGTGTGTATGTTTGTATCTCGACGTTCAGTTGCACTGTACACGCTGCAACTGAATCTGCGGCCAAATTTTTGCGATGGAAAGCCACATCCGAGTTATTAACCTACTCTAGCCAGGTTCAACATTGCCGGATCAGGTTGGATGGTAATAACAGTATGTGTTAGCAAGTGTTTGTGTTTTTATGTGTGGTAGTAGTACGCTAAAACTGATAAGCCGATATGTGTTGCAGAGACTGGACAAGCAACGCCCAATGCCGCACGTGGTTCCGCCGCCGGCCGCTCAGCGGCGCCTTTGAACACCCCAGCAAGATGGTCTACCCGCCTGGGGAAATATACACGCCGGAAGGTCAGTATAAAATCTTAAAAGCTTTTTGAACCTAGGATCGATCTTGTCCTAGGTCCAGACAGACACATTCTGACATTGCTCTGAAAAAATTAACACCTTACTACTTAGGTATCAACACTTTACTTACCTACTCTTCAGTGAAACGAGCAAAACTTTCAAGCACTTGCCACACACATAATGCCACTTTCCTTGAGGTGAAATTATAGATAAAAGAATTCCTTAAGGAGAAATAGAAAACCTTAAAGTTTGCAGAAAATTATTGTAGATTTACACAAAAACAAGAACAATTAATAGATTACACAGAATGTAAGGTATCCATTCCAACTTTTCAAAAATTTAACAAAATCATGCTGAAAATTTCAACAAGCTTGACTTTTTTCTACCTTAAAGGATCGTATTCAAAAACGTCAAATTCAGTTCAAATTCAGATTCAGTCATGAATCTTGATATAAAACTGTTTTTGTAAGGTAAAACTGACTGATTGTCGTTTTAACATGCGGGCTATAGAATTGGAAGATGTTAGCCTCAAACGTTCATAATTAACGAAAAAAGATAAAAGAAAGAAAGAAAGAAACAATTTATTTAGTCGCACAAAACATTACAACAACAAAAAACCGAATAAGTACATAATAAAATAGTAACAGACAATAATTTAATAAATTAAATATTTACATAAAGACATGAAACAAATATTTATACAATTAAAGTTTCAGTTGTCGCTGCAATGTCCAATGCGACAAAAAAGGTCAGTGCTCAGATACATGTTGTTTTTATGTTGGTATCACAGGCAGCCCCGAGCGCGACGGTCACGACCGCGTCGGAGCTCCCTTCGACCTCAAGTTCAAGCAGTGGGAGCACCCCGACTGGGAGGTCTCCGCCAAATCGGAGAGCCAGTGAGTATACTACCCTCATTTTCGATAAAACGACAATAAACCTCAAAAAATGTGGGAGGAACGTAAATAAGGAAGAACGGAAGTACTAAAAAAAAGTACTCAGAATAAGCGATGATAGCCTAGCCGGAGACGGCTCGCCTCTCAAGCCAGAGGGAGCGGGTTCGGACCCAGCCGAGAGCACGCACCAATTTGTTCATGTGAACATTTGTGCGTACTATATGTCAAAGTCAAAGTAAAAATGTTTTTATTCAATTTAGGTATCAAAGATACACTTATGAACGTCAAAGTTATTTAAATAGACGCGACCGCCTTGTTCGGATAAAGAGCCTCTTGAGCCTATGTCATCTGCTACATGACTGGAGCCCGGTGTACGGCGACAGGCTCGCCCCCTGTCACATTTGGGACTAAATATCGTCTGTCGAAGTGTATGTGTTGTACACCTCTGCCAGCCCCTTTGGGGGAAAGGATATGACGAGCTCTTGAAGCAGTGTGAGCACTCGTTCCAGCTACCAGAACGGTCCGGACACGTACCTGCTGCAGCTGCGCGACACGCAGTTCCCGGTGCGGCTCCGCGAGTACATGAAGGTGGCGTGCGGCCGCTCGCCCGGGTACAGCATCGCCGTGCACGACACATACGACCCCAGGGTGAGACGCGCTCCACGTGCACACTCACGCTATACCCACCAAAATACTACTTAATATTATAAACGCGAAAGTTTGTAAGAATGGATGGATGCATGGATGTTTGATGATCTGGATGAAATTTAGCCCTGAGATAGATTATAGTCTAGAATAGCACATAGGATAATTTAACCGCGGGTGAAACTGCGGGGCGCAGCTTGTACACAATATTGTCTAACTTTACACACAAGCAAAGTGCCATACTACAAGCTTTGCTTAACATTTTTGTTAAAAAATGTTCTCCAATTTTTTTTGTATCCATGATTTAATTTGGCAGATACATCTATCCTCTAACATGGTATACCTGGTAATGAATAAGCGGAAACAACTTAAGGCATCTTACCCATCTTACACGAAATCACCAAAAACAAGTATTTTATTTGCACCTAGTTTGATATGAAGAATGATGATGATCAGGTGCAAAAAATACAGCTGGTAGAAGAAACAACCAACTAATGTTTAACCGAAGAACACTTTTGAAAATCATTCTCATTTTGGAAAACGAAATCACAAAAAGTATTTTCCTAAAAAATTATCGGAAGGTAGTTCTCTAAATTTGCAGCGATTACACCACTTTTTTTTTCAACTATTACTAGCCAGATTAGTTCTCTAAAGTTTTACCCAGCAACTTATTCTTATTTGTGTCTTTGTAACGATTAATAACATTAAAAACGGCAAAAATGTAATTTTACGCGCCGATCTCATTTTACCATCAATATACGACATATGATTTTCAACTCTACATGAAGCGGCAGTAAACGTGTGTGTGGACGAAAAATCGTGCTATGACGTCGACTTAACTTGTGTTTTATTTTTGTTTAGTGATTTGTCTTTTTTATCTTTTTATTATTATTTATTTATGTGTGTCCCTAACCTCCGGTCGCTCCCCCAGACGCCCATAATCCGCGAGCGGCGCCGCTTCACCGACATCATGGACGAGGAGATCGACGACGAGCGGCGCGAGCGCATCAACAACTACGGCGCCGAGTCCTACACCATCCGGCGCCTGCGCCACGAGCTGGGGACGCGCCTCGACTCCTACGCGGAGGCGGAGGCCATCATGGAGGCCAAGAAGGACGGCCAGCTGCCTTTCTTCAGGGAGAAGCCGCAGATACTGCCCATCAGGTAGTCTTTTTTATTGTTAAAATACAATAGAAAACAATAGTTAATACCTATTACGTATTTTAATCTCAAATGCATAAAATAATATCTTGAGTCTAGTAGTCTAGAGTAATATCTTAAATACTGTAAGTCGTTGTTTTACTTATTTTGCGAATAGTTTGGAGAAATAATAAAGTACATGTGTTATTGCGCAGTCTTCATAAGTACC
Source organism: Peribatodes rhomboidaria (assembly GCA_911728515.1). Classification (NCBI taxonomy): domain Eukaryota; kingdom Metazoa; phylum Arthropoda; class Insecta; order Lepidoptera; family Geometridae; genus Peribatodes; species Peribatodes rhomboidaria. The sequence continues at coordinate 16,453,247 of OU452168.1, read as the reverse complement.
TACCTAATGGCATAGATACCTATCTGTATAATAATACTCCCTAACAGCAAAATTATAACCTTCTGACACGATCCCTAAAAATCAATGTAAATTCAGTAATATATGCATCATAATTCACTATATCAAAATCTAAAATAACGTTTTGTATTTATCAGGGAAGGCGAGACCGCCCAGCTCTCGTGCTACGCCGTCGGCGACCCCGCGCCGAAGATCACGTGGTTCAAGAACGACATGGTGCTAGCTGAAGGTCAGCGCATCAAAATCATCGAGGACGAAGAAGGAAGGTCCACTCTCAAGTTCGACCCGTCCATGCACCACGATATCGGATACTACAAAGTCGTCGCTCGAAACAAAGTCGGACAGACAGTCGCTAGAACGAGAGTCGTCGAAGCAACTAACCCTGACGCCCCAGACAGTCCAACAGCCGCAGAGATCTCCGACTCAGAAGTCCTACTAAGATGGAAGCAGCCGAAATACGACGGCAACTCTCCCGTCGTCTGCTACAGCTTGCAATACAAAGAGGGCGACAGAGTCGAATGGATCGACGTGGCCAACAATATCGATCACGAATTTTTCGTCGTCCGCGACCTCAAGCACAACACTAGTTACCAATTCCGCCTGTCATCACGCAACCGCATCGGATGGAGCGACAAGGGAGTCCCGACCAATCTAATCAAGACTAAAGAATTCGGCGCCCAAAAAATAGAAGTCACAAAAGCCATGAGACATTTACAGCAGATCACAGAGTCTGGACAGGAAGTGGTGCTAGACGAAGAGAGACCCAAGCTCAACTACGCCACAGAGAACAGCCCCGTCGACTGGGACACGTCCAGCGGCTTCACAGATAGATATAGTTTCATCTCCGAACTGTGGCGAGGGAAGTTCTCGATCGTAGTCAAGGGCGTCGACAAAACGAACGACAGCGTCGTCGTCGCCAAAATTCTAGAAAACCGGCCAGAGAATGAAGTTGCACTGAAACGAGAGTTCGAATGCTTAAGACGGCTGCGACACGAGAGGATATCGAATTTAATCGGAGCCTTCCAGGTTCCTGGGTCACCTGTATCGGCACTCATACTGGAGAAACTTCAGGGAGCCGACATTCTCACTTACCTATCCTCCCGCCACGACTACACAGAACAGATGGTGGCCACTATAGTGACGCAGATATTGGACGCCCTTCAGTACATTCACTGGCGCGGATACTGCCACTTGGACCTCCAGCCTGATAACGTGGTGATGGCCTCAGTGAGGTCCATACAAGTAAAGGTGTGCGACTTCGGATCAGCTCACAAGGTCACAAAGCTCGGCACGAGTGTTCCACAGGTCGGCGAATTGGAGTACAAAGGTTGGTACAAAATGACTCTTCTATCCCTTATAATATATCTAGATAAATTGAACATTGAACAGGTCGAAAACATAAGCGGCGAACGGTTTTAAAAAAGTGTCAGTCGTGGCCTCACTCGAAACGTACTTTCTCATCACATAAAACTCCTGAAAGTTTCTATATCTATGTTCCCCATTGACTGTGACTTTATTTCCAAGAGTATTGGTTATCTTCCTATCTCTTGAACAGCTTCCTTTCTCCAGCGTTGGAGATAATAATAGATGAGCTGGCATACCCTCAGTTCGATATCTGGTCATTTGGAATCTCCTCCTTATTTACGTCATTTGGTCTGTCCCCGTCCATAATTACTTCTCTCAACCACACCGTTTCTTTTCAACGTCATCTTGCATACTTCTGCCTTCTCTTTCCTCCCCATCAGTTGTATATATATCTCTCTCTCTGTCCCCAGCGCCGGAGATAGTGACGGACGAGCCAGCCTACCCTCAGACCGACATCTGGTCGCTGGGCGTGCTGACGTACGTGATGTTGTCGGGCGTGTCTCCGTTCCGCGGCGCCGACGACGCGGAGACGAAGCAGAACATCGCCTTCGTGCGGTACCGGTTCGAACACCTCTACAAGGAAATCACTCAGGTAACTAATACACACCCTCAGTATGCTAAGATAACTGACTTCTCACAATACGAAGAAGAACATAACCTCCTTTTTTAAAGTTGTTTAAAATTACATCATCGTCATCATGTCAGACCGAAAGACTGCTGGACAATGGCCTCCCCCAAGGATCTCCACAACGACCGGACTTAAAGTTTAACATAACATCGCCACGCCTTTCCCCCGAAGGGGCTGGCAGAGGTGGAATAGAACATCCACACTTCGCCGGACGATATTTAGTCCCAAATGTGACAGGGGGCGAGCCTGTCGCCATACACCGGGCTCCAGTCATGTAGCAGATGACACACAAATTAAAATAAAATTTAATTTTGATATATTGAAATTTAATCAATTTTAAATATATCAAAATACTGTTAGTAGTTAGGTAAATTAATATCAAAAGAAAGTACCTCCCTATACTCTTTTGCCAAGAGAGTATAGGATCGATCCTCAACTTTAACAATAGCCTATGATGTGTTTTAATGATTTTAACGACGACTAGTCTAACACGTCTAGTTACACGACTGGTCGGAATTCGACTGCTATAAAGCAGTCATCTCGGATTCGATTTTTAAATGAGGAATTAAAATCTGTTCTAGGTCTGGTTTCTGGGTGTTAGTTGTTGATGTCTTGATCTGTGTTCCATGGCATCCCCAACAAAGGAAAACCTAGTGCGGAACTACGAGCGTGAAACGTTAATAATTAATGTAGTCATCATCTACTATTTACCTCGTATCTTAACCTGCTTGCTGATCGTATTTCAGGAAGCGACCCGGTTCCTGATGTTCCTGTTCAAGAAGGTCCCGCTGAAGCGACCTTCAGCCGAGGAGTGCTACGAGCACCGCTGGCTCACGCAGAGCGACTTCATGAACAAGAAGAGGGAGCGAGCCGTCTTCCTCGGGAACAGACTGAAGGTGGGTACACGGACAACGGGAGAGAGACAGAGATTAGGATGGAGAGGTGTTAAGTTACAGACAGAACTATAGAAAGGCGTGTAGGCGTGATAATTTTTTATTAACTAGCTGTTAACCGCGACTTCGTTCGCGTCTATTCAGATAATAGTTTCCAAAAACCTTCCTCGTAATAAGTATATTGTAACTAATTATCAAATTTCATCATCATATACCCGTTTAGCCGTGAAAAGTCTACAAACGGACAGAGTTATTTTCGATTTTATAAATTAGTATAGATAGTTTATTATTATGGAGAGGTATTAAGTTGGTATTACAGGGGGTATCTACAAACAGAGTTACTGGTCAGATTTTAACAATTCTTCTATTAATAAAAAGTTTCACTATTACCTAGTGGCAAAGCAGACGAGCCAATCCTACTAACATTATAATCGCGAAAGTTTGTAAGAATGGATGGATGGATTTTTGTTACTCTTTCACGCCAGAACAGATCTGTATGAAATTTGGCACAGAGATAGATTATTATAGTCTAGAATAGTACATAGGATACTTTTTAACAGCGGGTGAAACCGCGAAGCGCAGCCAGTAGCAAATAATTTACCTATCTTACCTACTGGTAAGAATATTTACTGGGAAGAATATTATACTGGTATTATGTTTGTAATAAGTATTTAAACATTCTTTTAAAATATTATAAAAGCATTTTATTGTAAAACCAAAACTCAACAACTGTCAAAACTAAAAACAAAAGACGAACAGCTTCTTTCTTAAAAGAGGCTACGAACTCCGACCTCTTTGCAGATACATATACTACAACTGGGGCACCCATCCAAAGAATTAACTGCCGTTAATTCTTTGAAATCCCATCCAAAGAATTAACTGCAGTTAAAGTATTCTTTGGATGGGTGCCCCAGTATAATTTGTTGGGCTTGAATATTACCTATATCATAGTCTTTTTTAGTAAAATATCCAGGCCTATATGTAAAATCAAAATGTTGTTCCCAGGAATTCTCGGACGCCTACCACGAGCGCAAGGCCGCGGAGGCCTCGCAGGCGGACACGGTGAGCGCGGCGTTCGGCAACATGTCGCCGCGCATGCTCGCGCGCTCCAACAGCATCCAGGACGAGCTGCAGACCAACTTCGCCTCGCGCTGAGACCTCACCGCGACGGAACGGCTGCGTACTGATTGGCCAACGCTTGCACGAACATAATGCACCAATCAGACAAGGAACGTCTGCGTACTGATTGGCCAACATTTGCACGAATTTAATTCACCAATCAGACATGGGACGGCTGCGTACTGATTGGCCCGCCTTGCACGAATAGAATAGTGCAGTTATTTTTTTTATCGATTATTAATAACGATACAAAAAATAACGGTGCCAATTTGTCCTGCGAATATCATTTTCAAATATGTTTTGAAATTATCAGTGACCCTATTTTGAGGATTCGCATAATTAGAGAATGTCCGATGATCGTTTGTTCGTGCGAGCTTTGGCCAATTAGAGCGCCGTATTAGACACCTAAGGCTCTAAGCGCTTGAAGACTCCTAAAGACTAAAGATTTTTGTGAGCAACTGGGGCCCTGGGCGTCTCGGGGCCCCACGTCCGGGCCTTATGGTCGGAAATCCGGCCCTGTTGATATCTTTTAAATTAAGGGGAGTACTTATTTTAAGCATATACTTCATGAAAATAGTAGTCGTATAGGAAGTGCAATGAAGGTTTTTTGTACCATTCTCTAAACTAAACTGACGTCACTAATATTGTGTCTCTTTTCATTTTACTCTGTGAGAAAAGGATGGCAACAGTTTTAGAGTTCATTTTAGTTTAAAGAATCGGTGTCACTATCATCTTATCCTTGTCTTCCTTACCCAAAAGCTTGATTCAAATTATAATAGGGCTGATAAAAAAAAAAGTAATGATCCTGTTCAAAACAGGACTAAGGCATTTGGAGTCCTATTCGCATAGTAATAGTTTAAAAAAAAAATGCGTAAAATAAGGACTCCCAAGCATTCTACTTCTTGACTCATACTTCACGACAATAAAAATCATGTACATTTTTCACCAAACGAAATTCTAGTCAAAGGAAATTTTGTTACGAAAGATTTGTTACTGTTAAGTTATTTATTTATTTATTGTATACAATTTTTTACTCTATTTATACTAATTGGTAACCCGATGCTCCAGTATTAATTAACGATCTTAATAAAGAGCATTGTTTTAATAATGTGGTTTCATTCATGTTTCAATAACGCTAGGCAAACTTATACATAGTTACCTACGTTTATAATAGCTGTTCCCCGCAACTTCATTCACTTGACAACGCGTATTTTTTCCCAAATAAATTTTAGTTCCTACAACGCGAGGCGTACAGTTAAATATATAACTCCGTGTAAATAAAAAAACAATTCTCGTTCAGACGGTAGGGGTCGGTTCAGGCCGAACGGATAAATGCACCATATCATTTCAGCATAGCCTAAAATATAAACTCATTTAATATTAACAGAGAATTCAGTGTCGCTTCGATATTATGCGATTCTGTATAGTGAAATAGTTCATTTTTCTAGTTCTGACTAGTGAAATGGTTCATTTTTCAATGACGTCATTTTTAAGAAAACCTATGGTATCTGGTTTCGACAAATTCATTTTCACTCTTTTCTCGAAAAGTTTAGGTAGGTACCTACTTTGTGCAAAATTTGGAAGTTAGCCGATGCCGCCCTATATAACAATAAGGTGTAAGGTTTATGCTCTGCGCTTTTCGACAGAAAATATACTCAAATCTATCGACTTGTCGATGGCGATAAGGATTTGTAAGAAGACGCTTGACACCTCGGTGGCAATTAATGTGATAGGGGTTGCTAGCAAGCTAAGCGCCCGACGCCTTGCAATGGTATTCATGAAAAAATAACATTAGATCGACTCGACGAGCTGCCGTTATTAAACTAAGTATGGAAGTTTATTTTTCATTAATACCATGCGGTAGAGCGCTGCGCTTGCGGTGGACGGACATCCTGGCACTAGAACCTTTCAACCACAGACCTAATTTTTTTTAGAGTAAAAAAACAATAATTCTACTCCATTTTGTATTTGAAATTCAATTCATTTACATGAGATGAATATAACCGGATTTACATAGTCATAATTTCATAATTACATTATTATTATCACCATCACATGTTACCGTTTAAACGTTTGTATTTTTTTTTATGCTAGGTATAGACAATAAATAAGTTATCTATTTCTACCTAGTATAGGTAGGTTACTAGAGATCCCTTTTTCTATCAACATTTTTGTCAATCAATGATAACACGTGCCATTTCAACGGTAGCATTATTGATAAGACTGATTCATTAGAAAAAGTATAAATATTAGAGATAATTTCACAGTTCATAGAAAAGCCGGCGCTGGCATATTTTTTTGTCATTTTTACACGTGCCTAATATTTGTGAACGAGTACGATATCATAATAATCTAAGAGTCATGGCCAATTAAAGTAGGTAAGTAACATTCATTACCGTCATTGTTAGTCATAACTTTTATTGACTATAGTGTAGTAACATTACGCCAGTTTTTTTTTTTTTTTTCCTAGCCAGCCAGTATTTTTTTTTTCAATGTTTGATCCTGATCTCTTTGGTAACGGATTAATATTCATAATTTGATAATTTTATTAGTTAATGTATTTCACGAGGAGGGTTTATGGATACCTACTATTTTCTGAATAAACGTGAACGAAGTTGCGGGCAACATACCTTAGCAATATATGTACCTTGTATAGCCTCGGAATAATTATACTTTTGTCTTATTTTTTTCTTATAAATTTTTAACTCAATGGAAAAAGACAAATTACGTGTAAAACTATTCTTGAGGCTAAACAAGGTTTATTGCTCAGGGGGGAAAAAATTACCCTCTTTTTAAGCAGTCGTATAAAATATGCCAGCACACGTCTCTTGTACACAATACAATATATAATTATCACCGTTTTAGAGTATTCATTTATTAAAATTATTATTATTTATCTACAGTTTAGATTTATTCAGTACACCAACGTATGTTTTAAATCATAGACGCGAAATAGGTCTAATTATTTTTGAGTGCTAAATTATCTTTCGAGCAAAGAGAGCACAAGTTTAAATGACAACAGTAAGGCCGCGCTCAGACGCTCACACTTTCAATCACGCAGGCTATGCGCGTCAGCACCCTAAATCGTTTTGAAATTTGATACATTCCATTTGAGTCTTATGAAACCTCAATTATTCTCAAATTTTATTTATTGAAGTCCAGCATTTAGTCTACATTAGCCCCCTTAGCAATAAACGGATATTTGTCCTTTTTTTTCTTTTAAATTTTTGAACTCGATCGAAAAATAAAAAGCACTGTTTGTGTGTGTGTAGACTGTGTGTGTGTGTGTGTGTGTGTGTGTGTGTAGACTGTGGGTGTGTGTGTGTGTGTGTGTAGACTGTGTGTCTGGGTTATTGCAAGACTTTACAACGTTTATTGCTAAGGGGTATTTGTATCACGTGTACGGCGCGATGCGTGCGTCGACTTTGCGCGTGGTGAGCGTGTGCTGGTCCTGTGCGTGGTCGGCGCGGGTCACCTGAACACGCCCTTAAGTAACTCAATTTATTATAATGTGGCCCCGGTAACTATAAAAAATCTTCTGCCTACCACCACACTCTTTTTACCCGCTGCGGTCACCAATATAAGGAGTCTCCCAGACAGACACGGCCTGTGGTGACGGCCAATGGACTTTTGCATTGACCGCCATTGGTCGCCCCCGCAGGCCGCACCCGTCTTAGAGACAGCTTAGGCGTCAGCGACAGTGACGTCTCCAGCAGACCTAGCAGGTGAGTCGCAATAAATTCTTATTATTACAATTGTCAAACCCGACAATGACACAAACATATCCACATTCTAGCTTTTTCACTATAAAAATGATAGACAAATCATTATCACACACGTTAGGTCTACTGATAGTGTCTATAGATATAATATACATTATGACACTGCAAAATACCATATTACAAACAAGACCAAAACACAGTTTGTTTTTTTCTTTAAGCCGCAACTTATAAAGTAGTTTATGTTTTAATTCAAAGTATACTTCCATACTCAATTTCATCAAAATCCGTTCATCCATTTGAGCGTTACGTGACATACACAAAATTTCGCTTTTATAGTAGGATTTTTGTGATGATTAACCATGTAATGTGTCTATGCAACAAACCATATTCTAAAACCAAAACATAGTTTATACTGAATAATCTAAAATGATCCTTCACAGTTTATGTTCAAGTATCGCATATTATCACATCAACGCAACACCAACCCTCGAAGAAAAGTATTAAAATGTGAGCCTTGTGTCATTTTATATATATTGTATGAACTTATATGTAATCATCATTTTAAATTATGATACTCTCAAAACCAAAATACCTACTATATGGTTATTTCAATTGTCGTTCCTGTCAACCACTTACGTATGGGCATTGTCACCATAAGCCATTCTTTTTTAGCTATTTAGATTGTGTGAAAGTGTCGCTACCGAACAAAATCCTACCTATATCCTATTTTGTGTAAGATTGTAAGTCTTAATTTTACAAAACCCTGGCACACCCCGAACTTGACATATCATTTCTAACATAGGCTTATGACATTTTGACATACTATAGTTTCTTCAATTCATTAAATGCATTACCAGAATGCTTATGAGGGTTAGTCAAACAAGTGCTTAAATATGTTGCGGGGCATGGTAAGGTTCTGTAGAAAATCCCTAGTATAGAATGAACACAACACAAAGCCCACATTTCAATACAATCAAATTGGTTTCTAGGTGATTTGGTGTTCGGTAAATAAATATGACTAATATGGTTATTTTCATCTCTTGTATTTTGCTATATATTCCTGTACTTTTCTCTGAAATTCTATCTTGTTCTTTTTGTACATTTCAGCTGCCTGTATGTTGAGAGGGTCTTCGAAGTTTAGGAGATCCTGAAAATTAACAATTGGCAAGTTTCTAAATTTGGTAACAAAAAATAAAATAAATACAATGTGACAATGGTCAAGAATGTTAAGGTGAATGGTGATGGGGCTTATACACAATAGGAATACACACATTCATACAACTTACATCCATCCATAAAACATTGCCCTCTTCTTGGGCAGTCAGGTAAAAAACACTTACAGTGAATAGAGAGTTGAGTCCCCAGACTACGTCCTTGAGTCTTCTGGTGGGCGCCCAGCCATGTTCGTCTATAGATGTCTGCCGCAATAAGGACAGGCATATATCTCCGTCTACATTGATGTTTGGATGCCACAGACGGGTAAGACATTTCACACGAGGAGGCTGTAGTGTCAAACAAGAAATAATATTACTACAAGATAAGTTTCATCATGAAATTATACTTCTAAGAACCTCTCACTTTCACAACAGAAATTTGATAATTATAATATCTTATTTTATTATTTATTTAAACTTACAAATAAGCACAGAGCATATAATAATACTACATATTCAGAGCAGTCGTGGAGCTGACTTGAGCACGGGACATGTGACGTGTGCAGTATGGGATGATGCAGCATGATGGTTATATTTTAAAGTTGTCATTTGTTGCTGGTAGATTCCTATGGTTGACTTGAGATTGACACACAGCTCACACTGCACACTTCATGATTGTTTATATGAGCAGGTATGCAAGAAGAACATTATTAATCATTGTAATTGGAATTATTACTTATTTATAATGTAAACACGGCATAATATGTTTGTAAGAAGTGCCGGTAATTGTAATTTTGGTAATTGATAATTGTTTGAAATCAAGTGAAATGTGAGATAGTTCACGAATTACCTACTTAGTTGTTTGTTGGATATTTGGATATTCCTTCAAACTATGTGATTAATTGAGTTGAAGTGTTGTGATTGTGAATGTTTCTGTGGGTATGCAAAATGTAAATTTATGAAATCTATAGAGAGAGACTAATAACATCAGTATCAAAAGCTTCTTAGACCTAGTAAGTACAATAATTATACATACAGTGACAACCTTAGACTTCACACACACAATTGCAGGTGTACAAAAACGACATGTGTGTAATTCTGTGGTATAGGTAGTTAGAATGTTTTTGTACAGAGATTTAGTTAAGTGTCCGGGTGTGATATAAGTACACCTACAACAGAATAAATGTGGCTAGGCCATCTGTAATTCCAGCTAAATGGGTATTTTCAAGTTTCAAGTTTTGGGTTATTCTTTAATCAAATAAGAGTAAGTAATCAACTGCAATATTAGATTTGTGTGTATTCACTGAATGTGATTTAATTAGGCCAATCACTACTTTACAGCTTTGCAAAAAATAAAATACCCAGTAGGTATTCAAGCTCTCTGTAGGTCGAAGACAATAATTCCCACTGTTGATGTTGGGTGCTATCAGATAAATATTAAAGTTAGTAGTAAGTTAGTTAGTAAGTAGTCAATATAAACGGTGTATTAAATACAGTTTATTATCGTTCTTATTTTCAATAAACTCTAGAGAATAGGCTAGGAAATCTACTTACTGCCATATTATAGTCTTCAGTCACGAAAACGCTAAATTTGAATTTGCCTCCTTGCCAGTAACCTTCATCTGGTGATACGGTCAAAATAAATTCACTGAGCACGTTAGGATCTTCAAAATGTACATTACAAGTCACTGGAAGATTTTCATTCATCTCTTGCACTTCTTTTACAAGTAATTTATCTCGTATCGATATCCTCCGAATAGGTTCTGGAGTTATCCCATTGCTAGTCTCCGTATGTTCTTTCTTCAGCTTTCTATTAAGTGTAATCATTATTGTACTTTAGATTTAAATTATCACGGGTGTTAAAACATAGCAACAGCGAATTAGTAGAAATATTAGGAATAAATCGGTAATGACGAAGAGACGAACGAAAACTAAAATTCTAGATCAGTGTTGCCAATGAAAATTTTTAGGCGGCCGTGTATATTAGGTAAAAAAGCCGTGTTTATATGGAAAAAGATCATCGGTGGGCCGTGTCATTGCTTAAAAAAATAACGTTTGATTAATGATAATTAAACGTTTTTAACATTAAAAACCTTAAAAATGCGCCATTTGGCTAATGTTGTTTTTTTTATTTGTTTGAAGAAATAACAACAAATAATTATTTTGAATAGCTTTAATTTTTATTTAAACTTATTATTCACACTGTTACAAAACTGTTAAATAACACACTCAATACTCAAAGAATAAATGAATACAAAAATTAGGGCAATAGATTCCGTGTTTAACGTATGAGTTATGATAGCAAGCTCTAGGAGTAATAGTGTTCTGTGAGCTAGTTAATCATTTGTATCACTCATCCACGAAAATAAAAAAGGGATGCACTATCAAAATATATCAAAATATATGATTATTGGGAAATCCCCGTCTATAGCTGCACGCCATAGACATTTCATTTTACTTATAGAGTAGAAAGAGTAACAAAGTCCATACAGCCATAGACAACTTTGCAATGTTGGCCTAAGGTATACTTGGATTAGTAATCGAATACAGTAAGCTACTCCGATGTTTAAAAATCGACAATCCTAAAGTGCTGTTCCTCTCGATCTCCTGTCAAATAATATTTGGGTAAGTGAGAAGTGAGTAATTTCGCGCATCGGAGTTAATCAATTACCGTAGAATTTGCGAATAGCCGTAGAATCTGCTACGGCTACAGGGTTGCAGCCGTAGGCCGTGCATTTTGTGATATTTTGGCCTGAAAGCCGTAGAACACGGTAATTGCCGTAGCATTGGCAACACTGTTCTAGATTCTAAATGAAATAAATGACAGCACCGCAGTGTGACCAGATTTAAATTAACAATATTGCTAATCAGAACAAAAATTGCTAATGCTAGCTTTTTTTTACAGAAAATGCTAAATTATTGCTAACACAAATAATGTTCGCAAATCTGTTTATTTTGCCAATTTGTACTGTTATAAAGTATTTATTAATTATATTTACTTTTTTATTAATTATATTTGTTAGAAAATTTAAGTAATATGCCAATTTGTGAATTCACTAAACGCAATTCGTGAGTGATAGTAATGTACTACAAGCATTTTTAGGCATTTTGGAACGCACTTAACAAACTTTGCCACATTATTGCTAAAATTTAACTAATAATGCTAAAAATGCTAGATTTCAAACTTCCTGCTAGGAGTCAAAACAAAGGTCCAATTCTGCTAAAATCTCAGAATCCTGCTAAATTTGGTCACACTATCAACCAGTGCTGCCAGAAAAAAAATGCTAAAATCATTTTGAATTTGATGTGATGAAGAGGATTTTTGGCGGGAACCGAAAAGATAATGTCGTGATTTTGTATTATTTTCTAAAACTTGCGATTCTTCGAGTGTTGTGAATGTTTCAAGCGTCTACCTGTTCCCGTTTGTTGTTGTTGTTATAGCGGCAACAGAAATTTCGCTATCTGTGAAAATTACAACTATCTGACTTTCACAGTTCATGAGAAACAGCCTGATGACAGACGGGCAGACAGACATACAAGCGGACGGGCGGACAGTGGAGTCTTAGTAATAGGGTCTCGTTTTATCCTTTATGTATAGAACCCGAAAAATACTAATGTATGTAATGACAAACATACGGATGACTAGGCGGTATGGCCATATTGGCTCTTGCCCGCCCTATGGGGCGAAACAATAAAAATATCAATGACATTACTTGGACATTACATCATCAGCTGACTAATGTTTTGTTTGTTTGGCTTGCTTGATTGTAACCTTTATGTTAAATGCCTGTATGATAGTAACTGCCCATGATGAGTGAGTGATTTCTTTCTTGATTTCAGTGAGCAGTTTTTTGTTATAAAACTAGATTCAGAAGTAAATTGCATTTTAACTTTAAACTATAGTAATAAAGTATCAAAAGATCTGATCGTCTCAGTATTATTTCTATTCAATTCTGCACATTTTAATACTTTACCATGGCAGAAATTGAATGGCCTTGGCAATATAACTTTCCGCCTTTTTTCACGTAAGTAAATATCTTTTAATTCCTTTTTCACAGTATTACACTCTGCATCCAGCATAATACCCGGCTAGAACTGGTGACGTTACTGCTATCACATTATTTTCGTAGTCATCTCCGTTTGCAAAGGGTAAAAATAAATATCAAAACTAAAAATTTGGTGAAAACATGAAGTTGTTGGGACATGCCTGGAACTACATCAGTGAAGGTAATGTTCACATCGTCGTTCAACTAATAAACACTGAACACGTACTTCGCTTTATCAAGGAGGATGGAAAACCTACACCTTTTGTAGATGTCCAGAATTCCACCAAATTCGTCAATCTTGTCATGGCTCCTTTGTTAAATTGCAAGTCAAATTACCAAGAGATAATTCACTTGCCTGAAGAAGACTTATCGCAACTCAGTCAAGTTTTACATGACCTGAGGCCAGAAAAAAGAAGGTTCAAATCCAAATTGAGTACATTTGCTATAAAAACTATGAATCTTGCAATGCTCAGCCCGCATTGTGAAACTAACTATTGTGTGGAAATAAAACCCAAAGAAGGGTTCATAGCGTCAAGTTTGAAGTCACTATCTCAATGCTATTATTGCTTAAATCAATATTTAAAGCTGGATCTGCACCAAATCCAAAAAAGAAGCAAATATTGTCCTCTAGATTTATTTTCTGGTGAACGAAAACGGATGAAAAAGGCTCTTATGAACCTTATTAGCGATCCGCAGAACAATTTCAAGATATTTGAAAATGGAAAAATGGTTTATAACGAGAGTTCTAAATTTAATGATGTTGAGAATGTAGTTAAAGCCATGAATGCTTTTAAAAGTATCAATAACTTTTTAGACTTTCTTATTGAAGCCCTATTAAGTTGTGACAATCAAAGTACAACTAATCTCATAGAGTCTCCAGAGGTCCCACAAAAATTAGCAACAAATGACAAGTGTTTAGAAAACACCTCCTCACAACAATTCAACGTGACTTTCCTTCACAAATTATTACAAATTCAAAAGCTCTCAGATGGCTTAAACATAGATTTGAAAAACATTGGACATGGCAAAGAGTATGTGGGAAAATTTATAGACCAAATTCAAGGAGGCTTGGATTTAAGTCTTGAAGCTGACAGAGAGGTATTTCTTAGCACAACTGACCCGCTACATTTGGCAATGGTTTCTGCAGTAGCCAAAGACTGTTCCATAATGATATCATTCTCAACAAAATACATTGAAAACTATCCATTCATCACTAAAGATGAAAAAAAAATACCTTATAGAATATCTATGACAGATTTAGAGCCAAAAAATGTTGAATCATTAATAAGGAGACGAAAAACAGAAAGCAAAATGATAGATGTTTGTAAAAAATATCTTGGTAGGGAAATAGGAGAAGATATCTGACAATTGTAAGTATAATTCAGCTGGCTGGACTACTAGACACAGACTACTAAGACTGTTCCAGCATCAGATCATGCCATGTGTAAAGGCCTCTAATTGGCCCAAATTAATTATTCAAGGGCCATATTCAGAGACTATGCTCAGTCATGAATCACAAGTTAAAACCATTTTTATTGTATGGTAAAAATCAGTTTTAAATCGAGATTCAAGACTGAGTGTCGTTTTAGCATGCGGGCCTAAGTGATATATATAGACACTTACTTACTACAATAAAGTTGTCTCTATTAATGCTGCCTTTATGATAGCAACATCAGAATTTTAGCATTTTTCGATTAATTAATTGGGCCTTTTTCTATCAATTTCTATCAATAAAGCAATTATCTCTTTCCTTTCAGAATACAACCACATACAGAAACGAGAGCTAAACAACTAGAAGCGTGGCAGCAACTGATCACTGAATACTTCAAAGCAAATAAGCTCTCCACCCTGGACATTAGAGAGGCGTTAAACTACCCTCTATTTAACAATGCTGCGATCAACAGGAAGCTGTCTCAAGAAGCTCTGTTGACAGGTATAGCTCACTTTAAGGTGCAAATACAATGCACCAGACACCACTCTGGTGTGTGGTAATGCGGAATTCAACTTTGACTGTAAAATCTCGAATTGTTTACAAAAACCGCAGGCCATAACACACTGAAACCGCGTCTCCGTGCGGAGAAGCGCCTGCAAATTTTTGTCGCTCCGCACACCGCAGTGGGATGCGGTGGCAGCGTGATATCCTCTTTAAGGCAGTTGTCCTCGCACACAAAAAACACTCGCTCGGCGAGTTGACGAACATCGCCGAGCAAGCGAGCAAGTGAAGAGCGAGACTTACGTTTATTTACTCGCTAATCGCTCATCGCTGGTGGTTGGACAACTGCCCAATGAAGAATTGTCAAAATTGTAGTTGTTTATCAAATAAAATAAAAATAAATATAAACATTCTGGTCAATTTGCACGCACGGTCGTCTGACTCCAAACTAAGCAAATCTTGTATGTACTAAGTCTGACAGTGATTGATAACATATATTATTTACTTTTCGATACATACTCAAAAACATATTAACACCCAGACATAGAACAACATAATTGTTTATCATATGAATATGTGCCTCATGTGGGAATCGAATCCAACTCCAAGCTCAGAAGCCACCATTATTTCGTCGTCGCCTACGTCAGGCGCCAAAATAACTGTCCTCGTATATATTCTCAATCAACTTCATAACAGTTGAATGGAATAAGTAAAATTTTGTGTAATTCTTTTCTTCAGTTTTAGAAGACATGTCGCGAACTGGCCGAGCCGCCCCGTTGGACAAGAGCAAGTCAGTATGGGAGGTGTACTGGCATTCACTGGACGAATGGGGCAACATGGTGTACAGCTGGGCGGCTAACAACGGACTCAACAACACTGTCTGCACGCTGTTCGAGCTGCGGGAAGGGGAGAACACTGTTGATGAAGGTAATAATAATCCGGAATACTTGCACACACGGTCGTCTGACCCCAAACTAAGCAAAGCTTGTACTATGGCGGCCAGAGACTGATGATACATAATTTTTTTTTTAATACATACTCGTACATAAATAGGTAATTGTCACTAAGACATAGAACAAACACAAATTTTCATCACATGAATGTTTGTCGTAGGTGGGAATCGAACCCACGCCCTCTAGCTCAGAAGGCAGGTTCATTACCGACTGGGCCACCTAGGCAGTCACGTTAATTATTTAACAAATGTAGAATGTAGATACTAGGCCCGGCATTCACAGAAGACACGGGACGGACCGGCGGCGTGGCATGCTTCGGCATGCAGGGTAGTGTCATTTGCTCAATGGGCTCACTCGTTCAGTTTGGCACTGTGCTAGTCTAAAGTCGGTTGTGTATCTCGCTCGCTCGCGCGCTAACGCCGCT
This sequence comes from Peribatodes rhomboidaria, assembly GCA_911728515.1. NCBI lineage: Eukaryota > Metazoa > Arthropoda > Insecta > Lepidoptera > Geometridae > Peribatodes > Peribatodes rhomboidaria. The sequence goes on along the minus strand of OU452168.1, from coordinate 16,436,992 downwards.
CTTTGTGTTGCTGCCGGAACGGGCTAGAATCTAGATTCATAACATAACATATCGTCATTCCTTTCCCCCGTGGGTGCTGGTAGTGGTGTAATGCAGCACCCACACTTCGCCGGACGATATTCAGTCCCAAATTTAACAGGGGGCGAGCCTGTCTCCATACACTGGGTTCCAGTCATGTAGCAGACGACATACAATACGCACATATGTTTACACAATGAACAAATTGGTGCGTGCCGTCGGCTGGGTTCGAACTCGCTCCCTCTGGCTTGAGAGGTGGGCCTTCTCCAACTAGGCTAACATCGCTTCTAGATCTAGATTCAACCTTGTGTAAATTACAGCACTCGCCTTCCTTTAGTGACATAAAGTTATCAATGTGCCTGACGTGATGCAGCAACGTGCCAGAGCATCGAGGAGATGCTCAGGGATGCTTCAGAACTACCGCCGCAGTTCGGTTAGGCATCTCGAGACATCAACGAACTATATGGTTTAGTTCGAAGCAAATGAAACTAGATGGCGCTCTAATAATTCTCTTAGTCATAAAGAAGCTGAACCGCCGCGGCGCACGTTTGTCACGGCCACGCGGCGCATTTCAGCTGCGTGTCTTCGTTTCTTAGACAACGTGGGTTTACGTTTCCACCGCAGCACACGCTATTCTTCTTCTTTAATCGTTCCCTCATTACTGAGGATCGTGGTCACTGGACCCCTTTAAGCGGACAATCTGCTTCCATCGATTCCAGTCCAAAGTTGTCATCACCACCTGCTGGAATTTGCTTGAAGACGTAGCTTCTTTCACTTGGTCAGACCATCGTGTTGGCGACCGGCCTCGTGCTCTTTTCCCTTCGGTATTGCCAACAATGACCAGTTTTTCGAGACTTCTATCTCCCTTTCGCATTAAGTGACCGAAATAGGTTAAAATACGCTGTAGGCATACTGTAGACAATCTGGTCTTGATATCGAGTTGGGAAAGGATAGACACATTTGTGCGTTTGGCTGTCCATGGTATTCGGAGCATCCGCCTCCAGCACCACATTTCGAATGCGTCTACCCGCTGTCTTTCCCTTGCTCGGATTGTCCATGTCTCAGCTCCATATAAGAAAATGGGGAAAATTAATGCTCTGACTAAACGGGCTTTGGTTTTATAACTTATGCCACGATTTTTCCAGATATTTTGCAAGCGTGTCATAGCATCTTTAGCCATAGCTATCCGTCGTTTTATTTCTGGGACGCAGCTGCCTTCAGTATTAATAATAGACCCCAGATAAATGAAACTATCCACAACTTCTATGCCTTGGATGCTGTAGGCGCCCGATAGCTTTTCCGCGCGATCTATCACCATAAGTTTAGTTTTCTGTTTATTTATTGCAAGACCCAACTTGCAATAAGCATACGCTATACACGAATATGAACCCGCGATTATGTACAACTGTAGCGCAACACAGTTTTAAATCATATGCCAGGCGTCGCTTCCCCGCCCGACCCACTTCCCGCAGTGAAGCTACGCCGCTTTCGTGTACCGCGTGCGTAGCATGGACAGCGTTGCACTGCATGGGCGCCATATTCGAACAAGCCGCGCGTGTAGCAATGACGTCACTAATCTCATATTCATGCGTAGTGTCCGTGGGTTGCGGTGGATACCATGACACGTGCGTAGCCTCTCCGTGCGCCGCGGTAGGCCCACGCTTTAAAGCTCTGTCGAATGTATGCGGTCCGCGCCTCCAGACTAAATACTAGTGTACCAGTATTAATACTACTGCACTACAGCTCATACCCAGTTTACTCGACTTTTGTTTTTCAGAATTCCACGGATTAGACTTGAACATACTCACGAAGGCGCTGAAATCTCTCGAATCAAGAGGGAAATGCGAACTGATCGAGTTCGACGACAACCAAGGAGTCAAGTTCTTTTGACGTTTGAAACGTCAAGTTGAAGATTTATCGACGTTTCTAGAAATATGTTATTATGGAAACTGACGTGGTTTTCACACATTATGATTTATGACACGGGAATTACTCTCGTACGGTTTAGTCGATTATTCCGACTCTAAGTGCCGAGACCGCCGAATGCGGTTGAAACTATTCCCATGTCATGAATCATAATGTTTCTAGAAATAATTTGTTGTAAGTACATACGCTAGCTACGATGTAACGTTAAATGCATTTGTTAAGTTGTAACTCTATGTTGAAATATAAGATCTTTTATTATTTAATATGGTTGTATTTACTTAGATAAATTGAATTTGCTGTAAGGGTTGGATTATCAGGCCGTAAGACCGATTCAGGAGCATAATGGTGGGTTTTCTTGATACTTTTAAAACATTTTTTGAAAACAACTTTTGAAACAACTTTTGACATTATAAAATACTAACTGTTATCCGCGACCTCGTTCGCGTTTATTGAGAAAATAGTATCCAAAATCCTTCCTATATATTGTAACTAATTATCAAATTCCATCAAGATCCGTTCAGCCGTTTAGCCGTAAAAGCCTACAAACAGACAGACGAGAGTTACTTTCGATTTAGTATGGATAGTTTTATTATAGTTTAGATTTTTAGATAGTTAGATTTCTATTAGTATGGATACTCGTACCTTATACTAACTGCGCTGCCCATTGAGTAACAAACATACATCTATTCATTCAAACGTTCGTATTTATCAACCGAGCGAGCGAAGCGTCTATGCTTCAGCTTCGACAAAAATGCTTTCGTATAAATAAATATAAATAAATAAATTCGGGACTCTTCCACACACGGTCGCCTGACACCAAACTAAGCAAAGCTTTTACTACGGCTGCCAGAGACTGATATACATTCTTAGATATTTTTAAATACATACTTAAGTAGATAATTAACACCCAGACACAGAACAAACACAAATGTTCATCATATAAATGTTTGCCCTAGGTGGAAATCGAACTCACGCCCCCAAGCTCAGAAGGCAGGTTCACTACCAACTGAGCCACCGAGGCATATGTCTGGATTTTGTACGGATCTGTCTTCCTCTACAGGCATTTATTAACCGATTCTCTTTTTCTCTCTCTTTTGTGGGTATGTTCGATAATTATCCAGATTTTTTGTCCAGACAGACAGTTTCTTGGAAATTCTCCAAATAGGCGGAGATATGTTTTTTTTTTTTCAAAAATATCCCCGCCATTTCGAAGAATTCAAAAAAGAGATTCGGTTGAGAAATGCGACCTGTACAGGAGAGCTGACGTCGGCCGCGAGCTCTCCAGCTAACACAGCCACTACCGTGTAGGTAATATTAGCATGATTTCGGTTGAATAAGAAAACATATTCATTGATACAGTTAAAATGCTGTCCCCCGCCGTCCGCCGGTGCGCGGTGTGCCTAAGGCTCGGCTTAGCCAGAACGGAAAAATCCTCGCACACTTTTTGACATCATTGACAAATGAACTATATCAGCCTATACGAAAATACAAAATCGTGTAATGTCAACAAAGAAGTCAGCGTCACCTCGACATTTTGTGATTTTGTATGTTAGACTATGGTGATATGGTTAATTTTTCAATGACGTCAAAAAATGCGCGAGCGAATTTTTCCGTGATGTCTGAGCCGAGCCAGGTATTCTTAGTACCAATAATAAAACTCGAACATCAAAATGATTTCAAACATTTTATTACAATCCGTGTAAAATTGTACAAGTTCAAAATTCATCGCTAATTATTACGATTTTTTAAATTAGGTACTTACTCACAGGTATTCAAAATGTATACACAAAGGAAAATATCAAAGTTATCTGTAAATCTTATTATTGAGCTTTAGAACAAAATGGAATCGTCTTGTGGAGTAACGTTTAATTACGTAACTCTACAGGACGAATATGCTGTACGTCAAAATGTTATAGCAATACGATTGATTGTGATAGCTCGGATATCCTCGACATGGCACCTCATTATGTGATACAATGCATACATTGCATTGTTGTGACATTGAATTGCATTGTTATAACATTGCATTGCTTTGTTGTAGCACTGAATTGCATTGTTATTACTTTGCATTTCAATGTTGTAACATTGCATTGCATTGTTGTTACTTTGCATTGCATTGTTGTTACATTGAATTGCATTGTTGTAACATTGAATTGCGTTGTTGTAACATTGAATTGCCTTGTTGTACCATTGGATTGCGTTGTTGTACCATTGGATTGCGTTGTTGTTACATTGCATTGTATTGCTTTGTTATTAGATTGCATTGCATTGTTGTTACATTGTATTGTGTTGTGATATGTTATTAATTTGAAAATCAACTCATTTCCTATTTTATTAAAAAGTAATACTAGTTCTTAAAGATAGATTAGAAATAGAAAATTTGACATGCACACATTTACACAAACTTTTAAAACCATTTTCTACGCTTTAACTACAAACAATCAGTCTTCAAACAAAATACACATTAACAACTATTGTTCTTGCAACATTCAACAACAAATAAATAAAAATGTACAATAATAATCATAATAATTATCTAGTTATGTATAGAACATGTGATGAAGTCAAAGTGTAAAAATACAATACAAAAAATTCAAAATTGTGCCTTTAGGAATTGTACTCTATTTAATTTACACTATATTTAGGTATAAAAAGTTTTCCAATGCATTTACAACATTAAGTTACGGAAAGTTCTAGAAATACCACAAACGCACTTACTCAGTGCTTACTACAAAAAAGTATTGTATTCGTGGCAGTAATCTATTTAGTTTATTATGATCCCGTAACACTACTACATCAAACATCACAGATATTTTACAACATTTACATTTTTTAAATACTATTGGAATGAAATTGTACTCCTAATACTACAGATTCCATTTGTATAAATGGAACAGGATCGAACCCAGAACTCTACCTTGATTGATCCTAGGGTCATTTTCTAAAATCATTGCAAAAACAAAATCTCTCGTGGATGTATTGTGCTTATTACACAAAATCAAACAGTAATGTTGACATAGTAATAAATTAAAAATTAAAGTGAATGAGAAATTGTTAATTCGAAATTCTTATTTTATTCAAAGGCCTTTTGAAAATCTATCAATATTACTTAGTGACTTTCCATGCAAAAAAACTGGTAAAAAATACTTATAACGACTTAATTTCCCAGTAGCTACTAGCCTTGATACTACTAACTATTTAAACTATTCCTATCCAACTTTTATCTTACATTACAGCTTCTACTTCACTCATTGTGACCTTCATTAATTAATATTTTACCAAAGTCACTACAATGATCATCATTCTAAAACACCACTATTCCTCCTAACAGTCCTAACCTAAAAGTCATCGCTGAACCCTGAAGCTGCATTTCAGTAGCCCTTGACGCATTTATTTTCTGTACTATTTGGTATACTCCCATAGTCTAGAATATTACCATTTTGTGGAATGTTTATCATCATCAATCATGGAATGTTCACAATTTTCAAAAGTCCAAATCAATTGGTATACCCTAATATAATATACCCCTAATTTCGAAGTAATCACTTCAGTCGCTAACCTTTATTACAGTAGCCATTTTGATGCATTTGCTGTCTCATTTGGTATATTACTATTGCTAGTACTATTACCATTGCCCTCTACTCTTAGCTTACAGATGTTCGCTGCATTCCAAAGCTGCGTTACAATAACCATTACTACCTTTATCTGCCGTTCCATTTGGTACATTACCATTACCAGGAATGTTACCGTTACCAGGAATAATACCATTACCGGGAATATTACCGTTACCCGGAATGTTACCGTTGCCGGTTATGTTCCCATTCCCGTTAACTTTCTCGCTGGAGACTACTAAGTCTACAGAAGGAACCACGGCGTTAGAGTTCTTGCTACCGGGCGGTCGGTAGAACCACCACGCGAGGAAAAAGAATAGGACAGAACACAGCTTTCCCACTAACGCTAAAGCCAACATGTATCTGGAATAGAAAAAGGATACGTTAACGAAAATTAAGTAGGCATCATAGGCCGAACTTCTAGAATTGAAGTAACATAAGGTCGTGCTGTCGTGCATCATGGCGGAAAATCGTCTCAGTCAGAATATTTTTCTTACTAGCAGGTCCTATCAACCTAGTTGGTAAAATGTCTTGTAGATTGTTAGTTGTTGTACTATTAAGGGTCCGGCAAACACTTTAGACTTCGCATTGGCTAAAGGTTTTCTATTGCCATTTCGTCTAGAAAGTGACGATGAGCGAAGATAGCAAGTAAAGATACTGCTTCATACAAGCCTCAAAAGTTTTTTACAGAGTGACAAATTGCAATTCCAATTGTTTTTTATTACTATCCCACTTAATCACATCTAATTCTTAAGTAACTATGTATTTCCCTTGTATTATGGATTAATTAAAAAGCTAATGACGCGGACAACGTCCCTATGAAAAGGGGTTTTTGTTTTGCTTTATCTATCTATTTAATAAATCAGTCAAAAGTGATCTCACAAATGCGGATATTTTTATAGCTCTATTTTACTCTTGAGGACCTTTTTAAAAAAACCAAGAAAATAGGAACGGAGATGTAATTCATTTGATTGTACATGCCAAATTGCATCACAATCAGACGAATATTATTTCAAGAAATTCGACATGTGCGTTTGTATAGAAAACCCTTAATAGAAATATTTAATTTTCAAAATTCGAGTGTACGTACTTATTCTGTGCGTGTGTTCGTATGTCTTTCATTATTTATTCGAACAAGTCTTACCTGCTCATATTATAATTATCGTACTGCAAACAAGCGCCAGTCTTGTCGCAGGATGTGGACCAGAGCGAGCAGGAGAGGTCGATGAGAAAGCCAAACAGCAGCGGCGCGGGGATCGTGCCCAGCAGACGCACCTTAATCCACTGGATGCCGAGCGCGAACGAGCGCTGGTCCTCGCGAACGCATCTGATTGAGTACGACATACATTTTTAGCCATTTATGAGAGAGGAAATTAGAACTGTGATTGGTTTATGATGTCGTTTGTTTAAATCTTTATTTACCAATTCTTACTTTTTGATAACAAACGGCATCCTGCCCTGAAAGAGTATTTACGGTTGCAAGAAGAAAGTTTTATTTGGTGTTTCACAAGGTAGCGTTCTTGGTCCAATCCTTTTGCATTACGGCTTAACAGCTAAGGCCATAAGTATCATCACGTTTCATTAGTCCGCTTCCGTATATTATTTAGGCCTTTTATCTCAACCAAGGTAGCATATTCTAGCGCATTTGATTTTATCTCGGTAATTTTCACTCTCATTACTTTTCTAATGAGACAGAAAGTGACTGAAATAATATCCGATACGCCAAATAGGGTTAGACCCTACAGTTTTCATTTTCCGTCTCTTTCAACTACAAATTAACTATCAAGAAATGGATCACCTCAAAGTAGCCGATAATGCAGGCATGGTTGCCAAGAATGTAAACAGCATGACGCCAAAGGAAAGTCCCACGAAAACCCATAGGTAAGGGCAGTCCGTGCTGCAGATACTATTGATGGCTTCGTACTGGTAGGTCGTGTTATCTGCAAAGAGAATGTTACATTTTGAACGATAGATTTTAAATCAATTTGAGTTGTGACAGCGTGCAATATTGAAAACTTAGTGTTATAAAATCGCTTCTCTATCATTTTTAGTTACGTAGAGAACTAGGTTTCGTTGAGTTTATCTACTATCTTTTGTACTCAGTGGGTAGGCTAACTTTTTAGTCTACGTCGTCTCTGAGCAGGCTTCCTTTTTCTTTCTACTGTATTCTGTCCCGCGAATTTTGGCAGACTGCATCTGTTGGTGTATTTTTCGTATAATCATAATTATGCATTGTTTGTTTGTATTTCATTTATCGTATTTTTTTCACTCTATTTTTGCAAAATGCATCTAAGTCCTCATTTCAAGCCTTCAGTCAAAAAAAAAATCGACACGGCTTGGATCGGCGGCAAACGCTTGCAAAACATTGTAAGCCAACGACAAAAAAACGAAAAAAGTTTTCGGTAACTATGAAAACTCCAAAACTCTGGTAAGCCCCCAGGATAAGTACTTCACGAATATCTAAACAGATCAAGTGGCAAGATTGTAAAATTAAATAAAGGCCCTATTTGGAGATCTTAAATTTTCATCTCACTTTTTCGTCCTTGTTGCTCTCGTTTGAAACGTCATAGGTGTGAGAGTGACCAAGATAAAATCTCCCCAGTGCTCACCTCCGGCGCTGTACTCGGGCAGCGAGCCGTTGGTGTGTATGCAGGCGCAGCGGTGGAACAGCTGCGCGCGGCCGGCGAGTGCGCGGCGCGAGCAGCCCGCGTGGCACGGCGAGTAGTACACCGCGCCGTCCGCGCCGCACACCGGCGCGTACGCCGCGCCGGCGCACGCGCACCCCACGTTGCACAGCGCCGTCAGCCGGTCAGCGCTGGAACATGCGGTTCAACATCAAACAATGTTACGAGGTAGTTTAAAAATATTTGTATTACAAATTACAACAACAAAGGGATGCGACTGACATAATATTATGTACCTACAGGATTACCAGGAAAGAGTGTACGTCGAAAGGGAGTTGTTGTACTCATCATTCATATCATGTACATATATGTATATGTTGTACATATCGTCGTCACGCCTTTCCCCCGAAGGGGCTGGTAGAGGTGTACAACACCCACACTTCGACGGACGATATTCAGTCCCAAATCTGACAGGGATCGAGCCTGTCGCCATACACCGGGCTCCGGTCATAGTAGCACATGACATAAACAACTTTAATTATATGGCCTGAAATCGAATCGAAAAAAGAAACTGCTATTCGCTAGCAGTTTCTTTTTAGCTACTAGTTGCGCCCCGCGGTTTCACCCGCGGTTAAAAAGTATCCTATGTGCTAAACTAGACTATAATCTATCCCTGTGCCAAATTTCATCCAGATCTGTTCAGCCGTTCTGGCGTGAAAGAGTAACAAAGATCCATCCATCCATCCATCCATCCATTCTTACAAACTTTCGCGTTTATAATATTAGTAGGATTCAGACGATTTTTTTCGCGATTTTAGGTCAGGTGGGCTATTCCTGCGCGTGAGATGAGATGAGATTTTATCTTGGTCACTCTCACACCTATGACTTTTCAAACTAGAGCAACAAGGACGCAAAATGGTGAGATGAGAATCTCAAATCTCCGAATAGGGTCCCAGCTCTATAGTAAAAGCTGTTCATAGTGATGAGTACAATGACCTTCTTTTGACTTAGTACACCGTATCCTGACAACCCAATATTACAGTTCGTAATTCGCGACGAGCCTTTGATACGAGCACCTTGACTCGAAGCTCGCAGCGAGCGCGATTCAAAAGGTTTACGAAAAAGCCGACCGACTCACGAGCACCTGGCACTGGATGCAGCACAGAAACTTCCAGTTGAAGATAGAACACAAACCTTGAGACGATTCAAGAAACTCACCCTGCGACAGAAGGGCTGTTGTACCGCGTGGTGACTCCAGCGAAGGGGTAGTCCTGGCAGTTGAGCACGAAGCTGAAGGTGAAGGCAGCTGCTACGACGGTGGCGGCGACGCAAAGCTTGATGATGCCGGCGCAGGCGAGCCGCCAGCGCTTCACCAGCCAGCCGCCCAGGAACGTGCCGCCGCCGCCCGCGGGCACTGTGATCACGCCTGCCAGAACAAGGGAAAGACCGTTATGAACGGAGCCACTGTTTTGAGGTGTGCCATAACTTACAAAAGCCATGACAGTAATATAAACCACTGTTCATATGCGAACGAATCCGTCGGACTTGTCGTCGGCGTCAAATACAATAAGCTAAGTCAAGTAATCGAAATACACGTATGTAGTATTTAATGTGTAGATCTACACATTAACTAAAATTCAACCAAATTAAACTAGAAATAGAAACCTAAATAAAAAATAACCCGTCCCTTATTTTTCTCTGCTCAAAGGCAGTACAATAAATGTGGATGGCATTTGCACCAGGAAAGTGCTAAAGAGCCACCACCGTCCATTACCTTACCAACTCAAATAGGTAGCACAGCTTCTAAAGGAGGAAGGTGCACTCGAACGACTCTGTATAACTTTGGTCCGAACCTTCAAAGATAATGTTTTACTTACCAAGAAGCAAAGCAGCATCCGACGCGCTGACAGCGAATTGGTTTTCAATCAGCTTTGGCAGGAATGCTGCAAACCCTGATATGAGCATGCCTTCACTGGCCCCAGCCAGGTTCAGGAACAAAAATGTCGGGTTGCGGAGCAGCGCTGCAGCGGCTTTAGGCAGCTCGTGTAAAGCGCTGAAAGCGGCTGACTTGGACGCGGAATCGTGGGCTTCGGATACTTTGGATGCGCGGATCTCTTCTGCACCTGTGGGAATAGTAAAAATATTATCTAATGGTTGCGCCCCGCTGTTACAAAGTATCTTATGTACTATCCCAGATTAGATCTTCTATTTCTGTAAAAACAACATTCAGATCCGTTTAGCCGTTCCAGTGTGATTAAGTAAAATACACCCAACCATGTATCAATTTTTTTGCGTTAATAATAATATTCCAAGCTTATTTTTTACCTTAACTAATGAAAGACCTACCTATGCAAAATAGCTGAATCGGCACCTAAACTAAATGCTAAACAAGTGAAATTAAGTAGAAAGCTTGTAAAAAGCTAGGCATGTATACCTGGCAACTCATGAGGGAAGGCCATGAGAGGCATCGCCACGAGCAGGCACAGCACGGCCGATAGAATGAACCCGACCCACCACGCTCCGATCCACACAGAGCTCAACGGAGTTATACCTAAGCTGGAACAAATTTCAATATTATTTTCAAGGACCGCAAAAGTAGGGGCCAAATGGCCCGCTAAAACTAAAAAGGGTGGGCCCCCCTACCTATTTTACTACCAGGCGGCCTTTTTTTAATTCTGAGGCGTGAGATTATTATTTTGTCGTTGTCTCTATCGTTTACGAAGTCATAAGAGTGAGAGTGACCAAGATAATATCTCACGCGTCAGCATCTATATTCTAGAGGGCTATTCCTGCGCGTGAGATGAGATAAGATTTTATCTTGGTCACTCTCACACCTATGATGATTCAAACGAGAGCAACAAGGATGAAAAAAAGTGAGAAGAAAATCTCAAATCTCCGAATAGGGCCACTGGTAAGCTGAAACTTCGTTGCTCCAATCCGTCTGAGATTTTGGTGTTCTGGGGTTTTTGGAGTTCTCGGTTAAGATATTGAGGTCGAGCGATGCAGAGTTCATTAAAAGTAGATTTTTTTTTAATCCAAATATCATAATAGGGAGAATTCTGTGCCAAAAACCTTCATTGTGATAATTATTCTGTAACTATTTTATTCAAATTTCATCAAGATCCGTTCAACGTGAAAAGCATACAAACAGAGTTACTTACCTAATTTCATTTTTCGATTTTATATTAGTGTGAATAGTGTGGACTGTAGTTACTGAACGGATTTCAATTGGGCGTTGAATTTAAGTTTCGATAGCCCTAAAAAACAGTAGGATAAAACTGCGAGTGCAGCTAAGTCCCTACAACCTACAGGCGTATGTTTTTTGTATCAATTTTCTTCGAGTATTGTGATCGTAAGGAGCAGTTGCCATTCAACTCCGCTCAATATTAAAAAAAACCCGAAAATGGCTTACCGCGAGATGTTATGTTTTGTCTTTTGTTCTAATTATACTTATTGGCTTGTACACGAACAATAGACGCAAACTCGACAAAACAAAGTGGTCTGATGGTGATGGACACTTCTAATGAATTAAAATACAGCCTGTACCTACCTATTCGGTCACATTGTTTTAATGAATTCCATTAACGCAAAAACTTCTAAGAAATTATTATGGGTTTCGGGTTTTTTGTTGATTAATATTTGGTTTTTATCCTTCCAAACGTTGACAAAATATGTTACGGACAAAAATATCATAAGTCAGTCAATCAAATGAAATAATACGTCCCATAAAGTTATTTTTTTGTTTCGTTCGGTATTAAATTCAACTCTCACGTCCGATAAATGAAAACTCGAAGCCATATAGCAGAGTTCGTTCAAAACTCACTCTGCGAAAATCATATTTCACCCAGAAGCCATACAAGGGAGTGGAATTAATTTGGCTGAATGTTGGTACGAGGTACCTGAGCCGCACAATGCGATGAAAGCGAGAGGCAACTTGCCTGAATGAAGCCCTGTCGCTGCCGAGATTAATTATTAAAAAAAAGAAAAGCGCGGGAATATCGCGTGGCTACGGAAAAAATACAACAATTTATAATCTACTAACTAGATGTTAGCCGCGACTTGGTTCGTGTTTAGGTATTCAGAAAATAGTACTTACTTAAAATCCTTCTTCGTGCTATGCGGTTACTAATTATAATTATCAAACTTCATCAAGATCTTTCAAAATTAATTGATTGAATGATCATTGAATCAAGAATTTTTTTAAATGGCGGAGATGTGGTAATTTTTTGTAAAAAAAAAAATCTGTAAAATTATCGAACCCGCTTAAAGAATTTCACGAAAATCGGTTGAGGCATGTGACCTGTAGAAGACAGACGCCAGCCCCGAGGTCTCCAGCTCACAGAGTCACTAGTAATCTTAGGATGGAACATGATCTAAAAAACAACAAAATAATATGGATGGCAGAAAAGTTTAAGAAATGTTGAGACAAAATTATATTAGACGTGATTCACAAAACAGTCCCTATTACGAGTACATAATAGTAACGAGCTACGAGTAAATAGGTTTCCAAAACCTATCGGCCATCGTCTGAACATCACTATGAATAAATAATAAATATCAGGACACTTACACACACGATCGTCTTACCCCAAACTAAGCAAAGCTTGTACTATGGCTGCCAGAGACTGATATACATAAGTACATAAATATTTTTAAATACATACTAAAATAGATATTTACACCCAGACATAGAACAAACACAAATGTTCATTGCATAAAGTTTGCCCTAGGTGGGAATCGAACCCACGCCCCCAAGCTCAGAAGGCAGGTTCACTACCAACTGAGCCACCGAGGCAGTCAAATAAGAATATACCTACGTATTAAAATACATGAAAATATAATGTGCAAGTTATTTATTAATTAGACGATATCAACTTACACAAACTGTTCAATTGAACAGTTTGTTGTATTCGTACGTAACCATTTTGGGTGAGGATATTTTTTTATTTCATACTTTTTAGAGCATTATTTTTCAATAAATAAGTAGTTGGGTTTTAGTTGTTTTAACTTTTTTTAAATTAAGTACTTAGTATAAAATGTATGCTTATTGACGTAAAGATTTTTCTAAATTTGTGAATACTCACGCTCCCGCGTCGACAGTCACAAAGTCGGTGTAGATGGTCAGCATTTGCCCACCGATCACGTAGCCCAGCGCTGGGCCCACTACCGCCATCGTGTAGTACACACCTGTAGTTGCACACAAATTAAACTATAACGAAATAAAAACACTTCAATTAAATTGTTTTTCAAATCATAAATATTACTTTAAAAAAAGTTTTTACATAACTCTTGCTAGTCGTAGTCTTAGTAGACCTAGTCGTCGCTTGATCAGTGATCACCATCACTAAAGTTAAGAGTAGACATACTTATGGGATTGCTCAAAATAAAGACTTGTGGCAGCTTGCACTAAATATAAGAATTGTTCTTGCTTAACTAGTTTAATCTACTCCAGCTAGCTTCTGACTACATTGTTTTACATACGAATCTTAAGTCATTCCTTAGGATAATCTTAACTTTATGTGCCCCATAAGCGAATATTTCGCTAAGAGTAGCTTAAAACTTATTGGGCAAGGACTTAGGCAATTCTTAATTTATTCTTATATCTAGTGCAAGCGGCCGTATGTTTACCACTACAGTAAGTAAATGATCACAATAGTGTGTAAACACATTTGCTATCGATCAAACAGTTTAGCAATGGATGTGTTGCAAACCAAACAAGCGCAGGGATAATACATGGGGTTCGATTGTTTGAGTGCAAAGCGCTCGGGTCGCGCCAAACACGCCACTTGAGAGCTGCTGTTTTATCAACTAAAAGCAGTGCTGCCGCTGAACTTTGAAAGGGTTAAGAGTGTGCCGTAGTAGCAAATAATAAGACGGTTTTCACACTCCTCCGTGCGAATGCGACGCGGATGCTGGGCGGGACGAAGAGAAAAATCTCCTGTGGCCTGTGTTAGGGCGAGAGCACAACACTGCGGTGCGAAGACGCGTCTCAAAAATTACGCCATAGTGCGATGGGTTTCTTGATGCAACGCAAATATTTCATTGCGTACGGCATTGTACGAAAATAGACTGAAACGTCTCGTGGTATCGCCGATTTGTACGGTGCGGCTCTGCAACTGCGTTGTGCGATGTCGAAGGTTCTATCGGTTTCTATACAAACTAAAGCGCAGATACGGCCGTTCTTTCCTATTGTTTATTAAAATCTATAAACAAACAATAGGAACACTTTCGCGGGCGTACACGGCAAAAGTCTAGTACGAGCTTGAGACGCTTCGACACAACGTTAATAATAACTGCGGTCCTGTCCTACGTGGTGCGATTCGTAAAGCCGTGTGAGAATCGCCTAAAAGCGATTGCTTGGAAGCGAGACGAAGTTTTCTACCTATCTTCAAACAGCGCCGAGATGCCTATCTGGGTTCATTGAGCCGTGGGTCCTGTTTTTCCTGTTCCCGTAGTTAATATTCAACCAATCAAACTATCCTACCCAAAGATATAATAAGGAACGTTTGTCGATACAATGAATACTTAGAATCATTTAGCGTGTAATGACCCACGCAGAAACTACTTTGATGATCATTGATGTTGATGTTTTGCTTTTAAATAGCAAAATACAACGTTTTTTTTTACCGTTTGCAATTTTTGAAAATCATAACGCCATTTATTTTAATAATTTCAAATTTTATTTAAACAAATTATACAGCATCACTCAGCTTTATTCCTACATTTTATGAAAGCACTAAACTTACTAAGTACATAGTAAGCCTAGCGCCATGCCGAAGTAACTATTATATAATCTGTGGCCGTGCTGCCATATCGCCGGACATTATGAAGAGCGAGCCATATATCCGAGAGCTTTCTCGTGTTAATGGACACCACACTACCTCGTGTAGCGGTAACTTTTATAACATAACGTCTATGTGTACCTACTTAGACATTTAATGCGTCTACTTATTCGCTATTATTTAGTAGGATAGTGGTTATGGTCAATATGGTTTCTAAAGCTTTTATAGAAGCAGGCAGTGGCGTATCCAGGATTCTGGGTTGGGGAGAGCTTGACAGCGTAGGGTGGTCTTTGTAAAGGTAAATAGTGAAATAGCACATAGCATTTTGAACTATTGCTGACACAGATACTTTTTTGTTTGGGTCCATTGTCTTCAAGTCTTTTTCTTCAAGTCTCGACTGAATCAGTTTTTCAATAACAATAATAAATAAATATAATATATAAATAACAACAATAATCAAGTTCGTAAAGGCCGAGTGGCTTTACGATACGAACAGATGTTTCTCTGACTTGACTTAACGATTGTTGTCATAGAACTGTACTAAGTATGATTACCTAGTTTTTCCTAGGCAATCATAGTCCATCGTAGGCTGCACAGGCGCGATGGCAGATTAACCTTGCACCTAATATTATGTATTCTGTGGCTAGACGCAAGGCTGTTATCAGAAAAAAAGCTACTATACATACCCAAATACACAGAAGACATCTTCTTAGACACGTTCTCGTCTATGTAAGTGACTCCAAGCGTGAAAAGAGGTGTCGCGCCGGCTCCGTGCAAGAGTTGCGCGAACACGAAGATGGCGACGGCCCACGCGCCTCCTTCAGCCTCTGAAGACCCGGGCTCGCCGCAAGACGGGGCCAGCTGGAGTCAGAGAACTTAGCATGAGGACCATAAAAAGTTAAGTGGTATGTTTATTTAAGATGAGTGTCTTACTCTGGCTGTAAGTTCATTTATTTAGTGCTTTAAACTCAGCTTTTGGTCGCTAAAAAAATTCTGACATGGCTTTTGCAATAAAGCCACAAACTTTCAATAAAAAGTCTGTGAAAAGAACAATTGATGAGCCTGATAATTTATTGGAAAACTCGATCATTAAATAATTATGCTGACTTCTGGCAACGAAGGCCAAGTCATGCGTGACAACGACCAAACGGAAAATGCCTTGACGAAGCCTCGCTCTAAAACTATGTACTTACCAACATATTATAGTTCTAGTTTTTGTCTATTATTAAAATTAAGATGGTGTTATTACAATTTTAGTGTAGAAAAATAATAAAATCCATAGTGTTCTCTATTGTGTTCTACTAATGATGAACAACTTATACTATCTCTGATATCGAGAAAAAAATAACAGCGTTCCAAACATTTTGTCGACGATCAAGAAACTTTTTGTATGGATCAGCAAATTTTTTTACAAGATACAAGATACAAGATACAAGATATTTTATTTGCAACCATACAGTACAAGATGTTAAAAATATGAGTACATAGTCCAATGGACCCTGTCGGGCTCTGCAAGATTTGGTAGAGAGGAGGAGGCTACTTACTTACGATGATTTTGTGTTGGTTCTTTAGTAAAAGTTGTTCATAATGATGAGTACAATTACCACCTTTTGGATTAGTAGACCCTATACCCTATATACATTGCTAAAGGTAGGTACAGCAATTGACCAGTTAAATAGTAAGAATATATAGGCCTGAGGTAGGTAGTCGATTACTTAAAATCGTTAACCTAAAATTGGCTTGATCACTGAAACTGATCAATGTCCAATCGCATTGTCACGGATTGTCACAATAAAAGTGCTTAAATGAATGCGCTATTCATTCCGATTTCCGATTTATCTAGGTCCTATTTTATTTGTCCTTGTGCACTGAAGTTTCCTAGCATCTGTATTGTGACTCGTGAAATAGCTTCCTGTTCAAAAGTTTTTTAAACCAGTCTGCGTTAAAATGGCGCTGTAGATTGTTAAGTTTTGACTCAAACAATTTCATACATGAATGCAGGAGTAATTTCAAAGTATGCGAGGCGTTTTTCGAACGGCAAAGCGGGAAAAGTTGGGATGCTCTGAACGGTCTGAAAATCTGAACTCATTTAGAATGGATTGTTGCTGAGTGAGTTCTTATTTGTGAAAATACGTGATGTTGACGACATAAGCTTGCTACGAAACCCTTTGGTCTGCTCTGGAGACTAAAGGGTCTCTATCTCTCTCTGTTAGCAAACGGATGGAGAGGCGTTGTCCTGGCCAACAAAAACAAGCAAAAACAGGATGATGGAACGCGCACGATACAACCTCCTGGTGTTTTAGCGCGCTTGTTTTCTAAGTAATCTGAGATGCTTCTGCATGCATCTCGCACATCGTCGCGTGACGCGAAGCAGTTTTCTAGTTGCGTAACGTCTTTTTGACCTATTCTGTCTATCTTATTAGCTCAGCATCTTACGAACAGTAACAATTAACTAAAGGAGATAAAGCCCATCTGATTGCACATACCAACTTGTGGCAAATAGTTTCCTAGTACTTATTCAACAAGCCCGTTTGTGTGGACATTTCAGAGCCGATCCCGTTTAAGCTGTCTTACAGTTCTGATGTTACTGGAGATCGTCGCTTTTCTCACTGGGCACCCTGTACGCGGCGACGAGGAAGTTTGGCATCGCGAACAGCATCATCAGACGTCACTGAGCCGCAAATAATGTCATGCCTATCTTATTATTTTAGCGTGCGAGATCTTACGGTTCTATTACTGGAACATAGGTTCATCAGTCTCCTTGCTGTGGACCCTGGATGATAAAATGTTGCAGCTCGAACAGCAGCAAGCCGTCCATGAGACGTCAGTCGTCAGTCACCGGGGCCGCGAATACTGACATGTCATTTCTTAATAGCCAATGTAGACCTCTTACAGTTCTGTTGCTGGAACACAGGTCATCGCTGTCCTCGTTAGGCACCCTGTACGCGGGGACGAGGAAGTGAGGCAGCGCGAACAGCAGCGAACCCGCGCCCATCAGCAGCACTCCCCAACCAAGCCAGCGGGGCTTGGACGCGGAGCTCCGCCCGCCCAGGTACGTCACCGGGGCCAGGCACGCGAATGATGCCATGTCGTATCTGGAAAAGAGTAGATAAAACCTATGCAACGAGACTATGCATGAACGATTTTAAAAGTACACGTCGCGCTCTCTCGTCACGCCCCTGAGAGACAGAGTGGTCCGACTCTGAGGTTAGTCGATAGGTTTTTAATAGTCGATACACCTATCGACTCTGTATATTTAAAAAAAAATAAGATGTGTCAAAACGACGTCAGTGTTCGTAACTCTCAATGAGTCAGTTTTAACCGTAGATTGATAATGATAAAAAACAAAGTCTAAGTTTTAATCGACAAATTTTTTGCATCCGAACGACATTGGATAATGTCTTGTCCATCTTAAACGGCAAAAATCTTGGTCGAATAAAATCGTCTTAGGCGATAATAAATATGGCTAGGTTAATGGTACGCACCCGCCCGCTATGACCCCGGTCTGCATGGAGCGTAGCCCGAATCGCTTCTCGATGGTCGTGATCACCACGTTCACGAACCCGTTCACAACCATACCTAAAGACAAGGACAAACATAATTATATTTTTTAAGTTCCTATCATGGAAATAACACAATAATAATCCTTATATACAGGGTGTTGCAAAAACCCTGTAATATCCGCAAGGTGCGCATCGACAAAGTCGATAGTCGGTGCAGTCAGTAAGTGCAGTAAGTAGTATCGACTGGACGATGTAATTATGCTAGTTTCTATTTAATATTGACTCTAACAATTTTTGAACACACATCGCCCTCCGCCCTAATAAAAGCGTGAATAGCCACTAACAGCGTCGGTTTTATTTTTAACTGTAGTACTATTATTTATTATGTAATACGGGTTCCTCTTATTAACTCTAGGATTCCTAGCAGAGAAAAAAAACGTTAATTAAATATTTATTAGATTCTGACAAAATTGTGCCATGGAACCCTAAAAGAAAAATCATATCATATCGTCACGCCTTTCCCCCGAGGGGGCTGGCAGAGGTGTAATATAACCCACACTTCTCCGGACGATATTCAGTCCCAAATGTGACAGGGGGCGAGCCTGTCGCCATACACCGGGCTCCAGTCATGTAGCAGATGACATACAATACGCACATATTATGTTCAAACAATGAACAAATTGGTGCGTGCCGTCGTCGGCTGGCTTCGAACGCACTCCCTCTGGCTTCAGAGGCAGGCCTTCTCCAACTAGGCTATCAAAAACTAGGTTATAAAAAAGGAATATAGAGATAAAAAAATCAATTTCCCGAAATCAGTTTATAAAACAATCGAAGATCAATTCTAATAGCGCATGGTATGATAATATACTCCGCCAGATATAGCATTCAGAAACACGCAGTGACGTCAATCGATGTTAAAGCAAGACTGAAATAAGTTATTTACAACAAGTTCGAAAGAGACGGATGACGATGACGTCATTATGTGTTTGCTGACATCATGGGATAGCGAAAATAACCGGATTTCCGGCGGTCATAGACACCCGGTTATTAAAGTTGCACGTCCGTTACCGTTTGACCGGACAGCCTGACGGATGATCGGACGGACCGAAATAGCACACGTGGAAACACGTTCAATTCCATTTATTCCATTATTTGCTGGCGGAATGATATTTTAGAGATATTATAAATTCAGATTGGTATTGGATTTTCATAGACTATGATGGATTGATGGGATTTATTTTAGGTTTTGTTGGTTTTTGTGGTAGGCAGGCGTGAGTTGTGACATACTCATATATTGTATAACATTCATCCATATAAGGCCGTTTTCATAACACAACACATCGTCACGCCTTTCCCCCGAGGGGGCTGGGGAAAGGCGTATTATATGTGTATTATTCACACATAATACGCACATATTATGTGTGAACATAATATGTGCGTATTGTATGTCATCTGCTACATAACTGGAGCCCGGTGTATGGCGACAGGCTCGCCCCCTGTTACATTTGGGACTGAATATCGTCCGCCGAAGTGTGGATGTTGTATTACACCTCTGCCAGCCCCCTTAGGGAAAAAGGCGTGACGATATGTATGTATGTATTAAAAAAAACTTATTAAATAGATAGGTAATTTTTTCATCTACCCAATCACCCTGTACATTGTTTAATTTCATAATTGGAAGCTTCCGAAAGTTGCGGGTACCCTTAGCTCAATAAAATTAGTTAAGTGATTGCATGCGCTGCCACCCTCCTAAACCGCTAAATGTTTGCAGCGTCACGCCTGATTTCAAGTCTCTGTAGGATTCCATTACTGGCCCAATAATACGCATCGTTTAATCTCTAAGCTCATTCGCAAGCTGCGTACATCAACTTACCATCGGTTTAGGTGGCCAAATGACAGAACTAAAGTTGTTCACGAGAAGATGAAGGTGGCGTTTAGAAAATGCGACAGTGGCTCTCCTTCTCGTCTTTATAGATAAGTTGGTTGTGTAACAAAGGGCCGGGATTCCGCGGTGCGATGCTTCGTCACGTGCGGAAATATGATACAGGCTGGGATACAGTGAGAGAAAAGTGAATGCTTTCAGATAGGTAAACGAAAAGTATCCAAGTTGCCTTTCAAAACACTATGTTGGTTTAAACACCTTTTAAAGTTAAAATTTTGTTTACGATAAAAATAACATTGTAATGGCTAAGTATCTGCTTACCAGATCTCAATCAGCTATTTGGGTATGCAAATACAAAATGTGTTATCATGCTCAAGTTTCAAGATTTTCAAAACAGATTTTGTTTGTGCTTTTATAAGCTAAGTACTCGTAATAATATTTGTTTTTTTAATAATTAACTTGTTTCCAGACCAACAAAATAGTCTGGAAACAAGTTTACGAACGTGATCGCAGCAAATGAAAGTTAGTAGAGTAAGGTAAACGACCTACCTACTACGTATACGGTAATTTGCAATCTGCAAAGGTCAGTTTATCATATAACTTATTTAATTATCATGTCGTTTCGACAATAATTGGTTACAGTTTTTCAAAATAAATGTCTTGTTAATTTTTTTTTTAACATTTAATTAAACGATTAAAAATGCAATGTAATTCGTTAATACCTCATCTTATCTACATCTCTTCTCTTCTCCTCTACATAGTATAAAACAAAGTCGCTCTCCGCGTCTGTCCCTCTTTCTGTCTGTATATCTGCTAACTCCTCTTATGCCACGTAACGGAGTTTGATGCGGTTTTCACCTGCAGTTAGATAATTTTTCACGTTTTAAAGTAAGTGACATTCGAAGCTGGGCCTGTGGCCCTATTCGGAGATTTAAGATTTTCATCTTACTTTTCTTCGTCCTTGTTGCTCTCGTTTGAAACTCCATAGGTGTGAGAGTGACCAAGATAAAATCTCATCTCATCTCACGCGCAGGAATAGCCCCCCTGGTTGCTCTTAGTTTATAAAACAAAGTCATTATTCGCGCCCTGTCTGATGTTTAAGTTTCTCCGCTAAGTTTCTCCCACTGTGCCATCAGCCTTAAGCGGTCGTTTCCAAAGATTTGCAGAGCCGTATTGTGTAACTGAATACAGGACCTCGTTTAGGTTGAGATGATTAATTAGTTATTAAACTTAACTACTTCGTCATGGTGTTAATGTGTTCACTTGTTTCTGGCAGGTTTGTTAAATAAATGACACCCATGCGGAGTCAGCAAAATTATGATGATTATACTTACATTTTTAGATACCTGCTATACTAACAGCTAATAGTATGGAAGTATAAAGTTTGTTATGTAAATGTATGGAGTAATGTCCAGTATTAGTAGTCAGATTAAAAACACCCTAATTAGGAGCTGTCTATCACCGAGTGCCAAAGGTTATACAACGCGAGCGAAGCCTATGCAAGCAGATGAGCTTAGTACACTATTAATCTCAGTAACTTAGTACATACATACATATATATCGTCACGCCTTTCCCCCAAAGGAAAGGGGCTGGGAGTGGTGTACAACACCCATACTTCGTCGGACAATATGCTGTCCCAAATTTGACAGGGGGCAAGCCTGTCGCCATCCACCGGGCTCCAGTTACGTAGCAAATTACATTAAATACGCACATATGCTCACACAATGAACAAAATGGTGCGTGCCTTCGGCTGGGTCCGAACCCCTCTCTCTGGCCTAACAGGCGAGTCTTCTCCGACTAAGCTATCATCGCTAATAAGTTAGTAGAGAAATGTTAATACCCAAACTCTACACCACACCCAACAACTTCAATAAAATCGTTAACCAAAAGCCTAACCTTACGTTTCCACTGACATACAACGAGTACTCGTTGCACGTAAAATAATACAGGCCGTTTATCAGGAAAAATTCCCCACGGCCACAGAGTATTATTAAATACTTTGCTTACCGGGAAAAGTCCTGGAATCCCAACTAATGTCGGGCATTAGCGGGATTGCACAAATCCCGGGAAATATCCCAGAAATGAAACAAGGAGACTGTCCCGCGACGATTCTCGGATTTGTCCTGCGCGGGCGAGGACACACATTTCTCAGAGCGACAATAGTAACGTTGCAAAGGGATTGTGGTGGTATTAACTTTAGGTGAAATGAATGCTTGGCTTAGTGCTGAACAAAATTGTTTCTTGTTATGGTCTGTGGTGATATTGTTCAACTCACTATTGATGTTTAAGTTTGGAGACACGGCTTAGAGCGTCATTTAAGGCTTTGTAAAACTTACGTTATTTTTACCGAACTGCGAAAGAATTGGGGTTATATTTTTCGAGTGTATGTAAGTATGTATTTATGTGTATGGGTTACGTATGTATGACGTTTCTTTGGCTCGCCCTACAGCTTGAACAGCTTGCTAAACATTGTACCTACCTTATTTCATTTCGAAATGTGGTGTTGGAGGCGTATGTTGCGAATTCCATGGACCGCACGCCGAACCAATCTGTCGATTCTGAAAGAACTCGGAATAACCGTAAGGCTGTCCGCTATCTGCTCTCAGCGGATACTCAAATATTTCGGACACATCGCTCGTCGGAATCCTGACAGCCTGGAAAAGCTGATGGTAGTTGGTCAGGTCGACGGGAAAAGACCACGCGGGCGCTCACCTACCCGTTGGTCAGACCTAATAAGGACGCTCACGGGCCTGGCAATACCTGAAGCGATTAAAACCGCCGAAGACAGAAACTCGTGGAACAGCATAGTGCATCGTGTGCACTCAATCAAACTGGGCACGACCTTCAGCAATGAAGATGCCGACTAAGAAGAACAAGAGATTTCATTTCCACTATCAAAACGATTCAACGTCTTGATAGTGGAAATGAGATAAGGTACAATATTTAGCAGCCGGGTTTTTTTTGTTTTTCTCTTAATAATGTTGCTTGTTTAAGGATAAGTCTGCTTTCACAGTCTCAGTACTACGTTAGGCTGTTGTTTTTCCTGTCTCGGTGGGTAGGTACTAAGTAGGTACATAATTCAGGTACGCAGATTGTGGTTTCTTTTGCGTTCTTTGGTACTGCGCATAGGTAACACAGGCATATTACTTAAAGTCCAAAAACATCAACAAAAACCAACCGGAAAACATGGCTCAGGCGAAAAGCTATAACTTCTATCCATGCTCTCACATTTCACAGGCACTTGATCTTTCAAATGTTAGAAGTACGGCATTTTCCTAATCCCCCGAGTGCAGTACAAGCGGTAAATAAAGAGCAATTAAAGCTAATATTAAGCAAGTTTTCCGCTCGTTGCGCTCGCGAGCAGACCCGCACGGTGGAGTGAGCACGCCTCGCAGGATCGAGTCGCGACTCTTCGCCTTGAAGGACTGGTTTATGGTATTAACAAGTTCACAAGAATTTGTAAGGTTTTATTCGTTGATCGTTTGATCCCCAGCAATAGCTAAATTAGCTACCATAATTGGCCCACCAAGTTGGGATTATGGACAACGTGTTATAAAACTATCATTCTCTGTGTAGTTAATTAACATTAAGGAATGAAAAACGACTCTAGTAAACACAGCAAATACCCACCTCTATTGAAAATACTCCGGTTTATAAAATACCTTACTAAAAATTTTAAGTTAGGTTTAGGTTAGTATCAAATTGTTTTATCATTGACTATAATTTCCACTGCTTGGAAATTTTCCTGCATTCCTCACTGGTGAGACGATCTTGGTTAATAATGTAAATGATCTGTTACGACTTGCGGTCAAGAGAAGGTAAATCAGGGAAAATGCTTTAATGTAATTAGTAGAGCAAGAAGGTTTTTACGCGTTTATTACTTTGCACCTTGGTTTTGTAATGTTGGCATGTCTCTATTTCAAATGTTACCTTACGAAATCGTATCATATTGAGCACAAAAATACCTATAGCTTACGCTTAATCAGTACCTAGGTATAAATCTATTAATAAAAAAAAACACGAAGAGAAGTGCACTTCTCTGAATCTTTAAAAAAATTCTTCAACAATTTTCGTGTAAAATAGGGCCGAGCTCGATTTGAGTGAGCAGCTAAGCTGGTAGACATGTTACCTGCAAGACGGAAGCGGCTGATTGCGGGCAAATAACATGTTATTGGCCGTTTACAGCTTACATACATTCTTACGGAAATTTTAATGATATGAAGCTTCTTAGAAGGTAGAGACGTAAATACGAGTATTTACGTCGTGTAACTTTACTGTTTTAGTGGATTTCTATAAAATAATTATGCATTTATTAGTATTATGCATTTATTAGTAGTACTCTGGTGGGAGGCTTCGGCCGTGGCTAGTTACCACCCACCGGACCAAGCCATGCCGTGAAATGACCTAGTCGTGTTTCGGGATGTAGTCCGGTGTAACCGTTCCGAAGACGGGTCTGAGCAGTAGCGCACTTGTAGCGCCTCACTCAACTGCCGTCTTTGTACTTCTTTACTCTACAAATATTTAAGGCTAGAGTGAATAAGTACTTTATAGGTCGTCGTGCTCCATCTTAGATCGCAACGTCGCTTAACATTAGGCGAGTTGGTGGTCAAACGCCGACTTATTCTACATAAAAAAAAAAAAAAAAAAAAAAAATTCAGTCCAGCTATTTATGTTTTCTTCTCGTCTTCTGATTTCGACCTCGAGATTTCTCTTTGCACGTGGCAAGAAGGCGACATAGCTAAACATATTCATCAGCAATACCAAGGATTGTTGAGACAAATTAGTCGTTATTATTTAAGTCGGTATGTTCAAAATGTATCTAAATCGATATGTACTTATCTACTTAACTTAGACGATAAGTCAAAGTCAAAGTCAAAGTCAAAATGTTTTTATTCAATTTAGGTATCAAAGATACACTTATGAACGTCAAAGTTATTTAAATAGACTCGACCGCCTTGTTCGGATAAAAAGCCTCTACTCAGAAGAACAGGCAAGAAACTGAGGGGCATTATTTTTTAAAATAATAAATAAATTAGTCTCACAAATTTTGGCTTACAACTAGGTAATATCTATAAATATTAGTGGCTACTTGGCGGAAGTGGAAGGCTCCAGACATCTTTATCTTCTAAATAATTCTTAACCTTATAATATCCTCTTTTCATTAATGTAGTTTTTACATGTGATTTGAATTTTCCCTCGGTGAGCCCTGTTATATTTTTCGGGATTTTATTGTAAAAACTAACGCAGTTGCCTAAAAATGACTTTCTTGACTTAGTCAGTCTAAATCTCTGTACAGCTATCCTATCCTTATTTCTAGTGTTATAATTGTGATAGTCACTGTTCAATTTAAATTTATGTAGATTTTTGCGAACGTGCATAATATTTTCAAAGATATATAAAGAAGGTAAAGTTAAAATATTTATTTCTTTAAATAAATCTCTCAATGTTAAATAGATAAGTACTTATTTCGATTTCTATTTAAGTCGGTACTGGATTCAATTTCGTTGTGTTCTAATTTCTTTGGCTAACACCCAAACTGAAATAAAGTATTTTTATCATGTAAGTAGATATCTTAAAATGGTCACATTTTCCTCATGATACGATTGAGTGCACCCAAGTCGGCCGAGTGTATTATTAGCTGCCAGTGTCAGGCGTCTGTGTCGGACACTTTAAGGCGAGGCTTTCCCAGAACTTTAGGTAAATACCTAAAGTTCTGGGAAAGCCTCTACTCTACCTCAGGCCGCACTTTTTGGGAGCGCGACGTATTCATTCACGCGACACAAAAGTTGTGTGCGATGCGCCGCGCGCACGTCTTTCACCCGTCAGTCACGTTATGGTATCGAGTACCTAAACACCCATTTTTAGGAAATCGATAAAATAATCCGTCCGTCATTGTACTCATCCATTTTATGAACATTTTTTATTTGATGCCAAACAAAAAAAAAAATCTAAAAAATGCCGTTCAAGCCAATATAGGTACAACCAATCTCATGTCCACGAGTTGTTGTATTTTTGATGTGTGAGCAGTCGTGGCATTAGTTTCATTTTACCGGTAGTGTCATATTTCCATTTTATCACACTTCACACTCATAAATAAAAAAAAATTGCGATTGTGTGTGGAAGTTAGGTACTTACTCGTATTTCACTTATTCACACCTAAACGGCTAGACGGATGAGGATCATATTTGGAACGGAGTTAGCTTATGCCCTGGATTGACACATAGGCTACTTGTTATCCTTATTAGGACAAATATTTATACAGGGTGTTGGAATGATTGTGTAACTACCGGTATTCATTAAATAATACAACATAGTAAATTTCATTATTTTTGGGTATATTGTATAACAATGGTAATAACAATTTTAATTACCTTACTTTACCATTAGGTGCGTACTAATAATATTGTATGGTTTGTTAAATGTTACAAAGTTAAAAAACTACACGATTCAGATATAATTTTGAACAATAATTATGAAAGAATCGAGTAAACTTATACCGGATATATAGGTATACATACCCTGGGTACGAAGTGGCGGACATTCTGCTAGTACTAACAAAACATCCAATACAAAAATATACATTCACAATATTTACATTTATATATACAATTGAGCTATAGGTACGTAGTATTATTATTTGTTCTGTGATATAGTTGTAGAATCGATGGCAGCCTAGTTGGGAGTGGCAATTTTGCTCTGCTGGGTTCGAACCCAGCCGACGGCACGCACCAATTTGTTCATTGTGTGAACATATGTGCGTATTGTGTGTCATCTGCTACATAACTGGAGCCCGGTGTATGGCGACAGGCTCGCCCCCTGTCACATTTGGGACTGAATATCGTCCGGTGAAATGTGGGTGTTGTATTACACCTCTGCCAGCCCCCTCGGGGAAAAGCGTGACGATATGTATGCATGTCTAGCCATAAGTTCTGTTACAAATGAAAATGCATTTATTTTTTTATACAGTAATGTAATGTTAATAATATATATGTTGTTAATGATGCGTATACATCTGTTGCATCGACTATGAAAAAGCTTTCGATAGAGTGCAGCATGATAAGCTTATTAAAGTTCTCAATGGAATAGGAATTGACCCCAAAGATTTGGCGATAATTAAAAATCTATATTGGCAACAGACGGCACGTGTGCGAGTGGACCAAGAACTGACAAAGGAAATCGACATCATGCGAGGAGTCCGGCAAGGATGCATACTGTCACCACTGCTTTTCAATATATATGCTGAGGCAATATTTGCAGAAGCTCTAGAAAATGCTGAAGAGGGCATCATAGTAAATGGTCATGCGTTGAATAACATAAGATATGCTGACGATACGATATTACTGGCGTCCAACTTCAACGACTTACAAAGTTTGCTCCAGCGCGTAGACAGTATAAGTGCAAGTTATGGTCTCGATATAAACTTGAAAAAGACGAAAATCATGATAGTTGATAAATCACAAAACCTTACAATGACAGATCTGATGGTGAGGAATCAGGTAGTCCAAAGAGTCCATTCATACAAATATCTTGGCTGCATCGTAAACGACCAGTGTGAACACAGCGTTGAAATAAAGTGCCGGATAGAGCAGGCGCGTAACACATTTTTGAAACTAAGCCATCTTCTCTGCAATCGATCTCTGAAGATCTCTACCAGGGTGCGATTGGCACGTTGCTACGTGTTTTCGGTTCTTTTGTATGGCGTAGAGTCGTGGACCTTAACCCAAAATATGAGCAATCGCTTAGAGGCCTTCGAAATGTGGGTTTATAGAAGAATTTTGAAAATATCGTGGACGGATAGAGTATCTAACGAAAGAGTTTTGCAGATGGTGAACAAAAAGGCAGAGGTCTTAAAAACTGTCAAGAAACGCAAGCTGCTTTGGTACTGTACTGTACTTTGGACACATAATGCGTAACAACAAATATGACCTGCTCCAACTCATAATGCAGGGGAAAATTCAGGGAAAAAGACCACCGGGAAGAAGGCGTACCTCTTGGCTTAAGAATCTGAGGACATGGTTCAACCTAAGCACTGGATCCCTGTTCCGCGCTGCTGTGTCTAAGATTAGGATAGCCATAATGATAGCCGACCTCCGGTAGGAGATGGCACCACAAGAAGAAGAAGAATGTTAATAAAAGTTATATTTACATATGTATTGAAGTCTTAACAAAAATATAACTATTATTTTATTCAAAATTACCACATTTGGCCTTGATAGAGGCCTTTAGTCGGTCTGGCCAAGAATCTATGGATTTACGGACTGTTTCCATGGGAAATTTAGCCACTGCTTGCTTCAAAGATTTCTTAAGTGACTCTATGTCGGCGTGTCGTTTAGAGCAGGCCATGCCCTCTTAACCTGACCATAATTTGTAGTCCAGGGGGTTTTGATCTGGGCTAGAGGAGGGCCAGTCTTCAGCCCTTATAAAGTCCGTAACATTGGCTTCCAGCCAGGCTTGGGTAGTTCGCGCCTTGTGACCATGTGCAGAGTCTAGTTGGAAACTCCACGGTAGATTTTTAAAAAGTGTATTGCTAAGGGGTTGTACAACACCATGACGGTCTCTTGATACACTTTGGCAGAAGTCTTAACCCCCTTTTCACAAAAACTAAGCTTTGTGACGCCGTGATAGGATACCCCCCACCAAAACATGACTGACGCAGGATGATGACCACGCTGAGTGAAACAGGGTCAATGTCATCCACGTGCCTAAAACAAAATAAAAATAAAAATTTATAAGTATGATGTCCAAAAGTTCAAAATATAAAAATTCTTAAAAACCGACCAAGTTCGAGTCGGACTCGCGCACGGAAGCTGTCGTTCAAGCTGGTTGATATGTATGTACATAATTATATAACAACTACATTATAAATAAATGAGCTTTCAAATGACACCTCAAACAACTGATTTGATGAGATAGAACTCGAGATATAAGCAATAATCTACAACGGTCGGCGGCCATCTTTGTGACGTATATACATAGCTTCGCCTGTCCCCGCTATCGCTTCTTACAACCGGGAGTTTCGAATTTGAACACATCCATACCAGTCGTAGGTTTATAAAAGCCGTACTTACAAGATTTACCGAAATGCTCGATTTTCGCTAATCGTTAAAAACGAATATACAACTTTACGAGTTTTCTTCAAAACAGCCAAAATCACGTTGCAGTACTAATCAGGCCTAGATGTGTTCAAATCATACGGCTATAACTCAAACGCTACCAAACACTCGTGTAGTACAGATTGTTCAGTCAAAAATGAAAGTATGAACGACGTCCCCTATCTCACCTAACACCCTATATAATTTACATACATACAGTACAGTCAAAACTTAGCGAAGATCCGCCACCTTGCATGTTACAAAAAGAAGGTAGGTACTTACGTTTCGTCAATTGCAATGTTATCAGAGTTTATTACATTCTCTTGAAGTACTCTTCTGCAAAAAAAAAAACGAAGATAAGTATTCATGTAGGTAAGTATAACTACGTAAATATCACTACTAGATATACCACTAGGCCGGGTATTTACTCGTTGTGCAGTACAGATTGCTCAGTAAAAATGAAAGTATGAACGTCGTCCCGTATCTTACCTAACATCCTGTATAGTTAAAACTTAGCGAAGATCCGCCGCCCTGCATGTTACAAAAGGTAGGTAGGTACTTACGTTTCGTCAATTCCAATGTCATCGGAGTTTATTACATTTAGTTGTAGTACTCTTCTGAAAAAAAAAAACAAAACTGTAAGATAGGTATTCGTGTAAGTAGGTATAACTATATAAATATAAATATCACTGGTATGCCACTAGGGCGGGTATTTACTCGTTGTGCAGTTTAGAATGCTCAGGAAAAATGAAAGTATGAACGTCGCTCCGTATCCGTATCTCACAAGTTGTCTGGGTGAAATAATAAATGGTGACCGACATAGTCAAAACTTCGCAGAACACCCGCCTCCCTGCGTGGTACAAAAGGTAGATAGGTACTTACGTTTCGTCAATTCCAAAGTCATTGGAGTTTGTTACGTAGTAGTCTTCTGCAAAAAAAACTGTAACTGTAGGTAGGTATAACTACATAAATATCACTAGTAGGTATACCACTAGGCCGGGTATTTACATCGTGAATACACGTAACGAGACAAAAAAGTATCTATGATGATGAGTATGATATTTGAAAACACTAAAACGAATATAAATAGGTACTAATAGATTTGTTGATACATCATCTGACTACAAAAAGCAATGCAAGAAATGTCGATTCTAGTAAATAAAAACAATGTTTACCAATTTAATCTAGTAGAAGTTTATCTACTTACCGACGTTTGCTCCTTGACTCGTACGATTTTCTAAAAGCCAGACTTGAGCATTTTTTTCGTTTATTATGTTTGTTACCCATTATGGCAAAACTAAATGCTTGGTTGGTGTTGGTGTGTGCGGCACTGCGGAGATCACAAAAATTTGGCACACGTCCGGCGTCGACGGGGTCTGCGGGCGGACTGGCGGTCACGCAAACGTGCCTTTTTACCATGAATTCGTGATAAAAAAATCATATAAAATTACCATGTTAACTTTTTAACATTTTTATTTATGATTCCATTTTTTTATTGCATTGTCATTCGTAAAAAAAATAAAAAAGCAATATGATTTTTAAAAATTAAGTCGCAAATCGTGTTTAAAATACCAAATAGAGGTGACTTTGGATTTTTTTTCTATCGAGTGAAGTTATTCATTACATGTATCAGATTTATGATTCCACTTAAAAACATGCTTAAGAATAACATATTTTTTTTTACACAGTAAAAACCATGGTTTATCTTAGAGGAAAGTTGATTCTTGCTAGACGTTTTCTGGCCAGGCTCGCCTTAAACTGCTGTGTCGCGGACTCGATACACTCGCGATTGGGAGTAGGGTGGGGTTCACCCTTCTCTTTTATTTATTTTTACTTTGTTATCTGCTAATTATTTCATAGTTTTGACGTGTTTGCAGTTTTTGCTTTACTTGTATGTGTATAGGTACATTTATCTACCAATCAGGCAATCACAGCCAATATTAAACATTTGTTTGTAAGTAAGTCATTTGATTTAAGGATAGATAACATACAAGTAATAAGAAAATAAGTAAAAGTAACCGTGTGCTATAAACTTTATACTTAGCACACGGTTACTTTTATGTCGAGAAAATGTTTTCGCCATAAAACTGCTAGGATTAACTGAAATTATCAGAAAGTAAGACTTTTTTTAATGTCTTTGCATTGACTTTTTTTAATGCAAAGACATTACTTACTTAGTCTTACTTACTGATAATTTCAGTCGATACTTAATAGTTACGTGTATCTTAGTTTGTAACATATTGCTGAAATATTCGCTCGCGTGCACCAGCGCAAGTTGAGCGGAATAGCTTGAAGTTGTAACTAATATTCCCAAGTTGGCGAGTTAAGTAGCGACCAAGTTAGCCGGGACATTAGCTCCAACACCTGTCCTGTGATGAATTAGGTGCTTCGGTTACACTTAACTACAACTTAGGTGGAGTTGAGTTCGGGTCTGAAGTTTGGGAGAGAATATATGAGTAGGAGAAATGAAAAAGTTTAATGTGTGTCTAGGTGCTTACTGGGGGTTTTTAAAAGGTTTTGTTCCTCTCGGCGCACAATATCACGTTCTCAAAATGTCACGTTCGCAGAACGTCACGTTTTAGCTTGATCTATTCGATCGAGCGAACGTTAGAGAGTGAAGCGTTTATGCTTCAGCTTCGACAAAAATGCTTTCGTATGTCTGAATTATGTCTGGACTCAGGGGGGCTATTCCTGCGCGTGAGATAAGATAGGATTTTATCTTGGTCACTCTCACACCTATGACGTTTCAAACGAGAGCAACAAGGACGAAAAAAGGCGAGATGGAATTTTCAAATCTCCGAATAGGGCCCCTGGATTTCTGTCCGGATCTCTGTATTCCTCTACAGAACTAATGTAATTTACAACAACATTTTGATCAAAAATTAAATACAATGAATTAGTTATACCTACAATAAAATAAAATGAAAAAAATTAACAATAAAAAAGCAGTAAAAAACCCTAAGTCTTCGAGTATTTTGTCGACAAGTGTTTCGCCTCTCCACAAGGCAATCTCAGGACGCGTCGACTCTCCGAGCGCGTGGCCGAGAATGAGTGAACCGCAAAGTCCGCAAAGTAACGCCTGATTCAATAAATGATTCTTACAGACTTTTTTGCCTTTAAAGTTTTGCTAATTTTCAAAATAGCGAGAAATGATTGTTTTTTGAGAAAAAAATTATGACTGTCAAACTGACTTAAACAAAAAAATAAATTTATAATTACTTATCAAACCTGCTCACAAAATTTCACGACAGTCGGTAGGACCTGTAGAGGAGAACAGACGTGATCTGCGAGATCTAGAGATCTGCAGCTCATTGAGAGTACCTATAAGAAGTTCTATTATGTTTGTTCCTATCTTCTTCTTAAATCTTGCGACACCTTTTTCAAATACTTACTTCCATTAAAACTAGGTACTTCCATATTTTTATGAAATTGAACAAACAGAGTCCTCGTGACAATACAACGTTATTGATAACCGTTTATTAATAAAACCGATTAAAATTTTATATTTGATTGCTCCAAATGATTATCTTATATCACTTAACAATCTTCACATCCATAGCAGTAGTACTTAAATAGAAGCGATGGCTATGAGATTTTCCAAAAAGCTCGTTTCCTCACACTAGACACTAAATACTCGTTTCATTAAACATTTAAAACTTAAATTAACTAAACTATGGGTAAAAATAAATGAGATAAGACACAAAATAAAAAATACAAAGAAAACATAAAAGATTTTAGAATTGTGACAACACAAATACCTTCTGAGCTTGGGGGCGTGGGTTCGATTCCCACCTAGGGCAAACATTCATGTGATGAACATTTGTGTTTGATTTATGTCTGGGTGTTAATATCTATTTAAGTATATAATTAAAAATATCTAAGTATGTATATCAGTCTCTGGCAGCCATAGTACAAACTTTGCGTAGTTTGGGGTCAGGCGAACGTTTGTGGAAGTGTAACGAATTTATAAAAAAAAGTTATACACCATATTATTCATATTATTCATCTTTTAACACAGAAGCCCACAAACTAGGTAGAGAAAGATATTAAAAAATTTAAATCCTCATAATCTTCCGTCACTCTAGCAGCAGGTTGACAACCTGCGAACTTTTTTAATTATTCCAGAGGTGCCAACCTAATTAACGTGTTAATCTCGGCGGGACTCTTGATTGACGTCTTGCATTATTTAAACTTTGCAGTTCTTTGACAACTTCATACATGTTAATATGGACCGGAGATGGTAATGAAGTGTGCATATAAAGAGCCTCTTCAGCTTCATACACGTGTGGACTGTGGCCACTATTTATTTATAAACTTACACTAATTACATTAAGCCAAAATATTGTGCCTACTTATTAAGTGAGTTCTTCGTCAACGTTTTTTGACGTGACAACGTCTAATAAATCGATGAACGCCGGCTGCACGCACGAAAAAGGATGACTGATGATGATGTATGTCCCGTTACGCTCGGTCGATCAGAGCGAGAGCGCTACACGAGGGAGCGAAAGGCACTATCGGCTTGAGTGTTCGGCTAACAAGGCTCACGAGGGAAAATTCAAATCACATGTAAGACTACATTAATGAAAAGAGGACATTATAAGGTTAAGAATTATTTAGAAGATAAAGATGTCTGGAGCCTTCCACTTCCGTCAAGTAGCCACTAGTATTTAAAGATATTACCTAGTTGTAAGCCAAAATTTGTGAGACTGTAATTTATTTATTATTTAAAAAATAATGCTCCTCAATTTCTTGCCTGTTCTTCTGAGTAGAGGCTCTTTGTCCGAACAAGGCGGTCGAGTCTATTTAAATAACTTTGACGTTCATAAGTGTATCTTTAATACCTAAGTTGAATAAAAACATTTTGACTTTGACTTTGACTTTGCTTGCGCCGCATCTATCTCTCTTCCACTGGATTGGCCTATGCGTCCGAGGAGAAGATTTCATCGATGTTCTGTTAGGACGTTGTCACGTTAAACTATCGTCCGTAAACCGACTTTACAGACAACCAATTTTTTTAGTTCAGATTAATGAAACCTTGCTAATTGATTTAAATAAAATGGCAATATAACTGTTTATTTTAATTGTCACAATTAGAAAAAAAAACTTAGTTTCAATAATTATTTTTGTAAGAAGAATATGAAACATGAAGGTAAATTCTGTCTGTAAAAAACCGCTGAAACCAAGTCAAGCCGCAAACTGCACAGCTACGTCAAAATCGATTTGTCAAACTTTATGGCTACTTAAAACGAGAAATCGATCAATCAACATCGCTTTGCGTTACTATTTACGAATATCCGTTACTTTTCTTAAAACCAACTCAGTAAGATATAAGTAACAAATATTTTACTCAAATATTGAAATGAAAAGACTAAGGCTGAGGCCACGCAGACGTAATTTTATGAGCGTAATTTCGGTCGCATATTTTGCGCTGCATTTGGTTTCATACAAAAGGCCTGTTGGCCACTTTGATGAGGGATGATGGGATGGTGATGATGAAGATGATGAATTCTTCCCCTTTCCCCATTCCAGTAAAGTTATGGATACTTTACTGAAACTTTAAGTGAAGTTTTGCAGAGAACACAAAAAGTCGCGTATCACAATGTTTGTATCATTTGCCCATACTCGTGCACGTTGACGAACCGGTAAATACTCGGTAATCCACCATTATTACACTTTAATTAAAACTCAGAAAAATCACAAGTTTTAGAAAATAATACAAAATCACGACGTCATCTTTTCGGTTCCCACCAAAAACTCCTTGCGGAACTCGTTGCTTGCATCTAGTCGTCGAGCTGTCGCATAGTCGCAGACGCATGTCGCACAGTGAGCCGAGCCACGTAATTTAAAAATAAAGCGCTTATTAGTCTTTCTTTCTTTCTATTATACTTGGCTGAATTTAGTCATCCTAATCATCAGTTGTTACTAAATTTAGTCTAATATAATCGCATTCAGGAAGCTCTAGCATCCTAAATTCAGAAGCAAGGATGGCTTGTGACAGACTGAATCATATTTTAGAAGCATCTGAATTTAGATGACTAAATTCAGTCAATTGTAATAATGCTTAACACAGAATCGATAAGTCAGTAGTAATGAGTTAAATACTAACTAATAGAAGTTTATTGGATTTCCTCCGCTCTTCAGGCTTCAGATCCGATCCTTTAATATCAAGTAATGGATAGCTCTCGACGTTAACTCTACCGGTAAGACTCTAGTGGTTCGTATTGGCTTCTATTAGATAGACTGGTAACTGATAGAACTTCTACCAGTTAACCAGTCCTACCGTAGAACAGAAAAAAAAAGGGTAGAATAATTGATAATACAGACATACACAGTACATTAATCGTTATTATGATAACGATTACTTATTCGTAGTAAGCATTTCGTTGGTAAAAAATTTTGAAACCGACATTTTGTCGTCTTAAAAACGGGACCTAATATGATTTCAAAAAAAAAAAAACAGAAAACCGTTTTAAAATACTCTCTTCAGTAAATTAAATTTTACATCACATCGCTCAAAAATAAAATTTCATTGAAAAGTAAACCTTATACACAGCGGAAAACATGACACCCATTTATACCGCATTTTACTAAGTGACTCAAGCTATTGATTCGTTTCTTTTCTGTGGTTCTGGCACATTATAATCTATGGTGATGCCATGCCATGCACCAATAATAGCAGAAATTAAGATATAAATAGCGTAGATTATGTCCCTTAATCTCATTATGAAGCGCAATGAATGTAAATTATCCCGCGCATCCCCTACTAGCCGACTATCTGTTTTAATTAGAGATGCGACGCGAATATTGCCGGACAACCGGCCAAATTATCAGTTGAATTAATTTATTTATTTAGGTTTTTTGATTGCATATTAAACAATTACGGTTAGTATTAGATTTATGTCATGAATTTTTGCACTATGACAATTGAAAGTACGACAAGTATTGAATAGCAACGAATTATAACTGCTATGGTAAATGCTAAAATTTATATTTTCCTGTTGATTGATTTTTTTTTCTGTAAATTTTAACAATAATATCGGTAGTATTAAATAGATTTATAATGGTTTTACCTGTTATGACATGGCTGATAATGTACATTTCTACTAAATACATTAATAAGTATTGAGCATTTTTACCGAATAACTCACCACGCGCAGAGTTTTTGTTTAAAAGATGGAAATCTAAAACTAAAAAAACTGGTCTGGCAACATTTAGCCGGTTGCTCTACATCTCTAGGTTGAATACAAGGATCAAGGTAGGCATTACGGAGCGGCGCGCGTTAAATTTTATAAGCCTATGATTTGTTGCGGCCGACTCCTGTGCGCCCATTTGTGATATTGCTGTGCTGCAATTTTTTAAATTAAAAAATGTTGCAGGGGAAAAGAAAGATTATTTTAAGAAAAGTTTTTTTTTGTCACTTGTCAGCTGATAATTTTATGAATGGCATTGGATTTGGTGGACTAATTATTTGTAAGTAATCACAAATAATTGGTCCACCAAATCCAATGCCAAATTATTTGTAAGTAATCACAAATAATTGGTCCACCAAATCCAATGCCCATTACTGTTGATGCTTAAGTTATTACTGTTGATCTTGATATTATTGTAAACTAAACAGTTTTTTTTTTTTTAATTTATTAGTTTATTAAACTTTTAGAGCCTTTTCATCGCAAAAGAATGAATCTATTCATTATTACTAAAAATTTATTATTTACTAAAAAAGAGAACATTTTGAAACTTTGGAAAAGTATTATTATTTCCCCACAAAAATGAGGCAGTAAATAACGTAGCGCGCAGTATAACACACTCGTATATTTCGTTATTAAAAACCTTCGCGCGGTACACCTGTTGGAGGCCATAACTCGCGCGGTCCGGCAAAACTTAATGCAGATTTATGGCGGAAACTTCACAACACTGACTCTGGAGCACTGGAAGGGGTATGTCATGACTTTTTGTTTTTTGTATTAATTATTTATTTATTAAGTATATGACAAT
Organism: Peribatodes rhomboidaria; assembly: GCA_911728515.1. Taxonomy (NCBI): domain Eukaryota; kingdom Metazoa; phylum Arthropoda; class Insecta; order Lepidoptera; family Geometridae; genus Peribatodes; species Peribatodes rhomboidaria. The sequence goes on along the minus strand of OU452168.1, from coordinate 16,399,558 downwards.
CACAACATGGTAAATTATGTAGTAAAATTTACAATGCCTTCAAAGTTTTGAGTGGAGCCTTAACAATTTCACCCATTTATCGAACCTAATAACACCTGCGAAAGGCAAAAACAGATCGAAAATATATGAAAAAATGGTCCGGCTGTACATTTATAATTGAATCTGCAACCATATACCTAGTATGAAATACGAGTGTGGAATACTCCTGCATTTCGACAGAGGTATTGTACTGTTTTGTAATAACATCTAGGAGTAATGCCTACTTGCTTAACTTTTTTAAACTACTCCTAGCTAAATATTCGCTTTTCTGGTACATAAAGTTAAGAGTCTCTTAAGCGATAGCTAAAGATTAGTGCAAGAAAATTTTGATAGGAGCAAGCTAGAAGTAGTTTAAGCTAGCTAAGCTAGGACTTAGGCAATTCTTATATTTCGTGCAAGTATAGGCATGAGTCATATAGGTATGATCACAAAAACGTGCTTCCAGCCCTCTAGATCCTAAAGCACTCTTGCCTATGTATACTGTACCCGGCATCGCATTACACTGCACCATAATGGCTTTGGAGCGAGACGCCAGCGGTAACCATTGTTTATAAAAACGCGTGTGCGCGCACCTTTATGTTCGCGGTGTAATGAAAGTTTCGAGGTCGTGATTTTGGTGATGTTTTCAAATGTGGGTTAGAGCACAGAATAAATAATTTAGTAATAAGTATTCTATTTTGATTTATACTTATTAGGTCGCGTCCAACAGAGACCCTGCGACCCACATGTCTAAATAATCCTTGAATCGATTTAGATCACATTCAAATTAAAAAATTGGATTTATATGAAATACTTGCCTGCGAAATTTTATGAAGAACTGATCAAAGGCACTTAAGTTATCGTCGGACAAACAAACGCCAATTTGTTCCATTAGAGTCTGAGAGTTTACTTTTGCTTCGACCAAGTTTGTTTTATGTTGTTCAGACTCACAAATTAAAAAAATCGGGACATTTTTCACACACGGTCGCCTGATCCCAAACTAAGCAAAACTTGTACTATTTCTGCAAGAGACTGATATATATGCATAAATATATTATTAAATGCATACTTCGATAGATATTAACACCCAGACATAGAACAAACACAAATGCTCATGACATGAATGATTGCCCTAGGTGGGAATCTGACCCACTCCCCAAAGCTCAGCAAGCAGGTTTACTACCAACTGAGCCACTGAGGCAGTCACGAGGAGGTCATGCAAACCTATAAAAAGTTTTTCCTAGTAAAAAGAATGGTGGCGGCCAGATTTGGTTTATTGTGTTTAGTTTATGATTTACTTCATCCCCTATCAGCTTAATATACATCTTCAACTCTATAGTATGATAATCCAACAATAAGTTACCTCATCCACCTCAATAAGAAGTTTTCAAACGCAATAAGTATCATTTTTGCCCCAACAAACGGCGAAAAGAACTAAATCTAAAAATGTTTAACCCACTGACGTTTCAAGATAAATATTTCCATTACAAGTAGAAAGCAGTGGTATAGTGCAGCTATCTGAGCGGTCTCAGGGATAATTTCCCGCGGGAGCCCGGGACTGCGATACCGTCGTCCTGGGAACTCGATTTAGCGGGACTCGTTGCAAGACTGCAGTCAAATCGGGACCGATCGTTTTGCGTTAGCGCATTCCTTGTGGTAAAGTTCGACCCAATAAAAGGTATTTTTTTTAAATGTGTCTCTATGCTATTTTTTTTAAGCTATTGGTGGAGTAGATTCTCCACTAGTATATAGTCTTCTAGATATTCCTAGATTTATAATTTTTACCCATCTCTAGGAATTAACGTACATTAGAGCATGTACCGCTGTATGTTTATTGGTGAATAAAGACTTAACGACAAAAAAACAATAGTCTACTAGAAGTTCAGAAACTAGGTGTTTCTCATAAGCTTTTCATGTTTACCTAGCTGTATGTAAGGCTTATATTATAAGTCTTACAGACACAAAATACCTAAGACGAGGACGAGCCAGGGACGGGACGCAGATGCAGCGTCCCTTCAATAAAAATTAAACGTAAAGAAAGTTTAAAATTTTCAATTTTAAATATTTTCAAAGCTCCATAAATACCACCTCACTACTTTTTCCACAAAATAATGGGAAAACCCGAAGTTTTTACTTTGTTATGTGTTCGACTACGACGGGGTTATAGCATTTTCCTCGGTGAAAATGACGCTAAAATGTTTTCACACTGATGGGAAAGGTACAATTTAAGAGCGAAAGCGATTTAACTTCTATGTTAAAACCCCTTATCGTATAATACCCATCCGTAATTTTTAGTATTTATTCAGGCTGATAGAGACAGCATCAGCATCTTATAACTAATCTAGGGAGACACAAAACATGTCATTCTGCTAATTTTTGGAAAAAAAATGGGATAAGTACAGACTTTAGCCATTCAGTTCTTGCACAACAAAAAAGACGAGAGTACCAGTTACTTTTTAGCCGAAGAAACGGAGGAGGTTTACAAGTCAACGCGTATTTAAATTTATTATGTATGATCACGCATAACTTTTTACAGTGGAGCCCGATTTTAATAAATATTTTTTGATTGGAAAGGAAATACTTCGCAGTTAATCTCATATAAATTTCGAAAAAAAAACTGAAGAAATGGGAAAATAGGGGTGATTTACACTCACAGATTTTATTGCTGAGTTTAGACCTGTCAGTCTCTTGTGTGCAGACCTCTCGGTCTCTGTACTCGCTATTTCAAAAGTAATCAAAATCAAGCATGTTCGTAGATTATAGCCACAAAAATTTGAAAAAAAAAAAACTTTTTGACAAAAAATTATACTAACGAAAAAACTGAATGGCAAAAAATAATTTATTTAATCGTAATATAAGATCCCAAGAATTTTGAGTCTGCGCCAAGCAAGCAAATTAATTAATCACGTAAAGCGTGATACGCGGCGCCGACTTAAAATCATTTAGGTAAACTTACATTAGTTTAAGAACTTGGTTATTAAGATTAAATAAATAATTTTTTTGCTTTTCAGTTTTTTCGGCGGCTTAATTTTTTGTTAAAACGTTTTTATCTACTATTTAAAAATAAGTCGGGTTTTCCTTCCTGACGCTATAACTCCATAACGCACGAACCGATTTCCACGGTTTTGCATTCGTTGGAAAGGTCTCGGGCTCCGTGAGGTTTATAGCAAAGAAAATTATTTAAAAAAAAAAATACGGTTCCTATGGGACCGCGGGTGAAACCGCGGGGTGCAGCTAGTTACTTTATAGTTTCGTGAGATGCTAACGACGCTGTTAATGAGGATGTTAGCCTGTACGGTTTTAATCCGAGCCGAGCCGACCGAGCGAGCGTTAGAGAGCGGAGCTTCTATGCTTCAGCTTTGACAAAAATGCTTTCGTGTGTCCGGATTTCTGTCCGGATGGCTGTCTTTTGCATGGAGGACGGACGACGACCGTGAGGTCTTCAGTTCGCAGAGCAACTGGTATTATTAGGAATACTTATGTGTCTATGAGTCAGACTTTTTTCTCAATCCTCAACTCGCTCGTGTCTTATACCGTGCGACGTTAGATTTAATTTGGCGAGCCAATCGGCCTGTAAATCTAGTTAGCTCCCGGTGGCTGTTGTTTTTTATATTAATTAATGTATTTCATTATTTCATTAACCCTTCCTTGTTTGTTTCGGGTTTAATGGAGTTCCCGACTTAAGTGGCGGGTCGGAAGTCGGCCGCAGCCCTAATGCGATTATGACTTTGTTTTTCATAATTTGTTCTAATTTCTTGTTTTTGTGGGGGAGTTTGTTTTGCAATGTGGTGCGTCATCAGATGAGTTGTTATGACTACAATGGATGAGCCTTTGAGGGTTAATAAAAGCTGTACTGCGCTATATCGGTACTGGTATCGCGCTAAGAATCCATTGAAAATTCCGCGCTGAATGCGCGGAGTACGATGCGTATGATTTTTAATCGTATCCTAACTAATATTATAAATGCGAAAGTGAGTTTGTCTGTTTGTTTGTTTGTAACGCTTTCACGCTGTAACTAATCAACCGATCATCATGAAATATTGCATACACGTTGTCTGGAGTTTAGGAAAGAACATAGGGTTTTTCCCGACTCCGTTTTTTCACTTTTTATCCCGAAAAAATAAACGGTTTCTGTGGGACCGCGGGTGAAACCAGGCGCAGCTAGTTTTAAATAAGAACGGCTTTAGCTTTAACTTCTACTCCGTTTACGTTATACCTAATATTTTTCGAGATGGTAAAGAAACTCAACCGGTATGTAGAGGTCAAACTTAATGAATAAATCTGCAGCAGATCGGCTTCAATGATCGACCTCATTCATCATTCATGCTTACCTGCACATGAAAATATCTTGTTTTGATTCACTGCGACTGTACATATACGAGTAAACGTAGTCCGACGTATAGTGCATTTATTTTTCACGCATTTTAAACTAGTAGCTTTGAGCTGGAGGCCTCACGGTCATATCTCCGCCATTTTGAAAAAAATGGTTGTCTGTAAAGTCGGTTTACTGACGATAGTTGAACGTGACAACGTGCTCACTCAAGTAGGAGAGAGACGGATGTCGAACGCTGCCGAACGCAAAGGCCGATTCCGCGCTCTCGCTTGCACTTCAAGCCTTACATGGAACGCCTCAGAGCGAGGTAACGCCGCATTTTTTCGTGCATGCAGTCGGCTCTATCGAATTATAAGACGTTGTCACGTCAAAATTTCCAAAAACGGACTCTAAAATCGACTAAAAAATCATAGAATTATTGTACCCACCCACAAAATTTCAACCTGCAGAGAAAGACAGATCCGAACGGAGCTCCGGACAGAATTCGGACATACCAAAGCATTTATGTCGAAGCTGAAGCATAGACGCTTCGCTCACTAACGCTCGCTCGGTCGATATCTGCGCATATTTTTACAGTCAATTCATCAAGTCGATTCAGAAACTTTCTGTCTTGTACATGTTTGTAAACCTTGAATCCGAGACACGGAAGGATCCCCCATAAAAATAAACCACCAAATCGGCCGTTTTCCGTAGCCCTTCGTGACTAAATACAGCTGGAACTGGTATAATGCCATGCATGACGTTGTTCAAGGTGAAAACATCGGAAAATATCGGAAAGAGTCGCGCACGTAAACACAGTAACCCATTGATTTTGGGATCGGTAACTTTGAAGCAATATGACCAGTTTCTTATATGATTCGTGTTATGGAGTTTGGGATACCAAAGTCCAGCTAGGTCTTAATTTACTGAAATGCATGAAAGGCAACTTTCGTTTTCGCTCCAATTGAATACGTTCTACGTAATTTTGACAAAAGTAAAATCGAGTTATCCTAACTTGATCCTAATCCAATCTTAACTAATATTATAAATACAAAAATACAGTTTGTTCGTTCGTTTGTTTGTTCCGAAAATCACGAAATTTTGGAAGTACGTTGTCAAGGGTACAGAAATAAACCTTTCATCTCGAAAAAAAAATCTGTTCCTTTGGGACTTTGAAACCGCGCGTCGCTCGTAAAATCAAATTTTTAAAAACATTGAAGTTGTTAAGAATGAAATTGTAAAACGCCAGTGTCTTGAGGTGACGCAAAATCTTAAAGCTGTAATTTGAAGCACTTTGCACACACGACGACCTCGACCTCATAATATTGTAACTGCTGTAATTTGTGAATTGAACGCATGGCTAACATTTTTGTCACTGTGAACCTACATAAAATCTATGAGTGGCTCCTCAAGGATTTTAGTTTGAGGTAAGTCAAGCTTGACTTAGGTGAAAGGATCTCCCCCATGGATCCGCTAGTGGTAGACCAAAAGGTACTGAAATCGTAAAAAATAAACTGTTACATACATTTCGTCGAGGTTGAATGACATTTTTTTTCTCCATAATGACTGTTTTTTTTTTCACTATGTTGGTCTTATAATAAAAGTTGGTCATAATGAAGAGGACAATGATACCCTTAATATGTCCGTCATTTAAAGAAACACCATATATTTCTACTCGATAACTCTATGTAGTTTGGTCCTTCTTCTTCTACACAGAAAAAACCGAATAACAGAGAACTGCGAAGAACCACGGAATTCAACACTTCACACTGCATGATTAGATACAATTGACTTTTTGCAGCGGCTTTCATGACTAAACCACTTTAATATGGAAAGTGTGCGATCGATCTTCAGTCCCACGATTGTACTTTCTACCCATCAGCATAAACACACTTCCTAGATTTATGCACAAAGTAGGTGAAGACAGCGTTATTGCTTCGATAGATGTTGGATAAGTTTTACATTATTTTTTTTGGCAATTGCATTTTGCAAATGTTTTATAGTTATATGAATAGGTTTTCTTTTTCATTGCAAATCGCTCATATGAACTAAGCTCGAGATCATGGTCTATGTAGAAACCATAGTTAACAGTTTTGCCTTTGGCTATATTTGCCGGATATCAAAAAATGGGTCGTCTTATGACGACCCATTTTTTGATATCCGGCTCAGAGTTCAGGAAAATGTAGGTAAGCTATACCTACTTAAATGTCGAGCCGTAAATGATGGCAGCTAAACATTTACTGAGGCCTTAAATTAGATCACAAGCTAATAGAGTTGCCGCTAGCCTCCAGTAGTTTAAAGTCATCTGATAATGTTGTACTTCCTGCGTCTCTATTCTGACGCATCTTGAACTGCAGCGCTGCTGAGTTGCAGACATGGCAACCATATCACAGGCTGTACATCTTTGGCCATTGGCTTGGGCAAAGATGCACGGACGGTCTGGTTATATGGTCAGGTGGTATTTGCCAGCCGGGGTGGGCCCCCCTCGGATTTGGCTTGTGGGGCTTGCCGTAGGCCAGACGGTAGGTAGGTTGGGGGCTACACCCCGTCTACACCTTGGCTCGTGGGGAGCCACCCGGGCCCTTTCAGCTCAGTCTGACCCAGCAAAGATATACAGCCAGTACAGGCAATGAATAGGCAGTTCTCACCCTGTATAGCGCCAGCCCAGCACAGACAGAAAAGCGCCCACTTGGCGGTCCGGAACCGCTGCAGACATTGCGGTCTGAACATGCCCCAGCCGCACTGGAGGCTGCGCCCTGACACGTCGCGCTCCGACTTTGAGTCAGGATCTCCCTCTGCCTGTAACAACAGTAGTAATGAAATCAGAAATCAAATATTATTGACGACTCCTATACAGACACGTCCCAGTTGAATATTCATAATTAAAAATGAATGTCAGAACAATACGAATAATTTTTTATTTTATTTTTAATGATTACGAGTATGTCAGATATAAGAAATATTAGACTATGAAAATAAAAATGATGAAAAAATGGTGCTGCTGCTGCTGATGCCAATAGTAATTTAAGAAGAAGGATGAATAGTGCCAAGTGATTGCTCTAGTAGGAGAGCTTATAAAATATCACCTGCTTAGTGTCATCGCGACATCTTTAGACCTTAGAATTCGAGAGTGTATCATCTATCCCGTGCAACTAGAGGACGGATTTTAAAGTAAGTAATTATAGGAACTAATAAGGAGAGAAGTAAGCAATATGAATGTTCTAAGTGTCGTTTGAATGGAAGTTTTTGAAACTGAACCAATTTGAAATAATTTTATTCTTAAAAAAATAAATTTAAACAATTTAGATAACAAAAAAATATATTGATTCAATGGGCAGCGTACAAATTAGTAGTTATATTGTACATTGGTATTGTAAAATACACCGTAAAACACTGTAACTATCAAAGGTCGGATTTACGACCAGTAATTCATTTAAGTAGGTACGAGTACAACAAGAATCCCGATTAAATAATTGACCCTTCCGCTACCCAATATTCGAAATTCCGTCTGATGAAGATTTAAAGCAGCAGTCTGATACGAAGATAACCAGCAGTGGGCGTTTCCGATTGCTGTACAAAAGGAATCTTGATTCATACGGTTAAAGAGAGGGCCGGAAGTGTGACTCAAGGAATTTAGACAGTACTAGCTGCGGCTGCGATGCTATCTGCGGTTAAAAAGTAAACTATGTATATGTTAAACAGCATAAGCTATTTCAGTTCCGAATTTTACCTAAACCCGTCTATCCGTTTGAGCATGAAGAAGCATATAGCACACTAAAATATACATTTACACAAACTTTAATATTTTTAATATAGCTACTAGCTACGCCTCACGGTGTTAGTCGCGGTTAAAAAGTAGCCATTTCCACCCATTCAGCCGTTTTAGCATGATTGAGTAACAAACAGCCATACATCCATCCAAATTTTAGCATTTACAATATTTCTCCACACTTCGCATCACACTGTGAAGTGTGGAGCAGGATTTGTAAGTCAGGGAATAAAATGCTTCTTGGTAATGCTAAAAGTGATCGTAAGTACCATATATATAATCTCGAATTCACAAAAATAAGGGTCGAGAACATGTTGAGCATTTAATGAGTTTTGTGTCTTTTAAAGAGTTGATTTAGTTCCTTTGTAGAGCATGGTAGTGAAACTATTTAGATTCGGGTTTATACCTAGATACTTCCATCATGAACTGTAGGTATCTACCACTACCACTAAATACTACCCCCGTCTGTTAATTATTTATTCATCGACGTACGTAGACGTACATACGTAGGCCGTAGCCTAGTTTGATCTGTCACTAGGTATATCGCCCTTGAAGTCACTGAACTTCACGATGAAAAATGAAAAGTATTATGATTTATGAGTAACAGAAAAACAGAACATTTAAGTATAACAGAAAAGGATTCAGGAAACGTTCTACATGGAACAATAACCTCAAACCAACCGTAACCAACAAACCAATAGTCAAAATATCTCAATAACCGTTTTTACTCATAAATTTTTATTTCATACTTTTTTTAATTAAAGATCTAGATATATCCTTACATGTACATGTACATGTACATGTACATGTACATGTACATGTACACTAGCTACTATGGCACTGGCTTATATTATCTAGTTTGGCCCAGTAGGAATGATTTGCCAATTTTCTTTCACTTTCCAAATTTTTTTTTTGTTATGGCTTCTCAATGATAACTACATTAATACTTATAATCGTAATCGTAATACTGGTCGTGTTTCGGGATGTAGTCCGGTGTAACCGTTGTGAAGACGGGTCTGAGCAGTAGCACACTTGTAGCGCCTCACTCAACTACCGTCTTTGTACTTTTTCACTCTACAAAACTCCAAGGCTAGAGTGAATAAGTATCTTATAGGTCGTCGTGCTCCATCTTAGACCACAACGTCGCTTAACATCAGGCGAGTTGGTGGTCAAACGCCGACCACCAACAATACAAAAAAAAAAAACTTTTATAATTTAAACTTAAGAACTATTTTAACTTAATATGCTATCTTTTAAAGGAAGCACAGCTTGCGTTTTATGGTTACATCATTCATTATGTCAAAGAATATTACTATTAAGAGAAAATTACTATTAAAATACTCATAAAGTTAATGAAAATGATGCACAAAATTCGAGAAATACTTTTGGGTATCCCAGGGGAGGTCTAGACTTTTTTTTGTCATTATTCACCCCCAGAGGAAATTGCTTAGGAGTAGATCGCAGGCCTAATTAACGACCTCAGTAGTATCATTGATTACTAATCGCACCTACCTACTTCTAATGGTATTAAGTTGTGCCAACTAAAATCTCCTATAGGGTATGGCTAACCAAAGACAAGCTAGTGATGTCAACCGACCAACAGCCATCAATTTCATACCAAAAATGTTCTAGCAAGAATCGACTACAGTCCAACGTGCTCACGCACGTGTGTTTCCAACCGGTCCTCTTGAGCCTATTCAGCTCCTATCAAGGACTAAATCTGCTCCTGCATTGACCGCGGCACGTAGAATGCCGCCCATTGAGCCATACAAGCCATACAGGGCCATACAATGGCCTAACAGCTGATATCCTGCTCTTTGTTGGCTTTTTATAAACTACTTCGAGATGGTAAAGATGAGGGGCATTCAATTAATATGCTACCTATCTTGTAGGAAATACCTAAGATGGGGAAGATGCTTACCTATCATAATAAGAGGGAAATAGGAATAGTTTGCTATGTAATTGGTATTGTGTAGTTACAGAAACATACATACATATCGTCACGCCTTTCCCCCGAGGGGGCTGGCAGAGGTGTACAACACCCACACTTCGCCGGACGATATTCAGTCTCAAATGTGACAGGGGGCGAGCCCGTCGCCATACACCGGGCTCCAGTCATGTAGCAGATAACATACATTACAGAAACATGGTTATTTTAATATTATTAGGTTTTTTGTTATTTATTCGACTTTTTACATCAGTGCGGCAAGTATAACGTTTTTTAACTTTTATTTTGTATTTATTTTTCACAACTTACAGCTATCAGCACAGGTAGGTATACCTAATGCGATAGTGTAATAATAAGTAATAACTAACTATGTCCTATAAGAAACTTACGGTAACACAATATATGTAGCGCTATATATATCTTTGTGAATTCACCCAGAATTAAGATGTTCAATTTTTTGACCGTGAACAAAATAGTTGCCTAATTCGAAAATAAGCATTTTATGTACTTAGCGTGTACCTACCCATACTAAAAAAAAGATTAGGCTAGTAAGTAAGTACTTGTTTGTTGAGCGTGGGACCTAACATAGGCGATAAAATAACCGACACGCGAGCTGTACTGTCGCAGCCCTAATGACATGATTAGGTTCAAACTTGGTTCAAAGTTAACCTATTCAAAGTTTCAAGGTTCTCTGACCGGTACTGATTGACCCTTGAATAGTCTGAGAGCTTGCTTTCACCAGCACCTTCCTTTCAAAATAAATTGATGGCAGTGACTTTGTAAATAAAATTAATAAAGAAAAACAAGCCAATAAATCTATTTCAAATGATTATTGCTCAAACATTTTTTTTTCACTATTAGTGCTTCTTCCTAAGCAATTTCATGTTTGGGTAAGTTTGTTTACTGTCCCGCCAGGCCTTTTCCCCAAGGGAAAAATGACAAATAAAAACAAAAACCGAAAATTATCGTTTAAGAACTCTCCTAGCGTGAGATTCAGGGTTCATAGCTTATCCAGATTTATCTACTAATATTAGTCAATAAGAATCAGTTACTAACTTTAATCTGTAAGCACTATATCTTTTGTTCAATAAATTATTATTATCTTATCTTATATCTTTAAGTGAGCAATTCTTGTATATATATATATATATATATATATATATATATACAAGAATGAAAAATCGTTGGAGCCGATTCCGAGATTCCAATTATATATATATATATATATATATATATATATATACATATATATAATTGGAATCTCGGAATCGGCTCCAACGATTTTCATACAATTTAGTATATAGGGGGTTTCGGGGGCGATAAATCGATCTAGCTAGGAATCATTTTTAGAAAATGTCATTTTATTCGTGTTTTATCGATAATCAACTTAAACATAAACTTGGAAGAAAAATAACAAAAAGGAGGCGTTTGAGTAGTCTCAACTGAAAAATATGGCTCTTCCTGACATCTATTGGCGAATAATAATACTATTTTTTGTAAGCAACTAATTGCTTTAACGACACAACGGCAGATGGCGTTGTTAAGTAACACGAAGTCAATGAGTGTTTGCTTTGAGGTTAAACTAAAATCAATTGTTAATTTTCCGAAAAACACAATTAAAAAAAAAAAATACCGAGCTAAGCTCGGTCATCCAGGTACTTAAAAAAAAAGAAACTCACCATCTTTATGATTCCTACGAAAAGTACACGCAAAGAAAGGACCCTACGTCTAAACTTTACCAGCTCTCAAACTACTGTAAAAGTTACCTAGTAGTAAATAATACATAAGCCTAATGATTATGACCGATGGGAAGCTATCGTGATTGCGATCGTGATTGTAGGTCTATTACCTAGATTACCATCGGTATCAATGCTCGGCTGAACTTTACTGTAATTTCAGAGGTTTTCCGGTTTTAATAATGACAGTTGACAGTAAAAGTAATCAAGAATTTACTAAATATTAACAATTTGCTACCGCACTAACAAAATTATGAAATTTTAGCATCCCTCCAGTGGAAAAGCAGCCTAATACCTACTGCGTTTATTTACGTAACGCTTACAAAACTAGGAAACAATGCATTGAGTGCATTCGTTATCATCAAAATGCATTTTATAACATTACCTTAATGTTTTTTACTCGACTGCGCAAGGAAGGCTATGTTTTCGAGTGTATGTATGTAATGTGGATTTGTATGTATAGGGTTTCTTTGGCACGCCCTATAGCTGGAACAGGTTAATGGATTTCGACTGAGTAATGGATTGGAGGTGTCATTTGAATCGTCTTGATAGTGGAAAAGACATAATATACTTTTAAACAATATTGGGCAGCCGGGTGTTTGTTTTTTTTTTTAGTAATGTTAAGTACTTGTTTAATTGACTGTTTTATTCTTCTTTTCGAAATCCATTATACATAATGTATGTATGTACGTTGTCTTTTTGTATGTTTTGAAACTATGCATAATGATTTACATAATTGTGGTAATGACTTTGTATTGTACATTTTTAGTTCTATTTACCAGTATTTTTATACAGATCATATTTTAGATAATGTGCTTACCAAAAATAATGTTTTTAATAGGTATGAAAGTGTACGTAACTAGCGACGCGCCCCGGAATTGCACGATACCTGTAAACCTTTCGTGAAAAATTGTCCTGATGGTAGAAAACCGCATCAAAATCCGTTGCGTGCAGGTACGGAGTTAGCGGATAAACAGACAGAGAGACAGACTGACGCGAAAAGCGAATTTGTTTCATACTCCTCCTACTCCACGAAACTGACTTTGATGCAGTTTTCACCGACAGTTAGGTACATTTCACAGAAGGTATAAGTACCGCTCGAAGCCGAGGCGGGGCCCTAGTATGTTTATAATTTTATGATTGTATCGTAAACTGAGAATTATAATGAACGTCTAGCATTTGTTTACATTAAATGCGGCAAGATATTATGATTATACTCAATTAAAATGATAAGATATAAGTAAGTAGATAATAAGATAATTAGAGCACTGAGATCGGCTAGGGGTAACCTGTGAAACAGATATCATGAAGCAAGGTTAAGGCGAGTCTTCGTGTTCAGTTCACGTGCTTGCTGATAGCGTCACCTCGCCATTTGCTGCCTTATTGGCTCTATTGCTTTTTGTTTAGGGTCTCGTACCAAACTTGTTAAAAGAACCCAGATAGTTTATATAAACAATGTGCTCTTTGTAGTTCACTCGCAATTATACTTACTGGTTTTTTTTTAAATTATCAGGTAATTACAAGCTTGTTTCATTTTGAACTAGTCATGAAATGTAAGATAAAAAACAACAAAAATATCTCTTAGACTTGTCTTATTTAAATAAATACATGAAACATCAAACCAAGATTAATACTACGGCGATTTAGATAGTCCAAAATACGAATTACAAGACCAACATACTAAGGAAACACATACCATTTTAGGACATTCACTCATTGCACCTTAAAAGTTTAAACAACTCCGCTATCCACCATACCAACAGCAAAATTGTCTACGAAAAAGTTTTTCACACAAACTTAAATTAAAATTACGAGAATATCCTCGAAAAGTAGTTTTTAATCTCTGCTACGTAAAGTAGAGCAGGAAAACTAGTTTTTCGCTTTTTTTAGAGCTAGTTCTGCGAGTCTACGTAAAAGTTGTCACGCGTGGATCCGCTACGAAGCGTAGGGCGGCTACGGGCGGGCGGCGCGAGCTCTCGCGGCGGACTGAGCTGAGGGTGGGCGCGATGCTTTGGGGTTTATACACTGCGATAGATGTAGGGAAGATAGGCTTATGAATGGATACGATTAAAGAACCATCTCTCCAATAGATCATACTATGTATGTATGTAGGATATACTCTGGATTACAACACGGCTTCTTTAAACTATGGATAAATACCGCGGGTCACAAATAATGTCTAATAACTTTGATGTACCTACAATATACGGTTTAAGCACCTTTACTTTTTTTTAAGTCAGGGTACCTAATTATTACTTACTTCAAATTCTAGTAATTTAAAATCTAATTCAGTAAAATTCCGCACAGTTTATCATATTACAGCAATCCAAAGAAATGTGTACAAACTTAATTTTATAGAAATTGAACTTTACTCCCCTTGACTGTATTATTTGTTTCGCTCACCTCATTTACGGAACCCTCAAGTAAATTAGATTGGCTCTCATTACCTAATTTCTTGAGCTCAGTTTCCTCCAATGAGCCGCTATTCTCATTTTTAATCTGTATTCTATGTTGCCAGCACGTACTACCCTGCACGTGCTGCCAACTTGACGTGACTTTAATTTGAATTTGGAACAAAATTAAATTCGCGCCATATTTATGGCCGTTGGAGGGAAATCGAGAAACGGCCGAGGAATGCTCGCTTTGCACTTTACGTTTTACTTTAAGATCTCATTTTGTAGTCGTAAATAAAGTGGCTATAATTTAAGCTGGAGTGACGGGTAGAGGCTACCTTCATACGAGTTTAGTACGTAAATTCTGACTGGATAAGATCGCTTTCTCATCATCCATGACCTCTATTTTATTTTAGACAGATTGAGTTCGCTGACCTAACGTTACAAAATAATGTAAATCACATTTTGAAATTTTCGTACTGAACGAATGTTCCGGAGAAAACCACGGAGGAACCTTACCTCTCATGCAGGTTTGATTTTTAAAATTCTATCACTAATACAAAACTACATAAGTAATCACAGTACTTACGTACCATAAGCTATGAAACACGAGCAAATAATTAGGCAGATGTGTTAACCATATGGATACGACTATAGATCAATCAACCTCCTTACTTCTGTAAATGCAATTTTAATTTCAAGTGTTTCCAAATAAGTTGTTTATCATTCTAACTTCTTTGCTAAATTTCATCAAGCGCAGTTAAACTGTAGGGTCAACTGGGGCAAATGCGTCTTTGGGGCAATTGCGTCTTTTGAGAACTACTGATAAACCCTTCACAAATTAGGCGCCACCTACATACATCTTATTTTATCTTTAGTTGCAATAATCTGTACAAGATGGCGTTAGTTGCCTAATTTGTTTGAAGGGTTTGTCAGTAATTCTCGAAAGACGCAAATGCCCCACAGACGTATTTGCCCCAGTTGATATATGCAGTAAACATACCCTATTCCGTCTGTAGGTGCCATTGTGCTCGTCCTTCCTGAGCGCCCGCAGGTCGATGGTCTGGAAGCCGTCGTCCACAGCCTCGAAGGCCTTATTGACGCAGCCTCCGCCATCCTCCGCAGACATCGCTCACGGCTGGGGACAATACAAGCATCGTTTAGATACTTCAACTAAAACTGTTCTAAACACGAACGGTTATCATAATGTTATATTGGTATGGGAACTCCATGTGTGTATGTGTATGTGTGTGAAAAGGTTTCCTAAAAATCCGTTTTGGTAAAAGTATTTTGTTGGAAAAGCTGTCACAAGATTGAAACAAAGGTATGTAATAATAATAATCAATCAAGCAGTAGAAAACTAACTAAAAGTTGGCGTGTCAGTTTTCGTTCATAACAGTACGAAACTCTCTCTAGACATATAAATACTCATCCTGTTAAACTAAGTAACTAATTTGTACACCTTAGTACGTTAATTTAGGTACCTAATTATTTTAAATTATGGAAGTACATAATGTTACGTACTTAGGTAAATAGTGACAGGTGACCAGTGACCAGTGACAGGTACGTCTTGTACTAGGATTGCGCCATACATTTTGTTCATTTAGAAAATAACAACTGGCTGCTTTTTTTTTTTGGCCCGTACAATGTTTTAATTATAGCAGCCACCGCTTGTTTTTCAGTCCATCTGGACCTATCATCTAACAGAAGTAATAAGGTAAAGGTCTCATAAAAATAATTTTCTTTTTTAAAAAATTTGATTATTTTATCAGATAGGTATCAGATTGTAGTTTATAGAAAATATACAAGTATGAGTACAGACACAAACTTTTTTGTACTGGTAACACTCAGATGACCTTCCAGCTTTTCCTCGACATTTCCCCGTAGTTCGTACGCGACGGAAGCAGATCGGCCGCATTCCTCGCCGGGAAACTGGTTCCCACATGGAACCTCATTTCTCGGCAACAATGCAACAATGGCTCTTGGGAACCGGGACGAACTGCTGGGTACTATCTATGTTCTATCAATACTTCACGGCTTTATAGCGTAGTGTTTTGTACCCAGCACAAATTACTATCAACATTTAGTTACGCATCTGATAGAAAACGGTATGGAAAATTACACAGTGCCCAATCGGGCGTAAACAGAACTATATTTTTGTCATGTTATAAACTTAGTGGCTCTAGGAGCTAAAGACCTCAGGGCTTAGCATATTTTGAAATAGTTGAAATATGTTTTTTACGATTTTAATACCATATTTATAAAATTAAAAAAACTAAATCACCAAAAAAAATCCATACAATTATCGAATCTGCTCACAAAATTTCGCAAGAACTGGTTGAGAAATGCACATATAAAAACTTTTTTTTCCTATCTGAAACGGACCCGTTTCGTTTTAATAAATAGCTTAGTTTAAGTAACTCATTTCTGAACCAATCTGCGGCCCGCTTCTCGCAATTTACCTCACTCCGCCGTAGCATCTTCTAATTAGTCACACTTCACGTCAAGCAAGACAATAAACTAGAGGAAAAAAACTAGTTATTTTTCTAACAAATAGTCGGCATGGATTGCATGTGATTGCATGCCGTAATCTACTTACAGCTCGGCGTTGGCATGTCCGATAAAATTAATGTCCATGAAATGATATTTGCATGTGCAATTAAATGCATACTAGCGACTTTTCATTATTTTGTGGATTGGTGATGCCTACGTAGAAAAAAATGTAACGTGAGCTTAAAAAAACGTGAGTGATTCTAATTCGGATATTTTTTTCTGTTAGTCCCAGATACTAGATGTACTTCCATACTTTTTGGATCATGGTCTAGCCCATGCTAGACCATGATACAAAAAAAAAATAGCATTCAGCAAACACGTAATGACGTCATCGTCATCCGTCTCTTTCGAACTTGGTGTAAATGAGTTATTTCGGTCTTACTTAAGCATTGATTGACGTCACAACGTGTTGCTGAATGCTATACCTGGCGGAGTATATTATACATGGGCTAGACCGTCTCGCCCGTATCTTCCTATAGATAAGCAAAGGCTCTTCCCTCTCTTCCATCTCTCCATCCATCGATTCTTCTTAAACATACTTAGTTGATTCATTTATTAGTAGTTAATTATTGTACTTATCTATCTATACTTATAGTAAAGTAAAGTAAAATTTTATTGCTCAAAACTGTGTACATATAAAGGTGAAGTAAGTATATACTATGAATACAGTCTATCTTCTACACTATCTATATCTATACTTAAAATATTATAAAATCGAAACTAACTCTGTCTGCCTGTCTGTTTGTAGGCTTTTCACGGCTAAACGGCTGAACGGATCTTGATGCGATTTGATAATTAGTTACAGTATATCACGAGGAAGGTTTTTGGATATAATTTTCTGAATAAACGCGAACGAAGTCGGGGGAACAGCTAGTTGGAAATAAAGCAAAGCAGAAATAAAAAATCCTAATTTGACCAAACAACAGCAGTGACATAGTTAAAAGTGGCTTAGTAATAGAGGAAAATACATAGATAAATGCACGAACTCATCGACTGAAAAAAATGGCTTTAAAAATATCTTAGGGTGCTCCTACACAGCCAAATTTTTACTGCAATATTGCCCCGGCGCGTCAATACTGGCTCGACAATATTGAGACAATATTTTGAGTGTGGCTCGACCGTTTCGCCATACATTTCTAGCATCGGGCTACAGTCTATTGCCAGTGTTGCCGGGCCAATATTGTAGTAAAAATATGGCCCGTCTAGAAGCGCCCTTAGATTTGTTATGGCTCTATGTAGGTATGTAACGAAACAGCATCACATGTTTGTGTTCGTCAGTAAAACTAATTACCATATGAATACCTGACATGTTGTCTCATGGTGATCATTCAAAATCTTTTATTTTTACTTTGTCGTTTACACGTTTAGCATAATTATTATGATTACTTTTATACTTTTGGACACGTCAATGTATTATCTACCTACTACGTACATTAAAAAAAGTCCTAAAATATTGATAAACAGGTATTCGTATAGTAGTTTCATTTAAACATATTAGGCCCTATTCAGAAAGCTAATTTGCTAAATCTATAATTAGCTAAAAGTACTGATGTCCTCGTCTAATATGCTGAACACCTGGTTAAGATTTAGCAATTTACGCTCTGATTAAATATACTTGATACTTGAACACACGGTCGTCTGACCCCAAACTAAGCAAAGCTTGTACTATGGCGGCCAGAGGGCCGCCACTATTTTGCTATTAATTTGCTAGCACAAGTAGAGGGCCTACTTATGCTAGCAAATTAATTATCTATGAAACTACATGACCATTTTCATGATTAACTAGCTCTTTGCCCGCGGCTTCGCTCGCGTTTCATAGCCTATGTCACTCAGAGAATTTAGCTTATTAGCCATAATCACTAATTTAGCTTTCAAATAGTTTTTGAAAGAAGTTTTGAAATCGGACTATAGTTTTTGAGTTTATTCGTTGCAAACACCCAAAGATGCAAAAAAAAACAATTTTTTTTTTTAAATTAGTGAGCGAGCATTAGTGAGCGAAGTGTCTCTTTAACAAAAATGCTTTCGTATGTCCGAATTCTGTCCGGATCTCTGTCCGGATCTTTAGTTAGCTTCCTCTACAGGTCGCATTTCTAAACTGTTTCTTTTGAAATTTTGTGAGTAGGTTCGATAATTACATAGAGTTTTTTTCTGTCTAGTCAAATTAAGAGGGCCGCGACGCTCTGAAATTTCCATACAAACGCGCTTCTCAAATTTCATGAAAACCATTTGTCAGATTATGATGAAATTTAGCATGTACAAATTAACAATGTCTCCGCCCCTATGTTCTTGGTTTTTTTTTAAAACGTTCTCAAGCGAAAATAGAGCTATGAAAAATATCCGCATTTTTAAGGGGTCACTTTTGACTGATTTATTCAATAGGTAGACAAAGCAAATCAAAAATTCCATTACATAGCGAGGTTCTCTACATCATTAGCTGTTAAATGAATCCATAATGCAAAGGGAAATTCTTAGTTACTTAAGAATGATTACAGAAGTGCAAAAGTCATAAAATAAATTGAAATTGCACTTTGTCATTCTGTAGGTACGAGTAAGTTTAGAGGCTCGTCAGTATCATTACTCGCTCTCTTCACTCGTCTTCTTCTTCTAGACGAAATGGCGATAGAAGTTAGTCTAAAGTGGTCGCCGGACTCTCGGTTGAGAAATGTGACCTGCCACGAGGTATACAGCTCAAAGAGCCACTAGTGTGATTAGAGTAGATTTCCATCCAACTCAAACGAGGTGTAGGCAAATTTCCGAAAAAATCAACTAGCACATTTATACAAAATCCGCCAAAACCTTGAGTGCTCAGTTAAGACCCAATTTGGGGCAACATCAGCGAGATTCCGCCAGCATTGAAAGTGACATTCACCCTTCCATCAAGAGCTTTAACAGCGACTAAGAGCTGGTTAATTACATAGATGGGTAACTTGATAGAGCTTCACAACAGATTAGCGGCAGATGGATACCTACCTACCTACAGCTACGAGGTAATATTTGCATCTAAACGCTATAAGCAAAAAATACCAATGATCTATTTATTAAATTAATGTGCCAAAATTACGAAGTATATTGACACCGCACGACTTTAGCGCTTTCGAACGAGAATAGAGTACCGAACTCCCGGTTTCAATATCTAAGCCCCCACACCAAACAAAGTAGAATAACCTTAGAGTTGTTATTCGTGTTTTCTTTTTTTTTTAGTTAAAAATTTGAAAAAAGAAAAATACAAAACAAGGAATAACGATTCCGAGATTAATGAAGAAGAGGGGGGGGGGGGGGGTTAATTATTGATTGAAGGCGTTCAGTAGAATGTATGTATGTATGCAATGTTCACTGTACAGTCACTACATTGAAAATACGTTCATTAGTAAGGAGGTGAGTGTTAAAAGTCATCAGGTTAACAATCTTGTAACAACTAAAAGTTAAACTTATTTCTACATTTCCTGAAGTTTTCCATCTATAATTTCCCAATCTATCTTTACGTCCCGTGTCAGTGACGGGAGGTAACCATAATTTGATACAGTAGGATGGAATACAATTTTCCGAAGCAACGAGTACTTCCTCAACTGTGAAGTGAAAAGATTGCCCTTTGGATGATGCTGAGATCATAGGGTTGTAGTGCTATTTAGTCTGTGGTTGTAGTGCGATGAATGAGGTGGGTAGCTGGGTAGTGTTAATTTAAGCGCTCATTACATTTTCAATTTGCAGTACGCTAGGTGAGCTAAAATTGTATAGTGTTATACAGTTAGCAATTCAGAATATTATTGATATTGCACGGGCTTACCCACGCTGAATAGAATAGAATAGAATAGAATAATTTTTATTGTCATTAAGTAACAGTTCCTTAACAATTTTAACTAAAAAAAATAATTAAGAATGCTCCTTTATTGGACTCGTCAAAAGGTAATTACAATATGTTACAAAAGCATTTGGTAATATTACTGAGTTAGCATACTGCAAATTGGATATGTTATGGCTGATTAATTTTATCTGTGCCACGCTGTTTTATCTGCGTAGATTATCAGGAACATATTTGAGAAAACTTTTAACACGTAAGTAATTAGATTTTCAGGGATTATTTCCTTCTGGTCACTTTTTAACATTACATTTCTACTCCCGAGGATACTGACTTGAGCTCTGTTTATTATTTGTAGGTACATAATTTGTTATTTGCGTTATCAACATAAAAAAAAAACAAATAAAAACAGATTATATTTTCAACATACTTGTAATTTGTAAATGTTTTTTTTTTTGTAGTATTTCTAAAATCTTGCGACTATTGTAGGTCGCAAAGAATATTACAATTACAAAGTGATTTGTAAGTAATAATGGATAGTTGTTCTCCTGACAAGCTTCAAAATATTTCAGAAAGTTACATACAAAGTGACGTTTTTCCATTAACTGGTTTTTCAAACACAAAATTAGCTACACAGTAAGCTTGTCATGAAAAACCGTTGGAAATATGTTAATTTGTAAACAGCGCGAACTCTCACCTACTTGCTCTCTCATTTTCCTTGCAAGCGACATGTCTATGTACTTGAAAGAGCATGAAATATGCATAGTCATGGTGAGTCTATGCATTTTATTATCTTTGGCATACAAAACTCAGAAAATAGACTGGTTTACTATACTTTCTTTGAAGGTTTTCGTACCAACTTGTAGCATTGTTATTCATTTCTCAAAATTTAGTTTTGCATTTTTTTGTAAAATATTTTAGTTGGAAGTTTATTCAATTCTTCTTTTGCGTCCTCTCCTATTCCTATTCCCATTATTTGGGGTCAAGATGTCTGTTGAGGGAGATTATTAAATTGTTTAGATTATTTTAACAGCATATATCTAATACCAGAAGCGTTTCATGCTTACTTTTCTGCTTCCAAATAGGTAATAAATTTGGCGTTCTTCAAAAGGGCTGTCAATAGACTTAAGGGTCGGCAACGTATCTGTGATGCCCCTAGTATTATAGGTATCCATAGACAATGGTGATCGCTTACCATCAGGCGGCCCGTTAGCTTGTACGTCACCACCTTATTTTTATAGCATAAAAAAAAACGATTGAATCAGGCGTTACTTTGCGGAAGTTCATCTTCAAAATGGTTACTTGAACTAGTTTTCAAAATAGAATAAGAAATTCATATTCCTTGAGCACTTAATGCGGAATTACACTAGATATTAGTTTAAGTAACAATAATAATAATAATAATAATCATTTACTTAAAAGTGTTTTAAACTTTCATGCGTGTACGATAAGAATGGGCTGATTTGATTTTTGTACTTATTTTTCATCGTTTCGTTTGCCTTGTATTTATTTTGACGTTGAATATGTATGTTATCGTGCGTAAATAAAAATATTAACAACGATAAGTAAACCAAAGGTTTACCAGATTATACCTTGGAAAACCAAGATTATAAGTCCATTGTTTCACTGTAGTTAAATCATAAAACGAGAATGTAATTTGATTTTCGCTATTTAACTTGCATTAAAATGGAGCAGTTAAACGATTAAACTACGCTTTAGTTCTTTACTTATCTTATCTTATATAGGAGACTCATAGTCTGCTATATTTGTCTATGATAAGTAGACGTTTACATTTCACACGCAGTTTCTGCGTTGTTTAGACAAAACTATTTCTAGAGAACTTATGGTAACCATTGGCTCAGTTGGTGACTGCCTCAGTGGCTCAGTTGGTAGTGAACCTGCCTGCTGAGCTCGGGGGCGTGGGTTCGATTCCCACCTAGGGCAAACATTTATGTGATGAACATTTGTGTTTGTTCTATGTCTTGGTGTTAATATGTATGTATTTAAAAATATCTAAATATATGTATATCAGTCTCTGGCCGCCGTAGTACAAGCTTTGCTTAGTTTGGGGTCAGGCGACCGTGTGTGGAAGTGTCCCGAACTTATTTATTATTATTTATTCATCATCCTGCATTGCAATCCGCCGTGCAGGACTGCGAAGTCATGCAGAATGGTGAACGTTGTCGCAGCCCGCATCGCGTCCGGCAACGACGTGTAGGATGCTAAGCAGGGTGGTGTGTGAGCTACGTCCTGCTTCGCAGTCCTGCACGGCGGCCTGCAAGGTAGGATGGTGAATGGTTACCTTTAGTAGAGCAAATTATTGAACTAAAAAGCTTATGCGGTTGACAGTCAGCAGTAAAAATAATTATCTGTTTATTTTTCTCATTCAGTTTTGCGATTATGATATCCAATGTGGTTAACAGCATGTTATAATAATATACTCCGCCAGGTATAGCATTCCAATCACGTGGGCAACACATAATGACGTCAATCGATGCTTAAGCAGGACCGAATTAAGTTATTTACAATAAGTTCGAAAGAGACGGCATGACGACGACGAGTGACGTCATTACGTGTTTTTGGATCATGGTTAGCAGTAACACACAGTCACACCTCCAGCGCCGCACGTGCTTATGCGTCTATTTTAGTACACGATGCTTTAGTAACATTGAACCACATGAACCAGTTTCTCATTATCTTTAGGAACTTATCAATTGAAGTTGACTTTCTCTTACGAGCATTTTAGCAAACATACTTTGTCGTGTTACGGAGTGTTCACAGAAACAGCAATGTCGCCGACTCGCCGACATATCCCGTCGACATTAGGCTTGATTTCTTTGGAATTAAGCCGCCGACATCATGTAGGTGTCGGCGACTTTGGTATAAGACTCTCTTAGTTTGGTGCAAACTCCGTTGGGATGCAAATTTTTGGGTAGGAGGAATCTGTTAGATTAGTAAGACTACTTGCAGAAGCTTGGGTTATCGTTTTTCACTGCTTAATAACTGTTTTTTAGGGTTCCGTACCCAAAGGGTAAAACGGGACCCTATTACTAAGACTTCGCTATCCGTCTGTCTGTCCGTCTGTATCTCATGAACCGTGAAATTTAGACAGTGGAAATTTACACAGATGATGTATTTCTGTTGCCACTATAACAACAAATACTAAAAAACAGAATAAAATAAATATTTAAGGAGGCTCTCATACAACAAACATGATTGTTTTGCCGTTTTTATAGAAAACATTACGAAACCCTTTATGCGCGAGTCCGGTTTAAGTTAACTGCTCAATACAATTATACATACCTATTATACGGATAAATTTTCTTGCGCCACCAAGATTTATAAGCTAACCCTGAGTTAATATGAGTTAATAGAGTGTCATTAACCTATTGCCTATTGCTTTTTAACTTAACGAAATTTAACAACTTAACTCCGTATCTTCTGCAAAGATAGAGTAAATAGCAGTGGCGGATACAGGTATTGGGTTGCTAGAGTCTTGGGACAAGCTAGGTCAACTCAGTAGTTGGCTAAGCTTTAACAATATTAAGCAACCAGGCTTGATCAAAATGTTTTTATTTCATCCAAAGGTTGCCTGGAAGAGATCGCTTTTAAGCGATAAGACCGCCCATTTCCGTCCTATATGTAAAGGTTTAGTTTAGTTTTATATTTTATTTGGTGTGAATAAAGAGCATTGTATTGTAACAACTTTTTCGACACTGTGGACCCACATTTTTGTGGAGGACTTTAGCCTCTTAGCCCCTCCCTCCCTCCTGGATTCGCTACTGACAGGTTATTATCATAATCGTTGTGATGCAATTGACCTACTCTACAAACTTTTACAATATTTGCAACTCAGATTTATTTACCTTATCTCTGAACTAAACGTGTACAAAATGGAAATCGTTGTTGAAGAGCTATTTTGTATCGCTGTAAATACTTAAAATAAGTAATTAAGTGTTTACCGGTATTATAGAATAATTTAGTACTTAAGTACTTAAATAACTTAATAAGTGACTGACACGTAAAAAATAACAAATCTCGAAGTTTACAAATATTTTTATATTTACTCAAGAGGTAAAACGAGGGTAGTTTTTATACTCACATTCAACAAAACTCCACAGACAACAAAACTAATGCATCTCACTGCCACTCACACAGGCACTAAAACGCACACAAAGAAACAGATCAGCGATTACCGAACAGATGTGACGCAAGACTGAAGAAAGTAAAAGTAGGTATCCGCGATCGCAGTTCGAATTCCAATTCGAATTTTGAAATTGCGCGCGTCGCGTGCGCGTGCTCACCTGGCGCGGTACAGACTGCGCCCGCGCCGGTCAAGGACCGACCGTACCGCAACCTGTTCCAGCGGATGTTCAGCCACCGAAAAGATAAACTACAGAAAAACTGATCCTGAGAATGTTAAGCTACTTTTTCTGCACTGCTGCGTTGTTTCTCTGAAGATTTGCAAGCATACAGAAGACAAGACATTGACTTTCGAAAGATCCGATTCTAGAATCACATTCGCTGTGACGTTATTCCGATCCATCATTTTTTATCGTCCTATGCGTGTAAGCTAGATGACCTCCAACAAGATTTTGAATTGTAACCTGGTTTAAAGGTACATTGAAAAAATAATTGATGGAGTTGAAATTATTGCAAGATTTCCCTTGCAATAATTTCAACTCTATCAATTTTTTTTAAATCTTTGCACGTGTAGTGTTTTATAGGTACAGCTACAGTGCAGACCTGGGCCGGTACCTTTTTAGGTTCAGCCGCTGACGCTACGCGACCATGAATCTTATTGCGGGGCGATACGATTCTTAGTCGCGCAACATCGGTGGCTAAACCCAAAAATTATCGCAATAAGATGTCACGGTACAGACCGTCGAGTATATAGAAAACTGCACAGTATACGCGTTACTGTGCGATCTGTGCATGTAATACAGCATCTGCAGCTCGCCGATCAGCTTCTCTGTAAATTGTCTACTCACTGTGTAGGGTTGCCAATACACAGGGAAATTAAAAGACATGCATGGCTGAACAATTGTGGAGAAGGCGGTAATTAATTTTGTGGTGTGCTATGGAGCTTGAAGCGATGCTATAATGAAGCCTGCATATGCGTATTCTATTGATTTTACGTTTTTTACGCTTAAACTCGTACTAATGTACGCAAATAGCAACGTAAGAAAATGAACCATGAGTAGAAATAGGTCTTATTGCTCTCAGAACTTTTTGTTGTGTCTACTAGCACGAGTTAATAGACTAGAATAAATACAGAATAAGTTAACATGAAGACTTAACACATTAAGTCACTATTTTTAAATACTTAGGTACTAGGCTTAGACCTTCTTACCAAGATACTAGGTACATAAAACACTAATAAAAACGTACTTCGTTCTACACGCTCAATAAGAAGTTTGTTTGATAACAATGCAAAGAAACTGATTGGTTTCTCTATGAACAACAAAACACTATGTAGCAATATATGTAAACGTATTAAATAAGGAAAAAACTCTTCGTACATTCTTCTTATTACGTAGTTTTTTTAGTGAAAAAAGACAAAGTAGGAAAACAAACAAATATTATATTAACTCAAGGCTAGCTTCGAACTTTGATGGCGCAAGACGATTTTTCAATTAAACCTCTGATGGCCAGTTACCTCCGAGTTAAAAAGATAGCCCGACCTTATGCCTTAGCCTTTAGAAGGACTCACTTAGCCCTTATGGTCCTTATAAGGGCTAAGGACTTGCCACATCAAGGACTGCCAACAACATCAACATCAATCATCAACATCTGCCCATAAGAGGCTAAAACTGATAAATCGTCAATATCGTCATGCGCCACGAAATGTTAAAAGCTGACTTTGAGTTAACACAATATTAGAGTGACATTTATAACAAATTTGAGGTTAAATTAACTCTGCATAGAATATTAAAGGAAGCGAGGATAGCCTAGTTAGAGAAGGCCCGCCTCTCAAGTCAGAGGGGGTACAAATCCAGCCGACGGCACGCACCAATTTGTTCATTGTGTGAACATATGTGCGTATTGTATGTCATCTGCTACATGACTGGAGCCCGGTGTGTGGCAACAGGCTCGCCCCCTGTCACATTTTGGGACTGAATATCGTCCGGCGAAGTGTGGGTGTTGTATTACACCTCTGCTAGCCCCCTCGGGGGAAAGGCGTGACGATATGTTATGCATTGAATATAACTATCTTCTGTAAGTGGTCCTTAGTTTCTTAGTCCTTAGCTGCCTTAGTCTTAGTCCTTAGTCCTTAGTTGGTCCTTGGTTTGTTACTTCATCTTTATATGTACACAGTTTTAAGCAATACAAGTCTACAAGTAAGGAAAGTATGGTAATCAAAGATCAAGCATTTGAAAGACTGCCATCTTAGCGGATATGTCACACAAATGAGTGTGCCAATGAGTGAGAGCCTTAAAAGCTTCTAACCATGCGCGGAGAAGGTCGTTATTATTCACGTCAGTAATAAGTATAGCTCAACTAACTACCTATTAGTTATTACAGTAATTACAGCAAGTACTAAAAAAACATGTAGTTTTGTAAAAAAAACTTAGATTAACTCCACCTCGCGGTTTGCATTTATAATATTACCAGTGTGATAATATTGTAACTTGGTAAGTAAATAACTTAGGTACTTCTAATGATTCTACTACGTATATATTTTTTTCTTAGCACAAAAATGGCTTCATAACGAACAATAGCTGGACAATACAGTTTTTTTCCTACATACATACGTCTCTACAGATACGTTTTTGTCCTAGTCTTTGGCACAATGCCCTTTGGTTAAATAACCCTTACATGTAGAAGTCGTATAAATAGACAAAAATTTACTTACCAACATAAGTAATAACCATATAAACTCTTAGCTTGGCATAGATTTAAGATGAAACTATTACCTACTTACGTTGACTCAGTTCCAAAATTACCCGCGTCTCTTTTCATCATCATTTTTTTAATATGCAAGGATTTACTATTGTTTATTGTTACTAATGAATTCGTGGTAGGCATGGTACAATAATATACTCCACCAGGTTTAGCATTCCGGTCCCGTGGGCAACACGTAGTGACGTCAATCGATGCTTAAGCAAGACCGAAATAAGTCATTTACAAATAGTTCGAAAGAGACGGATGACGATGACGAGTGACGTCATGACGTGTTTGCTCCCAGACCTTGGTTTTTGGGATCATGGTGGTAGGTTTCTCTATCAACATTTGCGCTAAGAAAACCTGGCTAACGTGTCTCATAGAGGATGCGAAAAGCTCTCATTTGGCTCCATTCGAGACGTCTTTCACACGCCGTCTTTGAACGAAATGACACAGGGCTGCATCAGGTCGTAGACTCTAGAACCCAAAAAAAAAACAGATATCTTAAATGAAAAATATTTCATCAATTTGTAGATATCCCAGATGAGAAAATCTTTTTCTAATTTTAGTTTGATAATTTATCGAATCAATAAGTTTTTTTTTCTACTTACTTATATAGGCTCTCAGACTACCCTCACTGTATTGGAAGTTTGTGTACAGGGTAGTTTTGAAGTATAAGTTAGTAAGTAATCATTAAATAAATGTATGCCTACTGCCTATTATTATGCATATGTACCAATGAAACATGTAAAGAGTGCTCGATGAAGTTAGAGTTAAATTAATGTTCTTTTGGTCATATTGGGATTTATTCATCAATACTTACCTATACTACTATTTTTTTCATGTAGATGAATCCAGTTGATAAATTGCCGCAGTTTCTCAATCCGGCCCAGCGCCATTGAGGCTTCAATGTGGGCCACACCGTCTTTTGTTTGCTCCTGGCTAATATCCAACGAGCAGCCCATTTTGAGGTGTGCCACTGGGATGGCTTATGCTAAATAGAGGTTGTTATATAGCAGTACTGGCAGCTAGGTACTTCGTAGTATTATAGCTGATAGGTAGCTTCACTTTGCGTAGCCTGCACGAAACGATTATTCATTGATCGAGTCAATGAATAATCGTTTCGTGCAGGCTACGCATTAAAGCACCACTATTATCTTGGACCATATATAAGGTAGAAGCAGTACGAGAACCTAAAAATGGACCGCATAAATTAGGTGCATGCACAGTGCACACAATTCACCATAGTCACAAACAAACTATTTTTCAACTATTTTTACTATACTTAACTGTTAAATGATATTAATGAATAATTTTTATATTTGACATAATTATCAATTATTATTGTTCTGACATTCGTTTTTGATTATAAATATTCAACTGTGACGTGTAACTATAGGAGTTATCAATAAATTTTGATTTCTGATTTCAAACGCAACCAGTCGCATAGTGATAATTATTGTTGTCTTGTTCTCGCTTTAGTCTCTTGCACGTATTCTATGTTTGTTATTGATACACGTAAGATAATACTGTCAATGAAGCTGTGTAGTGCCTGTTGGCTTGTAGTTGTATATGGCTCACGAGCTGTGTACTAGAAATTATACTCGTGCCGCTTCTTCCATAAATTATTTCGATGACTGTTTTAGAGTTGTAGATATACGCGGCGCCTGCCGCTTACTATCAGGCGGGCCATTTTCTATGATAATTACAGTAGATTTGCAAAAAAAAAAACCAAATAACTACTAATTCCTTCAACTTATCTGCCAACAAGGTGTTAGTAAACTCGTCGACAATTCGCGCATAAAAAAGATTTGAACGCGGCCTAGCATTTTCCGGTCACTTTTTTAGCAGAAGGATATTGCTCGAAGCGGCAGTGGATCAAATTGCACAACTAAAGTCTAACTACAGGTACAGACACCTTAAATTATCGGCACTGTTGTGAAAATAACGACTCCGTAGAGGAAAAAGTTAATTTCCTACACCGCTCGTGTGTCGTAAATTTTATCATATGAATTTGCCTTGTAAATTTTAACGCCTCGTGCATTATTGTATTTTTTTAGTGCAGAGCCATGGCTATTTTCATTACTTTGTGGTTTTTTTTTTAGAAAAGTACTTGGACATAGATATTTTAACATTGTTGTTTGTTTGTTTTTAAATTCAAGGTTGAAACTGCTAAATTTGAAATTTGTAAATATTACTGACCTAGTCAACGGGTGAGCGTTAGCGAGTAAAGCGTCAATGCCTAAGCTTTGACAAAACTGCTTTTGTATCCAAATTTCGAATCTTTGTCTACGCAATTTTGTCTAATTACAAATCCTTATTCCAATATTCGAGATATTTTCTGGTCTTTGTCTCTCTCGTTTCAAAAGTCAAAGGAATGAAAGGGACCAGATCTCATCTCACGCGTTAGAATAGGGGGCCAGGTCGACCCTCAGGTGTAACCCCCGTTATGCTCGTTGCCCACCAAAAAGTCCACAACCTCTTTAGAAGCTAATCGCCATGACAACAGTAAAATGTTACTATTGACAAAATAGGAAAGATTCTGACAGATTTTAGAAATTTTACAGACATTATAAAATGTTTTTTTGTGAACAATAAGAGAGAGTGTAATACAAGAGAGAAAAGATGAAGTTATTAAAGTTCCACCTCCGCTACCACCCCCCGGGGATCGTCCTGGAATACCTGCAAAAGGGAGTGGTCAAGAACAGGGAGATCGACCTTCTTGACCTGAATTCCAAGTAAGGATTTCTTCTGAGTGATCTGGGTGTCTTCAAGTCTCTAGTGAATCGATTTCTTGTAGGCAAGCGTGTCGCATCGTACGTCGTATAACTATATTAACATCAGGCGATGTGGCCGGTCAAATATGCCAAGCCTAAAACTGAATTTCAAAGGCTTCCTCTATAAAATAAAATTCAACAAACATATCATAACATATGGTCACGCCTTTCCCCTGCAGGGGCTGCCAGTGGTGTAATACAACACCCACACTTCGCCGGACGGTATTCAGTCCCAATTGTGACAGGGGGCGAGCCTGTCGCTATACACCGGGCTCCAGTCATTTAGCAGATGACACACAATCCGCACATATGTTCACACAATGAACAAATTGGTGCGTGCCGTCGGCTAGGTATGAACCCGATCCCTCTGGTTTGAGAGGCGGGCCTTCTCCAACTAGGCTATCCTCGCGTTCTATCATAATAACATGTATAAGTATGTACTCGCCTGATGATAAGCAGTGATGCAGCCTACGATAGAGCACGCTTAGAAGAAACCGATTCACTCGATCAAAATGTTCCAATTGTTCCAGTTAAATTAACTTTTGATCTACCGTCTTACACAGAATACTCCCTATTACGTTACTTACTCTAATGAAAAATGCGAAAGCTTTTCCACTTACTTTAACATTAAGAAACTCCTTTATTGTGATTAAAAATTCAGACGTGTTCGGTCTACGTTGGTCTATCTTGCACGGTTCACTGATTTCTATGTAGCTAGGTAACAAAAGTCATCGTACTATATTTAAGTAGATATTTAAATAACTACTGCTTTCTATTAGTTATTCCCATTGTGACCATTGTCTACACAAACCGAATCTGTAGGTACCTAGTAAATAGTTCAAGATGTGAGTTTGTTAAAATTTTAATGTTAAATAATGTTTATTAGTAAACCCGTGATTTGAAATTTTCCTGCAGTTTTCAAGGTATGAAGAGAAATGTATGTCTTGATTCTACTTATATGATATTATATCCTACTCAATCCAGGTAGAACGACACGGTAGGTACCTACTATTCTTGTAATGTAGGTACATGACCGGCTATTCTTGTACTGTCTATAGTTCCGACCTGCAAGAAATAGCCAACCGCCTCTCTCAAAAGGAGGCCCTAATAACCGATGACGTCAGGGAACAGCTCGACCACTGCCTCGACATGCTGAAGAAGCGCATTGAACACGAAGGTCCCGCCGGAAAGAGGTTTTACATCTACAAGACCATGCAGACGCACGTGCTACCGCTCACTAACGTCGCCTTTGATAAGTCTGGAAAGAGGTAAGACAGCCTAGGGAACCCCTTAGCATCCCTAAAGCCATCTAGCCAGGGACGGCATGGGAGACTACCGGAATGGGTCTAGACTTTATTTAATTTAGCTCTTCTGTGAAGTCTAGAGATGATGTTGGTATTTTAAATATTAAAAAAACAGGCTAAAGATCAAGACAAAAGGCAAAATCGGAATTATTTATAATTTAGCGTAGTAATTTGTAATGTGGCGTATAATTTGGCGTAGAGGTAACTGTACCCAGTATTAAACAATTGTTATTCTGTACTCTGTAGAAGAGCGAAAAACTGCTCGACATATTAATGATGTTTTCTTTGCTAAAACAACATTCATTCACTTAGCTTAAAGACTTTTTATGCAGCTTAAATTATTGCTAAATATATTAATTATTAACATTATTGAAGCGCCAGGTGACGCTAGCGCTAGCCGCTTACCCTTAACAAATCAACAAATTTTAATTTAAAGCCTAAAAAAATAATGCCTTCTCCAGATGTTTATCAGGCAGCTACGACCGTACTTGCAAGCTGTGGGATGTGGACACCGGCCAGGAGCTGAAGACCTTCAGCGGCCATCAGAACGTGGTTTACTCTGTCGGCTTTAATTTCCCTTCTTGGTAAGAATAACAACAACGTAAACAAAATAAATCAGTTTAACTTTTTTTGCAGGGACATACATTAATTAAGTACATACATTTATTTCTGTAGCGCTGAAACTAAATTCTATACATCATCTAGCTACATCTAGTTATAACATCATCTAGTTACTTCGTACACGATACTCCGCAAGTCTTGTATACCCGACGATTTTGCTCTCCAAGCGACTACCGCACTGCAAAATTCAAACAGGTTCGTACACAGGCACACGTCGCCGAGATTTTGTTTGGTATTGCAGTAATTGCTTAGAGACTGAAGTCGTCGGGTATCGAAGACTTGTGAAGCGATGTGTACGAATGGCCTAAGTGTGCTTGGAGATTCAACAAACAAGCGTCGTGACATTGATCATGGAGTCGATCGAAACAAAACAGGTTCTTAGTTACACAGAAAGTTGAAGCGTTTTTCTAATGACGTCAAAACTGCAAATACGTTTCTGCTATGAGTCGCCTAAAAGTTAAAGTTAGCTAAGAAAGTGGTTTATAGCAAATAAAAATATTCTGACTGTGATAACTTTCCTGCTGTTTTATGATATGGCAAAACACGCGATGCGATATTCCAAATCAGACCGCCTAGCCGTAGGCACAGAACATAATTAATAATACTCCGTAAGCGAGAGTGTACGACGCTCTCATTGTGTCTAATATTGCCTAATCTGGCCCGACCACAGATCATAAAAAGTAAAGAGAGATATGAGTGGACCCGACCTAGATCGAAAGCCTTGGCCACATGTAGGTATAAGAAGTCAAACAGCTGATGACCTGCTTGGATTCGAAACTTTTTGCCAAATAAACAGACAAAAAAAACAAGAGTTTTCTTTGCAGTGATCGTGTAATATCAGGCTCGTTTGACAAGTCCGCTCGAATATGGGATCCGTCGACGGGTGACTGTCTCGCCACTCTGTGGGGTCATACGGGAGAGGTGGTCGCGGCACAGTTCAGCCCAAAGAGCGACTACGCCGCGACCGGCTCTATGGACTGCACGGCCAAGCTGTTTGACGTGCGAACTGGTAAGGAACCCTAACAACGTACTGCCTCCCCTTATCAGGAACCTTTTTTTAGTTGACCGAGCGAGTAGCGAGCGAAGCGCCTACGCTTCAGCTGCGACAAAAATGCTTTCGTATGTCTGATTTCTGTCCGGATCTTCATCCGGAGTCTGGATCTCTGTCCGGATCTTTATATTCCTCTACAGGTCGCATTTCTTAACTGATTCGCAAGCTGTAGATGAAGATAAACGTCAGCCGCGAGCTCGCAGAGCCACAAGTTTAAAAGGTGGGGGTAGAGGATCTTCGCAAGAATGTCCCGATACGCCTCCACATACAACAACGAAGGGACATCCAACATTGCCCACCCGGACTTGATGTAAAGTGTAGTTAGAACTACCCCCAGCTATTTCTTAAAGTCCCTTTTCAGTAGACTCTGGTAAGAAGCCCTAGCCACTATGACACCTATAGCATATCAACCCGTACGAAGCTATTTAGAATTCTATGCCCGTACCAAGAGGTAATTAGGGCGGATGTGCGCGCAATACGGTATTGTGATTTCAGACACAAATGAAGTAGGTTGGGTTAAAAAATTGCTGCCATTGAGAGCCGCCCAGTCTCTGTGTCCTTTTGAGTAAGAGAATAATGATGGCAAAACCTAAATCAAACGAGCCTTTTTAATTAAATTTAGATTTTGTGGTCTTTATATTTCAGGGACTGAAATCCACTCTTATCTGGGCCACACGGGCGAAGTGATCGCGCTACAATTTGACCCCAATGAAGGCCAGCGCCTAATCACTGGCTCTTTCGATGGAACCATATCTATGTGGGACACCAGGGCTAAGGAGTAAGTCGCATTCTAGTAAATTTTGTAACGCCTGGCTAAATACTTTTAGCAAAGATATGAAGCACTATTATAAGTGCTGGTGTTTGAGCGTCCGAACTCCGATTGATAGTCTCAGCGACGAAATACACTTCTGCAAATTGCTCAAAGCGTTTGCTCATAAAATTTTCGAATAACCATTATCTGCAACGTGGGAACTATCTACGCTCTTTTTAGTTCAAAAATAAGGGGCAAGCGAGGCGCTCCGTGGTCAGTACCCTGTAGAAATGGAGTGATGGGTTTGAGATCACCCATTATCTGCAAACGGATTAAAGTATTCTTAAGAACTGGAGTTTCCATAGACTCATGTCCCACCTCACGCGTTATTCAATTTCGCTTCTCCGATTGTTTTTTTTTTTTTTTTGTATTAGTCTTTTGGTTTTTCGTGTCTTTATCCCATGATCGTCCGTCAGTCGCGTGGCAGTGCTGAGCGGACACGACGGCGAAATATCGAACGTGCAGCTGAGCTGGGACAGCTCGCTGGTGGGCTCCTCGTCGCTGGACGGCAGCGCTAAGCTCTGGGACGCGAGGAATACCGCTTGCCTCGCCACCGTCGCCTCGCACACTGACGAGGTAACACAATTGGATACAGTTAAGCATAGTTAGTCCAAGCGCCATTTTCGTTTTTTTGGGAAATTACATAAACGCGTTTTTATTAGCAGGAGGTTTGCATTTGTATCGTCTGAAAGTAAATCTATTTATATCGAAGCTTCTATTTGTAATTTAACATATTACAAGAAAAAAACACAAAATAAGTATTTATTTTGGAAGATATAGCTAAAATGCACTTGGACTCTCAATAAATATGATGTTCTCATTTTGCGAAACGAGTCCAAGGGCCATAAATAGCTAAAAATGCACGTGAACTCGCAACAATATGCTGTTCTCATTTTGCAAAACGAGTCCAAGGGACATTAATGTCCATTTCCTATCGATTAAATAAAAAATATATTTTTTTCCATACTTGCTTAGCATCATAAATTGGTAGATGATAATGAGGACTGAGAAAAATAAATGAAAAGCTATGAAAATGGCATGTCTGCAATATTACAGACAGGATAATATCAACTAATATTAATATTAACTATAATGTTAACTTAGACGGACAGATGTTTGATGATAAGACAGATGTTTGATGAGAACATATCGAGTAAGATAGAGTAGGTAGATACTAAATCTACTCTAGACATGATCTGGATCAAAATCTAAATGACCATTAAAACCTTCAATATAATCATCAATCGTGTCGTCTGAAATCATTTTTTTTATAAAATGACATAGCGTTTAAATCTTCCATTATTTTTCTGAAACAGGCTTTCCTGTAGCCCAAAGCGTTACCATTTATTTAAAACATTAGTGTCCTCTTCTACCTTTTTTCTCTCTCTACATCAATTTCTACGCTTTCTTCCTCTTCTACACTTGTCTCGACATTTATTTAATGCATGATCTTTTTTTAGGCCTCCATCAGGTCACTTAGAGAGCAGCTTTTGTGGCACTGAGGGCAGGACATTGGATGTCCCATGGTTTGTGTTGCGTCGCAGCCACACTCGTGAGAACCCGTGTCAGAGAACCCCCACTTGCTCATGTTGAACTTGCAGCGAAGTCTGTTTAGCGAGTTCCACGTGGGCTACGTCAAGTCGTTGCCTGGGGGGAGTTCCTCTGCCGGTTTTACGAACTCTTGTGATGGTGCGCACCTTTCCAGCCACAGTTTGTAGCAGGACTCTCGGGGATGGGTGGGTAACGCCTTTGTGGAACTGAGAAAACCTTTGCGACTCTTGAGGCGGTTGACCGGGAGGTAAAAAACTGTAGAGTGGGTGTCTTGGGTTTTGTTCTTGCTTATATTTTTAGTAGAGCAATCGACAGCTCTGCGGAATTTTAGGGGAACAATGCCGGCAAGAGGGTAAAAAGATTTTAGGGGGTGGGTTTCAAGCAGCCAGTTATTTTCTGCATGTTTCATTGAGTGCAACATCTACTTCCTTAGCATGGGAGGAACGGTGTCACACTGGACACGCGTATTTCCCAGCTGAGAAACTGGTGCTAGCCTGGATGTGCGCAGTACTTGAGGTGAGGTGCCTCATGAGGTGGAAATGAGGCGGGAGAGTAAATTGTTCCTTTAACTTTTAATTTTGTTTTCATACAGTGCTGTTTGTAAGTCAGTGGCCTGTCATGTTTTACTCTTAGGTTGGTTGGGCTGTAACAGTGCTTTATAGCGATGTCTCGCCAGGATATGTAGAGTGAGCGTCCGCCTTGACGGTTTCGGAGATGGAAGGCGCATGACTGGATCTTGGACGGATTTGGTCGTTAGCTATTCTCGTCGTAGTATTTCCTGATGTCTTCCAGGGGGCTCCTGTGAGTATCATCTCATTTTATTCTTATTATTATTCGAGGTGAGGGCGTTAAGTCCTGCACTGATCGCAGTCCCACTTGGGGTGTTTTGTGCATTTCCCCCTGCCAGCACTTACCCGAGCCAACCCAACTCCTTAAAATACCGGAGTGAAGCTCTGGGGCGCTGGCATAGTTGCTCCAGTGGCGTAGATAGTAATCAAATAATATACCTTTGCCGCTGCTGAGTCATTTCTAATTGTGGCGGCAGGGAGAGAAGGAAGTGAGTAGTTAACTTCAACTATTTTTATGCATCACAAGCCTATGCGACAAATGCTTGGATTATTGGGTTACGTTTGGAATCAAACTTACGTTTCTAGTTCTGCAAAACTAGTCCAAGTAACAAACAATTGTCGCGTGGACTACTTATGCATAACACTACGTCGTTTGGGCTTGTAATGTATAAATGGAAATGTGTTTTCTTATTATACAATTTGGTTGTTATTTTTAAATTGGTTATTGGACTTGTGTTGCGTATCGAAATATACCATTTGCTATAGAAGGCGCTTGGACGGGGTATCAAAAAATACCACTTAAGAGTTCAACTGCTACAAGAGTGCTTTTTCTATGGCTAAATTATGCCCTAAGGATTACAAAAATGCAAAAAAATCAAAAAATGGAATTTGGCGCTTGGACTCGTTATGCTTAACTGTATCCAATTGACTGATTAGCTTAGTTAGAGCTTAGAGAGCTTCAAAATTTTTTGGGTTTTAAGGTTTGGATTGAAGGCATAAAAAAGGCATTCCGTTCACTTGCAAGCTCACTGCCAAAAGGATTTTATGTGGCAAAGTATAAATTCGTTTTTCCTTTATACAATTGCGTAGCGATCAGCGCTAAGCTTTTAAGTAGACGAAGCCCGGAGGGCTCTGACTTGATTACACAACATCAAGAACTAGAGCCTACATTGTCAATAAAAACTGAATTTGTAACTCCTTGTCTGGCAGGTGCTGGATATCTGCTTCGACTGGGCCGGGAATCGAATGGCCACTGCATCCAGCGACTGCTCCGCGCGCGTCTACGACGTGAAGGCAGACTTCAAAGAGCTTGCAGTTATGAAAGGACACCGGGAAGAAGTCTCCAAGGTACGCCTCACACTTTGAAAATGCCAGGCCTAAAAGCATGTCTACCTATGCAATAAATAGGCCTGCTTGAAAACCTACCTGGGAGAGGTCACTTTTAGCCATAAGAACACACAGCATACACAGGTTTTAAAGTTTTAAAGAGTTTTTTGTTTGGGTTTCACTGATGTAAAACAAACACTATAAAGAGTTTATCTATTTAAATATTTTAAATGCATGGGAGAATCCTTATTTTCATTTGTTTTGTGCTGTAGGTTTGCTTCAGCCCCGCTGGGGGGTGTTTGCTGACCGCCTCAGCTGACAGAAGTGCTCGTGTGTGGAACACCAATACTGGCAACTGTGTTCAGGTGAGACATGTTAAGTCTTGGTACTGAATATGAACAGAATTTATCATAATTATAGGTTGTGAAGTTAATCCTAACTCGTAACTATAACATTATAAATGCGAAAGTATGTTTGTTGGCTCGTTTGTTTGTTTGTTTGTTTGTTTGTTGCGCTTTAACTACTCAACTTTAACTACTCAAGAAATGTTGCATACGGTACGTTGTAAGGGGTGCAGAAAAGGACAATAAGATTACCTTTAATTTCGAATAAATTATTGGTTCACGTGGGACTGCAAGTGAAACCGCGGAGAGCAAATAGTCCACCGAGCGACCGTTAGCGAGCGAAGCGTCTAATCTTCAGCTTCGGCAAAAAAAAATTCGTATGTCCAGCGTCTGTCCGGCTGACTTATTTTCGCGAGATCTTCAGCTCACTAGTTTATTTATATAGAGATCGTGAGGTCTCACTTTGGAGATAACTACCAAGCTACCAACATAGATCAAATATACTATTCCCAACAACTCTCACCTATACCCAACCTATACTGTACGGGAATAATATAGACTAATCTTTTCATCTTTTAACACTATGCCACTAGTGACGTATCTCCCCCCGGCGCAGGTTCTCGCCGGCCATCAAGGCGAGATATTCTCGTGCGCGTACTCGTACGCCGGGGATGCCATCATCACCGCCTCCAAGGACAACTCGTGCAGGATCTGGAGGTGACTCGACTGGTGGATGTAGACCATCCAGCAGAGAGACCAGCGGGGGACGTGAGGCGTAAGGCTGAATGAAATAGCACAAGATTAGGTTTACAGAAAGACGACTTTATTTACCGCTCGGCTACGACCTTGCTGCCTTCAGCGGAAGGCTAGAGCCGTGCGGCGAGCAGTGAGAACGAACAGAAGAGAAGTGTTAGTGCAATCTGCAATTCGCATGACATTTAAAAAACGGACTTTCCCAAAAAAAACATCATCAGAACTGGATCTAATTAAAAAAGGGAAACTAATTTGAAAATATACCTCCAAAAAAATCCAAATTGGTTTATGTGATGGGGTTCTGAGATAGCAATTTTAAAAAATACAACCTAAGTATTATTACTATTAAAGTATTGAGAACCTCCTTCTTTTTTGAAGATTCAACGAACTTGCTACACGACGTGCTGCCGCCGCTGAGCTAAAACTCGTGGCCGAGTGCAGTTGACGTTTGTTGAGTTGACCAATGGTCGTCGTATCATATAAAATTATAGATAGATAGATAGATAGATAAACTCTTTATTGTTCACACCACAGATAACATAACAGCAAGAGAAATATAATGATAAAACTTATTAAATAGTGTAACAACTGGCGGCCTTATCACTAAAAGCGATCTCTTCCAGCGATTTCTTCTTCAAATTATCCCTATTACTAGTTATCGATGCTCTTAAGCTAGATGAAAGACCGGAAGACGTCGTTTCGTTTAAAAATATTCGACTCCGATAGTACAAACTTTAGGGGTTGGTTTAGGAGTTCTCCTAAACCTAAAGTTTTGGGAAAAAATAAGAAAATGGTCTTGTATGTGACGATAACATTTCAGTGAGTTTCGTAGTGATTTAATAATGACTTTGATCTCTTCTAAAAGCATCTTCGAGAACAAATACTACAGATAGATTTATTTGTACCTACTTTTATCTTAGTTAAGGCTCATTGCACCTATATATACTTAGACTTACCTGTAAAAGGAAATTACTTATATTTACACGACTATACACAAAAGTAAAATGGTCTGCACCCATTGTACCTTTTGGCTTTGTATAAGCTTTAGCATACGGCTATGTAATTAAAACTTTGTACAAAACTCAAAATCATGTAACTGTCTTAATATATTGGACTGTAGGTACTACCTAAAAGTAGAAGAAAGCACGAAGTGTTTAAATTGTTTTTTTTTTAATTACTATACTTACTTTGAGACTTTGAGATGTTACTGCCTCCGATGTTAATCATTGTGCGACATGCGTCTACGACAGCTCTACGATTAGACGCTACGAGGTTTTGTCCGACCACACTAGTCACAACTAGTTTAGGGTTCAAAAGTGTTAAAAAACAGTCATATTCACTATAACATTTTTAATAAGTTATAATATTATGAGAAAAAATTGTGAAATTACAGCCATTAATCATGTGACATTGAACGCGGATCAGGACGGCTAATCTTACGGATCTTTCCATTTTTCGTCCTTATTGCTCTCGTTTGAATAGCCTTAGGTCTGAAAATGACCAAGATAAAATCTCATCTCATCTCACGCGTAGGAATAGCCCCCCAGACCATGCGTGCAATGCAAAATATCTTTACTGTTTAAAGCAAGCAAGCAAGTTCGTCCTAGCCCTGATATCAGAGTTTCTAGGCCACCCAAGGACTCTGACAAGGCTTAACGATTGTCGAGTCAACGCATTTTTAAGTGAAACTTCTAATGCGACTTACAACAAGGTTGCGTTAAATGTTTAACGCTGCCATGGAGGGGGAATAGAAAGGGACAGAGCGAGACCAAGCGTGATCCCTTCCTATTTTCATTTCCACATGACGAAGTTTCACTTCTTCCGCGCGGAGGGACTCCAGGCACAATTTTTTTGGAACGTTGGAAAGGTTATAATGCTGGTTTTGTACTGAAATAATTAATGTTTTGAGTAAAATAGCTTATAAGTGTTTCTCAAAGGTTGTCAACTACCCTATTCTCATATATTTTGTGATGCGACAGGTCGAGCTATCAGATACCTATATGCCATGGGACCCTATTCGGAGATTTGAGATTTTCATCTCACTTTTTCTCGTCCTTGTTGCTCTTGTTTGAAACGTCATAGGTGTGAGAGTGACCAAGATAAAATCTCATCTCATCTCACGCGCAGGAATAGCCCCCCTGATCTAAAAAAACAAGGTCTAGAATTCCGGGAGCAAACACGTAATGACGTCACTCGTCATCCGTCTCTTTCGAACTATTTGTAAATGACATAATTCGGTCTTGACGTCACTACGTGTTGGCCACGTGACGGACCTGGCGGAGTATATTATTATACCATGATATATACGAGTATGTCCATGTCGCACTGTGTACGCAGCCACTTAGAAAACTAAAGAGTCTAATTGTCATTAAAAATGAGCACACTTTGGTCGATAAGTGTTGATAATGCTACAGCAATACTGTTATTTATTCATTTAATAATAAACTTTATCACTTATTAAACATTTTGTCTTAAAATACCGAAGCCGATATCATTAACTTATGTATCCACATAATGTATGGGCGATAGCCGTTTATTTGTTATTTAGGTTAACACTTAACAGCCATGAATGCGCGTAGAAAATCTGTTCTAGATACCTATCTTTCAACTATTATCTATACCTATAGGTACCTAACTGTTCGTTCATTCTTCTTTCAGAATATTCTTGTAGGTATATATATCGACTTAAAACTAAGTCATGTACCGTTATTTTTTGCATAGAAATTACAGGTAACATTTGAAACTGAATATTGTAAAACGGAAATTGTGTAATTGTGTGTGTAATGTCTTCTTCTTTAATTCTACTAAACCCCGACGCGAAAACAACGGGGTGTTATAAGTTTGACGTGTCTGTCTGTGTGTGTGTGTGTGTGTGTGTGTATGTGTGTGTTTTTTTTTTTTTTGTTTGATCGGATAATTAGTGAAGAGTGTTCTTAGCTTGTCGGGGTTTATTTAATTTTTAATTTATCTTGTAGTTTATTTGAGAGCCTTTCTAACCTTAGCCTAGACGTTTCCCTCTAGTCTTATCTACTCTAGCTAGAGTTCTCGATTTTCACACGTTTTGACTGTTTTTTGTACATCATTACCCACTTTACCTGTGTTATGCTCTCTTCACTCCTGTTCTTTATGCTCTCTTGCATGAGATGGTTGGTGGCAACGTCTGATTTCCGCAGGCGCTCGAGAGCCAATTCCCATTCTAGGCGTTATTTATAGAGCATTTTTGTTTGTCCCTTAAAAAAGGAGAGTACTACGAAAGTAAGGACTAAGTTCTCGCGCAAACTTTTAATGTCATGTCTGTTTATTTTTACTGTAGCATATGTTTTATGTTATAGCTTATAGGTACACCTATATGTCTAAATGTTTAAAAAGATAAACATGTAGACAGTAGTAAACATGTAGGTGTATCATATATCGTCAAAAATTTATATCCCTTTGTAAAAGGAGACCGTTGGTGCACAGTTGCACAAAGAGCGAGCCCTCTTCTCTCATTACTCACATCCTGTCCGGCTCCCTGATAAACAAATATGTACAGGTGAGCACAACACTGTTACAATATTAAATTAAGCTTGACTTCTAAAACTGTAACAGAAAAATAGCGACCTTTTTAAGGAGAGATCTCAAAACGAGAAAGAGTAAGAGCCTTGTTACTACTGCAAGGACACAAGGCTTTCTCGTAGGTCTGTTAGATGGGAGGTAGATTTAAGAATACATACTGCCTATTCTGTAAAGGCCGATGTACATTCGAGAAGATGCCCGCGAATGTGCTGCTTAACAAAATAATGGTATACTTTTATGTCAGTTTAGTTTTACACTACACCTAGGACAGTCCATTGTAAAACTATTGCGTACGATAACGAAACTTTTAAAATGACCTTTAACCCGCTTATTTCAAACGTTCAAATACGAGTTCAAGCCATCCATCATTCCGTCCTATCTGAGTATGCTGAGTACAACTGCCCTCACTGCGAAGATACTTTTGTCTGTAACGGTACATTACATAACATAAGCTGCACCGCTTGATCGCGCTTCACTGACGGACTGGTCATTTACACATTATCACGTCAAACGCCGGCTAGCGCAGACGTGTCGTCTATTTCTATAGTCAATTGAAAATGTTCTACACCACCATGTGGCGGCTAATCGTAATATTTGCAGTAGTAACTATAGCTCGCAGTGAATACAAGTACGAGACGAAATGGTTCGAGGTGCCGTTGGACCATTTCGGTTACCAGAGGAACGAGACATTCAAGATTAAGTATTTGGAGAATAATGAGTACTGGGACCAGGAACGCGGGCCTATCTTCTTTTATACTGGGAATGAGGTAAGATATCAATTATTAATTGTAACATTATCATTTATATGTGTATGTGTGTGTCTCTGGTAGCCATAGTACAAGTTTTGCCTAGTTATGGGTCAGACGACAATATGTGTAATATATGTCCCAAATATTTATTTATTTTGTGTGTGCGATTTTTGTACTCTATCTTTTCGGTAGTTCGTTTTAGCTCTACCAGGGGCCCAATTGCGTTCTTTTATAATAGTTGCGAACGGACTATTTCTAGAGTCGGTTTCCACAGTAACCATGCTCAAGGGTGCGAGCACGGACATTTAAACTGACGTTTCAAATCGACTTAAATTGACAAAATTGTATGGAAATTACCGATTTAGTCGATTTGAAACGTCAGTTTAAAAGTGGGTGTTCGCACCACAAATCGGCTGCAAGAATTTGACTGACACTTTGCGAAAATTTAGAGCGTAGGTAAATTGCCTTAAATAATTATGGATGTACGTAGTTTGCCGAGTTTGCGCTTCTGTGGAGAACTATTATGTACCTACTTGATATAGGTAGAGTCGTTTATTTTAGACGCTACTTTTCTA
Organism: Peribatodes rhomboidaria; assembly: GCA_911728515.1. Classification (NCBI taxonomy): domain Eukaryota; kingdom Metazoa; phylum Arthropoda; class Insecta; order Lepidoptera; family Geometridae; genus Peribatodes; species Peribatodes rhomboidaria. Next base: position 16,356,162 of record OU452168.1, on the reverse strand, counting down.
GTCTCTTGTTTGTCAATAATGCCAAGATAAAAAAATATTATGCTATTAATATTAATTATGCTGAAAATTCAAAGCGTGTATTGTTTTTACCCGACTGCGCAAGGAGGAGGGTTAGGTTTTTCGAGTGTATGTATGTGTGAGGTATCTTGGGCACGACCTACAGTCTAAACAGCTTGATGGATTTCTACATGTGAGGTGTCATTTGAATTGTCTTGATAGTGGAAGTGACTTCTAGGGTACAACATTTTGCAGCCCGGTTTTTTGTTTTTCTTTTAATGTTACTTGTTATGTGGGTACTTTAGTAAGTTTTTAAAAGCAGAGTGGCCAGGCCCTGCTGTTGAAAGTTTTATAACTTAGCTAGTGACGATTTGAGGAGAGTAGGTATACCTAATTCGTGTAGATGTACCTAGATTTATTTATCGCAGAAAAATGATAAAAAGTAGGACAAAAACTGGAAAATACCAAACACAACAACTCATACCAACTGTCTTGTTTTGATGACACCTCGTGTAGATAGTTTTTGTAATACAACAGATATCGAGCCACAAAGCTGATTGTAACGCAAGTAGGTACTTACCTAGAGGTCATTGAATCGTGAATCTAATCGTAATGATTTGTTAAACATACCTAGTTATTGTCAAGTTTAAGTACCTAAGTGCTTCTGAAGTGAAATAGCAAAGATCGGGTTGACTGGCACGGATAGGAGAGGGCTATTGTAAGACAAGCTAATAGATATGGATATGGTTGGTACTGGTGATAATCAAAACTGAATAATGAATCAAGTCAGACATCACAGGTTCCTTCAGATGAACCTAAACCACTACGCCTGGACCCAAGATGCAGTCCGAGGAGGTGATGGCGCAGTAGAAGGCTGCGGAACGGGCTATGAAGGACATTTTTCAATCTGCCCGATCCGGCGTAGACGCAAAGAAAGGAGAATGAGGTGGTTTGCCGACCAATATCACCTTGCTTAGTAGGGTCACTGGTGAAGAGTCAGGGAACTCTCCATCGGCTTGCACGGCCCCACACGTCTGAGGGGTGACCTTGGTGAGCAAGGTTACCCTTCTACTACAGGCGCAGAGGCCCACTCGGGCCGACCACTGGGGTGAGACAGTGAATGCTAGCACGACCCCATCTCACCCCATCTCAGCGGAGGACTGCTCACGGGGGAGGAATTTAGTGGGTTCGATTTCCACATACCCTCTTCCGTCGCCCCTGCGGCGGAAGGGAAATGCGCAGGCATTTACCTCCTCCTTAACAAAAAAAAAAATGGTGATGATCAAAAGCTAAGGCAAGTAAGTAGGACCACGGGAAAACAATTCCAATCCATTAATTTATAATTTCCAATCTATTCATCGACCGAGCGTTAGCGAGCAAATCGTCTCAGCTTCAGCTAAAATGCTTTCATGTCTGTCCAGCTGACTTCCTCTACATGTCGCATTTCTCAACCGATTTTCGTAAAATTTTGTATTGTTTCTACAAAAAATGACTTTTGTGTCGAATCAGCATTTTTTTTTTTCAAATGTCGAGTTTTATTTTTCTGTTTTAGCGAGGTCTTCAGCTCACAGAGCCACTAGCTAATTAATTATTTTTTTATATCAACGGGCACTTAATTATTTATTCCTCAAAATTATCCTTGTTTCTTGAGTTCAGTGTGTCGGTAAGTAAATAAGTGATAAGTTAATTAGGTACGTCGGAATGAGAATGGCCCCAAGAGATAATATTATTATAGGTCAAGGATACTGTACACCTTGAACCATAGGTCAATTGATGTACTTGCCTAACATTAACCAAGAATACTGTATACTGTAGGTACACATGGAACCCTGTACCAGACCAGCTGGGCTATTCACAACCATTCGGAAACGTTTCCGTTCGGATTCCAAAATAAAACAATAAATTATTCGAATCTCAGTTCATTTCCATAAGTTTTTAAACGTGATTTATTCTTCCGATCAGCAGGGCTATTCACAACCATTCGGAAACGTTTCCGTTCGGATTTCAAAATTTTTAAATCTAAATTATTCGAATCTCCTCCGATCGGATTTACACTTTATTCCCTATTCCAAAATTTATAAAAGTAGACTGAGATTCGAACAATTTGAGTTTGAAATTTGTGGAATCCGATCGGAAACGTTTCCTAATTATTGTGAATAGCACCGCTGGAGGGGTCTACATAATTATGTTAGCGAAATGTAGAATTCACGAGGAGAGAGAGTTCGTGACAATATTTATGACCGCCATGAGGATGAGATGTACTGGGTACCTATCTTCTTTGCGTCTTTTCAAATATCTAACTTGTTTATTTTACACTGTGTTTCGGTAACCAGTGGTTTCAAACAAAGACTAAGTATGCCTACTTACTAATTTCTAATAGAGAACTGGTTATTTATAATCTGAGAAAATGCAGTAGGCAGGCAGTTATTTTTTTAATTATAGACATTTGAATAATTGTAATGCATCTCGGCAATAGCGGCGAGTAAGGCAGTTGGTTACTCACGTCGTTAGAAAAGGAATTAGATGAATTGGATAGGATATAAGTTGTTACCCAACTGCACAGATGAAGGTTAACGTTTTTCGCGTCTGTAATTATGTGCTGTATTGTGTTACAATGTGATCTCTATCTGTCTAAACTGCTTGGTCGACTTAGGTTGCGAAGTGTCGATCTCAAACAATTGTTCTTTATTGCTACTTTTTAAGAGATTTTTTTATAACTTTATAACTAGCGACCTGTTTCACTAGAGTGTAATTTAGAAAAAAATATATTGTATATTTGGTTACATACATATAATTATAAACCTTCCGTTGAAAATATGTAACTGATGGTGAAATACTCACTGAATACCGCATTAAAATCCGTTGATGGTTTGGGAAGAGTCAGCGGAAATTATAAACAGCAAGGCAGACAGACGCAGCAAGTTACTTTGTTTTATACTATGTATAGAAGATTATAGGTACTGTCTACTTTTTAGGTGTATGGTAACGCGCGGCAGCTGTCTTGCTCGCCTTCGACCCTATTAAATTAAATTAGATACAAAATTATAGAATGTATTTTTTAAATAAATTTGCTTCTATCGATGCATTGGATATAGTAGTATGTATAAGGTTTTCAGAATAATTTTCATGTTGATATTTATAGTTTTTACTTAGAAACACGTAACTACGTAAAAAAATAAGTATTGACGTTTCTCTGAGGACTCATTGTAACATTTCAACATTAAAATTGTTCTGAATACTTTGTAATACCGTTTTTAATGCATTCATAGAGGCAAATTTTTCAAAAATACATTCTAATACATATTTTATATGTAATATAAACCATACCACCTTACCATACACCTTAACAAACTACATTACTATTTCAATACTTAGTATTTTTATTCTGCTCTCACGAGTCACGCTTCCGTAGGTACTAATAGGTAGATCTGCTACAGAAAATGCTCACAATGAAACCATAATAAAATATTCAAATAAATTGTCTAGATAATGCTTCGCGACCGCGTATGTAAGTAGGTATTATGTATATCTAGATATCGTGCTTGTATAATGGCTGCTGTACGCCAGAAAAACAGGAAAACGCACTTTTATTAGCAAAATTCTAGCAAAAATACCTACCTGATCAAAAATATTAGTTAAAAAGTGATATTTTAAAATTAAACAGACCCCCGCATATTTTCAATATCATAACTTTGTAAAACATATCATAACTATGTATAATTAATTATATTTAATACCTACATAACGAACTTTTTAATAAAACAAATTCCTGTATATATAATAGTAAATAACTATGGGCCGCTTAGACGATAGATTAAAGTTTCAGAAATACAACGGAACCCTAAAAACTGAAAGATTGAAGATGGCGGCGAAGCTGGTGTATTGATCAGTAGGTATAACTTTATAAAAAGCAAAGCCAAAAAATCGACTTCCTATCCTGTAATTCGTCATCAATGTATACATTTTTAGACTTTCGTTGATGTTTTAAAAACTGCTTGACCAATTTCGAGATACATTACATGTGACCACCTCTAAAGTACCTATGATGTATCAAACAAAAATATATTAGTTAAAATCGATTCACAATTGGCGGAGTAGGTAATTGCATAACATCCATACAAAAAAAGAAAAAAAAACAGACAGTCAAATTGAGATCCTCCTGCTTTTTGGAAGTCGGTAAATAAAATAAGTAGGTAAGTACATCAAAATCCTAGAGACTTAGCCGACTGAGTAGAGAGTAACTATCTACGAGTATATACATGTACATATCTAGGTATATAAATATATGTGTTATACTTGTATTAAACTAGTGTTTGAATTTTCCTGGTATAAACAGTAACAATGGATCGTTCTAGTAATTTTATCGTTCTTACGTAAGTACTCTACTTATTACTGTAATAAGTAAAGTTCAGTTCAATTCAGTTATTAGCTAGGTACAACTTTACGTTAGAATATTATGGTATTTAAATATTATTAATACCTTTCTGTGGTAATCGTCGTGTAATACATATTCGGGACACTTTTTGCACACACGGTCGTCTGACCCCAAACTAAGCAAAGCTTTTATTAGGGTTGCCAGAGATTGATGTGTATAATAACTATATATTTTTAAAATACAAAGGTACTTAAATACATAGACAATAGCATGAAACTCAGGGGGAAATTTAGTAGGTATGTAGTTCCATGAAAAAGATGGGGAAGTACATTTTTTTTCGATGACGTCTTGTTCCATAAAACAAATGGGAACTATCGCACCCAGAAACAGAACAAACACAATTGTTTATCACACGAATGTTTGCCCTAGCTGGGAATCGAACCCACGCCCCCAAGCTCTGAAGCTAGGTTCACTACCAACTGGGCCATAGCAGCCATACCAAGGCAGTCAATTAAGGAAGTTTATGTCATCTAAGTACCTATTACCTATGTACTTAGCTAATATGTATTGTATTCGGTCTATAGAGTCAACTGGGGCAAATTCGTCTGTGGGGCAATTGCGTCTTTCGAGAATTACTGACAAACCTTTCACAAATTAGGCAACTAATGCCATCTTGTATAGATTATTGCAACTATAGATAGAAGATAAGAAGATGTGATGATGAAGATGGCGCACAAATCCTTCACAAATGTGAATGTGAAGGATTTGTCAGCAATTCTCGAAAGACGCAATTGCCCCACAGACGCATTTGCCCCAGTTGACCCTAAATGCTTATTTTATTTTTAACTATGTTTTTGCGTGACTCTAGGGTCAGATCGAGGTGTTCGCCAACCACACCGGCTTCATGTGGGACATCGCACAAGAGTACCGGGCTAAGCTGGTCTTTGCTGAACACAGGTATCTAATGACTCTTTTGTATAAAACTGGATAGGCAAAACTTCTAGAAAAAAAAAAGAAAATGAAGGAAGGAATCTTAAGGAAAAGAAAGTGTTGGTGATTTAAAAAAATATCAATCTAACGTTTCAAAACTAGCTAAGCTATTTGACACAGACCCAAACAAATTGATCTCGTCTATGTTAGAGTTAGAAGTAGGAGCTTATCTGAACTATTAGTACTAACTTACCCATTTCTAATCTGCAGATACTATGGCAAATCAATGCCGTTCGGCGACAAGTCGTTGGACAACCAGCACATCGGTTACCTGACGTCGTCGCAAGCTCTGGCGGACTACGCCGACCTCCTCAACCACCTGCAAGAAGACGCTATCACGCCGCGGTACCCTGTCATCGCTTTCGGAGGTGAGTACTTAAACTTTGTGGATTAAAACCAAACTTCATCAAAATCCGTCCATCCGTTTGAGCGTGAAGAAGTAACAAACGAACACACACGCACACAAACTTTCGCCTTAGTAATATTCGTAGGAAGTAGGAATAAGGTTTTAAGAACTGACATCCCGAACTAGCATTTTCGAACGCGGATCTAAGAATAACTCGTAAACAAAGTCAACTAATTTAATGATAGTTAATTAATTTGGTTAGTTTCTGTTGGCTACAGCAGTGGCGTATTTACCATCAGGAGGATAAGGTTTGAAATCTAGGGCGGCAGATTATAGGGGCAAAAATAAAAAAAAAATTACAACATAAAATCACTAAAGGAGTACCTATGTACTCCTTACTTACTCTTTCGCAACCTCTACATTTTCCTAAGCTAAGTAGGTATATATGTTATTATGCATTCATTAAATCAAGGATGCCAATTGTAATGGATCAAGCAGCTTTTGCAAGCCGATGCAACTTGATGCAAGTAGTAATTATTCTTGGAATAGTTTTGCGAAATTAGAATAGTCTAATGACGGCAAATGTAATCTTCTACTGAGCTACCGAAAGTTAGTTTAGGAATCATCCTAAATTGCATTCGGAAATGATTAATCAAAATGTTAATATTCTAGTGTAGATATTAATTTCGTTGGGTATTTTTTTACTTCTAAATTACTATAATAGTAAATAGTTATAGAGATTGGCTTTTGACGATCTGCGAAAGATGACTAACACATCGTTTTAGAAGTTAAGTAAAAGTAATGTTTGAAGGATTTCATTGTTGGAAAGAATAAATTTTGCCAAAGTTTTAAAGTAAGTACACCTAGTTAAAAAATCCTTACTGACCAAAATTCAAAATTTGGACATCTACTTAGTGATCAAGGTGATCCAATAGCACTTTCCGTATTTAAGGGTATGTAGTATATATCCATCTAACGGACGCAAACCCCTGCTGAGCGCTCTATAGTGCCTATATTAGCCACCGTGCGCAATCCGTCAAACCATCATATCTTGAGCTCAGATCAACCTAGAGGAAAAGATGGAACACTGCGTTATCTCTCGCTGAAGCCAATTTAATAAACTTGTTTGGTACGTGGTACAGTTGACATGAAAAACATTTACAATTGCACGAAAACTATTATTAATTCCCAAACTCTACGTTAGCCATTTCCGCTCCAATATACAATATATTTAAAAAGAACCTCAAATTTATAATGCACTATGTATATTTAACTATGTACATGAAATTATACCATAAACTAATGTACATAATGTCGATGTAAGAATGACCAAGCGAGTAGCGTAGATTTTTTTGCGTCAATGTGTGCGTGTTGTTTACATATACGACAGTAGCGTAGTTTTTGGATGGGTTTTGGCTTCACCTAAATCATACGCCGTGCGCCATCTTTTTCTCTAGGTTGATCTGAGATCTTGAGCCACTCAAGAAGAATGGAAACCGTAGCTACTACTAACAATACCTTCCTAATGACAATAAGCTATTATAAGTTAGGTACATACAAACGTTAATTGGTGTAGGTATGGTAGCGTTTGCAAAACAATTGATGAAATGAGACACTACGCAGCACGTGCGTCGTTTTGCAACGTCTGTTCTGGCTGACACGACATCACACCATTTACACCATATTAATTAATAAGTAGGTATTTTTTTAGAATACCTACCTATCGATACAAATTACAGCGTATTTATCACAGCTCATAGGTGCGTCTGCTGGTAAACCACTAGCAAAAGTGTAGGACAAGTAATTGAATGGTTAATTTTGAAGGATAAAGGACTAAAGGTAACATTTTTGTGCTACGGTTTTATTTTTATAATGCGCAATGGCGCACATTTATTGTAAGTACTCAATTTATTCAAGATCGATACAGCTGTTTAATTTTCAAATGCAACAAACAGACAATGAGACAAGCTACTTTCTCACTCATTCGTATTTCAATACTCGCTGTACCCGCGACTTTATTACTGACGTCACGTTGCATAACTCCTTTTCATAGCTAAACGGCAAAATTTCCTTCTACTTAAAAAATACTTAAACTTCTGACAGATCACTTAAGCTGATGTGGCCATCTATCAAAAGTTTCAATGCCTCCGCGAATTTGTTCTGAGACAAGAAACCCTAACGTCCCTCCTCGTACCTTACTTTCCTACCATATAAATATACCTAGCTATCTTCACCTTCCAGGCTCGTACGGCGGCATGCTAGCGGCTTACATCCGCATGAAGTACCCGCATCTGGTCGCGGGCGCCATCGCTGCCTCGGCGCCGATCCACATGTTCCCCGGAATGATGCCGTGCGACATCTTCAGCAGGATCGTCACCTCCAGCTTCTCGCAGGCCAGTAGCGCGTGTGCCGATAATGTTAGGAGGTCTTGGAAGGTTGTCAGGTTAGTGTATAAACGTCTGAAGTGGCTGGGCTGGGCACATCGCTCGTAGAACCGACGACCGATGGGGCAGAAACGTTCGCGAATGCGACCATGAACCGGAAGATACAGCGTTGGAAGACCTCCCACAAGATGGACCGACCATGCACCTGGTGAGCAGCAGTAGAGATCATTTGGGGAGGTCTTTGTCGAGCAGTGGAATCAGCAGTGTTGGGCTAAAATAATTCTACCTAGATAAGTACTCTAACTAAACCGTATCGAAAGAAACTTATAAACTCAAAAAAGAAAACAACCATTTAGTCACCGTACCAGTTAGCAATAAATAACACAAGTCATACGCGTTTATGGTAATCAGTCGGCAATCAGACATGCGCGTCTTTTAGCATTAAACACACGCATTTCTACGAGGAAATGCATTCAAGTATTATTTACCTTATTTTAACTTCGGTTCAAGTTATGCTGAGCGGGCTCTATTGCCGCACGCGCAATAATTTGCAGTAATTTGCTAAACTATGTACTGTAATAACCCCTACCAATTTAAAACGTTTTACATAATTGACTTTCTCAGAGATACATACTTTATATGCAGATAAAATGCATCAAATGCACTATGCGCTGATTGATACCACAGACGAATGACTGACGGTAGACTTTTATCGGCGGAAATATATTATTATTACCCTGTCTTTTAGTGTTACTGCTGTCCCTCGCAGTTTTAATGAGCTCGCCAAAAAAAAAAACCATGGCTATGAAAGATTTTTCTCACTGCGATCCTCCTTTCTTTCCAGAGACTTCGCATCGCAAGCCAACTCGTCTGACTGGCTCAAGAAGAACTGGAACCTCTGCGACGGCGTCAAGAACTCCACAGACGTCAACACCCTGGTCGACTTCCTCTCTTCCATGTACACAACGCTTGCCATGGTCAACTATCCGTTCCCTAGCGACTTCCTGCTGCCACTGCCGGCGTACCCAGTCAGAGTGGTGTGCCAGTATCTGAATGAGACTTTGAATTCGACGCAGCTGCTACAAGTACGTACTGACGACCCTGAAACATCTACTTATTGACCGAGTAAGGCGAGATAGAGTCTACAACTACCGGGAGTTGGGACAGCTCGGCATTTGTTTGTCCGAAGATGTAACTTGAGTATCGTATACCTACCCAAGCTTCAAGAAATTTTGCAATAGTTTACCTCAGTAAAAATTTAAATTCCTGTATGAGTTAAATCGGACGAGGCGTTGTAGAGGTATGTGAGGTCTCCGTTCGATGCGACCTACTAGTTATTAAATTTTTTAAACGCCACAAACTACTCATAGCTTCCCACTAAGATTGCCTGCGGTCGGGGATGCTGTGGCGGACAAACACAAAGACCGAGACCCAGATTACATACCCATTTTTTTTAATGACTCTTTTCATCCAAACCCTCATTACCTCTATTTGTTTTACCTTACTTGAATGTATTATTTCAGGCTATTGGAAAGGTCATGGACACCTATGGTAACTACAAACATGATCAGAAATGTATAGACTACAGGAAAGGCGACGATTATGGCAACTTAGACGCTTCTGGCTGGGATTATCAGGTATATAAGACGACGTTTAAGGTAGTAATTTATTGTTAGTCCATAAAGAGCTCCGTGAATATCAACTGTCCATGAAGCAGTCTTTGACGTTTGTAGTGGCTTTCATCTGTGATGGAGAACTCCAAGGTATTCACAATCATTCGGAAACGTTTCCAAAAATTTTAAACTCAAATTATTTCGAATCTCATTCCTTTTTCAAACGTGGTTCATTCTTCCAACTGGATTTATACTCGATTCCCTATTCCAAAATTTATAAAAGTAGTAGATTGAAGAGATTTGAGATTGAGATTGAAGTTTATGCCCGGCATCAACTTCAAACCTTCACCCTACCTTCTGTGCTTGGGACGGGCGATCATACATTGTCTCTCACGCCACTCTTCCAACGAGTGGATCTAGAAAATGGTATTGGCCCTAGTGTTGAGGCGAGTGTATTTCTAGATCCACACATTGGGGCGATTATTTAATCCGTTGTATTCCGTATGTATCATGTTGGCGATCTCAGGTAAGTTCTTTCAAGAAAGTACAAAAACAAATCTTATTTCGGAATTTTAGGGTCTTTTTATATTTACAGGCGTGCACAGAAATGGTGATGCCGACATGTTCGACCGGCAAGTCGGACATGTTCGAGCCGGTCCCGTGGAACTTCACGAAGTACTCGGCGTCATGCCACGCCAAGTACGGCGCGGCGCCGCGAGAGAATGACGCGCGGCTAAACTACGGCGGCGCGCTGCTGCAGGCTGCCTCCAACATCGTGCTCAGTAACGGTCTGCTGGACCCGTGGGCTGCAGGTGGGTTAGGCTACGTGTCACGGACGGAAAGTGTTGCTCGCACATCTATGAGGAACAAGAAAGGTCTGGACGGATTGGTCGCTTAATTAACAGCGAATGATTCTGTTGGTGTATTTTGTTCCTTGCGCACCGCTAATTTTTATCGCACATCTACGATGGGTACGCAGCATTACTAGGGTTTTATTGCGAGTTTTACATCTATCTATGAAGATGTAGCTGAAACCACTGGTGGATCCAAGATTTTGATTTTAGAAAAGTTTGACACTTATTCACCAGCTGTATCAGATAAGGATTAACTACAGCACGGAATATTTTGAACTGATAAGACCTGAAAAGCTTTTGGAGGAAAGGCTGATCCTCTTAGTTCCCCGCCTTTGAATCCGCTACTGGCTGCAACAGAGAATAGAAATATTCAGTAGGCTCAAGGCCTCATTGATTAAGTTGTCATACCTGTCTATGTTTCATCCCCAGGCGGAATCCTGAACAGCGTGAGCGACTCAGTCAAAGCCGTAGTGATTGCCGACTCCGCCCACCACCTGGACCTGATGGCCGCGCACCCCTCCGACCCCGAGCCGGTCCGTCTGGCGCGCGCTCTTCACAAGGAAAACATCAACAAGTGGATCAACGAGTTCGCCTCCAGGAGACATAGGGGCCGCGCACATTTGTGATCATGAGCTGTACATTTCCCAGTCAGTACATGAGTGTAAATAGCGATCTATAGATTATGAGGTATTTTAAGAATTGTTTTGATTAAAGTTTTACTATGGAATGCTTTGTTTTCATTTAGTTTCATCGCAATAGATCGGAATGGATTTTACAATCGCCTAGAGGTGGGGCGAAGCGCAACGTACAAAGGCCCTATTCAGAGATTTGAGATTTTCATCTCACCTTTTTTCGTCCTTGTCGCTCTCTTTTGAAACGTCATAAGTGTGAGAATGACCAAGATAAAATCTCATCTCATCTCACGTGTGGGAATTGCCCTCCAGTTACGAAAGAAAGAAAAATAGAGTTGTTATAAACCTTCAGACCTACTTACCTGGATGAAGGAACCTAATGGTGGAGTAAAAGAAAAAGAAGTATTTCCGGCATTAAATATTGTTAAAATAGGTACTTATGTACAAAAACATTAAGTTAGCCTACCTACCTATCGTCATCAACGAAATTAAATCGTGAAGTACCTATACATCCTTATCCTTATCCTTACACAATATAAAATCGTTTAAATTGCTAAAGGGCTGAACGGATCTTGGTGAAATTTGAAAATTACTCGTAGTTACAGTGTAATTGTCACGAACGTTTTTGGATACTTTTATCTGAATAAACGCGAACTCAGTCGCTGGTAACAGCTAGCTTTAGATTACTAAACCGCGCACAGCAGCTGGACCACAAGTCTTCACGTTGTACACACGGTCGTAGCCAAAAGCATGCTGCGATGCTCCATTCGCCTGTCGTCGCATCCGGTTAGATCCTTTCTGCTGTCGTCACGTACGCTCGAAGCTGTGGCCAGGCAGGCGGCACCATATAGTACTTTATTACTCGTTTAGCCGCTCGCCGATAGCATTCACATGCAGATTCGTATCGCATGTGAATGCTGTCGGTATTAGTCGATTTCGTTCGGTGCTCGTGTGAATGGTGGGCTTATGAGATCACTAGCTGCGCCCTGCGGTTTCACCCGCGGTTAAAAAGTCCTATGTGCTATTCTAGACTATAATCTATCTCTGTGCCAAATTTCATCCAGATCTGTTCAGCCGTTCTGGCGTGAAAGAGTAAGAAACATCCATCCATCCATCCATTCTTACAAACTTTCACGTTTATAATATTAGTAGGAAGGATATGAAGTAGCAAGTAGGAAGTAAGATTCAGTGTAAAGACCCTTACAGTATGCCCTTATGGATGCCGCTTATCCACCTTAAAAAAACCTTAGTTTTTTTTTTGCTTGATTTTGACAATATTAAATCATCTGACATTGATGTATGATAAAATTGACAGCCGATTTGACAATTTAAAAATATTGCCAGAAAATGATAATTATGCCAAAGCAGCGCCATATTTGTAAAAAATGCCTGTTGCCGATTGTAATTTTGATCAAATGGTAGCCCGTTTGCATTTGATCATTGCATTACCCCGTTTGCACCGATTACGATCAACCGTGAATCAACTATGTTTCCTTAAATTTTTGGATCTAAATAAATAACTTTCAAGTAAGACAGACTCCAGTATTTTATTTCGCCTAAACACACAAAATATACAAACAAAAACTTTAAACAATAAATAAATACTAACAATGAAATAAATAATATAACCTTAAAAAAACAACACTTTTTTTTAAACCTATAGTTAAAATATGATTCGTTTCATAGAGCAACATTAGTTTGATTGACATGACAATTTTGAATCGGATTTGTTTTGTTTTGAGGTTATGTTGTCTGTGCCGAAACCTTATGAAAAGATAAATATTGTTGTTTGTTTATTTCTGAAGGCTAAAACTACTGCTTATCATGAGCACGACATGTAAATACTGCAATGAGCCAGAAGACAAACAGAACCGCCCTGGTTTGATCTGTGAGAATTGCATCTGCTTTGTGCATCTTTTATGTCTGCGGCGTTCTGGGACGCCGGGCGACTTTGCTTGCGATGTCTTCTTTGAATATAGGTGCGAGGACTGCTCGCCTGATAAACAGGAGTCTTTCGTGCGGTACAGGTTTCCTTGGTAAGTCTATACAAGTGCTTCTCTCAAATACAATACAATACATGCTCTGCCACCTTATCCTTACTTAAATTACTGAAAATCTATGTATTTCAAATCAATTTGATACATGTTGACGAAACAAACAAGCAGAGATTTCAGTGACCTACAAAAGTTATAAATTGTATCTTTAAAGTAAACTGGTGTACTTTACAATTAAAGTTTGTGTACCTATTGAAAATGTCTTCCATTCCAATTTTCAGGGTAAATGTAATCTATCTGACTCTGAACCACCTCTGCACACAGTCGTACGGCATCAGCCACCATGGCTACTTCCACTACAAGACTCACATCTGTTCCTTCATTGGCAGATACTGGCAGGCTCTTTTTGGAGCTTCCAAGTAAGTTAACATGGGGTAGCGTGGCCATAGAAAGGCCAGAATGGAGAAGATTGGAGGAGGCCTTTGCCACATGGCAAACAGACAAGCAAAAGTGGAACAAAGAAATAATCTACGAAAAATAAAGAAACATTGTCTTGTCCGAAATAAGGCTATAATAATAAAAAATAATAAGTACATTAGAAACACAAACACATTAAGCTCAATCAAAATCTACAAGTTATACATCTGTATGTATTTCATTTAACCGCTGCAGTTATGGGAAAAATAACCGGCAGTGTCAGAGGTCCTTTCAAAAGCCAACAACTTATGAATCAGCAGCCCTTACAAACTTAATACCTATCCCACTTCTGAATGCTAAAATCATACTTCTTTTACAGTAAACAGAAAAAGAACTGGATAGGTACAATAGCAGGAGTACTCTCAGTATACAACAAGCTGCTGTTCAAGTCTGGCTCTGCAGCGCTCGGCGAGGCAGGCTGGTGGCGCCTGCTGCACAATTTCTCACCAGCCGTTGCTGCACATATTGGTAATACCATACAGACTCATCGCAAGGAGTTTTGAGATTGAGAGAAACTTCTCACATTCACTCTATTCGGGTGTTCTCAGGGACCTGCCGAGAGTCTTTTGGAGACTGGAAAATGTTTTCATCAAATATCATCTATGACTTCAGCTGTCAGAATAGCTTGTAGCTCAATATAGAATAGATAGCCCTGACTGAAATATGAGCACTCTAAGCATACAACAACTAACAACATTCTTGGAATAAACATGTAAAATGTTTTATTGATGCACTTTTATCTCTAAAAATATGGGTGAAACAGAGTTTTTTGGGTAATACAAGAGATAACAAAAATTCTAGGCAGCTTTTTTTGCTATTTAGTAGGTAACTTGGAACTTAAAATATATTTCTTTCCAGTGCAAGAAATGGCGCGAGACAAACCCAAAAACCGTCCAAGAAATCAGCTGGCTTTGGATAAGAATCATTTCTTAGCTAAAATTGCTGAAATGGGTAAGTTATCTTATTATGTGTATACCAAACCTAGCTATTAAATAGCTCCTTATAGAAAACCTATAGATGCACTTACATTGACCTAAATTAAATTTTTACTTAATCATTTCATACATTTTTTTAAGTAGAAAACTTTCCAATCCAAGCCAATATATTATTTTTTAAACGACTTCCAAAAAGGAGGAGGTTCTCAATTTGACTTTGTTGTTATCTATGTATGCTACACGATTACGCCGTCAATTGTGAATTGCTTTTAATGATTGTTTTTTTTGTTTATGATAACAAATTTTATCAATATAAATTTTATCAATATTGGTCAAGCAGTTTTTGGAATATGAACAAAAGTCTAAAAGTTGTTTACATCGGCTTTTAAGCTTTGGTTTTTTATTATTTCTAGTCCTAACATGCGTTATACTTCCAGGGTACAAGGAGTTGATAAACAGCGACATGGAGGAGCAAGTGGATGCCGCCGCCGACCCTGTTCCTAGTAAAAAGAAACGCGTCGAGTCGCAGGATAGCGCCGCATCCAAGTCCGAGTATTTCGAACTCGTAGACTCTGATGGGGGCAGGTACATGTACATCCCCCTTACTCAGGGGCCCTCAAGCGGCCTAGAAACTCTGACATCAAAGCCAGCCACTCGGCATTTACGAAGTTGTTTGCTTGCTCTAATGTGGCGTCGCAATGCAAAACTGAATACTACTACCATTGAGATAAAACACCTATAGAGTCACAAACATGCAACCAAAAATTTCCGAAACAACAAAAAAAGTGGCATTGTTTTATGGTCGACATACCAACAACACGCACAAAACGCTTTGGTTCCTCTTTTCTCATACGGACCGCTAGAGTGTGGAATACTCTGCCAGAGTGTGTCTTCCCTGACACTAATAATCTAGGTGTCTTCAAGTCTCGAGGGAATCGGTTTCTTCTAGGCAAGCGTGCTCCATCGTAGGCCGCATCACTGCTTATCATCAGGCATGTTGGCGGCCAAGCGCAAGCCTATTAAGTTATTTAAAAAAAAATACTAGCGACATGACGTCAAAATTAAAGCAAATATGATATTGCGACTATACAAGACATTTTGCAAACTTGTGTTTCTAACAGTTGTTCACTTCGAAGGTTAGAATAACACCTACACCCAACACCAGCACCTTGTACAGTACCCGGCGATAAATATTGCACATCGACTTTTAGAATGAGACTCGGCTTCGTAGAGCGTTATCTCTTTCGTACGACAGCTTCGTTTAGTGTGCGACAGAGATAACGCTCTACGAAGGTGAAGTCTCTTTCCAAAGGTCGATGGTATATATCGCCGAGAACTGTTTATATGATGTTTAGGTGAGGTATGTAGAAAAAGCGATGGCAGCCTAGTTGGGAGAAGGTCCGCCTCTCAAGCCAGAGGGAGCGGGTTCGAACCCAGCCGACGGCACGCACCAATTTGTTCATTGTGTGAACATATGTGCGTATTGTATGTCATCTGCTACATGACTGGAGCTCGGTGTATGGCGACAGGCTCGCCCCCTGTCACATTTAGGACTGAATATCGTCCGGCGAAATGTGGGTGTTGTATCACACCTCTGCCAGCCCCCTCGGGGGAAAGGCGTGACGATATGTTATGTAAACGCTCGGACGTTTATAGATTGTTGTTATTGTTAGTTAGAGATTGCGACTTTGTATAGGGATTATATCTCAATGACTACTACATCTATACTAATATTATAAAATTGTAAGTAACTCTGTCTGGTCTGTCTGTCTGTTTGTAGCCTTTTCACAGCTAAACGGCTGAATGGATCTTGATATAATTTGATAACTGCATACACACATACAGGGTGTTAGAAAAACCCTGTCACGAGGTGCGCATCCAGTATCGGCTGGAGAATGCAATTATGCTAGTTTAAATTAAATATTGACAATACAAAAATTGCACGCACGTCGCGCTCAGCTCTCCTAAAAGTGCAAACAGCCACTAATCGCGTCGGTTTTATTTGAAAACTACTCGCGTCGTGCCGCTACTTTCTTAGAATAAAAGCCACCAATATAAGATTGTCAACATTTTTGTTAAGTTTCCTTTTAAATAAATAAATTCGGGACACATCCACACACGGTCGCCTGACCCCAAACTAAGCAAAGCTTGTACTATGGCTGACAGAGACTGATATATACATACTTAAATATTTTTAAATACATACTTAAATAGATATTAACACACAGACATACAGCAAACACAAATGTTCCTCACATAAATTGTTTGCCCTAGGTGGGAATCGGACCCACGCCCCCCAGCTTAAAAGGCAGGTTCACTACCAACTGAGCCACCGAGGCAGTTAAAGTCTTTGTTCCTTGACCGGTATTTTTAACGTGTAATTTTATTTTTTTTGCTATTTTTTCATGCATACTTATAAGTGTGTGTACATGTTCTTCAATTATACCACAAGGTTTTCGTAACATGATGTATAGTCAAGCCTTTTTCCCGTAGCGGTAGGCACAGACCACTTCTCCCCATTTGCTATGATCCTGGCATACATCTTACGCTTCTTCCACTTCCATGAGTCCCTTCACACATGCTCGTCGATGAAGGTATTTTCTGAAAACGCGAACGAAGTCGCGGGTAGCAGCTAGTAATATCACAACGGTTGTAGGAACGAGCTGCTAGAAGAGTGTCCATATGAAGATTCCCTGGCGGCGCTCCCGAGCGACTTGTCGTACGGCGAGCTGGGTGAGCTGGCCGAGCTCAAGACCTTCCACTTCACACCGCAGGACCGTATGATGCCAGTACAGGTGAGCACAATGAGAAGATACGCCCCAAGGGCTTACCCACGGTTGAAAAGTAGCGTTTACGACCTAGTTAGAGAAGGCTCGCCTCTGAAGCCAGAGGGGGTGGATTAGATCCCAGCCGATGGCACGCGCCATTTTGTTCATTGTGTGACACATGTGCGTATTTAATGTCATCTGCTGTGTAACTGGAGCCCGGTGTATGGCGACAGGCTCGCTCCCTGTTACATTTGGGACATATCGACCGGCAAAGTATGGGTATTGTAATACACTTCTGCCATCCCCTTCGAGGGAATGGCTTGGCCCAAGGCTTGACGATGTGATATGAAAAGTAGCATATGTATTCATTCAAAATTTCGTGTAAATCTGTAGATCTTTAAAAGCGTAAAGAGGTAACAAATAATGTTAACAAACGATGTTTGTGTGTGATGTAACACGAACACACACTATACACATTTATAATTTAACTGGCTGAGAGTTTTTAACGAGCGGTTAAAAACATCTTTTATCCTTCTCTGTACCCCTAACAACGTCTATGCAAACAATGAAACGAACAAACTCACATTCGCTTTTATAATGTTAGTGTGATAGTGTGACAAAATTAGTCCAACCGTTTGAGCGTAAAGAAGTAACAAACATACACACTCGCAAACTTTAAAACTAGCCTTTAAAATTTTAGTGTAATGTAATTAGTATGACTTATTTATTGAAGTGAAACTTCTAATACGACTTCCAACAAGGTTGCGTTAAACGTTTAACGCTCCTGGGGAGGTGGAATAGAAAGAGACAGCGAGAGTGAATGCGAGGCACTCGAACGCATGCGCGTAGTAAGAAAGATACACAGAAGTTTCGCTTCTTCCGCGTGGAGGGACTTCAAGCACTATTTTTTTTTTCCAGAGCGACACGTCAAGCATCAACTCGCTGCAACACTCTACGTTCTACTACGACTCTGACTCTCGCAGCGGCTCCGATCACGAAAAGAAAACGTCAACCGACATCAAAAGCAAGAAGAATGAAGAATTTATGTCTGTGTTTCGACGAGAAAGTCTATTTTCCAATGAACTTAATTCTATAGGTATAGTATATTGTATTGCAATGAATCCTAAAATACTAACTGATATTATACAACGGGTTGCTTTGGGTTCACGCCGAATTTGTAGAGGTAGATTTAGCAGACCATAAATAAACTATGTAGTCCAGTCGAGATAGACTTTTAAATAGAAAAATGCGATATTTAATGTTAATTTGCAACCTAAGAGCAAAAATGGTGGTATCTAAAGTTGTTGGAAATTTAATTTCCCACAGGCTTGGTCATAATCATTTTTACGCTAGGATCAATATTTGCAGAGTTATACTATCAAGTTTATCAAGAATAAATCGCGTCCTCTATTTTTTTCTATTCAAGCCTATTTTTATGTCTATCCCGACTGGACTAATGGGGCAAGCAAACTTGAAATTGAGTAAAACAGCTGTTCCATACAAAAAAATCTTGATCGTCGACAAAATGAATGGAACAGCTGATTTTTTGTTTATTTCAAGTTTGTCCTTTAGTTTATTCGTACTCTACTACCTCTTTAAATTCGGCGGGAATGTAAAGGAACACGTTGCATAAGCAAAAGTGTTTTTTTCTGTTTGTTACGATTTCACGCTCTTACTACAGGTCGCGTCATGTAAAAAGAACGACTATGATTTTTTGCAGTTATAATCAGTTAGCTTATGTAAATGCCGTTTTAAATTTCGAATTCAATTAAATTGAATTCGGACAGACAGTTCAGTTTCACGGTTCAGAGAAAACCACCAGCTTAATTAATGGAAATATTTTTAATGAGCGTAAAAAGCGGCGAGTAAATCATATATATATTCGTGAAGTAACAGACTCATACAAGTTGAAGTTGATTTAAGGGAGGCTAATGTGCAGTAAATATTTCCCATCCAACAGACTTACCCTGGGAAGATAAGCCTCCTGAAAAAGAAACCCCAAAACAAGAACTAACAGAAATGACTCAATACGAGGAGGTGCAGTTCTTGAAGCAGATTGAAGGGATGATACCGAAAGCGAAGGACCCTAATAAGAAAGCGTATCTGTATCGACTGAAGGCAAAGTTGGCTCTGAGGCGGCTAAAAAGGCATAAACATTTGCCTATATTCGACTTTGATAAGTAAGTTATCATTATAATTACTAAAGAGGTAATGAGGAAGATGGCGCACAGTCTCCAGCACAGGCGGCTTGTAGCTAGTTTGTCAATTTTCTACCGCCTCCATTTTGGAGAATGTGCACAGGAACTACACGAGCTGATTCCATCATCTGACTTCCGCCATAGGTCATCGAGGCAGACATTCTATCAATATGTCGTCAGCTTTAATAAAGCCCGCACGAAGCGCTTTCAAAACTCCTTCCTAATTAGAACTGCCAAGGAGTGGAACACGCTTCCTGTCTCGATGTTCCCCAGCAATAGAGACAACCTGGGTCTCTTCAAGATAAGAGTGAGACGGTACCTCATGGGCAAGCGTGCTCCATCTTAGACCACATCGTCACATTTCATCACCTGTGTTGTGGTCAAACGTGGGCCCATTTAATCATTAAAAAAATCGCATTTGAATAGTCAATTGACCAGAGACGAAATGTATGGAACAGCTTCATTTTAACCCCCAACACAAATACGATGGGGTGTTATAAGTTTGACGTGTCTGTGTGTCTGTCTGTGGCATTGTAGCTCCCGAACGGGTGAACCGATTTTGTTTGAAAGGTGAATTAGTCGGAAGCTATATTTGATGAAAATCGGTGTCGGGGGTTTTTTTAATTTTTAATTTATACTTGTTGCTTTGCGATTTCAAGGTTATAAATAATAAATATAATAAATTCGGGACACTTCCACACACGGTCGCCTGACCCCAAACTAAGCAAAGCTTGTACTATGGCTGCCTGAGACTGATATACCTACATATCTGTTTTTAAATACATACTTAGATAGATATTTAACACCCAGACATAGAACAAACACTAATGTTCATCACATGAATGTTTGCCCTAGGTGGGAATCGAACCCACGCCCCCAAGCTCAGAAGGCAGGTTCACTACCAACTGAGCCACCGAGGCAGTCAAGGTTGGTCCCGTAGTAAAAGTTGTTCGTTATGATGTCCAGAATCAGCCTTTAAAACTTTGGTTACAAGTTACAGACTACCTCGGTGGCTCAGTCGGTAGTGATCCTGCCTTGTAAACTAGGGGGCGTGGGTTCATTTGTTCTTGTGGGTGTTAATTTAAGTATATATTTAAAAATATTTATGTATATCAGTATCTGGCCGGCATAGTACAAGCTTTGCTTAGTTTGGGGTCAGACGACCATGTGTGCAAGTGTCCCAAATATTATTATTATTATTATAAAGTAAAAAAATATGTAACGAAAAGTACGAATAAGTAAATATAGCGGTGTTAGTATTCTATACAAAAATATATGTAATTGTGATCTCAATTTTTAGGACTGTGAAACTACTGGGCGGCTATGTGACAGAAGATTCGGCAGTGGTTATCAATGCTGAAAGAGTATTAGACAGGTTCCAAAGATCGGTAAGTTATCAAGTCAAAAATGGATGTCTTTAAAAGATTATGGCTCGGACCTTGACACTCATCGACTTTTAAGTATGTATTACAAAAAATATTTAATTTATTTGACGAAGCCCCTTTACATCTGACTTAGAATTAGATTTATTTAAATTTATTTTAAAGTTTAAATATAGTTAGAATTGTCTGGATACCCGCGCAATATTGTCGTTGTCGGTTTTTGAGGGAGACACAAGACTTTAATAATACTACCAAATGCTTTTGTAACTTATTATAATTACCTTTATTTTTTTAGCTAAAATTGTTAAGGAACTGTTACTTAATGACAATAAAAAATATTCTATTCTATTCCTTAAAAAAATAAAAGAAAAAATATTAAATAATAAGTTTGCTAAAAAATATAAAATAAACTTTTCCTTCAAAACTTTTACTATCAACTTATGTCGTCATTGCACAACTTATATGATATGAAAGTTCGTCGCGAGATTTACCTGTGTAGAAAAACACGTCCATTAAATAACTTAATCTGATTGGTTTTTTTTTACAATAAAAGAAAAAAAAATTATAAGTACCTATGCTAAAAAAAAACTTTTCCTTTAAAACTTTTACCATCAACTTTTAACATCATTATACATTTAATATGATACAAAAGCTTGACGCGAGATTTAAGTAAGTATTTACTCGTATTTACGTATTTCTGCACCCATATTTACAATCATTTGGAAACGTTTACATTCGGATTACAAAGATTTTAAACTCAACTTTCTCGGAACTCAGTCCGCAATTATAAGTTTTTGAACTTGATTCATTCTTCCGATTGGATTCGTACTCGATTTCCTATTCCAAAATTTATAAAAATATACTGAGATTCTAACAATTCGAGCTAAAATTTTTAAAATCCAATCGGAAAAGTTTTCGATTGATTGTGCTGGTGTCTTAAAATCCTAACTAATATTATAAATGCGAAAGTGAGTTTGTTCGTTTGTTTGTTTGTAACGCTTTCACGCTGTAACTAATCAATCGATCATCATGAAATTTTGCATACACGTTGTCTGGGGTACAGAAAATGACATAGGGTACTTTTTATCCCGAAAAAATAAACGGTTCCTGTGAGACCGCGGGTAAAACCGCGGGGCATAGCTATTAAAAAATAAATAAAAACTTAAGTTATTTAATGGACGTGTTTTTCTACACAGGTAAATCTCGCGACAAAAGTTGTGCAATGACGACATATAAGTTGATAGTATAAGTTTATTTTTATTCTTTTTAGCGCATTAGGTATAAGCTCGTATTTAAAAAAAATAAAAATTAATGATCGCTGGACATGTTTCTCAGTCTGTTAATCTCATTCAACGCATCATTGTTAAAAGGTCGAGTCCGCCAAATTTTTATTCTCAGCAAGTCCTTTCATGTGATACCCCATATTGTAGGAAAGCATAATAAATTTAGTCCGCCATCTTTATAAGTATGCCATCTGCCATAATTGATTAAGAGTAACTTCACATTAATTTTCGAGTTATTCTCAGCAACCCCTTTCATTTGATAACCATATTGTAGGAGTGCATTAAAAATAACTAATCCGCCATGTTGGATTTAGGGTGACGTCACACAGCGAACCATGTCATCCAAGCTAACTAGCTCAGTCGAATTAACTCAAAAAGGGGCAAACCCAGAAAAAATCCAAGCAGCAATTATCCTTCGAAATTTCTACGGTCACTTGCAATCTAAATTTAGTTTTGCAATAAATCGTTTATAAAAAGGGCAAACCCCGAAAAAATCTAAGCAGCAATTTTCCTTCGAAATTCCTACGGTCACTGGCAGTCTAAATTTTGTTTTGCATAACTCGTATATGGCATGACGTGTTTGTGTTTCTCCTCGCAGTACCTAATCGACAACCTGTGCGGCACGATCGCCAGCAGCCGGGCGGGCGCGCTGCTGGTCCCGGCGGCGGCGGCGGCGGCGGCGCGCTCGCCGCACTCGGGCGCGCTCCTGCAGCCCTACATCCGGCGCGACGCGGCCGCCGCGCCCGCCTGGCTCGCGCTCACCGACCAACTGCTCGTCAGGACTCACAGGTACGGTTTTTTCATCTAACAAGCTCGGGAAGATTCTGTTTGTCATTCGATATATGAGTGCTTTTTATCCGCTAGCGTGGAGTACGTTTTTAATCGTCGAACTTTAATCGCACTGGCCAAAACGACGTGGCCAGCATAAAAAAACTGTTATGCAAGGCTGCAAAGTTGTTTATTGACGTACACGCTTAAATTGGGGGCTGAGCTGCCCACATCCGTGGGAGTGTACTCTATTCTGATTCCCTACACATGGTCCCCGGGTAGTGCTAACCGGGTTGCAAACTCTGGTGGGAGGCTTCGGCCGTGGCTAGTTACCACCCACCGGACCAAGTCATGCCGTGAAATTACCTAGTCGTGTTTCGGGATGTAGATGTGTAACCGTTCCGAAGACGGGTCTGAGCAGTCACTCAACTGCCGTTTTTCTACTTCTTCACTGTAGTAATCTTCAAGGCTAGAGTGAATAAGTACCTTATAGGTCGTCGTGCTCCATCTTAGACCACAACGTCGCTTAACATCAGGCGAGTTGGTAGTCAAACTCCGACATATTGCACAAAAAAAAATTGAAACCTGAGCAAGCGAAATAGTCTAGAGTTCAAATATACATAGAATCCTGAGCATAGCGAGGTTTTCAAAAGTACGAGCCGCCGATAAACTTTGCTGGCGAGCGAAACACACAAGTTTTCACCTTACTACAGATAGGAAAATGAGTTTATTTTTTCATGCAGTCGTGCTGGCAGCTTCTAAGGTTCGAATTGAAAAAACTCTTTTAAAAATGCACTTTTGCACTCAAATTTCGAACAAACACATCTTTCCTAGCTTGTGAGGTTAAATCATCTCAGCCGAAAAACGTCTACTGCTGCACAACAGCCTCCCCCAATGATCTCCACAACAACCGGTCATATGCTGCTCGCATTCAACGCCTCTCCACCATCAGGCCTAGCGCGCCGGACAAAATCTTATTATAAATTTTTGTCATATGAGAACGTGAAGGCTACGTGTACATATAAAAATAGTTGACAAAATTTTGTCCCGTCGTCGTGCAAATCGTCGGTCCCACACGGTTGTTCCCACAAGATCCTTGGTCTCACACTTCCTACGTTGCGTCTTCCGGTTCGTGGTCGCCACTCAAGAAATTTTATGCCCCATCGGACGTCGGTTCTACGAGAGATTTGCCCTGCCCTTTGCCGCTTCAGCTTGGCAATTTTTCGAGCTACTATTCACACACATGGACACACCATATGGTGCCGCTTAAACGGGTGTAAATATTACTATGCCCTATGTCTATGTTATAGGGTATATTTTGTGACTACACGGTACTACAGGGATGAGTTTTTTTAACGATTTATTTTGTCGTACAGACACATTCCCGGATACCGTCCGCCGCCACACGCTACTATAGACTACACCTACGTGCGGCCGCAACACATAGCAGCTGTTAACAATCTCTGCGCGCAGTTCTTCTGGCCTGGGATTGACTGTGAGTACAGTTTTACCATGTACATGGTGGTACATTACCATGTACCTACGTCTCAATGACACATACCCACAGTGGTAACCTAGGGTTTTGTTTTGGGAGAGGGGTCTCGACTACTCAGTGGCGGAACTGGCAGATCCAGGCTTCGTGGGCAATCATCATGGGCCGGAGACAAATGGTCTTTCCACAGTTTCTTTTCCTGCGAGAAAGTGACAAACATACCATATGAATGCATGCATATATTCTAACTTTGATTCATCTATGTGTGGATTAAAAACGGTAGTAGAAAGACAAACCGTGCCTGGGCCGAGCTGTGGAAAGAACCTTATATCTCAACCTATAATCTATCCACTCATGTTATTATATATAGCATTCATGTTATTATCCTGCTATCCAGAAAGAAAAATCCCGTAAAATATCAATTCTCTTCAGCAATCAGACTAATCAAAGAACCATGCCCTCCCCAGTGACAGAAGCGCTCCAGTACCCTGAATTCAGCTGTGTGGCACTTTACAAGCGGCTGGTGGTGGGCTGCGCCTTCCTAGTGCCAGATGCAACGCACAACGAAGCTTATATCTCGTTTGTGCTCACGCGGCCCGAGTGGCGCCGCGCGGGGATCGGCACTTTCATGCTTTACCATTTATTGCAGGTATTTCCGAGAAGTTTTATAAAGGGTATCCATTATGCTCGTGTATCTGCAACTGGTTCGGTAGAGATGGTAGTTACATCTCCATATAAAACCTGCATGCTCCAGGTATTCAGAGCAAAGCAGCCCACTCTGTTACCATCTACACCACTGGAGCAACTATGCCAGCGCCCCGGAGCCGCACTCTGATACTTCAAGTAGTTGGGCTGGCTCAGGTAGGGGTTGATAGGGGGAAAAGCACAATACACTCCAAGCGGGACGTCAGTGCAGTACATATCGCCTCCGTCTCGAATAAGAATAAGCCCCCCTCTGTTTTCGCTCAAAACCCGGCACTGCTTGGAGTGTACACTGTGACATTCTCCAAGAGTGGATGTACTTGTACCTAATACTGCAGGGCTAGGATGAGCCGTGGACAAATTGTCTTTCCACAGATTTTTATCCCGCGAGAAAGAGACAAAAATGTCCGTATTCTAGCTTTGTCACTTAAAAACAACAATTGTGTCCAGCTGTGTTATGCCTGCTGGAGCAGATGCAGATGCGCGGAGCGCAGTTGGTGTGCAAACAAAAATAGCTTAACATATAAAGTAAAGGATGTGTTTAGTCTTAATTGTATCCAGTAGTATAGTCAGAAATGTGCCTGAGCTTTTAGTGAAGAAAAACAGTATGCAAAAATCCTAACTGGTTGATAGAATACTTTAATAGAATTTGACTGGCTATATCACGCTAAAACCTTTCTTGCTGGCTTATCTTACGTGTTCTCACTAGCCCAAGCGCATTTTAACATGTTTGACAAATTTTATTGATCTAAATCTTGAAAAAAAATATTTAGAATAACTAATATGATTTCTAAATTTTTTCATTATTTTTCAGACTTGCTCTGGCAAAGATGTAACACTCCATGTATCACCGACCAATCCATCTATTTTCTTATATCAGAAGTTTGGCTTCAAGGTACATAAAATAAACAACATTTATTACAAAACTTACACTTTATTTAAGTTGGCTTACTAATAAAACCTTCATACAAAAGGTTGTCGTAAATCTTCCTAGTTTTGTTCACGTCTATTTTGACAATTCTTCTTGCATCTAACAGTCGTAGGTAGCCAATTTTACTGTTCTGAGCTATCAGTTGTTCTTTAATCTCCAGGTAGTTTTCTGGCATGAGCCTTAGATTAGAACATAACACCTTTTCAGATTCAGAAAGCTTGTTAAATCCAGGTAAATCAACGATGTCTAATGGCATGGATGTACGCTTGTACCTAAGCAGGTGATTTTGATAATTAGGTGTTTTTCCAAATACCTCTCTCTGTTTGACCGGAGACTGATTGTCGAACTTTTTCGACATGACCATAGTCGCATGCTTCTGTTCTTTTATTGAGATCTCATACTCGGTTTTTAACTGTTCATAAATCCTTGCACCACATAGAGTTTTAATCCCGTTACTGCGGTACATACTCAATCTGGCTATTCTCTGCGTCAGCTCGGTTTCCAAGTTCATTGATTCCATGAATGCATCAAATTGCATACCTGTCATAAACTGCATATATGTGAGCAAGCGCTCACATTTTTGTCTCGTCAGTGTAGTGTCAAAGTTTTGTATCCAGGAAGCTAGTTTGTTGGGCATTATGAGTCCATGTCGTTGCAATATTTTGTACCTTCGCTTCCGCTCTTTTAGTCTCGAGTTTAAAGCAGTGACTAGAGACACCTTCAATGCATCCATACATTCATCATTCTCTTCATCCGAATAGCCATCTTCAAAGTTGAACAAACTCTCAGCATTATGATCATAACTTAACTCAAACTCTGATCTATATCCACTGTAGCCTGCGAGATGTTGATCTCCAGTGTTATTTCTTGGTGGATTGGAACTAATACTAGTGCTATATAGATATGGTGTAACTATTTTAGGAAACAATGACTGTTCAGTTTCCGGCAGTAACTTTAGTTCTTTATCCTGCACATTTTGTATGTAATACTTTTTGTAGTGTTCCTGGCATTCTAGTTTTGACCGAGTGTGCACCATTTTTGAGATTTCCTCCCAGTTTCCATAGCCATAAGTGGAAAGGGCAGTGAGTAGCTTACATTCTTCTTTAGCAGACCAGTTGCAGTTGTCAAATAGGGGGAAATCGTTACGTCTTACTGCGTACTTGTGATCATTCTTATGTGTTCTAATCTCACGTCCCGCCGCGAAGCAACCCGTACACAAGTTGATGTCACACTCACAGCACTCAATGTATGGCTCGTGGGCTACTTCACCGCACACATCGCATTTTGTCTGTATAATATCGTTAGAGCTTGACATGTTCTCTTTTTTACAGGTCGAAGAGCTTGTCCAGGATTTCTACGAGAAATACTTCGACATTGAGTACAAAGGATGCCGGCACGCACTATTTTTGAGACTGGCTCGATGAGATGAATAAAGTTATGAAATTACCAAAAAACGTACGAGTGTTTGTATTCCCGCTAATATAATTTAGCATTGTTTTCAAAATAAAAATAAATAAATCTCACTTTATTTGTTCCTACGCTTCGCATCGCAAATTACAATGAACAAAAACAGGATTGTCTTGACAATAACAATAAAACTGTCATTGTCAGCCTTCATAATTTTCAGTCATCAATGTCATCTGACAATATTAAAGTACCCCTGTGACAAACGAACGAGGCCCAACTTGTAGACTTGCATCACCATGAATAATTATGTTGTTACTACGACGGGGGATTCACCTTGATGATTGATGATATTTTAATATTATCAATAAGAAGATTGATATTTTTATATTATTAAATATATCAATAGTTTCTCCTAATTCTGTCAAAAAGTATTTCCCAAGGAGATGGGATTATTCGTTATTCGTGATTAAAAAGTTGTAAAATGTTATTTTATTTTGAAATGCCCAAAAGATTCCGTTCAATTCATTCCATTTTATCAAAATCTGTCTATCTGTTTGAGCGTGAAGAAGTAACTAACAAACACACAGATAAAACTTTCACCTTTTATAATCCAAAGTAGGATTTTTATAATATATATTCTGGGTGACACAAATAAGGTAAGCGTGACGCTAACCATCAGATGAGCAACTTGTTCGTCTCGTCAATCAGTCTCAAAAAAGCAACAACGGAACCTAGACAATAATGAAGAAAATTAGCGCAAGTAATTTGACTGTCTTCGGTGCCTTTAAGAAAATTGTAAACGAGAACAAACTAAAAAACCCACTGAGAACAAACCTGTTCTAATCGAAGGAGGCTCGAGAAATGACGTGAGCTCATTATTTCTGGAATTTTGAATAGAGAGATTTATTTTCATCTCTTTCTATCATACTGATAGCATGGCTACTTCAGTAATGTTTTATCTCTTTCTCATGACGGGCGAAGGCCCCAGAACGTTCTAGACTTTTTAATGTATATATTTTGGCGCGACGAGCGCGCAACGTTTCATTCATTTGTGAAGTTGCTGATAGTGAAGTGTTGAGTTTTGTGGTGTGTGAATTAATAAAATAATTTTGCTTTTTCGTATATTTGGATTGGTCTACGAGTTTTCTATTACTGGTATGTATTTTATAATTATATCTTTAATTCTTCCCGTCGAAAAGTTCCGATTTTATTCAATAATTTTGCGCTAAATCTAGAATATTTTTTGTCCGTCGCGCACTCCATCGCCAAAAAAGGTGTCAGCCGCGCGGAGAATATTCTCAATAACGTGAATCGTTGATTTGTTTCAGGATAAGTCTCAAAGATGGGGAAAGATTACTACAAAATTTTGGGAATATCGAAAGGCGCGTCCGACGATGAAATAAAGAAAGCTTACCGCAAGCTAGCGTTGAAGTACCATCCGGACAAGAACAAGGCTGCTGGCGCAGAGGAGCGGTTCAAGGAAGTCGCGGAGGCGTACGAGGTTCTCTCGGACAAGAAGAAGAGAGAGATCTACGATGCTCACGGAGAGGAGGGTCTCAAAGGCGGAATGGGAGGTCAGAACGGACCCGGAGTCGGTGGGCAATCGTTCTCGTACACGTTCCACGGCGACCCGCGAGCCACGTTCGCGCAGTTCTTCGGTTCAGCGTCTCCCTTCCAGGCCTTCTTCGACTTGAACGGAGGAGGTGGCGGAAATACGATGTTCTTCGACCGCGAAATGGATGTCGACATGGATCCGTTCGCGAATATGGGCATGGGGACCCGAACGCAGGGCGGTCCGGGCGGCGCTTTCCGCTCGCACTCATTCAACTTCCACGGTTCGCCTAACCGTAAAGACAAGACCCAGGATCCGCCTATAGAGCATGACCTCTACGTTTCGCTGGAAGATATAGCTCGCGGCTGCGTCAAGAAAATGAAGATTTCACGCCGCGTCATCCAACCCGACGGCACGTCGAAGAAGGAAGACAAAGTGCTAACCATCCACGTAAAGCCCGGCTGGAAGGCTGGTACTAAGATAACATTCCAGAAAGAAGGCGACCAAGGACGCAACAAGATACCTGCTGACATCGTGTTCATCATCCGAGACAAGTCACATCCACAGTTCAAACGAGAAGGCAGTGATGTCAGATACACAGCCAAGGTGTCTCTCAAACAGGTAAGCAATTCATTCAAATGTTCAAAAACCCACTACATTCGTTCATCCCATTGTTTGTCAACATTTTATTTGACCTTGTTTGTGACCAAAATATTTGGTTGTGAAGACAGGAATTTTTCGAAATATAAACAATGTAAACAACAAACATGAGTTGCTGGCTTCTAGAATCATCTTATACATTACCTACCTACATTATCTTGCCAAAGGTTTTTCCGTTGAACATATTTCTTTGAATTTATACTGGACATTACTAATAAGTTAGCACTTCCTTGCGTCAAGCTGTTCACAACGCGTTGATAAGTTGATAAAGTGCAATTACAGGTTATTCACATTATAATGAGCTGTTTGTAAGATGGCCCCTTTTCATAGATTATTATTTAGTATGGAGTTGTTAATACTGATTGAAGACTAGTATACAATTACAATACATCTACAGTCAATTTAGTAATTTATTTTACAAACTTTGGATTTTGGGTCAACATGTCTCAACTGAGTATTGTTATGATACCATACAATTTTAATTAACTTGTTGGTATTTCTGAAATTGACCTAAATTTAATAGGTAAACATTGTGATTCTTTTTCTTACTCCTAATATCAATTTGTTACATGTGAAGCAAGTATTATCCACAGCTAGGCCAGCCATGACTCATTAACTCATTTCAGATGTCCATGTGTTAGTAGATCTATAAGAACCATGTATTAAACAGATGTTCTCTTTTGTTACAGGCTTTATGTGGAACAATAATAGAAGTTCCCACCATGTCTGGAGAGAAACTAACCGTCAACCTGCAAGGAGAAGTTGTCAAACCACATACAGTGAAACGGTTTCCGGGCTACGGGCTTCCATTCCCTAAGGAGCCAACGCGGAAAGGAGATCTACTAGTTGCGTTCGACATCAAGTTCCCAGATCGCTTATCTTCAGGCGTGAAGGAAATATTGATGGACACTTTACCCAACTGAAGAGTGTGACTGATAATCTTGCGGCAGTTTTAAGTGTATAACTGAGCCCGTTCCGGAGCCTGGACTTGGCTGCAGTCTTACCAATTGTAGCCTCAGGGATGGGTGTCGGAACCCTGCTATTTATATGCTCAAAAGTGGGACCCTATCACAAATTACTCTCTATAGATTTCATATTTGAGACGATTGACGCACCACACATTGGTGAAACACCCATAAAAGTTAGCTTTTATTGGTTCATTGCCAGCCGTGGCTAGTTTGCTTTGTTTTAGTCCCTTTTCTCAAACAGTGAGTTTGGTTTGGAATGTGACAGTCATAGTTTTGCTTAATGATGTATCTATAGAGGGTTATTTGTGGATGTTACTCTGGGTAGGAACTTCATGTTAACTCATTTGTTGCTGCCTAAATGCCTGAGTTTGTGTATGATTTAGCCGAATTGTGTGTTTGAGGGGTTTTGTACGTTTTAGTACAGCAGCCCATTGGTTGTGACGAGCATTCATGTTTAATTTAGTAATTTAATATGTTGTAAATATTTTTTTACTGTGTAAATACGATCTTTACAGTGATTGTAAGTTTTAAGTTTCAGTGGAACTTGGAATTGACAGTTGCAAAGACTGGAGCCTCATGCAGTATCATTCAGAAGGCCCTGAACCTCTAAATAATTGTTTAAAATTTTGTTGGAAATGACTTGTCCTATTTTCATGAAACTTACATAAAAAAGTCGAAATAGTAGTTGGTTTTTTCTAAAACTCAAACAAAGAATTCACATTTCTTATTGCATTTTTAAAAAGTTCTCAAGTTTCACCAAAATTGGACACACCGAAAAATCAACCAATGGCTAAAAATCTCGAGTGGTTCAGTGTAACCTTAAGTCATTATCCAATGATACTGCAATTCTTGAGGCATGTAACCTTCATTTGTATTATTTTAGTGATAGATATTAATTTAATGAAAGTGGCAATAACTTATCACTTATAATTGCTGTTAAAAAAATAATGAATAAACAGACATTATGAAATAACATATCTTTGATTCTCTGCCTGAATAGTCTCCTTGAAGGAAAATTAAATCCAGCTTAACACCAAAGTCTCACATGCTTATGATGGAATTGGTTAAAGCGTTATTACGTAAAGCGTCATTACAGTATCCAATTTACAGTACATACGCAAACTGAGCTAGCTTGCTAAAAACTAAACTTGGATAGTGTAATGGCTGTTTAGCAATTTTTTTTTTCTAATTCACAGTCATGGTAAGTCTGCAAACTTAGAAATTGTAAAACTTCAAAGTTCAAGCACCTAGCAATTGCCTATAGTTACATGTTGTATACATAATTATGTTGATTAGGTATTAATAGAATAGGTATTCTGATATACCACCAAAACGCCCTCTCTAAAACTCTAAAACAGGTCAAAGACCTTGTCGACGATGCTTTCTTTCGGGGAAAAGGACAAAAATAATTTCGCCAACACCGATCACATAAAACTAGTAATAAATAATACAATTTAGACAACAATTAAGTAAGTAGGTATATTTATTATTAGGTGTCCAATAGTTAAAAAGACCTAATCTTTTGACATCCTATCCTACTTAATAATATAAAAGCGAAAGTTTGTAAGAATGTTGTTGGATGGATGTTTGTTACTCTTTTACGCTAGAGCGGCTAAACAGATCTGGATGAAATTTGGTACAGAGATAGATTATAGTCTAGAATAGCACATAGGATACTTTTTAACCGCGGGTGAAATCGTGGGGCGCAGCTAGTTATCAATAAAAATGCGTGGGTTAAGTCGAATTCGGTCGTCTCGTTCCCCGAACGGCGCTCAATATTTATAAATCACTGCACCTAAAGAGGAATTGAATGTATGGGCAATGTGACAACAGCTGTTGACTGTCGGTCGAGATGGCCGCGGGTGCCGGAGGACCTTGGTGGAGCAAAGGTCTTGGGCCACTGAATTGGCGGGCGACACTACCTACAGATTGAGTTTTTGACATTACTGTAAAATTTTAACCGACTTATAAAAAGGAGGAGGTTCTTATTAACCGACTTAAAAAAAAAGGCGGAGATTCTTAATTCGACTGTATGTTTTTTGTATATTAGGTAAGTAAGTTTATAAGATAAGAATATTCTTATAAGATTTCGATGCTATTACAATTAAAATACAAACAATACTCTATAACGTAGTACTTTCTATTATCTATTCTGTGTTATTACAGTCGCTGCTTTATATTTAAATAGGTACTTACCTACATACCGGGTACAAAGTCCCGGGAAGAACAAACTACCTACAACAAACATAATTATGGAATCATGAATCGAATAGACAGGAGGTCTAAAACGGCCGCTTTGGGTGATTCACCTGAAAAGTGGTCATATTGTGATTTTCTAGGTGATCACTAATTTTGGCCGTAAAATGGTACCTTTAAATGGTGAATCGCACACGAGTCACTTCACCAGGAGATTCACTTTAGTTGTCAAACTTGCCAAGCGAAAAAATCAAAACCGGAACTTTCCGGTAATGTTATTTTTAATTGTTTTAATTATTTAAATGGTTTATTTTGTAAGAATTTGTTTACCACAAATGTTTTCATACATGGAAGAGCTTATTTGCTATAAATATTTCAATGTATATGCCCTAAAACAATTATCCAACAAAATATTTCGTTTTAGTTTCTTTGCCCTGGCAATAAACTGGGTATCAACAAAAACATAACCTCAAAATCCTGGACTAAAACACAAGTCTAAAAGTACACACCACAGAGTACTTTGTTAGATACGGAAATAGAGACCTCTCTCGGCAGCTAAAACAAGCAACACCTGCCAGCGCCATCTGTATTTGTGTCATGGACTTATTACATACATAACTATAACTATATCAATGATTCGAATAGCTATAGCTGTAGGTAGATATATTACAGATTAATGAAATTTTATATTATTATTTTGGTATAGGGGAAACAATGAATTATTGATGGCTGGTAATCACAAGACGGTCCATATTTTTAATGCATTACTGGCCCGGCAATATTTTAAGGATGGCCGGGCTATATCGTCATACATTTCTAGCATGGCTGATGATGGCCGGGCTACCGGCAATATTGCCGGGCCCATATTGCAATAAAAACATGGCTCGAATATGGGGAGCACCTTTACCTTTACCTTTACCTTTATAAACAAAAAAAAATCAACAAGTAGCAGCAATCAATAATAATTAATGATGATAAAAATATGATATACATGTAACTCTTTATTCAATAACCTTATGTAAGTACATACAAAATTATAAAACTTTTAATAATACTTATAAAACAAAACTAGTCATAATAGCCTACATTCAACATAATTTTGCTTAGGTTTTAGTTTGGTGAGATTTTGGTTAGGTTAGCGGTTATGTGCCGGGTTTACCATAGAAAATACGGGTTTTACTTTATTATATTGACCTAATACTAATATAGCTCACTTTCAGAATCTATGCAACACTTTCTTCAAGACAACGACATCATTTATTTTGTAGGAGTCCTAGGATCTTATTTCTAAGACACAAAACTTCGAGTCTCTATCTCAGTTCCAGGAGTTTCTATCTCACCACACAGAATACACATTCAACACCACACTAACCGGAGGAGACACACTCAACTCAACGGACTAGTAAGATAAACTAAAAAATTCGGCAAATTACTGTAGAAACAAACAGAAAACTTAAAAATCATCATAACAAAAATATTGGTCGGTCGGAAGGGTCAAGTCAACATCAGCGAGTGTTGCCAAGTCAATGAAATAAGAAATGGCTAGATTGACTAGACAATAAATGAAAGGGGCTCTATGACCATGCGAACTGTCGTATGCGATTGATAGTATGGCCATCTGGGCCTTATTCTTGCGCGTGAGACGCTTTCTGGTCCTAGTCTTTCTCGTTTGAAAAGTCGTAATGAGTGAGAGTGAAAATAACATCTCATCCGTTAGGACAGAGGCCGATAGTCACGTGACGTAACAAAACTCCTAGAAAAAAAAAATGTTAACTTTGTTGATTGTGAATGAATTCGTAATTACTTTACATCACACTTTAACGTTCTTAATTTTTAAGAAAACAACACGGCATCACATACACTTTTAACACAAGCTCGTTAATTTAATCAGAATGTTATAAATACCATAAATACGTTTGAGTCTTTGTTTTTAACTTAATGGCAAAATCCGCCATTTGGTGCCGTCATAGCTTGTTTTCTATTTGTTACTTTTTAATTTATTGATTATTTTATAAGTACGACATATTAAGTTAAATGCTACAATAAGTGCCAAAACTTCTAAAAGTTTCGCTAATTCTAGCGCAAAAAGTGCAAAAGTGGTAGCACTGAGGCCAGTAGAGCAAGCGCGAAAAGATGGTATCGTGTTTTTGTATTATTTTCTAAAACTTGTGATTCTTCGAGTGTTAAATTGTAATAATGGTGGATTATTAACGTTTACCGGTTCGTCAACGTGCACGAGTGTGGGCAAATGATACAAACATCGCGAAACGCGATTTTTCGTGTTCTCTACAAAAACTTCACTTATAGTTTCAGTAAAGTATCCATAACTTTACTGGAATGGGAAAAGGGGAGGGATTCATCGTCTTCATCATCACCTCATCATCATCACCTCATCATCATCATCCCATCATCTGTTACTGAAGGAAAAAATATTACTAAGAATCCGACTGAAGGACGAGTATCCATGGTCATGAATAAATTAATAAAAAAAAAAAAAAATAGAGCAAGCGCCCTCAAATTGTTTTGACATTTAGCGTCACACATCATATTTATTAACCAACTATTTCAAGGAGACTACCACCATACCACCATAACATGGTGTGGACATCAAGTACCTATCAGTTTTAGCACAATGTCTTCTCAAGTAGCGACATCTATATTTGTGTCATAGAAATACGAGATTATAATACTTCTAAATCAAAATTAGTACATTTATGTTAAAGTTCAACAGTACTTCTATTCAACCAAAATTAGTATAGTTATAGTCACCCGGTCATTCCGGATTACCAATATAAATGTATGAAGATTGAAGAGTCTGGTACACACTCCAAAACAAAACAAAACCTAAAAAAACTGTAGTTTTTGCTGATACCACAATAAATGGCCATGAATTAAGAAGTAAAGTAAACATAACGCCACCGCCAACCACTACTCGAATCAGAAAAACGGGAACACTTGAATCGGCCCTTGTTATGTGGATTTTTTGCGTAGGCATTAAATATGAAACTTTGTTTGTTTCTACTGATAAACAAACACATAATTCGTGTCGTCGAAGTGCATACTAACGTTCTAAATATTGGGTATTCCGTTCGCGTATGTGGTGTGGTTTGGACGTTGGAACTAACAACAGTAAGTGCATTTTTCATCTTTGTTTTCTATTCATACATCAATTTCTGTAAAAATATAAATTAAGTACCTACTCTTATTCTGCAGGAAAGGAAAAGCGCTTGCGGATCTTGAAGCTGCGAATGAGAGATGGATAGTGTAGCTCAAGTTCACTGAAGAGAACATCACCCTAGCAACTACTACGATAATACCTCCTAGGGTCAGAGGGAATCTGCCCGTCTCTGGCAGGAGGTCGTCGTTGAGCCTACCTCAATACTATGAGCTCTTGTACATCCAAATGCCCAAAAGAGTGCTCCGTTGTAGGTACTTATTCTAAATAATCTGTAATAATACTACTCAATAGTATGCTCTAGCAAAGCATATTGTTGAGAGTACATAAAGTAACATTTTAACAAAAATGTTGTATAGTATCAGCAGTATTAGTTAGCAACTATAAAGGGCAAATTAGAAAAGGTAGTTGTTGAAATCAATGATGATGTTAATGGGATGGACGGAGGGCTTTCTAGGGAA
This sequence comes from Peribatodes rhomboidaria, assembly GCA_911728515.1. Lineage (NCBI taxonomy): Eukaryota > Metazoa > Arthropoda > Insecta > Lepidoptera > Geometridae > Peribatodes > Peribatodes rhomboidaria. The sequence goes on along the minus strand of OU452168.1, from coordinate 16,319,622 downwards.
AGCACTCTGTCCAGACCAACTCGAGATGAACTCAATATAATTTGAGTAGTTACATAAGTTTACAATATGTCAGTTTTTAGTTAAATTAAGTAATAAAATAGTGTGCATTATAAGTACATAAATAAATCATATTTTTCATTTTCAGTTTAGAAATACAGTATGAGCCTGTGCAAGATATTGCACCTTCGACCACTCTGCCCTCAGCTGCTGCTGCATCTGCAATATCAACACTAGCATAGTCACCATGCAGCCCCACCTCTGCCTTGAAGACAACGGAGAACAAGAATTAGCAGTAAGTGCTAAGTAGTTTCAAAGTTGATTTCAATATGATTGTTTTTATGTTTATTACATAGTTATCTTAAAGTTACATAGTTATCTAAAACAAAGTTGCTTCCCACTGTCTGTCCGTGTTTACTCTTAGATTTTCATAGCTATGTAATAGATTTTGATGCAGTTTTTTTTAAACTATCATTCGATAGTTAATTCCAGAGTGGAAAAAAATCTGGAGGACACTAATCCTATTTATATTATAAATGCAAAAGTTTTTTTGTGTGCGTTTGTTTGTTATTTATTGACTCTGAAATGGATTGACAGAGATTGATGAAATCTGTATGGTGGTGGCTTATACCCTGAAGTAACACATGGGCTACTTTTTATCTGCGGTTAACACCGCAGAGCATAGCCAGTATCTAATCATTGTTGATATAATAAAATAAGTCAATTTTAATTATGTTTAGAGTATATGGTATAGAGCTAGAATTATAATTAATATATTATTACATGGTTTCAGGTAATCATCTTGCGCTACTTAAAGAGGCTCATTGGATTTGGTCGCAGATGAAGGTGCACAGAACTGCTGCATATGCTGATGATTAGCGCCCCCATGACTTACATCTATGATCAAGAAGTTCATGTCTACATCGCATATCTTTGTAGTAGCAATGAATCAATTGTAAAATACAGTTGTACATTAAACTTATTTGTTTAAAATGCTATTTTTTTATTCTAAAATTCGAAAAAAGTATTGGTAGGTTCCATAATGTTGTAGTTTTAGTTATTATTTTATGTTATATAACGGCGTCTACACAAAGCCGGTGGCCCGCCGACATGACGAAAGCTGCGTAATTTCCTTTGAGAAATGGTCGCGCAGACTTCAATGAATATACAGTCATACTGTCGGCAACTTTTGTGTGTATTTTTAGTATAGACCCCCATAGTATATATTTTTCTCATGTTAATTTCCATAAGAATAAAATCTAACTACCTACTACCCATACACATTTTTATTTTAGAAGATAGTAGGTAGGTGCCCACCTAGTAAATAATTAAGTATTTCGCCTTCGATAATTTAAGCTATAAACACGTGCGTGTTTAAAAAGTTTTCATAAAGGCTTAAATCCCCCGAAATTTACTTCTTTTCATCAAAAATGGGTAGAGTGAATTGTAAAAAGTTGGTCTCGATTAACTTCTAACAAGTCCACTATTTGACGTTTAGGCAATTCCTCTTTAAGCGGCCATTTTACGACTTCCCATACAAAACTTGTCAAAAAGATGATGGCGGAAACAAGATCACGAGCATGAACACCTAGTGAATTGTGACTATGCGGCCATTTTACGGTTTTTAAAGTTGATCATAGAATGGTCATATTAAGATTCACTAAAAGCGGCCGTTTTAGACCTCCAGGTAGGCATTATAGGTATGTAGTAGAAAGTTATTTTAATAACAAATTCGACTAGCTATAGCATGATAAACGACATTCACTACCAGTTACTGCATAGTTATTCGGTAGGTATCTACTAAGAAGGTACTGAATATCAATTCAAAATTTCTAATATCATCAACATAGTGTACCTGCCTACTTATATCAAATAATAATAAAAAAGAAGTGTAGGTATTTTAATCAATGACTATGAAATCTGTGATTTTAGTAAACATGTTTCACGCTTTCGCTCCGCTCATGAATTGACATTTTCGTTGTCGCCGTCGCTATGGCCCGCCGACATGTGCGAGCGGGGGCCGATCTGACGTCACCAAGCGAAAATACGCGCCATCGCCCCCGCGCTGGAGAAATGCAAGATTATCGGACAGATTATCGCGAGCTTGTGAATTCTGGTATTCTACATTCTGCACGATTTTCACACACAACACTAACTCTAGGTAAGTACCATTCATCATACATGAAAACCTACCTAAGTAACCATACTTACCTATTTTTTATTGTTAAATTTTTGTGGAAGCATTAGGTACCTACGCTAGGTCCTAGCGTTATGTTTCGAATCACTGGTTAATGTTGGCCAAACCGCTAGGCCAATTTTTGCTTGTGATAAATTACTGGCCTTTACGCCAACATTTTTTTACTTTTACTAATTAATAGGTACCTATTATGCTCGTATACCTACTTACGTTTACTTGTTCATAGACAGCAGATTCTGTAAGTAGGTAGGTACTAATTAAAAATTTAAATATGTAGGTAAGTACCTACTTACACTTTATATTTATAAAACAATGAAGGTAGGTATATTTTAGGCTAAATTTAACCCGTGCAGACTTTTACTAGGTTGCACTGCTACTCTTTTAACTTTTAACTTTTTTTTACGTTTTACCTTTAAGCTGTAAGGTACTGTTAGGTACTAGTAGGTAGGTAGGTACTTTGAATTGCGATGAGGTGTAGGTAAAGTTTTCGTATTTTTATAATAACGAATACCTACCTACATAGTACCTACCTACTTACTTACTTGTTAGCAGTACTAGGTAGGTACATACCTAATAGACATATTTAACAAAACCATGACGTAATGATTATGAGGTCATGGATGGAACCAATTATTGAAATACCTGGAGGTGAGGCTTGGCTTGGATCAACCGCGTCGCGTGCTACTGCTGTAGGTAGGTACTTTCGCTACAGACACGCTGAACTGAAAATGTGTTGGTGGCGTTTTGTTTAGTTTCTCCCTTATTTTTTCAAGTGATACTACCTATTTGCATTATGTTTATACTTAAACAAGTTAGACAAGTATTATTAATTATTAAACGAACTTACCTAAATGTGAAGTTCTATCATAATTATGTAACAGCTTTACGGCGCGTACCCGTAGGTGGTAGAACTTAATATTGAATTAAATGCTAAGATTTTAAATCTAGATGCGGTCTATTCTATACGAAACCATAACATAACATAACATTTTCATTATCATACTATGTATAAGTTCCAGATTGTTATGTGTCTTAATGAAATAAAACTTAAATACTTACTTAAATAAATAAAAATCTTGTCTAATCCATCGTATACTTCACAGGTCAGCTTTTCTTACAGAGTTTGTTGGCTTACGAGTTTGTTGTACTTACTTACCTGGAATTTACTCAATCTATTTACAGGAAGTCCAACGAGGCCGGTCGTCATCCGAATTTGAGTGAAACGGGGTCAGGCGTCGAACCCGCATTACACTTCAACAACACCCCACCAATGTAGGTATGATTTTATAATTTTTGGAAAGTAAGGTGGGTCATGTTTTGAGATATTCTTTGAGTGTAAAGGTAAGTCTTTATGGCTAAGAAAAGACTGTTTTCTGAACGCTGCGTGAGAACAGTTTGTACTTATTTCTAGAAGTTTCGTTATGGGAACCCTCAAAAATTTACAAAATCGAATTGCCCAGACGTAATGATATCTATAGTTATACTTAGTAGTAGGTAGTCTCAGATCAATCTAGAGAATAGGTTGATCTGAGTAGTATGGGTAATGAACCGTCAACCTTGGCAAAGATGAACAAACCTCGAGGCTCCAATCGATACCAAAAAGAGTACTTACTTACTTACGAATGTGGTTTATTGGAATCCAAGAATCTGGAAATGTAAACTGTATACTCCTAGGAACGTTAGAAGTGCATTGGTATCTTTCGTTAGACGCTATTTTATCAACTGTTGTAAATATCATAGAACTAAGTAGCTACCTATTAGTTAGTTAATATGTATGTGGCTATGTGCCTATTTACTGCTACTGCTGTATAGTTAGACCGTTGGTTTCTTTACATTGACTGTTTTAGACCCAAAAAACAGTGACAAAGATTATCATCCAAATGATGATCAATCATTTGCCGGACGTTTACTTGAATCATCTTTTGTAGGTCAATACCTATAGAAGATGATTCAAGTAAAATCCGACAAAATGTACTTACCTATAAGAATCTGCTTATGGTTATTGATACTGATTTAATAATATCCAATTTCCGGGATTCCATGCATGTTAAATATCAGTCTGAGATATCAGTGCTCACGTTCTGACAATTTTATTACAATAATTTCCTTTGTTATAAGTAGGTACTCGCTTACCTATTTACTCATACAAAAGAGAATGGAGTCCCTAAGAACCTTGAACTCGCGGATATCCGGAATCTTCGCGGAAATAGGGAGTTGGCACCCGCAACGGTACTGGAAAAAAATTGACGTTGCCCTTCTGGCTTCCCGATTCCATTGTTTGATTTCCATAGGCTAACTCTAAAACCACAACATTGGTACCTAGGTAGGTATGGAATGTACGAACATGGATTGTAGGAACCTCTTGGAAAACATCTGGCACTATAATAACATAACATGATAGAGGATAGCGCGGGTGGCGGGACATTCTGTCAGGTCAGAATTCAGATGAGAAATTAGTTGTATCAAAATGCCAAGCCTGTATAAAAATTACAACTCAAGGCTAAACTAATAATGGGATGATGGAGTAAAGCGATAACGCTGATACGACAGACAATGCTTCCTTTTCATAATAGATTAGCTAACAAGTTATAAAGGGTTTATTGGATAACAAAGTTATAATTTGTTACTTATTGATTTCCGCTGTTTTAAAAATAACATTTCAAAGTAAAATAACATAAATCACTAAGCTGGAACACCCGCTATTGTATCATAAAAAACTCAAAAAAACCCGATTAAACTAGTGTAAAACGCTGCAAGCACGTGTTTTTAATCAAAAAAATTACATTGTTTAAATCTGCTTTGTTGTCGAAATCGAACAGTCTAGAGAGTCCGACCGAGGTTACCCTACTAATACTAGCGACAGGCGATGTGAGGGCAATTCTTACAAGTCGAGATAGTATTATGTCATTGTCTCTCTTGTTTCAAAAGCTATAGGAGTGAGAAAGACGCACAAACATCTCACGCGTCAGAATAACGCGTCAAGGGGGACTGAAGCGAGGCGCAAACTCGACGGACTGGTATTTTGTTAATAGTGTTGCTAGTAAAAATGATGGACATTTTCCCATAATATGCATTTCGTAATTTGTAAAAGTAGTAGGTACAACATCAGTGAGTGGTTGGTTGACAGTTTTAAAACTAGTGGCTCTGTGAGCCGTGTGATCTCGTGTCCGACGTCTGTCCAGCGGTCCTCCTCTGCAAGTTCTCAACCGATTGTCAAATTTTGTGAGTAGGTCCGATAAATATTACTTAAGTAGTACTTATTACTTAGGATTTATTTATCGAGTCAGTTTTTGAAAAAAAAAAGACGGTGCAATTATTATTTTTACGTTAAAGAGAACCTATGAAAAGGAAGACAGCCGAAGACGCAGGAAATACGAAAGCGTTTTTGCTGAAGCTGAAGCTGACGCATAACGTCAAAAGTAACAAACACATTTACCGAGTATCTACACATAATAAAGAGATCCTTTTGCTCATAACAATTTAGAACATTCCAGAATCACCCTTGTGATAGGTAAACATCGTTCTATCTGGCTACACAAGATTGTGAAGTCAACACGTGCTCAGCAGTCACGTGTGAGGGAAACGTGACGTCCGACCGAACCACACGACCGCTTTCCCGCGTCGATTGTTATTACCCGACTAAGTTGGAAACAACCTTCTTTGACAGCTGGGCTAAAAATAATTTCATTCTGAACGTCGTTTCTAATAGGACTTTTAAAATTGATCGACCTTTTAGAATTAGGTCAACAATATTCTAACGTTGGCCAAAATAAATTATCTTATTTTCGTTCATTGTTATCAACAATAAGCAAAAGATGATAAAAACTTTACAATCAAAATATTGTGTACCTATTTATCTGTAAAGTTAGAAATTGTTATTTTGATTGAATAAAATTAGTAAGTACCTAAATATGACCTAGAGAATAAGATGGCGCACGGCGCGGCGGCGTATGATTTAGGTGAAGCCAAAAACAATACAAAAACTACGCTACTGTGGTATAGGTACACAACACTCACACATTGACGCAAAAAAACTACGCTACGCGCTTGGTCATTCTTACCTCGACATTATGTGCATTGGATTATGGTATAATTTCGTGTACTTATTTATACATAGTGCATTATAAAAGTGTGACCAGGACTAAATTTTGGGGTTCTTTTTAAAAACTGTGCAGTTTTTTTACAAGTCAATTTTGAAAACCCGTAGCATTAAACTCTTACAAATAGGTATGTGCAGTTTTAGAATATAAAATCTACTAAGGTTGTATACATATAGGAACGGAAATTGCTCACGTAGAGTTAGGGAATTAATATTAGTTTTCGTGCAATTGTAAATGTTTTTCATGGCAACATTACCACGCACACACATTGAAAAAGAAGTGTTCCATCTTTTCCTCTAGATTGATCTGAGCCTATGAAGGGTGTTCTAGGATTTATAGGTTCTGTTATATTTACCTACCTAACCTAATTACTACATTTAGCTAGGTCTTTGATTGGAACTTTAGCACTATTATAACGTATTTAGATAAATAACCAATTTTCCATTATTATAAAGATTGTTAAATTATAGTGTCCCACGCATTTATTTACGATTTCATACACGCTGCTTTTGCCAATGTCAAAATATAGGTATATTTTTATATGTATGTTTTTCTATTTATTATTTATCTGTTAAACTGACCTAGTAACCAGTGGCTCTGCGCTGTAGACCTCGCGATCTCTGTCTTCCTCTACAGGGACCCTATTCGGAGATTTGAGATTTTCATCTCATCTTTCTTCATCCTTGTTGCTCTCGTTTGAAACATCATAGGTGTGAGAGTGACCAAGATAAAATCTCATCTCATCTCACGCGCAGGAATAGCCCCCCTGGGGGGCTAAACGTTTCAAACTAGAGCAACAAGGACGAAAAATGGTGAGATGAAAATCTCAAATCTCCGAATAGGGCCACAGGTCGCATTTCGAAACCGTCTCTTAAAATTTTGTGAGTAGGTTCTATAATTTATAACTAAAGAATTTAAAATTGAATATAAACAAAAAAAAAAAACTAGTGAGTGTCATATTTTTCATAAAATGTATTTAAAGTTTATCAAAACTACACTTTTAAAAATTAAATAAGTAGGTACCTTCCTAACATGAGCACCTATTGACGCTGGCAACATCTTTAATTTGAACAAATATTTTTCATCAAAAACATCACGTAAGTACAAATAATTTGTTTTCAAGCCGTCATAATTTGTTTGCGTGTTAGAAGATTATGGGTGATAGTATGTTCTAGAATGTTAGGAAATAATATTAAATAATCGTCAGCTTTCTGTTGTATTAATACTTCTGTCTAAACACACTTTTAAGGTTTCAAGAAACCTTACTGGGGGGCTATTCCTGCGCGTGAGATGAGATGAGATTTTATCTTGGTCACTCTCACACCTATGACGTTTTAAATGAGAGCAACAAGGACGAAAGAAGGTGAGATGAGAATTTCAAATCTCCGAATAGGGTCCCTGCACTGCTGTATCCTTCAGGCCCGGATCTAGGATTTTATTGAACCCAGGGCAGAAAGAGCGAGTAGCGCCCAGCACCTTCATCGAGCTTTTCATTTGAAAATCTAATATCCTAAATTATTAATTGCAATAGCACACGTTACATACTTATAACTTTTTAAATAAAGATGTTGTTTATAGTTAGTAACATACTCCCATCAACTTGCTTACTTGAACAATGTAAAAGTGTGCAAAAACTAGCACACCTCGTTTGATTGCTAAACCCTGCTCTTGGCATTGCCCTTGATTTTGTGCTAGCTAGATTACAGCATTATATAATAGAATAGAAGGTGTTAAATATTCTGTGTTCATTCATGTTCATTATCATAACAGAACAGGATTCTTATTTCCACGCTCGTGGGTGGCGCCTATGACATACCTAATTGTCAGAAGATAATTTAGCTTTCCGTCAGTGTTTTGTAACTCTAGTATCGTAGTCTAGATGCAGAATCTAGATCGCTGCCAAAACGCATGTCTAACGAAACATTACGTATATTTACCCTACATGTATGTATACCCAGGTACGTAAACGTTTATGTATTTGTATACATACGTACACGTACGTTCATCTACCTCGGTATATTACTTCAGCATCATTATAAACAACTTTGTTTATTCCAGTGTCACCTCTTACATGCTGTCATTGGCCAATGTTGCTATAATTCATAATTGGAATTCTAAATTGTAAGGTGTGACTTTAATAAACTAGGCTATGCTAGGTTCTAAAGCTGTTAAGCTCATTCAACAAACAATGGCAAATTTTTTGCCAAAATACTCCAAACCCAAGTTACGTCAGCTGAGATCCCAAAACAAGAGACCTCAAGGTCCTCAGGATGCTTACAGATCCTGACATCAGCAAGCAGCAAAAGCTACTCAACATTTTGAAAACTCTAACTCCTACAAATAGCACATACTTTTGCTTGGCAAAGAATCACAAACAGCAAACCGATTTTAACAAGATCTCACTGAGTCTACCATAATCTCTTTTGGTTCGTAAACTTTACTGTTTGAGTGGTAAAGTTCAATTTTCTGTGGCAGAAAGTTCCATAGATCTTCCACCAGTTGGCAGAGCACTGCAATGTGGTGGTGATGTGGCGCAAGTCTGCCAACTTTTTGCACATTGCGAAGAATTCCAAAGTCATTTATTTTGCTGGTTTTAGGGTTCAAGTTTCCATGGCGACGACTTTCACAATTACATGGTAAGTTGGCATGAAGGCAGCGTAGCAAGGCCATCGGCCTCCTACATGGGCTACAATGCTAATGTTTGTTGACTCATAGCCTTATGCTCACTGTCTGTATTGACAGTAATGGACCCAGTTTATTAATTGGATTGAACTTATTTTGTGGTAGGCGTTAAACATCAAAAAAACTTAAGTTCTTACTGAGTTTTGGTGTCAAAAAAAAAAAAAAATTCTACTATTATTTATAAGTAAGTAATTATTTTTTGTACGTTTTATTAGATGTTAGATTTAGGCCCGCATGCTAAAACGACGCCGAGTCACGAATTTTCATTTAAAACAGTAGGTACTATTGGATTGTAAAGATCCAGTGGATCCATATTATTGGGTAAGTGTGTCGCCTTTAAAATGATAATGGAATTTTTCTGATATTGGTTAAGTTCTGGTAATGTTAAAAAAAATATGTCAGTAAGTATTTACTATTATTTTTATTTTCCAATAGTATCGACCTTTTCCTCGCCAATGTTTGTGTTACTTTGAGTTAGTTTACACCAATTTTTATTTCTCAATATAGGTACGTATTATACCTATTATTATAATTTATGCTACCTCCTACTAGGTATGAGTTCCAATTTTCACAATTTTTTTACTTTGGAAGCCTTGTAGCATGCATCACAGTCACAGGTAACAGTTAGCCTAGCCTAGTCGCGTCTTGTTCTCTAGGCGCACTTTTACCTGCCGCGTTTTTATTTTTATTTTTAATTAAGAAAATAGAGTTAATATGGCTAAAGGTCGGGGCTAACTGTGTACTCCAAAGTATAATCCTGTAATATACTCTGGTAGAATACTCCTGCCGCGTTATTACTGCGTTACGCTTATTTAGATACTTACCTACTTGGATTTCTAAATTGGAATGTTGCCTAAAATATTTATACTTAAGTACCTATTGTTTTGTACACATTAGGTAAATTTAAAGTTAAAATTTATTACTATTATATTCAGCCTTAACGTTTTAAAACTAAAGTTGTTTAAGTTGAGTAAAAAAGTGAGTGTACACAAATAGTTTCTTTTTATAAAATCATTTATTTTATATAACACTCAACAACTCTTGTATTTCACCAACAAACATCCAATTAACTATACATAGGTACATACTATTAAAAATAATTAAATTGCGTAACTTTCATACGTCATAGGAATATAAATAAACACAAAAATACTTACACAAAAATCTGCAAAAACATTAAATCATAGGTAATGTTATGTTACCTACCAACGCATTTACAACAAAAAACAAAATAAAATAGATTAGTACACATACCTATATAAAAGTATATTTATCACAAAAAATAGAATAAGCAACATTAGCCTAGTCGATAAGTATGTTGCCGCCATAGAGCGCCATCTATCGCACACAATGTGAACCTGCAGCGCTTAGCGCGGTAGAATAACTGTCAAAAACGTCAGACGCGATGTCAGACGCGATTCCCGCCAATCTTTGCTTCCATCCTTGCCATCGGGCGCACCTACGTCAACACTTGTCACCGAAAACCGCCCGCAGCGGTCGCGCGCGCATCCACGATCCGCTTTGACCGTGCCCTCGCAAATTCATCGATATAATTACGAAGATCCTCGATCTCCACGGCCGTGGAGAAGAAGAAGACAGGCAGCAGAACACCAGCCTCGGCAACACAGGTGCACTACGAAAAAGGAGAATCAGGTGTGCCCGTTTCATTCCATTTGTCTTTTCCTATCACCCAACCTCGCGTCTCAAATTATCAAAATCTCGCTATCCCGCGGGTCCTTCGAATCGTTTAACTTAACCACTTCGCTTAGGGTTTATTCGCTTCGGCGAAATCCGTAACGCACTTTTCAAATGTGGATGCAGTGACAACGATATTCTCACAATAAGCTGTCGCCGCGCCATATTTTCTGGTCCTTCGAGCCGGATCTAAACCGGCATTCCTTGTGAATCATATTATTCTGTTCATTTTAGAGTTAAAACTTTTGTTAGTATATTACCTATTTTACCTACTTATATTTTGAGTGTATTTTACGGAAAGTGCAAAGTGTGAAAAGGTCATATAGTAGTTAATCGTAATCTATTAATCGCGTTAAATAACTTTCGGAAACCTGTTTGACTACGTATTTTTACCGATGGGTGCATAAATAATAATGTAATTGCGTTGGCATACTGTATTATTTCAATTTCTCTTCGCCGTTCATAGTGAAGCAAAAAAAAAAAGTTCTCGCGCTACCTACATATTCTCAGCAAAACGAAAAATAATAAATAAATTCCATGCCGTAATGTTCCGTTTAATTGTAAATGCGTGTTCAAAATTAAATAGTGATTTAGCAGTGCCGTCACGTTAATAAGTTGGTTAATACATTTGTGCATATTTCACCTAGTACTGAACTTACTTTCAACAATAATACCTACTTGTCGTTTTGGAAGCATTCCGTGAGTGTTTGTAAGCCGGAGTCGCTTTCACACTGGTGCAAATTTAACGCGGAACGTTTTTAGTTCGGACTTTAGTTTTGGTTATTGTTATTTTAGGTGTACTTTCGCACTGGTGCATTTACTATTACACTTATACATTATTCCTGCGTAACATTTTTTGTTTTGGTTTTTTGTTTTTGTTATTTTAGGTGTGCTTTCACACTGGTGCGTTAACTATTACACTTATACATTTTTCCCGCGTAACGTTTTTAGGCTGGTTTTTTGTTTTTGTTATTTTAGGTGTGCTTTCACACTGGTACATTAACTATTACACTTATACATTTTTCCCGCGTAACATTTTTTGTTTTGGTTTTTTGTTATTGCTATTTTGGGTGTGCTTTCACACTGGTGCAACGATCGCTACTTACACTTGTTTAGACACATGTTGTGTTATTACACAATAAATTTAGATTAAAATCATACTGGTCATTTCTAAATCGTGAACTATGGCTACCACTAGAACGGACGCTAAGCTTAAGGCCGCCGACAAACCGCTACCCTCATCCGAGGAAATAAAGTTGCAATTAGCCTTAGCAAAAAGGAACAGTTTGTTTTCGCGATTCCAAACTATCTTCGACTATAGTAAGGTGGCCGAAACTGATGAGCAGGCTCGAGAACTATTTCTATGTTCATGTATCAATATCGACAATCTACGAAGTGAATTTAACGAAGCTTCCAACCGTTACATGGAATTGGACTTGTTAGCGAACCCTCATTCTGACATAGAAAAGCATGCGGTAAATTTATTTAACTCGTTAGAAGAATTGTACTGTCGTATTAAGTATGCGTATAATAAGCTATCAGCTGGTACCGGAGCTATTACCGAAAATGGTGTTTCTAAAGCCAGACCGCGACTGCCGGCTCTTGAGATACTTGCCTTTGATGGAGACATTCGGTCGTGGCCACTATTTTACTCAAACTTCAAAACCGTTATACATGAGAACCACTCGCTCACGGACTCTGAGAGGATGTACTACCTGCTAGCGAAGCTTTCTCCAAAGGCTCAGTCCGTTTTCTCGGGGCTTACACCGAGTGGGGAGAATTACCGGGCAATATTGGACTCTCTTATAAGACGGTACGAAGACAAACGCGCGCTCACCTCCGCATACTTGAACAGCATTTTTGACCACAAGTCTTCAAGTATCGCATCTATCACTAGCTTCGAATCATTCTTTGACAATTTCGTTGCATCGGTTAACGCTATAAAGAATCTGAAATTACAAGACATATCAGATGTCATGTTTTTGACTATCGCACTCAAGAAATTAGACAACGAGACAGTGCGCTCGTTTGAAATGACGTACAGAGAGACTGATATTCCTACATTTGAAAATTTGGTCACCTTCATGAAGGATCAAATGAGGATTTTACAGAACAGGGATCATGGCGCTGTCCTCCCTAAAAATCCTAGCCGCGCGCCTACTAATATTAATAAGGCAGGAAAGGCACCCCAGCCTCAGTCTTACGTCACTCTATCCAACCCGCACAAATGCTTGTGTTCTGACATAACACATGATCATTTGTTCAAGTGTCCCGCATTCGCTAATCTAGTGCCCAATGAACGCTATAAGCGTGTTAAAGACAGGAGCGCTTGTGTTAACTGTTTAAGCGTCAAGCACAGAGCTGGTGACTGCCAGTCAAACACAGTTTGTAAAAAATGTGCTTTGAGACATCATACGCTACTACATTTTGAAAAGGCTACGGCAGGCGAGGAGAAACCCGTGAACCCCACCGCGAAATGTTTAGTCACGTATAATACTGTCGCGCATACTAGTACTGCACGGGACGGACCTCCTGATGAGATACCCGCGCTCGACGACTGTCATAGCTCGCCTTCCACAATTCTGCTTGCAACTGCAGTAGTTTTAGCTTCCGACAAACATGGAAATCCCAAGGCTCTTCGATGCCTTTTAGATAGCGCCTCGGAGTCGAACTTTATAACTTCAAATGGATGCAAACAACTGGGAATAAGACCAGATGGTGCAGTCGCAAGGAGTGTCAAGGGAATCGGTGGAACGGAACAACCAATTAGAGGCTCAGCCGCCTTTTCATTTATGTCAAGGCACGACTCGCGCATGAAATTCCAAATTACCGCACTAGTGCTGGATTGTATAACAGGATATTTACCTAGCTGTCCAGTGAAATTGTCCGCTTTACCGCATATAAGGAACCTGCCGCTCGCTGATGATTCCTTCGCTGTTCCGGGACGCATCGATGTGCTCATCGGTGCTGCTCTCTTTCCGCATTTGCTTCTCCCACATACGGTTGAACATGCAGGTCTGCCGCCCGCAATCAATACCGTGCTGGGGTACGTACTCATGGGATCAGTTCCCACTTCGCATTTACGCTTAGAATCACCGCGCGTCAATTGTTGTGTCGTGCCACAGAGCAATGTGGATGAGCGCAACGTTGACGATCTTTTAAAGAAGTTTTGGCATATCGAAGAATCTCCTTTAACCAACCCGCCACCTCAACCTATTGAGGACATCGAGTGTGAACATTTTTACCGCTCAACCACCGAAAGGGATAAGGACAGTGGCCGCTTCTCAGTGGCTCTTCCTTTTAACGCCGACGTATTCTCATTAGGGGATTCGTTCGAAACCGCGCGTAGGCGTTTTTTCTCTCTAGAAAGGAAACTAGAATCTTCGCACGAGCTGCGCGACGCCTACGACAACTCTATCCAGGAGATCATATCTATATATCTGGAAAAGGGTTACATATCACCCGCACCACTTTCTTGCTGGGAAGATCGTAATCCGTCGTACATAATACCGCATCATGCCGTAGTACGGGACAACGGAAAATTTCGTTCCGTTCTCGATGCCAGCTGCAAGACCAGCACAGGCGTTGCTTTGAACGATATCCTGCATGGCGGTCCCAATCTGCAAGGTGATTTGTTTACCATCATACTTAATTATCGCTTATACCCGATTGCGCTCTCCGCTGACTGCAAGCAGATGTTTCTACAAATCGGTGTGCGCGAATCGGATCGTCGGTTTCAGCGAATATTGTACAGATTTAACCCTGAAGAGCCTTTGATGGCTTACGAGTTCAATAGAGTCTGTTTCGGTCTGAAATCCAGTCCCTATCACGCACTAAGAACGGTCAAGAGCCTTATCGAGGAAGAAGGAGACACGCTTCCAAAAGCCGCTGAGGTTGCATCGGTCTCACTGTATATGGATGATGTAGTCTTCAGCGAGAGAGATGTAAACACTGCCATTATCGCATCGCAACAGCTGATTCAGCTCTTCAAACGAGGTCAGTTTGATTTAATAAAGTGGACTAGTAACTCAAAGGCAGTGCTAGATACCATTCCCGCAACTCATCGATCGCCTGAGTCACTTGAATTCGATAAACCTGCAGAACATAAAATACTGGGGCTTCGTTGGTCGCAGACAAGTGATTACTTTGAGTTCTATATCGCACACCAAGTGAGCGACAGAACTTGGACAAAGCGTTCGATTTTGTCAGAAGTAGCCAAACTCTGGGACGTTATGGGCCTTGTAGCACCCGTAATATTGTATGCGAAGTTGCTGATTAAAGAACTGTGGCTGTTAAAACTAGGTTGGGACGTTTCCCCACCTGAAGGTATTGTCAATACTTGGCGTAGGTTTTACGCTGATTTGCCCAAGCTCAACGAACTGAAAATTCCGCGCCACCTCGGTGTATTTGAAGGGTCCGTTGTAAGGTTGGTTGGATTTGCTGACGCTAGCGAGGCTGCCTACGGAGGTGTCATTTATGCGCACGTCACTCGAGGTAACGATGTAACGGTGAACATAATTTGCGCCAAATCAAAGGTCACTCCCGTAAAGCAGCAGTCAATTGCGAGGCTCGAGCTTTGCGCTGCTGAGTTACTCTCAAAGCTTCTGCGTCAAGTCCACGACACATACAACACACGCCATGAAGTTAACGAAATTTATGCATTCTCCGATTCGAAAGTTACTTTGTGTTGGCTCAACGCCTCTCCGCACCGCTGGCAGACCTTTGTTGCCAACCGCGTCGTTAAGACAACCGACAATATACCCGCTCGGCATTTTTACCATGTCGCAGGAATCGAAAACCCAGCTGACTGCTTATCACGTGGGGTCGTCCCCAATGACATAATTGATCACCCTCTTTGGTTCCATGGACCGCCATGGCTTAGGCTGAGCCCAGACAACTGGCCTATCCACAGGGTCGATGAATTCGAATTGAATGACGTCCCGGAAGAGAAAGTCCGCGCTCACGCTGTCGTGTCTGGTGAAATTAGCGAGTCCTGGCTCCAGTCTTTGTCAGAACGAACGTCCTCCTGGGCGAAACTAGTCAGGATAGTAGTTTTCGTACTACGATTTGCGCGAAAGCTCCCGCGTCGGGAATCACTCACCTTAACCAGAAGTGACATGGAATTTTCCGAGCGGGTCATACTAAAGGACGTTCAGGAAAGGCACTTCGCTAAAGATCTTACTCTTCTCAGGAGCGGCAAAGACTGTTCGCCGTTATTGATCAAGCTCAGCCCGTTTTTAAGGGACGAATTGCTCTTAGTTGGAGGGCGCCTGAATCGTTCGTCAGAGAATTTTAATAGAAAGCACCCTATTGTACTACCGCGACGCGATCGAGTGGTGGATCTTCTGATAGATTACCATCATCGCAAACAACTACACGCCGGACCAGAACTATTAATGTCCAAGTTGAGGGAAAATTACTGGATTCTTTCGGCAAGATGTGTAATCCGCCATCGCATTCACTTGTGTAATGCGTGTCATAGATTGAAACCGCGACCGGGATTCACCCCCCTTATGAGCGATTTGCCCGAGTTACGGGTCCGAACGGCCGTAAAGGCCTTCTGGCATACAGGTTGTGACTATGCTGGGCCTCTGGAATGCACGCCAATGCGCGCAAGGGGCGTTAAGGCTCGAAAAGTGTATCTTTCCATTTTTACATGTATGGTCACTCGCGCGCTCCACATTGAACCGGTCTTTGACCTTAGCACAGCCAGCTTCATAGCCGCACTTAAGCGGTTCCTTTCCCGGAGAGGTCCTGTGCAGTGCCTATACAGCGACAATGCCACTAACTATCATGGAGCTAATTCGTATTTGCGTGACCTGTATAAGTTCCTAAATAAGGAATACCGACCCCGCTTTGAGGAAGTGCTTGCAGAAAGCAGGATTGACTGGAAATTCATCCCGCCTGTGGCGCCGCATTTTGGGGGCTGCTGGGAATCCATGGTCAAGGCCGTAAAAACACACCTTTTTAGGGTCATAGGTCAGCAGACTCTTTCTTACGAAGAGCTCACAACGACATTAACTCAGATCGAGTGTATACTCAATTCTCGTCCTCTCACAGTTCTCAGCGCGGATCCGTCAGAACCCGCCGCTTTAACGCCCGCTCATTTTCTACACACCGCGCCACTTCTCTCTTTTCCCGCGGCCGAAGTACCACAATCCATCAATCAGATCGTACAGAGACATACTCTCCTTGACAAATTAGTCCAATCATTTTGGAAACGTTGGCGTGACGAGTATTTACATACACTACAAACCCGGGAAAAATGGAATACCTCTTCGGTTCCGATTAGGAAGGGAGTAGTGGTTATTATAATGAACGATAATGCTCCACCTCTTTCATGGCCTCTAGGGGTTGTAAATGAGGTTTTTACTGCTAAAGATGATCAGGTTAGGGTTGTTTCAGTACGAACGGCCCGTGGGACATATATCCGTCCGGTAGCGAAGCTAAGCCCGTTGCCAACGCAATAACATTGTTTATTACCACAATATTTTTTATATTATTTTAATCCTTAGCATGTAAGTTAACTATACGTATGTACCTTTCACACAATCCGCACAATCCAGACGCTGTCATGCGCCTCTATTTATTTAGTTTATTTAAAGGTGACCCTTTAAGGCCGGGGGGATGTTGCCGCCATAGAGCGCCATCTATCGCACACAATGTGAACCTGCAGCGCTTAGCGCGGTAGAATAACTGTCAAAAACGTCAGACGCGATGTCAGACGCGATTCCCGCCAATCTTTGCTTCCATCCTTGCCATCGGGCGCACCTACGTCAACACTTGTCACCGAAAACCGCCCGCAGCGGTCGCGCGCGCATCCACGATCCGCTTTGACCGTGCCCTCGCAAATTCATCGATATAATTACGAAGATCCTCGATCTCCACGGCCGTGGAGAAGAAGAAGACAGGCAGCAGAACACCAGCCTCGGCAACACAGGTGCACTACGAAAAAGGAGAATCAGGTGTGCCCGTTTCATTCCATTTGTCTTTTCCTATCACCCAACCTCGCGTCTCAAATTATCAAAATCTCGCTATCCCGCGGGTCCTTCGAATCGTTTAACTTAACCACTTCGCTTAGGGTTTATTCGCTTCGGCGAAATCCGTAACGCACTTTTCAAATGTGGATGCAGTGACAACGATATTCTCACAATAAGCTGTCGCCGCGCCAAAGTATAAAACATATAAATAGATACATTTTAAAATATAGTTAAATATCTGCTCTATCATGTAAAACACAATAGAATGTGAGTTTAATTACGTAACTAACTTAAATTAACTATGGCAAGTATTTTGTCGTGCTTTACTGTAACGAAAAAGTAACTACAGGGCAGTTGTCGTCTTTTGGTGCAAATTCTTAATGGCAGCATTGCGACATCGGCGGCATAGCCACATTAATAAAAAATATAAGAACTAGCCCCCTTACTATTAAACGTTGCTTAGCTTCGGAAGCCTGAGAACTCACGGAGCGGTTTTCGTCCGGACCCTCTGCGTTTACGGTACCGCTGTTTTATTTCAAAACTCACGATACCGCAGACTTTTGCGTAGTCGCATCGGCGCGGCGGCGGGCGCGGCACACCAGCTGGCGGGCGGAACGGTCGCCAAGCACGTTGTTGATAGCATGCGGCGGGTCCTTCGCCTTGTGAGTTCAGACATAAATGTGCGGCAAGTTAGGTACACATCTCAGGCCCATTTGATTTAACTTTTTACAAACCTATCTAGGTATCTACATTTCAAGTCCAGTCGGGATAGACATAAAAATAGCCTTATATAGAAAAAAATAGGGGAGGCGTTTTTTAAACGTCGGTGGAGGTGGTTGGAACTCTACATTTCGATTTTCGGGGCAAGCCCGCTATTGGCTTCGCCACCATCTGGATTTGAAGTTTTTTTTTTCGTTTTTTAAAATAACTCTGTAATTTGCAAGTTTAGAGCAAAAATGGTGGTATCCAAAGTTGTTGAAAATTTAATTTCCTACAAGTTTGGTATGTTATCATTTTTATGCTAGGATCAATATTTGCAGAGTTATACTATCAACTTTATCGAAAAAAAAAAAAAATCATAAAAAAAATCATGATGTAAATTTTTTTATTTGAAAAATAAAATATACCGATTTGAGTATAAATCCGAAAATATTGATCGTGGAGTAAAAAAAGTGCGAGAACTAAAGTTGAAGGAAATAAAATTCCACCCATTACGATGTTTTTGATAAACTTGATAGTACAAACGAGTAACTCTGCAAATATTGATCCTAGCGTAAAAATAATAATGACCAAACTTGTGGGAAATTAAATTTCCAACAACTTTGAATACGACCAAAATCAAATGCAGACTTCCAACCACCCCCCTTCCCCACACGAAGTTATAAAAAAAACGCGTCCCCTAATTTGGTAGCCGGTAGCCACAACCTCGGCGGGCGCGACTAAAAACCGCTCCGTGAGTTCCTGGCCTTATGCATTGTTTTGTCTTTTTCGATCGAGTAAAAAATTTAACAGAAAGAAAAAGACAAAACACAGTATTACTACTCCGAGGCTAATTATTATATCTTATACCTTTAAATGAGCAATTCTTGTATATATATACATATATATATATAATTGGAATCTCGGAATCGGCTCCAACGATTTTCATACAAATTAGTATATAGGGGGTTTCGGGGGCGATAAATCGATCTAGCTAGGAATCATTTTTAGAAAATATCATTTTATTCGTGTTTTATCGATAATCAATCTCAACTGAAAAATATGACTCTTCCTGACATCTATTGGCGAATAATAATACTACTATTTTTTGTGAGCAACTAATTGCTTTAACGACACAACAGCAGATGGCGTTGTTAAGTAACACGAAGTCAATGAGTGTTTGCTTTGAGGTTAGACTAAAATCAATTGTTTATTATCCAAAAAACACAATTAAAAAATAAAAAAAAATACCGAGCAAAGCTCGGCCATCCAGGTACTGTTTATTAATTAGTAAGGGGGGAGTGTTGTTTGTATATTACAACTAGAAGAGGTAAATTAGGTTTTAAGAGGCTTAGGGAGCTAAGTTAGTGCAACAATATAGGTACGTACCTTGCGCCAAATGGATCGAGGCAAAAGTTTATTAACTTTTGTCCCATTTCGCCTTATTGAGGCCAATTTGGGATCTTAATGTGGATTATACACAAGACTTCGTTGCCCCACGGCCGTTTGATCAGGGGTTCTAAACCTTTATCACACAAATTATACTTATTTTGAAATTACCTATTAAGTTGTAGGTAAATAACTACCTACGTACTTGTACTTGGCACGGGGGACGACACAAGACATCATCTAAAATAAATTCTACTTACTGGTTTTTTATTAACTACAGAGTATTTTTGTCTATCAAAGTTAGACTAAGTCAACCATTATTTTATGTTATTTAGAGCTATGAAAAGTTTATTTTAAATCAGACAACGCCTTGGGTAAAAATTAGAGCCTACGGTAACGTTTGGTGGCATCGGTTTTCACGTCCGTCTCAGAAAATAACTATTCCCATGAATGCACCTTAAAATAGGTAAGTCTAAGTACCTACTATCAAAACATTGGGTAACATCTTTGATAAAATAGGTATAATCTCATTTTCATATTTAGAAAATGCAATTATCTTGAACAAACCTACGAGAATCGTAGTTTTATAAAGCGACAGCAATCTTCGAAAAGCGTCGGCTCGAGTTCCACTATCCACATTTCATAAGGCGTCATCTGATTCAACTTAACAGCTTCACGTTTTCTTAGCCTTTGGTTTCCCAGGCTTGCTTGGTGGCTTAGCAGGCTTGGAGGGAGACGGCTTGACGTTTGGCTTGACACTGGGTTTGACAGGCTTTGGGATGGCTGCGGCCGGGTCGGTCCAGGGGGTGAAGTCTGGCTGCGGGAGCTCCATGCAATCGACCAGGGGGTTGGTGGCGCTGACTGCCTCCATGACGCGGGGCTGAGCCTGGTCCAGTAGGGCTTCGTTGGCGCAGATGACGCCTGCTAGCGTGGTCAGCCGGATCTGGGTCAGTTGTTCTGGAAAATGTAGCGTGGGAGAATGGTATAGTCAGAAAAACCAAGGAACGCAATTCTTAGGAACTTCGACTTAAGAACTTCTTAAGTCGTATTCTTCAGGTCTGAGGGTCATAACCGACCACATACGCCCTACAAACACTCTTTCTCTCTGCTGATTTTCCGCCCAAGTTTTCCATCCTTAGTAACACTGTTGCTGTCTATGAGTACGTAGACAGCGATAGTGTTGCTTAGCTTACTTAGAATTAATCGTGTGAGAAACTCACCAGGTGTGAATCCGACGGTCTCATCCGAGGTCTCGTACCAGAAACGGTCTCCTATCTTGAGCCGGAGGAACTGGTCGGCGATGAGGCAGGTGAGCGTGGGCCCAAGCAGGCGGCCCTTCGGGTCCTCGGCCAGCGCGCCCGTGTACAGGTCGATGTCGTCCACACTCCTGGACAAGACAATACATGCGGCTTTGCTTTTGCCAGAGAACAATGCAAATATGCAGCTTTGTATTTGCTGAGTCGCACGTCAGTAGCTAGGGAGGTTGGCTGTGGCATCCGAAATTACACAGAAATTCTTGACCGGCTAGTGCATATGCTTTAATGAGATATGACACATCAGTTTGGCTGCCCCAACCTGGCTGCCACAACCAGGCTATCTAGTGCGTGGAAGCTCTTAATGAGAATATAGGGTATTATATAAGTTTCAGATAGGCAGGTAGAATTCCTATCCTACCTGCCTATCTGAAACTAACCTATCTTCCACCTAACCTACCGACCTACTAGTTTAGTTTCATAATTAAAAAAAACGCCAAAATTAAAACCAGTCGAGTAGATATTTTACTCGCCCACTTCGAATGTGTCAACTGAAAGCTGCGCACTGTACACTAAATTATTGTAATTATCCAAGACACTTGGAGACTTGGCTTGGTCTATCAACCAACTTCAATTAAGATGAAACTCAATTTACTACCATCACCATCTAGATCTGGAAATCACAAGCACTGCAGCCTAAACGCCTACTCAGTAACAAATCGATACGCCTGCTCGGTGATAAGTCAGGCATCAGCTAGGAACCTACTTGAAGATAGTCTGTATCCTCTGCAGCGAGGATGCATCGAAGATCTTGGCGAGGTCGGTGAAGTTGTTGGGGCGCGACATGCCGCAGTGCGCGCGCCAGCCCGGGTAGGGCGGCAGGCCGTGGTCGCGGCCGCGCTGGATGTTGAGCGACACGAGGTCCAGGCCGCAGGGCCCGGCCGGCGCGGCCGCGGCCGCCGGCTCGGACGCGTTGGGAGCGGCGCTCGACACCAGCGGGTTCTCGAACATTCTGTTGCTGAGCTGGAGGACGACTTCAGATTGAACATTTTGTTAAGCCTTCTATTGTAAGGACGATGGCATTTAATTTTTTTTTATTCCTTAATGGTGTGTTAGGGTTAGTTAATGAATGTGTGTACGTGCGTGTGTGTGTTTATGTGTGTGTATGTGCGCGTTTGCGCGTGCACTGGTGTTAGTGTAGTAAAATGAATGTGTGTATAATGGGTGAGCGTTTGAATAGTTATGTGCTTAGGTGTATATGAGAAGTGTAAGTGTGATAGGTATGTGCGCGTGAATAATTGCGATGAAGTGTGTGTCATCAGTGATGTGTGTCTGTGTATGTGTATGCAGTGTTAGCATCTTTTCTCATAGTGAAGTTTGTTTCCACTATACATATGCTTTTGTAATGTAGGTCAAAAACCCTAAACCCTAGGTTAGATTCAAGCTCCTCTAACCTCAGTAGTGACGTGCAGGTCAGCGCTGTGCACGACGGTCTGTATGGCGGAGCGGATGGAGTCCTTGGTTCCCTTGGCGGTGTACAGCGAGTACGGGTTGAACAGCATCTGGTGCAGCTGGATATAGTTGACGGTGCCGTTGTTCACGTCCGCGCTGTGCATTAGACCCTGACAATTTTTAGAGGAAGGGTCTTTATTCTTGGTAGAGGAAATAGGTTAAAACTGACCATAAGTAAATTAAACAAGTACCTATTTCATGGATTTATACAAAAACAAAAAACCCGACTGCTAAATGTAGCTTAAGACCTGTGCTTAAGACACTCGGAATTAAGATAAAGACTACACCTCACAATCATTACGTCAACGCCTAGGCGTTATAGGTTGTAGCTGTAGCGAGTACTAAAAAAACATCATACATGAATTATAAACATATAATCATACATGAATTAGGTTTTTAAACGTATGTCTGTAAATGCATACAGACATACGTTTAAAAACCTAATTCAACTTCTTGCGAAGTCGGGTTAAATACTACAACGTTAGCGGGACGTCCATTACTTACGTTACGAAACGTCATGTCTTGTAATGTTCTTTAGCAATCTTTAGACACCTCCGTGGTGAAATTTGGTAAGGTTTTAAAAATACACGTGATTATGAGTTACGTTACACATGATTATAAGTTACAAAATCATGTGTATTTTTTGGTTCAAAAAGTTATACAAAAATTCAGAACTGATATTCGGAGATTTGAGATTTTCATCTCACCATTTTTCGTCCTTGTTGCTCTCGTTTGAAAAGTCGTAGGTGTGAGAGTGACCAAAGTAAAATCTCATCTTATCTCATGCGTAGGAATAGCACCCCAGGTGTTCGGCGTCTATCACTATTTAGTTATACATCGTCATCTCATTACACCCCGACTTGATATTTCGTGATATTTGGCAGGACCTCAGGACAGGACTTCCCCTTCGAGCCTCGCGTGATTAATTGACGATCTCCAAGATGTGGCGAAGCGAACTCACAGGCAGCAGCGTGTGCGCGAATCTGAAGACGGCGGCGGAGAAGTGGTTGGCGACGGACGGGTCGACTGTCGCGTCGTACATGTCCGAGGTGCCTGTGTCCTGCAGGGTCAGGTTCAGAGCCCACATCACGTCCGTGCCTGCAACCAAGGAAGGTTTAGGGGCTCTAGTGGTTCCCTTGTTTTATTATATTGACGGTGAGTCGAGGAGAATTTAAAAGGTGAAAGGTTTAGCGCAAGATGAAATGAACTTTACGTCAATTGTGTAACGTGCAAAATGCGGGTTATCGAGGGTGCTCGCGACTCCAAGCGACTCACGTTGGGTCGCCTAGAGCTTATTTTACGATACAGGGCAATGTACAGTTTTATGTAGTGTCGTTAAATTCTTCTCGACTCGTCGGCCATTAGGAACGAACGGATTTAATTCCAAAAGTCAACATTTTGATTTTTTAAAACATTTTTGACATCTATCCGCAGTACAGCGGTTCTCAAAGTTAGCTCGACCATGCCCATTAACCATAATTTCAAAATTCTTAGCTCAATTAAAATATATGTATGCCCAACTATTATATTCACTTGCGAGTCACGACAAATTAGGTCTATGTGGTCGCGACCTATAGTTCGGTAAAATATGCTGATCTAGAGAGTTTATTTATTTTCGAAATGTTAACCAGCTGCCAACCACCGCTACCTTTTTGAACTCGACTAGACATAACTCAGAAAGGAAGGTTCTCAAGACTCTAACTCAAACTCTCTCAAGCTCACCTAGTATGGCCGGCAGGAATTCAGCATAGGTAATGTGCTGCATTTGGGCTCCCACCACTCTCCTGGCCTCCTGGTAGACGGTCTCGTCGTCCCACAGCGGGTTGAGGCGGCGGAAGGTGGTAGCGAGGCGGTTGTGCTGTCTCGCCCAGATCAGGTGCATGGTCGTTAGATGCAGGTTTTCGTTGGAACGGTCGTCGCCTGAGGAGGTTCGATAGAGAAAACATTTAAAAAAAAAACATGCGTTCTACGCTCCACTACCACTTATGAGTTGACTTCCTTCATTTCGTACTTTGTGTATGTCACTATAATCTAGGCACGGAAACGTTAAGCCATTAAGAATACCAAAAAAATCAGAGCACTTGACCCGAACCATCGCTGTTAATCATCGCAATTCACAATCATCTCCTCATAAATTCAAAACCGGCTGGTTTTGCAGAAAACCATACAGCTTTTGTGGATTCGATTTCGTCCAAGGTTTAAGTTCTTCAAAGTTCTAAGCTCGAGTTTCTGAAAAATGTATATATACCTGATTCAAAACAATATCTCCCCAAAGCAGTCATCTCAGCGGTATTGCATCCATCGTTGGGGTCAGTCGACGGTGGCAGCAAGGTTCGGGATCCAATCTTCAACATCTTCAGCAGTCCTCCCGCATCGACCAAGCTGCTGGCTCGTTTTTCATTATACCCGTACACTACGGAGCCATCTATGAAGGCGGTGGCTTGATTCATCTGCTCACGGGGACCTGCAGTTTAATAATATAATTATCGATCGATTAGCCAAAGTGTCAATGATATTCGATGATGTTTGTTCAACCTTCATAATGCTGCGAATTCTGAGGCCTAAACTTATTTTAACTTGCTAAAATTATTGATGGCCTCATGTAATAGGCAGCAATAACATGGATATCAATTGTTTAGTAAGTCTATCATCAGTAAAGTAACTCCTCTAAAACTGGCTGCAAAATAAACATACCATAGTGGCAAGTATGCGCAGGTGCTGATCGCACGAACTCCATACAGGTGATGTTGTAGTCCTGGTAGAAGGGGTCCTCCACGTCCAACTGCACGGGGAAGCACTCAGGATGAGGAGGCTGCAGAGGGTCGCAACAGGACAGCGCTGAGCTGTTCTGACCTGAAGTTTGCAGACGTCAAATAAATGACAGAATTGAAATAAAAATAGGAATATATCTTAACTGCATAGAGTGATAAACTTCAATACGAGGTAATAGGTTGCTTACTCTTAGTCACAGTGTAACAGGATATATGTAAGTATTCTGTTACACTGTGACTTAATAGATGAGTCCTGTTAGTCAGGTCACCTGGTCATCTGGTGTGACTTGAATACCACACAGTCACCAGACTACTACACCTGACAGTTTAACCGTAAACTTCGTGCTCCATGACGCTGACGTCACGATTGTGAAAAATTTGTCTCAGAGTGGGGAAAGGAATTACGTACCCTTGCTGAGAGCAGTAGCAGTAATGTCATGGTCGACGAACTGTCCCCAAACTGCCAACATGACTGTGAACATGGAGTCGTGCGCGTAACTAGGACGATGCACCGTCACGCTGACGTCACGAGCGCTCGGCAGCGACGCACCGTCGGTGCCAGTTCGAGGCGAGCTAATGCCTGGAAGAGAATTCAGATTAGTTACAGGACAATACTAATCTTACTTAATGGACGGATGGATTGGATTGGTAAGACGAAGATCGATTAATAAAGCAAATTTGACAGTTCAGACGCCCCAGGTTAAAGTATTTTAAAGACGCCAGATTAGGAGAGTACCTATATCCTCAATAAATGGATTGGTAACTAGACAAAGAGTATAACCATTGAATATTTCCTGGATGATGGATGCTTTTAGATAGCCTG
Organism: Peribatodes rhomboidaria; assembly: GCA_911728515.1. NCBI lineage: Eukaryota > Metazoa > Arthropoda > Insecta > Lepidoptera > Geometridae > Peribatodes > Peribatodes rhomboidaria. The sequence continues at coordinate 16,293,524 of OU452168.1, read as the reverse complement.
GAGGTAACATCGAAACAAACTCCAGAGGAGAATATCGAACGATCTAGATGCATTTTCCTAAACAATTACATAACTTGAGCAAATTCAGAGTTCGGGCCGACACGTGGAGTTTATTCAGGTAGCAACACAGGAAATAAAGGATTGGGTTTCGCAGAGTACAGTAATTAGATACAGAACCGCGTTTAGGTATCAAGAACGCTTGATTGATAGATAATATGAAAAAATATTCTATCCTCAAGAGGATTGAGAAAAAACTTTTGCATTAAACAAATGGTATACATATAGGCTGATTTAAACATACGGAACAGCTTTTAAAGGTCAGCTGGACAAGCTGTATTTAAACCTGAACATTATATTTTTAAATATTTTGAATTTGCGTAGATTATTATTTCAAAGTAGAGATATCTACTGGTCGGTCAGATCGAACCCTGGTGGCCTTGCAAATATAAATCTTTACCTCTGCATTATTTGTTATCTAGACCTAGTACAAAAAATCTGGTCGAGAGAGTTCTAGTTCTTAAACCTGATATTTTGAAACAGGCACTGGAATTGATTTTTTTAAGCACTAGCATAATAATAATAATGCATAATTTACCTGCTTAATTAGGTCATTATGGTTGATATAGACAATTTGGATTTTGGAATTTTTTTTGAATTTTAAATAGTTGGTAGGTATTTGAAAATGCGGATGATGCAACCGCGTTAGTTTGTAGATCGCAGACGTCCTTCGGTCGGTCAGTGCCCTATTTTTTGTATCATAGCATCTCATGGTAACAGTTTTTTTTTACCCAAAAAGATACTAGCTCCGCCTTCACTGAGCTATGATTCAAAATTTTGTTGTAAGAAAAAGTTGATACATAATCATCATTGATATTTCTTCTAGAATATTTAAAACCACGCTTGCAATGTATGTGTCTCGACTTACCATCGCCGTAGTGCGCAGGGAGCACTCTCCTGAAAGGCGTGTTAGACACTCCCCACAGCAGCGGGTGCTCGAAGTTGTTGCACGTGCCGTCAATGGTGCGGTACTTGGTCGGCAGGCAGGGCGGGGGGTTCGCGTAGCAGTACGCGGGCTCCAGGAAGGATCCGTTGGTCAGAGGTCCTTGACCAACACCGTCAACCAGGCTTGCAAAATCGGTGCTAGAATTTTACCAATTTGGTTAAGTATACAGTTATGACAGTCAATATCATAGATGAACGGACGGCGTAAACAGTATTTTTCTTACTCTATACTCTGCTAAGCATTTTAACTATTGAGTCGCTATTATTCAAGAAATTTACTAAAGTCAAAATATATGCTTTGAATTGAATTGATTAATTGGCGGTTGTTTGGCTGGAAGACCCCTGATTTGATGTTTTCGCAATATAAAAAGAGACTCGGTAGCGGACAGCGGTTAAAATTCTATCCAATATAATATTACAGGTGATCACCTTCTTATCGTCATGGATATGTCCACTTAATACCTATAATCGATACCTATTATATTGGGAATGTGGTCGGTGGTGCGAGATGAAGCCAAACTACCGCGCGGGTCGAATGTCGCGGTTAGACCGCGTCTCGGGTTACCGTCGGCGAACTATCTGGACTATGGCTATAGTTGTTCTCGCATCGAGTACACTGACCCAGATCGCAAATGATAGCTACAATGCAAGAGCTATTGTCTTGGGGTCTGGATGACAATGTAAAGAAGGAAATTGTTAGACATTTTTGATATATGGATTTTATTGAAACGTATAGATGTGTAAACGATTGTTACCTAGATAACAAACCTAGATAATAGTAGTCAATTAAAAAGATAATTAAAGCAAAAACAGCTTTCGGCACAATTTCAGATAGCGTAACCGCAAAAAAAATATTTTACATTCTAAACGAAAATATGCAAAATACTTATGTAGGCAACTCAAACTCAACGTCAAAGGTATAAAGGTATTACTATACGCCATATACTAGCAAAGTAATAAACATTGATGAGATAAAGTGAAGAAGAGCTAGTTAGCCAGATCGAGAAAGGAAGGATGGCAAGCGATAGAGCATGGCAGTCCTTATGTGCCAGTAGTAGTCGTGATAACAGTGACGACGCAGCAAAGGCCACTACCTACCTTCATACCTGCATTATGGTCCTACTCCCCTGCCCGATGATCAGATGACAACAACTATCTGTATTAAGACAAGTCAACATCAGAAGGCCCAGTCTTGCCTAGGACTGGGAACAAGTGCTCATAATAAGCGCCGAAGTGAATAGAAGCGAAACCAGGCTGATTAAAAAAAAGATTCAGCGCACCAAACACCTAAAAAATTTGGCATTCTGTGAGGAATTTCCAGATGACCGTAAAAATATCCGCTTAGAGACAACAAATTAAATAATTTAATTAAGTAAATGTTGTTCTACTAAATAATAATTTGGCTATAATTAACTCAGTGTTATTCTATTAGTAACTTGAAGAAACAAAGCCTACAAAAGAAGGCCTCTGTAACGACCTACCACACAAACACAAACCGGTTTATTAACAGAGTGGTTATTTAATTTTTCGAAAACAAGTACCTGTCTATATTCAATTTTAGTCTACGAGTTTTTAAAGCACTACCTGATCCATTACATATTTAACTGAATTTATTCATTTAGGCACCTTAATATTTTAATTGATTAGGTAATTGTCTATAAATTATTGATATTGGCTAAGACAGATCTTTTAAATGTATATCTTTACGTACGTTTATCATCATCATTCACAGTCTAAGTTCGTACCTAACAAGCTTATAGTCATAGAAAAAGAATAGGCGTTTAATGACCTAGCGAGCGAAACGTAAGCGAGTGAAGCATCTTTGATTCAGCTTCGGCAAGAATGCTTATGCAGTATATTTGGCATTTGTCCGTCTGTCTTCCTCTACATGCAGGTGCACATCTCAACCGATTCCCGTGCACTTTTGGTTCGAATTAATACAGATTTTTGTCGATTCAGTTTTTAGATTTTTTTTCAAAATGGCGGAGTAGGAAATGGCGTTTAAATCTTTTTTTTTTAGTTTTGACGTTTTAGAGGTCTTCAGCTAACAGCGCCACTTAATATTACTTAAAGTATTGTACAGATCCCCTCAGATCCTTCTCTAGAGTCTACATTGAATAATAAATTTTAATATTGGACGGTACATTCGTAATGACATTCCAGATAGTTAGACGGTATAGTAATGGGTGACCAATTGAAGGGATCATCTGCCGGAAGCCTCGAGACTAGAGCGACTGATAAATTGAACGTTGGGCTGCGTACCCAGCGGAGACGTGCAAGGAAAAGGAGCAGTGAAAATCCACCAATAAGATAACTTCACGTGACTGCCTCGGTGGCTCAGTTGGTGGTGAACCTGCCTTCTGAGCTTGGGAGGCGTGGGTTCGATTCCCACCTAGGGCAAACATTCATGAACATTAGTGTTTGTTCTATGTCTGGGTGTTAATATCTATTTAAGTATGGATTTTAACAAATCTAAATACGTATGTACAGCGTTCTCTGGCAGCCATATTACAAGCTTTGCTTTGATGTCAGGCGTACGTGTGTGGAAGCGTCCTGAATTTATTTATTCACACAGCGAAGTGATTCTATTGGTTGAATTTCCTTGGACTCATTTTTCTCGCACACTTCCGAAAAACCGACCTCAAATGAAATAAATAAATGAATTGAAATGAAATGTAATGAGATGAAATGTCTCAAAGACAGCGTTTAGACGCTGTCTTTGATCAACAAATGAATAAATTGATGAAAAAAAAATCAACAAACTCTTTGCAAAAGTCAGATTTTTTAAAGTAAAAATCAATTTTTTTTCTGATTCCCCAAAAGCCACGATCATGATATCCATGGCTATATTCTGGCTACTATCCATCTATACGGTTAAAGATCGATCCCTCAGCGCTTTTCAACCTTTTTTGCGTATAATAAACATATTTTATTCGAAAATGGAATTTGACGAACGATTCCTAAGTACGATCGAAATTCTATTTAAAATTTTAAATCATCTTCTACTTACTTTTTTACTAATCACCATAACTAATATGAGAAACTTAAAATACACAAATAATATAATTTGTGGTTTTTGAATTAAATCTATTACAATCCTTAATTATTACATATCAAAATCAAGATTGTTGTATTTTGCGTTTTAGAGCCCGCGTTTAATCTAAAATTTATAATCATTTTTCAAAAATGGGCTGGTAAAGTTCATAAGTTATTGGATATTTATTTTTAGAATCATTTCATAATGTTAAGGTCAAGATTAAAATTGTAGTTCTACAAAAACATCCCATATCGGAATTATCTAGTTCATTGCGCTAACATCCATTGCTTGTTGATCTACGAGTATCTCGTAAACTATATAACAAAGAACGTAGAATTTATATTGTTGGTTTAAATTTTAATCAGAAATCAGAATGTATTGATTAAAATTAAACCAACGTTATAAATTCTACGTTCTTTGTCATTTACCAGATAGGAAACTTTACAAAATATGTTAGTTGTGTAGGTAAACACTACCTGAAATGCGTCCTTAAAATATTGGATGCTTGCTTGTGTTATGAGTCCATATTAGTACGATAGAGTTTTATCAACCCTCACCCTAAAGCCTAAAACGCCTGATGGGACAATCACGATGAGGAGAAATGAGAAGAAGACATTCTTACTCACCCATTGAGCAGCAATCTCGTAGCCTCTTCAACTCCATACGCGGAATCAGCCAGTGGCTTGACGAGGTCTGCGGTGGCGGCAGCCCGCTGCGCCCTGATGGCTGGCGAGTTGCGCTCCAGAGGCCTCCTGAGGGCCTCTACTTTTCGCAGTTCCTTGATGGCCGCCCTGCCCTTGATTACGGCGAGGGCAATATCTTGCGGAGAGGGTGTTTCTCCGGCCCACGTGCTTCGAGGCGTATCTGTTACATTGACAATTTGTTAGTCTTTCCAGACTTCCGAGATAGCATGTAGCTTTATCAAGCCGCTTTAAAAAATCTGAATAAGCTGTATTAAAATCAAATGATCTGAACTTACGAGGTAGAACTTAAAGTCAAAGTCAAGAACTCGTAGGTAGGTACTCTTTGCACAAATTTATTACCAAAGCATGAAAACCTAACCATTTTCTTTCACACCTTTAAGCGGCCATTTGTTGTTCAAAAATGGCTGGAATTCGGGAGAGATGGCTGTTAGCTTTGGTGCCTGTTGCATGGGCCACTGCTGGACAGGCCACTTCTGGCTTGAAGCTTGCTGGACCGGCCACTGCTGGTTTGATGCCTGCTGGACTGGCCACTGCTCACTTGGCGGTGGAATAGGCACAGTAGGCAATGAAGTAGTGGTGGTGGTGATGTCATCGTCTGTGCTGTTGTCCCACAAGTCTCCCGCTAATTTGTACGACACAGTAACAAGTAGCGAGATCCCAAGGATGGCACTACAAAGAAAAGTTTTGTTTAGTTTTAAGCACTTTTCAAGATTTTAGTAGGTATCGTTTTAAACAAATACTTACATAATATTTGATTACTATCTTCTTTCACCACAAATAAGTTGTGGCCGCTAGCATTCCGGAGCAGATAATCGGCCCGTTTCATGGCCACTCTTGGTCAAAGTGTTGATGACAAATTTTTTTGAGACTTACATGAGAGCGACACACACTGCGCACTGGAAAGTGTGCAGGCGTTTCTGGTAGCTTCTAGAGAGACTCGACTCAAAGACATAGGTGGGTGCCACCAACGGCGTGCGCTCGTTGCTCGTTGACGAAGCGCGCTGCATCCTCACCTGCATCGAGGTATGAAGGGAATAAGAAAAAAATGCTCTACGACGACCACAGTCATGTCATAAGAGATCTCCTTTATATTTTGGAAAACATACCTACAGTTCTTGTAGAAGAGCGAATTAATTTAAACCACGCGGTGCTGCTGATAGATAATTTAGCTTAAGCTTTATAGCATACTGAGCTATAGCTCTGCTATAATGAGACGTTTCTTACGGTTACTTACGGCGACTTACATCTATCGAAAAAAATAATTGAACAGCTATTGGAACGAACTACTACTACCTAAACTTGAAAGTCACTTCATTAAAATCTCAGTGTTTTTCAAACTTCTAAACGAAACTGAAATGTCATGCCCCTACAGAAAGTTTGTGAGTGACAGGATGAATGTGTGTTATTTCTGCACTCTGCAACGGCTCAACATTAAATAACATTTAGAATGAAAATAGCTTGTTAAATGTTTATTTTTATCAATAAAAGCTATAGTTCCTGATCTGAGTTAGTATAAGTAGGTATGTAATTTAATATTATGCGCGATTACATTTCACATAAATTATTAATGTAGTAAATTTTTTTTTTGTCACTTTTTTAGGTTTTCCTAATAATGTCAAACTAGGATTACATAAGCTATTTTTCTAAGTTACCTTGAAAATTAATAACGGCACGTGTATTTCTTACACGCTTGCTCATATATTTTTTTACCCATTCTGAAAATACTAAAGTCTAGATTTCCATTTTTACTATGGTTGTTAATAAAATTATTTTAATAAATGTAAATTAAATGGTATAATTTTAAAATTGTTTTGACAAAGAGCAGATAGATCCGGTAATTTTTTTTTTACAATAGACTGCTAAAACTCCTTTCCCACACCGGTGCAGCGCTACCTACTCTTCGAATTCGCCTATTGGCTGGTCAGTTTGATTTTAGAGGAGGCATTAGGCCTTGGAGCGTTCCTCGTATTTTTATTGCATTTAACAATTATGTCCGTACATTATTTTGACTAATCAAGACACAAAACTAAGGTTTTCCTACTTGTTTAGAGGATTTAATCTAAAAAGTGAAAAGTATTATTTTACAAGTAATAGGTAACAACTATAAATTTTTCGATAGTTAAAAGTACCTACTTCCCTTATTAAAATTAAAGCAAATTAAAGAAGAAAACAATATTGACTGCCTCGGTGGCTCAGTTGGTAGTGAACCTGCCTTCTGAGCTTGGGGGCGTGGGTTCGATTCCCACCTAGGGCAAACATTAATGTGATGAACATTTGTGTTTGTTCTATGTCTGGGTGTTAATATGTATTTAAGTATGTATTTAAAAATATCTAAGTATGTATATCAGTCCCTGGCAGCCATAGTACAAGCTTTGCTTAGTTTGGGGTCAGGCGACCGTGTGTGGAAGTGTCCCGAATTTATATCCGACTACCTATGAGTTTGAATAATATTACATTCTTTTCAATGTTTTACAAATCATGTTATGTGATTTGAATAAAGTTCGTATAAAAAGTTACTTTATTATGTAGAAAAAACATTTTTTGTTCCATGTCTCGAGGCCTTTAAGCTGAGCTATTTTAAATTAATTAGTCAAGTGTGAATCGAGCTTTTTGATGTAAGGTTCCCATAAGTATTGCTAATTTATTTTTTTCATTATAAATGTGAAAATGTTTGTAGTATAATTATAGAGTAGGTATAACTATGTATTTACTAACGGGTTCCGCGACGATCTGAATTTTCCATACAAACGCGCTTGTCAAATTATGATGAAATGAGGATGAAATTTGGTTTGAACATGTAGTTACAATTAAATGAGCTTTATCCCCGCTCCTATGTTCTTGTTTTTTTTAAAAAAAAAAACGTCCTCAAAAGAAAATGGAGCTATGAAAAATAACGGCATTTGCAAAGGGTCACTTTTGACTGATTTATTTAATAGATAAACAAAGTAAATCAAAAATCCCTTTTACATCGGGAGGTTGTCTACAACCAGCTATTAAATCCTACTAATGTTATAAACGCGAAAGTTTGTAAGAATGGATGGATGGATGGATGGATGGATGTTTGTTACTCTTTCACGCCAGAACGGCTTAACAGATCTGGATGAAATTTGGCACAGAAATAGATTATAGTCTAGAATAGCACATAGGATACTTTTTAACCGCGGGTGAAACCGCGGGGCGCAGCTAGTACTAATTCCATAAAACAAGGGTATTTTTTAGTTATTTAAAAATTACGAGTAGACAAAAACGCCTCGTATGTCCGGATTTCTGTCCAGATTCCGTCCCGATCCTCATCTTCATGTACAGGTCGCATTAATTCGAAATAATTGCAAAAACTGACTCAGAAAAAAAAACTGTAATTATTAACACTGCTCACAAAGTTTCACGAGTATCGTTTGAGAAATGCGACCTGTAGAGGAAGACAGACGCTGACCGCGAGATCTTCAGCTCACAGAGCCAATAATAGAGAGTATAATAATATAATAAAATACATTTAGTATCTGGCATATTAACAACTAAAATAAATCATCGCTGTTTGTCTAAGAATGCTCGCCAAAAATATTTCTTTAGACTAGACTGATCTCCTAAAATCGAAATATTTGAATATACATACATGAATATACATCTGAATACGATTAGATCATTTCAATTAAGTGGACACTTCCTAGTTGTATTTTGTTTTTAAATAAAATAAAAAAGTATAAAATAATACTTAGGCGCCTTCTTCCTCTACCGTGTTTACATAGATTAAATAATAATAATTATTGTTCTATGAAAATGAATTTTGTAAATTAAACTCAATAATTTAATTAATTTCTAACTTTTTAGATTCAGTAATTTATTACGCTATATCTATAGAAATAGACACCTACATTTTTTTATTGTGACTTATCAATTTCCATAATATTTCATTTAACATTATACTCATTTCGTAAAAACATTTACCTGGATCTTTTGCTACTTAAACAAATCTGCATGAGATAGTCTGGTATTTTATTGATGCACTTCTTAACGTTGGTCTAAATTTTAATTTTATTCGCATAAATAGGCATATTTTCTTACTGTTTATCTATTTCAAAAATAATCCTCACTAAATCATCACATCAAAAAACGAATAAAATAACATAAAGTTAATAACTAACTTTAAAATAATTTTATTTTGGACACTTATTTTAATAAACACTTACCAAAACTACAATTATTATTAAACAATAAACGCTGCAAATTCACATCAATTACTTATAAATGTTTTACCGGCAAATAAACATAGAAAAAATCTTATAAGAAAAAAAAAGCCGAGGTTAACGTCGCAAAGACCTCACCGAAGCCGACCGTAACATGCGGTCGACGATTTAAACTAAGTAACATGCACGGCCTATTACACAAAATGTATCCGATGAGACTATCACACTAGGAAAAATGAACCTTATCGACTTACGAACAACGTCACAACTGCATTTTGAACTTTAGTACAAATCTCGTGCTTCTTAGGCTTCTATTGTAGCCAGTAACAAGATATAAACGTTATTAACTGTTGTTAATTGTAATAACAAATCAAATATATTGAAAACTTTTCCACAAATGTTGGAAGTCGTTGAAGGCCTAAAGGGCCAATTTGTGTCAGAATGTCTTAGGTGCTAAAGTCAAAGGTAAGTAGGTACGTAGTGCGTAGGTTGAATGAAATAAAACCAGTTTGCTTATTTTTGGCTTCATAGATTAAGTAAGAGTTTTGTTTGTTAACTTTTATTGTGCAATAGATGATTATGCTGTTGGGTTAAGGCTTAAACAAACAAAGCTCCACTAGTGGTTTTCTTTGATAAATAAAATAAAAGAGACAATTTACGAGTAGGTACGAGCGAGTCATATAATTTTTTTTTTAACAATATATGGCTCGTACAAAAATCTCTTTTACGTACACACATGTCTTCTGTTCTAGAGAAATGACTATGCAGTGATAGATCTCTATATATCTAGTACCTATTTTAAAAAAAGTCACTTTTCGCGCCCGTCTGCCAGTATTTGCGCTAAGCTAACGCTTCATAAACCATGCAACGGATGTTAATTCGGTTTTCACCATTAATTAGATAAGTTTTAGTAAAATTTTTCATGAAATGTTATTTTTCACCATGCAAAACCGCAGCGAGTTGCAAGTACAAAAAAAAACATACGTAAATCATACATAGGGTCGCACCGGGTCGCACTGCATTTAATTACAAAACTAGCTGCGCCCCGCGGTTTCGCCCGCGGTCTCACAGGAACCGATAAGTTTATCAGGATAAAAAGTACGTCTATATTTCCCTATGTCCTTTTCTGTACCCCAGACAACGTGTACTTATGCAAAATTTCAAGATAATCGGTTGAGTAGTTGAGACGTGAAATAAACAAACAAACTCACTTTCGCATAAGTAATATTAGTTACTTATATTAGTTATGATATATACATTTGTATTTGTTCTATGTCTGGGTGTTAATTATCTATTCAAGTATGTATTTAAAAATATGTGTGTATATCAGGCTCTGACCGCCATAGCACAAGCTTTGCTTAGTTTAGGGTCAGACAACCGTGTGTGCTAGTGTCCCGAATATTAATATTATTACTATACACCTAGTTAGGATTAGGATAAAGACTGTAGTTTAAAGAAGCTTATAAGTACTAAATTTATTTTCTTATTTTAGTTTTAAGTTTGGGGTGCGAGTACGGAAATTTGAACCGACGTTTTAAATCGACAAAATTGGTAATTTTCATTCGTCGAATTAGTCGATTTGAAACGTCAGTTTAAATGTCCGTGCTCGCACCCTAGATACCAACCTACTTAATATTTTTATAGACAAAGCAATTTTTGTAACTTATTCGACACTACCCAAATCAATTACTATTTACTCCACAGACCTGTTACATCCCAAATCTGTGATTTACTCACATTAGCCCCGCCAAAATTTAATTAAATATCTTGCGATTCTCAACCTTTTTTAAATTCACGCCCCTAATATGTACTTCGATTAGCCCTAATTTGAGTATTTGACTGGTTTGATCATGATTAACATCTGTGTTTTAAATGGAGTATTAACCGACTTTCGAAAAGGAGGAGGTTCTTCATTCGTCTGTATGTTTTTTTAGTCTTTCGAATTTTCACAACATGCACACCAAGTCAAGAATTATTAAGCATTATATATGTAAATATAGGCACTGCCCTAAAATGCCGAAATTAACCGAATGCCTAGCTTATCTTCTCATCTGCTTCCGACGTGTTTCATATTGTTTTGCAGTAGGTACCTAGTATTATACCTACTCTCTGATGAATGATTTTTTAGACAACTGTTCTTATTAAGTAGATACAGCTACATACTTTAAGAAAAGATGGCGGCCACCACAAAGCGAGCGACTAGCTTCATGCTCGTACGTAAAACATATTTTGTAGTATGTTGCTACCCAGATAGGGTTTCGTAACTTTTGTAAGTATCTACGGGGCCCTTATAAACCAATATATTATTTTAAATAAATTAACAATGATTCAAGGTCGCCCTTAAAATATGTGAACTGCCTATATAGGCCTACCTACCGGTCGAACAAGTTTGACGACATTATTAGGTATTTGCTGTGGTGGAGAAGATACCAATGGAATAACTAAACCACATAGCTGTTGCCTATCTTTGCTTGGAAGAGTTTGCTCTACATAGATAAATCTTTATTGGCAAGCCTTAAAAACTAAAATTGCCTAAACGATGATTAGTGGGTTACTATTATAGTTAGGTAAAACTCATTCAAACTTTAAGGGAACTTACGTAGAGTAGAGGTACTACCTAAATTTCATAGATTAGTAGATTTTCCTTGTATAATTACCGTTGGCTGGCAATATTGCTGACTGGCCCGGCCATCATATTCAGCTATGCTAGAAATTCATGACTTCATGACAATGGCTGGGCCACAAGCAAATTATTGTCGCAATATTGATGGGCCAGTAGTTTCGGGCCAGTATTAATATGGCCCATTTAGAAGCTCAATAAAAATCATAACCCCTACCTTCTTGCGCAATCGGGTAAAAATAATAAAACTGTGTGTTCAGTGTTCACGTCTGTGTTCACGTTCATTAGTGGCTATATTTTTAGCGTGGCTTCTTTATTATATTAATAGTTTATAACATCGGTTAATATACCATGGGTTCACGTTTACACCAAAGAGTATGTAATGTTTACACCTCAAGAACTCACTTTTTTTGCTGTCTGCTTCGCGTGAAATGCGCAATTTGACGATAAGGTTTTATGGCGGGAACCGAAAAGGTCTTGTCGTAATATTGTTTTATTTTGTAAATCATGTGATTCTTCGAGTGTTAATGGTGGATAATTAACCTTTTAATAAAGATTCGTTAACGTGCATGTGCGTGGACGAATGATACAAACATTCGAAACGTGACTTTTTGTGTTCTCTACAAAACATCACTTTATTGAAATGGGAAAAGGAAGGGATTCATCATCGTCATCATCACCTTATCATCATTACTCCATCATCTGTAAAATTCTATTTCAACGTGACACTAGCAAATGTATAAGACGTCCGACGCCAAATCCCCTGGATGGCGGAGCAAAATAAAAAAAATAATGACGCGGCATGACAATGACATTTAATTCATTTGACATTGACAAGTTTGACAATATCTGTCAGATTCTGTCAAATCTGTCCGTGTCGTGTTGTGACTTCGTGAGAAGGTTCGATTTTTGTGAATTAAAAGAAAAATTGAGTGAAAATGGCTACGGTAGAGGAACTTCGAAAGAAAGTCCAGGAACTAGAAGCTAAGCTAGCTGCAATTCAAGGCGATGAAGCTCCTGTGAGGCAAAAAATCGAAGTTATGTCGTCTGAAGTTGTCGACTCAAACCCTTACAGGTATTTCCCATATTTATTTGTGTATTTCTCATCCTACAACCAGTTATTTTGTATTTATGGCACTTTATTACTCTAGAGGACATGATTTGTCGTCGTCGCAGCTCAATATTATGCTATTTTCTTGCTTCAAACACTGGTTTTCTGTAGCAATATGTTTCGGTCCAGACAGGCCTACACCCGTCATTCAGCCTACACGGCACTACCGATAAGCTCCAATAAAAAGGTTTAATACCTGCTAAATCGTCATTGGTTCAAGTTCAAGGTTTAAACAGTTAGTATCAAAACTTATACATTTGTTAAAAGTAGACATAATTATCTTATCTCCTTGTTCATGTTTCAGCCGTCTTATGGCGCTAAAGCGGATGGGTATAGTGGAAAACTATGAGAAGATCAGGGAGCTATCTGTGGCTGTGGTGGGAGTTGGTGGCGTCGGCAGTGTCACCGCTGAGATGCTCACAAGATGTGGTATTGGGAAAGTAAATAAATCATTATGTCAACATTATAATTCATACACTTGAAATTAACAGTTTACTCTAATCATTATTGTTGGGAAAAAGGCCTCTGCCCCGTGACCCCTGTTGGGTCACCCTACCCTATGAATGTTTGTTCACACTATGTCTATGAACACATAAAGCAGAATATCCATGGGAAACACTTTAATGCAATATTATTAGATATTACAATACAAACAAACACAATAATCACTAAAACTTTTAGAAAAACATTATAAAAAAAATGTTCACTTCTTGACAAGTATACTACTAATTGTCAACACACAAATTTTTCATGATTCTAAATTAAGTTGTCTTTTTGAATCCTCATTCAAAAAACCAACCAGCCTGTGTTACTGACATGAGGTTACATATTGTGCAGTAGCAACTCTTTGCTTCAACAGTTATTTATCACATTTAGAAAACTGAATTCATTTTAATAAAATTGCGAAGTAATGTGCTTCATAACAGGGATTAAAGGATACTTTTGTCTTGGAAATATGCTCTAATATTTTTGTTAATCATCAAGCCAGTTTTTCTTTTCAAAAACATAGTATTTTTCTATTCCAGCTAATTCTATTTGACTACGACAAAGTAGAGTTGGCGAACATGAACCGTCTGTTTTTTCAACCGCACCAAGCCGGGCTCAGCAAGGTCGCGGCCGCGGCGGCCACGCTGCAGAAAATTAACCCAGATGTGGCGATAGAAGCGCACAACTATAACATCACCACTGTGGATAATTTCCAGAAGTTCTGTGACACTATTAAGTGAGTTTTTGTTTTGTGGCAGTATTGGGTTCTTATTGTTATCTGAGGTTAAGGTGATAAGTCCCACACTGATGTCTCTCTTCGGGTGTATTGTGCATTTCTTTTAACAGCACCTACCAAAGCCAACCCAACTTCTTAAAATATTAAAGGAAAGCTCTGGGGCGCTGGCGTAGTTGTTCCAGTGGCATAGATGAAAGTGTGCATAATGACCATAAAAAGCAGCAGCAGTATTGTGTTAGTTTTGGTATTGTATTGTACTTAAACATCACTAAGGGTGTCCGTTAAAACTCAGGTCTGGGCAGAGCACATGGACAGATCACCCAGCAGGCCAATACATTTTTCAAGTCTTTTTATTGAGACAGACATATTTACACATAGTCTTGTTATGTTCTAACACAAAAAATTATGATACGATTATGTAGCCCATGCTAGGTCTGCTGGGTAGCTCTACTTTAATTGTCAATAGCTTTCCAACAAATGTTTGATAAAAATGCAGGGTCAATAACAATAAAAGATATATTTTTTAGGACCGGCAGCCTCACTCGCGGTCCCGTAGACCTCGTCCTGAGCTGCGTAGATAACTTCGAGGCTCGCATGGCCATCAACACGGCTTGCAACGAGCTCTCCCAGCGCTGGTTCGAGTCTGGAGTCAGCGAGAATGCAGTCTCGGGACATATACAGTTCATCATACCTGGCGAGACGGCTTGCTTTGCGGTGAGTGTGATTATGTGATACTAGTAAGTGACAAAGTTCAATACGGAGCTGAATTATGAAGAGAGTGGTCATTACATATATTATGCCAATTTGCTGTTCACTAGGTGAGCTAGCATGCTAAAATTGGATAGTGCAATGACTGGGACAGTGTTAGAAAGTTAGCAAAATTAGCTATTGCACGGGCTTAGCCACGCTAAGTTAGCATACTGCAAATTGGATAGAGGTATGGCTGCTGAACACTTAGCACATACACTAACAAAATAAGATGAGTCTGCTTAGTACTTGTATAGTTGATGAAGCGAAGTAACGTCTCAGAGTCGACTAGAAACAACTCTATCTTCATGAAACTTTGTAGAAAAATATAATTTTTAGGTTTGAAATCGGACGAGAAGTTTCGCAGAGTTCTCCCACATGATTGCTTAAGCTGTATGCAAGCGGCATCGGGCACCTAAAATTAGTTTTGGAGTAAATCCTTCTTATTTATTTTTTGCAGTGTGCGCCCCCGCTTATAGTGGCATCGAAAATAGACGAGCGGACCTTGAAAAGGGAAGGAGTTTGCGCCGCCAGCCTCCCTACCACCATGGGCATTGTCGCAGGATTCCTAGGTAAAGTACATAATGTTAATAAAAAGATTAATGATAATTTTCCTAGTTCCGTAAAAAATTTTGGTCCTATTTTTGATCTACACAATTTTAATTGAAATTATAATTACGAAGCAGAAAGTGGAGAATCATATTTTGTTAGCTGTGTTTGCGTTTATAAATGAATATGTTTTTTGTTTCTGATTTCAGTACAAAACACTTTAAAATACCTGCTAGGGTTTGGTAATGTGACGCATTACTTAGGATACAGTGCGTTAACAGACTTCTTCCCTATAATGGCATTAAAGGTAAGTAACTTCTAACTAACTTCTTTAACTTCTACACTTCGTTAACTTCTACACACCTAAAAATTGACGTTCTGAAATCGTCTGAAGCAGGCAAACGAAGAAGTTTAGGATGTCCGATAAGATCCGCAGGGACGTCCGCTCGCGTGTACGCACGCGACAAAAGATCGCGCGAATTTTAGAAAACGCAAATAAATAAATAAATTATGGTCTCACAAGTTTTGGCTTACAACTAGGTAATATTTATACATACTAGTGGCTACTTGGCGGAAGTGTAAGGCTCCAGTCATCTTAGTCTTCTAAATAATTCATAACATTATAATACCCCCTTTTCATTAATGTAGTTTTTGCATGTGATTTGACTTTTCCCTCAGTGAGCCCTGTTATATTTTTCGGGATTTTATTGTAAAAACGAACTTTATTGAATTGAACGGATTTTATTGTAAGCTTGTTGATGTCGGCAGCCGAACCCGCAGTGCGACGACAGGCAGTGCCGCGCGCGGCAGGCGGAGTTCGTCGCGCGGCCGCGGCCCGTGGAGGAGGTCGCCACCGAGGTCACGGAGGACGACTCGCCCGTGCACGCCGAGAACGACTGGGGTGAGTCCACACAAACGAACAGCCGAACCGAACGATAACACCTATTCGGTTGTCGCCACCAAACAACCGGGCATTGAAGACAACAGAAAAGGGGTTGTCGTAATTTTGTATCATTTTCTGAATTTTGTGTGTTAAAGTGTAATAATGGTGGATTATTAACATTTGTCGGTTCGTTAACTTGAATGAGTGTGAGCAAGTGATACAAGTATTGCGTCACTTTTCGTGTTCTTAACAAAACTTCACTTAAATTTTCAGTAATTTAATGATATATTAGAAGACCTTAAATCTAATGGCCGCTCGCACTGAATATAAGAATTGCCTAAATCCTTACTTAACTAGTTTAATCTACTTCTAGCAACATATTCGCTTATCGGGCATATGAAGAGCATGAAAATGTAGGTAGGACCTAACTAGGAGTAGTTTTAACAAGCTAGGTAAGAACTGAGTTCTTCTACTCAGTATAAGTGGCCATAAATGTTGTCTATTCTGTTGCAGGCATTAGTTTAGTGGACGAGAATGTGCCGGAGGAAGAAGACACGTCCAATCTCAAGCTAGTTGATGGAGTGCAGGTAAATATACACTCACCAACTTAATGTAGTGGTCTTGATCGCCTTAATTGCAATCCTAAAATTGATTTGAAAAATCAGCCTTTTTAACCGGCGTCCAAAAGAGGAGGAGGTTCTCAATTCGACTGTGTTTGTTTTGTTTGTATGACACGCGATTTCTTCGCCAATTGTGAATCGATAAATGTTTGGTAGATCATACTTTAGAGGTGGTCCCATATAAAGTTAAATAAGTTACAGGATGGGCAGTCGGTTTTTGAAGCATTGCTTTTAATATTTTTAACGTCCTAGTTCATTATGTTTGACGTGGGGCTCGAATGGTCCATTTGTCATGTCCAACATCAGAATAAATACACGTCGGGGGGTTCTAAAAGACAAGGCAAGGGGACACTAGCGTCTTTTAGGCCATTAGGTCCCCCTCAATAGTATCTTATTCACACTGTACAATAGTTGAAAATGTCTGTTATTTATTCCTTTTGTTTAGCTACTTCGATAGAGGTTACCCTCCTCAGCTAAATCAAGTCAAACCCCCCTAACCATGAAAAAAAAAAAAACAAAACAAAACATTCCGGGATCCAACACGTGATGACGTCACTCTATATCGTCATCTGTGTCTTTCGTACTTGTTGTAAATGACTTATTTCAGTCTTGCATAAGTCTTGCATCGATTGACGTCACTGCGTGTTGCCCACGTGACCATTTTTAACTTGGAATGATATACCTGGCAGAGTATTATATCGTGTGTTCATGTGAGTTTATTTGATGATGCCTCAAACTGCATTTACTTGAAGTTCTTCAAATCAGAAACCCTAAATATATGACAAGTCAAGTCAAGTCAAATTGTTTTTATTCAATTTAGGTATCAAAGACACACTTATGAACGTCAAAGTTATTTAAATAGACTCGACCGCCTTGTTCGGATAAAGAGCCTCTACTCAGAAGAACAGGCAAGAAACTGAGGGGCATTATTTTTTCAAATAATAAATAAATTACAGTCTCACAAATTTTGGCTAACAACTAGGTAATATCTATACATACTAGTGGCTACTTGGCGGAAGTGGAAGGCTCCAGACATCTTTGTCTTCTAAATACATAATTCTTAACCTTTATAACCTACTTTATTACCAAAATAATTCTTGACGGCGCGTGACATCATTATAAAAAGAAACCAGTTTAATTTGAGAGTTGTTAATCGATTGTATTATTGTTTTGTTATTTTGACGATTAATCGATTTGTTTATGGTAATTTAGAGCGGTTAACACCGAACGGAGTTGCGTTTGGGATGGCGGGCGAACTTCATGTCTGTCAGTCAGTGGACTCAGTGGTTGACTTGACTTGGTTAAAAGCGGTCGCACGCAATGGTCATTCACAAACCTATTACTCTAAATCGCCAATTATCGTTTTAATCCTTCACTAATTAAGTAATCTAAATGTCTGCATTCAATACTGCAGTCCACTTCTTTCAACGTTCCTGAAGTCTAACGCCTACAATAGATACCCGTGATGACGAGTTCACGGATCAGAAATCAGACACGACACCTCGGCCTACCCGTCTTTCCCCGACATCAGAAGTGGGATGTGACGGCTCGGCTCCTTCCCGACTTTTCCCGTCATATATTTTACTGGTGTCTTATCTTGTTAATTCATGTTAGTTTACAATACTTTTTTTTTCGAAAATTTAATAATTTCGTATATTAAAGTACTTTTCCTTCGGCAGGTGGCGTACAGCATCCCAGCAGACAGCAGTACTCCGGAGTCCAGCACGGGCGGCGCCGTGGCTGCCTCGGAACTGTCGCTGGAGGAACTCATGCAGCAGATGAAGTCTATGTAATGTGACACGGACGCCATATTACGTGATAACTAGTGATCGGATATTTACACACACACACACACACACATAATAATATATATACTCATACATACCTACCTAAATACATATTTGGCAGTTAATACGTATTTACCTGAAGCTCACTTTTTCCTGCCAAAAGCTAAAGCATGGAAAAGGCTTCTAATTTTCCCAGGTTTTTAGACAACATTGCATTAACGGGTAAATTCGATTTCCTATGTGCGCTTACTGTAATTACATGTAAGTACATGATAAATAAAAAAAAAGATAGTACACTAAATCCTAAATTAATAGTAAATCCATCGATCCCAGAACCAGAGGATACTTCGATAAAAGAAGTGATCTCCATACTAGCCAACCCATGAAGTTTAGGTAAATATCTTTATGTGCATAAAAGTCTAGAGAGATTCCCGTACTGCTTATGAACAAAAAGTGACAGGCCAACTTTTTATACTAGTGTGCTTGACAGGAACGTCTTTTACTAGGGTTGCGTTCATTTTGTTCATTTATAACCTAACAGTTGGCTGTTATTTTGTTGATCCGTGCAACGTTTTTTCAGTCCATCTTTACATATCATTTATCAAAGGTAAATAAATATCCGAATATCCGATCACTAGTATTAATTTTCCGACGATGATTCTACGCGCAAAATGTGAGAGTAGCATAAACATTAAACTTCTGCCAAAATAACCATTTAATGAAAAGAAATGAAAAGTGAACAGCGCAACGCCTCTAGCGGACGCAATTCGAAACTGCGTTTTACATCCACGACAGAAGTTATGCTAGGGGACTGCTTTCTTCTATATTAATGAAAGTCAATGATCATTTTTCATGTATTTTTCGATCGTGTTTTAAACTACAAAGAGAAAATACAAAACACGTAATATTTTAAGGCTTTACTACGTTTATTAAAAAGGGGTTTAGGATTCCAAATCCAATGAAATAAAAGTTCAACATTGTGAGGGAATTGAATGATATTTATTTAAAATGAAGAAATATAAGCCATAGCGAACGGTTTCGCGGTATATCGTACTAATATTATAGGAGCAAATTATACAGACCAGACGTTAGGCGAGGAGTTGATTCGGAGCGTATAAGGTTCAGGCGCGGTGCCGCCTTAAAACTAGTCCATACAAATTTAAAAAGCAAACCTTAAAAAACCGGCCAAGTTCGATTCGGACTCGCGCACGAAAGGTTCGGAGCCATTATCTATAAAAACGGAAAAAAAATCATGTCTGTTGTGTGTGAGCCCCCTTAAATATTTATTTTATTCCGTTTTTTAGTATTAGTTGTTATAACGGCAACATAAACACATCATCTGTGAAAATGTCAACTGTCTAAGACGGACAGACAGACAGACGGACGGACGGACAGCGGAGTCTTAGTAATAGGGTCCCGTTTTACCCTTTGGGCACGGAACTCTAAAAACCGACTTTCCGTCATTCGAATTGGATTTATTAGATTCATTATTCTGATATGATTTCTTCTGATTCAAAGTATGATCTACCAAAAAAAAAGAATCATTTAAATCGCTTCACAATTTCACGCCTGAGCCGTGTCCCCGCCGCATCCTCGCCTTACGTCCGGCCTGTGTAATTGGGCCTTAGAGAAATAGCAATATCGTGGATATTGCATATTATATTATCTATCAATGAAGTAATTGTGGTCACAAAAATCATATCTAAAACTGCTTAAACAATTGTATTTTAAAGAAAAGCTTCATGACAAACGGCTAAGCATTTCTGAAACTGCATTCCAGCTTTTACCTATAAATGTATTTATGTAAGAAACTGAGTTGTAGCAAGTAATTTTTTTGATATATTTTGAATTTTATATTTATATTGTTGTTAGAGCTAATGTGCTAAGTGAATATCAAGTTTATATTATTGTATAAATTTTATTGAAATTAAATGTCTCTGCGTAAGTTGTTTTTTATATTGTCCGTGCATCTTTTCAGTTTGGATAAAATTTTCTTGTTTGGTGGAGGTAGGGAATTGTGCTGTAACAAAAAAAATGTTTTAGGCTAGAATATAATAACTACCTATATAAGGTAGGTTTCCAAACAACGCCTTCTCAAAACGCAAGCCACAAATTAGCTATGTGTGCTGTGTTTACTTGCCTTGTCACGCACACAGACGCAAACATAAAGTGGTTAGTTAAAATGTTTTTCCCCTAAAATCAGTTTATGGAACAGATTTTAATAATCAATCAATTATCGTTGGATAGTTGATTGATCTGTTCCATAAATTGATTTAAAAGTAAGGTTATGCCCATTAGCGTCGTACGGTGCTATTTCTGGCACCATATTCAAATTCAAATTCAAATTCAAATTATCTTTATTTCAGGCCTTTTACCCATAAACATTGTAATATAGAATATATGTAATTAAATTGAATAAATTGAAAAAAAAAAAATTAAAATTAAAATGAGCTATTAACAATTAAATTAAAATGAACATGAAATTAAAAAATGTCAAAAAAATAAAATAAAAATAAATGAAAATAAAATAATAATAGTGCAATGTCACAACACAAAATGTCACAACACAACATCACATTAGTAGCCTCTCACCGGCACGGGCACGGAGACATGTCTCTCGCAACAATGCCGGAGAAAAGGGCAGTCAAGCCTGGACGCGATCATCTTTAGGATGATATTGGAGCTGGCCCGCACTCTGTGCACCAAGGACGCGGCTCGTGTGCGCATGACCGTGTGGAAGCATGCTGTGTGCGCGTCCGCAAACATGCCAGATGCGCTGCAGAACCGGGGCAGCCCCAACAACATCCTAAATGCGTTATTGTACAGGACTCGCAGATCACTGTACTTCCTCTTGGTGTAGTCAGCCCACAGACTGCATGTGTAGAGGGTTGTACAGTACGCTCTGAAGAGCGTAACTTTCACCTCAGCCGAGCAACGCGCAAATCTGCGGGCTATCATGTTAGCTCTTATCGACAGTGCTCTCCGTTCCCGTTCAACATCAGCATCGTCTCTGAGGTCGGTAGTTATTATATGACCCAGGTACTTAAATTGTTTGACAAAAACAAGGGGCACTCCGTTGAGTGGAACTGGAGGGACGTTCTCAAGATTCTTACTACCAACCTCAAAGACCATGCATTGGCTTTTCGTTTCATTGTACTTTAGACCATGGCCAGCGGCATACTTCTCACAAATATGTAGTAGCTTTCTCAATCCACATATCGAGGCACTCAGCAGCACCATGTCGTCTGCGTAACTCAAATTATTAACACAAATTCCATCAATGTGGCAGCCGACATGCCGGCTGCTGAGCGCAACGATCAGTTCATTAATGTACAGGTTGAACAGTGTTGGAGATGTTAATCCACCTTGCCGAACACCACATTCAAGGCGGTATGGATCTGACACTGCCCCCGCCCACCGTACACTATTAACCTGATTCGCGTACCAATATTGGAGTATATTGACAAGTACTTCCGGTAGATTAGTACTCTTCAACTTCTCCCACAACAGATCATACGAAACGAGGTCAAATGCTTTAGATAGGTCAAGGAAGCACGCATACACAGGCGTCTTACGAGATGTGTAGTATTTAACGGTATGCTTAAGACAAAGTACAGCACTTTCCGTCGATAACCGCGGCCGAAATCCGAACTGGTTCTCATGTAAAGAAACATACTTGCTTAACTGTGTATTAAGCAAACCGTCAAAAACCTTAGCTATCACCGTGGCAAGAGAAATAGGCCTGTAATTATTTTTGTCGGAAGGATCACCCGTTTTATTCTTAACGACAGGTACTACCACAGTCTTCATAACATCATCAGGTAAGTAGGAATGACTCACGCACAGTGAATAAAACATAGCCAAGACTCGAGAGATATGTGGTCCAGCGCACTGAAGGTGCTCAATGCTGAGTCCGTCGTGGCCCGGGGACCTACCTCTAGACATTTCTTTGATGACTTTCGATACATCTTTTGCAAGAAATGAAATCCCCACCACCTGACCGCTCACGCCAGCATTGTGCATCTTCCCCGTCGGACCTAGCCGAGAACTCACAGAAAACTGACTTTTGAACATGTTCGCAATGGCCCTGGGTTCGTTCAGTCCCTCGACACTCACCGGAAGGTCAGATCTGGCATTTGCTTTAGCGGTGTCCCGCCAAAAGCCACGAAAATTACCTTTAGCGTGTTTTTCTGCAAGAGCGTCCATTTTTATTTGGTCCTGATGATTCTGGCACCATTTTAACCGAGACTTGAACGCTCTCCTGCTTTCGAACATATCTTGGTAAACACACCCAGATTTTGGTCTTCCACACATAATCCACTCTTTGAACCTAGACCTAGCCGTCAGATGAGCCTCGCGGACGTGTTTGTTCCATCCTACTATGCGCGCGCCACCCCTTCCTTTTCTCGTGCTCCCCCGACCAGTCACCGCTGAGTCTCGAAGGGCGGTAACAATATCCGAGTAAAGCTTATCTAAAGCCTGCCTGTGGCCATGGTCACAACAAAAACAGTCTGCACAATTTACACAGTCCATAGGAAAGTCAATTAATTTTAACCTCTCGTGGCACTCCTTTGTGTACATAACCACCTGTTGCTCATTCCTTTCGCTCCAAACTACATCTTTATTTACATCGGCAATTTTAGTCGACGATTTCGCGGCAAGTACTTTAAGATTACACTGAACAACAAGTGGATAGTGATCAGACCATCGAGTATCATACTGTACGTTCACATCGACAACAGACTGCTTGGCCGCATGAGTTGCTATACAATGATCCAACCAGCTACACGACCCGTGTACATCACTAATAAAAGTGAAAGTATCCGAGTCCCGGCCTAACATTTCTACGTCAACACATATCCAACGTTGCTCGTCACACATTTTTATAAGCTCACTGTAAAACAACTCACCCGGATCCGCATTGAAATCACCCAAAACGTACACCGATTCAACACAATTTTCTTCAATAATAGCGCTCACTGAGCTCAGACAATTAGTAAACTCTTCTAGGTTATTACACGAATTAGTAGGCATATAGACACTCAGGATTATCACTGGCCTATCACATGTAACAATTTTAACACCACAGATACGATTACTATTGCACTTTAACACAGAAACCTGTTTGAACGCACTGTACCGCCATAACAGCGCCACCCCTCCGTGACTGCGCCCGCGCAGAATGCCCGCCGATGTGTCCACCGCTGACGTCGCTGTATAACCGAAGCTACTATCGATTGTACCGACAAAAGGGATGTCATGAGGCAACAGCCACGTCTCCTGGAGACACACTACGTCACACGTCCGGCACAGTTCTCTGACGTCATCAATCGATCGTTTCACATTCTTACAATTAAAGCTTGCAAAACGATAAAGGCTACTATCCATCACGGAGTTGATTAAGGCCGTTCTTAACCCGAGGCTTAATATTAACGGCTTACATTTCGCGAGTGCACTTAGTTTCTATAGTTAGTTATTCTAAGGTTTTAGGTTTTTAAAACTCATCTTTCTCTGATGGTTTAGTAGGTCAATTAGGTGTAGATAAGGTTGCGTCTCGCGTAGCAAGTTTTCATAGTATAGAAGTAGCTAGTGCAAACTTTTACATTTTTATACTATTAGTAGGATCTACAATTATTTGCGTGTAAAGATCAAATAGGGAGACCTAGTGTTGTGATATGAGTGTAAAGAGTTATGTGTGTTTAAAGGGTGTATCTTTAAACGACGAACATAAAAAACAGTTGTTCCATACAATAAGTTCATTGATCGTTGACAAAATGTATGACATGTTTGTCGACAAATGAAAAAAAAACAACTGCTGTTTTTTTTCTCGTTTGGCCTCATAGTTAAAGCTGGTCATAAGCAGACCCCTCTTTCCCAGTGGGTACTTTGGGCAAGTGCCCAGGGCCCCGCGATCGATAGAAGCCCCCCTCAGATCAAATACAAAGTCCCTAGTTCCTGTCAGATCACGAAACGAGAAATCGAACCTAAATTACTGACTACAATACTAACTTACTAGCTTTTACATGCGCGAAGCTATTCTACTCTCGCCCAAAAATTAGGCTTTCCGACTTCAGCAAGCATGATTGTATACTTTCTTTGTCTATTCTAACAAAATAGTGTTCTGTCAAAGTTTATGGGGGCCCTATTATCCTAATATGATCTGGGCCTCCAATAAGTTAAACACGGCCCTGGTCTATCTAGGTCTATCTAGGTCTAGGGTACTCGTACTCATCCTTATGGATGAGTACGAGTATACAGATACGTCCGTCCTTTATAGACACACGGTGCATAATGTACGTTGGCTTACTAAGTACATTTCCATGACTTCTTTAGCTCTATCAACGAGTCTCGCTTCCACCCCGCTAGCGCGCGCCACGCCGTGCGCCAGAGAACTAGTCGCCTGTCCCGAGCACACGCGGTACAAGAACACTGGGGCACCCGCCTCCAGCATGTAGTCGAAACTCTGGAATGGGGAGATGTTCATAACCATCGTCAAAGGACAAAGAGAGACCAAACGATACTTGCTAAGCTGGACCAAGGAATCTTTGTCGGGGCAATTCTTGGATTGAGGATTGACGATTGCCGAAAATCGTTCATTCAGTAACAGCTTAATTTTGGATTGAGGGTGTGCCTGACGATTTTCGCCAAAGTACATGATATAGAGGCATGGGAGGCTGTCTTTAAAAAGCTAAGATCCTGAGAACCTGGAACGAAATTATCAGTGCAGTCACCAAATTTCAACTTGATGATTAACGATACAAATGCATAAATATAAATACAAGGTCAATTAATAATTGGTCTGAAGTACTGAAGAAACAAAACATCATTACTTTCTTCAAAGAAATTTCTTTGCCTACTGTTTTACACTAGCCCTCTCCCTTGCGCTAGAGCTCCCTATATCCTGCGCCAATCTCGTCCCCAACAACGCCAGTCGAACAAAACACTTACCAAAAACTTGACAACCGGCGAGTCTATCACATAGTCCTTGATGTTTAAGTAGTGTGTAGACACGACCACGTGCGGGCAGTGTTCCCCGCGCACCAGCAGAGTGTTGACACTCGCGGACAGCAGCGCCAGTCCAGCGCCGCGCGCCGTGCCCTTACCGAACTCGTCCACCAGGACTAGCGAGTTGGATGTGGACTCGCGGAGACATACGGACATCTAGAGGAAATGGGACGCTAAATATAGAAGGATAAGGACTGATATTTATTTAGGGTGTAGTGTCACGCAAGGACAGTGGTCCCCGCGCACCAGCAGAGTGTTGACACTCGCGGACAGCAGCGCCAGTCCAGGGCTGCGCGCAGTGCCCTTAACTCGTTCACCAGGACTAGCGAGTTGAATGTCGACTCGCGGAGGCATACTGACATCTAGAGGAAATGGGACGCTAAATATAGAAGGATAAGGACTGATATTCAAGTACAGTGTAGTGTCTAGATATCAGGTGCGGACAAATATCTTTGCGCACGAGAAGATAGATAGATAGATAAATAGATAAACACTTTATTGTTCACACCAGAAATAACAAAAACAAAAGAACAGAAAAATCTTAAGCTGTAGTGTAATAACTGGCGGCCTTATCACTAAGAGCGATCTCTTCCAGGCAGAAAGTGTTGTGTGTTGTTGTGTTGAAGTGTGTTGTGTTCACTTCAGAAGAGTGTTGACACAAACACCCCGCGACATGGACAAGCACAAATGTTTACCTATCACATGAATGTTTGCTCTAAGTGGACATCGAAGTCACGTGCCCAAGCTCAGACGGCAGGTTCACTACCAACTGAGGCACTAAGGCAATCAAGATATATAGGTATGCATTTTTTTTTAGAAAACTTAAGTTATACCTGTCGTAAATCAATAAGGAAGGCGGACATGTGTTGCGCGACGCACTCGGCCGCCTGTATCCGCGAGTGGATATGTCCGACCGTGCCGATAGTGGCACTCTCCGCAGGGACAAAAGAGCCCAGGTGCGCCAGGTACACTATCAATCCTGGACGGACGGGAGATAGTTCAATATTCACATTTCAGTAAGTATACAAAAAATATTTAAAAAGCCTTTAAATCATAGCAAAGAACGCCTTACTCAAGTTGTCGCCTTCAAGAAACCTCCCGTCGGAAACGTCCTGCAGCAGCAAGAGTTGTTGCGACAGTACTTGGTACGGAATTTACATTTGCAAGCCGCTGTCGGACGTTTTTCGCGAAGGTTTTCTTGCAGATAAAAACGAGGTATAAGCCAATCGTAATCCTAAGGCAAGGCAACGAGGCCAAATCAAGTCATTTCAAACAAATAAAAATAGAATAGGTTCATCCGGTTTGGAGCTGCGACGCTACAGACACACATATACACACATTATACTTATAATACTCCTCTGTTTGCGCCAGGGGCTAAAAACAAAATTAGATAGATGCGACCATCAGAGGCTTGCTCAAATTTAATTTAATAGAGCTCTACCCAGGCCCGGATATGGGGGGGAGGGGCTAACCAGGGCGCTTGCCCTGGGCGGCGCAGATTCAGGGGGCGCATCCATGTGCATATTATGTTAAAATTGTGACTTTATAAGTGGCAACTATTATTTATACATATGAAATGCTCTAAATAACGGTGCTGGGCGCCACTCTCAACTTTCTGCCCCGGTTCAAAAACCCATTCTCACCAATCATCTTCATATAGACCGACTTCCCACTAGAGTTGGGTCCGGTCAGTATCTTCATATACCCCGCCTCCTCGCTACTCTCCACGTCGTTGGGCACGAAGTTGTCACTCGTCACTATGTGGAGAGGATGCCTGCCTTCTTTGATGCTGATGATCTTGGCTTCAGTCAGGACGGGGCGGACGTAGTTGTATTCTTTGCATACTTTTGATATTGCAATGAGGCTGGGAGGCGAGTTAATTGATTTTTATTGGTACCTACTCAGAATTAGCTTAAGTATGGCCAGAATAAGTTTACCACGGTAATTCTATGCGACTTTACTGATGATAGGATCTATGATATAGGTAATCCTGACTTGGTGTTTGTCGTTTAACAGCATACGAGCTGTGTTCAATCGGCTGGCCAAAAAAAAAAAGCTTACAGAAGGGTTAAGATTAAAATACCAATTAAATAGCTGTGCTAATTAGAAGTAGTGTGTGTGTGCGTGTAGTTTGGCCTTAATGGTCGTTAGGTATCATATCTTATACGTTCATAAGAGTTCATATGAACTTAAAAGGTCAAATCAAGGAAGGAATGAACGGAGGAAGCAACGGAAGTCAAGAAGTTCTAAGGTTTCTCGTAATTTTAAAGGGTATGAGACTAACCAATCCAGCTCAGCGCACTTGTCAATAACTGCGGCCAGAGTGTGGAGGTTCTCGATGATGACAGCCGTGAGCCGCATCATGATGCGGGTCTCGTGCGCCACTATTTCAGGGTACGTGTCGCCTATCATCACGTCCAGCTCTGGAAAAGTTTGCTTGTTTCTGAACTTTCGAAGTTTTTGGCTGAATTTGATGGGAGAAATGGAAACCGGTACTGGTCGTAGTTTCTTACCTTCACATCCTTTGCTTTTGTAGTGAATGTAGTCATTGTTTTGGAACTGAAATTGTAAAGTGAAACAGTTAACTCGAAAGTGAAATTCATCTAAATACTTCAGTTTTTTATGCTCTCAATTATTGATATAAAGGTAACGAGACTCGATATCTTTTTATGTAGCGCTTAGATTTGGTTTTTAAAGTGAGTATTCATCCTCTGATGATGTCCTGACATTTTCTGCTCACCATAAACTTCAAATTGGGCAGTTCCTTCTGCTCCATCGTCAGGTCGCTGGCCCACTCCTTCACCCCCAGCAGGTAACCTAGATGCGGCATGTAGAGCATGCTGCACTCTTCTATGAACTCGGGCAGCCGGGACAGTTCTACTGTTGCCGTCTCAGACATCAGCGTGTGGAGCGATGCCATGGTTTGCTTTTCTGGAAGATTTGTCTGGCTTGATTGGATTTACGCTGAACCCAGATACGAGTCTGACTTTTCTTTGTTTTGAGCACTTGCGCTCATGGGTGAAGCCAGATTTTATTTAGGGGTGGGGCAGAAGGGGGCAGAAGTAAATGTGCTGGATAAGTACAATTTATAAATAGTAGATAAGGCGTCGCGGGCGGCTTATTGAGCCCTGAACCTTAGAGTTATGTAGAGCTCTGAGTGAGTCTAGGGGTTCAAGCCGCCTAACACAAAGACACTACTTTATCCTAGAGGTAAATACTCTACTTTTCACAACCTCCTGCGAGGCAATAAAGAGGAACTGTAAAAATTTGTTACACTGAACACCGTCTTTTGTTTTAAATTTCGTGCAGTTGCACCTAAGAGTTGCACTAGCTGCTTTCTTTACTTTTTATGATGGCCGGTTCAAATTTCGAAAAAACCTTACAGTGTCCGTATGCTGAGTTTTCATTCAGATTTAATCTCTTTGCTCGGAAACTTCCTTGGGATTTTCACACAACTTTATCTCCCCAGGTGGTGTGAAAAGGTTTTGATTTACTTACTCACTGGTCTTTATATTTCAATTATAAAATAATACGCTACGAGTATGAGTGCTCTAGCTAAGTTTTCGTTTTCAATTTACTTTTTACTTTCAGAACTCTAGCTCTTCCTATGCACACTCATCATGCTGAGGCCGACAAGCCGGTTTTCTGTCATTGTTAATCGTTAATTAAACTATTACTTTTTACCCGAAAACCCTATTTTTTTTTTCTTCGAGTTAGGAACCACGGTGGGGCAGATGCCCCATCTTGCCTCAACCTGGGTACGCTCTTGCAGTTGAGCTTGACTTAGCATCATATCAAATTAGGGTTTTAGTTTAGTAGTTGTTACCTAATCAATGGTGCTACAGCCTGGATAGTATTGCCAAACGATATCAATTGCTTGATTACAAATGTGGTGAATATTTGACTGAAATGGTGAATTAAAAGAGAACGCTTTCTTACTAATATCCAATTCCGAGTCTACACCAGGCTTGACCGTGAATTTTGCTTCAGACTTGGACAGATCGAAGTCGATGATTCTGTTCATGTACATTGCCATCTGTTGATGTAATGTTTGTTAAAACATTAGTACCTACCTTGTACCTTCTTGAAAATAAAATCTTGTAATAACTTAGGATAGAGAGCGTTACCTCATAAAGTTTGTTATTGTCACAAGAAGCCAGCTCGTTCAGAAACTCGCTATTTGACTTTATGTTTTCACATATTTCACAAATCAGAACAGCGTTATATATCGTCTGAAAAAGGTATATAGACTCAAAAATGGTCTAAAAAAAATTGGTCAACCAGTAGGCCCTATTTCAGAATGCTAAATGTAAACAAACTATAAATATTATGTACGTCTTTTTGTTATTAAGTACTGTGTATTAGACAAGGATATCAATACTTTTAGCTAGTTCAGATTTAGCATTTTCGCGTTTTGAATAGGGCGTAGTAGCAATGTAAACTTACATTGTACAGAGATTTCCACTGGTGTGCCTTTGCTGATAATGCTTTGATTTTTACCAGAATACCCTGTAAGATAACATTGAGACATCTTTCCTTGTCCTTAAATTCAAATCAATTATATGTTGATGAAACTATACATACTGTAACGTTCCTGACAAATCGCAGGGAAGAACAGATATTTCTCATGACGGGGTCACTTTGTGGCCGTATGAAGAAAGCGACTACGTCTTGGCGACGCTTTAATGTTGAAAGGTCTCGCGTTGGATGTTGGAGGTACACTCTAAAATAGTTAACGATATTTAAAAAAAAAATGTAAATAGCAAAACACACACCTAATAAAAGGTACCTATCATTCACCATCCTGCCTTGCAGTAGGTACTGCTTCACACATCATCCTGCCTAGCATCATCACCATGTAGGTACTTGCAGGATGCATCCTTACCTGTTTACCTTAAAGGTAACCAGGTATTCTTCATCCTACCCAGCATTCTGCACGTCATTGTCGCTTTATGCAGGATGGTGAATGTTGTCGCATCCTGCATCGAGTCTGGCAAACGCCACGTGTCACGCGTCCATCCTGCCTGTCGTCCTGCTCGAACATACGTGAAGGATGTTAGGCAGGATGGTATGTGAGCTACATCTTTATCCACAGTCTTGCAAGCGGTACTGCAAAGCAGGATGGTGCATGGTTCCTTTTAGGACTAGGGCCCATTTTTGTAATTTTTATAATAGAGCTTTTTGACATCTATAATGAGGCCAGGGCTTCCGATATGGTGCCTAATTTGTAATCCTTGAAGTCGCTGTAAAATAAGAGGATCGGCTTTAGCCAAAACTTACCGCATTTTGCTCTGGCCGACCTTAGAGCTGCACTTACTGAACAGCTGGTAGAGGCTGAGGCCCTCTTTATTGGAGCCCTGCACACCTTTCTTGAACCCGCTGGGGTGGGCTACTGTGCTAAATATCTGCAGGCCGCGGTATGTGTCTTCGTCTATCGTTACTATGTCCGCGCTAGGGAAAGGATGCGTATTTACAGGGTATGAATAGACTTGCCATACAGCAATATCTCTACCATGTACATATTTAATTTAATTGTTCAGTTGAGACACATCATTTAATCGTCATCGTTTAATTGATGAGTTGGTATTGAAATAATAAGCTTCGAGTTGG
The DNA here is from genome assembly GCA_911728515.1 of Peribatodes rhomboidaria. Lineage (NCBI taxonomy): Eukaryota > Metazoa > Arthropoda > Insecta > Lepidoptera > Geometridae > Peribatodes > Peribatodes rhomboidaria. The sequence goes on along the minus strand of OU452168.1, from coordinate 16,262,443 downwards.
TAGATATTTTAACCGAATTTATGGATTGGTCAATGATCATGGAACCAGTGCTTAAAATTAAGCTGACATTTTCTTTAACATTTCTCTGAGACGTTAAAAAGAGATAGATAGAGAGATTCTATCTCTTTTTAACGTCTCAGAGAAATATTAAAGACAATGTCAGCTTAATTTTAAGCGTTAAAAAGAGATAGATAGAGAGATTCTATCTCTTTTTAACGTCTCAGAGATATATTAAAGACAATGTCAGCTTAATTTTAAGCACTGGTTCCATGATCATTGACCAATCCATGAATTCGGTTGAAATATCTACCAACTCGAAGCTTATTATTTCAGCGTTTTGAAAGACCAAGTTAAAAATTCTTACAGAGAAATAATCCTCAGGCTCAAAAACTGCGGCTTGCTGTGCATGTTTAAGCTCAGCGACGACCAGTTCAGGTCGAGATATCTCAAGAGAGCTCCCAGCGCGTGGACCGTTTGGACTCTGTTGAAGTCCACGACGGTTCTAATGAACATGGTGCGCTCCTCGTCAGAGCAGTTCGGCGGCTCGTTGGGGAGGGAGAGGGTGAAGATTCGCCGTTTACAAGCTTCGAAGCCTTGTTGGTGGAAGGTGAAAGGAAAATGTGAGTTTGGAGTTTGGTGGATTTTCGCTGAGTTGGATTAAGATTAGGACTTATGTAATTCCTTTAGCTTGCGGCTTTGTTCACGTTTTATCTCTGATTGTGTAGCTTTCTGTTAGATTATCGGGCCAGTAAACTAACACTACGAGTACACAGTTCCGTTGAAAGTGTTGTGTTACGTGTATCAGTAACAAAGATAGAGAAGTACAAGAGCCTACAGCGAAAACGAGACAACAATAATTATCACTGTTGCGACTAGTTGTGTTTGTTTGTGACTACGGTGAATTGTGTGCAGCACCTAATTGATGCGGTCCATTTTAATGTTCTCGTACCATTTCTCCCTTATATTTGATCGAAGGCAAAACCACATAGGATACTTTTTAACCGTGGGGGTAACACCACAGGGCGCAGTTAGTTTTATGAGAAGTAAAAATCCGCAATCACAGCAACTTACTGTATTCCCTGCTAGATATGAACATCAGCTTGCATCGAGCCTCCCCAGTATCATCAAAGACGGTCTTCTTGACCGTCTGTACGAAGGCTCCCTGTGACTTGCCGTCCAGCAGGATGATGACGGGCTCCACTTGGCGGAACAGGTTGCAGAACATCTGGAACTCGGGGGGACGGTCTACTATTTCTTCCAGGATGTACAGCTGGAGTGGTTTATAGAATATAAATAGTTTTTTTACAATAAAATCCCGAAAAATATAACAGGGCTCACCGAGGGAAAATTCAAATCACATGTAAAAACTACATTAATGAAAAGAGGATATTATAAGGTTAAGAATTATTTAGAAGATAAAGATGACTGGAGCCTTCCACTTCCGCCAAGTAGCCACTAATATTTATAGATATTACCTAGTTGTAAGCCAAAATTTGTGAGACTAATTTATTTATTATTTGAAAAAATAATGCCCCTCAGTTTCTTGCCTGTTCTTCTGAGTAGAGGCTTTTTATCCGAACAAGGCGGTCGAATCTATTTAAATAACTTTGACGTTCATAAGTGTATCTTTGATACCTAAGGGCCGATTTTTCAATCCTTACTTTATCCGCCTAATAACTACCGAGCCAATAACTTTATTAATCTGTTTATTCGACTCATAAACGGTGTTCAGTTTTTCAATACAATTTTATATTGGGAATAACTATCTGACTATTTATTCAGTGTGTACAAAAGCTAACTTCAGACAGTTGAAACAAAACTATAAAATATCCACGCGTTAGAAAAGGACTTCGAATTTTCAATTTTCGCTTAAGTCACTGTCTTGTCAGTTTTAGTCTAAACCACAGAATTATAACTAAAGCAATTAGTATTATTCTGTGGTCTAAACGACACTGTACTATTAATCTGTGCAAAAGTCGTCGGCTGGTTTGGCTATGGTAGTAGGTATAGCTCATTTAATTTGTTCATGGTAGTTTTTTTTTTTATTAAAATTAATTTAGTTTCTGTTAGTCGGAAATATCAATCTTTTTTTACAGTAACAACCCTTAAGACCATCATTTAGACAGTCTCAACAATTTATTCCATAGAATAAACTGCTATCTGGCCGTTCCACCGACAAATAAAGTTATACCTCAGATAGATGAGTTATTCGTCTAGTAAATGATACCTGACCATTGAAAAACAGAATAATTAGCTATCAGTTCAATAAACACTATTTGTTTGTTTATCTGACCATTGAAAAATCGGCCCTAAATTGAATAAAAACATTTTGACTTTGACTTTGACTTTGAGTTGCTTTATTTTCAGCTGTTTTAGGTATATTTGATAGAAAGAAGCTATAGGTATTAGGTAGTCTCGCCCCGGTTTTCTCAAACATTACTAGCTGCGCTCGAACGCCTTGTGTCACTTCCGCTATCAAGACGATTCAAATCGCACCTCACATGTCGAAATCCATCAAGCTGTTTAGGCTGTAGGGCGTGTCAAAGAAACCTCATACATACACACATACATACTTTCAAACATACACTCGAAAAACATAACCCTCCTTCTTGTGCAGTCGGGTAAAACTGGGGGTGATTTAACAGCGTTTGTATCTTTTTGATTTTATTTTGTTTTATATTACATGTGACCATGAATCATTATGTTCTTGAGAAGATCTCTCTTTTGCTAGAACTTTGCTATTAAGTAGGTACTAGTTCATTTAGGTACCTACTTAAATACAATTTGTATTTCCGATCAAGAGCTAAGTTGGCCGAGTCTTGTAGTTGAGATGAATAGGAGTCGCGAGTCACGAGGTCATACGGGGCGAACGACTAGTTTATAATATGAACTGTAAATGTATAGAATAGAATATGTAAATGTATAGATCCCACCTCCCCGGTCTGTAGCGTGTAGTAGGCGGCCCCCAGGCGGCCCGCGCGGCACACCACAACCAGCAGCTTCTAAGGGTAGTATTTTGAAACGATGCTCAGTCATGAATCTCGATTTAAAACTGGTTTTGCCAAAAAACAGTTTTAAATCGAGATTCATGACTTAGCGTGTTTTAGCATGCGTGTATAACGAATAGTAATGATCGTTAGAGCACATGTTTTTTAAGGATTTTGATGCCCCGACCTGGCAAACTGTAATGCCCACGATTCATAGGTCTCGGGGATAATCGAGCATACGTTTTCGAGCAATTACTATTTGATCAAAAGGCTTTAATTATGTCAAGTAGGGAACCCGTAAATATCTGTTTACAGCAACGAGATTTATGTATTACGTGTTAGAGGAGCTGATCCTAACAAAACACGTTACGCTACTTAATGAAGTGTGGGGACTGCCCACCGTGGGCTGATCGCAGGTTTGCTGCAGCGTTGAAACATTAATTATGTCGTGTAACCTATTAAAGCATGCAGCGCTAGATCGCTTAAAGATGATAGTTTTCTTGCGATTAAAACAACCACACTGCACGCGTGTCCGAACTTCCGGGCTTTTTATCCGAACAAGGCGGTCGAGTCTATTTAAATAACTTTGACGTTCATAAGTGTATCTTTGATACCTAAATTGAATAAAAACATTTTGACTTTGACTTTGTCGGGACAACACTAATGTAAGGTGCAAGGATTTCAGTGCACTAGAGTGGACGAAAGTTAGTGTTCCGATGATAAAATCTATGTAGTACGTAGGTATATAATCTAGATCTACGATAAAATCTAGTAGTACGTAGTAGACGTAGTATGTAGTAGACGTAGTACGTAGTAGACGTAGTAGTAGGTACTATATACATATATATCTATTTATAGTACGCTGTACATACATATATCTCGATGGTTTATAGGTCCAGGCTTGAAGGTCTAGGTAGTGTAAGTAAGTAGCAAGCAATGGTAACGCAAGAAATCCCGGGATTGATTACCGACCCAGATGTTCAATTGAATTCAGTGTCACAGAAAGTCCAAGGCCTGAATTATGTACAGGCCAGACGTAAAGGTAGCAAGAGTGCGGTGTGGATAAAGTTCAGGCGCAGTTTCGCTTCAAAATTTGTCTAAATAAAATGTATATTCATGTTCATTCATGTTCATACACAAGCGACACAGCGCGTGCGCAGCCACGCCACTTCAGTTTTCACGCGTGAACCATGTCCCCGCTCCTTGCCTTCCGTCCGGTCTGTTTAATTCTGGCCCTAAAGCTTAGTGCGAAGAGTTATTAAAAAAATATGTACTTACCTAAGTCAGTAGGTGGTACTTAATTATTTGTTGTTTTGACCATTAAAGTTAGTGGCTCTGTGAGCTTTTTTTTTATGTAGAATAGGTCGGCGTTTGACCACCAACTCGCCTGATGTTAAGCGACGTTGTGGTCTAAGTTGGAGCACGACGACCTATACGTTACTTATTCACTCAAGCCTTGAAGTTTTGTAGAGTGAAGAAGTACAAAGACGGCAATTGAGTGAGGCGCTACAAGTGCGGTACTGCTCAGACCCGTCTTCGGAACGGTTACATCGGACAACATCCCGAAACACGACTAGGTCATTTCACGGCATGGCTTGGTCCGGTGGGTGGTAACTAGCCACGGCCGAAGCCTCCCACCAGAGTTTGATACCCGGTTAGCACTACCCGGAGACCACGTGTAGGGAATAAGAATAGAGTACACTCCTACGGACGTGGGTAGCTCAGCCCCCAAAAAAGACCTTGGCTTGCTGCCGGCGTCAGTCCTTAAAGGTCGCATTTCTCACCGATTCTCATGAAACGTGAGCAGGTTTATTAATTATACTTAAGTAGGTACAGTTTTTTTGTCCAGTCAGTTATTAAATAATTTTCAAAGTTTGAGAATCGGTTAAGAAATGCGACTTGAGGTTAAGAAAGGAAGACAGAGATCCGGGCAAAAATCTGGACATCCAAAAGCATTTTTGTCGAAGTTGCAGCATAATCGCTTCGTTCTCTAACGTTTGCTCGGTCGATTATGACTGTGTATGTTACGAACACATATTAGATATAATATAATGCAGTCCTAAGTAAATAATAGTTCACTAATTAAGTACCTCTTCGGTGTCAGATTCTTCGCTTGATTCATGTTGCGCATTAAGAATTGGGTTGTCGGTTACTTCGGTGTTTCTATAAATATTTAAAATCTTAGTTAAGTAATACAAATACTTAGGCAACCTATACCTACTACTAATATGATAAAATTAACCTCCGGCATTTAGCTATAACACAATGATTGTCCCGTTGATTGGTTTCTGTGTAACTGCTAGAGGCTTGTGGACAGGCGGCGGCAGACGTGGACGCTCCATCAGACGTGCTCACGTTCATAATTCGAGATATTCTATTTTTTATTTAAAGTTACAAAAGTTTTACAATGAAAAATACTAGGTAGTTTTAAATTTTTTCGTATTAATTACAGCATAAAAATATTCGATCAACCGTCCCGTCTATTAGTATTACTTGCATTTTTTCCGTTTCCCGCTAAAAAGATTTTTTTCGCTTTTGCAACAACAAGGAGGTCGGCCCATATTAAGTATATGCCAGTTACTTTTAAAAATTCGAGGTGTTATGAAAGACCTAATCATCATAAATCGGTAAATTAGGGTCAATAAAGTACAAAATGTGCTTTTATTACAAAAAAACTAAACAATATAACGTGAATACACTTAACACTAGTGAAGGTAAAAAATAAAAATATTATCTAGAATTAAATTAGGTAGTAACCTGCATTTCTTAATCATTGATTACGTTAAATAAAACTATGACATTAATAAAACATCGAGTCACACAGATATAATATTTACCTACCTATTTTAAAGGCACTTATGGTACAATGCGTTTTATAATTAAATAAATAAAAATACCTTTATTACTTAGGTAAATAACCTCAGACAACACACAAAGTTAAATAATCAAAGATTATGGAGGCCTTTGGCTTTTTATAGTGTAATTATGCTGGATTGTCGGCCTCAAACCGTCTCATCTAAGGTCTCACTACACAACAAGGAGGTCTTGTTCATCCGGCGCATCGTGTCGCATGTTCACCCGGATATGCCGACACATGTGGCCGACCGCCTCGGCCGCCGGCACCACTGTCGCAGCCATGCACGATGACATGAATGTCCGCAGAGATGCGAAGTAGATCTTCACGCAGCGGAGGCAAGGCGCAGTGCACCAGATTTGCTAGAATAAGAATAAAAATGAAATACATAAAAATAGCACTTTCTACATTTTTTGTAGCTACGAACGTAGCCAAATGTAGCAGTTTCGTAGCATAGATACAAAATATTGTAGTTCCTCTGAACGCTCGCTCGTCCACTAAATATACATAAAATTGCCTAGGTATTAGTTGAATTTGGTAACGAGTGTGTCGGCGCTAAGGCTGATGGGCTGTAGGGGCACCACAGCCCATCAGCCGTTCTAAAAAAAGTAAAAAAAGATATTTTGAAAGACCCAACACTGATACTTTCATGCTTTCTTTTTCTTTTTTATTGCGTCATGCCAGGCTATTATTATAAAAAAAATCGTAGTGGCACTTTCCTACAGTACCTACTGTGTTACACCAGAACTTTATTAATATTCATTATAGCAAGCAAAATCGTATAGGTCGAGTGGCTAGCCCTGGAGTCAGAGTTTGTAGGCCGCCCGCAAAGCCCTTTGATATCTGATAGGACTTGACGATTGTTGTTGTAGAACAAACAATCGGGGCCTACAATTTAACGTGTCACCGGGCCACGGTATCGTTTAGCTGTAAATGTCACCCGTGTTCGCCCATCCACAGACTGACCGTGTCGGTCAAGCAAAGGCTAGCTCTGCTCATCAAGAAGGTTTGATATATCTTAGTGTTTGCTTCTAAGGGCTGTATGATACTTACTTCAAACGCTAGACAAGCGAATCCGCAGCCGAGCAGCAAGGCGCAGGGAGGTGCGATGATGACAGCAAGCAGAGTGTAGCACAAGTTACGAGAATGGCGGAAGCAGCCGTGGGAGAGTCGCCACGCGCACTCGGGGCTCCGCGCGCCTTCTGGCTCACCGATTATGTCGTCCCATACCACCTAAGAAAAAAAAAAAAAGTTACTCCGAAAAAAATAACCCGTCTACAAAAAGAACGATTGTATTTTTTAACCCTATTAATTTGTCTCGTTTGTTCTCGCAAAGCAGCATCAATGGATCTCTACGTATTTATGAGTCGTTAAAATAATAATTGTAGGTATCCTGTAGACAAAAACGGTTACGTTTATTAACTTTTGCCTTACCCGCATAAGTTTGTAGAAGTTTCAATTAAAATTTCATTAATAGTAAATACAATTGAATAGCTGGTAGGCTCTTAAAAAACTTACTGAAGGTTGACAAAGCGACACAGGTGTACCAATTCCAATAAAAACAGTTCAGTGTGTCAATGTCATATCCAACCGGAACTTTCCATTTCACGAATTGATTGATTTTTCCAATTTTACTTTGTAAACTTTATACCTGCCTGGCATTTGTATTTTGAAACTCATTTGTACTTTGAAACATTTTAACTTTAAAGGTTCTCTAATAGTAGGTACACTTCGCTAGGTATAGCATTAAGCAACACGTAGTGACGTCAATCGATGCCTAAGCAAGACCGAAATAAGTCATTTACAACGAGTTCGAAAGAGCCGGATGAAGATGACATCATTACGTGTTTGCTGAATGCTAAACCTTGTTTTTTGGTTTATATCTCTATCCTTTGGTCCGTACTCGGTGGGAAAAAGTCTGCGATGCACCATGATGAAAAGTTAAGCTTAGTGATTTAGATCAAAATGTCAAATATATGACTGCCTCGGTGGCTGAGTTGTTAGTGAACCTGCCTTCTGAACTTGGGGTCGTGGGTTCGATTTACACCTAGGGCAAACATTTATGTGATAAATATTTATGTTTGTTCTACATATATGTCTAGATGACCTTTTTAGATATTCTGAATTAAAAAAAAATATAAATGTACTTAAATCAGTATTTGGCAGCCACACTATAAGCGTTGCTTAGTTTAGGGTCAGGCGACCGAATGTGAAAAATGTCCAGAATTATTTATTTATTATTATGTACTATACACCCTCTATGAATTCAATTAATTCATCTTTGTTCAAAACGGTACTTAATATACCTTTATTATATTATACATAAGATCCTAAGTAAGTAAGTTCGGCTGACCTTTTATTTGACCAGCTGATAAGGGTGGTTCCAGACGGGGTGAAAGCACCCTGCCGTGTTTCTAATTACAAAAGTCCAGGGCTCAGTAGTAGGCAATTTGCTGCCTACTATGCAATAGGCATGAGGCGAGGACCGAATAACCCTTTTTGCTATTTGCAAACCATGACCGTCGATCACGCACGTATTCTGACTGTTGATTGAGGCGTACCTTCAAGTTGTTCGAAGCTTACGAGTAAGTGTTGAAGTGCTACACTTAAAAACGTATTTTATTGTTTTAAGCCTCTTGCGAATATTTAAAACAAACTTCTCAATGTGTTACACATAAACAAACCATTAAGTGGTACGGTAAAAAAATTATGTGCCTACGTTTTTTACAGTTTTGATTAGAACTCCAGACGCTTACTTACTTGGTATGCCCAATAAAAACAAAAAGAGCAACGCATATCTACATTGTTATTATGAGAAGACTAATTGTTTCCAGCCTGTACCTACAATACCTACCTATATTCGATTGCAATCGTTCCTGCAATACCACTATTATACCGTTATACCGTTATTAGCAAAAAATAGTGTTAAAAATACCGCTATTTTAATACCGGTCAAAGCAATATTTTCATACCCTGGTTCGGGCAGTATGCGGTCACGCGATCGTTATGTCGCCACTGGTTTCTTTTGAGAATGAATAATTCTTTTGTGTTATTTAATTGAAATTATGACTCTTTGCTTTGTGTGAGATTTGGAACACGAATATTCATGAGTTTCATGCTGTTTTTACTCACATAGTTACTTTACTCAAGTATTTGTAGAGCACTTTAAATGTTTCCAATTTGTTAATTTAGACAACAATTTTCATATGAACTGAACTGATGAGGGACTGAATGTCGTCTGGCGAAGTGTTGGTGTTGTACAAATACCTATATGTATCTGCCAGCTCCATCGGCAAAATAAAACGTAATATTACGTTTTAATATGTTAAGCAATTTTCACACTCTAGTTATTTATTTGTTATTATATACCTACCCAGAGGCTTTTTCTGACAACAGGCTAGGAGGCACATACTATCATACCGCATAGGTTTTATTTATTTAATATCGTTGTGAAGAAGTATGTCAATAAGAATATAATATGTCCATTGTTAATGTGAAGAAGAATGTTTGCGAATCTGCACTTGCAAATAATTGTAATTGGGAAATCTACCACTTGGCTTTGCTTTACGAAGAAAATCCTTAACCCCGAAAAGGGCAGGGTGGTAATGAAGGACTCTCTGGCTTAGAGCCTGCCGACTAAAAACTCTGAGTTATTTACAATTTTACGCCATCAGATATAGAGCTACAACTGCTACAAGACTGGCTTCCGCACTCCTTCACTCACTAAACTATTACAGTCATAATTTATTCAACCGTTTCAAATGTCCTATAACTGTGTTCAACATGGCAGTGTTGTTAGTACTTATACGTACGTCTACTGCCTACGTATATTTAATGCCTAGACCACACGAGACGTTTACTGCAGCACTACGGCATAAAGCCATAGGTGTAAATAATTTAGCTACAGTCATAACAGTAACCAATAAAGTTGATTGTTTTCGCCGGACGTTGACTAATGATTGTGATGGAAAATTTTCATGGAAATGGACTTACAGAAGTGGGTTATGAATATAATACAAAAACACATTACCCACATGAATCACCAGTTGCCTACTAAAACTAACTAGTGGTTTTGTGTTTGTGTACCTATTCTCAAGAAGTTTTGACCAACAGGCCTAGCAATGACACCGCGACAAAATATTGTCGACTTTTTTTTATCGAGACAGACGTATGTTTACACGTACTCGTAGTCGTGTCACGTTCTCACTCGACTAATAATTATGAAGAGTAGATTATGTCGCGCGCACAATTCTACGTACGTAAACGTACGAAGAATTGTTGTTGTTGTTGGTTCTATCTCCGCAATTTTGAAAAATTGCGATATTTGATTCGAAAAAAAAAACTATAAGCCTATTCACAAAATTTCAAGAGAATCGGGTAAGAAATACGACCTTTACAGGAAGACAGAGATCCGGACAAAGATCCGGACAGAAATCCAGACAGAATTCGGACATACGAAAGTATTTTTGTCGAAGCTGAAGCACAGACGCTTCGGAACCAGAAAATAGAAATCAGAATTTATTGACAACTCCAATAGTTACACGTCACAATTCAATAAATGTCAAAAATACAAGAGTTTATAAATGTCAAAACAGTAATTACTTATGTCAAATAAAAAAAAATTAATATCAACAAAATAAATTGCACACCTATTATTTTTAATAATTTAAGTACCATTATATAAAATAATGATAATTTAAAAGTCTCTTATTTTAGGTCTCTTATTTTCGCTCGCAAAGGCTCGCTCGGTCGAGTACTTTAAACTGGTTGCTCTGTGATCTGTAGACCTCGCGGCTGACGTCTGTCCTCTCCTACAGGTCGCATTCTTTAACCGATTTTCGTGAAATTTTGTGAGCAGGTTCGATAATTATACAGTTTTTTTGCCGAGTCATTTTGTTGTCAAAATGCGGTGATATGATTTTTTTTTCAGTAAAATATGTATGTATAACTGTCGAACTAAAGCTCCAAAGTTTTAAGAAAATCGGTTTAGAAATGCAACGACGATATACATGACGATGTACATGTGTATTTTAAACAGGATATTTGGAATTAATTCAGGTGTCAAAGTTGGTTCCTATAATTAAAATTAGTGTGACCTTTTCAGTCCCTTTTTGTTACCTCTTTACGTAGCGGTTGGAATGTTAATACATTTCCTTTGGCGAATGGAGGTGATTCAGTGTGATTCTATTTTTAGAAAATTTGCATAGTCACAGAGCTTGGAGGCTCATTTATCATACTCAACTTTTATTGTAGAGCAGTGAAAGAATCCTTAATGCCAATTACTTACTGGAAAGTAAATAGGTAAAATTTGCTTTTTGCTATGAAACAAATACCAGCAACTACTACTATTTATTTATTACTAAGCTATTTTTTGGTCCTTTGCTCTTCTATCAAAAAATATATCTGCCTTGAGTTTGCTCTATCACACTAATATTATAAATTCTAAAGTTTGGATGGATGAATAGATGGATGTTACTCAATCACGCCAGAACGGCTAAACGGATATGTATAAAATTTGGCATGGAGAATAGTCTGAACATAGTAATATTCTGTGAGTCTGAAATAGCACATATGCTATTTTTTTTACCGTGGATAACACCGCGGGGCGCAGCTAGTTTATATTTACTCATGAAAGCTAGTGAGTGTTCATGATTAGTAAATTAGCTGTTTGACTTAAATTAGCTTGTGAATTTACATCAATTATTTGTACCTGTATGTGTTGATTCAAATTATTCGGATCTCGGTCCTCGAGCGCCTCTCGGACGCTCTCCGGCTTGGCGCTCATCCGGGTCGGCTGTGTGATCCGGGCCAGCGGGGAGTTGATCTGTCGAACCGGGTCCGGTAGCGCCGGCGGGGCGGAAACCGGCTCCGGCACGATCGGCAGCCGGGCCTTGTGAGCACACGCCAGGCACTGGCGCGAAGATGCACGGGACAGCGGGACGGCGGACCCGCCGGACCCGAGCGGAACGTCCTCAAAGGCCACGATCGGAGTGTGTGGACACGGCTTTATAAATTGATCCTTTTATCACAAATGTACAGCAATGAAAATGTATTTGGCCATAAAATGTTAAATCTAAAAAGATTCTTATTATTCTTAAACAGATTTAGGTAGATACTATCAAATTTATATTCGTGTAAATATTCAATTCACTTTTTTAGATACAATTGACAGTGTTTTTAGGTAGTAAGAATAAGATTAAAAACTTGTAAAAAGCGTGGACACTCAATTCTGAAACTATGTACTAGCAAAGAGTTCAATTTAAAAACAATAAACACCTATTTAATACATAAAAGGTATTTTTAATAAGTTTTACAGCGATGTTATCACTAGCCTAAGCCTTAGCCTAAGGACTGCGCTTTACTGAAAGCTCGCGCTGAAACTGAAAACTTTCCTTTCGCTCTCAGTGATAAGTGGGCCGGTTTGCGCATGCCCTACTTTAGCAAACTATTTGTTTGTATTGTGGCCAACTATGATGGGCCTGTAAATAGACTAGTAACTAGCTAGCACTTTATTGATGTACCTACGTGTTAACTATTTCAATCATTTTATTTTACTGGGTGGTCTTTTTAAATGACTGACATGTTGTAGGATATCATTGTACTCATCATTTTGGCCAACGTTTATTCAGTATATATAGGACCGACCATAGAAATAGCGAAAAATAAACAACGGTTACGTACAAAATTATTTAATAAAAAAAATAGTAAAAAAAATTAGTAACAGCTTTTCAAAAATTCATTTAATAAATAACTACTGTCGATACCAGATACGAAGTAGGTACCAGGATAGCAGAAACGATGGAGGTATTTTACTCTATATTCACAAAGTGTGATTTCGGGTCGCTATTTATGAGGAAAACCAATCATGTCTGCTATCCTGGTACCAGGTATCTTGTATCGAGGAATTAATTTGCGATATGTAGATTGTAGGTACCAAACTGCCAACATAACGAAAAAAATAATGTAATAAGCGTGCGGAAATAGTAGTTTTACCTAACAAGTTTTGCACGGCGAAACTTACGTAGTATTAGTTGTTTGTTCATTTGTATTTTTTTATAAAAATGAATTATTTAAGGTAAGAGATGGAAGAAGAGGATAGTGGATAAAGATAATTATGAGGGTAAAGATAATGGATTCCATTTGATGTAAAAAATTAGCGCTCATTGCTGTATTACTCTTTATTTTATTTTCCAATTTTCTCACAAATGAAGGTATTGAAAAAGGTCGTGTGTTACACGAGCGGAAAGCTTATTGCAAACTTGTGGCTATACTCGTAGTCACCCCTCACCTTCGGTTTGGACTGACAAGAGTGATTGAGCCGTTTTTCACCACACTCGCTCAGTGTAGGATGGTAGATGTCACATGTCTTTCGAATTATTCTTCTAAGACATGACGGTTTCCTCACAATGTTTTTCATGCACACAAAGTTTTCCACGAGAGAAAATTTTATTGGTATAACGCCAGAGTCGAATCTACGAACTCCGGGGATCGGAAGGCATGGTCCATTCTACCAGGATAACACAGCTCTTCAAAATGAATATTAAGTAAGTATATACTATAAACTTACTTAATTTTAAAAACTAAGAAAGTCACTTAAAAGGTTTGGCTGTAGTCTTCAGAGTAGATCGATAACGCCTGAAATAATGATTATAATTTTAACTGAGTGTCTACCAAATCGCTTTTTTTTATTAACGAAAAGTAAAACATAGCAATTGATTAATATTCATGCAAAGAGCTTTGACCTGTTTCCACTCGCCTTAGCGTGATAATATCACTACTATAATGGCTAGCTTTATGGCTTAATAATTACCTTTCCTGTGTATAAATTGTTTTTATAAAAGGCTTCTAACGACAGCTATATGTCCTATTATTTTGAATAGCTGCTGCTTCCGAGCATGGTAGTTTTAGAAAAGTCCTAGTCCAGCGAATCCTGCGCTCCAACCCGACAGTTCCCCGTCACAGGAAGTATGCAGTATTTGGTAAAGGCGCCGGTTACCAAAGGAACACGATCACACACTGACCTCGCCGGCGAGGCTGAAGACTCCCAGAATCTGTTAGAAGATCGGTTAGATTCTCTCCAAATAGTCATTCAGTCCAACATAGTAAGGCTCAAGAGCAAACCCCTTCTGAGTTGCCTGCGCAAATCGACTCTCCCTCCCCAACGACGGCCTAAGCCGAGGTCTGTAATTTAGTGGTGCTCTTGTGCTAGTCGCCTTTAGCTTTAAAAACCAAACCTTCTCTTTAGAAGGTTTGGTTTTTAAAAGGAAGGAAAGGCGCAGTGACGTTGTCCTGCGCCCTCCGCGCTTGCCTTACGTCCGGTACGCTGTAGAGGCCTCGGTGGTCTTTTGCGCTTCTAGACAACTTGCATTCGATTTCAAGCGATTCTTTTGCTACAATCACTAAGGCTCGAACGTTAGCTGTTGATTGGACGAGTCAACAAAAATATCACGTTCAAATCAAATCAAATGTCTTAATCCAATTGGGTATCGAAAATACCTTTCACTACACGTCATAGTTATAAAAATGACTCTACTACGGTGCTTGAAATAAGAGTCACTCCCAAGGGCCTCGACTCTGTTTTAAAATTGTAAATGAATTGTATATTTTTGACACTTCTGGCATACAAAAAGTGTCAATTTGAAGTAATTAATTTACAATTTAAAAACATTTGGTTATGAGAATTGGGGGATGAACAGGCAAGAACTGAAACGTGCATTTATTTAGCTCGTGAGCGTTAACGATTGTTGTGTAGAAATATAATCGTTTGAAAGCGAATGCATCTTGTCTAGGGCCGCATGAAAGACAACGATGCGGTGTAGCCAGCATCGTTGTGGGGATGGAGGAGGGACCAGCGTTTTTTGGGGGACCAGTGACTCTGTGCTTGATAGTGTCCCTCTATCAAGAGGTTGACCACCGAGGGGGTTTAAAAACGATTTTCCGCGATTGCACCCGCGGGCCATCGCTCTTAGCTGACGTCTCCTGCCTAAATAATAAAAAACTACCTAAATATGTATCTGAGCCAAATTTAAGCTTCAGAGATCAAGTGAGTGAAGTGATTGAGATTTTGTGTTTAGTCAGTGAATGAATGAGTGATCTTTCGCTTTTTAAAAAGCGAAAGATCACTCATTCATAAATATGACGTGGTGTTATAATAGTTGATTATATCAGGCGTTAAATGCGGAAGTTCATCTTCAAAATTGTTACTTGAACTAATATCTAGTTTAATTCCGCTTTAACGTCGCATTAAGTACATCAAGGAATATGAATTTTCTATTCTATTCTTAATTTAGAATTAAAAATGATATTTACTAGAAAATTTCATACAAATTGATATTTGAATCTAATTTAAACGTTATACAAATCGATATTTGAAATATCAAATTGTCAAATTCAAATATCAATTTGTAAAAAATTTTCTAGTAAATAGCAATTTTTTTTTAAATTCTAAATTAAGAATAGAATAGAAAATTCATATTCCTTGATGTACTTAATGAGACGTTAAAGCGGAATCACACTAGTTATTAGATCAAGTAACAATTTTGCGGTGTTATAAGTTTGTCGTGTGTGTGTGTGTGTGTGTGTGTGTGTGTGTGTGTGTGTGTGTGTGTGTCTGGCTGTGGCACGTAGCTCCCGAACGGATGAACCGATTTGAACTTCGTTTTCTTGTTTGTTTGAAAGACTAGACCACCAAAGCTAGAACGGCTGTACGGATCTAGATGAAATTTGTCTTAAAGATAGATTATAGTCTAGAATGGCTTGTATGCTACTTTTTACCGTAGGTACCTAACAACTGCGGTGTACTTACATCTAGTTAAGAAATAAATGATACTTCAATTAATTGAAAATACACATGTTTATTAAAATAAAAATAAACAATCACTTACGCTTTACATTATGTACATGCACCTTATGTAGCTTACTAGCTATGTACAGACTTATTTTAATTAATATACAAAATAAAGAAAAAATTTTAGATAACATAAGTTTTTAAAAGTAAAAATGTAAAAAACATTTTATATCACTAATTAAGATAAGTAAATAAAATTCTATTTACAATGATTAATTGAGCGATTAAAATTATAATTAAAATACAATGTTATAATATTCCGATATTATACGAGTATATTATACCTATGTGTTATAATTAATATTGTATATTGCACTTCTTAGTTTTATGTACCTGTATTTTACAAATATTTTTCGTAGTATATATAGGTTACATATCTATATACCTATCTTATGAAATTAGTTAAAAAAACAAGCCTACTTTGATGGAAACAGCATAGATTTTTGCACCAAATAAGTGTTTTTGCAACAATCAAATATTAATGAATCATTTTATTGTATTGATAGTTGTGTTAATTTAACCAGACTAATTTGGAAAACAAGTTGGTCTCCTTAATAATTGTCAGACACATCAATTTCCTAGCAGACGAGCTGTACAATATCAAAATTTACCTCAGATATACGGATGCGGATTACGGATACATTTGGGAACTAAAACAATTCAAACATTTAACCAACTTCCAAAAAGGAGGAGTAGTTATCTCAATTGTGACTGCATGTTTTTTTTGTATCAAATTGAACCAACTTTAATATAAGGTGAAAGTCTTCTGTGAAAAATGCTCAATAAAATGATCCAAAAAAAAAACAGATCCAATAAATAAGATTATACCTGCTACGCGATTACTCAGCCTTTAAATGTTTATTTTAGCCAGCTTTTTATGTTATGTTTGTTACAAAGTATTGTGCGTGCCGTACCCCTAATGAAACCGAGCATCGATCACAGTTCACCGTTCACATTACTCGGCCGGCGTGGTCACTGGTAGGTCTGCTAACCCGGTCAAGCCACTCCTTGCTCGTTTCCACCCCAAACCATCCCCTGTTATTAAAGCCGTTCCTGACTATGACAGCTCTATAATTGACCTATTTTCTTCATGAGTTATTGTTAACAGTAGGCACCATTAAATTATCTGTTCAGCAGATTGCTAGTGAGGTGGTTTTTGGGTACAAAAAGGTTTTATTGTAGGAAATCAACAAATGTCTTTCGAAAAAAAAATTACATATTTGTGAGTAAGTACAACAATTTTCAAAATAATGTTGTTCATCTTTGTTCCTTGTCCATGACTTGTGCAAATGAAGTCGCTACCAAACGACTTTGAAAAGATTGTACTCATCTCATAAATTTGTCTAACTCTGAACTGTTAATTTAGTGGCACCTTTGTAGTCTATTTTTAACGGACTTCCAAACAGGAGGAGATTCTTAACTCGTCTGTTTTTTTGTATGTATGTTACGCGATTGCTACGCCAATACTAAATCGATTGATTCAATCAAACAGTTTTTTTAAATATCAACAAAAGTATAAAAATTGTTTACATGGATGACGGGAAGTCGGGTTTTTTAAAGTTTTGCTTTTATATTATATCAGATAATATTAAAAGCAAAGCCTAAACTTACTTTAGACTTATGTTACTATTTAAAAACTGGTTCACCAATTTCGATAAAATTGGACCTAATCTAAAGTATGATCTATCCAACAAAAAAAAAACAATAAAATCAATTCACAATTAGCGAAGTAATCGCGAACATACAGTACACATGCATAAAAAAAAAAACATACAGTCGAATTGAGAACCTTCTTGGAAGCCGGTTAAAAATGTCAGAAAATTCAAACATTTTGGGTCAAATCCAAAGCTGGTCTTATCTCTACTAAGCTACACAGGCTACATAACAAAGCTATTCGTCCGGATATATCAAATTTACAGCTAGTTTATTGAACGGACAACATGATTGATGGTCCAAAAGGTCAGCGGGTGAGCAGTGACCCGCCGGCAGGAAATGTGAGGGCGGCCGTAAATGTTGTAGAAGCCATTTTGATGGCGCCGCACGATGCCAGTTTCATGGGAATTACCTCATTGCTATTGACAATTTGCATATTTAAGTTGTTAAGGAAAATTGCGTACAGTTAGTGCTAATCTAATGTAGAAGACAATTTTGAATGAGTACATGTCATACATTTATTTTATACAGGGTTAGCAGAAAAGGATGTACTAAGCCGAAAGGGCGTTAATATACTCATACTCGTAATTATTAACAACCTTTATTACGGGACCGACCCTGATATCAACAAAAAAAAAACAGCTGTTCCACACATTTTGTACATGAACAATGAACTTTTCATATGGAACAACAAATTTTTTTTCGCAATTACAGGATTGCCTCCATAGCAAAGTGTCTTCATACTGACCCCCTTTTGGCTTAATACAGCCTTTCCTGACAACTCTGTATAAAGGGTATGTAATAAAATTGGAATCTCTCAAAATGGAGCTCTACAAAAGATGAGACAATTAGCTGGATGATAAATAAATCTAAACAAAGACTTGGATATAATTCGACACACTTAAAAGAACAAAAATAATAGCCCGCTTCTTATATTCTTTGCATTATTTTCCATTTCATCATTATTTTTTAGTAATTTTGGGTATACTAATACAGAATACTAATAATAACAGAGAATAAGAAACAAGCTACAATCTAGCACCAGTTTTAAAATACAATAAAATCTAAGGTTAGAACTATGTTAAAGCTTCAGTATTTCGCTTAATGGAAGACGATAGATTTACGTATTGTTTTAAATTATACCTGTTTAAATTCTAAGTACTTATCGTAAATAAACTAAATACATTTTCAAAAAACACGTTCAAAATATATATATTCTTTTCTTTCATACAGAATACAGCTTTATTTACTGACAATGTTATATTGAGGTCTTTATATCGTTTTATACAGGAATACTGGTAATCAATTAGCATCCTTTTATGGAAGAAGATAAATACAATTTTTTAAAAGACGTAGATCAAAAGTTGTTTGTTTTGAACAGAATTTGCTCTTAAACGGATGCTAATTGATTACCAGTAACCCTGTATAGTCTGTATCAGAGGCATGTCGTTAGTGTACTTTTGGAAATATTTTTTCATGTATGTTCATCGAAGTGTTTTAAAATTTAATTTTGATTTGTAAAATAAGAATTTATAAGGAAAAATAATATGAAATATTTTTGTCAACGATTTCAAAAATGTTTTTCTTCGAAAATCAAGCTCTCAAGAACATCATATTGCAGCGTGGTTTCCTAATGCTATACAGCAGCAAGTGCAGCTCTGGAAGGCCCCGAAGGTCGCAGTGTAGGCACGATAGCAGGCTCCTCTGGTTCCTCTATCAGGGACTCTTTGCTGATGCTGCTAAGGACACCATTAACAAAGGAACTGATTAGAATTTTCATAGAAAAGTTACCGTTCATTTAGATAGACAGATAAAAGTAAGCACCTATAGATAGATAGATTTATAAAAAAGAGTAGGTATGTTGCTGACTGAACAAATCTCAAAAACATACCTATTTACTACCGAAAAGTGAAAAAATAATAGTTTACAAATACATTAAAAGCCTAAAACAACTATTTAACGAAGTATTTATGACTTTAAGGCACATAGGTAAGTACAAAACTAATTGGTTAAACACGGTACGACCATTGGTTAACCAGTTTTTAGATTGTAAAAATTAACGCAAGATTAAGCTACGTAACGTTTATTAGGTACTTGTTAGATATTTGATAAATAAATCAAAGGTTAAATCAAAGCATGCCATTTCAAAAACGTACTCAATACCAACTAAATGCCATTCATTTAGAATCTACTTCCATGCTTTTGTTTATCGCTACCCAAACTATACTTCTTCCTTTATTTCTTTATCCATGCGTTCAATTATATATTTGGTTGACAAAATATAAAATTGAGGGTAGGTACAAAAAGCCGTTGCAAGCACTCACCTGTTTGCGCGCGCGCAAGGCAGTTAGGGGTTAATAGCTCTACCGGGTCACCACCTTCGGGAACATAACGAATTGACGGTTAACTATGTACTTACAAACCAACGTGTCCAACTTTATGGCCGCTTTAGACTTTTAGCTGGTACGAGTAGGTACCTACTTTTGTAAAGTCTGTGAGGGTGAGAGAAATGGAAGATAAAAATCAAGCGAATTAATGTAAGAGGGATACAAATGTTCGCGTAGCTACAAACTGCGTGTCGTAACGACGACGTGTAGCCTACATGCAGTCATTACCAGCTTAAAGCGGCCATTAAGCTTGACAGGAACTTTATTTTCTAGTTTTTGGGGAAAGCATTAATTTTATTTCGTGAAAAAGACATGCAGAATCTTTCAAGTTATTAAATGTCAGGGATTGGGATTTACATTTTTGACTTTATTTTGCGTTAAGTGTGAGTCAGTTTTGAAGCAATTAAGTAGGTAGGCCAGTAAGTACATATTATTAAGAACAGTACGTTTTTTGAAATCACCTTCTATTTGTCGTTTCGGTAGAACCTTTCAAGCCTCTATGTCTATACAAACTATTTACTCATTAACTACCAAGCACATACTCGTATCTAATAGCACTACGAAGTTACCTGATCTTAATGGGTTGTCTCAAAGACAGTTCAGAGCCCGATGTGGAGGGTGACCGAGTCGCTGACAGCAGTCGCGGCGGCTGCGGAGTGCGGGGGGAGCGGGGCGAGCGGCCGCGGGCGAACTCTAGCCGGTAGTTGTCTGAACGGGGGCTGCCGCTGAACGCTTCTGTTTCCACCGCTGGAATGAGATAGGTATATGCTATAGAGAAAGATTAAGAAGAAGCGAAAGATGTATGCCGGAATCGTAGCAAGATCGGAGATAAGTGGTCTCTGCCTACCCCTATGGGAAAGAGGCCTGACTATATGTATTTATGTATGTAAGAAGATAAAACAAGATAAATTAAAGACACGGTGGGACAGATTGAAGTTCAGGACGAACGGCCCCTAAGCTAAATCCTGACGGTAGTTGTTTCAACGAGTGCTGTAGCTATTTGAATGCTTACTTCTTACAATTTTCCAATTTCAATTCAATTGCTACCGCTATAAATAACAAGACGGCACATTTTGTGCAAAGAACAACCTATGGTGACAAAATTGTTTTCTTCGGATGTAAGGTCCCGTAGTAAAGTAAGCAACCCAAAGCTTACCCATGATGATTTTGAAATCTGAACTTTACAGAACTGGCGATAGAATTTAAATTTATACATTGATGGATAGAAATAAATTACCGCCAATAAATTTCGTCGAGTAGAGTAGGTAGTAAAATTACCACGACATTTGATAGCCGTCACAAAACAGTATGTTTACAAATAGGCCCTACCCAAAGCTTTTCCATTAGAATTTAGAAATGTGGGTCGACAAGGCCGGGACGAGCCCGGGCCGCGCCTACGCTGCTGCTATTTGCCGTGTTACTGGGTTACAAAGCCACCGTAATGCATTTCCGCTCGCTACCTATTGTCGTTATTATAACACGTCTGTGGAATGTACAATAGATAGTTACTGAGATTGTGTCTAGCGTGTTTATTTTGTCACGAGTGCTGTTACAATTATTATGTAGTTGTGATATTAGTTGGGAGCTATGTTGATACAGCTAGGGTTTTATGATAGACACCGTGGCCTGAACCAAGTTGGTCTGAATACGATTTCATATAGGGTTTAGGTTCCACCAAACTATGGATGTATTAATATAGGAGAACTTATTATTGTTATATTTAGAAAACTAACGTTATATTCCATACGAAATAAGAATTATCATTTTCAAGCGGTCTAAAAACTCTAACACCGTGACTAACACAAACCTAAACAATCAAACAAATGAAAAGCTAAAACTGCTTCCTTGAAGATATAAATAGTTTCATTTACCTATAGTAGTCTAGACATAAAATAAATAATAGGACAAGGTCTAGCCTATTATCTAGTCTATGGTCTAGTCAATCTAGGTCAGTAAGTGTCCCGATGGGCCGCAGATATGGCGACTCGGCCTAGATTCAATGCACCAGAGCATAAACACCCAGGGGTGACACGCCACTGCATTATTATGCATTCGCGACGAACGAGCTCATTGTCTGTATCGTTATAAATGTGACTGACCAGACCAGACGGTCAAAGAAAATCTATTGTACAGTATGACAATGGAGCACATACCGTATGTATGTAGCGGGAACAATGAACAACGACTCCTGAATATGTACTACGGGGAGTCATGCTTCCTTTAATTTTGTTGCATACACTCAGATGATTAACAAGCTACGTGGATATTGCAGAGGTGAATTATGATGACCATAACAAGACCTAAAGGTCTGTTTCATACATTTTATTTTTCATTAAAACATGTCCAAAAGAGTTGGGCTATGAAAAGATGTCGACTATAAAAGAGCGACATTCAATCCCAAAATATTTTTTGTTTAAACAATATTATAGTAATGACTTCTCATTTCATTTAAAATCCTTTCCGACTACATACTCAGTCGAAAGACTTTGAAACTTTGTTCCAGTTTGCGTAAGTTAGTTTCGACATTCACTTCTGGTGCAACAGAGACAGAGCTGAAATTCAAAATTCTAGATCATCCTGACACTAACCAGTGTAGAGTGGCCTCGTGGACATGGGCATGCGCGCGCAGGCGGGCGGGTGCGCGTGCGCAGCGGCCGCGGCCCAGTCGCGGTACACGCGCGGCGCCTCGCTCCCGCGCCAGTCTGACACTTCCACGCAACGGATCTGGGAACAATGAAACTCTATGGAAGAAGATGTCTAGGGTACGCAAAATCCAGAAACAGTCGAGCATTAGCACACATACTCGTAGTTAGATGAACGGTTAACACCCAGTATACTCGTAGGTGAGTGATGCGGCACCTTAAGAAGAATTGTAGTAGTTTAGGATTCCTACAGTAGGAAGCCAAATGAAAATAACTGTCACGATTTTTTCTCTAAGTGGTATCAACATGACTGCCTCATTCAATTGACAATATCAATTGACTGCCTCGGTGGCTTAGTGGTGGTAAACCTGCCTTCTGAGCTTGTGGGCGTGGGTTCGATTCCCACCTAGGGCAAACATTTATGTGGTGAACATTTGTGTTTGTTCTATGTCTGGGTGTTAATTATCTATTTAAGTACGAGTATGTATTTAAAAATATATATTTATGTATATCAGTCTCTGGCAGCCATAGTACAAGCTTTGCTTAGTTTGGGGTCAGGCGACCGTGTGTAGAAATGTCCCGAAATTTATTATTATTATTAAACAATGATACCGTTCTGTGGCCGCAACAGTTCTGATGACAATGTAACTTGGATGTAAGGAGTTAGAAACGCGTAGGTATTTAACATTTATAATGGCACTCATCAAGCTGAACACAACATACCGGTGTGGAACTCTTGCTTCGGCCGCTGATCTCCGAGGAGGTATTGCTGTGTCTCTGGCGGCCGTCGCGAGGTCGCTCCGGCGCTGGGGACTCGCGACACGACCCGTCCGGCTCATCGCGATTCTGAAAAATCAATCATAGAAGTATCATAATATAGTAATCGTAGTTGCTGATGCTAATATTATTACGATGCCGAAGAGCAAACAGCACCCTACCATGAGTTTTGATGCTTACAAAAACATTTTTCGTTTTCGATGGAGGCAAACAAACACGAAAAAAAATTTCGTTAACTATCAAAACTCGTAGTAAGCCAAAGTAAGCATCAAAAAAAAAAGAAAAAAAATCCAATAGTTTCAAGAGATGCAAAGAAGAAAGTGTAGACATTACAATCCCAGTGACTGTTCTGGGAAGCAGATTTTAGTGACTTTTAAATGCGTACCTTTGTGTGATGTGTGGTGACCGGCATACTGGCTGCGCCGCTGCTAACCAGCCTCAGCTGCTGTCTGATGTTAGCTTTCTCTCTCGCTCGCTTCCTCTGGAACTCTTCTTCAACTCTACAAATAAAAACATTTTTGTATCACTTGTACTAGGCAAAGTTGCACTTAAATTTGGAAGTTGGTTTCAGTATAAGTCAGTATAATTTGCGAGTCACTAAGTTGCTTTTTGATCATGACTACAATGGCACCACAGTGATTATCTATTCTGTGGTTAACTTTCATCTCCGGTCGTTTTTAAGCTTTTCAGAATTTGACGCTTTCAATGAAACTGTTCCCAGTTCGTGAAACTTTAATAACCACCTTCTCATGGCCTCCAGTTCGGTTTTTCTCTGTTGCTCCTTCAGATCAGCTTCCTTGGACAGCTTCTCAGCAAGCCGCCGTCGCTCCAGCTGCCGCACTGTCGACTGGAACGTGAACCTCTTGCCTCGTCCTGCTGCGTTTGATGATCTCTGTGGATAGAAATATTCTTATAAGTTTACCCATTTCATGGTAGTTCTTCTTTCTTACGTTTTTAAGGAACATTTTTTTTCTATAGTGATCTTCGTTTCCTTAAAGCATTGTTCTATTTAATTACAGCTTCAGAACACGCTGTCATCAACAGGCTACATCGTGAAACGGTCTATTCAAAATGTGACTTTGACTTGGCTTTTCTCTATTTGCGGCGACATAGCGCACGTTAACAAAACCCATTATTTCGAGATAAAATCCTGTAAGACGTGCTGTAGTATCTATCGCAGTCAGACAAATCGACAGGCCCTTTTCAAGCAAAACACACATGGAAACCCAGATAAATTAGCAATGATACGAAGTAGGGTACCAACACAAAAGCTGGCACTGAGCTCAGAATATATTTTATTACCAGAATCCTTATCAAATCGACGTGAGCTGCATGAGGTATAAACTGCGTAACGTAACGTCTTAATACGCGCAGGTTTGAGGATGTCTTTATTATCCGTCTGCCCTTTAAGGGACAAGCTCATAAAGCCTGGCTCATTACTGGCTATCTTGATGCATCAGACAGTTGTGCTAGAATACTGATAGCAAGGGTTTATGGAGCCGGTTAACTTTACATAGGTCAGTGTGACCGACCAGATTTTAAGTTCTTGACATTTGCGTGTCATGAACATTTTGTTAATTCCACGTTTTGTTCATTAGACACCTAGCTCGACTATTTGAATGTTCTAACTTTAACTAACCCAAAGGGCCCATTTTCATTTAAGAAAATGAAAATGGATCATACCTATGACTATATGGGTCTTACAATAGAGCAAGTTAAAATAAATCAAACCCTAAAAAGAAGAAATTTGAGTTAAACCGTTAGATATCACTTAACGTGCACTTAAATCTATTGTTACCTATGTCGGAGAATTTCGGTCACAATAATGATGTTCCAAGTGTGTAATGAGGATGATTCACACCTCAGAGCACTATAGAAGCCTACTCGTATGTTGAAAGTAAAAGGTTCTATCTTTTGTTGGAAACCGCGTCGAAATTAGCGTTTTCAATGTGCAGCGGCAGCGTATTCAGAGCGTGTGAACTATGATGGCTGAGATACCGCAGCCTACCTACGAGTACGTACTGTAAGTCCGTGACACGCAGATTTTTATAGCTCTACCCTTTACTCCAATACCAACTTTACCTCTTCAAAAATAAAGCATTAACTCCAACGCTTATTTAAATTTAGGCTGATAAATATGTTAAGTAGTCGGTTGTAAATTTGTAATGTATTGCGAAAACATTTTTAATTAATTAAAATTGGGTTTTGTTAAAAGTGAAATTAACACTTATATGTTAAAAGCAGCTTGCCTTGATGGGCAAGTGATAGAACGAGTTGTAAAACGAGATTTTCTTGTTAGAAATTATGTTATTTTTCGTTTAAAGATTTAAGTTTTTATAGTGTAACAGCTTAGGAATATTATAATGGCCTAGATGCGTATGTGGCAATTAGAGTTATAATTATACAAAGTTATAAACATGAATATAATTTTATAACAGATATGTGTTAAGTCTTATTAGGTTAAGTTCTTTAATTTTAGAGTATAGAACTATTAATTGAACGAGCGAAATGACAATCTCAGTCAATCAATTTTTTTAATTAGTACCTAAATAAATTTGGGACATATATTTTATGCAGGTAGGTATGTATGTAGTTAGATGATCAAATTAGCGCTTGTCCCCAGGTCGTCCTATATTTGCCAGAGGGAGCTGGTTTGATCCCAGTCAAAGGCATGCACCCATTTGTTCATTGTGTAAACATATAATATGTGCGTATTTAATGTCATCTGTTACATGACTGGAGCCCGGTGTATAGTGACATTTGGGACTGAATACCGTCAGGCAAAGTATGAGTGTTGCAATATCCCTCTGTCAGCCCCTTCGGGGGAAAGGCGACCAATATTCCCGAGTCAGAAAAGGGGGCTAGGGCGAATAATTATTTCAGTGTATTTTAAACTACTAGTAATGGTAACATATTCATGTGTAGGTCTACAATGTAGAGTGAAGCGAGGTTGTGAAGTAGCATAGATCTTATCTGGCGCATAACGCATCCTTTGTTTTTGCGCAATAGAAGTTAACAGCAGTTACGAAACGCTTTGTTTTTATTCGATAAAGTGCTTTAATGTAAACGGCTACAAACTAGTATTGCTTTTAACTGTTCTTTAGAATTAACACAGAAGATTTAAAAGTAGGTACATGGTGGTTTTAAGTCCATTTTATAAAAGAGTGGAAGCATCTATAGTTCTCTTTTTAAAGTAGGGGTCCAAGGGTGTTTACCATTTGGGACCACATAAAATAATAAATAAAGTCGGGACACTTTCATACACGGTCGCCTGACCCTAAACTAAGCAAAGCTAGTACTATGGCTGCCAGAGACTGATATACATACTTGGATATTTTTAAATATATACTTAAATAACTTAAAACAAACACTAACGTTCATCACATGAATATTTGTCCTAGGTGGGAATCGAATTTGAAAAACTATTTGGCGCTCTTTGAAGGCATTTTCTTACGTGTGTAAGAAAATTCTGATATGTAAGTTGTTAAACAATGCTCCATTTTTTTCTATTGGTACTTATATTTTTCCAAAAGTAAATTGTGTACTGATTAGCGTTTGTACATTGATATTAACCCGATTCTTCCGCACCAGCCCGTTGGCCAAATATTTATGAATCGCTGTTTGATTATGAATTTTTAGGCACACATCCGTACGCATTGTTTACCAAGTTTGACCAAGAAGCCAATTGGAAATGCAAATAAATTCTTTGCCACTACCTTCGGCCGCGGTTTTAATTTAAGTAGCTGAGATTTTGTAGCTTTTACAGAGAGTTACTAAAGGTATATAATAATCGATCCACAAGGTGGACCGACCAACTAGTGAGGGTTGCGAGAAGGATGGATACCGCTGGATGCGATCATTGGGAAGGCCTTTGTCTAGCAGTGGACGCATAATTATAACTTTGATACACAATTGAATAAAGACAATTAAATAAAAGAAGAATTTATTACATTCTTACGGCTGAGATGGTGATGATCACGATAATCAATGTTCAATTGGGGCCTACCTGTGCTCAGTTGTGACTGCTCATGTAAGAACAAAATTGATAAGTGTTAACGTGTCCAATCAAAGACCTTGAAATTTTATTCTAGCCTGTTTCGTCGTTACGAATTTCTTTGGTAATAAAAATAATTTCTATTCATATATAGGCATTTACATAATTACCTATTAGCATGTATATTTAGCAGCCTGGCCAAAGGTGATGGGTGAGGTGACCACAGTGCTGGCGCTTATTTTAGCCGAAAAATTTAGCGTTGCCTTCCTTCCAGCGGGGCAATAATGCCAGCTATCTGACTACTATTCCATCTACCAACGGGCTTTTAGTTTGTTTGTAAGTGTTAATTAAGCTGACATTAATTTTAATTAGATAGGTAGTTCTAGATTTAAATTAATTTATTTTCATGTCCACATTATTTTATTCTTGTGAATAAACAAGGCTTTATAACCATTCGCAGTTATTTAGCGTGATTGGTGCTGGTAGGTTGGCGGCATTGGAACTGGCGGTCTTCGCTGAAAGGGCATTTTCTTTGTTGTCAACGTCATTGTTCGAGACAAAGGAAACCGTTTGGTATGTCTGTCGTTACAGGGCTCACCTTGAGAGGGATTCGTCAATGTTTGGACTGACTCAAAGGTTTGTATGTTAAGGAAAACAAAAAAACCTTTTTGGCGACTCTTTAAACAGGTAAGCGGTTGATGATCAATTGATGAGTGTCAGTAGAAATCGTTCGATGAACGTTTCTTCAAAAGTTTTCTCACTAAGCTTAAAAATGAAAGCTTAGGAAAAATCGAAAGGGGCAAGTTGTACACTGTATCAGTTAGTATACATAAGATTGAGATAACTACTTGCTCAAAACTGGATACCGATATTTACCATCGGTATTCAATAGTAAAATTATTTGTAAATTATACCTAATTTCAAAAATCAGGTTTTTTCCACAACTGTTGGTCATTTTAGAGACATTGAAGTGACCTTTAACTCTTATCAGGCCAGCATGCAGAGATAGAGATCTGTCTAAGCATGGTAAACAAACTTAAATAAGTCATGATTAAAAACTTAAAGCAGACGAAATATTAAGTTTAAAATAGGTATACACAGGAATGTACTTACTGAAATACTTGTAGAGGAATTCATTGCCAAAACGTGCGGTGGCGTTAACCAACCGCCGCCGGCGCAGATGTTAATCTCCGGTTAAACTGCGGCTAACTGACGGTTAAGGTCTCAACTTATTGGAGGTAGCTAGGAAGCAGCGCTCATGGCGTAGCTCAATGGGCCTCTTAATAGATAAGTAGAGTTGGCTCTTACTTGATTAGTCTAACGATAGCATATTTGTCGGTTAACACTAGTGGGAAGTGCAACTGTTTTTTTAATAGAATTGGTTACACTTGGCGTGCATGACCATGCAACCCTAATTTGAATAAAAATGAACCTTAACAATAGGTAGGTGTAGGTAACACAGCAACTGGCACTGCCAATATCTATAGACATTGCCTATACACCTTAGGCTCCATTCAAGTGAGCTTATTGCCAATGTCGAAAACTATCAATTGAAATAAATCTTCGCCATGTTAGAGGTTTTTTGGTGGTCTAAACTCCTACACTAGGGCCACGACTCAGCCTCCACGACAAGTAAGTATCTATGTAGTTAACCGGGCGTGCGTCGTCACGTGCATCAGATTGGGCACGCGAAACGTCTGTCATGGCTCATTCGGCATGCCGCGTGATAGCGTGATCGTGGAACAAAGAATTTAATGCTACATACCAACGAATACGTACATACCTACCTACATTATAATAAGTTTAAAAAAACTACTGTGGTAGAAGAGGCATCTTTTAAAACCATCAGCTTTACATCTTTCGATCATTCCCCATTTTTGCCCTGCTGCATACACAAGGAAAGGTTATGTTTTTCACGCGTATGTATTTATGTATTTTTGTTAGTAAATTTCTGTTTTAACTAGTACCTATCTTTCAAACGGCTAGATGGATATCGTCAGTATAAGTTATCGTTATATTCGTCTTAAAAACGCAAGTATTCTAAGAATACCTAGGTGTTTGAAAAAAAATGGCGGATAAAAAGGGGAAATAAAAGGGGGTTAAAAAAATGTAGTAATAATTGCAGTCGGGATTTTGATGTCTAAATCGGATGCACTATATATTTAATAAATTTATATAAAAAAATTACATACTTTACTAACGGTCTTTGTACAGAGCAATAACTAGCTAATTTAGTCATTTGGAATACATTTATAAAGAAGACGACGTAATTTCGGTCCGATCTTCAAACATTAGACATGACTTCCTGCTACGTGATATTGTTTTTTTTGACGGTAATTATAAAATTTGTCACTGTCCATTACACAAGAAAAGCTTGAGTACATTTTTTGCTATAATTTATATTTTACATGCAAGGATATAGCATTGAGTGATTCGCAGAAGATGCTGGATGATTTTGCTGTCTGTAATTCTTTTTACTAATAAAATCCTACTACTACTAATGGTACTATAATGAAAAGAGAAGAATACCCAATTACTAGATTTATTAAAATTAAACCATAAATTCTCTTTTCATTTTCTATTTCCGTGTTAGCGTCGTTAAGCATAAATGGTTTTCAAAACCCTTCCTGAATTTCTTTAAAGCTCTGAAAGCTCTTTCAAACAACTGAACTATACATAAACAAAACACAAAATAAACAAACAAAACACAATTAAACATACTAGAACACAACATAACATCAAAGAACCAGAACACAATATAAACAGAATCAGAACTACCAACACCTATACTCACAGTCACAACTATCACGGTAGGTGACTATTACTCTTTAATTAGGTACAGCAGTCAGGTAATTTAATGAGTAGTAAATCGTGAGGACCATAAACATTCTCGCGCCACTTTACTGTCCATAAACATAATGGAAAAGCCCTCAAACACGTGCCTGAACACAATGTGCTCGGAATGGGAACAACAGGCGCTAAGGAATACCGGAAAGGCTACGATAACATTTTTGATATAACATTAGTGTGGCAGCAAATATGAGCACTCTCACTGATGCGTTTGATCCAAAAAAGCGTGTGTATATACTCCTTAAATATATATTTTTAAGGAGATAGTATAAAACATAATTTTGTATTTACTATCTACATATTTACATGACATCAAGAAAATCTCAAAATTGTTTTAAACATTTTCGATGTCATCCTGAAGAAAAATTATGGATTTTTTCTGACGATTTGATGTTTTTTCGAGATAGATATAAGAAAAGATTTGATCCAAACAGATAACTTGCCAGTTATCTGTTGAATTGTACATGAACGCAAACACTATTTGCAATAGTTCATGCCAGTGCTGCAAACAAGCAAAATGAATGAAAGGCACTCCAAAGGAAGTTTTTTAAGAGTTTTTTTTTTAAAGGAGGTGGCTTTTCCATCAACTTGTGACGTTCCACG
Source organism: Peribatodes rhomboidaria (assembly GCA_911728515.1). NCBI lineage: Eukaryota > Metazoa > Arthropoda > Insecta > Lepidoptera > Geometridae > Peribatodes > Peribatodes rhomboidaria. The sequence goes on along the minus strand of OU452168.1, from coordinate 16,231,849 downwards.
GTCGCCACAGCCGGGCAAGGACAGGCATTGTGCTACCAATGGGCATGCCTTCGACGCGCCTCGAATTCAAACGATCGATCGTAGCAGCCTAATGCGATGAACGAATGTGAGTTTCTGATTGATTGCTGTTGGTATTCATAATGGAGGCTATTATGGTTTTTGTTGAAGGTTTGTTGTTGTTATCTTGGTGGACTTAATTCCTTTAACCAAAAACAACGTCTAACAAAATAACATGAGGGAGTGTGACGGTTCAGAAGGATCTAGAAAGAATATAAAAACTAAGTAGGGGAGAAAAGTGAGAAGGGCTGGTCCACCATAAGAGACAATAGTAGAGAAGAGAAGGCCCTCATTCTCTTGGCTCGATTTTGATGGACGTGTCTAGACGTTCATCAAAATTGAGCCATACAGTGTAATATGCTATGAAGAAGTACGCCGGTTTTTTGTTTATAAGGATAACTCCATAATTTCGTAAGTAGCAGCGCCCGCTGTTCTACCTGCGTTTAAAAAGTAGCCTATGTATTAATCCAGGGTACAAGCTACTTCCACACCAATTTTCATCATAACCCGTCCAGAACAAACATCACACACTCACACAATAACAAATTTTCGCCTTTTTTACTACAAAGTACTTAGGAGGTAGGATTCTTAAGAGAAACTAAATAACATGAGATTATACCTTAGGTAACTAGCTGGTTACAAATACCCGCTTTTTAGCTAGATTTAGTACTAGAATACCTGTTGTTGAAGCGTAGTAGGTTCTCAGATGACTTCTCACAGATGAGGGAATCCAATCCAAAGTGTTATTTCATGAGTCAAACTGTTGAAATACCGAAACCTCGCGAGGCCCAGCACACATTGGGCAACGTACGCAAAAGTAAACTGTGCACAGCTGTGTGCTCGACTTAGTTACAAAAGAACCTGAATCTTGTTTGACTTACATTAGCTATGGATAACGATAAATAAGAAATATTTCGCAGAATTAATCTGACGCAAGAGCTTTGGAACAGACTATACTTACAGTTTGTTTTGTGACAAAATCATGCTGTTAATTCTAAAATGAAATATTTTTCAACAACAACTTGTTGAGGTGTTGAGATTTCGATGACCCTCTCATTAAAATTGAACTTTTCTCAAAGGTGCCACTTTTTGTTTTCCATTTTGAAAATAAATTCTGTTTTTCTATTTTTATTATTATTAATTACTTAAGTAGGTCTCTAAGATCTATTTTAATTCTATTTATTTCTATAGAAGCGGGTAACTCTTTTCTTTCTTTTAAACAATTTCCGAACGAATACGTGTTACGTATGTTTATCCGACTCCAAAATAGAAGGTGGTTCTCAATTTGGCTGCAAGTATTGTTTTTTTTATGGACGCTATGCCAGGGTTACAGAATAGAGATCTCATTTCAAGATATATTATTTCTCTAGCAGAGCTAGTCCAGTTAGGGCAACATTAGGCAACGTACGCAAAAGTAAAGCTTGCACAGGTGTGCAGCATGTGTGCACGACTTACTTCCAACACGGAACTTGGAACTTATTTGCTTTTCATTAGCATGGGTTTGAAACAAGGCGTGACAATAAGTTAAGGCATGTTAAGACGATGAACAAGTATTTTTAGACTGCGACGATAGACTAGTTGGAGAAGGTATGCCTCTCAAGCTAGAGGAAGCGGGTTCCATCGCAGCCGCTGGCACACATCAACTTGTTTATTTTGTGAATATTTGTGCGTAATTGATGTCATCTGAATAACTAGAGCCCACTGTATGGCGACAGGCTCACCCCTTGTCACATCAACACCGAATATCGTTTGGTGAAGTGTGGGTGTCGAATACAGCCCCTTCGGGGGAAAATCATGACGATATTTTATGTTTATGTATTTTAAGACATTCCAGTCGAAAATCCAAACACAGATCCAATGAATATGGAAAGACGAATGGATGTTAAAGACTTATTAATGGAGTTTTAACGGTAGGTTAGCAGGTAAACCGGCAGATTAAGCCTATACGTCTAAATAGAATGGAAACAAAACTACTTTGTCCGAAGCTAGTAACAAAACTGGTCACGTTTGAAACGTCGTTCAAATAATTTATTGGCCAGGAAATTAGAATGGTTATAACAGATTTTGTGTATTTTTATGTCAAGGCTAAAATTGCATACATTTGGGTGTTAATCTCAACTTAGGATTTGACCTTTAGATACCTAGACTAGGAAACAAAAACGCAGCATGATACCTAGGATTACAAGTATTTAAAACGATATATTTCTTGATTGATTTACTGATTCGCTGACAGCTGCTTGTTAAGATGTTTGACTTCATAAGTAGCCTAGACTGGAAAAGGACTAAAAAAAATTGCAGCTATAAGTGGTATCCTTGGAAAATATTATCTGTTGACGATAGAAGGATTGTGCATACATTTACAATTCTACATACGTACGTAGTTAAAATGTTATATGTCGCTCCAATATTGTATTGACTTAATATTCGCTTCTAACTCTTGGTGGTGCAAGATGATTTATCAGTTTAGCCTCTGAGGAGCAGTCAACTCCGAGTTAAAAAGAGGACAATCAGATAAGATACAAGTATAAATAAAAAAAATAAAAAAAACCCCGCCACCGATTTTCTTCAACACCGATTTTAAACAAACATAGCCAAGAACATTTCCGACAAATTTACGAAACAAACAAAATAAAAACGATTTACCGTTCGGGGGCTACGATGCCATAAAAAGACACACAAACACACACACACACACAGACAAGACACGTCAAAGTTATGACACCCTGTTGTTTTTACGTCAGGGGTTAAATAGATAGCGAGTAAGGGCAAAGGCTATACTGCAAGTGACCCTTGCTAAATTAAAGTACACTATTAGAGTAAACTTTTACCTTATAAGGCATAGGCATTGGTGAATTTCTGAACGTCCCATGACGTCAAGAAAACCATGAAGCCTTCTTTTTATAAGTTTTATGATAGATAGCATATATGGAATTGGTCTATTTTACATAATCTTTAAGTTTGTTAACTCACTTTTCTCACGCGCATTCAAAAGCTATAAAATCTTGTAAAAATAGATAAAATGTAATTTGTCGTTAAGCGAGCGAGCATTAGCGACCGAAGCGTCTCTGCTTTAGCTTCGGCATCAATTCTTCTGTATGTCCGGCGCCTGTACATCGGAATAGTCGCATTTCTCAACCAATTCTCGTGAAAATTTGACAGCAAGTTCGATAATGAAGTAGATTTATTTTGTCGATTAATTTTTTGGAAATTTATCAAAATAGCGTAGTTATGGGGATTACAGACTCGGGAGGTCTTCAGCCGGATCACTAGTAGATTATAGACTCCAGTAGGTAAGTACAATCTCAACACGCTACAAAATCCCTCCAACAGGGCCACTGCTGGGTCATTTGGCAAGCGACACCGTTTAAAAGTTGCCAACTATTGTTTGCAAAAACTAGTGATGACATAAAAAAATACCTTGCCATCATTAAACAATCAGCAATCAAACATTACACCGCCAATAAATATTACTACAACAGTGACATTTTAATGTTTTAGCATTTTTTTCGAGACTTGTTTGGTTTTCTTTGAAGACGTCTCAACTTGTATTTTAAAACAATGGCTTATTAGCCTATAATAAATAGCCTTACAACAAAGCTAACAACACATGTGTATATTTTTAGACCTTTTTTGTTATAAAATTATTAGATAAACTAGCTGCGCCCCGCAGTTTCACCCGCGGTTAAGAAGTTATCTATGTGCTATTCTAGACTATCTCTGTGCCAAATTTCATCCAGATCTGTTCAGCCGTGAAAAAGTAACAAAAATCCATCCATCTATCCATCCATCCATTCTTACAAACTATCGCGTTTATAATATTAGTAGGATAAATAACCTTCCATTAAGATTTTTAAGAACTTTTTTTTTGTGCCATAACAACATATCGTGTTATGTTTGCATATTTTAGGGATACATTATATGAGTAAAAACTTTTCCAAAATCCGTATCATTTCGGCAAAGAGAAAAGCACTTTAAAAGTTGATAAAAAAGCTTTACCCAGATCTTCTATGAGTTCTATGACAAATTGGCCAATTTCCTTGAGCTCTACATCTATAAGCTTCAAAAACTCCGTTACAAAAAACGTCAAGCCAAGCCCATATCACGATCTCTGCGGATCAAATAAAGCTGCGTGTTCACTGGAGATGTGCGAGGAAGATGAGCGATGCGGGAGGAAAAAATCCACCAATAGCACTACTTCATTTATATTATATAATGACACAATTGTACAAATAAAATAAACGTAGCCTATTGTCACGCTTTTCCTTTGAAAGGGGTGGCAGACGTGTATTACAATACCCACATTTCGCCGAGCGATATTCAAATAAAAAAAACAAAACCAACAGAGCGAGAAAGTGTGCCAATGACCCAAGCCATAGACTCGATTCTTCTAACCAGTTGTTTTGAAGTTTTTAATGAATTGTGTACTATGAGTTTTGACGCTTGTGGCATACAGAAAATGTGAGTTTGTGAAAAAAAATGAAAAAATTTATGAGTGATTGAATCAATCGTTTAGTAGAATTGAGAGCTAGGAATGTATCTCTAAGACACGGTGTAGCGAGCTAGCGCTACTGCATTGAAAGTTGAAAAATAACGTTTCACATTCATAGCTCCCCACTAGGATTCCCTGTGTCGGTCCCTGTATCATGGATCACACACAAACACATCGACAACTAAACTAACACAACACCAAAACCTGGCACAAAAATCTAAATTCATCATTTAAACATCTGCTCGGCCGGGAATCGAACCCGGCCCGGGACCTTCTGCTTATGATAAAGCAGGAAAACTAAAAAGAGATCAGAGTTCAACTACGCATCTTCGCATCGCTCATCGACACACATTTTTACATCTTCGTTACCTCCTTGCACATCTCCAGTGGGTACACGGCCTATGTCCTAACTGTCAGCAATTACACATTTGTCTTGCTTACCTCTAGTTACCTAGTGCGGTTACAGCATCGCGATAATTACTCTGCCAATTATTGTACACGTGTAGGCTTGAAGAGTAACGGGAGAGCGATGGAGTCTGTTAGAGAAATAGGTGACGGACTGAACACTTAGAATGTGCATTATTGTGCATAGAACTTACTAGGATTTTTTTACGAAATGTTGAACGAACGTTTTTTCTACAATTTGGTTACGAGTTTTTACGAAATGCTTGGGGAGAAGGGGAGGCGAAATGTCTTGTCGTTGTTTGTTGTATCGTTATGTAAAACAGATATTGCAGGTTGGCTTTGTCATATGCAAATTATGTAGTGATCGATAGGTTTATTTGTTCTTTAGAAGTGTTTTATAAACCATCTCGTTTTCACGCCTGTTGTGTCCTGCAAGCGAGATTGACAGGATAAGTCATGCACAGAATACCTTATCAAAAGATTGTGATTAAGATAGTAAGTGTAGGTAAATAAGACAAAGGGCGCTTGGTTACCTTACCGAACGTAATCTCTTTGATAATCACAGATCCAAACTTTTGATTAGATATCAAATATCACCCTTATGGCAACCACATAGATATTAAGGCTCATAGTTTGGCAAATAATTGCCTATTTCACTTCTCTGAACGCAATACCAGCAATAAAATCTTCATAATTTCATAACTCTTGCCAACTAGAACAGCTGTAATGTATACATTTGAGTTTACCAGCTACCTAACGACTGTACCTACAATCCTGCATTAATATTCTGCTCACGTTATTAGTTTTTGTTTACATGCCTTAGAGGCTCCTCACATTACGTGTTACATCATTTGACTGTAATATACACTGTTTGACGTGATTCCATATTTATATGAACTCTAGTAAACCTTTGGTTACATCATGTTGTTAAGTCATATACTTGTGACCACTCCCTTTTATAATTATGCTGGTGGGTTAGTTTAAAACCACAAATAAATAACATAGATATGATTGAGTAGGTATATTGTGTTTCTAGCTCCCTACACAGTTTCTTTAACTAGGTCTGGAGCCTTTGGAATCAAAATCATTATAGTTCCTTTTAATGCCCAAGTCAATAAATATTTTGTATGTTTTGGATGTAAACTTTTACAGATTAATTTTTATTTATAACACTTTTGAAAACGACCACTTGGCTTGCGTTATTTACCTTAGAATTGACGAAGATAAAACGAATGTTTGAATCAGGTAATAGCCTGAAAACCCTAGTTTTAGTATTGTATAAAATAACATCTTACAAAGAGTTAATTTGTAATTATTTCAGGCAGCTCCAACGTGCGATATCGTTTTCCCCTCTCTTTACTTACATTTTATACAAACGCACAAAGTAGCATCACACATCACAACTAATAATATGCAAAGTTGATATCTTTCTTGCATTTTTATGCATTTCACATTCCATTCCATTCAAAACTTTAAAAATTCCGTTATAAGTCGCGGAGCTCACAAATAGCGTAATTTACAATATGAATGCCCAAATACTTTGACTTCACTGACTCTACGACTATTTATATTCTAAAGAATACGCGTGTCTGTCTGTTAATCGCCTTTAACGACGTAAGAATTAACTGTTAGTTATTCAAAAATATTTAGAACGCTGACTAGTTATGTGGAGAGAAGTTAAACTGCCTAGTTCAGAGGTCTTACTATCGATAGGCAATCGTAAATGCAATTGTAAATTTTTACAATTTGTTACATAGGTATAAGTAACTTGTTTTTATACACCCAATGTATTCGTATGATGTATAAATTATGACTAAAATGACTATAAAACCACTGACAATACAAGTAGCAAAAATAAACATCAGCGAGTTCAAAACTGTAAAACATAAGAAAAAAAGTAAACAAATATCTATTTTATCTGTGTTTTGACACAGAAGGATTCTTTGAGACTACGATTGATTTTACAATATCCTTACTTTATAAACACATTCGCGGTTATGACGCTACGCAAAGATACTTGAACTAAAAGTATTGTTTTTTAGTGACAGGTTGAAAGATTAAATCGGAAACCATTCCACCTACAAATTAGGAAGACAAACAAAAGTGCGAGTTTGTTCAAGCCATAAACTCATCCTCGGATGTCATAATAGACGAACCATTATACAATTTATAATCCCTCCATACAGCATTTAGTGGACACGTGTGAATAAGACAGACACGCGGCGCGGGCGCACTCTGAATACATATTTATTAGTAGGTACATATAGAAGAATTTGTGTTTGTGTATGTTTTATGTTATCGGACAGTACTACTGATCCAGTAGATTTTATGTGGCTCTATTTTAAAAGGACCTAATTTATGGATATACTTATGAACAAATCGCAAAAATCCCGTTAGTTACTTGTGGTATTCCCAGTAAAGTTACCAGTGGTAATTTTTATAACCATTTCATTTTTGTCTTATACTAGCTGCTCCCTGCAGTTTCACCCGCGGTTAAAAAGTATCCTGTGCTATTCTAGACTATAGTCTATCTCTGTGCCAAATTTCATCTAGATCTGTTCAGCCGTTCTGGCTTGAAAGAGTAACAAACATCCATCCATCCATTCTTACAAACTTTAGCGTTTATAATATTAGCAGGAAGTAGGATAGTATCAACGCATATTCTATTTTAAACATAAGTATATTTTTATCACTTTTTTCTTTTTGAAAATAAATTAATTGAGACATACATTTTAAATATACATAAGTAAAGATCTAAAAGTAACGTCAAAATAAGGCTTCGTTTTTAGTATTCTAATTTTTGCTTCTTTGACCATGAACTTATTATTTGGTATTTTTAAAGAATCGTTTTACAAGAATTGGTGCCTATCCAGCTACGAGTCCAAGTCCAACAGTTTTACAATTAGGTCCAACCAGTTTTTTGTGTAACAAAGCCCTCATCTCGCATACATTTCCATTAAATTTCTCTGCTCTCAAAACTTAGCTTTTCGTCTAATAATTTCATACATAATGCATTATATCTGTTTAACGATTATGAATAATTTATGAGCGCAAAGAGCTGTGCAACGAGGTGACATCAGTTAGGCAAAACATTCACATAAGTATGTAGGTATATAGCCTCCAAGGTCGGTCAAAGATATTATTGAACCGTGTAAAAACAATGTTTTTACCATATTATTAGACACAATATTAATGGGATGGCGTGTTTCGATAATTCCTTGCTATACGATTGACTTTGAGTTGACTCCAGCTGCTGATGTGTTGACGTAAGCTGATGCTTTTGTTTGCAAAAACACAATTTTGAAGTTAGTGTTTTTGTTTTTGAAGTTATCAATATTACTTTATACTAGCTGCGCCCCACGGTTTCACCCACGGTTAAAAAGTCCTATGTGCTATTCTAGACTATAATCTATCTCTGTGCCAAATTTCATCCAGATCTGTTCATCCGTTCTGGGGTGAAATAGTAACAAACAACCATTCATCCATCCATTCTTACAAACTTTCGCGTTTATAATATTAGTAAGATTAATTTACATTATAAGCTACCCTAATACCGAGTTTTATCAAAATCCGTCCATCCATCTGAGCGTGAAGAACTAATAAACAGACACACTGAGTAAGGTAGGATTTAAGTGGGAAATGATTCCGTACGGCAGATATCTATGTATAATTAGTAGGATTCATGTTCCAATATAAAACTTATCCAATCCAATTCAAAATGATTACTCATTATCCTATCAAATTTGTGAATTTTAACTAGTAAAAATAGCTACAGAATTGTACCTAAAGTGGCTATATCTACCTTTATACTTAACTCTTTGTAAAATATATACATAATTACATAAATACTCGCACATAACGATCTATTTTATTTTGATTTTATTTACAAAAAAAAGAAGAAAAAAATATACTTAGGTGGAGACAGTTAAGTACCGTGTGGAAAAAGAAAACTTATTTTTTAAAGTTAATGCAAATCAAAAAGTTAAAATTAATTAAACTTAATAAAGAGTCGTAGTCATAACTTTACAGTAATTTGCATGTACAAATATCGATATGTACGAGGACATCAGTAAATCGCGGAAAAAACCGCTATCACTAGCTCGTCCTATAATAAAAATAAATATCAATCATTGAGACTACAATTATGGTCCACCTACATTATTATTGATGCAGTGTGCATTGCAGATGTGTTGATGACATCAGCAGGTCATGTAAACCATTGTATAATATACAAGGATTGCCATGTAAGTTGCAATGCTGTCAAGGGCCGGTCACTTGCTTATTACTTAAGGGCAAACAGGTGGGCAATTCAGCTAACCATAGCCGATTGTAAACTGAAACGTTGCGTCAGTCTAAAAAACGGACGGGGAACGGCTCAGGTTCACTTGCCGAATGTTACAGAAACGTGCAAGCTGGACTACCACTGACGGTACTAGTCCGTCTTGCTTGAGACTAACGTAACGTAAACGGTTCAGTTAAGTACTTATCGCCTATCATTTGCTGAATAGCTCCCGGGTTATTGGATAACTTCATTCGTGGTTATTACTCATTTCATCATTAAGAGTAGGTACCCGTAACCGACGAGCGTGTATGAAAAGATTCATGAAACTGGAAGAAGCGTAAGATGTATGCCAGAATGCGTAGCAAGTGGAGAGAAGTGGTCTCTGCCTATTCCTATGGGAAAGAGGCGTGATTATATGTATGTACCTACGTAACTTTACAAGAATATACTATTTATCACTGTTATACCGTGGTATACCTAGGTAAAAGGGAATGGCAGGAAGGTATGGTATGACTTCATGTCGTCTGTCTATGTTTCAGCAAGTCTATGATTCGGATTAGCTTGACATTGTATCGACTACCCACTTTGAATATGTTCTAGACACACCCGGCTGATAATAAACTAGCAACATGTATTGTAAAGTCATAAAAATATGAGATGCTACAAACAAAGTTACCATCATAGTGTCTTGTATGCAAGGCCGCCCTGTCCAGGCAATTAACGATTATGACCAACTGAGGTTATCAATAAATTAAACCATAACCACACAACATACTTGTCGATAAATTAAACTATCATTACCGGGAATAACTTTATTAATGCTAGTAATTAATAAGCCTTGTTGTTGTGTCTTTATTGATAAATAATAGCTCATAAATTTAGGATTAACGTCAATTTTGACAGTTCATTTATCATCGTTATCTATGAATAAAATCTAATCTATAAACCGTTCAATTATAAACATTTTTTTAACCTTTAATTTGGAATAATAATCATAAACTACATATGCCTTGAACTTCAGTATTATGTAAATGAAAGTTGAGACATAAATATTTCTTAATTTATTTTTACTAGCTAATCTGATTCTAGATTTCTTATAAATAAATTATTCTTATTTTAAACTTATTATATTATAAATATATATGTTTGTACTTTGTTGGCACTGTTACTAGCTTCATACATAATAGCTGAACTGATGGTTTTCTCACTTGTCTAACAAATGAACCCCCTTCTAATAAACGTTGTATAGTCTCGGAATAGTATACTCAGTGCATTTATTTTCTTTCTTTTAAGCCTTGAATATTCGCCAAATGCGTCTATTCAACTCGTAATAGTGAAGAAGCTACGGACCCTACCGATATGAAAAAAATATCACCAATAAGATCATTCTGTTACCTATTAATTAGTCTAATTAAAATATTATATTACTTACTAGATTGCGAGTAAAAAAATATTAAATGAACGTTGTTTTCGTTCTCATGGCGTGCAATACCGTGCTTACGGAGATTACGTTACTATATATTTTTACACCTTCGGATAGGAAATTAAAAATATGATTGATCGTTCTTTTACCATATTTTTAGAGCTAAAATTGAGTTAGTTTAGTAATATTTTGTGTTATTTTGAAGTATTTCGTCAGATCACGTGACCACTGACACCCGCGAGCTCCTTTGCGGGGGACGGGCCAGTCGGCGCCAGCGCCTCACGAAGGAAGGACGTACTCGCCTTGCCGAAAAATATTTTCGCATTTTTTTTCTATTTGTACGTAAATCATCAATTAAACAGTGCTTAATTATCCAGAGCCAATCAAAAAAAGTAGTTTTTCAAGACATTTGATAAGTTTTTAGTGACTTTACTACTAGTGAAAATATTTGGACAATAATTGATCGCGTTGTGAGTAGAGGGTACAGAAGGTTGATCCGATGAAAATGGGAGATGTCACCAAGGCAGCTAGGCGTAACAAAAAAATTGGACTCCAACTAGGTAGCTAAGTGGTAAGTACCTACCTACCTATTAATATTTAATTACCACATAAATATTTTTACCCGTTTGTTCTTATTGTGTAGACTGAAGTGACTAACCCTAGTGTCTGAGTTTTTAGTGGCATATGATTCGGTCTGACGTTTGTTTTCCTGATAAAAATACTTAATAGAAAACTACAGACGTGTCCTCCGACCTATGTTAACTCTCAGGGCTTCACCGTCCATTACACCTTATTGCGATGATTGTTGGATTTACCCGCCGACGCTGTGCGACCATGAACCTTATTTTGCTGTGATACGAGCCGCGGTCGCGCAGCGTCGTGCTGTACTACAATCATCACGCCACGGCACGGGCCCCATTGTACATGTTGCTCATGATAATTATCCAAGTACAAGACTTGTCAGAACTGTGTTTTTTTTCTTGTTATGTACAAATGTACCTATATGTGTCATATTAGTACATTGCACAGGGTTATCGGTATAGGGTGTACTAAGCCAAACGGGGGTCATTGTACTCTTCATTATAAACAACGATTACTTTTTAAACTTTTTTATTTGTAAATTAAATCGGGGAAAAAAGCATCTGCTTACATTTTGTCGACGATCGATGAGCTTTTTGTATGAAACAGCTGTTTTTTTTCTCGTGATTTCATTTGATTTAATTATTCACAAAAATTATACTAAGGTCAATATACCTAAGCCATTTCAAATTGAAGCTGTGGCATACTTGCTGATGCCCCAACACCTAGTTAATAACATAGAAATGGGGAGTATTCTATAGTTAATAATAATAAATAATCCTTCTTGAACAATCGGGTAAAAATAAAATAATGATAATTATTATGTGTACTTACGATGTCAATATCAGAAAGCGGTCGTTGCGTGCGAACGGTGTAAATGACTAATACTATTTTTTGTTTTTGGTATAGCACATTTCCTAAACTAACCTACCTAAACTAGAAACAATCACATTTTTATGTTATAGCTGACCAACCACGGTCCGCAATACATTATTATTTTTAGCAGTGTAGTGAGCATATTTTTCTAACTTATCCTGGTTTGTTAACCGACTTCAAAAATTAGGACGCACTCAATTATTACATTGTATAAATTTTACTAAATGTTTGTTGCAGCATAACTTCGTCATTTATTTTTTATTTGAAAGAATATGCTCACTAACACTCTGATCAGTCACTTTGAATAAAGTATTTTTTTGTAAAAAATAGTATTTAATACAAAAATTCAAGCATTTGCATTCAGAAAGTAGTGTTACGAGTTATGGCCATTGAATTCGAAAGAAAAGTTATTACATTTTCTTACAACAATAACCGAGCGAGAGATCGTTAGCGAGCGAAGCGTCTATGCTTCAGATTCGACGAAAATGCTTTCGTATTTCCGAATTCCGTCTGGATTTCTGTCCGGATCTTTGCCCAGACCTGTCTTAATCTACAGGTCGCATTTCTTAACCTATTCTCTTGAAACTTTGTGAGTAAGTCCGATATTTAAAAAGAATTTTCTTGTCTAGGCGGTTATTGGAAATTTTTCAATATGGCAGAGATGTGATTTAAAAAAGGATATATCTGCATAATTGGAAAATTGCCAAAAAACTTTTTGATCCGAGTCAAAACAAAAATTTATATAATTGTCAAACCTGCTCACAAAATTTCACGAGAATCGGTTGAGGAGTGTGACCTGTAGAGGAGGACAAATACAAATACAAATAATTTATTTGGGTATAAAATACATGTGACAATTTCAAATCGGACAGACATCGGTCACGAGATCTCCAGCTCACAGAGTCACTATTGTATGTATTGTTATTTATTTATATTTATTAAATACAACAATTTCTTTGGTAACTGATACCAACCTGCATCTAGTCTTAATAGTTATTTTAATCTAGTCTCTATTGCATGAAGACTAGAATAGTAATATATTTTAAACTGGGATTATAAATTGGTAATTGTTTTATATTTTATGGTATCATGGAAAGAGACAAACGAGACGCTTTGAGTAATATGAATATTGTGTAATTAATATCTTTAAATTGCTCTATTTCATTTTTTCAGAAACAGAGATCAACGAAATTATCAAAGTTTAAACACAAGCGTTCAGCCAACAAAAAATGCGAGTACTGAACTAAGGTGAGTTAAAAGACATTTAACATCTTATATTATTAGGGTGACAAGCATAGTGCATAGTCAGAGCTATGCCAAGTGGAAATGCTATTGCTAAAGTTATCGTATGTCCGGCGTCCAGCGTCTGATTGCACGGATGTCCGATTGTTTTCCTCTACAGATCGCATTTCTCAACCGATATTTGTGAAATTTTGTAAATTTAGGTTTTATTTAAAATAGCGGAGATATGTAATTTGTGAGACGTTGCTCATAGAGCCACTACTTATAATCAGAGTGGCGCTGAACTGCTATGGGCATGCGTGACATTCACTTAGCGAGCGCGAAGCGCGAGTGAAGAACTTCCGTTTCAGTACTAAAAACTTATCCTATATTTTTATCTACAGATGCCTAGTTCAAAATCATCCGAAGGTTATCAGAGCATCCGAGGAACAGGGACTTTTTCACCTTCGAATAAACTGGTAATCATTTTTTTTTTGTGTACACAATGTACATAAATAAATTATTGATACGAGCGTTGGGACTTAGTATGGTTGCAAATTAATTATTATTTAATATTGTTTTTAGGAACAACAATATCAGTCTTCATTGCCGAATCTCATCGTCGAAGAAGAAGCAGAACAAGAACAGAAAGACAAAAGTTATTGGCGTATTATAACATTAGCTTCTTCTTCGTAAAATTTAAGGAAATATCAAGACACAATGGATTTGGTTGCGCCAAACAATCGATAGACTTGATTGGAGAAAAGCAAACAGGTCTTGCTTCTAAATTCACCTTTTTGTGAATAAAGAGTAACAATAGTAAATTATGTACCGAGAGCACAAAGCAGTGCCTTACGTCGCGGGCGGCTTATTGTACCTTGAGCGTAACGAGGGAATCTAGAGTTAACTCCCGAGCGCAGCAAGGGAGATGAGTCCTGAGGGCAGCGAGGGGTTCAAGCCGCCCAAGACAAAAACACTGCTTTATCCTAGAAGCGAATCCTCTTCTAAAAATACTGTCTAATATTATACTCTCTCATAACTAATAAAAAGGTACTAGTAAGGTACAGTCTTTTATTTTAAATTTCGTGCAGCTCGTGGAGCACGTGCTCGTATTTTTTTCTTGGTAGCTAGTTCAATTTTCAAATAAATTCTTCTTACAGTGCTTATTTTGAGTTTTCATTCAATGTTAATCTCTTTGCTTGGAAACTCCCAACTGCAAGCTTCGCTCGAATTTATGTTTCATCTATAAAACCAACATTTGATTTTCATGTGTTAGATTAAGGATGTGTTAATCTGAGCGATTACTGCCTTCAAAGCATTTGATTTATTGATATTTTTTGATTCTCGGTTTATTTTGATTATTTTTTTGGTGTTTGCTAAAATCTAAGCACTATACATGTATTTCAGCTACAAAAGGTTTTTCAATATCCAATCTAAGACCCCTTTAGTCCAGCTAGAGAGGATTTTTTTACTATATTAACTACTAGCTGTTGCTCACGATTTCGTACGCGTAGATAAAAAAAGCTCGTTCCGTTAGTTTCTTGTATTTGTCATTCACAGGTCCCACTTCGAACCTGCACCCTTCTCTCTACCATCATCATATTGCCAGGCCATGGTACGGGCAACAGTTATCTAGTTGGCATTGGCAATTGTCTTTATACTGGGTTTGGCTGGCACTGTCCGATTAAAACGTCACGCTCAGACAGGTGTCTATGGCAAGGGTAGCGGGTAGGTAAGCCGTTAACTCGGCCTCCAAGCTAAATCTAATAGGTAGCCAAGTCTAATATGGAGTAGATAGTTACAATTTGTGTAGTAAGTAGGTTATATACTTGTTGGTAATAGGTAGAAGTACTAGGAGTTACTCGTACTATGCCAAATATTTCAGTCTGAATGTTTAGTAGGAATTACCTACTACTCGGAACCAGCCAAGCCAAGTAGGTAGTATATAGATACTATGTATATGTAGTAATTAGGTAGATACTTGTATGTAGTATCCTTCTTCTTCTACCTATAAGACTTGGCTGGCACCGACTTCAAATAGATGGGTAGCGCTTATAATAATTATATTAATTAATATTAGTGCTTATTTGTGGTTTGGAAGTCGCTTTAATTTTGTTACAATGATCACTTAAAACATCTTCTAACTTGACTTTTATTGAAAATCAGTTTACTAAAAAAATTAAGTAAACAAAATTAAGTCAAAGTGTAGTTTTTTATATCGTAAATTATGACACTTTTGTGCTAAGATCATTACACTCGAGGCGGTATTATAGCGCGAGCCGTATGCGAGCACACTAATGGAGCCAATAGTGTAAATTATTAACGCACACGCGTTTCATGTGACGTTTTTCATCACACATGCGAGGGGAAAAAACACAGACTTGCATTAGTCAATACATTTTTCTGAAAATGTATGCGCATTTTGCTGCTTTTCCACTTATCAAAATTTTACTAGGCATAATAATAAAGCGAGTACTTTGTTTAAATTATCATACCTAATTAATTGTCAATATTTTGATAAAAAAAATAATGTTTATTTACTGTTATTACGTAGTTATGATACTTTAAATCAAGAATTTAAGAAAAGTAAAAAAAAACTCTTGTTGATTTATTAAAAAAAAAGTCTAGTTTAGTTACTAGTGCGATAATGGTAAAGTAACAGCACACGTGCTTAATAGCTCGGATTATGAGCTAAAACTGATGTAATAAAGTCCTTTTTACGAGTGAGAGTGATGAAAAAGATATTAAACACAAACGCGTTTTTAACTTCGAGTAGGAACATAATTATCAGCAAAATCAGGCAAGAAACTATCGAGATAATAATGAGGTTGTAAGTTCTAGGTCCACTATGTTTTGAATCATTTTAGTCATTTTTATACTACCTGCTGATTATGTAAAACAGATTAGTACTACCAACTCGTAGAATACATTTTTTAAGCGGGCCGTCGATTGAACAGCTCTGCTAGTCCTAGTAAATATGTTTTTTGTTATGAGATTTTTGAAATGTTGTAAGCATTGGTTTAGGATAGGTTGAGTAATTTATCCCTGGTACCGGAGTTCTTAGGATGCCCATCAGGAGCCCTATTCTTACGAAAGATATTTTCTGATCAATGTCTCTCTCGTTTTAAAAATCATAGTGAGAGTGACCAAGAAACATCTCACGCGTCAAGAATAGCCCTCCAGGGCCATTCTTACGATATTATATTATTTCCCCTATTCCTACGCACGAGATATTTTTTGGTCAATGTCTCTCTCGTTTGAAAAATCATAAAAGTGAGAGGGACCAAGATAATATCTCACACTTCAGAGAGTCCGTGGTCTACGATTGTTTTTTTTAGATTTTACACGCACGACCAAAGGGAATCAAAACCTTTAGATGCGGGATATTTGTGAGTACATACTTAATCTACCTATACTTATAAACAAACTACCGCGCTCATGCTGCTTATAAGGCTCAACTTTAAAACGCCGTTGGCTTCAAATAATTTAGTAAAAAAAACATTACAATAAAGCATAACATCACAGAGGGCTTTCATTTTTAGGCAAAAATATTTTTTTCACGGTGTTTCGTCTGAATTTGTTTGTCTTTGAGAAATGCTAGCTCAATGTTCAAAAGCTTCGAGCGTTGATCACTAGAGGCGCTAAAACCAGCTGAGCGCCGAATGCCAAATGTCATTGGCGCATCTTAACCCCTTAAATTTAAAATCGATCGAAAAACAAAACACTGAACAATTATTCCAAGGCTATTCCAACTCCAATAAAATTATTCCAACGTATATTAGTAAGAGGAGAATGCATATCGTCACGCCTTTACCCCGAGGGCGCTGGTAGAGGTGTAATACAACACCCACACTTCGCCGGACGATATTCAGTCCCAAATGTGACAGGGGGCGAGCCTGTCGCCATACACCGGGCTCCAGTCATGTAGCAGATGACATACAATACGCACATATGATCACACAATAAACAAATTGGTGCGTGCTGTCGGCTGGGTTCGAACCCGCTCTCTCTGGCTTGAGAGGCGGACCTTATCCCAACTAGGCTGCCATCGCTTTTCTAACTAGAAAAGCAGTTTTAGAAAAATAGCAGTTTTCTAGAAGAGAACTGCTGTAAAAATGCAAGTTAAACTGCAAACAAAACGAAGAGCTTTTCAAGTCATAAAGAAGTAGTCAGTCTCTTGATCGTAAGTCACCACTCTCGAAGAATGATTGCACAACACCTAAAACGCAGTGCATTGGCAACTCGAGTTAGTCAGCGTAAGTACGAGTATAATAGCTTCGCAGTACTGCAGCTAGAATGAAATGAGCATACGCAGATTTCACTTTTACCTTTCATTGTAGCGTCGAGATTAGCATCTCATTAATTAATTAATTATTATAATAAAGCGATAATTGCGCGGAAACGCGCGCGCTTCCTCGCGCGCTGTGGCGTGCATCCGACTGTGACTGAGTGCATATTCACTAACTAACGCAAGTTTGATATAAACTACCTGCATAGGTGCCATAGATGTAGGTACTTCTTATAATTTGACGAAGAAATAGTAACAACAAGATGAGACATGGACCTTGTTGATCTACAGAGCGCAACGATAGAATTTTTGACTTTTGATTTAATCAACTGACAAAATGTTTTTAATTTACGTAACAGAGAAATTATAAACTTGAATCAAAGATAATCTTTTTATCCTATCCTACTCATATTATAAACGCGAAAGTTTGTAAGAATGGATGGATGTTTGTTATTCTTTCACGCCAGAACGGCTGAACAGATCTGGATTAAATTTGGCACAGAGATAGATTATAGTTTAGAATAGCACATAGGAAACTTTTTAACCGCGGGTGAAACCGCGGGGCGTGGCTTGTTAATTTATAAAACATATTCAATCAAAACAGTTTCATTAAAATAAACAAAAAGTTATTTGCACTTACTGAATTTTCCGCATACAATCTTTTGTTTACTTGTTAACACAAGTTTTCATTAGAAAAAAAAAAGAATAATACAACAATATTCAGATGTTGACTAAAAAAAATATCTACGAACCGTCCGACAGCCGATTGCAATTAATCTCGCACGCGCCGATCGTAGCACGGAATCAATCTCTCGTAGCTGGCACCAGTCACTCGACCGATCGCACGACAAGTGACGCGACGCGAAGATGAGGCGACACTGCGCACGCGCCGGTGACGCGCGCGCAGACTAGCCGGCGCGATCCCTACCACTGGCGTAGATGAGAGGAAAACTGGGCCGATTTTCATAGTGCGAGGAAAACTGAGATGTAACATTTTAGGAACTTGATGAGGATTGAGGATATTAGCGTAGTTTTTTTTAAAATGAACTAGCGTTATATTTTGGTGTTGGATTTTCTACTTAGACAGATGACATTAAAATTGGATTTGTATTAAACATTAAAGTGGTTGACTGGAAAAGTTTTAAAAAAGTAAGTAATAGTTTTAATGTCAATTTAAATGGTAACAAGAGGTGTATAAATATGTATTAACCCGCTTGAAAAAAATAACTAGGTAAGTTGATACGTGTGTACGAGTATATAGGTAGCATTCCAAGTTCATGCAGTACGTAGTAGATAGTTCCATCAATCATCATCATCCAAAAAAAAAAAACGAAGAAAGAACTATAATCAGGTATGAGTAAATGGTTTTCATGTAAATAGATCATACATAAGTAAGTACAAGTGACTGCTTAAAAGTAAGTATATTAAAATCAATTCAAGCCGTGACAGTTATTTTCGAGAAGGCCGTGATTTGGCACCTTCGCGGAGGTGCTACGGATTCCACGGCATTACCAGTCCCACGGGTGAATACCAAGTTACGAACGTACAGTGCTAACGACCCAACGAAACGTAGGCTTTGGGAATAACGATTTTTTAAGCTCGTTTAGTACTTGCCAATAAAAAAAAACATCTGATTACAAAAAGTTTTGACATTCTTAACATTAATACAGATGAATACAAATTTAAAATATTTTTTTTAATCGGTTATACCACCGTAGAGGGGATATGACTATGTTCGTATACACTACACTACAAGCGAGCATATTGAGACCGTTTAATAGGCCCTCCCTTCGTTCCTGCCGACGAGAATGAATGCTGAAGCGTACATGGCTACGTACACTAGACAACATGATTTATTTTTACGCTGTCAGGTGAAAAGTAAGATAGTAAAGTTTAGTATGGATGGATAAAGTTATTTTACCCTTCGTTTCTACGTGCAGTTACAAGGATTGATTATATTTGCGTTACTAATTTTTTGAAAGCAAATATAACCAACCGAATCTAATTTTTTTAAATCGTGAATAAGTCCGCGTTTGATCACTGCGTTTGCCTGTTGATAAGCGACGATGTGGTCGAAGATGAAGCACGCAGATGTAAAAGATATCTACCTTACTCCGGTCTTGAAAAAGATATCTATCTTACTCCGGTCTTGAAAAGGCCTAGATTATAATTCCCTGGAAAAAAGGAAGCCAGCAGGTTGCTACAAATTCCTCACAAAATCACTCGTACTTGCAAAGAGGATGCTTTCTCTTAACTACGTCCTAGTTGACTATAAATGGCTCCAGGTTCGCAGCCAAGTCATTAACAAATCGTACAAGCACAGATCATGTCGCCGTAGCATGGAGATCACGACTACTAGATCCGTAACACAGTTTGTCATGAGACAGATCGTGTTGGCAGCATGTAAGGTGGACAATAGACTCGCTACCTGGCATACTGATTAATTCCATAGAGCTGTAGGAGTGTTTTGTCAGTTTGATATGTAAATAGCACCAGCTGATAACGGGTGTTTTGGGTGGATTTGAGTGTGTGATTGTAAGTTTTTGATTGATTTTCATATTGTTTTGAGTAAGTGAAAGTGATACGAATCAAAAGCAAAATTTGATGCCTGTTTGTGGAGAACAGGGAGACTGACATGAATTGGTTCGTGCACTCGCTTTGATGAAATTGTGACTTTGTTTACTTGCCTTGACTTTGATTAAATTCTGACTAATTTAATGTTACAATGAATATGTCATTAATGAACGTGCTAAAGGATAGGTTGTTCTGTGATGTAAGGCATGAGTATGAATGTATTAGTGACCCGAACTCTTTCGCTTTGTCGTACAGGACCAAAAATGTAGTCAGCCTTCATTAGTTGTGGAGGCACCATAAGAAGAAGTTAAGCTTAAGTAAGTACTTAGAAACTTAGTAGGCGACAACCTGGTTAACACATGCTTATAGATAAACTAGGTTTATGCATAAGGGTAAAGTAACACTTAAGGGTCAATACCCTTCAAAGTAAACAACTTTTAGAACACAAATTTCCTAATGTAGGAAAGAAAATCTGAGTCTTCGTACAATAACTATCCATGTAATCAATTTTGGGTGGACACTCAATTTTGTTTCTAGAGCTAACTTTAGTTGTAAAAGTTGTTCACTTTGAAGGGTAAAACAACACCCTTTAGTTTTACTACACCCTTTTGCAACATGTTGCGTTTCATATCGACAACATCAAACCAACAACACAACAACGTCGTCGTTAAGAAACTGAGGAATGTGAAAGAGCCCTAACAATAGCTCTCGGGAAAATTCCGCACATGCAACATTTACAAACTTTACGACTGAGATTTCATTAAGACAGAATTAGGACATTAGTAATGCACTGAGACCGTGAGACTCAAGGGTGACATAACGCGATGAGAACAAGACTTCGCTCTCAACAAAGAATTATCAATTATGCGGTAATACAACCTCTGAATAAGTAATGTAGGTATGTCCTGATTTCATATGCATGGCCTACCGAAAACATCAATTAAGTGGTACAAAAGTATTTTAATTAAGACACAGTTGAGAAAAGATGAGTCTGATGCTGCTTCTGGTATTGTGAAGAACAATGAAAGTGAACATTATCTAGCGCTAGTGTAATTTTATGCGAAATTGAAATTGTTGTTTTGAAAGTTTTATGTAAGCAATATTATTATATAATTAGTAGGTAGTCGTGAGTAGGTATGTTCTTCGAATAATTTTTAGATGGCGAAACATTACGAAAAACGTTTTTTTCAGTAATTGAAATGTAAATTATTTTGAAATGAGAATCTTAAGTATACCAGTCACACGTTTATTAAACTGCTTAATAATTTCTCAGAAACGGTAACACATCTACAATTCTATAAGGTCTATAATATATTTTTTTGTTATACTTTAAGGAAAATATTATATTTCCTATAGTCCAGTTGACTAAACAACTAACAGTTTAGTTACTGCAAACAAAAAGGGAAAATGTTAACGAGACATAGGGACCATAATAAACATAGATGAAATATTATCATTTAACTTTAATTATTGTTACTTAAGACCGTAAAGAAAATCGAAAATGAAAGCGAAGAAGGAAATTCTTCCTTCCATCTTTAAAATTTAAATTTAGCTTTGGCCCCACAAGAAATCTTCTTTCGTGGGACTTTCCTTCTTTGAATGATTTGTTTGTATTTATTTATGTCCAGCTTAAAGTTACGCCACATAGAATTTAATACTGATAATCCCAATACGGAAGGCGTGAAGAAGGTCAAATAATACTGAAGCAGATATAAATCTTTTCTATTTAAGTTTATAGCTCCCAGCTGAATGCAAACCTACACGGAAGGAGTACCTACTTTGTAAGTAAATAGGTATTTGTTGAGGTTTGGAGGCGTGGGAACGCGTCGCAAGGTGAAGAAATTCGGTGATGATGACACAGTGCTGTGTGCTTTTGCAATTAAGTATGTAGTGCTAATTGAATAAAGGCTGCTTTAGTAGTCTGTTAAGTTCAAACATCTTCGTATCTTACTTGTAGATATGAGATTAAATATCTGGAGAATAAATCATTTCATTCTTTATGTAGGTAGGTATTAAGATTATATACCTAGTTTCTAGATCTAGATCTAGGTCATGAAAAAAAGAATCCTAAGAAAATTAAATATTAGATAGTTTTCTATTATTTCATTATTCTTTTACATGTAAGTATTTATTTCACACTTAATTATAATCACACAAATATAGTAATACGAATGTGTGCAAGGACTGTGGGTAGCTAATATACTGGAATCATGGGCAGTACAATGGCTGGAGCCGTATTCTTGCCAGTCGAGATATTTTTTGGTCATTGTTTCTCTCGTTTTTCAAACGAGTCATAGGAGTGAGAGTGACCAAGAAACATCTCATGCGTCAAGAATAGATCCTGGAATCACATATAGCATATGAACCACCTACTTTTTTATTCCGGAAAATAAGTAAGTATTTAACGGTTCCTGTACAGCGGGTGCAACCACAGCTAGTTTTATACATACAAACACACATACATATCGTCACGCCTTTCCCCCGAGAGGGCTGGCAGAGGTGTAATACAACACCCACACTTTGCCGGACGATATTCAGTCCCAAATGTGACAGAGGGCGAGCCTGTCGCCACCCACTGGGCTCCAGTCATGTAGCAGATGACATACAGTTCGCACAAATGTTCACACAATAAACTAATTGGTGCGTGCCGTCAGCTGGGTTTGAACCCGCTCCCTCTGGCTTGAGAGACAGGCCTTCTCCAACTAGGCTATCATCGGTTTGATGTGACGTGCATCTATTTACAAAAGCAAGGAGAACTAATTGAACAACTATCCTCACAAAAAATTAATTAGCAATCATGACACAGAGGAAATTCCTTTGTTCTAATGGGACACATAAAATTAATCTCCGTCAGGTCACAACACAGATCAAGCAAGCCCATCTAATCCAAGGCCTGTAATCATAGAGCTAAATATCTAGAGGCGGCGTAGCGCACGGATCAACATGTGCGAGAAAACTGAACTTGCTTTTAATTTGGCACAACCGTCTAAAATTCCTATATCGTTGCAAAGTAGTGTGCTTATAGGAACGAGTATTATATAGTATGTGTGAGATTTGCATGGTTCTAAATACTCAGCTGACCGACACGATCGCGCATCATCGAATTCAGAGTGCAATTCAGGGCACAATGCTAGGATGTATATTTGTTTACACTGTTATAAAGGTTTATTATCAGAAAAGGGGTACTAGCAAAGGATCATGTACTCAGGCGAAAATAGGCCATTGTTATAAAAAGTTAGTTATTCGCCGAGAAAATAGATGGAACAGCTTTTTTGGTCTCTCCATTTCAGGGTTTGCTCCATACTAAATTTGTTCATAATTATGTATACAAAGACCATGTATACCCTTTTCTGGTTTAGTACACTCTATCCCGATAACCCTGTCCCTGTCGGTTCCATTTGAAATGTTCATTTGCCCAGTCCTTACGTAGTAACAATAAGTCTATGTCAGTGATTCAATCCGCTGCTACAAATGGGTACACAGGTTAAACAATTATGCCTCTGATAGACAAAGGCAGTTAATAGTGTTACAAAATATCACTCTAACTGCAAACATGAGTTATGGTGCGGCGTGAAGAGCGCATTAAGGACCAAGTACAAATTAGAAGACGTTCAATGACGTATCAATGACAAAAAAAAAATGATTTAAATAAGTGTTTTATTCTCTACAGAAAGAAAAATAATAAAATGTTAGTTGTAGCATGAAACAATTTTATCATTAGACTTAATAATGATCAGGATGTAGTTAAGAAATAATAACTTAATTTTGTGGAGTTAAGGTGCTATGTGCGTGCTATTGTAAATTATGAGCGCTATTGTGACCTATTCTCCTTGTTCTCGATCTTATAAGGCTTGTGTACTTCTGTTGCTATAGTAAGTACTAAGCTTCATTACTTCACTACGCTGCCCCAGCCGGAAAACATAAAGTGTACGGTACATCTCGTGTTCACTCACATCTCTATCTTTTTACCTACTGCGCAAGAAGGAGGGTTGTTTTTCGAGTGTATGTATGTATATGGCTATGTACTCGTATGTATGAGGCTTCTTTGGCATGCCTTACTGCCTTAACTGCTTAATGGATTTTGACATGTGAGGTTTCATTTGAATTGTCATGATAGTAGAAGTGACATAGATTACAACATTTTACAGCCAGGTTTTTTGTTTTTCTTTTAATAATATTGCTTGTTGCATAGTATAAAACAAAGTAGCTTTGCGCGTCTCTCTATAAATCTTTCAGTTTATCCGCTAATTCCACCTCAACCACGCAACGGACTTTGGTACAGTTTTCATCAACAGTCAGATAATTTTTCGCGAAAGGTTTAAAGGTAATTTCCTGTTTCGGTGTTTTCCAGCAATAGTTACAACCTAGGTCTTTTCAAGACAAGAGTGAGTAGTCACCTCATGGGCAAGCATGCTTCATCTTAGACCACATCGTCACTTTCCATTAGGTGTGTTGTGGTCAAACGTAGGCCCATTCAATCATAAAAAAAAACCATACGAACCCGTAGCGGGTTGGGTCGCCAGATAAATATACAGGCTTATTCTGAAATGGTAGAAGAAGTAGAATGTAGTAGAAGGTACTCACGCTGGGCGGCGGCTCGACGCGGGCGGGCAGCGCGCGCGCCACGTCGGGCGAGCCGGAGCGCTCGCGTTCGCGCATCTCTGTGCTGAGCGCGGCGCGAGCAGCGCGCGCGGCTACCTCCAGGCACCCACTGGATTTGCTCCTGCGAATAAAAAACAAATAAGCACAACTAAAACCAGGTGATGTAAAACGTGCGTACGCACTGTGTACAGACAAAACAGGGACAGGGAAAAAAAGCCTCAAACCGGCAGAAAGCTTTAAACGCTTATGTCAATGGTGAGGAAGAACCTTTGATTAAGGTTTTTATGAACCTACGTCTTGAATGTTCATTAAGAGATGAAATATATTTATAAAACACTTAACGAGTGGCTCAGAGAATCGGTTAAGAAATGCGACCTGTAGAGTAAGACAGAGATCCAGACAGAATTCGCACATACGAAAGCATTTTTGTAAGTTAAGCAGCGAAGCATAGACACCTTGCACGCAGACGCACGCTCGGTTGATTATTGTAGCTTTGGTTAAGTGTTCATGATTCTTTGTTAGCTTTAGCTAAATATTTGCCAGATTCAGGTCAAAATTGATATTTTCTAAATCTTCTTATTCATCAGTAAAGGTATATGTTATTCTTCATTATAAGTCCTCACCTGACAGGTCTCTCGATGGTCATCATAGAGAGCGGCTGGTCGGGGGCGGGCGGGAGATACATCACGTGTCCGCCCCACGACAGGTAAGACGTACCGGTCCGCCATGGGCTTGCCTCCTCCTGGGACAACATCACGATATTACTTTTAGTACTTACGTACTAGCAAAGGCGTTCGAAGGCAGAAGCAAAAGGTAACTCTAATGTAATTAGCAACTAACTAGGTAACAAATATGCTTCAAGCATTTTTGGCACAACCAAGTACGTAATATTTTTTTCAAGCGTTTTCCACCAAGCAATGCTCGCCCTTGCTTTATTCCAAACCCTGATTGATGTGTATTTTCTTCTTTTTTTTTACAACATACTAGGCATGTGTTTGACTACATACTCGCCTTATAGGAAGCGGCAACGATACGTAGATACCCATTCGTTTTACTCTTGAACACCGCCGGTTCTTCACATTTATAAATTGTTTTGGAAATCCAATGCGACTGCCATGGCTTAATATCTACAAAATATCAAAGCATAACTACCTTTTCAGAAGGTGGCGCTGACTCTTCCTTGATAACATCCTCATCGTTGGAAGCCTTGGGCCTGGTTGACTGGAACAGCAGCGGGTTGGAGAGGGAGTTGGGCGCCGACTTGGTCAGGAACCAGTTCTGTTCCGGCTCCGGGAGCATCGGTTCGTGTTCCAAGTCGAACCTGAACGATGGATAATATGTGAGCTATTTGAATTGCCAACACGTAATGTTGATGTTGCATAAAAATAAATACTTACATCAAGCATGGCTGTAATTTTTATTACATATCTACTTACTGGATTAACTCATATTAGGTTGAACAATGTTTACTATGTAACGAATGCTGCATTTGAAAACGTATGCGGATTTAACGTACTTGGACCATCGCTCAAATTTATGAGATAGTGTGGCAAGTTGGTAATATATCGTGCCAGGTTGTCAAATTATGAAAACCGGACTTTGACACTGCCAAATACTTGATAATTTTTAAATTTTTCGAATGCCGTTGCCTTGTTTCGGAAATCTTAATGTGTTGCATGATTTTGATTGCTAGAAAAATAATTGTGATTACCTTCTAGATCCCAAAGCAGCTCCCAAGGCTCCAGAAACTGATTTCCTTAGCTTCTGCAAGCTATTAAACCCTTGCTGCAACTGCTTGCCCTGGAAGCAGTCATAAAAACACGACATCGCTTTAAACTAGCCGGGGTTGGTTGGTCTCGCAGACATTCGCTGATGAGGAATAAAGGTCAGGTTACAATTCAGGGGATAAAAAGTATGAAGCACGAGAAATTCAAGGTGAACCACTTAGTTGAAGTCGAGGATAGTGGGAACTTAGATACGCTGTAGTATTTTGAGGGTATGGCAAATTTATAGGTTGCTGTGATATATTATAAAAAATTTAAATGTAACAAGATAAACATGTAAGACAGTAATTTTTTTTTTAAAATCCAGCACCAAAGAACTACGAGTATAATAAAGAACAGAAACAAAGAACGACATATACATATGACATATACGAGATGTACTTACTTAAAAAATTGTGATGATCATGATGATGAATTTTCAGGTAAGCAGGGTGAGGTTAGTAAATTGACATTTAAACAGTTATAATATTATGAAAACCAACCAAAGTTAAAGAGTTAGGCTAGACGTTAGAACCTTTACCTTTACTCCTCCTCAGCAATACGAGTCACGGGAGGCTAGGCAAACAAATTAGTATGTTAGTCACATCACTACGCAATTAATACGATTTCGGTAGAAAACTTCCACAAATTGCCCCTCACCTTAAATACGTTCACACCAAAGAAAAAGCTCAAAAAATCCAAACAAGAGAAACAATACTAGACCAAATATACTACCCTGTGGAAGTCCACTGCCAAACTGCGTTCAAAAACAAAGAACCATTATTAAAACTCGCAAAACCTGTTTCCTAACCTCCCTTCAAACCCTCTAATGCTCACCCTATCCTGACTATCTCTGGGTAGAGACAGGCTGAAAGGCTGCGACCCTGGACTGTAGGTGGCAATAGCAGCGGCGGCGTGCAGAGGAGTGCTGGTACCAGCACCGTCGGAACTGCTGTCGCCAAGATCTTGTTGGGGTGTCCACGTAATTGGATTGCCGTCTTGAGTCTATTGATTAAAAGATGTTATCATAATGAAAACTTCGCTTTTCAACTTTATTTTTTACGTAGTTTTGGTTCTAGTTTTGTCTATGGTTGACAAGTAATTTTGCTTTGTAAATATAGTGCTCCTTGATTTTTCAAATTTATGGGGTTTTCAAATAAACTTACATGATGTCTCGGAGGGGAATCCAGGCGATGGTCGCTATGCGCGTGGTCTCCACTAATGCCCGAGTCTCCTGACTTGTCGGCTGATTCCTCGGACCTTGGTGATGATTCTGGGGATATCTGGTGCTCTGGAGACATCTTAGTTTCTACAGCTAACGGTTGAGTTTCTGAAAAGGAACGATCAATGCCCTATTTTACAAATCTTTTACAGATGACAAAATCATAATTAAATCTTATTAGCTTTCTTGTTGGCAGGTACAACTAAGCAAAGTTTATTCGCAACGAACTTAATTTAAAGTTGTTGACAGTTAAAGTTTTTTTTACCCATTTGAACAACCTTTTTTTTTAAATTAACTTTCACTATCCCACTGCGGAGCAATTACTAACTTACTTTCTGGGTTACTGGTAAAAAAGATCCTTCTTCCTTTACTGGTCATAAATTGTCTCATCAATAATTATTTTAAAAAATGTATTGTACCAGCGGCAAGATGAGCATCCAAACTGGCGAGTTGTCTCCAAGCAGCCGCTGGAGAGAAGCGCGGCATGCTCGGTTGCTTCTTAGGTAGTGTGGGACGCAGCCGCAAAGCGATACCGAGCGAGCCTTCTGAGCCTTCGCCTTCAGAGCCTTCCGATGATAAAGCTGATTCCGATGACACTGTGAATTTGAGATTTCAAGTCACAAGAAAGAAATGCATGCTTAAAAAGTAAAAACTAAATATTCTCTGCGTAGTCTAACTTGACGTCTTCTGTTATCCCAACTTTCTGCGATCGGCTATGCCATGAGATGATGCCTTTTTTTATTGTTGAAAAAACAAAATGTTGACTTGATAAGTCAATATTGTGATTATTGTTGTATATTAGAGAGAGCGAGAGATGTAAAAGTCAACAGTTCCTGTAAATAAACTACATTGCAAATATATTTTGTTCTGGAAGTTTTTACGCACAGTTTTTTATTCTACAGTCTTCTTTCAACTTGGCGTTAAACTTTTCAAACTCAGCATCTTCATCGTGGTATCCAAGAAGTTTCTGTTCAATGAGTCTGAAGTCCCCAATCTCTTCGATGATGGGGCTGCCCAGACCTGGGAACTCTTTTAAGTGCTCGCGAGGCTCAGTTTGCTTGCTTTCAATCATGCCAAAGTAGAACTGCTTGGACGGTGGGGCTTGGAGTTGTCTGAAAACAGAAATTCGTATATTAAAATGTATTAAATTAATTCAAAAATCAAATTTTCATAACTAACTAGCACTCTTGAATGAGATACTTTTACAATAATATCTTTTAGAATAGTATTTAACATACTTCTCTTGCGTGACGTGGTTGACTGCCTCTTTTTTCCTTGTTGGCGAATGTTCAGGAGTAGACTCTTTGCCTGATGCTTGGCCTCTATCAGGAATCGCTCTGGCGCTTTCTTTGCTGCTAGCCTTGTATTTGCTGGCAGCTATTTTCCCATGAGCATTATTAGACGCGTTTATTTTCGGTTTGACATCATTACTTCTATTCAAAGGCCGTCTACTATTTGCTGTTGTATCCTGCTTGTTCAAATTCGTTAGACTAGACTCTTTGACTTTACTCTGGACTTTCGTTGGGTTTGGTTTCTGCACACTCGTTTTATTATTTTGACTAGTTTTGTTTTCACTTAAATTATTTTTAGTGCCTAATTCATTTCTTATTCTACTCGTAGCTTTCTTTAGTTCTGCTTGAAATTCATCTTTTTCTTCATTATTCTTCTGTAATAGTGAAGGAAGAGATTTTCTCAGTGGTTTGGAGCTTTCGGCTAATGGGCTTATTTTGTTTGTTTTGAGCTGTTCACCGATTGCTTTTATTCTGATTTCATGTGTCGCTCTAGGAGACTCGCTCTCTCTTTCACTTGCGATCAGACTGTCATCAAAAGTCTTCTCTCTCCTTAGAGTGGGTAATTGACTGTCATCTTTTCTAAATCTTTCTGAATGTCTAAAGTTTCTGTTTAATAATGGCGTTTTCCACGCTTCACTTTGTTCGTTAGTCTTAGATGTTTTCGCTCTGCATCCGCTGACTCTATCAGTTCTTGTTTTTCTATAGTCTTGTCTGTTTTGCAATAATCGTTCTTCTCTTTTCAATGACGCTGTGCTCTGGATCATGTCTGTGTTATCAGGATACTTAAAATGTGGCTCTTTGTCTTTGTAAGGTGACTTGTATCGCCTCTCAAAAGATTGATTATCTTGCAGCTCCAGTGATTTGTATTCTGTATAGTTGGTTCTGTAGGCAATTTTTCCATTATCATGGCCGTTTAGTTTTTTGGTTTCATTTCTGGTTTTGAATAGTCTTAACTTTCTATGGGCTTCTGGTCTCGCGTTCCCTTCGCTGGAATCTGGCGATGAACCCTCAAATTGCTGAAACCAAAGAATTAATAAATTTAATAAACATTTAAAATCAGCTCTTACTCCTATTTTTGTTGGTGTGGTCTTAGATATTATACTTACATCGTTATTGGGAGGCGGGGGTGCTCGGTACTTCTTTCTAAGATGCTTGTTATTTGTTCTCGATTTCTGTTCTTCTTCTATCCTTAAATCTGGTTCTGATCCAAACCTCTTGTTTATACTATCTGGAATTGAAAAAAATATTTTTAACGTATACGCTTTCCTTCACGAATACTTTATAAGTGGATAGAGCAGTTGACTTATGGAATTCTGGTTAAAATTTTAAATAAGAAACTGAACTGACTGAGATGAACTGGAGCCCTAAATGTTTTTGCGAGATGATTTGATAGTGAATGTTACTTACTCTCATTATGCCTTAGATCCAGATTGGTGTGCGAACGATGCAGAGGATCACGCTCTCTCGCTCGCATCTCGCCGCTATCACCAGGTGCACCAGCTGATCTGGACCGGTACACGTTTGAGTGCTGGAACATAGAAGTTTTTGGGTTATTTCAATTCTTTGAGTAGGTATAATGTCCAATACGGATGCTACGCTTTTCTACCATTATTAAGTATAATAAAAAAAATCTTACCACATGTCCGTTGGGCGTCCTGGTGACTTCGTGGTTAGAGCCTGGCCGTCGACCACTGATGGTACCACCGGAGTGCAAAATGGCGCCATTGTCGGTGCTGCGCAAGCGCGGTGACTCCGCCAGCGATGGCAGAACCTGAAATAAAGTGCAGATGGTTCGTAAGAACGGGCTCTTTACACCAAAACTGTCCGAAAGCTATGAAAATACTATGCTATACCCCATGAAAATACCTAGTATATAGCATTTGTTGGTAGAGACTGTTCAGTGTGTATAGTTTATTTATCTCCAAGACTCAGTGCTGCATGATTTAATAATAGGTAAAAGCCAAAAGTATGAAATATCAAATAGTATAGAAAAAATGGAATGGCAGTGGTATCTGATATATATCTGATGAAGTACCTTGGGTGCAAGACGCGGCGGCTCGTGCGGCAGCGTGTGCGCGCGGCGAGCCCGCTGCGGCCCCGCCGCGGCTGGCTGGCTACCCGCCTGGCCCATGCCGCGACCGCCTCACCCTGACTACTCTATCACCTTCATCTGAAAAGAAAAAAAACTTTACTTAGCATGGCGAGCATTTGTTAATTAGAGTAGTAAATCTGGTAACAGATTTTAGTCATGTCCAGGATTTTATTAAATTTCCATGCACGAATGCGATTCTAGCATACTTTCTTATTAAGAACTGCTAAGGAGTGGAACGCACTTTCTGCCTCAGTTTTACCCAGCAATAGTGATAATCTAAGTTTCTTCAAGGCAAATAAATAGGCACCAAATAGGGAAACGTGCTTCATTTTAGACCGTATCGTCACTTTTCATCAGGTGAGTTGCGTTGCCATCAAACCGGCCAAGGTTTACTCTATAAAAAAAATACATTCTTAAATGCTCAACCGCAAATTATTGCTCACAATCTTTATTCAACATTTCATTGATTTTAACAATCATGGCGCTGATGATGGATGAAACAAATCCAGCCATGCTGGAAATTTCAATTGATCTTCTGAAATCTTTCTAATAAGAACCCGAAGTGATTTCATTTTCTCTCACGTGTAATCCCAGGGGCGTAGACGCGTGAGGTCCAATAATTTACGTAATTTATGTCTCACAGAATGGAGCTTCAGATTTATGATAGAAAGCTACGCTTAAAAATGTAGAACGGATCAGCTACTTAGTTTGTTTTTGGGACAATAACCCTTTAGAGGTCAAGGTTAGTTGTTATTGATACTTAAATGTTGTTGGACTATTATTATTTTATTAAGCTTGTAAAGCAACCAACTTAATAATGGTCGTGTCATTTTGACGATAAATTGCTAATAAAGTAGGCTAATAAAACGGTACCGTAGGTTGTGGTTTATTAACAGAATACTTAACAGAATGTTAGCAGTCATTTTTCAATAGTACATTATTACAGTTCAAATTAATTATTATTAAATATAAAACAAACATATATGCGTATTCAATGTCATCTTGCTACGAAACTGGAGCCTAGTGTATGGCGACAGGCTCGCCCCCGTCACATTTGGGACTGAATATCGTCCGGCGAAATGTGGGTGTTACACACCTCTACCAGCTCCTTCGGGGGAAAGGCGTGACGATGTGTATGTAAATTAATTAAACTAATGTAGGTAATATTGCTATCTAAACTAAACCATGCGCCTCTAACGCCGCAGGCAACACCGAAATATTGAGATATTTGGGAAGCTCATAATGAAAATTAATTTGTAAACTAAGGGTTAATTCGGCAGGATCAAAATACTAGATGAAATACTAGGCTTAAGTGTCTTGTTATCTATTCTATAGTTTTCATGTCGTAGACGCACAAGTGGTCATCGACACAACTAAACCTAAATAATTGTTCAACATCATAATTATTATTGGTTTCCAACTGGTCTCAACTTTAACAGTACAGCAATAAACTCTCCTTCATAATGCTCCGACATTAAAGAGGCGTAAACCATAACAAAGTGAGCCTTCTCGGCTATTACTGTCCGTAACGAACGTACGAAAGTAAGAGGAGAAACTGTGCGACCTCATGTAAGCCTGTATTGTGGACACGATTAGAGGAATCGCAATGAAAATGAGAAAAACATCGACATACTCGTATATGTACTACGTACTAGATTTCATCATCCAAACATTGACTTTCTTCCACTGCACGGTACTGCAATCCGTACACCTTACAGTAGAGCGGCTTCGACACGCATGCAGTGTAATTGTGTATAGAGCGAGAAAACTGCGATCCAGCACTGCATGCTTTAAGTTTTGTTGGACGACATAATTAATATCTTAGCGCTGCAGCAAACCTGTGGTCACTCCACGCGAACAGGCCCATCATTAGGTTGCGTGACGTGTTTTGTTTGGAACAGTTTCTCTAGTACGTTGTACTTATATCTCAATGGAGAGAAATGAGCGGTTTGAGCGTCCCGTCGTGTGTCGTCCAGTCACAAGCGGATTTATTGCTGGTCAGGGTTGTCATTCTGTTTTATAATTTATGGTAATGACCATAGTAATGACTCCCAGTTAGCACACTTTGTATTGGTAAGTTCGTATACACAGAATGAAGCAAGCTCTGTGCAGTGTTACCGTGGTCTTGTCTTAACATAACATGTCGTAACGGCTTTCCTCCGAAGGGGGCTGGTAGAGGTGTAATACAACACTCACATTTCGCCAGACGATATTCAGTCACAAATGTGACAGGGGGCGAGCCTGTCGCCATACACCGGGCTCCGCAGTCATGTAGCAGATGTAGCAATACGCACATATGTTCACACAATGAACAAATTGGTGCGTGCCGTCGGCTGCGTTCGAACCCACTCCCTCTGGCTTGAGAGACAGGCCTTCTCCAACTATGCTATCATCGCTTATTTTGTCTTAACACCATCAATATAATGTGTAATGAAATATAATAATATAATGTAGGCAACTTTTTTCTTGTCGAAATTTTACGCTTTGATGTTAGTTTGTCAAACAGATTATTTCTGAAAAGCCTTTAGAACAATACCCACAGTATCCTTGGCATAGCACAGAACCAATCAGAATTATCTGGACACATTGCGCAGTAATTTGGTAAAAATGTTTTGCACGAAGCATTTGATGCGCGGGACCCCTACTTTTAATTTTTACCTTCATTCAGTTTTTTTTTCAAACACTATAAGCTTTTCAGGCTTTCAGTTGTCATATGCAAAATATACAGGCGACAGTTTGTTTGTGTGTGTGTTTCTTTGTTTGTTACTTCTTTGCGGTCAAGGATGGACGGATTTTAATAAAATATGGTATGGAGAACTTACACCCGGGATTAACATAAAGACTAAGTTAAGGCAGCCTAGTTGGGAGAAACCGCCTCTCAAACCATAGGGAGCGGGTTCGAACCCAGCCGACGGCACACACTAATTTGTTCATTGTGTGAACATATGAGCGCATTGTATGTCATCTGCTGCATGACTGGAGCCCGGTGTATGGTGACAGGCTCGCCCCCTGTCACATTTGGGACTGAATATCGCCCGGCGAAGTTTCGGTGTTGTATTACACCTCTGCCAGCCCCCTCGGGGGAAGGCGTGACGATATGACGATACTAATTTTAAACCGCGGGTGACGTCGTGGGGCTCAGCAAGTTCAAAATATAAGAATAGAAGGTAACTAAATGCAGATATGTCCGACACCCCTTACTGAAGGTGCATAGCAATCGCCAATTTCACCGCGCATGCGTTCACCCACTTTCTTTATGGTAATAGCACATCCATTCTGATCATCACGCGGAGAGGATGTGCTTTAAATATTCACTAGAGTGTTTATTTGCAATCTATAACGTTTGCATGTTACTTGTGTTTAGGCGTGTATTTGCAGGCTTGCTCCTAACGACCACCACCAAAACAGCTACCAGTATTGTTCGTTAGGACAAAGTTTTAATTTTTGGCCCAACTGCCGCCAGTGGGGCTCTTGGGTCACAAAAATAATTATTATTTTTAATGTCATTTAAATTAATGTAATTATATAGGTAAGCTGTGTTACAGTGTATTACCAAAAATTGGTTTTCCATGTTAGAGTTCTATTGGATTGAGTTTAGTTTTCACCATTGGTGGTAGTTTGGTGGTGGTCGTTGGCACGAAAAATATATTTTTGGCCTTTATGTGTATTGGGCTGCTGGCCTTCATAGTTTTAATTCGATGGGGGCTACCACAACACAGAATTCTTTAAAGTTCATACGTGTATCTTCGATACCCAATGGAATAAGGATATTTGACTTTGAACCAACCATTAATCTTTGTCCTCATTTTTTTTTATCTTACTCTCTATTATATTCAAGTGTATATGTATAGAGCAAGAGAAATGGTAAGTTGTAAGTAAGAAAGAATGATCCAAGATAACTGGAGTTTAAATAACGCATACAAAAACTAGCCCTATGAAACAAAACCTTGCACACACAACTAAAGCTAAAGCTTTCCATCTGACTTGACCTTGGTCAAGTGAACAAGACCAGTGAAGACGCATATAAAAAAGCAATTAAAGTAGGTAGTATGTTTGAAGGTAGCCTACATTCGAAGAATCAGTTAAACGATGCATATGGAAAGATATGAAAAGCATTTCCGACTTTAGAAAGGTCAAAACCTAGTAGAACAGTGAAAGCGAACCCTACAAGCCGAATTCCATCAGTTTCCAGTTTGGAACCTTTTAACCCAGTGAGGAACCAGTTGTCCTAACCTTCATGGGTCGGCCCATCGTTTAGGCAAACAGGGCCTATTAGCATGCGTTGGCCCTGTGACATACAAAACAGATACATCTGCTCATTAGATGGATCTAGTCGACGTTAGCGGTGATTTTGGTATATATTAACAATTGAAATGGATATCAAGTGAACAGGGCCTCGATTCTGATAACCGATTTTTTTTTATTGTTAATGAATTGTTCATTTTTGACACTTCTGGCATACAAAAAGTGTAAATTTGAGGCAATTCATAAACAAAAAAAAAACTGTTATTGTTAGTAGAATTCGGGGACGATGGGAGAAAAATATAGTCTCGTTTGAAAATGCTGATGTTTTCAAAAATGCATAATTTGCTCCATTTTTAAAGGGCTCTATGTGTACTCCACAAAGTATTGGTATTTTACACCGCGTTCGCAGATCATTTTCAGAATCTGCTGGCTTATAAAACCCTATAACCCTGTATAACCAATGCTAATCAGACTGTCTGATAAATTCTTTTATCGTCAATTTCCAAAAACAGACTTTCTAGTTTCTGTGGCATTAATTGCTCGTTTGTTTTGTAGTAAACATTAAAATGCGGCTTTCTCATTAGATAAAGACTAGTATCACTAAAACAATGAGTGTAATCATTGCTGTGCCCGATCTCAAATGAAATGTCATTTTGAGAGCATACGCTCTGATTGCTGCTGATGGACGAGTTGATACTATTCGTTAGAGCCACGCATGCGAACGGAGTTTTTGTCAGCGAAAATTTGTGGACGATTTTGAAACCATTCCTTTTACTTGGTTTTACTCCCGTAGATTGCAATGGTCCGCTAACTAAAAATGCTTTTTAATTTTCCTCTGGAAATAAATTATACAAATAATTTTATAAAACTCTGGGTGTGATAAAAGATTAGTTAAAATAACAATTTTGCTAAAGCTTTTAAACATTTGAGTACCTACCTACCTACTTGATTATGAATGCTTGCAATGTGTTCATCAAAAGTACCAGGGTATCATAGAATACAGGTGTCACTACGTCGTTGAAAGTTACATGTGTATGTGGTATACATGTGTGCGTGGCATGAACAGGTGCGCACGCGCACGAGAGCCGATCGCACGATTTTAAGTCGATTATTTCGTATTATCGCCAGCAAATGCGTTAGATCTTCAAGCTATTTGCGATGGATTTGAAAGCGATTTTGCGCAACTTTAATTGGCGGAAGTTGTTGGAATTCTGATGGAGAGATAGTTTTCATACATTTCATGCTCGTGTCTTTACTCATGTATTACTTTGTTTTATGAGCTTTCATGCAGTATTTCATAAATAAGTTTCTCTATAGAGCTGATGTTACAGATATGTCATTTGTAGTCCGAGTGATAATTGATAATACAATTAAAATCATAAACAGACCTACTGGTAGGAGTGCTGGAATGGGTACTAAAACCTCTGAATGAAAAATGGTTGTCTTTAATTTTGTGCATATTTCATTTGTTCTTTTCAGAAGGTACATGAAACTTGTACAGGTACAAGCAAAAATTATATTTTGAAGGTTTCGAATTTAACGCTCAGCTAAATACATTAACGAAACCGTACCATTAATGTTCTCTGATCAGAAAGATGACAAAGCTACAGTTTATTGTTGCTAAGTTCTTCTGGTACTACACCTTGGAGTTCAAAGTCTCCATTGATCCGCGACAGCGGTCGCGGTCGGATGCCTGACGCCGCTCTGTCTGCCTCGTTAGCCTAAACAGCCACCTACCACAGAATAGACAGCAGTCACGTCACTTGCTGCGGTTTTTTGCGCCAAATTAGGACGCAGTGAGCATTAAACAGGCGCGGTAACGCTCGGTGGTCTTCGCTGGGAACCAGCGGCGATGCGCGTGCTGAGAAGCCATTGAGATTCTAAGAAATCACAATCTGTCGACAAGTGACGTACTCACCTCTAGTAAGATCCAATAGTCAACTTTAGGTTCGTCGCATTCCCCATCTCCACCCACATATGATAGTCAAGTGAAATAATAGAAATGGAATAAGCTTACACTAAGAGGCAGTTGACAAAAATAATTTCCAACCAAGTTGATGAAAACATCCCCAAAAAATGCAAGAAAATTTAAAAACTACAACTAACACAGCTGCAGCTTCTTCATAATCAAAACTCCGCAAAAGTCGAAAGATTGTCTGCAATGCGTCAGTGAGTGGCGTCAACAGACGCGGAAATAATGTCATCGTGTCGTGTCAACGACACTTCTGGTAATGGGACATCCGTCACGGCGCTTAGTGGCCATCACCATGAGAATCAGAGAATGATTGGAGTAGGTAGGTTGCGGAAGGCAGTAACTGGACAAGACGAGTCGAGGATCGGCCTGAGTAATTTGAGTGAGAGATACCTTCTTTTATATCCTAGGAAATATTCCACAAAAGAATTCTGCCATCGAAAAGCCTGTAAGATTTCGTGATGTCTTTTAATTAACTAGTTCCTAAAAGCTCACCCAGGTTAAGAGACCTTAAATGTCTGGATGTGATCGGTAGTGACATTAAATGCCACTTCCAAATCCTATCCTATACTACTAATATTATAAACGCGAAAGTTTGTAAGAATGGATGGATGGATGGATGTTTGTTACTCTTTCACGTCAGAACGGCTGAACAGATCTGGATGAAATTTGGTACAGAGATATATTATAGTCTAGAATAGCACATAGAATACTTTTTAACCGCGGGTGAAACCGCAGGGCGCAGCTAGTACTAAATAGTTTGCATGACACTCGGGTCCCGCATGTTTATTTGTAGAGAAAGAAAACTTAAGACCTTGTCATGCATTCGGATGGCTTAAAATCACCCATGCTTGAAACTCACATCAGGGCAAACCATCAGCAAGCATTACAATCTATGGTAATCGTCAGATCAGCGAGATGTTCCCAAGATGGTGAGTGCGCGCGGAAGCACACTACACTGTGCGAATAATTTTCCGCGTCCGTGCGCCGGCGCAGCGCGGTGCGCGGCGGCTGCGCAGGTAACTGTTTAACGGGTAACGATTTAATGATCGCCACCGGCGCGGGCGCAGACGCCGAGAGGATACAAAGCCAGCATTAAATAAGTGCAAATTATTGGCTGAACTGAATCAAATCACCTAATAATTCATATTTGAAATGGGGGTGATTAGTCAAACACTGACATAACACTTCCCAGTGTCAAGGTGTTGGCAGAGGAAGCATCCGATCCATCTTCTGTGTTGAAATACGACTCGAGCCTCACACGTTGGCATATCTGTTAAATCACTTAAAATTCTGATGGTGTTCTATTTATACTCGTGTATCAATTTCAATATGTGAAAATTTTCCCAGACAACAAAGTTCCGTAACAAGTAACATTATTAAAAGAAACAAAAAACTTGGCTGCAAAATGTTGTACCCTATGTTACTTCCACCATCAAGACGATTCAAATGACACCACACGTGTGTCAAAGAAACCTCATAGATACATACGTACACTTGAAAAACATAACCCTCCTTCTTGCGCAGTTGGGTAAAACGATAAGTGGTAAAGTTGACTTCATTATCAATTACTATTAGGATTTATTGGATCCAAACGTTTCTTCCTAACGTTTGTTACGTTAGTAGGATTTACAGATATTACCTATCAAGACATTAAATATTTCGATGTCGTAAAATTACGTCGCAAATCTAAGTAGAAAATCCAGCTCGTGTAATTTCCATCTTCTGCATTAATTGAACTTTCCTTCGATGACGATGTAACTTTCTGATGACCTCTCTCATGCCCGCCGCTCTTTGTTCCCGTAACGTGAAACCTATCTCTTTGATAATAATATGAATAACATGAAATATTTTATAGTTTGTCCGCAACATTAGTAGACATTGGATGTAGGGATTGATAGTAAACTCAATTGGAAAGCACACATAGATATTCTCAGCAAACGAGTACATTCTTCTGCATATGCGCTATTTAAACTATCTCTAATAATAAATAAAGAATTCCTGATAACGGCATACTACGGTATGGTCGTATCAGCTCTTAGCTATGGCATTATATTCTGGGGAAACTCCACTGATAGAGAAATTGTTTTCAAAGCCCAAAAACGATGCATTAGAGCTATGTTTCACTTAAAAAAGACAGATAGCTGTCAGCCTTATTTTCTAAAATATAAGATGTTAACTCTACCATGTCTATTTATACTCGAAATTGCAACATATGTAAAAGCAAATCCAGACTTATTTACACGGCTGGCAGATGTAAATATACGTAATAGACGGGATAATACTAGACAATGTGTACGAAAATCTAAAACGGCACTTATGGCCAAAAGTGTATTTTGTATGGCCCCCATAATTTTTAATAAAATACCACGACCGATTAGGGAATTAAATAGTGTTATGTTTAAAAAGAAATTGAAAATATTATTACTTGACAAGTGTTACTACACAATTACTGACTTTTTAGATGACAGGAAATTTGATGCATTATGTTCAACTTGACTTTTGTAAAATACTTTGACATGAAATACCTTTAACTAAATTATTCATTATTATTATATTCATTAGCTCTGACATTTTAAATTATTATTTGTATGCCGCACCAGGCCAGGACATGTGTACTACCATATTTTAAGATCTATAAGCTATCCTGTATGTTGTATCCTAAACCATGTTCTCACAAATAAATGAATCTTGAATCTTGAATCTTGAATCTTGAAGGGATGGAGACGATGGAGGGGAGGGGTTTTTATCCAGAAAACAGACAAGATAAAAATGCCTATGGGGAAAAGAGGTTTCGTATAGAGGTATCTATTGCGATTTTTCACCAGCATGTCTGGAACTATTTTGATGCAAGTTAATCGTGTTTGATAGCAGGTTTTTTATGGTGATGCCGTACTAGTTTTCTGCTACACAAAATCTCTGGAATAGATGCATCAGCCTTAAGCTCCTAGAGGAAAAACAATACGACCGGATCTTTAGGCTTAGGAATTATATTTCAAGACGTCATTTGAGCACATAAATGTTGGAATAGCTGCTAAAAGTATTCGTTAACTGCAGTTTATTTAAGTTGTCGTCGTCGCAGTTTCCGAACAGATAGCGTAACTACACATAAATGCAATCTGCATAGCCTCTTGTCGGGTAATATTATGTAAATATAATTGCCATAAGCCGGGACGCTGCACTGATAGTCCATGGAAACCGTATACAAATGCACTATGAATAAATTAATACCTAATTTGTAACAGTAACTGAGTAATAATAAAGCTGAACACTTATAGAGGAGTTGAGTGTGTGGTCTGGGATGCCGCCTGACATTTACATACTTTATATCTGAAGGGTGTTTTAGAAAAAAATATAAGTACATGTTCAAAGATATAGCCCATTAGATAGCATATATCAAGTTTCATGAAAATCAGATAAAGAGTTTAAAAAAATTAAACAAAAAATAATACTCAAGTCCACTTGCACTAAATAAAATAATTGCCTAAGTCCTTGGTTAGCTAGTTTAATTTACTCCTAGCTAGCTAACCTAATTTTTTTACACAAACCTTAGCCATTCCTCAGGAGAATCTTAAGTTTATGTCCCCGATAAGCAAATATTTCGCTTGGAGTAGTTTAAAAGTAGTTAAGGGACTTGTGCAATTCTCATATTTAAATGGCCATTAGTGTCTTTGTATCAAAGCTTTCAAAGCCTGTTGCGACTGTAATAGGCCTACCACACACACAGGCTTCACCACACTTTTAATAACTGCGCAGGAACACCGCGCGTGTTCCTGCGCAGTTTCCGTGGTTTTAACTGTACACCGCGCCAACTCTTACTTGCGCGGTCGTATCGTTACCACACGGCTCAGTAAAGTACGCGCAGGCCTCAGTTAGTACGCACAGTTAAAAGTGTGGTGAACCTTGTGTGTGTGGTAAGCCAATACAATACAAGGTTAAACAGTTGTGTGAGTTTAGAAAACTGTGTTATTCTGATAATTTTGCGGTAAAACACGAGTACATTAATGTTTTACATTTCATTTTATAAACATGTTATCAATTTTGAATTCCCATATTGAATTTTATAAAATGTAGCTACTTTGCAAATGCTAAGTTACTGTAAGTTAGATAATTTAAATTGTTTGATAGCTAGCTTGATAAAACCGTAAGCTACTGTTTCATGAAACAATCCCTTTCCCACATTAATTCTCAAATGCTATCAACTTCCCAACCTGCGAAGACCCATGAATATAAAGCAGCTGAGTAATTACATCCCCTAACAGTCGGCGACACCGACACTCAGACACCGACCGCGACACTCGCGACACGGACACCCGACACTCGCACCGGACATTTACTGACAGCAGCGCATGATTCACCGCGCCTTCCTCTCTTTATGAGGTTACCATGATCTTAAACAG
Organism: Peribatodes rhomboidaria; assembly: GCA_911728515.1. NCBI lineage: Eukaryota > Metazoa > Arthropoda > Insecta > Lepidoptera > Geometridae > Peribatodes > Peribatodes rhomboidaria. The sequence continues at coordinate 16,190,067 of OU452168.1, read as the reverse complement.
AATTAGGACTAACGCGAAAATGGATAAAGTTCCATCTTATAATTAGACTTGGTCTTCGCCGTTTTTGAAGACGAATTTAAGAAAAGCAATCGAGTAATTTCGATATCTCTAAAAAAACAGAGAGTGCACATTGACGTTCTCAGAGCGTAGAATAGTATCGTGCAGAGTTTTTAGTACCGTTCTTTAACTATAATTTAAGTTAAAAATTCTGGGTAGTTTGCACAAATAATTTTATTATTGTCAGTCGTACTTACCACCACGCAAATGAGTTACCACCCTTAATAATAAGTAAGCAATCTTTCTTTTAATTTTTTTACTCTATCGAAAAAGTCAAAACACTAAATAACGATTATTTATTCAATGTTTGTTAGTAAGAGGTTTTAAGACATTGTTTGGTGGTAATTTTTAAAATATAGTTAACACGTTGAATGCCAGCAGTTTTTTTAGTGTACCTTACTCAGTCTCGCCACCGTGGAACCGCTGGCGCCCCTGTCGATAAACTACCGAGATCTGATACAGGCTGATCGTTATTTATGGCCGCCAGTCCCTCCTCCCTTATAAATCATACGCGGTAATCTCCGGGATTAGGAGCCTGCAGACCGATTCAATTAACATTTTTGTGGGATAACTAGGCATAGGAGAAATGGGAGTAATTTGGTGCAATATATGAGGTTATCTACTTTGAGTCTAGTTGTTTGGTTTGAGACGCCGTACTCGTAAATCTTTGTTAGCCTTATTGATTTTAGATTCATAACTATACCTAGGTATTATAACTCCTAAGCGACGATAGTCTAGTTGGAGAAGGCTCGCCTCTCAAGCCGGACGAAGGCACGCATCATTTGTTCATGTGATCATAATTATTATAATTATGTGCGTATTTAATGTCATCTGGCACATAACTGGAGCCCGTTGTACTGCGACAAGCTCGCCCCCTGCCACATTTGGGACTGAATATTGTGTGGCGAAGTGTGGGGGTTATAATACACCTCTGCCAGCCTCTTTGGGATAAGGCGCGACGATATGTTATTAAAATATAACACATATCGTCCTATCATCATATCGTTGGATATGTTATTATAACTCCTAAATTTCAAATTCAAACTGATCAGAAATATGTGCGTACGGAGCGGGGCAGGACCAAGCGCAAAGCTAAAAAGCCTATTTCCATTACCTGTACGCAGGAACAGGGTAGTTTAATAAGATACAGGGAGTCAGGGTCCCTAAATCGGACGACCAAGTGGTTATGACCAGGAGGGAAAGAAGTGTGAAGTAGGGATGCTTCAGGCAGAGACACGATTCAAGATAGACTGGGCTCGAGAACTAGGTAATTAAAATGAATATGAAAAGTGTGTAATGTTTTATTTATTTCTATGGTGGAAGCAGGGTTCTTCCTGTAAAAGTAATATTATTATCAAAATGCTGATTTCCAACTATACCTACTTTAAGGCCTTACACACCTTTATTTATATAATTTCCAGCATCAATAGCCCTCAGCATCTTCACTCGCCCTTGTGACACACTGACACGACTCGTTTACATATTATATTTACACACGTCTGTTTGTCCACACGCACGTTTGTTCTCAAACAGCATTGCCGAGCTATTGATAAACATGGACGATTGTTTAATGTTGGTTTCTTTGTTAGAATCTAAACCGGTTGTTTGATCAGGATCGAACGAGATTGGGAATTGAGTTGTTTTTGGTAATATACGTTTTGAAAGGATATTGAGGGAGCGCCTGACAAGAAGCTCGGTGGTTGGACAACGTTGTTAGGCCTACTTGACGATACGGAGAAAGAAGATATACATTCTTGAACGCTGAGTTAGTTAGCTCAGTGCTAAAGTGTAATAAATGTCACTCTAATTTTGCATTAACTCAATTATGAGCTAACACAATTTTTTAACGAGCAGTTAACGCCGAGTTAAAAAGATAAGCCGAACTTCTGCAATAGGCCCTAATTAAACTTCTACTACGACTTCAGAGAAGTCGAAGTCGAGTCGTTGAAAGATCAGTTACGTAGTCTTCAGTTGTTTGTGTTAAAAACAACTTTCGATCGTAATTCGAACGCTTTCAATAGAAAGTCATAACTCGAGACAAGACAATGTTACTTGCAGTTCAAAGCTCTGATTCATTACAAAGCCAATAAGCTAACTCATAAAACCGCTGTTAAATTAACACAGTGTAAGTTTTCTTCGAGTAAAATAGCAAGTGAAACAACTTTCGTCAGCGGTCTTTCCATCCACAGATCATGTTCAGAAAGTACCTACTTACTTATTACGTACCTAGTTCTTAGTTTCTTTAACGACGCGGCATCGTGTAAATAACTGGCTATTTATAAGATGGAGTAATTTTGAGATATCCGTTGAAGAAATGTGCTAATAGGCTCGTCCGCTGATTTCAAATGCTTGGAATGATGGGCTCGTCCGTTTCGGTGATTAGATGAAATCGAAACTAGGCTTAGGTGTAATTAAAACGCCGTTATTTAATTAGACTAACGTTGTCGCAGTTTAAATTCTTAGGACCCACCACAGACTGACTTTTCTAGTCTAGTCATAGTTTAGACTAGACGTGACAAATTGACACTTTTAGTCTAGTCATAATCAGACTCTAAATCATGTAGCATGGTGTGCGTGATTAATGATTCCGTACTTTAGATTTGTTATATTTAAGGTGCTGCTGAATTTTTAAGCCAAGATTTTATAATCCCTGCAAATTTCAGAGTGAAAATGAATTATTTGTCTAAAGTGACAGCACTATCATACAATGAAAAAAGTATAGATAGTAAATTATAAATTCAAAAGTGAGTTTGATCTGTGGCACCACGGGTGGAACCGCGGGGCTCAACTAATCTGACTTCCGCCACAGGTCCTCGAAGCAGACATTCCATCAAAATGTCGCCAGCTTTAATAAAGCCCGCACGAAGCGCTTTCAAAACTCCTTCCTGATAAGAACTGCCAAGGAGTGGAACGCACTTCCTGCCTCGGTGTTCCCCAGCAATAGATACAACCTGGGTCTCTTCAAGACAAGAGTGAATTGAACCTCATGGGCAAGCGTGCTCCATCTTAGACCACGTTGTCACTTTCCATCAGGTGTGTTGTGGTCAAACGTGGGCCCATTCAATAATTAAAAAAAAAAAACTCCCTTAAATCACTCCATAGAGAAAAACGTAATTACTTTATGAATGGTATGTGATATAGGTACGAACATTTTAAACTGTCTCACGCCGCCAATTACGAAACAATCTGAACCACATGCATATTACCATCACGCTAGTCTAGGCAGCCGGCGGGCAGTGTGATTAACTCTTAATTATAGCTGTCAAAGCATGTTACACAACGTACGAGTAACAAATGGCCTCTCTTAAGGCCCACCTATTCCGAGCTGTGAGGTATTTGGTCTCCGTCTCTCTCAATCGAAAAGTCATAAGAGTGAGAGTGACCAAGATAACATTTCACGCGTTAGAATAGGGGGCCAGATTGAGAAGCGTGCCTGCAGTCATACTGGGCATTTTTGATTGACAGGATTGTACTGATATAGGCTTGTCAGTCAAAATGAATGTGGTTAAGTATAACACCACCAAATAGAGATGAGACTTACTGCTCTAAGTTGGTTAGTTAGAAAAAAGATTGCAACTCGTATGAATAAGATTTTGAGAATTAAAAAAATAAACTTGTATTCAACAACACTGTGGCTGAAGATGACAGTGAAAGCATTAGGGAGGATCACACTGGATGCGTTCTGCGTCTTGCGGTCCTGTTAAAGCTAACGCAACGCAGTCCGCATCATGTCATTGTGTGGTCATCATTTGGTGGTCGGGGCAACCGGTCAGTGATTTCTTCCGTGTCCGCACACGACCACCTGGCTAGTGAGTTTCTTACGATCTTTTGCAGGCTGCGTCCGCTTTGACCGGACCGCAGAACACAGAACGCATCCAGAGCGACAAATCCTTTAGCCAAATTTTAACCATGTGCAAGGAGGAAGTTATCTTCAAATATCAATACCCTCAATCCACTTCTAATGGTCAAATGCCCACAGTTAATCAAAGCAATTCACTGACAAATCGCCTCGCCCGATGATAGATCGTCGCTACATTCATTACGAATCTTACACAATACCAACAATAAACAAATTGCGTGCGCCTGCCTGCGCCTGCGCACGATTCGTTCTTCTGGCGATTAAACAAAATAGTTAACTGTACAATGTACCGTTTCTTAGTTTAATTGCAACGGGAATAAAGGTGCAATTATAGAGCGTGGGCCAATCTGTTGAAGGGACATTGTTGAATTATAATCTGAAGAATGAAGCTCACTGTAGCCCCAGTGGCATACTTATTGGGCCGACCGAAAACTGTCTTTCTGTCTTATAATTCTTTAACCGACTTCAAAAAGAAGGAGGTTCTCTAATTTGGTTGTATTTTTTTAATGTTTGTCACCGCATGAATTAATGAACCGAATTTGTTTTTTTTTTTTTAATTTAAATGAAGTCCTTACAGGTTGGTCCCTTTTTTTCATGAAATAAAATTGGGATGACGGTAAGTAGGTTTTTTTTTTTCAAAGATTTGCCAAGTCAACTTGTTTGACAAGTTTGTTTGTTTGAAAAGTGGTTTGACTCACATAGATATCTGCTGTACGGAATCATTTCCCACTTAAATCCTACCTTACTCAGTGTGTCTGTTTATTAGTTCTTCACGCTCAGATGGATGGACTGATTTTGATAAAACTCGGTATTAGGGTAGCTTATAATGTAAATTAATCTTACTAATATTATAAACGCAAAAATTTGTAAGAATGGATGGATGGATGGATGTTTGTTACTCTTTCACGCCAGAACGGCTGAACAGATCCGGATGAAATTTTGCACAGAGATAGATTATCTTATATCTTTAAATGAGCAATTCTTGTATATATATATATAATTGAAATCTCGGAATCGGCTCCAACGATTTTCATACAATTTAGTATGTAGGGGGTTTCGGGGGCGATAAATCGATCTAGCTAGGAATAATTTTTAAAAAATGTCATTTTATTCGTGTTTTATCGATAATCAACTTAAACATAAACTTGGAAGAAAAATAACAAAAATATGACTCTTCCTGACATCTATTGGCGAATAATAATACTATTTTTTGTGAGTTAGAACTAATTGCTTTAACGACACAACAGCAGATGGCGTTGTTAAGTAACACGAAGTCAATGAGTGTTTGCTTTGAGGTTAGACTAAAATCAATTGTTTATTTTCCAAAAAACACAATAAAAAAAAATACCGAGCAAAGCTCCAGACATCCGGACATCCAGGTACTAGTCTATAATAGCACATAGGATACTTTTAAACCGCGGGTGAAACCCCGGGGCGCAGCTTGTATAACATAAAACATATCATCACACCTTTCCCCCAAGGGGGCTGGCAGGGGGGTAATACAACACCCACACTTTACCGGACGATATTCAGCCGCAAGTCTGTCGCCATACACCATATGAATTAACATACAGGCTACTTTTGGGACATCGCGGTAAAGCAGCTAGAACTGCTATATTGCGTGATTCGACACGCTCTTGACTAATATAATTTTACAGTAATTCTACCCTAAAATATGATTTTTAGGTAAGTACACGGATTCAGCTCAGTTAAAAGGATCTAACGTATATTACTCAGTATCAGTTCGACCAAATATTTTGAGAATCAATTTCTTTGGCTGATCATGACCTCACGTATCGATGTTGTTACATTGTAAGATGATTGTAAGTCATTTCTTTTACATCCATAGTTCAGGCTGTCAGCTGTCAATCATCTTCAAGCCTTAAGGGACCTTCTCAAATCGATCTCCTTTTGTACAACGCGTGTCAGGCTGTGTATGAGTTTCGTGACACACAGGGAGTACGCCTGAGGCCAATTTGGTTAGACCGCGGAGTAGAATATCTATGGAGGAACGGCTGATTGCTGATCTATGGACGGGCGATAAGACTTCCAATGATTTTCCGCCAAGGATGCTGCGACATAGCTGAATGGACGATTCATTTTAGAGTATTTTTACCCGACTGCGCAAGAAAGAGGGATGTTTTTCGAGTATTTAGTTATGTATGTAAGTATGTATGTATGAGGTGTTTTTTGGCACGCCCTACAGCCTAAACAGTTTGATGGGTTTCGACATGTTAGGTGTTACTTGAATCGTCTTGATGGTGGAAGTGACATAGGGTACAACATTTTGCTGCCGGTTCTTCGTTTTTCTTTAGTAATGTTACTTGTCGTAACATTATTATAGAAAAACAAAGAACCGAATACATATTATGGATAATACCCTGAGATTTGTGACGTAAGGGACAGCACAAGCAGATAAATTTTGAGCTCTGTGAATATATACGCAAGTCGTACTGCGCTGACTCTGCAACATCTAAAAATGCCTTCTTTGCAGCCAATTCCGCTAACATTTAAGGGCTTGCTCCCAACGACCACCACCAAAACAGCCACCAGTGGTGGCCGTTAGGGCAAAGTTTTAATTTTTGTCCCAACTGCCGCCAGTCGGGCTCGTTGCGTCATAAAAAAGGGCTCTATTATTGCATTTACAATTTTGTGTTTTGAAGGAGCTATTTCTCTGTCAGTTTTCTCAGTGATCAGGCTATTAAGGCGCGGCCTTGGGCCGCCCAAGGAGCGGCGTGCGTTCCAAATAAAGGCCCATGCCGGGCCGAATTAGGCAACACATTCGAACACGAGCACAAATTGGTGCATTCTTGGATAAGTGGGCTCGCCGAGAGTTGCGCAGGATTGATAACATGCCTACCTATTATTTTCGTACCGTTATCATCTTGGGAAATGAGAGAGGAATGAACAACTCAAAGCTGCTTATAGCTTGGTTGTAAGCAAATAGGTAACGATAGTTGGGTCGGTATCATTTTAATGCAAACGCTTCTTGGCATTCAACTCTAAATTCTATTAAACTTATTAAATTATTATTATAATATATATTATTAAACTCTTTTAGCAAGTACGCGAAATTTTAGGTGTCTAAAGCAAATTGGTTTTTTTTAGTAAGTACCTACCCAATGTACTAAAATTATAGCACATTTTGGGATTGCTAGGTACTAAAACTATGTAAAACGGCTGAAACGGTGACACGTGGATGCGAAAGTCAGATGCTTGTTCAATAAGAAGTTCCTTAAGTTGCTGCCACACTAACGGGAAACGCCGTTAATTATCGTTAAAAAGTCGTGTCCACACCAACGTTATACGCGATAATTAACTGCGTTTTCCGTTAAACATTAGGAGAGGCCCATATGTCCTATTAGACATACCTGCATCAAACAGCCTGATAATTAGGTTCTAAAAAGTCCATTACTCCACATCGATATTTTATTCTACCTTGTAACGTGAAAATACTATTAAAAACTTACTTCTTAATGTATTAACCAGAAACTCGGACACCAACCTGTAACAAAATAAAATACCATGTTTAATTACGCGTTTAATTGTCAATTGAACGCGTGTCGAAACACATAATTCACACATTTGACATGTAATAGCACGTAGCGGCGGTTTTATTGAAATTCAATAAAACACCTTGAAGTTAATGGGACCAATAAAATATCACTAAGGAACCTTACCTTAAGAATATTCATGTGACTAAGTCGAAGGTTGGTCAATAATTAGAATGATCGTGAGAAAAACAATTAAGGAACTTAAACTTAATTAAAACATTTGTTTCCAAATTAAGGAAATAGCAACGAAAAGGTTTAAAAAGCGTACTAGTATTAAAGTAAATCTTAACAGTGTAATTTTTTTTAATTTACTTAAGTAGGTATTGATTAGTCTTTGTGTCTTTAAAAAATCTTTTTTTTCTTATGTCGCTTTACAAAAGTTTAACCCCCTTACGTTGTATACCCTCTGAATAGCCGACTGAGCGAACGTTTAAGAGCGAGGCGTCTATGCTTCAGCTCCGGCAAAAATTTTTCAAATTTCCTGCGTCTCTTACCTCTAGGCTGTCTACAGGTAGCATATCTCAACCGATTCTCGTAAAATGTTCGAAAAGGCTCAAAAATTAAAAATAGTTCTGACTGCCTCGGTGGCTCAGTTGGTAGTGAACCTGCCTTCTGAGCTTGGGGCGTGGGTTCGATTCCCACTTAGGGCAAACATTTATGTGATGAATATTTGTGTTTGTTCTATGTCTGGGTGTAAATATCTATTTATGTATGTATTTAAAAATATCTAAGTATGTATATCAGTCTCTGGCACCCATAGTACAAGCTTTGCTTAGTTTGGGGCCAGGCACTGTGTGTGGAAGTGTCCCGAATTTATTTATTATTATTTATTTATTTTTGTCTAGTCAGTTTTTTTTTTTACTTTTCAATACGGCAGTGATATGATTTGTTTACGTTTTTGCGAGATTTTAAGCAACGTACAGGTTTCAGTAGTTACTTCAACTAATCTATGACGCTCGCACCTGCGCTGTGTACGCGCTATCTCGTGGGAGATCGGGCATGTCTGCTCACTGCTCAATGCTCAATGCTTCATGCTCACTGCTGAATGGTCTAAGCTCACTGGAGAACACTTCAAAGCTCGATTGCGCTCAAGGTTAACGAAGGAATTCAATGAGTCGCGCTCGTAATTAGCACGCTGATAGCATCTCTGTAGGATGCTTTGATTTTGATCTGGGAATGATCAGCTATATGTAGAATTAAAAGTAGTATCGAGAAAAGTAACATTGTAAAAGAAATATAGAAAAAATTGTTGCTATTATTGTGTTTTAAAACCACATTTTTCATATAGTAAGAATACTTTAAAACAGAAATGTTCTGTTAACATTTTACTTGTTGTAATTGATCAAGTGAAATGAAGGCTTCAGTCTCCTGGTACCACTATATGCATTGAATGTATGTTTAAAAATTTGTCCATCGATATCTTTAATGCCGTTGATCCAATATATGAAGGTACATGAAATTTTACAGGTGGAAAACAGGTGGGTTTAAAGCGATGGCAGCCTAGTTGAGAGAAGGCCTGCCTCTCAAGCCAGAGGGAGCGGGTTCGAACTCAGCCGACGGCACGCACCAATTTGTTCATTGTGTGAACATAGGTGCGTATTGTGTGTCATCTGCTACATGACTGGAGCCCGGTGTATGACGACAGGCTCGCCCCCGGTCCATTTGCGACTGAATATCGTCCGGCGAAGTGTGGGTATTGTATTACACCTCTGCCAGCCCCCTCGGGGGAAAGGCGTGACGATATTTGAAATTTTAAAGGCAAATACACAATTTTAATACACTTTTAGGTTTTGAATATGAAATGAAATTTTACAAGAAATTTTACAGCCCAGTAGATAGTTTCAATACAATTTTAAATGTATTTACAATAATTTGTGAATAATTAACGACTCAAATTACAACGCCAATTTCCATAATACAATTTTAAAGTTTGAATATGAGACAATTCTGTTGAGATAATGTGGAGAAATGGGATGGTGAGATCTCATTTCTCTCATTCCTCATAACTCACTAAAATAACCAAACTCACGTACACACATTTATCATACAATTTCATAGTCATCCAACACACACTGCCACTACATGAACTCATAAATCTTCGCTACACTTACAACCTTACTCACACCACACTTAAACTACACCCTAAATAACTGAACACATCAATAATTGTAAACATTATAAAAATTACATATGTAATATGCAAATATCACAGTATCTGTTATTTCTAATACTCTTTGTTACGCACCTATTCAATCATAGAAATAGTACCTTTAAATTGTTATATGTACCTAGTTTTGGGAAGGCACTGGCTGCTTCAACACAGCTCACGCTACGGCAGCAGACAGGGTCCCAATTTAACACTGTGTAAATGTATTGAAACAAATAAATATTTTGTATTTTATTTTCATTTCGAGGCAACTAGTCTAGTCTAATCTTGAGCTAGCGGTGTTTTTACTCTACCCTACCTCAGCTTAGCAACAGGGCCAAATAATGGTAAATGTTTCCAACGTGGCTCACAAAACTGCCCGAATAATTAACAACTGACCAGCGACACCGTGGGAACTGCTATATACTTACTAGGTACCAGTTACCGGCGATCGCTGGACATTCTAAATTCCTATTCTGCCCTTTTGATATCAATAGGGGTACAATGATACCACTATATCACCATTATACTGTTTCTAAACTACTACTTCAGGGGACGGATGTAGGAAAGGGACAGGGGGTTCTTTCTGCATTCCTAAAGTTTTTTATTGACAAACAATTAACGTTATTAAAAGAAAAACAAAAACCCGGCTGGAAAATGTTGTACCTTATGTCAATTCCACTATCAAGACGACTCAAATGACTCCTCACATATCGAAATACATCAAGCTTTTAGGTTGTAGGGCGTGCGAAAGAATCTTCATACATACTCGTACATACATAGATACATACTTACACTCGAAAAACATAACCCGCCTTCTTGCGCAATCGGGTAAAAACGAATAAGTATTCAAAAAGCAAAGCTTCTAGGCTTCAAAAGTATAGGTGTAAAGTATGAACTTTAAAGTATACCTATACTTAAGCAAGTATTGTGCAAGTTTTATTGATGAAGTAATTTAGTACTAGCTGCGTTACCCACGACTTCTTTTGCGTTTATTCAGAAAATTGTATTCAAAGCCTTCCTCGTGATAAAATGTAACTAATTATCAAACTTCATCAAGATCCATTAAGCTGTTAAGCCGTAAAAAGCCTACAAACAGACAGACATACAGAGTTACTTTCGATTGTTTAATATTAGTAAAATTGATTACAAGTAATTTTTTTTCGGTTTAAAGTTTACGTTAAATTGAAGTGTTGTAGGTTTTAGAGATATTTTATAAATCATTTTTTTAAAAACGAGCTGAAAACTGTAGCAGACGTTATTAGAGCTTTGGAACTCAATACAGACTTATTTTTCGCGCCCCAGCGAATCCTAGCTACGGCTCTGTCTAAATAACTTGTCGTCTTTCGGAACTAGGTGTGGTCACTACCTGTCTAATACACGCCCATTATATTCATTAATCAAGTTTATTTATTACTATAATTATTGTATCGAATTACTAATTTAGGAAAATTGCAGGTTGATCTGTAATTACTAGTGGTAAGCGGGATGACTATTAGCTCTAGCTAGCTTATTTCTAGCTTAAAACTTTATTTTGTCTTAGCTTAAAGGTTAATTTTGTCTTGTTTTGATTTATCTTGATCTTATTTCTTTTTTGTAGTTTTAGAGTTGTATTTAGTAAAAAAGTAGTTTAGGAATTAAGTAAATAAATAAATAAACTTATTAATCGAATAATTTATTATTGAATTCGAATAATTTATTATTGGAATTCGTTCTAAATTAGAAAAGACGGTAAGTATTCATTTTACGAAATAAATAATTCCATATAGGTACATAAATCCTTAAATCGTTTCATCGCCACATGTTGTCATTGTCATAGTCACATTATAGGCAGTATAAATATTCGTATAGATGCCATTCCACAGAGTAAGTAACAGTTAATACGTACTCGTAAGTCTAGTCTATAGGGTGCGGCGCTGCTGTGGGTGTGGGCGCAAGGCCGGTCGATTCACTTGCCCGTGTGACCGTGCGCCCAACGTCGTCGGCAAGTGCGCCTGCGCATGTTTCCTTATAGAAACATTTGACTAACTCCGTCCAGGATGCTGGAATGTTTACTCCGCACTCATAATACTCAATAATTTATTGCTTTAAAGGTAAATCACATAAAATTGTATCACATAATGACCCTGATGGGATATGGCAACAATGTGCGGACTGGCTTTACTCTATTAAATATTTGTCAGATAAGAATTCGTCTAGAGTATGAAAATATTTTTTTATCAATCAAATCTTTTAGCGTTTTAATAAATTTGTATTAAATACTGTATTGTTAATTTGTTACATATTTTAATAGCCATTGGGTTTGGGCCGGAACCATGTGCTTTTAGTCTGGAAGTTGGTAAAATTGGTTATTATCAATAGATGAATGAGCGTTACTCATGTTGCAGGAGTAAACAACTCGAAAAACATGTAACTTCTACGAATGCGTATTGAGCCAGCGTAGTGAACAACGTCTTAATCACCCACGATTGAGGGAGGGTCTGTCACTGCAGTGGAATCTGTGATGATGATGCTCGATATTATTACATAAATGCCGTCACGCCTTTCCCCGAGCGGTCTAGCAGAGGTGTAATACAACACCCACACTTCGACGGACGATACTTAGTCCCAAATGTGACAGTGGCGAGACTGTCGCCATACACCGGGCTCCAGTCATGTAGCAGATGACTCGCCTCTAATACAGTAAAATTATCAATTTTAGGTGCTTGTGAATAAGCTTTGGATTAATTACAGAATACTCCCAATGGGATCAAAGTATTGCATCAAACTACATGTACAGTAAGTACGTGATAATTTGATTTTATAGCTTCCATATTACAAAACTGGCCAATGGTTCTCAAGCTAATGGCAACATGAGCTTGACCTTTGGCAGCAATGCGGACCTGCGCGGGCGCAGGTGCCGATACGCGTCGTGATCTGTTCGCGAAATACCATTATTGTTATAGCGTAGATTGCTGATAAACATCGAAAAACAAGCCATGGGCAGCAGAAACAATTAAGTTTATATATTAGAATCCGTGCCAAAGTTTGAAGCCGCACTGAGATCTGGCAGAGTTTGTTTGAATCATGTTGTCCAGCAGATACCATGCTAGACTGCAGACAGTGCTATGGACTGTCTGTTACAGCTACAGTTTACAGTTTATTTTACTATTGATATAACTGGACTGTTATTGATGGAGTGATGATGATAAGGTGATGACCACATTCATGAATTCCCTCCCCTTTCCCCATTTAAGAAACTTTAGCCGGAGTTTTGTAGAGGACACGAAAACTTACCGCCAAAAAAGTCATCCGCAGTTTCTACAACATGAAATAATACTGATTAAAAAAGTAATTATTTACTAAAAAAAAGTAATGTAAGTACGAGTACCTTAATATTTTAGAGTAAGTATTTCATTTTGTCCGTTGACTGACCGCCTCATTAGTATTATTCTAAATCTATTTATTTCAGGCATTTAGCTCTTATGCACAATTATCGATTATAAGAACACTAAAATAAAATACAGAAAACCAAATAAGAACACTGTCTTCTACTACAAATGTTCAGTAGCGGACATAAAGTTTGTCGTGAACTTCAAACCCATACCTCTTTGCTAATCTCATGGTATCTTACACAAAGGCATAATTGGTAACTACTTAGTTGTGGTTACAAATTACTGCACTGCTCGGGCACGTTTAACGTTCTATTTACACTGCCACTTAAACGAAGGACAGCTTTATTTCAACTGCACAGCCGTCTCAGCCGTCTCGGTGCAAAACATTAACTGAATAAACACATCAATCCACGTTAGCACACTAATTGTGACCCTTCGAGATAATTGCAGTTAAAAATACGAGGAAAGTAACAAAAATCACGAGCGAAGTCGGAGGTGTTTACGATGCGCCGCGGTAAAAATAGAGCAACCGAGCTAATGGCAGTGAAATGAGCGCAAATTTACTGTCTTAAGCTATGGACAGACTGTGTGCAACGCAATCTGCAGAGTATTTTTCTTCCATGCGTTTGGGCCGCACTTTACGTGGATTTTTGACTGCCTCGGTGGCTAAGTTGACATTTGTGTTTGGGCTATGTCTGGGTGTTAATATCTGTTTAAGTATGTATTTATAAATATATATTAGGTCCTTACGTATGAAATTAGCGTTTTGTCGTACTGATCAATTTGATCTGAAATATCTCCTCTTTGGTTAAGAATTCGAAATTCAAATTAATAAATTCATTTAGCTGGTTTTTTTTTCTTTGGAATACAGTCATTCATTTGTTATTTTCCTCATTATTTTTTCTCTGGCGTCGTTTAATACCGCGCAATGGAAAACATGAAATATCGGTATATTTACGAGTACGAGTTCTACCGTGGCACCAGTGCTGCAGAAACAGCTCGAAGAATTAATTATGTGTACGGCGCTGGTGTCGCTAAAGACAGCACGGTACGTTTTTGGTTTCAACGTTTTCGTTTTGGAAATTTCGACCTTAAGAACCAACCCCGTGGACGGCCGGAGATCAAAGTGAAAAACGAAGAATTAAAGGCCATTGTGGAAGCGGATCCATCACAAAGCACTTCAGAGATAGCAGCAGGCTTCGGGGTAAGTGACAAAACTGTAATCCACTTGAAGCAAATCGGGAAAGTAAAAAAACTCGAACTATGGGTACCTCATGAATTGAGTGAATCGAACTTGCAAACACGGGTCGCCTGCTGTGTTACTTTGCTCAACCGACACAATAATGAAGGGATTTTAAATCGAATCATTACTTGTGATGAAAAGTGGATATTGTACGATAATCGAAAGCGCTCATCGCAATGGCTGAACCCTGGAGACCCAGCCAAAACCTGCCCTAAACGAAAATTGACTCAGAAAAAGTTACTTGTAAGTGTTTGGTGGACTAGCGCCGGTGTCGTTCACTACAGCTTTCTTAAATCTGGCCAAACGATTACGGCAGATATCTATTGTCAGCAACTGCAAACCATGAAGGAAGAACTAGCTGTTAAACAACCGAGATTGGTCAATCGCTCTAGGCCACTGCTGCTTCACGACAACGCAAGACCACACACTGAACAACAAACAACCACTAAGTTAGCTGAGCTACAATTGGAATGTCTGCAACATTCACCGTACTCCCCGGGCCTTGCTCCAACAGATTACCATTTCTTCCGGAATTTGGACAACTTCTTACAAGGAAAAAAAATCCACTCCGATGCAGCAGTCCAAACCGCCTTCAAAGAGTTTATTGATTCTCGCCCCCATGGTTTTTATAGTAAAGGGATCAATGAACTACCCATAAGATGGCAAAAGTGCATAGATAACAACAGTGCATACTTTGATTAATTAAATATATTTTACAAAAAAAAATCGACTTTTTATTCCTCCCGTACAAAACGCCAATTTCATACGTAAGGACCTAATATTATGTATGCCTCTGGCTGTCTTAGTACAAGCTTTGCTTAGTTTGAGGTCAGACGACCTGTGAAAAAGGTCCCGAAATTATTTTTATTATTATTCGTAGATATCGTTCGTCAGTTTTTCAGATTATAGCGAGGCGCGTCGAAAATATCATCGTCTGAATTCCGGTGACCAGCTTAGACACAACTTAGGATTTAAGACCAGAAAGTTGAATTCTCATAATGTTGAGTTTGCAAAAAGTTGAATTTGCAGCATGAACATTTACAAAAGAAATTTACATTGTAATTTACATAAATACAGTAGGTTATGTTTCTCATTAGGTGTATTAGAAATTTTGTTGCAAAATAAATAAATGATATTGGATTTGGTTTTTATTTGATGTCCTGGCAGTAGTGTCTCTAAAGCATGTACAGTGTAATTATTCAGACAATCTGGCCACCTATTTTTGACGCGTGACATGTTTTTTGGTCACTCTCCCTACTATGACTTTTGCAACGAGAGAGACAATGACAAAAAATATCTCGACTTTCAAAAATAGCCCTGATGTTTACATTGCTCTGCAAAGTGCATAATTTTATTGCACCATGCTTAAACGCGGCTTTACACAGACTCGAAAGTAGAGCTGTTTGAGTAAAAAAATAATTACTTTGCATCTTTTTGCGCGGAGATATGTTTTGTAAATGCAGGAGAAGCGAGGAGGCGCGTATTATAGCGTCATTTTGTATGATAATTCGCGTGTTGACTGGTGATGATCTCGGGGAATGTCAGCGGTATTATGGCTCGATTGCACGTCATGCCTGTCAACGAGAGCTTGATTGTTTCAAGATTGAGACGTCATTAATGTTTTTGCGATTAATTTTTCAGACTGCTTGGGGAATTGCTTTATTTTTACCCGACTGCGCAAGAAGGAGGGTTATGTTTTTTGAGTGTATGGATGTATGTATGAATGTATGTATGGATGTGGGTATGTATGTATGTATGAGGTTTCTTTGGCACGCCCTACAGCATAAACAGCTTGATAGATTACGATAATATCATCTCACATATTATGTGAGATGTCATTTGAATCGTCTTGATAGTGGAAGTGTCATACATAGGGTACAATATTTTGCAGCCGGGTTTTTTGTGTTTCTTTTAATATTGTTACTTGTAAGTTGTGTTGCGTTGTGTTGGTTTGCGGTTGGATGCGATTACAATCGCGTGGACTTTATGGACTTATAGACAATTTGGGTTGGATGGGTTTGATGACAACCAAAGCTAGCCACTTGGCCTATTCGGGCATAAACGAGCTTGCTATTTTAAGTGCGATTTGTTTTTTTTTATGCCAATAGGTGGCAAATAAGCTAAAGGGCCCTGTAATACCAGGGGCTCTATTGACATCCCTTTTGAAGAACCCCATGTTGTAGTTACTCGGAAACACTGCATGCAGGATGGGAGCTCATTCCACAGATTGCAGGTGTGCGGCTAAAAGGAAAAGGATCGCTTAAAACGCATAGTGTGCGATTTCCACCGACACACACAGAAGAATTAAGAAGCTAACGACATATACAAAGTGTGCAATGTAGTAGCTTCTGATTTTTTTAAATCAAAATCAGGTTAGCTATTAACCGTGAAAATGCAACAACCAACAGACAGAGAGACAGAGTTACTTTCGCGATTATAATTATGAGTAGGTATGTATATGTACAACAAGAAACTACTGATTTTACAATTTCTCTTAACAAAATTGCATCGTGGTTTCATTGTTACTAAAAACCTATATAACACGTTTCTAGGTAAAATTTGTACCTAACTGGTATGTAAAATCTGTCTAATGAATATTTAAAGCTTGACAAGTTCCATAAATATTTAAGTCAAATAAACTTTACCGAATATTTGTAGATACTCAATTTAAATTGTAATAAAAGGAAAAGGAAACGGCCTTGTAGCATAGTATACCAAGAAAATATCAAAATGTTTGTTCTATTTAGGAGATATTAAATACTTAGGTAGACAACTGGCTATAACTTATTTATGGTGGAAATTGGAATATTAAATATCAATAGACTGGGGTAGACTTACTAATGCGAGAGTAGTCAGACACTATTACTAAAACAGACTCTTAATAAAATTCTAACCCTAACTAAAATTAACTGCGAAAGTGAGTTTGTTTGAGCGTTTGTTTATTTTAATTTTACGCCAACTACTGATCGTCATGAAATCATAAAATTATGAGTACAGAAATATATTTATATATATATATATAGCTGTCACCCCGCGACTTCGTTCGCGTTTTGAGCTATCCTATCTCTCAAGTTGGATCGAACTGCACATGGTGTGCGAATTTTATTATAATCGGTTAAGTGGTTTAGGAGTTCATTGAGGACAAACATTGTGACACGAGATTTATATTTATTAAGATAATATAAATACAGAAAGGACGAGTACCTTTCACCCCGATAAAAATTACGGTAGATTAGCTGCGCCCCGCGGTTTCACTCAGTTCAGTGAAACCGCGGGTAACACCTAAGTATTTAATAAGTAATATTTTAAAATAACTTGCAAGGTTAGAAAAGTTAATTCTATCTCTGCCACTATGTGTCTTGGAGTCTCGAACGACTCTCGAAAACGTGAGTAGCCACGGAATAATTACTCTGACTTTTGTCTTCTCCGTTCGAGTTAAAAATTTGAAAGATAGAAAGACAGTTATAGGACTAGGTTTTTGAAAAAACAAGGTTAAAACCGACTTCCCGATAAAATTCCTTCTTCTTCTTCTTCTTCCCGATTTCGATAAAATTTATATGGGACCACCTCTAAAGTATGATCTACCGAACAAAATAATAATAAAAAAAATCGATTCACAATTGGCGAAGTAATAGCGTAACATACCTACATACAAAAAAAAACATACAGTCGAACTGAAAACCTCCTCCTTTTTGGAAGTCGGTTAATAAGACAGAGTTACTGTTCCGGTATTATACTCCACGCTTATTAATAAGGGGGAATATGTTCATAAGTTAACTTCCTCACCATTGATTGAGGGCATTGAAGGGAGACAGCAGTTGTATTGCTATGCAATAGTACGTAAAATTATACGTATTACATAAAGAAAACGGCAAAAAGCATGAAATTGCTTATCATTATCTGTTTACCACACATGCCACTTGCCGTGCGATCAGCCGCCGTTTATGGCGTAAAACGCGGAATTTAATTATCTTCGAACTTAATTAGTTTTGCGATCATCACGTAATAGTTTAATCAATGCCAGTAATAAGTACTTTTGAATAAAAGCAGAGTAAAAAAGAGTAGAGAGAGAGAGAGAGTGTAAAGAGTTTTAGTATTGTATCGAAGGTAGGTCTTGTGTGATTGTATGTGATTAAAAAAAAGAAAAGAGAAATATACTTGTCAGTATTATAGGAACATTAAAAATACTTATTGAACCTAAACTAATCAATAGAAGAGTCGATCGTAGTCACTTATCGCCTCTAGTGATTTCTTTTAGGCAACCTTTGGACAATATTGAAAGAAGTTGAAAATACGATCATTATGCGCTAAAAAATGTTATTAAAAACAATCAGATTAAAAAAAAAACATTTGAGCAGTTGTTTACTTTTTGTACTACTAAGTACAAAAAAGTATCCAAAACGAAGTGTCAAAAGTTCCAAAGTGCCAAAAAGTACATTCTTTTAATTAAGTTTAAAGTTCAATTTGCTGACCGTTGAATTATAAATGTGAGTGTAAATACGGTAAAGGTGGTGTTATTACATCAGCGTGGAAACATCGCAAATTGACGTTATGCAACTCACCGCTTTCAGTTATTATGCAGTTTTGGTCAAAAAACATATTTGTTCACTATAATTAACTGGACGCAAGCTCGTGTTTGTGTATTGCCGAAACAGGAAAATGAATGTGTACATTATTTAAATTCTCATCTAACTACTCGTATATAAGAAGGTATTTCTTCTGAATAGTAAAAAACCGGAATGTAAATTTTTCATATTTTATTTCGAAAAAGAAGTTGAATAGATCTTCCCCTCAGTTTCTTGTTTGTTCTTCTGGTTAGTGGCTCTTTTTCCGAGTAAGAATCAATTTGTCTGGTAGAGTCAACTTTCTTAAGTAAGTGAATCTTCGATTTCCAATTGAATAAAGACATTTGATTTGATTTGAATAAGTAGTAAAAGTACCTATACATGATTTACTTCTATAATGATGCCAATTTTGTATCAAGTCAAAAACCCTTGTATATCTTGTTACTCTAATTAGATGCTTAGGGTAAACTTTCGAAACTTTAAAAATAATATTAAACTGTATCAGCTGAAAAAAAAAACTGCTATTTTGCTATGTATGCGTGGTAAAAGCCTTTCCTGACTACAGATATAAAGACCTATCTGGGGTGGGTGGGGTATGTGTCTTCCCTGGCTACAGGTATGAAGACCCACTGGGGTGGGTGGGGTATGTGCCTTCCCTGGCTACAGATATGAAGACCCAACTGGGGTGGTTGGGGTATGTGCTTTCCCTGGCTACAGATATGAGGACCCAACTGGGGTGGGTGGGGTATGTGCTTTCCCTGGCTACAGATATGAGGACCCAACTGGGGTGGATGGGATATGTGCCTTCCCTGGCTTCAGATATGAAGACCCATTATGGAGTGCACTCCTGCAAAATTCGTGATAGCTGAAAGCGCTGAAGCTAAGTGAATATGTATGAGTCTTATAGTCAAGGTTTTAAGAGCACCTGAAAAATTCTGACATACTCATACCATACCGCACATTATTTTGTAAAGTTTACGATAATGATTGAGTAGGTAATCAACTACGCGCATTTATTTATAAAACGATGACATGACACAGATATCGAAGAGCCATCAAAAATACCGGTCAGAGTCCTGAATAGCATTGTAAACACTCGATACTGACATAACGTAAAGATGGACAAGTAATTATTGAGACTTACGTAATGGCAAGCCGGTTTACAATGATAAAGCTGTGCTGTAAGTGGCGTGTCATCGCATTTTTGAGGTGCGCCGATATCGCCCGGAGATAGCTTTCACTCGGCGCAGGTGTGTGTACGTCTTTGTGTTGATACCGCACTAGGATTAAAATCTGCGACCATCAGTACCCATACAGGGGTACTGGTAATCATTCAGCATCCTTTTAAGGGCATATTATGTACATCAAAATAAACATCGTTTATTCTACGACTTTTAAAATTGGTATTAAGTTTCTTACATACAACATTAAAAAAAATTGACCTATGTAAAAAGAGCGCGCGCACTTTAAGGCGCGTATGGACAAGCCGACAAGCAGGCGGCGGCTCGGATGCTATAAAGAGTTATGAAGTGTTAGAGAGATCCACAAATAAAATAAAAAATTAAGAAATTTGTTGAGTTTTGGGAAAAGCTGTAGAACAAAAGTTGTTTGTTTTGATGAACATAATGTGCTTTTAAAAGGATGCTAATTGATTACCAGTAACCCTGTATAACCAGCGCTATAAAAACCTGCATGATGTTGCCTATGTATTCTGCCAACAAAACTATCAAGTAACGACTCAAGATTAGATACTTCTTTCTTATTCTTTACTCTCATATCCATCTCAATGGTTTCGAAGATAATTTATCTATGATGACGATTTTCGAAATAATTTTACAATTTTAATTTTTAAAACAATATTTTACAATATTTTTATTAAAATTTTCATATTCAACTACATATAATTGGTACCTACCTATACATTTTATTCCTAAAATACCAAAATTTCTGCCGGGAGCAGGGCACAAGTATTCTCTTAGAATTATCTCGGAAATCGATAATAACACAAGAACTGCAACAAGGACCCTTTTACCCTCTCTGTTCGCGGTGAAACCGTAAAAACACTACGCTCAAAGACTAGTAGAGGAGAAAAGACAAAATATAGACTGCGAAATTGAGAATTGAGGCTGCAATGAACTTGGTCACAACTCTTATCTTCAGAATCTTCAACATATTTTGTTCATTTCTGAATATTGCCATGTCGGTGGCCTTTGGGCCTAGCATCAGGGCCTAAGCAGTATAAAGCTGATTTCACACCAAGCAACGCGGCGAATCACTGTAATGTAACAGTACTACTCGTATATAGATAGAGATGCAATTTACAGATTACAGACAGATACAGTGAGATATATACAACATTTCCGAATGTCATTACCGTGTAACACTGCGTCGCTGTGGAAAAGGTGTAAAAGTTTTTCGCGGAGTCTACCACAAAGCGACCTAACGCGTTTACACCCTGATGAGTCAGTATCTTCCGTTCTGTGGCGGGGAATCTCTGCGGTGTGTGGACATTCGTCTTGCGGTCTGTCCACTTTCTTGTACACACGATGAATATTTAGGAACGAAAATGAAAGTATTTCTATTTAAAAATAAAGAAATTGTACCGGAAGCGTACCGTATCATATCCTCCTATCTAGAATTTTGTTTAGAGTTTACCTGTTGTTTCCAAATGATCTCGATATGATGAAACTATATTTGAGAAGACATATTGTCTAAATTAAAGTTAGGTAGGCAAGTACAGATACACCAAATTGAACATTTATTCTTTACTAGTAGTTGCTCCCCGCGGTTAAAAAGTATCTTATGTGTGCTATTCTAGATTGTAATCTATCTCTGTGCCAAATTTCATCCAGATCTTTTCAGCCGTTCTGGCGTGAAAGAGTAAAAAACATCCATCCATCCATCCATCAATCCATTCTTACAAACTTTCGCGTTTATAGTAGGATTTAGTGCTATAAAAACATTTTTTTTCATGACGTCAGCCAATCGAATCCTTTTCGATCAAGTCGAGAGAATTGAATCGAAATTTTAACAAGAATTAATACTCTTGACACAAACCGTTCTACGAAACTCATGTATGTGTAGAATGTTGTAAAGTTTCTAAGCGTTTCATTAAAGCTTACACTGTAGATAATTTAATACGATAATTCTTTCAAAATAATCAGACATTAATAATAAATGTTACTTCACTGCAGATGCTTATCGTTTAGATTAGTGTTAAGTTCTCATTAGTTCAGTAATCCGCGCACCTGTACCGTGTTGCAATGACAGACGGACAGACCGGCTGTAGACACAGATCACATAACAGTCGCCCGCGGATCTGAATGCTTAGATCCTGTTATTGACCAGCGTAACAAGAGCTTTGTGAAATATTTTGATGGTAAACAAAGTGATTTTGTTTTAGTTTTGCTTTTGAGATAAGCTGTAATGTTTTGCAAAGTTTTTTTCAACCTCTGACGCAAAAACGTGTCTGTGTATGTGTGTGTTTGTGTGCGTGCGCTTGTATGTTTGTGGCATCGTAGCTTACGAAAGGATGAACCGATTTTGATCCTGTTCTATTTTTTTGTTTGAAAGGTGAATTAGTAGGGAGTGTCCTTAGCTATGTTTGATAAAAAACGGTGAGGATAAAAATCGGTGTCTATGGTTTTTTAAATTTTAAGTTTATACTTGTTAGTTTGGAGAATCCAACAAGTGTTGGCCTTACGTAACAGTTATTTTTGCGCTAGGTCTAGCTTTTCTTAATATTTGATACTTCATTTACGTCTATGTAGCTGTAACGTTAGTTTATTTACTCTTTGTGTTACTCACGATTGGTTTCTGCCGAGAGTAGCCTAATGTAAAATGGTTGATAACGTTTTTTTGACGTGACAACGTCTTATTATTCGATAGAGCCGACTGCACGCACGAAAAAATGCGGCGTTACCTCGCTCTGAGGCGTTCCATGTAAGGCTTGAAGTGCAAGCGAGAGCGCGGAACGAGCGACAAAGAAGCACAATCGGCCTTTGCGTTCGGCAGCGTTCGACATCCGTCTCTCTCCTACTTGAGAGAGCACGTTGTCACGTTCAACTATCGTCAGTAAACCGACTTTACAGACAACCAATTTTTTTCTGAAAGTCAACTCTATTTGTTCCAAAGTTTGGCAATAATTAAGCTGTCTGTAAAAACATACAGCTGGGTTGGTCTCTAAGTCTATTTATTACACTTTATAGGCAGTGGATGTCGCCTGAAGCTCAGCTTATGGTGGTGGTTCGGTAAGGCATTGCAAGGCATGTGAGTCTGTTAGCCGAGTGGACCAGTCACGACAATTTGGCCAAGGTGATCCGCTACGGTCGACCATATGCTCGTGATGATACCGTTTTCATTCAATGCACGGT
Organism: Peribatodes rhomboidaria; assembly: GCA_911728515.1. Classification (NCBI taxonomy): domain Eukaryota; kingdom Metazoa; phylum Arthropoda; class Insecta; order Lepidoptera; family Geometridae; genus Peribatodes; species Peribatodes rhomboidaria. Next base: position 16,166,896 of record OU452168.1, on the reverse strand, counting down.
TCTTGGAACCAATTTGTAGTTATGTTTTTCTGGAGGTTAAAAAAACTTTAATAGATATGTTTGTTCGTAATTTTCAGGCTGTACTGTTCTAACTAAGTTGGGCTAGAAAAGGGATAAGCGCGCCGAAATGCCTTTCTGAAGGTTTGCCACTTCGTCTAGAAGAAGACGTCGAGCGAAGAGAGCAAGTAAAGATACTGACGAGCCTTTAAAGTTACCTACAGAGTGACAAAGTGCAATTTTCATTTTTTTATGACTTTTGCACTTCTCTAATTATTCTTAAATAACCAAGAATTTCCCTTGTATTATGGATTCATTTTAAAATTAATGATGTAGACAACCTCCCTATGTAAAGGGATTTTTGATTTGCTTTGTCTATCTATTGAATAAATCAGTCAAAAGTGACCCCTTACAAATGAGGATATTTTTCATAGCTCTATTTTTGCTTAGGGACGTTTTTTAAAAAACCAAGAACATAGGGGCGGAGATATTGTTCATTTAATTGTACTCGTACATGCAAAATTTATAATCAAATTTTGCATCTGACAAATGGTTTCCAAGAAATTTGACAAGCGCGTTTGTATTTGAATTTCAGAGCGTCGCGGAACTCTTAAGCTTCGATTGACGTCACGACGTGTTGCTAAATGCTATAATACCTGGCGGAGTATATTATTGTACTATGCGTCGAGCCTAGATGTCACTACACTGACAAGAGCTCCGTTTTTTAATCCTGGTTGATTAAATTGAAGAGCGTTACTATTGTGTCAGATTTGTAATTTCTAGAATTCGTAATGTGTGACTGCAACGTTGTTTAATTTTACAAAAGAGTTGGAACTTGACTCAGCCGTGGGAACTGAACGCGCTTCCGTAAGCAAAAACTTCCACAATATGAGCTTTTTACAAAATAACCTACAGAGACTCGAATGAAACTCGAACGAAAAAAAAAAAAAAAAACCTGGCTGCAAAATGCTGTACCCTGTGTCACTTCCACTATTAAGACGATTCAAATGACACCTCACATATCTAAATCCATGAAGCTGTTTAGGCTGTAGGGCGTGCCAAAGAAACCTTATACATTGTACATACACTCCTTCTTGCGCAGTCAGGAAAAAACTCGGATTTGAATCTGTTATATTGATTTGAATATTAATAACTAGCTCCGCTTCTCAATTTCACTCGGGGTTCCACGGGAACCGTTTTTTTTGGGATGAAATGTGCCTTTCTGTACCCCTGACAACGTCTATGCAAAATTTCATGATGATCTAATTAGTAGTTTAGGCGTGATAGTGCAACAAACAAGCAAACGAGGAAACTCACTGTCGCATTTATAGCGACCGAGCGAGCGCTAGCGAGCATTAACGTGCAGCTTCGATAAAAAGGCTTTCATATGTCTATGGCTTTCAAATGACACCTCACATGTCGAAATACATTAAGCTGTTAAGGCTGTCGGCCTTGGCAAAGAAACCTCATACATAGTTACTCATAAGCATACACTCGAAAAACATAACCCTCCTTCTTGCGCTGTCGGGTAAAAAGTAAGTAAGTTTGTTTGTGGTGGCAATATTTGAATTAAGGAATTTACTATAGTTATTGATGATTTCGTATTTTATTCTTGTGATATTTAGCCGGAACTTTCAAGGGTGAAAAGAAACGATTCATCTGATGTCACCCGCATCATTCTACTATGAAAATAGTATGAGTAATTACTTTGCAACTTCAATAGCACATCTAATTCAAAATATCATATTATTACGGGACCATACAAATGCTTCTATTACTGAAAGGAGTTAAACGACGTCTGCGCGTGATTCGATTACACGCCGCCAATGCGCGTAGACCGGACGCTTGGGGTGACCACGTCTGTATTATTTATAGACCATAGTTTTGACCAAGCGAAAGCGTGGTCTTGCAGCCAACTAGCTTAATTCGCCGATCAATTAATAGCCTAGCCTCTTTACTAAACGGCGCCGCTCAACTATCTTCCTGATGGTTTTCAGCCATTTGATAAAACGACTAGGCAAAATGACTTGAATCGACAACGTTGACTACTAGCCTAGCCAGGTCATTTAAGTAGGGGAGGTTACGAGCGGTTTTAAAAAAAATAACCACGAAGGCAAAGGCGAGCTTTCTAACCTAACCAAACAAAGTTGGCTTTGCCCTGATAAAGGAGTCAGGCAGGCGAAGTTTGGGGTTATTATAATAATAATATCATGTCTATCAGAATTTCGGTTCGTTTCACCGATTCTCAGATTTTATTTTTATCACAATTAATTCAAAGCACAGTTCTTTGATCAACAAATAGTAATTTAACATAATAATAACCCAATTGTAAGAATGGGTTGAGCATCAGCCAGCCAGTTTATTAATGTTGTATTAGACGCTAGGGCTGAATATCATTTAGGAAGCTAGTTGAACGGCGCCGTTTATGTTTGAATGGCTAGGCTGTTAATTGAACCAGGACAAATTTTGTAAAGTATCATGCTACACAGCTACAGCTGCATGCAGCTGTGTAGCTATTCTGACTCCCAACACTTAGACATTATAATGAAATGTTGTTTGTAACTTTAAATGAAACATAAATCTTAAAACAGGTTCCTACCCGCAAATTTTTAACACTATTCCAAATGTGCTTTTTCTCATTGCGAAAATCCTTACATTTTGTAAACATATGTAGATAGTCATAGTACCTATTCTAGCGCACGCGGAAATGTGAGGAATCTCATGTTTTATGATCACGATGAGCAGTTCCGTAATGTTTCTTTTCATCGCGCGACAGTATGTAAATTATGCACGGGTAATTTCATGATTCTGTAATGTTGAGCTTTAGAAAGTGCAGCGCGGAGGTCACTGATGACTGCATATTATTATAAATGTAAGAACAACAATTACGATTTACCACGCATGCATATCTCTTCTCTAAATAGTATAAAACAAAGTCGCTTCCCGGATCTCTGTCTGTTTATCCGATAAAACTCCTCCTAAACAACGCAACGGAATTTAATGCTGTTTTTATGTTTTTTTTGGTATTTAATTATTTACTTTGATGATTTTATGATTCACGTTTTTATGGATGGTTTATAGGTACCGTGCAAAGCCGGGGCGGGTCGCTAGTACTACTAGTACATTATGTGGTCTCGCCTTAGAATTGATCGTTTCGAACATGTTTTAAAAGCCAAGTAAAACAAGTGTTAATTTCTATTTTTACACTAGAGAAAAAACAAACAGGGAGTTTACTTAGGAGTTTGTGTCGTCGTATTTTGTTTTCTGAATAGGTGATCACATTTCGTGGAGGATCATGTTTCACGTTTGTTAAGAATTAATCTAAAGTTAGGTTTTTTTTTAAGTCAGATATAATGGTCAGATATCTGAAATTCAAGAATGATTTCATTCATCGGCATATATTTTATCGTAACAGCTATCTAATCGGATACCTAACATCAACGTTGCATTTCTACGCGAGATTTTTCTAACAACGCTCGTGTACTTTATAATCTACATAAGTACTATCTAATAATTGTTTCCAACCAGCAGCAAAATTGTGAATGTAATTCTCATGTGCCTTCACACATTACCACCTCACGTCGTACCACGTCTCTACGGGGCATTAATTTAATAAGGTCACCTTATAATATTAACCGCGCCGCCGCCGGCGCCGACGCATTCGGCCGCCTCGCTACCAAAATGTCCCGATTGTAACACCACCGTTGATAATCGTGATTACTCGTCATTACCGTCATTTTACTTGAGATTTTAAGTCCCGTGATGTCGTGGTACATAGCTATTGTAGGTACATTCTTCGCCCCGCGGGATTCGGTTGCGTAATGCCTCCCGGAGTGCGGTGGGAAAAGATACGAGACGTTAGAAAAGTTGGAGTAATGCGTGTAATTCGGTGAGTTACTCGTGTTATAATTGAGTTTGGAGTGTGGATCCAATTGTGTAATAAGCTAGCGGTACGAGCTTAGATCATTTTATGGAAAGATTAAAGGGGCATGTAGACAGTAGAAGAATTAGCTAGCTCGTCAGTCGGTTTTATTCGAAAGAGTTCGCGACTACCTATTAATTCAATTTAGCTCAATTTATTACACTAGAGATGACTCAAGCTCCTTATTCAAATCTTCTTCAAATATTATTGTACCTTAGCTATGCAAATTAGATAAATCTCAGGTATAAAAACACTTAACTGTGTTTGTGGAAACATGAGTCCAAAATAAATAAACAGCGATACTACGCAGTTCGATGGTCTGGAAAAACAACATTCCAAGCCAAAATATAACTACAATAAGTATCAGTGGCAAACTCGTTTCATTTCGAACCGATAAACAAGCGGTCGAAGCCAAAATCTAAATAGACAAATAAAAAAAAAAACAAAAAAACTGTCGATGTCGAGAATCTGAAGATTGAATCTGTACAGTGAAGACTAGCTTAATTTTGGCTAAAGATTTTCTATAGCCATCGGAAATTTTCACACGTTCGAAAAAGCTAAAACCTAATACCTCATATTTTATCTAAAACGCTATCTGAGCCAATCTGCGGCGAGCGGCACGTCGTTAGATAGATCGCAATAAGCAATGCAAGTGCTCCGAACATCTGCGTAGTTTCACACGCTGCCGAGACCGTGCGTGGGCGAAACGCAACGCTTTGACGTATGCCCTTGTTATTTTATACATCAGCTAGGGACTTAGAGATAGATCATGGAAATATGCAGGAAAGGACGACCTCTGAGGACGCTGCCGCTCAGTTCGCGCACCTATCATTTATAATTTACAAGATATTTATTAGTCGATTGCTTTTTCCAATTAATGGCGGTGTCATAGATGAGGTTTTAATTGCGTTACAATATTAATAACAGTTAATTTGTGTTTTGAACTAAGTATGTAGGTTCAAAAGAAGTCTGGTTTAGCTCCAAATTAACGACGTAGTCTGTATCTTAGGCAAAGTATCAGGCGGTTATATTCTTGCATGGTAGCGAGTCTATTTTTCCAACTTAGATTATTTTTTCCATCAAGCTTTATAAACTTTAAAGAAAACTGTTCGACACACTTGCACCTTTGCTTTTAAAATAAATAACGACCTGATTTGATCGACGGACCTAATAATCTAATTAACATTTAAATTACATCGTCTGGCTTCTTGGTATCCGTCTTTCTCTGTATGTGCAGTATCCAATTACTCCAACCATACCACCAACAATAGGATAATTACAAACTTACAGCACTCATTTTGAGAGCTCATTACCTTTACTAGAAGCAACCAATTATTCCACACGCAGGCATGTCTGTCCGTGGGTGACATGCGACGCTACACGCATTGTCTACCTAATTACCGGCGCTACGGATTTAGACTCCTTTTTTATGTAATTATTTATGTAATTATAATTACGAATATACGAGAACTCTCGCGCATAATTGTAGCGTTTACAACAACAATGGGAATTTCACAACAAAAACGATAATTATTTTAAAATGTCACATTATTTTGTACAACTGTCGGAATGGCCGTCTACGGCGCTTTGTCTCGTGAGAATGCGTAAACAAGCGTTTTAATAAATCTACTTTTAATTTGTACTAAAATGCCGCTATGTTGAAATCGTAGGACTGCATTTCTGCAGGTCATTCTATTTGACTCTCATTAAAGAAATCCCTTCATGGTCAGAGTGATTATCTCGGCGGGATATAAAAATCATCTCACACATAATGCCTGCTCTATTTCTACGTCACATTGAAATAAAAATGACGGGTCTCGCGCCTAATTAAAAAGCTCTATAATTTTCCGATACAAAGACTTGGAATCGATTACTCATTCCCGTAACGACTTGCAATAATCCCGGCTTTAGAACAACTAAATCACGATTTGAGAGTTGAATACAACCTTACTGCTAGAAAATAGAGTTCGGTATCATACAGATTATTGTAAAAAAAATGTAAGCACACTAGTGACGAAGCAAGTAGGTGTGATTAAAAATCACATACAAAAAGGCTAAAGCTGAACTGAGCATAGAGCATTTGAATATAAACTGCTATTGATAAAATGTAAAAATAATAATCATGTAAAAAATAATAATAGCTATGTTGGTTCTGTACACACAATGGACCATGAGTGGACGATGAAAGTGTGGGAGAGCTATTAGTGATATGGTGCAATCAAGTGGAGTATTAGCGTACTAATGGCATGTCTACGGTTCTTTTTTAGACTATTTATTAAAGCGTAGAATTGAGTACAGATTTTAACTGCGCATGAGACTTAACTGAATTCAAGACAAAGAATAAATCTTATAACTTTTCAAGTAAATTATCAAACCTCACTAAAGATTAAACACGTCGAATAAACTCAAAAACTACTAGTCCGATTTCAAAAATACGTTAACCATTAGAAAGCAACATTATCCTTGAGTGACATAGGCTATACATCGCGAGCGAAGCCGCGGGCAAAATAGCTAGTATAAAATAAAACGGACAAACGTGAAAACTACACCATTTTAAAGTAAGACCGTTAGTTTACAAACTATCGATAGTCTTCATGAAATAGTCGAATTCCACCTGTCCTTGGCATCAATTCGCCATCACGACTGCTTCCTGAGAACCCGTCAGCCTCCTTCAGTCTTCAGCCGACCGTCAGCCGAGCCGTCAGCCACCAACTGGCAGTCAGCCTGGATTAGCATACATCAGTACGCGAAGCGGTATCTGACTCGTCAATCTGAGTCGAAGCTTTCCGGGAACTTTTCCTTTTGAAACCTGTGAGAAGGCATTGACAACGTTGCCGTCAAGCATTCATTTGATGGGAATTTCTAGGGAACGCGGATAACACATAAGTGATGCGTTGAATCATGTAGAAAACGTGACTTTCTAATGGAAGACTTACTAAAGAAAGATATGCGATAGATCGCCAACACTAGTCAACGCACCTACTTACTAATAAACGTATAGCTTCGGAAAAGTTAAATAGACAGTGTTTGCCTTTTTTGATCTAGTTAAAAATATTGTAAAACTATTACGAGGCTAGACAACGTTTATTAGTCCTCACTAATACTATTGGGTAATACAATTTGCTATTATCGCGCCTGGCAATAAACAGCGTCGAAACACACTTGACATTATAAGAAGTATATTCTGGTGATCTACTCCAAACAATGACAGAGGTGCAAACATATCAATTAAGAAGATTTACACTAACTTTAAGCTACTTTGACAGATTCCTGGAAACAAGGAAGTCAGCGCATTCTACTCCCTGCTCTGAGACCTCAGAACATTTGTTACGTCAGCTGTTTGGGCTATCACATCCTCGTCCGAAACCAGCCCATTCAATTCCTCTGATATTACTCGCAATAGTCATAAAGCATCCTGTAAGGTGGTACATTGAATGCGGTATCTGCTGCTGCGATCACGCGGCTAACCTTCGCTGTGTGATGAGACAGAGAAACAGCTTCTAACATTATTGAAACTTCGATATGTGGACGGCACGGAATGCCTGCGTATTCTTTCGTGCCTGAAGGTAAAGGCGTCTCAATCTCAACCTCGGGGCTCTGCGGTCCTAGTGTGAGATGTATCTTGGTAACTCTCACTCTTGGTCTTTTCAAACGAGAAAGACAATGGCCAAGATAATATCTCACGCGTAAGGATAGGGGGTCAGCGCCCCTGACCGCACACATCGCTGCACGTGTGATTGATCTGTGTGTGCTATCTGTAGAATTACGTCTAGATCTGTTTCTCTGTAAAGTGTCTGCTCGGACTGCGTGGTACGGCCGCGTGGCGCGGACCACACGGGCCTGGCCCAGAGCCTTGTCACGAACAATGGACACAATCTCACATCTCCTATATTGTCTACCAAACGCTCTAATAGCTAGCCCAGCGCACACCGAGCGTAGAAACAACCTGTGAGTGTCGAAGCCGACGCTGTATAACTTATTCCCATAGAGACCTGAATTTCAATCAATTTGTATATTTTCAAAAAAGATTTCTGAAATATTCAGCTCATTGAATTTAAGATATTTTTTCTAGAAGTTTTTATAGGAGCAATTAAGAAACTTTTCAAATATAATAATTTCAGAACTTCATAAAGAAACATGTTATCTTATACATATTTTGTAAACGGCCTTTTCATCAGCATTTAATTAGGTTAACAAAATAGGTTGGTTTCCTTATTATTTTTGTTTCTTTTACCACGTCAAAGACGACGCCAAAGACTTTGACGTGGTAAAAGAAACAAAAAATATAGTACCAACCTATTTTGTTAACCTAACTAAACAGTAACAGTGCAATTAATTCATTATTAAAGTACACTTATGTTCTGGGAAGCGTAAGCTGACAACGACAAAAAGTTGCTGAAACCCAAGTACTTTGTCGAAGTAGCATCATCAGTTACAATTTCTCTAGAGTTATATTTTGAATTATAGCTCAGTGACTGCGACAAGGACTCCCAATGCTAGCCTAATTGACGTCAAAATACAGGACCTCCAGTATGTTAATTGGTTACAAGAGTAAAGTCAATTTGATACTTTGTTGCGGTGCTTATCTTTGCGGTAAGGCGCTTAAATACAGCTTAAGAGATGTTTTTACAGGACTTTATGCAAGCAAGAAGGTGGAATGTGTAACTACTCGAGCTAAAAAATGGAATAAAGAAACAGAAGCCGGAGATGTTTCTTAGAATTTAATTTAAAGCAGTTAAATTCTAAGTGAATTTAACTGCTTTAAATTAAATTAAAAGCAATTCATTTCTTCAACATTTCATTCTGAATCTGGTAAATAAATACTATGATGAACTATCTCACACATTTTAGGCAAGATATGTATTTTATGGAAACCGTAATGCCTTATCAATGTCCATATTTTTTCTCAGTTATAAGCAGCACTGCGCTCCGACAAAACGTCGGAACTACTGTGTTCTAAAACCTCTCTGATTAATACAGAAATTAATTAGAATGGTTACTAGCTCTTATTAATGCCAATAGACGGTTGAGTCCTTAGAAAAGTTTGGTCGTAGATACACGTCTACTGTTTAGAATTGAACTCTGAATCGTCAACATCATCACGGACCTTTAAACATTTTACAGATGATCGACTAACTGCAGAAGAGCTTTGAGTAACAATTTGAGCTCGTCCTTTCGTGGGTTCAACTGAACTTTAGCGAAGCGAAGAGCTAGCGAAGAGTTAATTAACTCAGAGTTGAAATGTTACAAATGTCACTCTATTTTTATGTTAACTCGAGGTTATTTATTGTTCTAACTTTTTGTTCTAACTCTTAACTCTTAACGATTTGTCAGATAAACCTCTAATGAGCAGGTATCTCCGAGGTAAATAGATAACCCAAGCTTCTGCTTAGCCTTATTTATGAATTAAGCTTTCTCATTATTTTCGTCAATCCACCAACCCGCACTGAACCAATGTGGTGGATAACAAATTAATCACCCTCTATGCAAGGTAGGTCGTTTTCGCTGCAGTGGGACGCAATAGAATGTAATTATGATGATGATTCTTACGATGTTACCTAAGGTCATCTGTAAGTGATATTGTCAGCATTTTCATAAATAAATTTGATTTTGGTTTGATTTGAATGTAATCATTTTAACACAGTGTCTACGACACTCTAGAAATTTAGCCAAGTCTCGAAGATCAACTGGTACATATAACGCTTGCTGGTTTTCTCCAAGATGCCTTCTCCACCATTCCTACCCACGCCCCGGTCTGAAGAAGCCCGCGGCAGGCGCATTGTTCCGCACTCCCATTGTTCGGTTCTCGCCACCTCTCGTTGCGACCCGTTAATGGACGGGCATGGGCCATGCTGGGCCGGGGGTGCGGCGGTCATTTGTAACTGGACGTCGGCAGGGATTAGAAAATCATGCTAATATTATAAATGCGAGTTTCAGATACATTTCAATATTTCAATATTTCAATACATTTTGTCATGTTCAATATTCAATACCAATCGAATTCCGTAACAAATAAGTAACATTTGGTGTGAATAAAGTGTTATAAGTAAAGTAAGTGCGTGAAAAAGGCTAAATGAATGCTGCAAAATTACAGATACTTTCCAACAATCTGTTTCAACTCACTTCTATTCTAAAGTCAATTCAGCTATTCGTATAGCCGTCATACACGCCAAGGACTTATCAAACTGCATATTTACGTTTATGGTTTACTAACTGCGCCCCGCGGTTTCATCCGTGGTTGAAAAGTGTCCTATGTGCTATTCTAGACTATAATCTGTCTCTGAGCCAAATTTCATCCAGATCTGTTCAGCCGTTCTGGCGTGAAAGAGTAACAAACATCCATCCATCCATTCTTACAAACTTTCGCGTTTATAATATTAGTAGGATGTTTATTTATTTGTGTTTATACAAATGTAAGCTTTACTAAGATAAAAACAAAAGTAAAAGACAGATTAGTCCGTCCGCTCGAAGCGTCAGGACTAGCATAGACGTTACAAGCCCGCATACCAGATGCAGTAGACGGACCGGCGCACTGGCCGAATGTTCTTTTTGCAGTCGAGGGATGCGCTTGCGCTTATCGTCCAGATCTGCCACTCAGACCACAGATTAAGCGATAGTTACGACATAACTCAAACGGGAGTGATTGGAATGCAAAGGAATATATTATTTTACTGCTTTGTGGTACAAGTGTGGAGCATGTTGCGTTTCTTTTAATAATTACGAAAGGTCTGTCGTTCTATGTTTCAAATTCTACATAACCAGATTTTGGGTTCTCAATATAACGAGTAGCTATTTTGCTGCTATGGTTTCGTGGCGAAGGTGTGCACCTGTGCGTCTTATGCACGGACCAATTCGCGATTTCTTGCCACACTTACTGTTAGTGGCAGAAGATGATGGACAAATTGGGCTGCCAGGCTAAGTTTGGATTAGGTGAATGCGAATAACTAAAATAAATAATGTGAATTAATCAACTTTGTTGATTACAACACCCTGTATTATCTACAAATCTGCATTGGTTTGTAGCACATTTCATTCTCCTCGTTTGTCGCTTTTTTCAATAACTTATACCACCTGCGCATGTTGTCGTGTCGTCGCACGCGCCGCGCAATCGATCGCTGCTAATTGATCGCTGCACCTGCGCGTGCGCACGCCGCCGACCGACGGCGACCGGACGCGGCTGTCGCACTCGGATTGGATGCTGCGACAGTGTTAATTAACAACCAAAGTAGGTAGGGATACTAAAATCATTAATTACTTAGTTGTAATATTCTAGAACTATTGATTATTCATTTGTTAGTGTTACTTAAGAATAACTAAACTACTGTCAATTCTGATCCTGACTAATATTACTCGTATTAGTGACTCTGTGAGCTGGAGAACTCGCGACCGACGTCTGTCTCATCTACACGCATTTCTTATTCGATTTTCGTGAAATTTTGTGGATAGGTTCGATTATTCTACATTTTTTTTTGTTCAGTTAGTTTTTAGAAATTCTTCAAAATGGCAGAGATATGATTTTTTGAATAGATTTGATTTATAACAACATATCTCTGCCATTTTGAAAAAACCCCAAAAACTGACTCGACAAAAAAACTTTATACCTGCCTATATATAATTTTGTGTTGTTCCATTTTTATTTTATTTTACTTTTTTATTTTATTTTATTGACTGGACTGATTTTTATTGAATTTAGTGATTTTACTTTTGATTTGATGTGACATTAATTTTATAATTATGTATTTGATTTTTATTTTGATTATTTATGATATAATTATGTGCACGACTATGGACTGGTTCCGGAATAAATGATTTTTTAATTTAATTTAATTTATAATTATTGAACCCACTCACAAAATTTCAAGAGAATTGGTTAAGAAATGCAGCCTGTAGAGGAAGACAGAGATCCGGACAGAATTCGGACATACGAAAGCTTTTTTGTCGAAGCTGAAGCATAGACGCTTCGCTCGCTAACGCTCGCTCGGCCGATAAATGCGACAGTGAGTTTGCTCGTTTGCTTGTTTGTACACGCGCGCTTAAACTACTCATTAAATCATCATGGAATTTTGCATACATGCTGTTAGGGGTATAGAAAAGGAGATAGTACCTTTTATCCCGAAAAAAATTACGGTTGGACCGCGAGTGAAACCGAGCAGCGCAGCTAGTTATGCAGCATCACAGATTCAAACCCCGAATTATTTACCCAGCTGCGCAAGAAGGAGGCTTATGTTTCTCGAGTGTATGTATGTATGTAGGTATGTACTCGTATGTATGTGGGTATGCATGTATGTATGTATGTATGAGGTTTCTTTGGCACGCCCTACAGCCTAAACAGCTTGATGGAATTCAACAAATGGGTGTCATTTGAATCGTCTTGATAGTGGAAGTGACATAGGGTACAAAATTTTGCAGCTCGGTTTTTGTTTTTATGTTAATAATGTTTTTTGTTTTTTAATATGTACACTGATATACGAGTAGTTTTAACTGTTTTTTTCATATCGATGAGTAAGCAACTAAATTAATTGTTGCTTGTCAAAACTAACGTCATTTAATTTTAATTCAACCGGAATTCATCAATCTGCAACTGATAGATATAAGCAAATAATTATAGCCATAACAAAATCGAATCTACACTTTGTCCACTAATAAACTACACTAAGTACATATTTTACAATGATATAACACTTTTAATACATCTGTAATTACTTATTCCTGTTCAAGAGACAGCTTGCCGCCAATAATAGTCGGATGTGTTATAAATAGAAAGGAATGATTAATAACACATGTCATGACTACTACTTGTTATGTAATAATAATTGCGTTCTTGTAATATGTTTGTTACGCTCCATACTCTGCGGAAATTAGATTTCGCGTTAGGATGTACTGAAACCTAGATTTGGTTTAATAACCCACAGTTTAAAGAACTGTTATTTATTCTGCGTCTATGGTGAAGTGAGCATTATTTTTATAAGGGGCGCTACACACATAGTCGGGCCGGCACAATTGTTGATCGGCAAGGCCGGCCCGAAGCAACTGGGTAACTTGGGTAGTCCTTTTGAGCTAGACACTCGACCGTCATAAGCGTCATTATTTCGATCATTATATATCATTTGATCTACATAACTACATATATTCGATTTTACCGCCCAGCCTTACGAATTAAAGCCAAGCCGTCACATTCGAGCGGCACGTGCGGCTAATTCAGGTGGCCTTTCTGCCGAACATTCATCCTAACATATTCGGTTTTGCCGCTCGGCTGTGCCGATCGATGCCGGAGTTGTCGATGCCCTGCTGAGTGTGTAGCCCCTCTAACATTACTAAAGCATATCTATTACATTTTAATGATTCGCACTACAGCTCCTGACTTTCTGTTTTTATACATTGGTTCAACCAAATATGCAATCACCCAAATCTATGGTCTGTTCATGGGAAATATTACGGAATTCATAAACAGAACCGTTTTAAGGTGTAGTAGCAATCATACACATGCATTTGTTCACAAACTTTGTTTTTTTTTTATAATATTAGTGAAATGTAGATTTTTAAAAGCTATTGGTACATGCGTGCAATACAATACAAAAACTCTTTATTGACACCAATTAAACTAAACACTCAAAAATATAGGCGCAATGGGCGGTCTTATCGCTTAAGAGCGATTTCTTCCAGACAACCTTTGCACAAATGCATAATTCACTCATATAAGTACACTAAACATTGTAAGTATACAACAAATAGTTAGCTACTATAATTTACTTGTTTGCTTAGTTGATTGATTGTTCTCGGTTTTGACCTCACGACGTGAAAAATGTGTTGCATAACCATAATATTTATTCTCAACGTTGTTCACACCGTCACTTAAGCCCTTTGAATGGTCATCTATATTTAAGAGGGGTCAGAAGGTATGAAATTTCCATACAAACGTGCTAGTCGAATTTCTCGGAAACTATTCTCGAATCACCTAATAGATGAAATGGCAATAGAAAATCTTTAGCCAATGCAAAGATTTTTTAAAGTGAGAGCCTTAAACCTTATTTAAAATTCTTATGATTCATGCTCAACGGAACTGGTTCAAAGTCTATTTTTAAGGACGGTAGGCAGACAGACAGCCCGACGCCCATATTTATTGCCTGCAAACGAACCTCCATGCATCATGCAGAAGTAATGAATGAATTACCAAGAAACTAGATATTCCTCTTACTCCATATATTCATGTTTTTGCTCAGAAGCTCAGATACAGATTTATTATTATTATTTACACTAATATTATGAAGAGTTAATGCTTATTTTGTATATAGATTTATAACGAAGGTATTTTCGAAGATACAGCCCTATGATATTGTAAGCGTAGTGGCAATGGTCATCGTATACTCTCACGCTCACTCGTATGACGCGAGTGGGATGACTCGCGATGACTATTGTCATTACACGGTAAGAAAATAAGGGCCCTTGTCTGGATTTCAAAATTAGGGTTGCAAACACAATAGTATAAAGTAACCAACAATTTCTTCACAGTATATGACTTGTTAGAGTCTAATTATAGCGATAACGATGATAGTGTAGTCAAAAGAGGCTCACCTCTTAAGCCAACCGAAGGCACGCACCATTTTTTCATTTGTGAATATTATGAGCGTATTTATTATCATCTGCTATTAAACATGCCCCGGGGTATGGCGACAGCCACGCCCACTGTCACATTTGGGACTGAATATCGTCGGGCGAAGTGTGGGTGCTATACACCTCAGCCAGCCCTTTGGAGCATATAGTGGACCCCTCACGATATGGTATGTTATGTTAGAATCCAACTGTAACTCATCCAACGTATCTACGCATAACCGTAGCGGACCGAGCGCGTTGATGTCTTTCCTTCAGCTGCGCCCACTTGCGTGTCTACGCTGCGTAGACGCACGACACCGCTGACATTTCCCTCATAAAAACAATACTAAAAGCACGCAATCGGTATCGGCAATTACAAGTCCGTTGCAACAGAGCTGCCGGAGTTTTTATCGGGCTTTTTCTCGCCTTGAGAAACACCAACACATGAGAATGACCAAAGAGTTTTACGAAAGTTGTTTTAGATCTTTTAAAGTTTGTTTGCTAGCTATTGATAAACTGTCAGTGAATGTATCATAAATCATTTAAGTATTGCAATAGTTGTTCGTTTTCCTACCTTTGGCCACGTGATCGCTGGGTCACGTACACTGCGTGGTGCAAATGCGGTCCGTTTGTCTGTAACTCGATATCTGCAGCTCTGTAACAAGGACATATTTTTGTGTTACAAAATTGATTTTTATCTTCTTCAAATAGGAATAAAAATATGTAGTATCCTTTATTCTCTATTAATCTATTTTTATAGCATAGTTCATCACCAACACAGCAACACAAAATAGTGATCAACACTGCTTAAAACTAGACGCGGCCTTCAGTGTTGAAAACGCCGATTATGAAGATGATATAATCAGTTACTTTTTTGAAGACAGATAAGGTTTAAAATGAAAATGAGCATTTCTATTTCAAATCGGTTAAAGTTTGTTGTAAAAACGTTGTTATTACGAAAAATGTGAAGTACAGAATATAGTGAGGCCTGGTTTCTATAGGGGTTGGCAGATACCACTTCTCTCTACTTGCTACGCAGAAGAAGATAGAAAAAATAATACCAAATTTTTTTTACTTTAATTTTCCTGTCAACGCAGCAGGGAAAAAAAATCTAAAGCACTTACAATAGTTTAGTTCCCAAATTCAAAGCTCATTAGTAATAAATTAATAATTTTAAAAACCCGCGACACCGGGTTTCATCAAATAAAGCAAACAAATTTGACTGCCTCGGTGGCTCAGTTGGTAGTAAACCTGCCTTCTGAGCCTGGGGGCGTGGTTTCAATTCTCACCTAGGCCAAACATTTAAGTGGTAAAAAATTGTGTTTGTTCTATGTCTGGGTGTTAATATCTATTTAAGTATGTTAGCCATGTTACAAGCTTTGCTTAATTTGGGCTCAGACGACAGTGTGTGCAAGAGTCCCGAACATTTATTTATTTAATAAAACAAAACCAAAATTGGTTCTTCCGTTCGGGAGCTACTATGTCACAGACACACAACACACAGACACTTCTAACTTCACCCCGTCGTTTTTCCGTCGGGAGTTCTAAAATAAATATTACTCAAATTAAAAAAAGATGAATACTGATGCTGCTATTTATTCTGTGTCAGATATAACGATAAAGTTGGTAGGCACAGGCAGACGGGTGTGCTTTCATCGTATCTTGCGAAACGCTTTCGTCGGCCGCACCATCGATGTAAAACTGCATTTCTGCAGCCAGTCCTGCGGCCCTTATGAAGTAATCTCGCCATGAGCCAATTCAAGTTATTGCTTAATAAGGCTTCCGAGAAAACTCCAAGTGTTTTCACTTGGAACAACTTGATGGGGACGGCGCAGTTCATAAAGCTTCAAGGAAACTTGACACTTAAATGATTAAATAGATTAAAGTTGTACAAAACATTGTTTTTCATGATCATGATTTAAATTTTTAGCTAACTAGTTTTAGCCTTCTTTTATCTATTAGTCAAAATACACAGACTAAAAACAAAACAGTGAATTCAATATATTCTGTAGATTTTTATCTCTGCATAATAATTTAATTTCGCTAACTTAGTTAAATTATTTTATTATCCTCGATTACGTATTTTAATCTTTAAAACTTTGCATAAGTTTTGTAATCAGTCGATAATAATCTATCAGATGAACTTTAGAAAGCAAAACGAGCACAGAAATGTCTTAACTTTGCAACGTTTTGTGACGAAAAATTTCAACACAAGAATTCAAATAAAAAACGTATAAATATTTACATAATAATTATGCAAAGAAGCTAATATTATGCGGGTTCAAGTTCACACTTTCGTAGAAAATAGAAAGTACTCAATCGATAGAGATATTTTATTGTCTTTTGATTAATTTTGTACCTTGAGTGGTTTCTATTTATGCTAGGGTTAGGGTAGAAAAGGCAGTACAATAGTTATTTTGTTACTTTGTGTTTTTTTTGTATTTACAGTCACAGGTTAGTTAGATTCAGAGAGTGGAGCCGTCTTTAAAATTATAGAAAAAAAAACTAATTGACTAATTGATGTCGATTATGTTGAACTAAACTAAACTTGACAGCTTTAAAAACGGTGCCATACTTGTTATATAATTATTTATCTTATACAATTATATATGTTATACATTAAATCAAATAGCCAACTTTTGCCTTGACGGATTAGTAAAAACATGATATCACAGAATTGATCCACCCATGGATCTCTAGACCCTAACTTTGTCACAAAACATCTAACAGGAATTAAAATGCTCAAATTTTAACTTTAGATTTTTTTACAAAATTGTTTATGAGGCAAGAGTACAATCCACTGCAAAAGTTCACTACACACAAATCTACTTGTACATTGTTTATTGACAGAACATCGTGCCTCGGACAGGTCAGACTCTACAATCGAAAGTGAAATTTCACACATACACACAGACGCAATACGATTAGACCGGTCAAAGACCCCGATACGGATTTAAGCTTGTAGTCTTAGAACTGTTAGGATAATAGTAATTAATTGTAAGGTCATAGTCAACACATAACAAGTAGGTGTGATAAAAAAATCAAAAACCACTACATGACACTTGGGTTTAAAAAAAAACAAACATACATATAGGCACGCCTTTCCCCCGAAGGGGCTGGCAGATGTGTTTTACAACACCCACACTTCGCCGGACGATATTCAATCCCAAATGTGACAGGGAGCGGCCTGTCGCCAAACACCGGGCTCCAGTCATATAGTAGATGACATACAATACACACGTATGTTCACACAATGAACAAATTGGTGCAACGAATTGGCTGGGTTTGAACCTGCTCCCTCTGACTTGCGAGGCGGGCCTTCTCCCAGCTAGGCTGCATCGAATTGGGTTTAGGCGAATATAATTATACCTTAACTGTCGAAATCCATTCAGCCAAAAATCAGCCACTTGGAAGATTCGAGGTAATAAATATACATTTCTTAGCAGTCGAGTAAAAACAAAGAAAATATTTTTAATTTATAATGATTTCAGAGGCCAAATTAAGGAGGCCTACCATGTCATCTTATTGCCATGATAATTACGTTTTGTTTTCGAAACTGTGCAACCATTTTGGTTCGCTGCTGCAGAGGAGTAAGTAGCAAGTAAAAACTTCTAAGAATACTGAACGCTATTTTTTTTAAACTGAAACAGACCTATTTTGTTTTTATTAAAAGAAATCGTAAGCAGGTACGACACACTTTTTAATTGACATAAAACCTATTTAGGAATTAGGAATCATGGAAATTCACAGGTTATTCAACCGATGTTTACGATAATCGCTGTTAATTGATTTATTTTTAGATTTAGTCTATGAAGGCTGTTTTCCTCAATCATTGTACGCGATTTGTAACGCTTCTATAATTAGAGCTTGTTCTTCCTTTTATGAGATGCGGCGAAAATAGATCTTGATTTCAGAGTAGTTTCATGGTGTCTTCACACTACGAGAACAGATCACACAAAATACGCCTACGTTATGTTTTGTGTGACCCATTTTAGAAATGTGACATCATCAGTAAAGAATCACCTATATTATATTCGTAGGTTTTAGATTTCTTTTTTCCTTTTTTTCTAATAGAAAAAAGGGCATTTTTATAGTGCTCCACCTAATTTAGTATTTACGAGTCAATTTCATAACCGTAGGCGTTCTCCAAGTACTATACATATACAGTACAATTTACTACAGTAGTGTACTATGCTACTAATATTATAAACGCGAAAGTTTGCATGTATGTATGGATGGATGGATGGATGTTTGTTACTCTTTCACGCCAGAACGGCTGAACAGATCTGGATGAAATTTGGCACAGAGATAGATTATAGTCTAGAATAGCACATAGGATTTTTTAACTACGGGCGAAACCGCGGGGCGCAGCTAGTAAACCATAAACGTAAATATGCAGTTTGACAAGTCCTTGGCGTGTATGACGGCTATACGAGTAGCTGAATTGACTTCAGAATAGAAGTGAGTTGAAACGGATTATTGGAAAGCATCTGTAATTTTGCAGCGTTCATTAAGCCTTTTTCACGCACTTTAAATACTTATAACACTTTATTCACACCAAATGTTAATTATTTGTTACTTTTTAACCGCGGGTGAAACCGCAGGGCGCAGCTAGTTAACCATACAAATGATCATAACTACAGTTTGTTGGTTTATTAAAATTTGTTTGTTACGTTTTCACGCCTTAACTACTGAACGGATCATCGGAAAATTTTGCATACACGTTGTCAGTGGTACAAAAAAGGATATAGAGTACCTTTCACCTCGATAATGCTATGAACGACGAATATGCTGCATGCAGACAGAATACATTATACCTAAGACAATAATTTTAAGACCTTTATACCTATGTGAATGTATTAAGCAAATAAATGATTTGATTTGATAAAATTATTGGTTTCTGCAGGACCGCGGGTCAAACCGCGGTGCGTAGATAGTTAACAATAAAATACAGCAGTTTTTGTGTATTAATAGAAATGTTTGCATTAGACGTTGGTCACGCTTTCGCTGGAGCTTCTCATCAGCTCGTCAATAGCCGATACGTGAGGCGATTCAGCGCGGGACGTGAGTTGCGCGACCTGAGAACCTGCTGCTTTTTGTTGGACAACTTGTAGAAAATACTTACTTACTTTTTACTACTATTGTAATAATGAAATGATATTTAGCAAGTATTTTAATTAACTACAATATAGGTGGAATTTAGTTTATATCATTGCCATTTTGGATATGTTTTTCGAGTGTACATCTTATCATAATATATAAAAATAACGTGTCACGTTGTTTGTCCGCTCTAGACTCCTAAACTACTTAACCGATTTCAATCAAATTTGCACACCGTGTGACTTAACAGATTGGATAGCTCACATATATAAATATAAATAATAAACGCGAACGAGGTCGCGGGGTGACAGCTAGTATGTATGTATAAGGTTTCTTTGGCACGCCCTACAGCCTAAACAGCTTGCTGGAATTCGACATGTGAGGTGTCATTTGAATCGTCTTGATAGTGAAAGTTACGTAAGGTACAACAATTTGCAGCCGGTTTTTTTTCTTTTAATAATGTTCCTGGTTTATATCGACTTTTGAGTATCGATCATCTAGAAACAAAGAATTAAAAAAACAAAAAAAAAAAACAGAATAACTATACTCTATTCACTGTAGTATGGTGCGAGTGACGGCTGTATTTACTTCCTTTATCGTTTAATAAATAAAATAAAATAATAAATAAAAAACCTTATATTTCCAGTTTTAACAATACACTTACAATTGTTGATGCCTACCTACACTTAATTAGCAAAAGAATAAAAATTGAAACTGATATCGCTTAATATACTACAGTTATTAATGAGTATGAGTACTGTATTTTAGTGTAGTTTAAGGCGCTGCTGATATTCATAATGTGGCACAATTCAACTGCACAACTTACAATGAAAAAAATAGTATAGGCTCGATGGATTTGTCGTACTTTACATTTTCCGTTTTTCGATAAAGAACCCCATTTCAAAAATAAAAAAAATAGAAAAAGTCTACTGTCATAATGATATCTGTCACATGGAAAGCCGTTCAGAGGATAGACCAGAGTGCAAATTCGCCGTTCAAAACATCAGTGTTGTATGGCGAAGTTGCACTCTGGGTGTGCTTCGATGTATCCTCTGAACTCGACCCTGCAATGATTGAAATCTATTCTTTACTATTCTAGTACTCATAAAGCATTGAGAAACATTTCTCTGCAGCGATAGCCAAATATCGTTAGCGTTCCGATTGATAAATGATCACAGGTATTATAAGATGTAAATAATTAAAAGAAGGCTATACAAAAGTTTAATCTCTGATTAAGCTTAACGAGCGATAAATCAGTTGTGTAACCGACGTGTCTGAAATGCCAGAGCTGTTGAAATCGAAGAAAGAAATGGTTAAAGCACGTCTTATTATTGCACTGCCTGGATGTTAAGTTAAATTGATTGATGACAAGAAATTTTGGCAGCGGGTGTTGTACACCAGGGATTCCCAAAGTGGTCTGGGACCCCCAGGGGTCGCTATAGACCTTTGGTATACACTCACCCCATGTCTAATAAACGTTGAATAGCCTCGAAATAGTTAACCAGAGTTCCATAATTTTAGAACTAATTTCAAATATTTAACACATTCGGGACAAAGATCGTCCGGTGAAGTGTGGGTATTATATTACACCTCTACCAGCCTTTTCGGGGGAAAGGCCTGACGATAGAAAGAAATTGACAAAACACTGTATAACAATTCCGAAGCTATCCAACATTTATTAGTAAGTGTTTTTTTAACTTTATTTTAGCTGATATGTAAAATAATGGCTAACAGTTGTCTTCAAACTGAGACCTCATATCTACAATAGGTATCTCCAAAAATGTCCTATTTTTCTCATTTTCGAACGCAACTAATTTAAATAAATAAATAAATAAATAATAACAAATAAATTCGGGACACTTCCACACACGGTCGCCTGACCCCAAACTAAGCAAAGCTTGTACTATGGCTGCCAGAGACTGATATACATAGATATTTTTAAATACATACTTGAATACATATTAACACCCAGACATAGAACAAACACAAATGTACATCACATAAATGTTTTCCCTAGATGGGAATTGAACCCACGCCCTCTAACTCAGAAGGCAGGTTTACTACCGACTGAGCTCCCGAGGCAGTCAATTCGCCTGCTATCCCTAAAGATCCGATCAACGGTACTTAAGTTTTTGTCAACAAACCATGCTGAGGTAGAGCCTTTTTTGAAACATATAATTATTATTATTATTTTATAAGTACTATCCTTTATTTGAAACACATAATAATTATTATTATTTTATAAGTACTATACTTTATTTATTATTTTTATTAATATTATGTGTTTCAAAATAATTTTCTTTCCTTCTTTTTCTTTTCTTTGTAAAGGAATGCCAATAGTCCCAGAAGAGACCACGTTACGTAAGGTCCCCTAGACGGGACCATTTTTAATTGCAATGTGTTACTACACTATTGCCAACGGCCATCATCAGCTTTGCTAGAAATATTTGACTAAATGACCGGCCATGCTCAAAATACGGTCATAATATTTCCAGCAACATCCCATCTAGGATAGAAATTTTCAGTAACAGGTCCTTAATATTCAGATTAAAATAACGTGTTTGTTTCCCTACTTCACTCAGTACTTGGTATTACGATATTTCTTTGTGGTCGAGTGTGCAAATGTTGCCGCCGGCCGGCACAGCAAGTATCAAACCAAACACGCGTCGCAAGTAGGTAAGTATGTGATATTTTGATTCCTTTCACCGCCGGTAATGGTAACCACTTCGCTCTGAAACCGCGACTTGGACCGTGGGATAAGGCAAGAGGGACATGATGACATTTATTTTAGATCTTTAAGCGTCAGCTACTCATAGTGGCCGATGTAGAATTTCGGTTTGGAGGTAACAGATGCAGGCAGGACTTAAGTACAGAACATTATAGATTATTGTTGTGTTGACCCAAATGTTTTTGAGAGGGAGGGGGGAGGGGATTTGAGCACCTTCCCCCCCCCCCCCCCCCCTTTTGATCCGCTACAGACAGTTACAGTGTCTGGATTCTTAAATTAGTGAGTACAATCTTGGAACACAATGGAATATTTGCTTAAACTATAGGACATCATTACATGTGGGTACAGTAACTTCAAGTATTATTTCCAGTCTTTCGTTTTCATTATTTCCTTTAATTTACACCACAAGCCCTTATAAAGTGTGTTACATAAGCTGTAGCCACGAGCTGTCTGGCCACACCTCACAGTTTGTTTTATTGTTCTTTCTTTGTGCATTTTGATGAGAACGACGTACAATGTTGTGATTGTACATAATCGTCTTCCGATTTTTGTTTGCTGACAATCTTACATTGGTCAAAACAGTTTATTGATCTTGTGATGTAAAGATTTTTTACACTGCTGCTTTTAGGCCTCTTAATTTACCACTGAATCTGCATCTACATTTGTGTGTTATCCGCGCTAGGTGTCTTACTCGTCCTGCGGCTTCACTATAGTCTGGAGGGCTATTCCTACGCGTGAGATGAGATGAGATTTTATCTTGGTCACTCTCACACCTATGACGTTTCAAACGAGAGCAATAAGGACGAAAAAAGGTGAGATGAAAATCTCAAATCGCCGAATCGGGGCCCTGTTATTTCTCCAAAAAGTATCAATTAAAATCAATAATGAGTTGACCCCAAAAATGAGTACTACCCTACTACCTATATAATTTAGATAAGTAGGTAAAATAAGTAGTCACCCGTCTACCTCAGCAGCGGCAGTGCTCCCATCGAACAATAACCAGTATTTTGTAACAGTTCGCCTCAATTTATGCAAAAAACTCGTGAATGAACGAAGCCGGTGCGGTTCGCACGTTCGGGTAACTGCACTGTGTGTAACCATTACGACACACGAGCCTATAGCATAGGAATTTCAACTCTGCCACAAAAAAGAGAGAGTATAAAATTGTTTGTCGGTTTTCTCTACTTCCAAGAGAGTGCTGATATCTTTGTAAGCTCACGAATGTTGGGCTAAATAACTTAAACCAGGTGAATATACGCGTAAGCTCACAAACACTCACAATCTTGAAATTAAAGACTAAATTAATGAGATTTATTAGTTTAGACTTTAAAAGAATACCATGATGACATAGTGCGGGTTGGTGGATGACTATTCAACAATCAACTATGCACACAGTAAAATAATCTGTTTGATATTGTGATAACTTGCTTAAAAATGCTTAAAAACTAAACTCCTTACTAAATAAACAATAGTATTATTCAACAAAAGACCAAAAGTACCTCCCGTTTAAGTTTAAACTAATCAAATCTCAGCTCTGCACAAAATCTACTCACGGTCATGACCAAGGACTTTCATTCACTATTGCACCACTCAAATTACAATATCAATACGTCGAAGTGTCTATTATTATGTTATTAGCTGCAAATGCGCGTAAAAACTACTGACGCGCCGTTCGAGCGTAAAATCGATGCGCTACACGTTTTTGTGCGCAAATTCGTTGTAAGGTCAGCTTCAGCGCGCATCCTTGGTTGCAGCGGAGGTCAGGAATAACTAGATAACAATAAACTTACTTGTGTTTATATTGTGCGATGACGTTACTATTGTTTGTTTTTTTTTTTACTTTTAATCGAATACATTTAATTGCTTGTTTATTTTACACCTACAGCTTCTATTAGACTTCGTTCGGTGAAGGGACGCAGGTGTCAAGTGTCAACGGGGAGCGAGATTAGAGCGGGCGGCAGGGCCTGCTGCGTGCTTAAATTCCCTTTGACGTCTTTCCGGTCCAACCTCGCTCTCCTTTAACGACATACCTCGACGTACCCAGGTTGTATTTAGTCGGGAATACACATGATGGCAAGGTGTTAAATTCTCTAGCGGTTCGTATCAGAAAGGTGGAGGCAAACCGTTTAGTACGAGTTGGTGGAATGTCGACTAAGCAGGGATGGTACGTATGCGTTATGAAGAAGGGATTAGGTCATGCAGTTCCAACGCACGCTCTCCGAAATGCAGCCTAAAGAAAATAGCTAAACACGCCACTTTACGCCGATGTTCAAGGTACTATTTTAATTTGAGCAGAAATAATAAATAAATAATAACTTCCAAAGCTTTCATTGAAACCACACGTGCCCGTCCACCTGCGCATGCACATCTTCTAATAATTCTAATGATTCACCAATTTGCATAACCAGTGGGCTCCGAACAAGTGAAGCTCGCGTCGGATCATTCATCATGGAGAGTACCTGTGACCATCACTTTCTCCTCATGATTACTGTCACAGAAGTTATGAGGAGAGGTGCGAGATTCCTCATGTGGAATAAATTTAACACATTTTATAGGTGTATAAAGGTGTTTTTATAGGTACAAGTTGACAGTTCGGTCTTCCATAAGCTGTAAATAATGAAGAGGACAAAGTACGAAGTTTCAGTCACTCTCCCTTTAACCTAAGTAGAATATGAGGTTGTAGACTTCAAATAGTTAGGATTGTTTTGTCTTTTTCCTTTTTTTAGATTTTGGATAAGTTCAAATATGACAAGAGACGGAATAACTAGGAATAATTTAGTTTTTCTACGTTTATTTATGACATATGCATATCGTCACGCCTTTCCCCCAAGGGGGCTGGCAGAGGTGTAATACAACACTCACACTTCGCCGGATGATATTGAGTCTCAAATGTGACAGGGGGCGAGCCTGTCGCCATACACCGGGCTCCAGTCATGTAGCAGATGACATACAATACGCACATATGTTCACGCAATGAACAAATTGGTGCGTGCCGTCAGCTGGGATTGAACTCGCTCCCTCTAGTTTGAGAGGCGGGCCTTCTCCAACTAGGCTATCATCGCTTTATTTACAACGTGAGGGGATAATCGCTACGCTTGTTTTGGCTTGGCAGCATTCTCTACGTAATAATTACTTTTCGCTAATTTCGAGCTAATTAAAATCAGTGAATGAGAAAACGGTTGCTAAATGAGTATTTGTTACAAAAAAAATGTGTTTTGGTTCCATTGTTTGCTTCATGCTGTCATTATGATGGGACACAAAATTGGCACTTTTAAGCAACAATAGTTGAGGTGAGTACTTATTACTACTTATTTTCTCATCTATTTTGATCACTGCTATTACCTAACTTTCACAAGAATAGGCTTACAAAAATAATTGCCGTAGGCGTTGTTTTATTCATTAATTATCAAGTTATCACTGTTCATTTCACTCTCTCCGAGATAAAAATATCGCGTTAATCACCGGCGGTGCCGTGAAATATTTAACAAATCAAATTACATGCTGTTTTACACGATTAGCATAACCAGTAGGCGTTTAGCGAAGAGTCGGCTTTCACATGTCTCCATTACATGGTCACTGGCAAGGGCTAGTCAGTGACAAATGTTATGACCGCTCTGAAATGTGGCACCTAAGTTCCGTCATCAAAAGTTCTCGATCGAAAGTTTTTTCCACGAAATAGCCGACAGAGACGAGTATGACCGGCCCACTGCCATTTTGGCTTCATAATACGAGTAGTTTTTAGTTTTAATCACACGGGAAATAGGATCAACTGGGGCAAATGCATCTGTGAGGCAATTGCGTCTTTCGAGAATTACTGACAAACCCTTCACAAATTCTGGAGCATTATGACATTTAAATAACTTTTTGACGTTCTTAAGTGTATCTTTGAGACCCAAATTGAATAAAAACATTTTGACTTTGAGTTTGACTTTGATAAGAAGTTGCAGTAGCCTCCAGAGCTGCTGTAAAGTTCGGCATAGAGAGAACCATGGTGTGGCGAGAAGCTTTCACGGCCAGTGATCAGCAGTCATGGCGTATTGTTGACAGTCTGTGTTGACCTATTGCCAACAGTTCAATGGAGGCGGAAATGCACACTTTTCTATAGTAATCACTTCATTTGAAGTTAATAGTGTTTGATTGGACACATTGAAGATTTTTAGACGGTTCAATTTAAGAACTGAAAGGCCTAAAATTATAAGATACCTACTTACTGTAACGTTAAGGTATTTATAAGTTTTATGTAAGTAAAGTTAAAGTTTAGCATTTCATTTATTTCATGGTGTAATAATATACTCTGCCAGGTATAGCATTTCGGTGAGGTGGGTAACATGTAGTGACTTAAATCGGTGCATAAGCAAGATCGAAATAAGCCATTTACAAGTATAGTTCGAAAGAGACGGATGACAATGACGAGTGACGTCATTACGTGTTTGCTTCCGAAATGCTTGATCTTGTTTTTTTGGATCATGATTTACTCTTTTTTCTGTTTCCGTCTATTTCTATTCCGCTCTCCTGCTCTGCCTGATCTCGCTGTTAGCGTGCTCTTCTCCAGTCCTCTCTTGGAGCCTCATTCTGGCTTTAACGATTATTATCTCCCTCACCATTTCTCTTGTTAGAAAAGTTATGGAAGTAAAAAGGACGGATAGTATAGCACACGCTAAAATAGAACCCCTATTCGTCCACAGACTCGATCCTGCTTTGTGTCAAACTATTATTTTAATTGGACTTATTTCTGAGTTATCTGTACGGTTCCTGTCGATTCGTTTCTCAAGTAACCTAACCACACGCAAAGTATACTGTTGACTGAAGCAATATTGACGTCTATTGGACTGCATTGGTAACAGCCCAACAGCTTAGTTCTCGGAACTGGCGGCGATACGAATCTGTTTGCTGAAGTAGATAGATACAATGATGGAATAGATAGCACCTTAGGTGTTGTTGGAAAGACAAAAAACCTGAATAATGAATACATTACAAATATATTTTATTTTTCAATTAATTAAGGATTATTATGCATCGACATCGACATACACACATCGATCTCTCGCCTGCGTGCTCATTCACACACAAACACACACACACCATCTGATTTATCAGTTACTTAACGAACTTAGATTTAAAAAAAAAGTCAACAGTCAAACAGGTTTTAATAGTTCGGAGTCAGTGGATTCATATCATTTGTTGAATTTATTGTTTCTGCCAATATAAAAAATGTGAAAAAAAAGGAAATTGAAAAAATAGTACCTACCTAAAAGTTAAAGGGTTTGGCAGTCTTAATTTCTGTAGAACATATCAAACAGATTAAGACCAAAGTGCACCAACACTAGACAAGGTTGTTAGTTTCTTATCCGTCTTTTTTGACAACTATTTAATAAGTTATATGTCAACAATAAGCAAATAATAGGCATGTTAAACTTTTGCGAACATAGGCCTGTCTTTCGATTATATACGACCAGTCATTTTAAAGTCATTTTTAAATCGTTGGTGACAAATCCGCGGACAAATCTGCGTGTGGATGTAATAGTCTGTTCGTTAACATTCACATGCAAATATGTCCGCGGCTTCGTGGAGAACGATAAATCCGGAGGATAGGCTCGTATGTGAATGATGGGCTTAAGTCTCAAAATTTTGGAATTAAAATTATCAACGCGTTTCTTTATTGGGCACCGCCCTTCGTATTTGTAAACACGCTGGGCAGGGCAGTTCGTGAAATGCCCCAGCCTTCACATTTACACCACATGCCACTATCAATACCACAAACTATAATTATAAGTACCTCGTACCACAACGCAGTGAGATATCGAATGCTTTAAGTAAACTTAAAGTTTAAGTTTATCTCAGGTTGTTATCGGTAAATTTCTGTTTATTTATCTGAGGTAAAATTATTTGTTTTTAAAATTTACAACTTTGAGTAAAAACTATAGCTATGCTTTAACTTGAAATAAAGCTTTCCTTAAGGTGAAATTGATTCCTGCATGCTAATTCTGATACAAGAGATAGGTAGGATTCTGACCGCCTGTCTCGATCACGGAAATAACTGGGACAAAAACAATATGTTCACATCACAAGCTTGAAAAGATTCTGTTTATCATTCGAAATCTGAGTGCAAAAGTGGATTTTATCCGCTAGCGTGGAAAGAGTTTTTAATTCAAATCTTAGAATAATCGCACTGGCCAGCACGATTGCATGGAAAAAAAACCAAATCCTTTACATAAAAAAACACAGCAAAAAACTATTTTTTGAAAACTCTTTATTAAAAATTGGACAATTCATAAATACTTGCTATTTGGTCTCAAAACTTAGTTTTAGTTTGTCCAGGCCACAAGTTCTTGGCAATCAGTAAGACAGTTAAATGTTATCTAGCAAGTAATAAATTGCAAAAAAACTCAAAGATCCTATATTGTACTACAAAGCAGTACTAGTTTATTAAATTGGCTGTCGCTCTATATTACTTTATTGTAGAAAATTCAATTGAAAACAATCAAGTCTAGAGCGAAAGCATTGTACTTCGCCCCGATTCTAATAACAAAGATGATCTTGTTCTAAGCCAAATTACCGTATTGACAATGGTAGAAAGCGAAATATTTGTTCAAAGGCCTACGGAGTATTGGCTCGTTTTCGCTCTCTAGATACAGTTGTCAACAAGGCGTGGGATTGAAATAATGACATAAGCAATGATTGCCAGAATTACGGTAAGAAACAAGAACTTTTTTTAGGGTTCCGTACCTCAAAAGGAAAAAACGGAACCCTTTTAGGATCGCTTTCTTGTCCGTCTGTCTGTCAGTCTGTCAATATCCTTTTTCTTAGGAACGCGTGGAGGCATCAAGCTAAATACAAATACTCAAGTCTACTGTCCTTTGCAGCTGTGAAAAATCATACTTCTAAGCCAACGCAATCAAAACCTTGAACTTGTTATCTATTCCGAAGCATAAGACCGTTAGATTTAAAGGTTGCTTCAAATACAGAACAACGAAAATTTGGAACAACCTACCCCCTCCTATGAGGACAAAAATGAGTCATAAACTTTTCAAAAGGAAATATAAAATTTTATTACATGACCGCAGCAGGAAAAACTTTGAAGCAACCTTTAAAATTTTAAAAACGTCAAAGTCTGGACCTATACCTGTGCTAACGCATACAAACACTTAGCTCACACTCACTTGCAAACGTACTTATACTGAAATTCTCACATTCACACACAAACACACACCACATACACGCACACACCACATACACGCACACACCCCATACACGCAAATACACACAACGCAAATCTTGAAATGTATTATAAATAAAAATTGTTCAATTTGATAATTTTGATGTTTAAAAATAGGCACCTGCAACTATGTTGATGAAGAAAACCCGCTATAGCCACATGTTCACCACGCTTGACGAACATCTTAGCTCAAGCAATGGGGTAGGCTGAAAACCAGCTCTGCGTGGACCTCGTCTACTCAGAACAGTGCTGAGCCTACTCCAATTGCCAAAACAATTTATATAAATTTTTAAATTATACTTAGTTTAGGTGTAATGATATACTCGTAAGTACTTTTCTTTAATGTGTTTTTAACTCATAGGTTTTGGCAATAAATACATTTTTTATTTTATTTTTATTTTAAAAGATACAGCCGTTAATGTTTCAAATTTTCGACACTCGCAAGGGAATCAAAACCTATAGGGTGCTTCCCGTGAACTCAGAATCTTGAAATTTGGTACGAAGCAACGTCTTTATATTTTTTATTTTATATTTTTATTTATTTATTTTTATTATTTTTATATTTTTTATATTTTTTTATTCACAGATAAAGAAGAATTGCGAAAAGCATACATTTTTAGCTACATAATACAAATATTTTAAACTTACAATAAGTTTAAAATTATTAAACATGCCCTTTCCTCATGAATACCTATAGGTTTGTACGGAACCCTCGGTGCGCGAGTCCGACCGCACTTGGCCGGTTATTATTTAACTTGCTTTGACCCAGACATTGCTCCGTACTGTGTGTATACTGTACTTACTGTTGTTTTTTATACCCATTTACCTACTGGTATTCTAGCAGAGAAATAAAATGTAGTAAATCAATTTGTATTTCGTGCTTATCTCTAACAAGCGACCTGAGCTGGCTTTGCATGGCTTTGCCGTGCTTTTACACCTTACGTGAAAAATTATTCAACTGATGTTGAAAACCACATCAAAATCCATGCGTGGTTTAGTAGTTAACAAGTATAAAAGCGACTTTGTTTCATACACTACTTAAGATGTCACCCCGCGACTTCGTTCGCGTTTATTATTTATATATATATATGTGTGAGCCATCCTATCTGTTAAGTTAGATCGAACTGCACACGGTGTGCAAATTTGATTGAAATCGGTTAAGTACTTAGTAATTTATATGTATTAAGAAGAAAGATGTAGAGACGAGATTGAGAAGATTTTATTAAAAACTAAAGCTTTTCAATTAACCGCGTCTGCTAGCTGCAAAGAATTAATATACTGCAGCGAAAGATACTGCACTATTTTTACTAAAAATGTAGTAAAAATGTATATTTCCTATTTATTTATTTATAAATTAGATTACAACATTGACTTGAAACAAATTTGGGCTTTGTTAAATAAAAATAAAACCACTCGTCATTGCATTAGCTAGTTTGCAAAATGTGGGTACTGAGTAAGCATTTTCAACACACACGCACACTCTCTCTCTTTCTCTCTCTCTCACACACACATACACACAAACACACTCATAGAGTGTAAATGAAACCATACAGACAAGTCATCACTTTTAACCGTCGTGTTGATAAATTGATCAGTTTTCTCCATGTTCATGTTTACTTACTTTATGGAGAACACGAAGCGACCATAAAGCGGGAGATTATCGAGTAAAATCGAAAGTGGCATGCAAAAGTAACACGTTGATTCTATCACTCAACAGTTTAGTGCATTTCGTTGAATTTCGTGTTGTATCGCGGAAATCCGTAGATACTTTAAAAATTATTTTCGTAATTTATTTTATTTCTGTGTCTGGTTGTAATTTTAAATGTGCAATGTGTGTAGGCCATAAACAGTGGAAATCGATGTCCTTGTTTTGTAAACATTGACGTCACTATACCTGTCCATTATTTAATTTTATACTAATACATAAATCGATCATTTTATACCCAGCGAGGCCCCATTTGCAGCGATGTTAGATCAGAAACAGCGAAACAACCTTGTGCACAAGATTACCATATCTTACTCTGTGACCTACAGATAATTGCTAAGGCTGGCCGTACACTGGCGTCACGAGCACCTTGTTGTCACACACTTAAGCCTCTTTACCAATAAACGTTGTATAGCCTCGGAATGGTTATACAGTGTTTTGTTATTTTCTTTCTTCTACATTTTCAAATTCGATCGAATAAAACAAAACACTGCGAAACTATTTCGAGACAATAAAACGTTACATTGCTTGCTAAGAGGAAGATGTGTAGAGCTGAGAACTGTCAAATATTCATTCAGAAACAAACACTGTAATTTGCGTATTTGAACACTCTCTTCTGCGGGATGTGGATTATTTGTGTGCTCATCGATTGCAAATAAGGAAAATATATTTTTTCTAAATCTATTGAAATTTGTTCATTTGTTATCGACCGAGGTAGCGTTAAAACAGCTTTCAAATGAAGCCGTATTTTGAAATTTTTCATAATGAAAATTATATCTCCGCCAATTTACAACATTTCCAAACACGGACTCGTCAAAAATATATATTTATTTATCGAACCTGTTTACAAAATTTCATGAGAATCGCTTGAGGAATGCGATCTGTAGATAAGGACAAAAGTCGGCTGCGAAGTGTACCGCTCAAAGAGCTACTAGTAAATAGAAGAAGCATCCTTACTTCTCAAGATGTCAAATAACCTACAAGCAAAACTGTTATAAGGTTAACCAACAGGGTATCTATGTTAGATTGATTCAAATTTGAAATTGCAAGATCAGCCACTCCCATAGAGTGCCCTCTAAACTAGGCAGTCAACCAACTGTAGATGACTAATCTTTCAAACAAGTCCGTGGAAAGCTATCGACTTTCATAATAGCAAATTACAACAGTTATTACAAAACTGTTATCCCACTCAACTAGTATCGGACACTCCCATATATTTCGCGATACCCACCTATAAACACACAATAAACAGCTCCAGCTCATAGAAAAACAAATTAAACTTTCACGCAACGAGATAAAGTTTAAAACTGCAAACGAGCTAACTGAAAACTTACATATCAATAGCTAAAACCACTTTCATTAGCTTTCTAGTTATAAAAATGTACTACAACGTTTAATAACGTTTTTAATAAGGCCTGGGCTCACTAGTCCAGTTTGCGTGAACCTTTTTGAACTATGGGTTTACTTTCGATTTGTGCTTTCCATTTTCCTTCTTGAAATGGCTCAACCAATCTCTGATATTGTATTTTAGATTAATCTTATAATCGTACTATCCTTACTTCTACGAAGTACGTAAACACAACATGCGACAACAGCGACTTAATAGTTTTTATTTTTGTGATTTGACTTGTAAATTGGCTTTACGAAATTAATGACTATGACTGTAGTGATTTTGGTTCCAACAATGTTTGAAGAAACGTGCTCCTTAGTACACCTTGCTACCTGTCCTATTCCGAAACTGGCATGAGATCAAAGACATTTAAATGTGTTAGCTACTGCAGAAGTTTGAAGTAGAAAACGTCTCCTTTTAGTACTCCAGATAGGAATCAATACACTGGCTATAGTAATAATTTTAGGAAGTGTATTATTTTATTATAAGTGTGTTATTATTATTATATTTTTAATTTATTGGTTTTTGACAAACTCATGCGTATGTAACATGATGCTTCGTTGTAACCACAATATAATGTAAATATGAAATGAGAGTATATTTCTGCCTACAAACTGCTACGCAGTTTGGCAGAGTTGTATTTTAATGCATATGTATGTTATTAACTTGGATAAATAAAAAAATAATACCTCAGGGTTATCTACTGAATAAAACCGATAATAAAATCACTAAAATAAAATTTTCTTAATTATCTTTCTTAGGTATTTTATAAGAAAGTAAGTACTTTTTGGGTGTAGTACTCCTCTGCCAGCCCCTTCTAGGGAATGGCGTGACGATATGGATCTATTTAAGTAAGTACTTTTTTAATTAGACACTTTCAAATCAAACAGTGTCTACTTACATGACGCATAGTTTTTTTTTGCTTCCCCATGCAGGGGAATTTGGCGTTGCACGTCTTGTGCATATGCCAGTGTCAAGTTAATTTGGTATTTTACAGATGATGAAGTGATGATGACGATGATGAATTCCACCCTTTTCTTAATTTCAGTAAAGTGATGGATGCTTTACTGAAACTTTACGTGGAGTTTTGTAGAGAACACGAAAAGTCACGTTTCGCGATGTTTTTATCATTTGCCCTCTCGTGCACGCTAACGCACCGATAAAGGTTAATAATCCACTTTAATACTCGAAGAATCACAAGATTTAGAAAATAATACAGAATTACGAAAACATCTTTTCGGTTCCCGCCAAAAAACCCATGACGTATAGTTCCTATATCCTTTGTTTTCGAAGTTAGAATCCCTTCCCATTCCAGCCGTATCGTCGATCTACAGTAGTTATTGTGGTCCGTTAGCGGTAACTGGCGCAATCTGCGAGGAAGCGATAAATACTTGCGCAGGCGCATCGACAGCCGCCATCGCCGAGGAATGCGCGCGCGCTGTGATCAGCGACGGATGGATTATAGCAGATTACTGAGCAATTAAATGTTTTAAGGCTTTTTTAATAAACTGAAGAGGTATGTTACCAGCCACGCTATCAATAAATGATCGGGTCAAAATCATTATTGTTGTCATTTGTACGTTTTTAGTAAGTACTTATAAATACACAACAAATACATAAATAACTCCTACTCCTACTCTATATCTTAACGTATGGCTTTCTGATAATTATTTCTCGCCTACAAATATTAAGAACTATTGATATTCTGAATCTTGCTAACCAAAGCTAATGAGTTCTGTTACAACGGACTAGGCATGCGTTTGACCACTGACTCGCCTGATGGGAAGCGACGACGTGACAAAGAGGCTTGCTTATAAGATCTTTATTCTCGTTTCTCTTGAACAGTCCCGGATTAAATTCGGGTGGAAAAGCAGACGCAGGCAACGAGTTCCACCTCTGCAGTTTTTATTTACGTAAATTAAGATTCCTCAGTAACGATTCCCTTTTTCACCACCTACCTAGGTCACAAAGATGTCATACTTTTGCTATTAGTGTAATTTTTCGAAGTTTGGCATAAAAAGTGGCTTGCAAATATAAGTGCCTGCACATTTATTTTGTAGTTCAAACTTCGCTTTAAAGTAACTGATGCCTTACGTCTTGACACGGTCAGTTGAACTCTACAGCTGCTCCACTAATCTCCTTATATTCACACATGGAACAATTGAATTCACCTCCAGTAGCGCCATTGTGGACTGAGCTGGTTGTGCAATGGCGCGGGCCGTCTGTGCCGGTGGTAGACCTCTTAGGAACAGTTTAGAGAAGTACCTCATCTTTGATTCGGTCAGGACGACAATCCACCGAAACTGCGTGGGATCGTAAAGGATTGAACTCTGTATGTCAATTTATTGTTTGGTTGAAATGTCATGGGAAACTAAACTTATAAATGCGTAAGTAAGTTTGTGTGGTCGTTTGTTTGTTTTGCTTTCACGCCTATTTCCGCATACACGTTGTCAGGGAAACAGAAAAGGACATAGGGTACTTTTTAGCTGCGGGTAACACCGCGGTATGCAGCTCGTTCAAGATATTTAAACTTAGCTAAAGCTAGTACTTTCCACATTACTTGATAACAGTTTCCCTCGATTTGAATGCCAGCTTTTCTGATAAAATATTGTAAGGCATAGTAGGATTTGATCATCACACTATATAATGTTAGAAAGGCGAAAGTATGTGAGTGTGTTACGCTCAAACGTACGGATGAATTTTGATGAAAATTGGCATGGAGTTAGCTCATACCCCGTATTAGCACAGACTATTTTTTGACTGCGGGTAAAACTACGGGGCGCAGCTAGTAGTTAATATTTTAGTAGTAGCGCTTATCATAGACGAATTCATCCGGTTATTCAATTATACGAAAAATCTGCAGTTAAGTTGGTTACGGGCGGTTGCAGGCCGGCGCGGGGCTGCGGAAATGGACCGCGACGGCGCAGCTTCTGCCCGCGCGGGTGCGTGCGCGCATAGTAATGAGGTATTGTCTCGTTTACTTTCAATATGTGTAGCAAGGCTCTGCCTAAATTAGAGCGGTTTTGGGATAATCACCTTAGTTCGTGATTATTCCTTCTCTCTTTCTTAAATCATTTACTTTTTAATTAATCTTACTAAAAATATTAGTCGATTTACGGTAATGATCTATCGTTCTATATTATCGACTCTCATGGCATTTAGAATAAATTTAAATTCGGTGAACTCTCAGTAATTTATGATTTATGTATTTTCATTAGTTATTTGCGTACTACACGGATACAAAAATTAACATTGAAAAACTCCATATTATTCAGCTGTTAACATGCAAAAGTCCGAGCTAGCGTACAGTAACATCATAATTTATGAAATCAGTTCACGCTGTTTACGCTAGTGAAATTAGGGGAGTGGCTAGTGAAGTTATGGGAGACAAGCTGCGCCCCGCAGTTTCACCCGCGGTTAAATAGTGCTATCCTATGTGCTATTCTAGACTATAATCTATCTCTGTGCCAAATTTCATCCAGATCTGTTCAGCCGTTCTGGC
Source organism: Peribatodes rhomboidaria (assembly GCA_911728515.1). Classification (NCBI taxonomy): domain Eukaryota; kingdom Metazoa; phylum Arthropoda; class Insecta; order Lepidoptera; family Geometridae; genus Peribatodes; species Peribatodes rhomboidaria. The sequence goes on along the minus strand of OU452168.1, from coordinate 16,130,746 downwards.
GTGAAAGAGTAACAAACATCCATCCATCCATCCATACATACCTACAAACTTTCGCGTTTATAATATTAGTAGGATAGTAGGATACTACTAACTATATTCCACTAGTAACAACCCGCGGTTAAAAAGTAGCTTACGCGCTATTCCAGACTGTAATCTGTCTGTGCAAAATTTAATTCCGATTGGTTTAGCCGTTGAAGCGTCATTGAGTAACAGACATCCATACATCCACCCACCCACTCATCTGCAACTTTTGCATTTATAACATAGAATTAGTGAGATCTCTCATGATTCCTCTGGCCGCCACCGTCGCTTCGTCAAATAGTACAAAGTACAGCAGGTGGCGCCACCAGACTGCAGCCCCGTGGGAACGCGGGTCCGTCCGGAATGCGTACGTGACGCGATCCGACGTAGACGACGCAAATGGGACCCGCCGCCTCACGTGGGGATGAAATTGTGTGAACTTATTGGCGCAATCGGCATTCAATGATACTCTGCAATACGATACTAGCGTAATACCGTAAAGTTAATTCACGTAATTACTTAAAGAAAAACACGAGTTACTACTCTTATTACTCGACTGCGTAAGAAGGAGGGTGATGTTTTACGAGTGTATCTGTGTGTTTATGAGGTTTCTTTGGCACTCCCTACAGCCTACACAGCTTGATGGATTTTGACATGTGTGTTGTCATTTGAATCGTGTTGATGTTGGAAGTGATTTAAAGTACAACATTTTAATTATATGTCGAATGTCAGACTACAATTTGCAGTTGGCTTTTTCTGTGTTTATCTTTTAATAATATTACTTGTTCATTAAATGATGCTAGTTGATTTATAAGCCAATTCTTTACTAGACTTTTGCGTTAGCTTCTCTAAAATGGGATAACTATGGATTTGGTCAATTGAATAAACTAAAACTTTTTACAGCAGGATATCAGTTTTGTTCAGAATATTAGAGCGTTGATCTAAGAGCTTTAATTCAGTAGATAGATCGCGTGTTCTCAAGTGGAAAATAATACAGAACGTATAGACGTATCCTCTAACGTGTTGATGGCACTTAAATGAAGTCTTTGACCACTATTACAGCACTTAACAGTCCCTGTACATTAAGCAGAAAGAGGACATTACGAGTTGATTGCTATGACTGGGACCTCTGCCAAGAGTGCAACTGCTACGATGAGACCACAAATTACCTTTCCTACATGATAATTACATCTAAAAGTCATCACCATTAGCTCAGCTAGAAGACGTTCACTGCTGTTCAGGCTTTTCCAAAGGATCTCTACAATGCACGAGCTTTCGCTACCCGCATCCGACTTCAAAGTCAAAGTCAATATGTTTTTATTCAATGGGGCATCAAAGATACACTTAAAAACGTCAAGTTTTTTAACAGACTCGACCGCCTTGTTCGGAAAAAGAGCCACTACTCAGAAGAACAAGCAAGAAACTGAGTGGCATTCTTTTCTTTTTTGTTCTTCTCGCAACCCTCATCAAATCAAATGTCTATTAATATGTTCGAATAATTATGGTGGAAATATTGTACCCGGACATACCCCAGTTGCGTTTAAATGCGTTCTTACTGCGTCTGAACATTCATGTCAATAACCACAGATCTGCGTGATGGCTGATTGCAATGCATTGAGGTTCTTATAAAGCTTGACATGCTGACTTAGATTTTTCTCCAGAGAAAGCGGATTGATGCTATGGAAATAGTATGCACTATGTACTTAATTAGGAGAAATCTTATAAATAAATATGACGTCAGGGTTTCTTATTGTCTGAGTGACGCAGTATTCCTTGCATCTATATTTTCTTAGACGCGTTTAAACTAGGTGTATTCAGTAGGATATTTCTTGAATCAGATGATTTTGTGGGATAAAACGGAAAGATTTAGTGATAGTAGTGAATGAGCACAACGATGGTAGAAAGGCATATTAATTTCTAAAACTGAATAATTTAGGTAGGTATTGGTAATTTTAACAGTTATTTGTATTTTTTTTTCAGCTCTTACCTGTTGCTATCCGTTTCTCTCAGATGAAGCTCACCTGAAAAACAAAAACATTAAATCAGTAAAGTTTTATGTCTCTTAGTTGTTTTTTTACGACTTTGGACAAAAGCGCATTTAACATCTTTTTCCACTCCTCACCATTGTCTTCGCTCAAACAACTAGTAAACGAAACTAGTAAGACTCGAACTATTAAACTAACAACTTACAAAAATACCTTTCCAAGAAGCGAACCAACCAAGTACCTACAAACCTACCGATTAGGAACCTGCAAAGTTTACAATATTTTAGACAAAGGTTAAAATTATTTTTACATAACCATCAAAAGCAGCAGCAAAATTTAAAACATGACACTAGTGCCATTTAAAATGAGCAATAAATAAATAGCCTACCTTGTGTCCCCTGTCTCGAATGCCCATGCCCCATGAATGAAATGCCTCGTCTTGTAATAGTTGAATATTTATATTTAGTGTTTTTTTGATAGTACCTATATTTTTATAAAAACCCAAAGTTTTATCACATTTTATTTTAGAAAAAAAAAAAAAATTGTATTATTTTAATAGGTTGCGTATCGACGCCATTAGTAGGTGCGTCCGTGATTTAACTGAAGGCTCCACCGGAAGACCAGCGCTGTTGATTAAACAGCTTATGCTGAGGTGGAGCCTTTTTTGAAACACATACATAATTTTAATTTATTATTGTTGTTTGTTATATATATTAGTATCTATTAGTATCTGTTTGTTATTTTGTTTAATTGCTTTTATTTGTCGTTATATTGTTAATTGTATGGTTTCAAAATAAATTTCTTTCTTTCTTTCTTTCTTTCTACAGAGTAGGTAGTTTGATTTAATTCATACGAGATTATAACCCGCTCGCGCCTTTGATGCGATGACATCAGACTAATGTTATAAAGCGAATGTGTTTGTTTGTCGGTAGGTTAGGGTCCTAGCAAATAGGCATACATTTTTCTTTCGTGCTTTTTCTAAATAGGCCGAGAAAATTAGTGTATGAAAATTTTAAAATATGGTAGCGTATCGATCTTGTGGTGATGAAGGCAGACTGATTTAATGGGAAAAGTAAATCGGAATGAACACTGTGGCTGTGCTCTTGTTTAGCAGTTAGAGTAGAAGAATATTGTAATAAAATAGAACATAAGTACCTAAGAATAGTTTAATACCTACCTAAGTTTCACTTTATAATTTTTGATCAGAGCCTAGGTTAGAATAGTGCCTATGTTTAGAAAACTTTTAAAATAAGTACTCTGGTAAATGTTACGCTCCGTTACACATTATCCGAATGAAACCTACAAACACAGCCGGTGGTGTAAAATAGTTAAAAGTGTGTTTATTAACGATTTTCATAACGCCCTGTGCCTGCGCCGACCTGACGGAAATGGGACCGCATTCCGAGCTTTAAAGATCGCCCCGCACTTTGAAGGATTGCCTTCCACAGCAAGTAGTAAGAGAGTAGGTAAATATAGTTAGGATAATGGGTACGATAAAAGGTATACTAATTTTCTACTTAAAAAAAATCGATTTATTTCGTAAACGACTACTATGAAGGGGTAAAGTGTATAATATGTTTGTTGGGATTTATCTCAAAACGATACTTAAAAACATTTGATAAAAAATAAAAGTAAAAATAAAGCTTCTCACTACCATACTATGAAACGCGGCTTCACATTGGTTTAAGTTTGTTTCCAAGCTTGAGTTAAACTTGAAATGGTTTAATGTGTGGCCGCAGGATTAGAATGCGCAAATGTTTTGCATTGATTGTCTTTTTGTGGTATTTTTTTATTGTGTGCGTTTTAGAACACATCCAAATATTAAAGTGTTTTTTATCGGTTGTAGTTTTAAATAATTTATCATCTTTTCTCAACTTTCTTCGCTTACGTCTACGAGCGTCTACTGCGTTAAAAACAAATTCTTTATTTATCTACAATTAAAATTCATCTCAAGAATCTCAGAATCTCAATAAAGCCGTAGAACGTGTTTGTTAACGTTAGGAATTTCGCTACCCGTGCAAATCAAGAAAGCAATGATTAAATAATGTCTTTGATTTGCGATTCCAGTCTTTGTGGAGTTTGTCAACTGCCTTTCTGTCTGAAGCAAAAGCGAATTACAACAAGAAAAAATTTGGATATTCTGCGATACGTTTATCTTCAGATACTTATGACTACTTAAGAATTTGATTTAATATGATTAATTAAGAATTGCCAAGTCCGTGCTAGGAGTGGATTTAACTAGTTAAGTTAAATCTACTCATAGCAAAATATTCACTTATCGGGGAGATTCCTAAGGAAGGTTAGCTATCGGAGCTAATCCCACATCTAGTAGAGTTTAGATAAAGTAGTGTAAATTAGTTAAGCAAGGACTAGGGCAATTCTTGTGTTCAGTGCAAGTGGCCTTAGTAATGCAAAAATGGTTTTGACCTACCATACTGTTTTTTTTTTTAATTTTAATTTAAAGTATACCTTTAAACAGTTTTTATACAAGTTTACCTCAATATATCAGCTTTGAGCTTTCGAAAAGCTTTGGTTCCTTCAAAGACCTTAAATCTTCTCAAATTTAATTCTCTCTTTACTTTACATACACCTATTCGAAGCTCGCATTTAGTACGCGCTAAGCTTTAACGCGTGTGACATTACCGCGAGAATCGTTTTTATTTCAGAATTCATTTGCAAGCAACACCGGCGGGTACTTAGAAGCCTTTGTGGACACCGCTACCCAACTACTTTATGTACAGTTTAACTTCTGGTTTTAACTTCTTTTTTCTTTGAACTTTTAAGGAGATAAGGACTAAATGTACTAGGAACCTCGTCTTAAACTCAATCTGCAACTATAAAAATCGATGTGTAAATATTTAAGTTTCCTATGAACTCCAAAACGGCTGGAGCGATTTTGATTAAATTTTTAGAAAATCTTCTAAAAATTCGTAGCAATCTGAGATATTTTTTTATAAAATTAACTTTGCAGGTATAAAATTGGTTAATGCTTTGATTTCAAAGATAATAAAATCAGGAGATTGCGCGTACAAAAATTACACACACACTATACACTTTTGTTAGAGCGGAAATACACTAGAAATGTGTGTTTACAACAGTTTTTTAGTAAGAGAGGATTAGTTACACTTACAATCTTTTGGTATATTGTCTATGTTTCCAACCAAAATAATAGTCCAAACTAAGCCAATGTCCGACATGACATAACTAACCTTATCTTATCGGTCCTAACACGTCCACACGGTCTATGAACAAGTATGGGCTATGACAGCATTTCTCAAAGTATGGCTCGCGACCCACCAGTGATCGTGGGCCATACTTACGCCATATTAGGCCAATGGATGAGCCTTGAAAAATCTAAAAGATTGATTGATTGATTTATGTAGAGTTTTCGACAATTTTTATTATTACTGAACAAAATTAACAGGCAGAATGTCTGAACAAAATTAACAGGCAGAATGTCTGAAATGAATGACTGTCAAGAAAGTTAAATTTCAATCGAAAATGTGTACTTAAATACCAGAACTGCTATTTTTGCAGAAATTCTCGGTTTATATTTCAAGGTTTAATCATGGGCGTAAGTAATTTAATTCCAATCAAAGATGTCTGATTTGTGAAAATGTTTTAGACATTTTCAATTTTTAGTTCGACGATTTTTTTTCTTTTGTTGGAGACGTTAATTCTCGTCATCACCACGATAGTTGTCTCTAAACAGACTCTAGTTATGCTTATTTTTGAATTCATGACAATCAAATTTGAGGTGAGATCCGAATTTGAAGTTGTTATGGTGGATCGCGGTCCAGTCCAGTTTGGGAACCACTGTCCTATAGTACAAAGTCTAGGACAAGGCCGTAAACTCCATTCCCGTTAGTCCCATTTCCGTCTCCAGCTATAAACAAGAGAAGGACATATCCACCAATTACAACGGCGTTAAGTGGGCGCCCACGCGTGGGCTTACTCCGATCTGGGGTTTTATTGGGTAGATAGTGCGAGTGTGTAATGGTAAGTCCATGTATGGGGATAAGTAAGGAAGTTCGATAAGACCATACACACTTGACAATAAATAGCTGGTTTTCTAACAGTGAGCGCTACCGTGGGTCGGAGTGCGCGTTGAATTGTGGGTATCGGGTGTTGTTTAGCGTCGAGGTAGGGCACTAGGGTTTTTAGTGGGTAGGCCTGCAGTGGCGGGACTACCACATGACTACCCTGCTCGCCCCCAGGGCTGTGGTGATATCCATAAAGGATTTTTCCTGGGTAAACAAGTAACATTATTAAAAGAAAAACAAAAACTCGGCTGTGAAATGTTGTACCCTATATCACTTCCACTAACAAGACGATTCAAATGACATGTAACATTAAAAATCCATCAAGCTTTTAGGCTGCGTGCCAATGAAACCTCATACATACATACACTCGAAAAATATGACCCTCCTTGCACCGTCGGGTAAAGAAGGTACCGGTTGTTTGGTTTATACTAGCAACCGCCAATTCATATTAGAAGTCTTCAGGCGGCCTAAAAACTGTGACTAGTCTAACACGAGGGCTAGCCACTCGGCCTACCTTTATGAGCTTAGTTATTTAGATTTTCTCTTACATTAAGTGGCAGTGACAGAGGTCGCTGTTTCGAACACTGAAAATTGATACATTGATGTTGCTGCTAGTGTGCTATGTAGGAACGGGGCAAGAAATGAGTCCGGCGACCTAACTAACTTCGACCTAGGCGACCTAGACTAACTTCGCATTGGCTTAAGGTATTCTATAGCCATTTCGTCTAGAAGAAGAAGACGAGCGAAGAGAGCGAGTAATGATGGTGACGAGCCTCTAAACTTACCTACAGAGTGACAAAGTGCAATTTCAATTTTTTTTATAACTTTTGTACTTCTGTAATCATTCTTAAGTTACTAAGAATTTCCCTTATATTATGGATTCATTTAATAGCTAATGATGTATACAACCTCCCTATGTAATGGAATTTATGATTTGCTTTGTCTATCTATTGATTAAATCAGTCAAAAGTGACCCCTTAAAAATGCGGATATTTTTCATACTTTTATTTTCGCTTGAGAAATTGAATCGTTTAAAAAAAACCAAGAACATAGGGGCGGAGATATTGTTAATTAAATTGTACATGCTAAATTTAATCATAATCTGACAATTATGGTTTTCAAGAAATTTGAGTAGCGCGTTTGTATGGAAATTTCAGAGCGTCGCGGCCCATTAATGAAAATTTTACATAACTAGCTTTCTTAACTTACTCACGATTTCGTTCGCGTTTAGTTCAGAAAATAGTTTTAAAAAATATTCCCCGTCAAATACTGTCCCTAATTATCAAATTAATTTATGCTTGTTTAGCCGCAAAAACTCTACAAACAGACAGACAGACAGAATTACTTTCGATTTTATAATTTTAGTTTGGATAACACATACATTCAAGTGTTCTTCAGAATATTTTTTTTTGCGTATTTTTGCTGTGAATAAATTAATCACAATTATATGCGCACTCCTTTTATAAGGTTTTCTGTTTTATGTTACTTCGAGCAAGTTGAATAGCATGACTTATATTCAAGGTGTTAAAGTACATTTCCCAGACCATTCACGTCTGTTTACAGATCTACTGCAGGGTCCACTACTCGCGTCATGAATGGTCGACCGAGTGAAAGTTCGCGTATCGGGTGTCCATTGATCTCCGACCAACGGTCTGCGCCCGCGCATCCAATTTTATTACGTCTGTACAGGGTTAGTTGGAAAAGGTATGCTTATACGATAGGGGCTTGTTTTGGACATCAATTGAAAAAACTAAGTATAAAAACTTTTAAAATTACAGATCCATGGGGTTTGGTAAGAATTAATTTTATTCGTTTGCCAAAGAAGGAGAAGTAACGCGGAACGGCTTACACCCGATTTTTAGGGTTCCGAAGTTACTTTTACAGTCAGAACTATTACAGTAAAACTTATTCATGATGAGAATATTCTTGTTTCAATGACCCTTCTGATCTCCTGGTATAAAATAGGTGGGTACCTTTTTGACTAACCCGGTATACCAATTTTGCTTGTGTACCTTTGGCATTACCGCTTTTGGAGTTTGCAAACCGCAACTCAATAAAGAGGCAGTAAAGAGAAATATTACGTGTGTGTTACGTGTTTTTTACGTTTATTTTGCGATCGTAAGTAGGTAGCTTTAATACCTTTTATATGCTTACCTACTTATTATGTAAAAGCTTAGGGAGAATCCGTGCTAAAGGTCACTGGGTCACATAGACTGATGGAAAGCAAAATACGATGGAATTGATTTTAACTTTGATTACAAAGCAGACGTTTGCAAATCAATCATGGTAAAATAGATATAATTGAATGACATGCAAATTATTTGTACTTTAGATTAACATTTAGAGAAAACATGCAACGACAACATCATTATTATACTTAAGTGTTTACTAATTTGTTTGTTACATCATTTATTCTTATCTACCTTTTTTGTGGTCGTTACAGATTGTACGTTTTTTTCATTCGTTACTTTCAAAACGATAACAACAAAACTATTGTCACGAGCTTAAAGCTGGGTATCCATTATGCTCGCGCAGTCGCACCAACTGCGCTGCGCGCATCTGCATGCAGCAGCTCCAGTAGCGAAGCATCTCCACAAGAAACACGTACGCTCCACAGATTCAGAGCGAACATTTAGCAATTTGAGCATGCTTGAGCGGAGCAGTCCCTTTGTGTGCGCATAAAAACCGCCACCGCTTGGAGCGCACAGCCTGCAGCACGCATTACATATATTATACTTCAAGAAAGTGAACGTACCCACTACTGGAGCAGTTTCAGATGCGCGGAGTGCAGTTGGTTCACGAGCATAATTCATACCCAACTTTAGATAGGGTAATAGAGGAAAAACAATTACTCCTATACGAACAAATTAAAATATATTGATTTCCTTAGTTCCTCAAAAAGTAATTAGACTGAAATTGATGCTCTTTCTCCAATGAAATCGCGAAACATTTTTAGTAAGTATTTATTTATTTACCTTTTAATGATTCATTATTTCATTTCATTATTTTCATTCAACATTTAAATAAAGTACAGTAACTCTGTTAAATTGAACAACAATCCAAACATACAGCATGTTCCTCTTTCCCACAATCACTGGTACCGGTGCCAACCTTCACAGCCGAATCCGGAGTACCAACAGACAGTTTCGGAAACAATCCGCTAATTGCAGTGATTGGAGCATTGTGTGGTCCAAGGTTAGGACTCCGTGGGAGAGATTGGCTGCTGGCGCAAGGGAAAAGAGCTAGCGGTTTTCGAAAGGGTTTGTTTTACTTTATTGAGAGTTTTCAGTTTCTATGATGATCTGCAACATAACTGGAGCCCTGTGTATGGCGACACGCTCGCCTCCTGTCACATTTGGGACTGAATATCGTCCGGCGAAATGTGGGTGTTGTATTACACCTCTGCCAGCCCCCTCGGGGGAAAGGCGTGACGGTATGTTGTATTATGATGATGTAGGGCGGCACCAGACGCCACAGGAAAAGAAAAGTTGGCACGCTACAAATGTCAAAATTCTACACTCAGCAGTAGGTGAAAAACAGTCGATGATGATAATCAATACAATTCAAGTTTAGATTAGAACTTTGGAATTTTCTTACAAAATAAATCTCCAACGTATGACGTACACAAAAAAAAATAATTGTAAGTATCTACCTACTTAGTTTTAGTCCATTTCAAATAACTTAATTACTTAAGTAAGTACTCATGTTGGATTAAAGCGTTTTTGAAAATTTCTAAAAGAATTTAGAAGGATTTTTTCATGCTCTACCAAAAGTTCTTAACTTAAACTCAAGCAGGGTTTGCTAAATTTACGCAACCCTGAGTACGCGCACGCGATATCATTGAATAGACAAATTTTTACTCATGCAGACAATGGTATGTATAATGTAACAGAAATTGTAACACGCACATTATGTGGTGTGACTTAGAAACTACTAAATACATTTATATAATACTTACTTACAATTTGTTGGGCCTTTATTGCATACCTGTCCCTTGCGATTTTACTTGAACCAGTTTGAATCATCATCAACATCATCTGTATTCCCGATTAATTACAACCTGGGTAATTTCAAGGCTAGAGTGAATAAGTACCTTCTATTTCGTCGTGCTCCATCTTAGACCACAGTTGCTTAACATCAGGCGAGTTGGTGGTCAAACGTCGACCAATTCTACATTAAAAAAATTTTTTTTTTTCATTTTCACCGTTTCAATGTTAAGTTCGTTCCCACAACTCGCAATATTCACTTTATCTTTCTTAATTTATCTAGATCGATTTAGTATTTATAGTCTTTAACACGATGAGAAACAAAGATAATCCACGTTTAAAGGAAATGGTACTCGTAATTTATTAGTGAGTAGATTTTTTTATTTGCTATTCATTGACAGGAAAGTTCCACGGTCACACTCTAGATAGAGTTTTAGGGTTCGAAATAGGCTAACAAATTACAGGTTAAGTGTAATGTATGTATGTATGTAATGTATGTGTGTGTAGTCCTACGTTATCAAACATTGCATTATCATATAACGTTTTAATGTGCTCTAAAACGTTTGAGTACCTCCCATTTTTAAGAAAACACCAGTAACTTTTTAGTTACTTATAAACTACAATGCGTACACGTGTCATTTTAATTTAAACGCACAAATTTTGTGTAGGGCTGTAAACTACGTCACTTCCATTTGACCAGAAGTGACGTAACAAGTGCTAATTAAAAAACATGCAAACCTAACAATAGTGCATACCATTGCGACAAGTGGGAAATTCACAAGCTAGGGAAAATATCTTTCTCTTTTTACCACCTCTATTCTAAATAATTATTTGACATGTAAAGATAAGGTGTTGCGTAATCGTGTTTACTGCACGTTGGAGAAACCTGTCGATAGTTTATTGCTGGTTTGGATGTATTCTGATAGAAAACTTTAGTTAGACAGCCTTGGGATGACAAATTATGACTTTGGACTTTTGGGATGAAAAATTGAAGATTTTTACTACAGTTTCAGTAAATAAAAATTATTAGCTAGCTAATGCTGACCAATTAGCTTCCTCAACTTCTAACTTTGTAATCTAGCTTGAAAGGAGTATTCTGTAAGAATCCATTTAAAAGTGTAACTTTCAAAAGGTAATCATATCTACAACATTCTCAATCACGTCATATTTCTAACAAATAAACTAAATCAAAATCGGAACAATTGTATGGGAGCTACGGTGCTACGGACAGATACTGACAGATATTGGCGTCGCGGGTACCTACGCTTCACTGCCCCTCGAATAACAAGTATCCATAGGCGACGCTGATCGCTTACCATCAGGCGGCCTGTCAGCTTGGTGCCACATATGATACATAAAAAACTTGGCCACTTGAGCAACTGTAAAGTCAGTTTTTGGATCTCTGACATACTTCAAAATATATATCACCTTATACCTGTCAATAGGTCTGTCGGTTAACACAACGTGCAAAAAAAACAATGCATCAAATTGGGTATTTGACAAGTAACAGCTACCTAATTTATAGTGTAAAATTGCGATTTGACACATATCTGTGACATGTCGGGCATTTCAAGCTCGTTCCAATACCATTATGACGTTCCAATGTCATGGCATTATGTGTAAATGCTTGCGAAACCGCAAAACTCGTTAAAATAGATTTGTCTGTTTTCCGCATTTCCGAATTTTAAGTTTTAAACATTTTTTAAATTAAGTATTGTCTTCATTCTTAGGTCTCTTGATTCATTATTTGTATAAATTGATAATATAACCCAATGGAGTGTTATGACGACAAGCTCAGAACCGCCAAAAACCCAAGTACTTCTCGCCTTCTCTCTTTTATTTCATAAAATATATTTGATCTTAATAACTTGATAAGCACAAGTATCAATAAATTACCTTCAATTAATATTAATATTGAAATCATGAAACTATACCACTAGGTCAAACCGAACGTGACAATTCGTTACTTACTCTGAAAATACATTCCTTTATCGCATGGTAGATACCTACCACTTACTAAACCATTTCCATGTAAATTATAACAAATACAGGACCAGTTTTGAAAAAAAGAAGGTAATTTTGAAACCCATATCAACATTCATATTTGCAATAGCATATTTTGCATTAAAACAATCAATGTCGGTCGGAACTTGCTACTTGGCTTGAATAAACACGAATAATTTGCAATATTGCAAAATTAATATTGCATTTCTATTAATGATATATCGTGATTGTGATAAAACGAAATGACAAAAGAAGTTGCAATAAAGATAAAAATGTGACCGGCGAATTCAAAGCAAGAATATTCAAAATAATTATGATTGTAACGTTTCTTTTAGTAGTGAAATTAACGTCATTGCCGCATATACAAAATTAAATTAAGAAAATGATAACCGTAAATAATGTAACAGCCAGTTAGTGTGACGCAAATGACAATAAAATGTAATAAAATTCGTAAATGACAAAACCAAATCGGACATCTAGATCTTAATGCCTCAAATGACACCAATAACCAACTTACAAACCAAAGCAGCCGTCAAGCAATCATAAAACTCAGTCGATTGGCACAGCCATACGCATCTATTGCGTTCACCGCGAGTTGTCGTACAAATTATTGCCTAATCTACGGCGCAGAAGAAATAATAGTAGAGCTTCACGACCCTAATCGCGACTCGATTGTGATACAAACAATAACGGAATCTGGATCGATCGTTCATTTAAACTGTGTAATTTTGACGTGTCGACGACCTGAAGACTTAGCTCCGGTGCAGGCGATGCGATGACGAGCGAAGCGATATTTGGTAAAATAGAACTAGGTTTACTCAAAAAGTAACACAAATAGATTTACAAAGTAATCAGAACTAGATAGAGGGTGATAGAGGTTCAGAGAGACTATGCAATTTTTGGATGAAAAATACTGAAAAAAAAAATTCCTGAGGGGGTTAACCGAAGACGAAGAAAAAGGGGGGGAAGACGAGAGCATCAGTTAGTTACATACTTGTATTAAGTATGTTTTGTAGGAAACAAAACTTATGGATCAAATGAAACAAACCTACAAACTCTACCTACAAAGTTACAGCTTCGCATCGCTCCAGTTACGTCACATGGTTTAGCTTAAAGAAAAACCGCAAAATACTAAGTCTTGGTCATGGTAAATAAAGTATAGGCCTCAATTGGCCATTGTGGTCTTTGAAGAATACGGCGTCAGTGGTCAAATGGTGACCTTTGCCTTAGGAGGGACAAAGAGGGAAACGACGGCTATAGTAGTATTGTAGGTCCAGTAACAACATTAATCATCTCTACAGCTATACTCCATTGTGCTGTCATACTATATTTTTAAGTTAAACTCTCATTAACAAGTATCTTAGTAAAAGTTCAAACAGAATATATCGATGTAAACATCTCTTAGTTTTATAATCGCTTGGAGTTTTTAAAACGTTCGCAGTAGTCATAGCCATTTCTTCTTCATCAAAGATTTCTCATTGGACAAAATTTACCCATATAGTGACATAAGGTTTTTTTTTAAAAAACTCTAGTTTTTCCACTAAGCGCTATAAGTTTTTGCTAAGTGCTATATGATTATTACTAAGCGCTGTAGGGGTTTCCTTAAGCTCTGAAGGGTTTTCACTATTAAGCGGTTTAGCGTTAACCCTACGAGGTTAAAGCTAAACCACGTTTTTAATTTTTTTTGACAAAAGCGACAGGCAGCCTCGCATCACAGTGCAACACACACCTTAATGAAAACAGTTAGACCAGCTGGCGTGACAGTATTTAATGCAGAGAGTGCATTTCTCCGGCGGCTAGATATTTGTGCAGTCTGAGAAACTGTTGCAAATTGCCTGCAAACTGCACTGTACTCATTACAAGTGTTTGTTACACGCGGTTACGCGCTAGATATGTACAATGTGGCAGCTGTTCAGCTGGTGAAGATACAATGGATGCCAAAGTAGAATAAGAGTTACAAACTAACCTAGTTGCTTTGGTTCAAACATTTTTTATGACTAGACGAGCAAAACGTGATCGTCTGAGAAGTAAGCGTGACGCTTGCAATGCAACATGAAGTTATTATGTGAAACGAACTAGTGCTCGAGTTTAAAAATTATGACCCTGTATACCTAGTAACAAGCCTCTCTTTTTATCTATCTTTTTCTTTTGTTAAGAAACAATTTTAATGCTGATGTGTGAAAATTATCTTAACATTTATTTTTGCTTTGTCTACGACATCGGCTGCAAGCAAGCAAGCACGTTCGTAAAGGTCGAGTGGCTAACCCTGATGTTAGAGTCGGGCGGCCTAGACTTCACCTCCGGAAACTTGGTATACTTCTAGTTTGTGCTTTTATCAGAATTCGTAGGTCTGCTATAAAGAAATATACATCATTATAGAATGTTATGGTTTAGTTACTTCATTCAATTCGTTCACACGTCATACTAAATTCACGTGACATAAAACCCTTTGGTACTTTCTGTTGTAACTATTTCCAGCAACTCAATCTAGTTCCTCGTCAATAGCACAAAATGTTCACATGTTCACAAAGCAATCTGCATGTGTGTGTGAATGCATCGTATTACGCAATTTAGCACTGTTACAACAATTATACCTAAGTACGTACCAACTGCGTGACTTGCACCGTTGCAAGTCATACCCTGCTAGCGAACGAAGCAGGTGTGACGGGCACGTGCTCGATGCTCATTCGAACTCGTAAAAGTATGACCAACTCATTTGTCGAAATGAGCAGTGATAAAAAAATATTTTAACCGTAGAATGTCAGTTTCGTTTATGAAATAGAAATGGGAACTCCATTACTCAACTCTACATATGAAATGGTCGTACAGGTGTCATATTTATAGACATGCTAAACTGTATTGGCGTGCAACTGTATGAGGTGTGACTCTTTGAAAACAAATCGTTAATTAGGAGTAGGTATGCAAAAATAAAAACTGAGGTCAAAATAGCGAAATACATCGCAAAACGTTTATTTTTGTCTATGTAGATATATTATAGCATAATACAAAATAGCCATTTTATGTCCAAAAAAAACTGAGGTCAAAATAGCGAAATATTTATTTCTTTACGTTGGCACTCTTTGCAATGTCCATCATGAGATCATGACAAAACGTGTGGAGTCGGTAAGTTCAGCTGTTTTGCGAAGCATTGGTAATGTTTATCTCAACAATGGTAAGGTAAGCCACTCATCATCGTCACGTCTTCGACCTCGGGGCCACAGCGCAACTCAGTGGCTCGTTGCAGACTACAGACTGAATTGATGTAAACGGGTGGCGAAACTGAACTGAGTGGGATGGTGCACGCACCATAATACAATGGTAATGTTAAATACCATAAACAGTACCTTATAAACAGTATAAACAATATTTAGTACGACGTTCATAAGTGTTTTTTGATACTATATGAGACTTTGACTTCATTGTGTAGGTATCTAGATATATCTAGGAGAAAAGGGGTAAAATACAATGACTCGAGATTCGTACGGATGAATAGATTTGAACGAAAACTTTGATAAATGAATTACTCGTAAGAAGAGCTACTTTTACTTCCAAAGGCTAAAGAGTGAGTTCCTGTAAGATATTGTCGAGGAGGCCAAGACTCACAGTATACTATGGGTATACTATTCTATAGCGCGGCAGGAGGAAGAAGTAGGATATCGTGTTGCCAGTAAAATATGGTATGCTGCATGCCGCTTTCAATCATTCTAAGATTGTCCCAAGTCATTAAAACCATACATAGCTGACTCAATTTCATTAGTCGATAATTCGGTCGTTAGCCTGCAATCAAGGGATTCCTCGCATGCAGGGCATTGCGGGATAACGACGAATGAAAATTCGTAAAAACTTCGGTAAAACTAAGCCGCTTTCAAAGCTCAAGACCGCTTTCGGGCAATACCTGCAGTATTGCCCGAAAGCGGTTTTGACCAATGGCACGCGAGAACCTAAATTCTCTCGCACGCTTAATGCGGGCTCCATCTAATGAAAACAGCTTTCGCATCCAGGTGTTAAGGCACATTGGGGCCCATACCCGAATTAGGACCTCAAAAACTAATGATATGAGCCTTTAACGTGAAAACGCTGGAATAGACAAAATGTGAAGAGCTTCACGTGAACGTTTATAACTTGCATCAGTTATAAAGAGCGGGAGAGGTGTCCATCGTGGCTCTCCGTGAGAAATCGGCTGACATGCCGTTACACACAAATTGAGAGTTTCTGAAAACACCGCGCTGATTGACCAATCAGTTATATTGCTCGGCTATAGAAATTATAACGGCTAGCGGAGATTATTGCAATGATTTTTTCGTCTAAATGTTTTGACCGACATTGCATGCAAAGTTTACTAGAGAATATTTTTGTGAGTATTGTTATCCATATTTTGGAAATTCCTGTATTGTACTTCGAAAAATTTCGCACTGAACTTTGAAAAGCTGACAAAAACACGTCAAGGTAAATCTTAGTAGTCAGCAGTCTAGATAGTGTTAAGTTGACGTACAAAAATGGACGCCAAAGTTAAGAAAGTACAATCAATCCACTTTATTCCGTATCCTAGATATGCTATCTTCATTTTTACTAGGCTTGGTTAAGTAATGACGCATACCTACGTACAATAAGTCGGTAACTAGTTAGGTATGTTTGTTTGTTTCTCAGTCGAATCTAGGACGGCGATGAGCTTACCCAACTGATTCCCACGTCACAAAGCGCGTGTGTTCCTCTTTCCGCGTGTGTCGCACGCTCCCGTTTGATAGACAGACATCAGACAATCGGAGCGTTTTGTACACCACAACACAATGTATCGTCCAGTGATGCCCAATGACCAACAATGGCTTGCTGACTGTCAAGCCAGGCAGAGATTTGAGATCGCTAAAATTTGGCTTGCTACATAACTAACAAGTAACATTATGAAAAGAAATATTTAGAAACCCGGCTGCAAAATGTTGAGCACTATGTCACTTCCACTATCAAGACGATTCAAATGAATCAAGCTGTTTAGGCTGTAGGACGAGCCAAAGAAGCCTCATACACACAAAAAACATAACCCTCCTCCTTGCTCAGTTGGGTAAAACGATTTAATTTGCATAACAGTTTTTAAAACAAGCTTTTGCCGCTAATTCCTATGCACACTTTCCGATTGCATCATCAGACCTCTATAGTACCATATTGCATGTAATTGAATTGTCATCATAGTTACATAGGTTCGTATTGCAAATTTCAACACAAACTGACACTGGGCAGGATTCGTAATAAACTTACACACATACGAAAGTAAATATTTAACAGTACATCAGCTTATGATGAAGAGGGGTTGGTGCTTGGAACTTGGTTGCTAGCTTGGAGTAGAATATTCATTTATTTACTACTTTCCACTCTAGTCTTGACATCTTAATTTTGTAAGTTTGCAGGAAAACCCGCTGGTTGAGCTCGTCTTATTTCAAATGCTGTGTCAAATTCTATTGAACTTTTTGCGGCGTGTAACGCGAGAATAGTGGATTAAAAGGTAAAACCTGAGTCAGTGACTTTAAATTCTCAGAATTTTTACTTTCGGCAAACTCTCCCAGAATATGAGGATAATCCAAACGTTAGACTATCAAGCGATTTTAAAATAGCTCTTATAAAAAGATCCAGATGTCATGAAGAATGTTGTATGGATAAGATTATCGCAAGATCCAGTAGAGATGTTTTTAAATCTCTCATGCCAACAGAAAGTGTCATAAGTTTTTTTTTTTAATGAAAACCTAATGACACTTTTTTTTATGTTTACCCAATTAGATAAGAAGATGGGTTTTTCGTATACTTGTTAAACATTCTTAAATTAGTAAGAAGATACTGGCTGATAGGATGACAACAAAAGTTGAATGACTTATGTAATTAACAGATTAAAGGCGTAAATGTGCTAGTTGCCAGTTAAAACAGCGCAAGAGTCTATACTCAAGCAACGTTACCCAACGCGAAGGCGGGCGCTGGCGACCGGCGAGTGGCCTAGCGAGTTTTTGCCCATATTTTCCGAGCGAGTGATGCAATTTTCCCTGCACCAGGTGGCCGAATAACTGTAAGGAGCGTATGGTCAGTGATTATTGATTGACAAATACACTCTGATTGGATATCATTGAGTTTTTGTTAAAATTGTAAGACTGTTAGCCAATAAGCTAACAGTATTTCCTTTCTTTGCTCAGTTACGCCTGTTGAGACATTTGAAGTTTGCTACATTAGACAGTTTACTATTTCTTTATATGTTACTGAATCACGTCGAAACAGGAGGGCGGGCTTCCTGCGCGTGAGATGAGATGAGATTTTCTCTTGGTCACTCTCACACCTATGACGTTTCAAACGAGAGCAACAAGGACGAAAAAAGGTGAGATTAAAATCCCAGATCTCCGAATAGGGCCACAGCACAATGTAATCGACCGAGAGTAAGCGAGTGAAGCGTCTCTGCTTCAGCTTCGACAAAAATGCTTCCGTATGGTTGGATCTCTGTCTTCGTCTACAGCTCGCATTTCTTAACCGATTCTCTGGAACTGTGTTCGATAATAATATAGATTTCTTTTGTCAAGGCAGTTTTTGGATATTAAAAAAAAAACCGCAATTAAAAAAAAACTGACTTGCCTAAAAAGGCTGAATAATTATCGAACCTGCTCACAAAATTTCACGAGAATCCGTTTAGGAATGCGAGCTGTAGAGGAGGACAGAGGTCTCCAGCTCACAGAGCCAGTAGTAATTAGAAATGGGAAGTTCGGACAAAACCGCGAGACTGGACTAGTTTACAAATATCAGTCCAATTCTTTGTTTCGGAAATCAACAAAGAGTTCTCGGAAACCTTAAAATGTGTTTTCTTATCAAGCGCCATAAAGCTGTAAAAAAATCACTGATAAATCTTTTTTATCAGTGGGGATAAGTGGGTATTTTTAGTAGGTAAATGTTTTTTATGCCATAGGTGGCAAACACGTTAACAGGCCGCCTGAGGTAAGCGATCACCCATCGCCTATGAATACCTGCGGTGCTATTCACAACCATTCGGAAACGTTTCCGATCGGATTTCACAAAATTCTAACTCAAATTTTTCAAATCTCTTTCTTCTCTTCATAAATTTTAGAATAGGCATCGAGTATAAATCCGATCGGAAGAACGAATCATGTTTAAAAACTCATTAATACGAACTGAGATTCAAATAATTTGAGTTCATTTTTTTTGGAATCGGAACGGAAACGTTTCCGAATAAATATGAATACATAAGCTACAATACCATGGGGAATCACAGATACGTTGCCGACCCTTGTGGGCTCCATTGACAGCCCTGTTGAAGAACCCCATGTAGTAAATTTGCTGAGCACCCTGAACAAGTTTCTGAAGAAATCCCTTAGGTCCCTGCTTACACACTCTGAACCCCCTTATATACAGGGTGTTAAAACATCCTGTTAAATCCGTGAGGTGCGCATCCAGTATCGACTGGAGGATTAAGTATTGACTCTAAAATTTTTATCGTGCTCCGCCCTCATAAAACCGTGAACGCAGCCACTAATGGCGTCGGTTTTATTTGAAAATTTTTCGCGTCGTGTCGCTATCTTTTCTTAGAATAAAAACCGCTAACATTTTGATAGAGATTTGTTAACATTTTTGTACAATTTTATTTTGTTCTTGCGTTCTTATATCGGTCATAACTCTTGCTATATTTAACGTGCATTTTTTTGGTATTTTTGCATGAATGCTTATAAGTGTGTGTACTCGTACATGCCCTTCAATTTTACAACAGGGTTTTAGTAACAGGGCCTTCAAGTCTCGAGTGAATCGGTTTCTTCTAGGCAAGCGTGCTCCATCGTAGGCCGCATCACTGCTTATCATCAGGCATGTTGGCGGCCAAACGCAAGCCTATTAAGTAATAAAAAAAAAACATGCTGTATAGGCCATTTGTCTGGCATATTTGGAGTGATTTTGATATCGATAACAACTTGCATAGATAACCCTAGACAAGTTGTAACCGCTTCTGATTAATTCTGTTTTCAGAATCGCTAACGCTCCAACGCTAGCTGCTGATTGGAAGAGTTAACAACATGATCAAGTGACAAATATCAATTACATACATCAGTTAAAAGTGAGCCCATACAAATGCCATTATTTTTCGAAGCTCAATTTTCTTTTGAGGACGTTTTTAAAAAAACGAAGAACACAGGGGCGGAGATAAAGTTCATTTAATTGTACATGCCAAATTTCATCATAATCTGATTTATGGTTTCCAAGAAATTTGACAAGCGCGTTTGTATGGAAAATTTTAAGCGTCGCGGAGACGTTATGAACATGATCATGTGACATTTTTAAAGCTCGTATTTCAGCTATTCATAAAGCTAACACTCTAGAGTTAGCGATTACATAGAAAGAAATAGATAGAAGAGTCGCTTGGAAGCGCTGGCAACATGTCGTGGGCCCCAGACCTCACATCGAGTCAATCATTCCGAAGCATTCCGATGATGTTCGCAGTCTAGTTTAAGTTTTCTCGGCTCGTTATAATGCAATCTCCCTGCCCAATCACACTCAATGGCCAGAACAAAGCGATTGACCTCCGAGCGATACAAAAACCGACGCAAATATACAAATAAAACAGCGCAGACAATGCATAGAACTTATATTGTTTCGGGTTCAATGAGAGAATGCAATCGCAATGTACCTAGTAGGTACTGCCACAGATTTCCTAATAGTAACTACACAAGTTATCTGTACCTACTTACATATATAATAACAATCGACGTCTGTATGTATGGAAACCAAAACGGCTGGAGCCATTCCGATGACTGCCTCGGTGGCTCAGTTGGTAGTGAACCTGCCTTCTGAGCTTGGGGGCGTGGGTTCGATTCCCACCTAGGGCAAACATTTATGTGATGAACATTTGTGTTTGTTCTATGTCTGGGTGTTAATATGTATTTAAGTATGTATTTAAAAATATTTAAGTATGTGTATCAGTCCCTGGCAGACATAGTACAAGCTTTGCTTAGTTTGGGGTCAGGCGACCGTGTGTGGAAGTGTCCCCAATTTATTTATTATTATTATTATCTCTCAGGCGATCTTTAGATAAGCCTAGCGGGTGATTCTGATTTTTTTTGTAGACAATAAAGTTTTGTTTTTTTGTGAAATTCGGTACAGGGATGGCTGGGACCTCGAAGGTAAAATCGTGGGTGGATCTAGGTCTACTTTTTGTTTTGAATGCGAAAGTTTATTTCACGCACGTTCACGCTCAATCGGGTGGATAGAATTTGATGAAATTTGATTTGGAGCTAGACATGTCAACACAAATACTACTTTAAAACCGCGAGTGATACCGCGGGGCGCCTAGTCTCTCATAAAATACCTACCGGAGTAGCGTGTCATTGTTCTACGCTAACGAGAAACTGAAACTAGGCAAAAACGCGAAATGTCTCAATTGTTTTGTGTGTTACGATAGCTCATGTTACTTTTGTAGCTGTTTATTGCTAAATTAACTGTCGATTAAGCCATGTTATGTCATGTTCACGTAATTATATTTTTTTAATAAACTCAATCTCTTTCATTGTTATTTAGCTACTATGTTTTTTTTATAGTTTGTCAGAGAATAATTTCTACATAAATATCATCATCGTTATCTACAGTGTTTTTCGTCTCGCTGCAGAGACGAGGCAGCGAACTATCTGACTGAGCCGTTATCCACAACGTGGCTTGTGCGTTGGCTAAGTGCGAGTCGGTGGATGTCACATCCATGTCTTTTAGAGGACTATTTACCTACCATCACCATTCAGTTCTATTACAACGTAAAGAAAGACGACGTGTAAAGAAGACGCTGGTTTTTGTGAATGTAGTACCTATTATGGAAAATGATTGAAATAATTAATGTACTTAATTGATAAAAAAATGTTCCCAGGAAGTTTACTAGCTACCGCCACTCAGGGTATCCTACCGCGGTGGCTAGTGACCCTAATTAAAATTTCCTTTTTATTTTGTTATTTTTTTTAAAATGATTGTAATGTGTAAAATAATGTAGCCAGAAATAAATTTATCTATTTATCTTATCTTATTATCTTATTATATCACTATTAATCCGTGTAAGTGCAGCCATCCGGCCACACTTAGTTGTTTTCTAGCTCTCGAGCCCCCTTCCGACCTTTGGGTCGCGCGTGTTGGGATTATGTGGCTGTGGTTGGACGAAAAATAATTGTTTCAGCGCTGCAGCAAACTTTAGTTAAATTTTCAATAGATTGGAGCATTATCTTTCCTAATGGCTTGTCTATCCTACGAATATTATAAACGCGAAAGTTTGTAAGAATGGATGGATGGATGTTTGTTACTCTTTCACGCCAGAACGGCTGAACAGATCTGGGTGAAATTTGGCACATAGATAGATTATAGTCTAGAATAGCACATAGGATACTTTTTAACTGCAGGTGAAACCGCGGGGCGCAGCTAGAACGTACATAGAACTCAATGAGCTTCACTCGTATTTTAATATCTCTTATCTATAATGATAATTGTTTTTTCTTCATGTTGATGATTTTCTATCACAATATCTATTTGCTATGAAACCATAAGGACCACACACCGCTTCTGTTATATGTTTATATTATACTTAGGTAATCTTTGAAGTATTACAATAATGCTAATTCAATGATGAAAGAAACATTAGCAAATATTATGAACAGGATTAATCGATTAAATTAATAAAATTATAATTAATTACGACAAACGAAAGTGTTTTCGATTTTTACTTGTTTGGCGAAAGGAGAAAATTAATAGTAAAAGCTATTATATTTATTATAATATATATAAATATTTCATAATAAGTATTTGATGATGGAATGCGTTTACTAGCGTATTTATATTTAGGTATGATTTTTTTTTTAATTAAATTTAAAATTTACTTTTAGTCATAATAATAAGAATACTTTATTTCCAAAAAAAAAATTTACAACACATTATTATTCTTTTCTAAGTTTACTTACAGCTACTACACATTAAAATGTATGTAGTATGGGCTATTATCTCCATCTAGGATACCCTGTTCTATGAAGATCATTGTCATTTACAAATGTTGTAATAACTGCAAGACGGTACAGTGGTCGGATCACTCAAACTTGAAGGAATTCAAATTTAATTAAAAAAAGAGTGCTTAAAAATAAAATGAAATTTGCTGGCATCAAATAACTTTTCTCTAGTAAAAAGTTTATGTGCATTTAAATATGACTCGTGGACTTATGGTGAAGGAAATTATCGTGAGGAAACCGACTAGTCCTTTAATATAATTAAAAAAATCTTGTGACATCCACCAACCCGCACTGAGCCAGAGTAGTAAATAAAGTCTCAATCACCCTCGATGTAGGGTAGGTCAGTGTCCCTGCAGTAGGATGTTAAAAATGTAATGATGACAAGTCATGACAAATCATGACATGATGACAAGTTAGCAACAAGTTCTCAGTTTCTAACAACTCATTAGAACCTTTTACTTATCAGCAAAGTAGAAGACATTGCCAATATCCCGTCTCCAACGACATTGCGACAATAAGCCGTGTTATAACGCAACAAATATCTAATAACAAAGTTGCATGCGTGCCGCGCAATCTGCGGTCATGTCGCGCGACCGCTGGTGCGGAACCGCGCCTCTGATGAGTAAATAGAAAGTCTTTTAAAGAACGGCATATGAGTTCTAGACTATATAAAACTGCTAAAGTTACAACAAATTAAAGATCTGCCGACCAAAAACAGACGTCACAGAAACGATATTTTTCAGTAGAGGGTAAAAACTTAAAGATCATACTAGCTAAACTATTGTGTATTTTTTCTTGAAAAAGCTCTTTTTGATTACTTATTCGGTTTTGAACCGCTTTTCATTGCTGAATAATTTTCGGATTTTCAGAAAATCGTTTTCATCAAATTTTTAAAATTTAGTTACTTACAGAAAAAGCCCTTTATGTTCAATTTGGTTTTGAACCGCATTTTTAGCCGACTTTCAAAAAGGAGGAGATTCTCAAATGGACTGTATGTTTTTTGTATGTATGTTATGCGATTACTCCGCCACTTCGAAATATAAATTTTAATTAATCTTTTTTTGTTTGGTAGATCATACTTTAGAGGTATAAGAGGATAATAATATAAATTTAACCGAAATCGGTCAACCAGTTTTGAATAAATCAAAAAAAGTTTAAAAATTGTCTACTTGGATGACGAATTTATCTTGCCAAATTATTTTCTTAATTCGTATTTCC
Organism: Peribatodes rhomboidaria; assembly: GCA_911728515.1. NCBI lineage: Eukaryota > Metazoa > Arthropoda > Insecta > Lepidoptera > Geometridae > Peribatodes > Peribatodes rhomboidaria. The sequence continues at coordinate 16,106,495 of OU452168.1, read as the reverse complement.
TAAAAATCTAAAAATTGGAATCCGAAGTTCGAACAACCTTCCTTCTAGCTCAGATTTTGATCATTAGAAATCGGTCTAAAAATTAATTTTGTCTGGTAACTTTGTGTAGCAAATACTCTTAGTTCAGAATTTACATTCACGCTCCTGTCAAGTAGGCGTAATCACCCAATGATTATATCAATTAATATTGGTTGCTTTATAATCGTCGGTAGCTCTTTCCGACTTACTTTTATCTGGGCTAGATTCTAATACAAAAGTAATATTGATTTCAGTACCAGATATGCTTTTCGCATTATTTTCCTAAATGCTTATTTTCCTGCCATAAAATACATCCTTCCTATCCTCATTGAAATTTCATTAAGGATTCATTTCAGCAACCTTCCTTCCTTACCTTTCGCATCTTTTTTCTTTTTCCTAAATACTTATTTTCATTCATAATTATTATTCTCCGTCAGTCAACCACCATTTTTTTTGCAAATCAATAGCATCTATCTCTGGTCGCGACCACCTGTTCTGATTCGCGCATGCCTCCGCTTGGAAGGCATTAGACAGTGGGTAATGGATTCCTGGAAGCCGATCGCGATACGGATGACCGAGTGCGTGCCATCCATCACCAGTGTCGGTCGCTGCTGCTTGCCGCTCCACATGCAGACTGGACGAGATAAGAGGATCGCGCTGTTTTCTTTGCTCGTCTTTGAGATATTCATTATTTTTAGTATGAAGATAGTAACATATATATGTATATGAAGTTTCGCACGACCACGTATGCGTAGAAAATATCTTACCGAACCTGTAGCGTTATTGGTCTAACTTACTAGTCATTAGAATTGGATTCATTTCCACCAGAATTGTGCAAGGATGCGTAGTATTGTGTAGAGAGACTAGTAAGGGATGTGTTTACTTGTTAAGAACCAATAGAATATCTTCTTCTTCCGAACGAGGCAAGGTAAATCGCGATTGGATGGAACCAATAGGGTTCCAAACACATCACTTGCTACGCATCCTCGCGCATCTCTGCTGGAAACGCAGTCTACAAGGGCGCTGGGGGGCTATTCCTGCGCGTGAGATGAGATGAGATTTTATCTTAGTCACTCTCATACCTATGACGTTTCAAACGAGAGCAACAAGGAGGAAAAAAGATAAGATGAACATCTCAAATCTCCGAATAGGGCCCCAGAACCGAAATGTTGCGGGATCGAGATGAGTGGCGTACAATTAGAAGTGGGCGATTATGAGCTGATGATGATACATACATATCGTCAGGCCTTTCCCCGAGGGGCTGGCAGAGGCGTAATACAACACCCAGACTTCGTCAGACGATATTCAGTCCCAAATGCATCGGTGGCTCAGTTGGTAGTGAACCTGCCTTCTGAACTTGGGGGCGTGGGTTCGATTCCCACCTAGGGCAAACATTTATGTAATGAACATTTGTGTTTGTTCTATGTCTGGGTGTTGATATATATTTAAGTATGTATTTAAAAATATCTAAGTATGTATATCAGTCTCTGGCAGCCATTAGTACAAGCTTTGCTTAGTTTGGGGTCAGGCGACCGGGTGTGGAAGTCTCGAATTTATTTATTTATTTAAATGTGACAGGGAGCGAGCCTGTCGCCATACACCGGGCTCCAGTCATGTAGTAGATGACATACAATGACATACATACTCGTACTCCAGTCATGTCCTGATGATGATTAAAGCTGAGAAATGTCCCATTGCGCGAGTTTGTTGTGCTTATCCTTTACCTGTCCCGCTTCCGTTTGATTCCCACCTCAATTCTACCCCATCCATAAATTCCGATAGTAATTATTAAATTAACGCCAAGACATCCACTAAACTAAGTAAGCTACATTGACAGAATGGTCACACATCCGACGGAAGGCAACTACGTGCTAAGCGAACCAAGTGCTCACTTAACCTGCGCTTAATATCACTTAACATTTACTTAAGTGTGTTACGTTTAATCGACTCTGCTAATGAACTCTATATTTTATGATGAATTGAATATTTATCTTGTACCTAAGTCGGTACTTAATTTCAATTCTTGATTAAAAAGAACTCTTGAAATGAAATCAAATTTTAGTGCGTTATTTTGGGAAAGTTTTAATAAGAAAAAAAGAAAAGTTAGAATTATAGAAGGCTAGTAGAATTATATCTAGCTATCATATTGAGATGTATGCCTACATCCCAATATGACTAGATATCAAGTATATGACTGATCTTAATATGACGTTAGGTCCTCATTGCGTTTGGTCCAAACGCCATACAGTATGACTGAACACTAAGTTTGAGATGCGACATACAAAATAAGTAAACTAAGTATTTCTATTACCTCTTAGGGTGCCCGGCAATACTGGCATTATTGTCGAGTAGCCCAGCCATCATAAGCCATGCTAGAAATGTATGAGTACATCGCCGGACCACACTCAAAATATTGTCGCAAAGAAAAAGTAAACTACCTATTTTCTTCAGCCAACAATACCTGTAATCTACTGTTCCCAGTTGACTTATTTCAACCATAATCTTGTAATAGTATTCAATTTTCATGCCTACCTAAGTACTATTGGCTGAGTGGTGCTGTGTGCACAGGTGTAAACCATAGTAACAAGTTCAATTCTCCAAAATAACTACAAAGCGATCATTAAACTCATTTCTTATGTTAATTAGTTATAATTTAATTCTCGAGGATCCGACTTTCGATGAAAAATTACTAAGTAACTTTCTGTGGTATTAAAGTTTCTAATTAACTAATAGCAATTAGCATTATCTAAATGCGAAATGTATGGTTTGTCCGTCTTTTACAGTAAGTCAGAGAAAAATTGGTGAGATTTTTACCCGACTTTTTTTGTCTATATAAGGATTATTATGTTATTGTATTATGTTGTTAGTGTACCTATGTTATTGTACGGAGTCGAAGGGATGACGAGTGACATCTTGAGATAAGAATTTTTATTCCTTATAAAATCCCAAAAGAAGGAATGTTATTGAAAAGAGTTGAAAGGATGACGACTTACAGCTAGAGACACTTCTATTCCCTGAAAAATCCCGAAGGGTCGATTGTTATTGAACAGAGATAAAGGGATGACGAGTTACATCTAGGAAACATTCCCTGAAAACTTAATGTTAATACTTATTTTACCTAATTTAATTGGTCCACCCAAACAGCGACCATGGGACCCCTGGATTTTCACAACCCTTATGTTTCACAACAGACTTTTGTAACATACGAAGTTCAAGCTACATCTAGGAGACAGAAAACTTATTGTTACTTATAGGTACCTATATTAGTTGGTCCCTCCAAACAGCGACCATGGGACCCCTAAATAACAACCCTTTTTTCACATCAGACTTTTGTAACATACGAAGTTAAACATTGAATTTGCAATAACTACTAGCATATTTACAAAGTTAATGATAATAGGATCAATCCTATGTACATACTCGTAAGTTATCGGTCAACAAATAAAAACAAAAACAGCAGCGTAATTTTATTGAAGATAAAATAAACAAAAGCCTGCCACTGTTGCCTGGAAGAGATCGCTTTGAGCTAAGACCGCCCGTCAGAAAGCTATCTAAGACGTGAAAGCGTTACAAACAAACAAACTCACTTTCGCATTTAAAACATTAGTTAGGATTAGGTTTATTAACGCGTAACTGTGTCCATCTGTTAATACCTTTTTACAGTTAAACGGATAAGGATAAATCAATAAATACTTAGAAGATCAGAGATAGATCAGAGAAGATCCCTGTTTATTATCTCGGAAAATGCAAGAAAAAACATTACGGGAAAAGTCGCGGAACTCAGCTAGTTAGATAAAGTAAGAGTGGAGTAGGTATCTAAATGGCTAGTTTTTGCGCTTGTTAATCATGGTTTTTGTTGTTTTATGATATTGTTTCAGTGGGTATTTATGGTGAAAATTTGGGCACCCGCATCACGGTGGGGAAAGTTTTTGTGCTACCTACTTTAGCTTGAGGTTTTTTTATTCCTAACTATTTGGATATTTACGAGAATTTTACTTGGTTTTAGCCAACAAAGCATGAGTTAAAATTAATGGAAGTAGCACTATTTTCTCTCAAAAAAAAAACCCTAAGTAATTTTTTGCAAATTACAATTGGCAAGTAGTTAATGGAAGATAGATCATAATTAAACAGTATATTAACTAACTACATTGAAAACAGAATGTCAATAATTTTAATGGAAACGGAAAATGTTAATTAAGAATCTAGAAAACCAATTTCTATTTTCTAACGCAACTATTTTTAAAGTTAGTAAAATAACGCAAACTATAGCACTTGGCAAGCTTTACCGAAGCGTACGATCCAGAAATCACCGCACCATAACATTGCTTACCAAGAACGGGAGCGCCGGAGAAAACAATCACTGGAGAAATAAGCACAACACGTCACAGAGAAAATACGAGTAATTAGTGCAGATGTGTCTGTTCGTCACTGTCACACGCGTCGGATCACGTCGGGTCGCGTCGCGTGGCTTCGGGTGGCCGGTACGTGCGCGCGCGATGCTGCCTCGCGCCGTTATGTCGAGCCTCAATGCGCCTGCGCCGGGAAAGCAGCCGCGGCTGTTCTGTTCAAAGAGTAGGCAATGGCTCTAAGTAGAAACTATTCTTCATTCTACGGTTATATGTACTAACTATTATTTAACCTCTGGCTCTAGTACCTGTTTACATCGGATGAACTGTATAATAACTGCGTAGACACGCCGCGAACTAAATTCCAGGATCCTCTGTGTTGTTTGTAACTGTTTGTGAGTGTGTTTGGTCTGGAAAGTGTTTGTGGAAAATTAGTTCGGCAATTAATTTCTTGAGCCTACTTGCAGAGGATACGGAGCTAGATTCGTAAACGCAGGGTTAATTTTATTAACTCAGAGTCAAAATATTATTAATTTCACTCTAATATTGTGTTAACTCAAGGTTAGTTTCTTACTTTCGGTGGCGCATGACTATTTATCAGTTTAACCTCTGAAGAGCAGTTAACTCAGAGTTAAAAAGATAAGTCGAGTTTCTGCAAGTGGCAAGTGGTAGTTGAGGAGTTATTGACGAAAGATTAAAGATCGGAGAAGAAAAAAGAGCGATGACATTTCCAATATTTTTTTATTTTGAATATTTCGTCTCATTTTAAAGTTTTTTTACAGTTGTCAAGTTATGCCTAAAAAACACACATCCCTATTTTTAAGTGAAAGAGAGAGAGATAGAGTTAATCATCATTATGACGCAACCCTAGTAAAAGACGTACCTATCTGTCAGGCGTAAAAAAAGTGGGCCTGTCACTTTTCGTTTATAAACAGTACGGAACTCTTTCTAGACATACCTAGCATGGGAGATGGATATTCTCTTAAAATAGTGTCTTCCAAGTTTTTAAACGATCTTTATTATGAAATTGATGTAAATGTAATTATGTAGATACGGTTTCATTTGTTAATTTTACAAAAACATCGTTTCGTAGCATCAACATTCGTCTCCAGTTGGAACGATCTTCAAAGAATGAGTTAAAAAATTCACCAGTCAATTCAACACAAAAGTTAAACCAATGTCATATTGTCCAACTCACAGACCTAAGATTTTTTTGCTTACATCCCAGATCTGTGGTCCAATATAAGTAGTAGGTAGTCCAAGTATAACAATACCAGCTTTTCGCTCGCGTCTTCGCTATAGCATTTCAGCGATCGAAGACGCAGGCGGTTTCTCATAGCCTGGCACTTAGGGATAATGCAGCTTTCTATAAGTGAAATAATTTTTAGAATCGGTTCAGTAGTTTCGGAGATTACCCCCAACAAACAACTCACAAATGCTACCTTGTTATAAAATTAGTATAGATTAGAAGTATATATATCCAATTATGATAAACGAATACACGTTAAATTTGTGTAGCGTACCTATACAGATCTAGCACTACGAGTACTACCTACTGTGCCCAGCTGTGATGCCCGCTGTCAAAAAACTCCAGGGTATAATTTACTTCCATATCAGACTTTATCAAAATTGTTTGAGCGTGAAGAAGTAACAAATAAACACACACAAACAAGCTTTCGCCTTTATAATATGAAAAGTAGGACCAGTGCAAGTTTGCTATAGACCTCGCCACTATCCTAGACGTTAGAGGAAACACTTACTTACATCAATAAAACTGAAATCATTAGGCACCTTTTGCAAGATTTAACCATCAGGTAACCGCCGGGTTTATGACAGGAAAGTGGGACCGACCACCAGCCGAGTTGCTTAGCCATAGAGCCGTAAGAGATGCGGTCCTTATTTTATTGCGATACTAGTTGGTTCTCGCGAGTTTTCTTTTGGTTTTCTTCACTCCTTTTTAACATAAACCAGTGTTTTTCTCTCTCACATTTAGAAATGAAATGCTTTCACCATGCCTATGATACCATTGTCTTATCTAGCAGCTATCTTTGTCAATTAATCAGCTTACCTTTAATCATTATCATCATCGGGCGTTAAAAAAAAAAATTGGTTGCCTGTAAAGTCGGTATACGGGCGAAAGTTTTACGTGACAACGACTTTTTATGTCTGTCTCTCTCGCTCTTAGGCGGGCTAACCATGCCCGAGTGGAAGGGACGCGTGCCTCTCACTCGCTCTCATTGTGAGCGCATAACGTGAGCGGAGCGTAACGCAGTTTCTTGAAGTGTCACCCGGCAAACCAATTTATAAGACGTTGTCACGTCAAAAACCAGACTGGACCTTGTACCTAGTAAGTAGGTAACTTGCAAATTTTCTACTTCCTGTCAACATCATTAACAACACATCTCGATAAGAGTATTCTTATCACGCATCAATTGGCCTTGGGCGCCACCCAGCATGTTAAATGAAAGGAAATGGCAGATCCTGGCATACTGACGACGTGGATTCAGTAGAAAATCTACCAGAGAAAAAACAAACTTAACGACAAACTAAAAGCTCCAACTTAGCTCCTATCTTGGCAAAAAATAATTGAAATTATCTTTTTGCCTTAAAATCATACGTTACATAGGATAAATTAGCGTGTCTATGACAAAAGGAATTCAAACATAAAAATTCACATTCAAAGTTTTAAATAACTTTATTTAAGACAACATAGGTCCATAGTTTTCAACAATGGCAATCATGCAGATTTAATGGCAGGCGTTCACTAGGACCATTAACACCTCGTACATCATTGATCTAATAGTGAAATGTTCTTTGGTATTTTAGCTTTTTCTATTTCTCCCGGGAGTTATTTTTCTGTAAATGCCCTACTCGAAGGTAAGAAGTATGCGCATACTGTTGCCTGATGCCGGAGCCTCAAGAGAAATTGAAAGAGAAAGATAACCGAAAGAGAAATTGGCGATGTTTAGGACGAACTCGTCTGAGTATGACGATTAGATTTACTTTCTGTCGGCAGGTCGCAGTCGCGAGCTTCTCTGAATTACCTAGTTCTAGTCTGGTTTCACGTTGACTGATTAATATCTACGAAAGACGCGTTCAGTGTTTATGTTGTATTTCGAGCTTTTCTGTTTCTCGTCCTTACGACGTCCAAAAAAAGATCATCAAATTTTTACAATTTTTGATGATCTTTTTCTCAGTAATTGTAAGAGAAAGGTATGAAAACTAAAATTACTATTGCTTAACCAATATCTTTTATTATTATTAACAAGTAACATTTTTATGAGAAAAATAAAAAACCCGACTGCGAAAATTTGCACACTATGTCACTTCCACTATCAAAACGATTCAAATGACACCCATGCACATATCGAAATCTATCAAGCTGTTTAGGCTGTAGGGCGTGCCAAAGAAACCTCATACACTCGAAAAACATAACCCTCCTTCTTGCGCGGTCAGGTATAAATGCTGAATTGTGTGAGCGAGAAAACAATGACACCCGCGACTTTTAGCTCGCGTTTCCCAGATAAAAGTTCCAACTTAATCTGTGTCCGTTTTCATCAAATACTTGCACCCTATGCCTATGTCATCACCTACCATACCCTATGTCATCTACATATATTTACAATTTTACACACTGCTTTGTGAAATGGAATCAAAGCCCGGCGGCTTTATCGCGAGGAGATGACAATCAGGGAAATAAAGACAGAAAGAAAGTATATTTTGGATTAATTAGCATATTTTATTTGTGTGGCTCATCATCTTTAAGGCAGAGAAAAGAAACTCCCATAAAACAGGTATAAATAAACCAAATAAATTGCAAAATCCACGCCATACTTTATTCTAATTCTATGGCCACACCTTTCAAAAACAATAAACAAGTTAAACAACGCACGTGAAAGATATTTAGGAAGCGGCCGAGTGTGGGCGGCCCGGCTCCACACATCATCGACTTTAGAGCTCCTGACTTCCACTTGTATGTAAATCCTAGCCAATAACACCAAGTAATCGGACAAGACTTACTTAGACCATGTTACAGGTCGGAGCTATCTTTTTAGCCTCCGCGAAAGCACAAGAGCGCGATCCTCTCTGATTATTGGCTCCATGGGCAGGTTTTCCGACACAGGCAGAAAATGCCAACCAAAATATTTTTATTTATTCGTAATTTAATGTAACACATAAATGTTATATTGGAAGGTATTTATAAAATGGGCACGTGTATAAATTATTTTACAACAACCTGCGCCTGAATTAAACGATTACTTATTAATATTTAGCACACTTGCATAAATTCAGAAAATGAATAATTACAGTTTTTCCTGTTTCCTTTGCAATACTTACTTCCTTACAAAAAAAAACTTTCAAATTGGAATATTATCTTACTAGTGACTATTTACACTATTGTACTGTTGTGTACTGATAACTTTTTTAGATGCCCGCTTAGTGATTTTGATTAGATATCTATACAAAGTAAATGTCCAAAAAACTAGCCTAACCGTAAATATTTGACTAATTCTTATTATTATTATTAGTGTAACGCCCGCGCCGCGGCTCGCCTTCGTGGTCTTCTTCAAAACGGCCAAAAATTTTGCTGCGGACTTCATTTTCTTTAGAGCTTGTTTATAAAGATATCTTTACCATTTTCAATGCATTTACTGAATAATAACGCGTTTCTACGTCTTTTCTAACGTCCAGAGATATTCAATAGCCGTTGTTGCGTTTATTGTGACTGTTAGCATCATTTTACACGTCTTGTAATATTTGTTATTGAATCTATTCTGTTAAGTCACTTGAATTTCTTTATCATAAGTTCCAGTCCTAGAACTAGTCTTGTATTTAGGAATATGAAGATCATTTTCTCTTATTGTTGGAGGAAGATATGGAATATAGTCTATGGGAACCCCTTCGATACTTTTAGTGAGCTGTTAGACAGAGTCTTTATAGATTTTGGATGTTGTTCCAAACCAAATTATATGAAATTTTTTTCTGACGTTGCTGACAAAATATTTAACTGTCGTGGGTTAAAATACGGAAGTAAAGGTTTCGTCCTAACTACGCCAACTGTGTACCTACAGCTGACTATTCGCTTTCAGTTGGCCACCGCTATAAATAAATGGAGTGTTTGACAAGCGCGTAATGTATGCAGTTTGCGGCAGTATCGCTTGCTAACTTATTTAGTAAGCGCTTACTTCGCGTTTTGCTTGCTGCAGTTTTCCGCTTGCTCAACATTGAGTTTGCCCAATCCGCGACGCAGACTCAGCTAGAGGACAATCAGCCGCTCACAGTCGCTTAATCAGGACGAAAACTATAATGATAGTTTACTTTTATTGCAACCTACAAAAAACTGAGGTACCTATTGTGATTTTAGATAACTAGATCTAAGGCTCTATCCGAACATCATCATTAGGTAAATGAATTGGTGGATTAACGTAGCCAGATTAAAAAAAAACGTGACACTTCCATTGGCTTATTTTGTCTACATTCATACACTAAGTGCTACTAAGCCATAACATTCACTATGTAAATACATACACCGTTATTCTCTAAGAAAGGCGTCTGTTTCCGCACAAAAGGTTCAAAAATCGGTCGCGCGGCCGGCACGCTGTAATTTGGTCGATCATTATGGCTATTACAGCATTTCTGTTATTTTACATTCCCGGTGACATTGCGTCATGCGCGGGCGACGGTTCGCACAATGTCGCCTACAGGGCTGCCCTGATCACCACTCGTATTTAGTTTTTTTTTCTAAAACCCATCTGTACTTCGTGCTTTTGACAGTGTTTTATATATTTATTCATTAGTTTAGAATTGCCATGCAGCTCTCTGCTTGTCCCATCAAGTACCTTTAGCTGGAAAGGTAAAGTGGCTAAAGACTACGGAACCTCGAAGTAGGTATATGCCTGGCATGGACTTGGTCGAGATAGAGCAGAGTGGCACTTCTCAGTCTCGGAGCCCAGGTTGTTGGCGCAGCAACCAGGTTTCTGTCGGTGTGCCAACAAAATTAGATACTTACTTAGTTTTTAGACGAATTTAAAGTGATTTTTGATTAAGTATTTTGTCCGTCATATTTTGAAAACAGGTTTGACTAGCTGGCTAGCTGGTAAAACCAGCTGGCTATATGTTCTCGTATATGTACGTGCTGTTACGCGCAGGATACAGCCCTATGTACAAAGGTAATATTATACCACCCACGCATTTATTAGTATCTGATCATATATCCTTCCTAATAAGGTAAGGAAGCGGTCAATGACAACTCTGTGATTATTATTTTACAATAGATATTTCTCACGTCATACTCACTTTTTTATAAGTTTGTAGAAATCAAATATTCAGTTACTTAGGTACTCACATATTTAACCTGAACATCATGGGTAGAGATACTTACATAGAGAGTACTTTATTCATCTAATAATAATCGTTTCCCGGGATCGATGGATTAAGCATTACAGTAGTAGTTTAGGATTTAAAATGCTACCTTTAAATATTTGATTTATCTTAAGTTTACAAAATGTTTAAATGGAAAGAAGACATGGGAAAATGTGCAGTTTTGGTAAATATGTATCCGAACATCCGATCATACATAAGAGTTAAGCAAATGCACTCACAAGACGACAATAAAACAATTCGATAATAAGGAAAATAATTATTGCATGGAAACAAATATTAATATTCACTAGCGACTCCCCCCGGTTTCGCACGGTAGGTACCTACGTATAAACCTTCCGTGAAAACTAGAAAAAAGTTATCTTACCGATGGTGAAGATCGCATCAAAACTCGTTGTGTGGTTTACGAGGAGCTTTCGGGTAAACAGACAGAAAGACAGACAGACGCGGAAAGCGGCTTTGTTTACTATGATGAGAAGCAGATAAATAGAGATTAACATTTTGGGACGATATTCTAACCTAACACAACAAATTCTAATTCAGCAATAGGTTAATCCATTACCAAACAAACAATTCATGACTGATGAACACTGATGCAAGTTTTAATGCGTAACAAAGTAATCAGTTTTGTAATAAGATCGTAACTCCAACATTCAGATCCGAAGCCGTTGATAACAATGTTGTAACATAGATTTTATAACAGAAAAGCGAATAGATTAATTTGCATGGCATGCGAAATTTCTCAGGCGTTTTTGCCTGGACAGGCATACGCGAGATTCCAGCGGGTATAATATAAAGAGAGCTTTCTCTGCATCCATAACTCTGTTGTCTGTACCAGACAATTAAGTTTATGAAGGGCGCTAAACAAAGGACTAGATTATCTCGGGAGTCGTAAACGACTGAATTAAATAGTTAAAGGGCCCGGGAATGCCGCGGGAATGCTCTGCCAAGCTTTCTGTGGGAAATGCCTAAACCGCGGCCAGCCGGGCCCAAGCAGTACAGTTAATGCCATTGCTTTTAATACTGGTACTTATTTAAAATATTTTGTAATTTAGAAAGAAAGAAAGCAAGAAAAAAAGTTTATTTGTGACCTTTTAAAATTAAAAACATTAAGGGAATTTTACAATCTACAAGGTCACAAAACGGCCCCAACTCAGCATAATGCCGGCTGCTAACCGGCGCTGGTCTTCCGACTAGTTTTAGGAGTTTTATACAGTGAAATGGTAGGAACTTAAATCCTCAGTTGGACCAACTTCTAAGGGCCACTTGTAGAGACTCGCATTATCTTCTTAAATAGGAGTTAATATCAGAGGTTAAACCATCTAAATAAGGTTAAACTGATAAATCAACATGCGCCACCAAGAGTTAGAAGCTAATCTTCAGTTGGCACAATATTAGAATAACATTTATACAATTTTAACTCTAAGTTAATTCATCTTTCGTTTAAGAATTTTACTCGTCATCTCCTGTAAGTGGGCCTAAGAGAACTTCGAAAGAAAAGTAAATAAAAAGTGATCTTACAGCAAGCACAAAAGGTGGCATTGGTGCTCTACATATACTGGCATCATTACCCACTGCTCAACATGAAATTTCTTCGAAGAAGAAGTGTTACCCGTAGGCCCGGCAATCCAGTAATCTTTCAAAGTATAATTAAAAAAGACTCGTCAAAAAAGTTACAAATGACAATTACCTAAATTCGCAAAACTGATGAAACATGGTCATCGATCTACATAATTTTAACACTTCTGTTCAGTTACATAAGTCCCAAGATCAGAAGGCCAAGGCGCAGCGATATATTCCAAGTATTTGCCACCTTCTTGCTAAAACAGTAACATGCATAATTTAGTTGATTACGTTGACAATCGCCGAGTAGCTATATCGCTTTAATGATGTAAAGTTTACGACGAAATTATTGTGTTGTAGGTACAGTCTTACCACTAAGCTCGGTTGGAATGCTCAAGTTATAATGTTGAACTTGAACAAGTTTTGTTTTGAGATAATCCTACAGGCACATAATATGCTACTACAGAATCATTATCGTAGGGCTCGAAGGACCAAAATTGATTTGCTATGTTTAAACCTAGAGGTAAAGTCGTTGATTATATTAACAATCCCTAGTCTCTTATAAACTTAGGTTACAAATACATTTCTGAAAAAATGTTACTCACTAAAATATACTCCTTACTCGTAGATGTCTAAATGTTTAGAAAAATATGAATCCACAGCATAATTCCACCCAGTCAAATCAGTCACACTGTATTAGCGAAGCTTTCAAGTCTACGTGATCACATCACTAAAAGCTAGTCGAGACAGATCGCCAACGACATCCATCTCCAGACGTTCACGCGACCATGTGCCGTTCGGTTCACACACATATTATAAACTTTCACAATACCTACGATATTTTGTGAAACAAAACTGTTCAATTCACACATTTTGGGTTACGTTGCGTCATTGTTTTATTGCAAGCGCGTCAATTTGAATCAATCTGGTTTTTTATTGGATGAGTAAATTTTTATAGCTGTCTAACTGCGTGTATTTTTAATTAGACACAAACTAAAGTTTTTTACGACTTAATCAGTTGTTATCTCAGCAGATAAGAGAAATGTAAATAACCAGGTTCTTAGATACCTAAGTAGTATATAGGAGTATACTCATGTAAATAGTTTAAATAATTAATAATCCCGTTTAATAATGTATAATAATTAGAGGGAAGTCCAAGCTTCTGCTAATAATATAATATATTAGTGTTTAAAAATATTAGATATACTTATTAATAAGTTAACTAGTTTCGCCCCGCGGTTCACCCGCGTTTATAAAGTATCCTATGCGCTATTACAGACAAATCTATCTCTGTGCCAAATTTCAATCCTATTCAGCCGTTCTGCCATACATCCGATCTGTAGCATATTTGTATGTTACATTTGTGTGTGTGTGATAATTGCAGAACTTTAAGCTCTATTGTAGCTAATTCCACTACAGTACTGCGATGTCAAATTCCCACAGCAGCGCCGCGCGAGCCACGCTAGCCTGCGATTATCGCTTTGGATCGCATATTGTTCGTCACGGCATCATTGCATCGCATCGCATCGCATCGCACGTGCTAATTGGGACCGCGCGAATACGCTAAGCTTGCTAATCTTCTAGAATTTTTAGCCATTGACTTGAGCTGAATACAGACGCACTAAACAATATTGTGAGGGAGGAATGTTACTAATCAGACAGAACTCGAAAAGCTAAGGAATTTCTGTCATTGAAATGCAAAGAGCACATTTCGCAGTTCATTAAAAAATTGCTCATTCGTACCGAGCATTTTGGTAATAAGAAATTAGCATTCAGACGTAGACCTATTGATAAATCTTGTCGAGTAATACTGTTTCACATTTCTTGCTATTTATGCTGTTAGAACAAGCGCTAGGAACTTCTAGAAAAGCTTTACACGACTTGATGGCTAATCGATCTTGGGTAAGCATTGAGACAGCAAATAAAACCAGAAAACTAGGGATCGTCCTTAAATCGCGTGGGCCTCTAAGGTCTTCAGATAAAATACGAAAAGAGAGAAGAGGATTTAAACAATTGCGTGATTATTGTATGACCCCTAAGCTAGTAGAAATAATTTAATGTGGGTACAATGTTGCCAACGAAGTGCGAACACAAACAGATGAGCTGAAACAAGTCCGCTGCGTGTAAGCGATCACCGCGCTTGAGCGAGCATCTATACATCTGGCGGACCAGGAAGAGCTGACTCGATTTATTAAACGCGATTTTCTATTAACGCCCGCGAGCCGGGCCAATTTAATTAGCCGATCACACGGAACGGAGTGGTAGCGAAACGCGAGCTGGACGCAGCGTAGGGCTGGTGGTGTACCGGTAACAATATTTGATGAGGTTGGAACAGCTACTTTGTGTGTGTTGGATTTGAAAGGGAATGTTAGCATGGCGATTAGATTTAGCAAGAGTATGTTTTAGCATCGCAAGGAATCCTGAGCGCATGATGGGAGCGCACTATCTAGTGCACAATTGGCTTTCTAAAAGTGTGCATGACAGGAGCGAGAGCCGCAGAAGATTTTTGTTTCCATTCTTTCTAAATGTATCGATCCCTCGCAATTAAAAATATATCAAACCGTTTAGTCAATGAGAGGAGGTGACATAATATAAACAGATAAATAAAACATTACTTGCCTTCTGAGCAGTCGGGTAATAACAATAAAGGTTGATTAATCTTTTTAATTTTAATTTTTCTGTACGCCTCTTGGTCCAGCCCTGACCCTCGCAAGCGGAGTCCATAACGCGGTATATCAGCGTACTATAACACTACCAGTACGGCATCTGGCACAGAGCGATGTTGGCAATTAATTGCGCTGGCAGCCGATAGCTGGATCGATCACCAATAGCCAGCCAGGTGCACTGTTCTACCTTGGAATGATTGGGCAAGCAAGACGCTAACAAACTGGTGGTATTATAATATTGTCCAGAGTCAGAGAGGGATCATTACGAGACTCTGAATTAAACAAATGTATCTACTTGACTTTAACTTTAAACTTAGGTAAGTAAATAAAACATGTATGATAAAAAATTGGTTGTTTGTAAAGTCGGTTTACTGACAATAGTTTAACGTGACAACATCATAACAAAACATTGATGAAATCTTCTCTTCGGACGCATAGACCAATCGAGTGGAAGAGAGGTGCAGCGCAAGCCGAACGCTCAAGCCGATCGTGCCTTTTGCTCGCTCGTGTAGCGTTTGTAACGGGACAATGAGCACCTTTTTCGTGCGTGCAGCCGGCGTTAATCGATTTATTAGACGTTGTCACGTCAAAAATATCACTAAAAATAATAAATGAAATGCTCTTCGTTGGTGAGCGCATCATTGGCGAACAGCTGGGCTGGACCGATTTGGCTGAAACCAACGTAAGGTAACGTAGGTAAGTACCTACTGATCTATGTACGAAGCTGAAACCTCCGAAGCCGACGCGACGGCACTGCAGGGTACAAAGATCCGGGCATCAGTTAGTAGTGCTAGTAACTACTTAAAATATAACTTTTAGTTAATTAAGTAATGATAAATATTATTATATTTGAAACACATGCAAAGTATATGTAACTCCGTTGGTAGGTACAAGCACATTACATGCCATGTTCTTGATATGAAACACAATGGAACATGAAGTGAATGCTGTGAAATAAGTAGGTACAAAATAATTTATTGAGAACGGAAGTGCCATACTTAGTTATAAAATTTTATTGTAGGTACCTAGTAGGTAGGTCATGTGCTTACCTAATATGTAGGTTCGGTAATAAGACACCTAAGTACTAAAGGGCGCTTCTATACTGGCCATATTTTTAATGCTATACTGGCAATATTGCCGACAGTAGCCGACCATCATCAGCCATGCTACAAAATTTTCAAACAAACTTTTGCTAGGCCAGTATCGCAGTAAAATATGGCCAGTTTAGGAGCACCCTTATAACATGGAGTTACAATATCTCTAAGTAGGAACCTATACTTTTACTAGATACTAGAGAGTGGGTCCGTAAGCAGCTGAAGTGAGGGATCCGGCTGGTCGTATACGGATCCCGGGAGGGCGGCGGCACTTTTGGCAGGTGTCGCCGTAGCACGCAAGGGTGCCGGTGAGTGGCTGTGGGCAAGGGCGTAGCTAGGATTTTGTTAAGGGGGGGCAGGCGTAGACAAACCAAGAACATATCTAAGGTAAATGCTGCTTGAGCACAGGGGCAGGTTACGTTACAAATGAAAAACAAAATATTAATCAAATCAGTGAATATATAATATTTAACAAAAAAAGTACCTAGTCTACGAGGTTCTTCACAAAACCGTTCAGATTCAATTGTATCCTTGGTTTTTTGTACCATGGTTCGGTGTACACTGAGCATGCATAGGCCGTTCAAACGGTTTTCAGTCATCGTTGATCTCAGCCATGTTTTAACACGACGCAGTGTAGAAAAGGACCTCTCTATGTTACTTGTAGTGCAAGGTTGTGTCAAGGTAATAAATATTGCTTTTTTTGTTGCGGGGAAAAAAATGTTCGCCTCCTTTAACAATACAGAAAAATCTAGTTTTTCGATATCTTCTCTGTTCATACCCTTGGTCTGCCATTTTTATACCATAGTTCGGCTTCTTGATTAAAAAACCGTAGTATAGGCAGAAACTTTGTGCTTTTTCTTTGAAATCAATTAAGGACATATTCAACATTTTCAAAATGCGAAAATGCGAATTTCAAAATGCGAAAAGAGATAAATGGTGTCTAATTATTTAATTTATTAGTAGTCTTGGTACTTAACACTATATGTTTTCAGAATAAAAAAAAAAAAAAAAAGTACTGGGAAAGCAGGCAAATTTTGGTCACCAAAACGCTGCTCCAGTGCAAATATCAAGCGAGGTGGTGTCGACTGGTATCAGCGGGGGCGCGGGCGCGCGGGGAAGGTAAAACAGTTTCGCGCCTAAAGAAGCGAATCTATATTCAATCATTCAGAGTACAATCTTATAAAATTCGCCTGTCAATAGAATCAACTTCGTTTTTGTTTATTAATAGGCTACCTAATATAAGAGTTAAGAGTAATATTACTTTACGGTTTGTGAGTATTCCTGCATCTTCTAGGGGGGGGGGGCAGCTGCCCCCTCTGCCCGTACTTCGCTACGCCCTTGGCTGTGGGTGCCATTCCCGGGACAGTGCTCTGAGCACGATGCGAGGGGTACCGGTGCGTTCCGTATGGAGATCCCTGAACCCCTTGACATGTATCGAGGCTGGCTACCAGGTAATTTTTAGTGTGTCGCCTTTTGGCGTCTGGTAGCAGATTTTCCACCTGCCATAAAAAATAGGTAAGTACTTGAGAAAACTTCAAAAGGAAATAATCAAGTGGACCAAATGTGAATTTAAGTAGCTGTTTTCGTAATCTATACCTGCTGATAAGGATCGATTCCCGCAAAAAATATATCGCAGAAACAAGTTAACTAATACAATTGTGTGGCATATTATGCCTGTAAGTAGATATTAGTTTTTTGCAGTTTTTGCTTTACACGCTCGACGTGACGCATTTGGAGCGTGGTGGGCAACAGCCGAGACTTACCGTCGTGTCGTCGCCGAGTACAAGTTTAGTTTGTTATTTGTATGAAAATTAGAGAACTTTATTGTAAATATATGATCTACCTAGATAGGTTCTAGAAAAAAAGTTTTTCTACGTTCATGCCAAATATATATTTACTTAATGTTGAAATATATTTTTTTATAGTTTTTATTTTTATTTTTTATAATGAACATGATAATGATGCAAAGCGCTAAAAATAATGGCCTCATACATATGTAGTTATTTGAGTTTTTCTTATTTTAATGCAAAACATCCACTAGGATTAATAAGTAAAATAAGTAAATTTGGAAATAATAATAAAAAGCTTTCTTTTACAATTTGTTTTGATCCCTCATCCAGGGGAATTTGGAGTCGCACGTCCTGTGCATTTGCCAGAGGTGTCAAGTTATTATAGTATTTTACAGATGATTGAGTGATGATCAAAAGGTGAAAATGACGATGATGAATCCCTCCCCTTACCCCATATCAGTAAAGTGATGGATATTTTATTGTAACTTTAACTGTTTGTGTGAGTTTTGATAAGAACATGGAAAGTTACGTTTGGCATTGTTTGAATTACTTGTCCACACCCGTGCACCTTAACAAACCGTTAGAGGTTAATAATCCACCATTATTACACTTTAGCACTCGAAGAATCACAAGATTTAGGAAAAAGCACAAATTTTCGACAAGACCTTTTCGTTTCCCGCCAAAAACTCCAAGTCTCCAACTAAAAAATCCTTGTAATATTAGCTACTGTACGTAATTTTATTTCACTGTCTTTGTCATTACATAGTTTCATTGTAGTTATGTCAATGTCATGTGTTCCATGTTTTTAAAACATCATGTGTCACTGTCAATGTCTAGTTTTCAATCAAAACTTTTGCAAATGTTACCAAACAAATCAAACCATTCAATCAATGAAACAAAAAAAAAAACAAAATGGACGGTAGTTGGCTTGGTGTAATATTTTCGTAAATTTTGCCAAACAAGTAACAAATTTGTGGATTAAAATCCATTTGATCTGATAAACACTGTGTTATCTTTAATAATACCAATGGACGACATAGAAAAACTGAGTTGTAGTAAGTAGCACTACCACGAAATCATATAAAAATATGACCATCCACACTTGCATAAATTTCAACTTATTTACAAGTTCCTGCCAAATACTTTCAGAGGAAGAACTAGATATAAGCGATGTGGAGCATTCAGCTACAGACGACCTCAGGGATACAGAAGACAAGCCTAAAAAAGAGAAAAAGAAACGAAGACGACGCGAAATTGACATGGTGAGTTGACACCGGGTTTTGCGCTAACACTCCTTAATTGACCACTAAAATGTATCAGAACATTATCAATAAATATAATCAGTAATCTTTTCTAAATCTATTCATAATTATTAGCGACCTAATTCATAGAAAATCCTAACTAAACTAACCTTAACTTAAAACTTAAAGTCCTACGTTCCTTAATGTACAATTTGTGTTGAAGATCAAGTTGTCGGACGAGGACGAGACAGACGATGAAGGGCTCGCCAAGAAGTTGCTGCGGCACTTGAGCCCAGGGCCCAACTCCCCTGCCTCACATAGGGAGCCCCGCACATGCGTACTCAAGGTATGCACTCTGCGATGTATCTGTATTTTTTATTTATTAATAACACCTGCTTTGCAAGGTAAAGTTATTATGATTTAATGAGTTGTGTATTTGAATAATTTTAGCTATTCCTGGATACTAATTTTAACTCATACTAACTAAACATTTGAACCCAACAGATATTAGAATGCAGAAAATGTAGTTAACCTTAATTGTAGTCCTTGTTTAAAAAAAACTAAAGTAACCACAGGATTTCATTCCAGGCGAGTCAAAAACGTCGCCCCCTGTCTCGCCTGCTAGAACAACTACTTCGTAACCTGGAGAAGAGAGACCCCAACCAGTTCTTTGCATGGCCGGTGAATGATAACTTTGCTCCGGGCTACTCAAACATCATCAAGAAACCGATGGACTTCTCCACTATTAAGCAGAAGATTGATGACAATGATTACAAGTCCTTGAACTGTTTTATTGTGAGTAACTTTTTGAAATTTCACACACTTTCAAAGTGTTGGAGTTTTGTCAGACAAACAGTTTTGGAAAAGCATTTAAAGAAATGTTTAAACAAACATTTTTAAGCTTTGTTAACAAACATAAAACCAAATCCACTGCACAAAATTCCATCTTGTTTTTTGTTCTATTGTGTTATGTTCCATTTTTCAACATTAATTTGATTTTTGCTCAAACACATTCGAAAACCTTCCAAGCATTTCAAGGATAACATGAATAGTCAGTAGAATAGAATGTTTATCATTTCATTACTAAAGCTGTTTACAAAAGATGTAAGCAATGATTACAAAATTCCCCAGAGTGACTTCAAACTAATGTGCAACAACGCTATGAAGTACAACAAGGTGGGCACAGTCTACCACAAGGCAGCGAAAAGGTTGCTCCACGCCGGGTTAAAGCAGCTCACTCCACAGAAACTGCGCCCACTCGGAGACCTACTAACTTACATGTATGAAATACCCATCAAGGAGCTGGGATTTGACATTGGGAAGATGGATGTGGTATGGATATTTTTTTATTTATTGTTTGTTTAATGATGTATTGTATTTGTTATTGTTAACAGTCCATCCAATTAACAAAGGTGCACCCCATTCACTTTCTTCTTGCTTTAATTGCAAATGTCAATTTTTCTGCTCCTGATAAGAAGTAATCTATCTTAGGGACCAATGGTATGCCCACATTGTTAATGTGTGTCAATGAGAGCAAACTTGCTCTGTTAAAAGGAGTATGTAGTGAGTGCATCTTCGTGGGTTGAACAGACTATCATGTTGGATGTTTCGCAAAATAGAATGGTTGTATCTAACAGGCTGATATCATATTATACCATATGTTTCTGAATGGAAACAAAAACTACACCTCCAGAACAATATCAAAAATGTGGCTTCACATAGTAAAAAATATTGCAGAATCTATAAGAAGCGAGTTATCTAAAATTTGTTAAGAAAGATAAAAGTTATAGATGTGGTTATATTGATAAATTTACTTTATGTAAGTTTGTTAATGTAACCATTTGCAAAATAACAGGAAGTTTCAAAATTCATATTGATAAATAGTAATACCAACTGAGATATTTGCCCTGATATAATACATTAGTTATTTCTTCTTCTAAACTCAACTTTGTATCTAAGAAACAGCTGTGTTTATTTTCTTGTATGTTAATTTGTTCATTATTAAAGTTGTTCATAAACTCACGTTTTTGCAACGCAGCCGATTAGGACTAACGGCAGAAAGGTGACACTTTACCTATTAACATACAGTCTGACAAGGATCTCAATGAGCATGGATATTTTTAAAGCAAGCACAAATGCTATTTGATTCTTTATAATTTTCTTTTACAGAACCTATTTTCACTAAAAAGTTGCCTTCTCACCGGGGACTTTTGTCAAGAACAAGATAAATAGATTGAATGTAAAACCTGAAATGACATTCTAATTCAGTAGCATCTCCAAACTTTATAGTTTTAAGATTTTTTGTAGTGGGTACTGTACCATAATCATCAGCCCATGTTGATGGGGCAACTACAGTTATTTAGGCCACATTCATTGATCCTTGTTGGACTGTAGACTTAGGAACAGTAGTGTCATGTTATTTAGCGACTAGCACAAAGTTTTTTTTTGCTTCCGTATGACATGTATAAAGAGTGTGTGTTTGTCTCGTGGAGTTGCGGGGCCTTGCATGGATCGGTATTGCTGGGCACGGTTGACGAAACATTCTCATATTCCGAATCGCTAAAGTAAATAGATTTTTTATTGAAAAGTTAAAAAAATGCATGATTTGGTTAAAACAACTTATTTCTTACTAGAAGATGCTTCAACTAGCAATTTTGTAACATCTCGACTTAAACTGAGAACTAAATGCCTAAACTAAGTTTAAAAAATCCTTATAAATATAAAGAACATTGAACATTTGACCGCAATGTTTTGGTTTTTTATTATTTAATAAAACCATAGACAATATCTGTGTAACGAACCGTGTTCGGTGTGAGAATATTTCGCCACCCCATCCCCTAAGCCCCGGCACTCGAGTGAACCCCTGTCCCGCTCGGTGCAGAAAGTGCTGAAGCGGCGCAGTCCGCTGAAGAGCGCCGGCTCGGAGGCCGAGGCGGCGTCGGACGGCGCCGAGCGCAGCGACGACCGCGACAGCCTCAAGCTGCAGATGGAGGCCGCTAGGGAGCAGCACCGGCGACGACTGGCCAAGAAGGGTATGGGATATGGGAACATATCATGTATTACATAGGTGTACCCACATTGAAGTCATCTGGGGCATCTGCTCCAGCTGGTCGATACTTGAAGCTCAAAATATTATAGGGTTAACAATTTAAAGAAGTAGGAACAATTTACTTCTGCCCCACCCCTAAAAAACGGCTGGGTACATTCATGCTATATTATATTTAATTTTAGATTTTATTTCTATCTCTCTATTTTCATTATTTCTAGATTTTGTTAAACAGCTGTGTGATAAAACTAGCAAACTGCTTACCTAAAGTTAATATGGCTGGCTGACTGGTTGTTGTTTGTTTATTTTAGTTTCAGTTCTTACCGCCAATTTTAAAATGCAGAACCTACAAAAACTTTCAGTCATTTCTCTTGTAAATTGATTGAAAATACCATCTAACTATGTTCTACAATGACCATGGTTAGATGATATATGATTTATATGTTAGGTGATGATGATAGATAATTCTACTTATTCTTGTTCCTTTTTCATCATCATTAATTATTTTCCCCTTACTGCTGTGTACAACTCTCTTCTTTAGCACACCATTCTTTTCGGTCCTTTGCTTGCCCTCTTCTATTGAGTAGGAAATTTTGGTTACCTGTGTCATTCCCCCCCAGCTTTCCTTCGCATGGGGTGCACGATGCTGGCGGAATGAGTATTGGTTACGTTCGTTTCCCCCCTAGTCTTCCCTTGCATGGACAGTAATGCTCCACGCTCAATGCTGACCTATATCGTTTTCCCTAGCGGCATGGATAGCGAAGGGCGGAAAGAGTATTATATTATATGAGTATACCATTGGTTACGTACTTGTCCCCGCAGCCTTTCCTTTGATGGACAGTACCGCTCCACACTCGTAGCTCCACGCTCATTGGTGACCTGGTTGTCCCCGCAGCGAATCCTCTGGTGGACAGTACCGCTCCACACTCGTAGCTCCACGCTCATTGGTGGCCTGGTTGTCTCCGCAGCGTTTCCTCTGATGGACAGTACCGCTCCACACTCGTAGCTCCACGCTAATTGGTGGCCTGGTTGTCCCCGCAGCGTTTCCTCTGGTGGACAGTACCGCTCCACACTCGTAGCTCCGCGCTCGTTGGTGACCTGGTTGTCCCCGCAGCGTTTCCTCTGATGGACAGTACCGCTCCACACTCGTAGCTCCACGCTCATTGGTGGCCTGGTTGTTCCCGCAGCGAGTCTTCGGATGGACAGTGACGCTCCACACTTATAGCTCCACGCTCATTGGTGGCCTGGTTGTTCCCGCAGCGAGTCTTCGGATGGACAGTGACGCTCCACACTTATAGCTCCACGCTCATTGGTGGCCTGGTTGTCCCCGCAGCGTTCCCGCGCATGGACAGCTCGGGGCGCACGACGCTGGCGCTGGTGGCGGGCGCGGGCGCGGGCGCGGGCGCGGGCGAGGAGCGCGCGCCGACGCTCGGCCAGCTCGTCGGCAAGCTGCAGCAGGGGACCGGCACGCTGCACAGTTAGTATACCTCTATCGTTATACAAGGCGCTGGTTTTTGGTGTAATGTGGTGGTTTCGAGAAAAACAATGAGTCTACACAAAATTATGTAATAATAATAATAATAAATTCGGGACACTTCCACACACGGTCGCCTGACCCTAAACTAAGCAACTCTTGTACTATGGCGGCCAGAGACTGATATACAAACCTAAATATTTTTAAATACATACTTAAATACATATTAACACCCAGACATAGAACAAACACAAATGTTCGTCACATAAATGTTTGCCCTAGGTGGGAATCGAACCCACGCCCCAAAGCTCAGAAGGCAGGTGACTAGTTACTTTGTATGGAGACTCGATTATTTTGCAAAAATGTTCCAAAAGTACACCCAAAGCCGTCAAAGGTGTCACTACACATTAGCGGATACAGGATTTTGATTTGAGATGGTTTGACACGCCTGTAGAAAGAATTTATAAATTCCTGTAATAATAAAATAAGTCGAAAGACATGTGACATCCACCAACTAGCTGGATTATAGCTCGGTTACCCTCTATTGGAGGGTGGCACACGTTAAAGACTGTGACACAGTTGAAGATAGGCTTTATCAAAATTACTAAAACACTAAAAAGCACACATTTTATATAATTGTAGACTACGGATCCGGATCTACGGCACACCCTAAATAACAGGACCTTAGTAGAACTATACTCAGTCCATTTTGGAGCTAGATTATAGCTGTATTTTCCAAAATATCGACAAGAAAGCCGCTATTCGAATTAGAATATATTTACTATATGAAAACGCCTTTTATTCTTTTTTTTTTTTTCATTTTGCACTTTTGGCTATACTCAGTTTTATTGTTCACTTTCTAATGAACTAAATACCAATTTTTATCCTCTTCACCATCAGTCTTGTTCAATCTAATAGTCTCTTAACTCTCTTAACTGTTATTTCCAGCACCGCGTGAAGATCGACGCAACATCGCCAAAGGCGTGAAGCCTCTACTCTACGGCCCGTTCAGTTCTTACGCGCCCTCATACGATGGAACATTCGCAACACTAACTAAGGAAGAAAGTCATCTCCTCTATCATACGTTACGTGAGTTTCTTAGGGTGCGCCTAGACGGCCCATATTTTTAACGCAATACTGGTCCGGCAATATTGCGACAATATTTTGAGTGCAACCGGCCATATGGTCATACATTTCTAGCATAGCTAATAAAGCAGGGCTACAGTCAGAAATATTGCCAGTATTGCGGTAAAAATATGGCTTGTCTAGTACCGCCTTTACACATCTATTAAAATCGTCCGGTGTCCCACATCATAAAGTAAACTAATTAATCCATCTGGGAAACGAAATATTTTTAACTAAAATCATTCGACGAAAATATCAATAACAAACATACAACCTTTTCCTTCATTAAAGTTAAAAAAAAAAAACAATTTGTTACATTCAATATGATATCTAATTTATTTATTTATTTATTTATTCGCCAATATACAATGCTGCATAGTGCTTAGACTAATTACAAGTACTAAGACCCTGTAAGGGCGCTGCAAAATAGGTTTAAGTATTTATAATCTTACATCTTACAAATAGTATAATATCAAATCTAACACAGTATTATAGCTATCATACTCAACACTTATCTATTTCATTATGTAATGACCTTTATTTGACAGCTTAATATTGATTTGTGATTCTAGCATCGGAGACGGGGCAAGGCAATGAAGAGTTGCTGAGATTTGCGCCTGACTCCCCGTGGACGCTTTTCTATGACATGGAGACTATGTTCCCGGACAAAAAACAACAAGAAACTATGGCTGCGCAGGATGAAAATGTAAGTTAATCTAACGTCAACATTAAAAAGGAAATAATAAAACAATAATAGAGCTAAGATCAGCAGGAACTCGTAATTTAACGCTCGGCGTACATTCTTCCAAAAATAATCTTGACGTGATTATTTAAATAATTAGTCCAAAAAAACTGCAAGCTTTATTGCTATTTATTGCTTTAGAGTGTCGGGACATTTGGAGAAAATATGGTCAGTTTTCTCATCATAGGACAACAAGATGAGACTAGTGGGACAATCGCATTTCAACACTTCAAAGATGTAAACCTTTCGGTGGCTCACTTGGCAATGAACCTGCCTTATAAGCCTGGGGGCGTGGTTTCGACTTTAATGTTCATTACATAAATGTTTATTTATGTAATGAACATTTGTCTTTGTTCTAATTCTGGGTGTTAGTTTTCTATTTAAATCTGCATTTATAAATATAAATTGCTACGAGCTGGGTAGGGATAAAAGGAATCAAACGTCGATGTATCCATTCACCAATCCATTCCAATCAAAGATTCACTTTATCCACCATGTACACACACACAAACACTGTCACACAGGCATTACATTATAATGCTCTGAACACTACTCCTACAATTACTTCGATGTTGACACTTTTAACGCGTAATGAAAACTGACTGCCGAGTCGTCGGTCGTCTGCGTATTTATACAGATTTAAGAGATCTAGAACATTCGAATAAACAATAGCGCAAGGACACAAAAAGTTGTTAATCTTCCGGAGCCACGCGCTTAATGTAAAACATTCGGGCAATACAAAAGATTCAAATAAACACCCTATTATTCAATAGAATAGTGTTAAAAAATGTTATCCAGAAAGATTTTGTTTGTTCCGGATTTTAACAATGGGACGCACGACTCGAGCGTGTTACTACTGCCTAATCTGTAACACTGATAGTAGTCGTAAACATCTCCACATATCAATGTATAGTTTCTTCATCGGCTGCGACTGGCGTAACAATATGAATGTATATCAGTCTCTGGCACCCATAGTACAAACTTTGCTTAGTTTGGGGTCAGATTACTGTGTGTGCAAAAATGTCCTGAATGTTTAGAATTTTTTGACGTGACAACGTCTAATAAATCGATGCACGCCGACTGCACGCACGAAAAAGGATGACTCATTGTCCCCGTTACGATCGGAGCGAGAGCGCTACACGAGCGAGCGAAAGGCACGATCGGCTTGAGCGTTCGGCTTGCGCCGCGTCTATCTCTCTTCCACTCTTTTGTTATGACGTCACGTTAAACTATCGTCCATAAACCGACTTTTCAGACAATCAATATTTTTTAAATTTCCAGGATCTGACGAAAATAAAGGTGGATATAGACGAGCTGCGTTCCCTCTCCGACCTCGGCATCGACGTGGAGTTCCTCGCGGAACTGGAGGACGACATCCGCGCCGCGCAGCACGACTACGGGATCGGGAGCGCGCTCAAGCAGAACGCGGACCTCATACAGAAGCTGTATCGGGAACAGCAGGAGAGGTGGGTTGGGTGAGGTTGGCCGGTGCTTTCAGTTCTGGGCCTAAATACTGTGAATTGTGAAGTTGAGCAGTTTCTTTTAATGACGAAAAAATGAAGAAAAAATAACACTGATAGAACTGTGCGCTCCATCGTAGCCCGCACCATTGGTTACCGTCAGACGAGATGGTGGCTCGATCACATTTTCTTTCAATACTTAAAAAATAGAAGAAAAAAATGCGCTCGTCTCATTCTTATTCGAGGTGAGGGCGAGAAGTCCTGAACTGACGTCCCGCTTGGGATATATTGTGCATTTCCCCTTACCAGCACCTACCCGAGCCAACACAACTTCTTGAAATGCCGGAGTGAGGCTCTGGGGCGCTGGCATAGTTGCTCCAGTGTCGGGCTGTTTCATTGCACTAACATCAGACGATATAGCCCTAAACGCAAGCCACAAAAAAAAAAAAAACAAAGTTCGGAGTTAATAAATCTTCTCTCCTGTGTAGGTTGTCAGCCCCGGTCCCGTGGCACCTGTCGCTGTGCGCGCGCGCCGGCGGCGGCGAGCGCGAGTGCGCGCGCGGCGCCGCGGCCTGGCTGCGCGGCATGCTGGCGCGCGTGCCGCCGCGGGACGTCGTCAGCCCGCGCGCGCTGCGCCGCGCCATGGGCGTCACGCTCGACCACCTCGGTGAGATGGTGCCCTGGTACCTGTCACTGAATTACAAACAAAAACTTTAAAAAGGGATCGCTCGGGAATGCTAATGCGGGACTTCATTTCGTGGGTGCAATGAGAAAGGATGCATAAGTGTCACGCTAGACCACCTCAGTGAGATGATCCCTTGGTACCTGTGATTGAATTACAAACAAAAAATTCAAAAAGGGGTTGGCGAATGCTACTGCGGGACGTCATTTCGTTGGTGCAATCAAGAAGAGTATAATAGGCGTCACGCTCGACTACCTCGGTGAGATGATACCCTAGTATCTAAAGCCTAAATTAAAAGCAAAAAGTTCAAAGAAGGGGGGATCTCGAAAGGGGGGACTGCGGGACGTCATTTCGTGGGTGCAACGAGGAAGGGTGTATAGGCGTCACGCTAGACCACCTTAGTGAGATGATACCCTGGTAGTTTAGCCTAAATTAAAGGCCAAAAGTTCAAAGAAGAGGGATCGCGAATGCTACTGTGGGACGTTATTTCGTAGGTACAATCAGGAAAAGTAAAATTATAGGCGTTACACTCGACCACCTCGGAGAGATTATACCCTAGTACTAGAATGTAAAAATGAAGAGTATCGTGTATGCTACCGTAGGATGTCATTTCACATGCGCAATCAGGAAAATTATGGGACACGTGAGATTTCCCCGGTGAGTTCCCCGGGTGCTCGATTCCAAGAGAGGGATCGCAAATGCTACTGGGCAACGTCGTTTCGCGGACTAAAGGGAATGCTACCTACCTAAACCACATGGATGAAGTTATTTTCTGGTACTGTCTATAAAATTGTAGCATTTATAGCCGAGGTGGAGAGCGTGGAGGGTACATCACTCAAGAGGGCGATTAGAAAACGAATGTTAAAAATCTCAATAGATAGCGTTGAAAAGGTCGTTTTGAAGTTTGAAAATAGTTAAGCTCTTACAAATTTTATTTTTTAGTAATATCTACAAATTTTGATAAAGAAACTATTTTATCAGACTATCCCATTTGCAAAAAGTTTGATACAATTATTATTTTATCAGCCTGGTATGTCCCACAGTTGGGCAAAAGCCTCTCTTCCCTCCTTCCAATAACAATTATTATGTCTAAAATTATACTCTTCTTTCCAGATACACCGATGGCAGTGGACGATTTCGAGGAAATGCACGAGCCTCCCTCCGACCCAGACTCCAGATCAAGCCACGACAAGTGAACATGCTCATTATATACTACTTTTATACTTACGTACTATTTAATGATAAGATTCGTTTATAAGGATAAAATAATAAAAGAAAAGTTTTGCAAAAGAATGAGGTTGTTTTTGTTGTTTGTAACAGCGCCATCTATGAACGGGTTGTGAAATCGTTAAAAGTAAAAAGCTTTCATTATAGTTTGGTTCTAATTAGATAGGGGGCGCTTAACGTAGCTTTTTGTTCTATTGTTATGGGCACCTTTGCACCAGTAGTGTTTATGGGTTGTTCGATATTTTTTCACTTTTGTTGCTAAAAAAAGTCATTGTATTCATACCAGAGCGAAGATAAAATAGCATATTTCGGTCTAGGGGAAAAAGTTTTTTTCTTCTGGAAATGGAATTGAAGGTTGAAGACCTCTTGGGTTGAATGCGCGTATTGCATTGCGACTACAGAATAAATAAAAAAAAGGCATTGGCGCGAAGTCTTTACAATTTTTTTCTAATTACATTTTGAATTGGTAACCGTAATAATATTGGATTGGATTATTTTAATTTTCTCGCAATCGAAGGGAATAGTGGAGTAGATAACACACGGGGCTAAAAACCCATTATTACTCTTTTTCTATTTACTCCCTCGATAAAGGTCGGGAGTAAAACCACCTCGTATTTTAGTCATTCTAGCCATCGCCAGAAGAGAAGATCTAGCCATAGGTCATTTTAGCTCCTTTTGCACAATGTACTATTGCACTATTTTATTGACATGAATGTTATGTGACTGTAATTGTATTTGTTGACATTGAAATATAAAGTATTCATTCAAAAAAATTATTCGAATACCCGATAATTATACATAGATTAATACTAAAAACATACAGTCGAAACGAGAAACTCCTTCTGTTTGAAATTCGGTTAGGTTAGGAAAGGGGATTCTTGATAAAATGTATAGAATATTCCTAAGGAACGAAACAAATTCTTTGAAATTTACGAACCTCACTACTTATTTAAAAAAAAACTTCTTCTTTAATCGTTCCCTCATTACTGAGGATCACTGGACCCCTTTAAGCGGACAATCTGCCTCCATCGATTCCGGTCCAAAGTTGCCATCACCACCTGCTGGAATTTGCTTGAAGACGTCGCTTCTTTCACTTGGTCAGACCATCGTGTTGGCGACCGGCCTCGTGCTCTTTTCCCTTCGGTATTGCCAACAATGACCAGTTTTAAGTTCAGTTCAGTTCAGTTCAGTTTTTTTTTTGAAAAAAAGCTACATGAACGTAATAAAAACTCATGGAAAACTATATATAAATTTGAGCCTTTTAAATACAATGAAAATCTGGCTGAGCTTTAGATAATATTAATAATAAATGCCAACTGCTAACCTCTGCACCAGTAACGGTTAATTTAATAACTGGTCACAAGTTATCTACCTACCTATCTATCTACCTACCTACAAGTTAGCTATCTACCTTTGACTAATTTTACCATAAAAACAAAAGCCTTAAACATTTTTTTACTAGTTAACACAAACGCACAAAGTGGGTATTGATTGATAATTGTCAAACTCATCCCCATTATCAAGCCTGATAACTTTAAATAAATAATGCACAAGTAGGTACCAATAGTCGGTGGCGCGTGTGAGCGCGTGCGCCGGGCGGTCGCACGCGCTGGCGCAGTGCCGAGGGGGATCCGAGCTAGCAGTCAAATAGCTATCGATTTATGTGCATCGGTTTTTGCATTAGTGGGGAAGGAAATCGATTAATTCGGATGACAAAAGGTAGTTCCGTATTTTTTACAAGCAATTATGTTTGTAAGTTGTCACTTTTTGATGGCGGATTTTTTTTTGTTTGATCGTACTATAACCTGATGGAAGTTGTGTTCATTTTTAACCGACTCCAAAAAAAAGGGGGTTCTCAATTCGTCTGTATGTTTCTTACGCGATTACTCAGCTAATTTTGACTCTATTTTAATTATTCTTTTATTTTAGATCATACTTAAGAGGTGGTCCTATATAGGTAAATGGTATCTTTTTTAAAATTTGCTTTTAATATTATTTGTTCAAAACTTAGATACTGACAATTTATTTACTGTTCTAAATCTCAGATAAATATTAATAAACAGTAGGTATTTGTAGGTTATTTCTGTATGTAGGTATGTAACTAACTCTTCACTCTATATATAATTTACTAATACAATTGTCATTTAATTGAATTTAAACCCATTAAAAACTCCAGAATTAAACAAATCTTGGCAACAATTAATCTAAAAGCTCCACTTTTGCCTTCCATTCGCTGTGACATCGCAATTATACGCGACTAAATTAATGATTGCACAACAATGCCGTATCCGACGCTAAATTATAGAGATATTAAACAAACCCTACCCTCTTTGATGTACGCCACCCCCGTACCCGCGGTCACACGGGAACCTACCCTTTCAAACAAAAGTTTTAAACCACGCAGACAGGCGAAAATAAACTCTATTTTTCATGAGATAGTGGATAGGTTAGTGGCAAGGTATCGTGGCGCGATTGGAAATCAAATACAGTTATGTATGAGTAATGTTTTTTATTGTAAATCATATTGATAGAGTAAAGCTATAGCGGGTTGGATATAGTGATTGTTTGGCGTGGATACGGGACTGTAAGTGCTATTGTGATAGAAATTGTTATAAACCTGTCACAGACGAATTAAAATTGTTGAAGTAGAAACATATATATACCTACAAAACTTAAATAGATATTGATTTGGGTAACAAGTAACGTTATTAAAAGAAAACAAGAAACCTAAATGGTGTATCTTAGGACATTTCTACTATCAAGACGAAATGACGAAAATCCATGAAGTTGTTTAAGCTGTAGGGCATGCCAATGAAATTCATACCCACATACACACTTCTTTATACCCAAAAAACATAACCCTCCTTCTTGCGCAGTCGGGTAAAAAGTACACATCGTTTTGTAATTACGATTAGTAACTTCAGAGTTCAAACCTCGACAACGCTGACGCTTTGGCTATGAAATATGTAGGAAATTAACCTTATTTATTGACAAGTGATCTATCAAATGTTGAGATAATGCCCGTTTTCCCGTTTTCAAACTTATAACCATGTAGGTACCTACCTAACACACTGATGTATAAGGTAGGAGGTAGATAGGTACCTACTTAATAGTGGGTTATGTATGTAGTTAAAATCTTGCAAGACTTTTTATTTTATGGTCTAGGGATCCGGGAGTAGACACCCAACTACGTCACTTTTCATAATCATAGTCTCTCTCAAACTTGTTGTAAATTACTTAGGCCTGCATGCTAAAACGACGCTAAGTCTTTACTCTCAATTTAAAACTGGTTTTACCATACGAAAAAACAGTTTTAAATCGACATTCATGACTGACCGTCGTTTTTGAATACGGCCCTAAGTCCGGTCTTGCTTATGCATCGTGACGTCACTGCGTGTCAATGCACAAAACACCTCAAGCGGGACGTCAGTGTTAGACTTATCGCCCTCACGTCGAATAAGAATAAGTCACTGCGTGTCACCCAAGTGACCTTACGCTATACCTGGCGACTCCGCCAGATATTTTCATACCATGCCCTATGGTATGGTATGGTACCTAAAATCTGATATTTAAACTCAAATTGTTTCTAAACAATAATAGAATGGGTACCGAGAGGAGAAAGGAGAAACAGAGGAAGACCCCATAGACACTGGGTAGACATCTTCAACCAAAGACTAGGAATACAGTGGAGGAGGATAGCAAGAGACAGAAACACTGGACAAAACGGGGGGAGGCCTACTCCAAGCAGGCGACATCTACACAAGACTGCATGACGTGACAATGGACATTTATAATTAAGTAGCTGCGCCCCGCGGTTTCACCCGCGGTTAAAAAGTATCCTATGTGTTATTCTAGACTATAATATTATATATCTCTGTGCCAAATTTCATCTAGATCTGTTCAGCCGTTCTGGCGTGAAAGAGTAACAAACATCCATTCATCCATCCATCCATCCATTCTTACAAACTTTCGCGTTTATAATATTACATAATATATATATAGTAGGATAGGAAGTAGGATTAATTGAAATTAAGTGTAATTGAAATAAAGGCTTTTTTACTTTTACTTTTACTGTTTCTAAACAATTGATAATTCCTATGCACAAGTCAGTTATTCAGTGAAACGTAGGTACATTTCTCACGTAGACCCACTAGTGGGAATTGCATACTACTCTTCAAAGGCTGTAGTTATTTTTAAACAACCCACCCCACCCCCTAAGCTCCCGCCTACAAAATACAAGCCCAGAAGCCCCAGGCAATCTGAAATCCGTAAAGTAAACCAAACACTGACAGCTTCGAAACCAAAAGCACTTGAACAATTATACAAAATATTAGCTAGAAACCAAACAAATTGTTCAGACAGTTGACGAAATGAAGAGACTTAAGTTTGCTATTGGAAAGTTTTAGTTTTGTTCGATAAATACGATGGTGGCACCGCCATTTAGGTGAACAGATAAATTTGTCATTTCATAATGAAACTTATAGAAGTGCGAGCGCACCACACACGGCTTACCGTTTTTCTATCAGTATTTTGCAACGAGGGATCACAATAGAGCTCTACAAAGGTCCATGGGACTATGATGCCACCTGTCTACGTCCCAGGAGACTTCTTAGCTTCTCACGCCCACAAAAAACGGGTTAGGGATTAGAAAAAACCACGCTCTCATGGTTTTTCATTGCCTTTTATTACCCGGTTCCTTGATTTTTTGTATCAAGGTTATGTGAATAAATATCAAGAACACACGTATTTTTCTATCCTTTTCGTAAAATACGACAAAAGTCTCTTATGAAAAAGAAATCTTCAAGATTTTGATAGTAGACTTCCCGCGGTTTTACTCGACTCTTTCAGGAACCATACAATTTTCCAAAATAAAATGTTAGCCTTAAGTTAAAATCCTCGAGCAAAGTTTCCTTAAACTCTGTTTAGGAGACACGGAGTCAAGCAAGAAAGATCTATTTGTGTGGTAAAAGTTTGCTTGGAAGCAGGTATACCTACTCGTACTTCCATCCAAACTTTCACATTTGTGTGTTTCAACATTTTAGTGGACACAAACCAAAACCAGGTCGTACACAATACCTACGTGAAAAGCTCAAGGATCATGCTTCAATTAAGGCGCTTCTTACCCGCGGCCCACGCACCACGAAATAGTCAAGAGAAATAATGTCACATGTCCAACTAATAAGGAACATGTAGAGCCAAGGTCTTCAGATCTGGACCATGTCAGAAATAATAATGTCCAATCTTCAGTGACCTTTCGACTTGTAGAGAAGTATACTAGGACATAATATACCTAAGTGTTTGAGCATCAATTTTTTTTGTAACAACAGTGATACATAGTTATATTTTAGTTTAGAAGCTCGTGTTGTTACAACAATTTCTATAAAACAGGGGTAGTTATTTTTTTGCCAAATAGATCGGTGCATTTGCCATTCTCCTTTCTCACTTTTTATATTAAATTAGTGAAAACTAAAACACATTTTTCATTTAATACACAGCCAATTAATTTAGTTTAAAAAAGCGCTTTAGTGGTAAAATATAATTTCCAAAGGGCACTTTCCGTTAATTACTGTGGAGTCTTGCTATCTAAATGATTAGCATTGAAAAAGAAAGAATTCTGTTTTATTACTTACTAGCTGACCTGCGAACTTTACGAGTCGATTCTTTAGTAAAAAAATTACAGATTTTTTTATTTTTTTCTCTGCGTAAGAACCATCCTTGTATTCCAAGGAATATTCTAAAAAAATAAGTGAAATTGGTTCAGGTGTTCTCGATATTTGCGCGCAGCAACACATTCAGCGATTCATTTTTAATTTTTTTTAGATGTATATATATAAGTAGGCATATCTTTTTAACTTTACTACCTCCTCGTTTTCACACCAACAGGTAAATATGGTAAAAACTGTCACTGTGCAGCTACGCCATAAAAAAGTCAGCTCGAAGCGACAATAAAAGTCTCGGAAATTCACAAAGCAGTACAAAACGGATTACAGCCAACACAAAGCTTCCCTGTAGGATTGACTGCCTTCTTTCCTTTAATCTGATCCGATTTACTAATCTATTCCTCTCGAGACACCGACACTTCGTATTGTCAAACTAGAATGCTCAAGATCCGAGATGCGAAAGATAGAGAACTTTTTGAAAACAAACTCCAAAACACGCCTTTGTTAAACTATGTTTGATGTATCGATGTACATAGGTTTGCTAAAAATAACGTTGGTGGCTCACGATTCAATTTAGTGGGCAGACTTTATCCACAAGTAGGTAAACTAATTTGTCTAAATTTGAAAAACTTTTACCAAAAAAGCTCTTCAGACCTAGACAGGATTATAAGATTGGTGTACGTAGTTTAAGTCGTAAATAAGTTGCTATCGAGTTAAAAGTACCTACCTAATTAGGTACCTACTCAATAGCTTTTAATATGGATCAACCTTAAAATCGTGGAAAAACATGGAAAAAAAATATGGAACAGCGGTTTTTTCGTGGTTTTAGGAATGGTAAAAGTGGTTCATAATAATTAAATGTTACTGAACTGTGTACAGAGGTATAAGTACTTATCAGTTCAACTGTACCTACTTCTGTCGTTCATTTGTATTTCAAACGGGATTTTTCCTGTAGGTAATTATATTTCAGGCAGAAAATTAGCTCTATTTTTATTTTAAATTGTTTACCACCAAACATATGCTTGACCATTGTTTTTGCAAATAAAAATATCTTTAATTTTATCTTCAGCTTATAAATCAGAGTAGGTGAGTATGAGAGCTCTTGAAAGAAAGAGAAAAGAGTACTTTACCTCTGATTTTCGCAGAGAAATATGATCGTTTTTATATGAGTAGGTACAAACGTGAGCTTGGCAAAACTGTTTTATCTGAGTCAGAGATTATAAAAAGAAACAAAAGGGAGCTCGCTAAAGGATTTGTCCCACTGGATACGTTCTGCGTCCTACGGTCCGGTCAAAGCGACTGCAGGTCGCATTACGTGTGATTAAACGTGATGCGTGTAATACATGTCTGTGCGTTATTACGGTACACATATTTTTGTGTACATACAATCTGACCGTGAAAGCACAAGGCAAACAAAAGAACGTAGTAACACGAAAGTAACGCAGGAGATTGCCGGTCAGAGAGAGAACGCGGAAGCGAACCGCTGACCGGTTGCACGACTACCAAATGATGTTCACACATGTTGCGGGCTGCGTTCGTTTTGACCGGATCGCAGGAGGCAAAACGCATTGAGTGTGACAAATTCTTAAGCCTTTAGCCTGAGGAAAGTGTTTAAGCACGTGCCGAGTGAACGTCCCTCGGCCGGCCCGTGGCGCCGCCCGCCCCGACGCTGGCCGGCAGCCGCCCAGCACGCGCACTACCACACGACGCGGTTAACAGGTTGTATATTTATTTGATAAACACATCTTAACGAAATCGTAGTACTTATTTAGTTATTTGTAGACCAATATTTAAAATTAGATTAATGATGTAGTTTTTTTCAAAATACAAATTTAATTTTTTGTTTGCTATTTTTATATATTTCTATACAACTAAAAACCAATGAACGAATGGCACACAAAATAAACACGAAATTAAAAATAAGGAATTCGAAAGGTATTTATTTACATCGTTAGAAAATATTAACTAACTTATTTGGAAACCAAAAATGGGTAAGTACTAATTTAATTTATTGTTTCCTTACCAAATATTTTTTAATCATACCAAACGAATTCGCATGATCTATAATCCCTCAATAATGAGTACATAACGCTAGTTAATGCAGCATATAGACTCCCTCCGGCGTCCCACGGTCCTCCCCACGATGACTCCTCTCTCGCGAATCCATTGCATCTCCTAATTGCACCCGCTTCCTATCGCACGACCGACACGCGGCCCCACTAAACACTTTCAACACATTACCCAACACATTTTGAAACTTTTACTAATAGAAACTAAGCAGAAAATTCAATGAAAGAAATGTCAATTAAAAATCTCTAGAGCTAATACTGACCATCAATCATAAAACCATCAATATCGGCTCTGTTTTTGACGCGTAAAGCTCAAATTCGACTGCCAATTGCAGAATGAAAAGTTTGTCAAAAATGCGCTTGACAAATGTAGAGATGCAGTCATAATAAATCGTTGTACATTGGAATAAGGGTGAGAGTTTTGTGAATTGGTTTGTGTAGTATGGTGGCCGTAGTAAGGCCGGGTATGCACAGGGCGGCGCGCGGCCGGCGGCGCACGCGGCGCGCACTCGGCGCCCGACGCACCACGCGCGCGCACGTGCGCTCTCGCCACACGTTCCTTATCAACGAGGAAATAGGTGATCGGGGAACTGTTCGTGACATTGATTAAGAAACTTGTGACATTGATTAAGAAATTTGGACTTTCCCAGTCAAGGTCGTTTTGTAGTTGTGCGACATTTTTACTGAGTTTATATCTGGAAAATTTAAACTTCGGTTCATGTTATATAACTACTTTGAAAGTGTGATAACGATTCACAAATATTTCAGTGCTGATAAGAAGACACATTGTGACTTTCCAACTTCAGCTTTAATCTTTCAGTGAGTTTGAGTTTAAAACTATTATTAGTGTTCTAAGTAGTGTGAGTTCAGTGACGGAAATTGATGAGGATATCAAGTGATTATCTAATTTTTTGATAAGTTTAAAGGTAAAATAAATGAGACTAAATAGTGTATTTGCTGTAATAGCAAAATAAAAAGTGAATCAGTTAGAACTTTCTTTTAAAATGGAGTACCACCACCGTCACATGGAGCAGCCAGGCCTGCAGACGTTACAGGGCCCTCCCCAAGGACAAGACCCCCAGGGCCCCCAGTGGAACTACGGCTGGGGCCCACCTGCGCCCGCGCCGGTCGCACCCGTGCCTGCTCCCAGGAGCAAACGAGCACATTCGGAGAGTGAAGACGATGCTTTCTCAGAAGAAAGCAGTAAGGATGCCACGTAAGTACTAGCTTACTAAGCACATCAATTGACATACTCGTACATCGTTATTGTCTGTCTGTATTCTGGATATTAAGTTATTGTAAATTTAAAAACACTTCTACAAAAATAGTTTCAAATGTTCTTGATTTGCGGAACCTAGCGTCACCTCCCCATTCCTACAAGACTCTTATAAGACAATTACAAATCAACAAAAAATATAATACGAGTAAATTAACAATATTACTGCATTTATCGTAAAAAACATTCGGAAATAAAACTTTTATTTCATTGCTTCACTACGCACTACGGCATGCTACGAGCTACGATCGTAGCACGCTCTGCTACGCAGCTACCTCGTAGCTGTTTATTGAAAGTTGCATGTTTATGATAATGTTCGGGATAACTCAATTCCTTATCAGATAGATAGAAACGAATGATTTTTTTGCAAAACCGATGTCATCGTTTACATACCAATTTTTAACATAAAAATATGTCTTCAACATTCAGTGTTATTTATGGTTAATAAATATAGAATTTCTGATTTCATTATATGCTTAATTTTCTCCTCGACTCTACCGACCGAAAAAAATCACAAAAACAGGCAACAGAACAAAAAACAGGAGCTTCTAAATTGCGGAGAAAAAAGAAACAAAAGCAACCATATTTTTTTCATGTTTATGAAAAAGAAACGCAAACATACATAATTGTCACAGGTTTAATAAAGTTTCAAACCAAACAGAAACATCCAGCTAACGCTTCTAAACTCTTTACTTCTGAAAATAAATACAATAATGAACTATGTATTTATTTTAATGACACCACAAAAGAAAAAACATAAACATAGAAAACTAAGCTAAGACGTCTTAAACTAACATTCTAAAGTATACTGAATTACAACAAGCAAAATCAAATTCAATTTCTTTATTTGCTCGTTAATAGGTTACAATGATCTTAATGTAGGTTTGAACAGCCTCACAATCTTACATTAAGTGTGCAAATTAATTAGCTCAATATAACATTATGAAATTAAATTAAATGTCAAATAGAAAAAAAAAAATATAAATCCTTATTAAAAAATGGAAATAATGAAAATATTTCAAGACGCAAAAAACTTTATTTTTCAACGCGAATAAGTCCGCGTTTGTCCACCAACTCGCCTGTTGGTAAGCGACGATGTGGTCGAATGTAGCACGCAGACTTTGAAGTGATAACAATTTACTCAGGCCTTGAATAGGCCCAGATTATAGCTTTCCGGAAACAAGGCAGGACTTAATATTTCTTGTGATAAACATGGCCTTGTCCAAGACTAAATTACTAAAAAGCTTCAATTCTTTAGATCCCCCGGCGGCGACTCCTGCCAGCTGATGACCCGCAAGCGACGCCGCGGAGTCATCGAAAAGAAGCGTCGAGACCGCATCAACACCTCGCTCGTGGAACTCAAGAGGCTCGTACCGGCCGCCTGCGAGAAACAAGGCAGCGCCAAGCTGGAGAAGGCGGAGATACTGCAGCTCACTGTGGACCATCTCAAGATGATACATGCTAAAGGTGAGGAAATTAACTCAATTTAATTGTTAAATATAGACCGAAGAAGGCGAAGATACTGCAGTTTACTGTGGACCATCTCAAGATGATACATGCTAAAGGTGAGGAAATTAACTCAGTTTTGAACTAAAGTATAGTATCTGACCGAAGTGGCCGGCCAGAGTAAGGAAGGCTGACTCCAACCACCATGTGGGATACATAGTCGAGAAGAGAGAAAGAAAGTAACTGATTGAGTTTGTACCGAAAATAGGCCAGGTGATACAATAATAGATAATTAGATACCAGTGCGTGATGATTAGATTAGATACACAAATAGTGATCAGAATCTTAAAGCCGCATAAAGACCTTCAACATGTCTACACAGCGTTGTCAGGCTGAATCAAGTCCGATATAACTTTCTATGACATTTTTTGTGTTTCAAATGTTTTCAAATCTTTTTTAAGACATCCTTCTCTAACATGCTCCCGTTATTCAAGACAATAAAAATTTCAACGACCTGTCTCTTTAACTATCGATTTCCGTTTCCTCAAAATCATAAAAAGATACCCCTAACGGTTCGCAATAAAAAAGCTAAAAGCAAAATCGGCACTGTTCGCTCCGCTTTTCCTGTCCATACAAATTGCAAGTGGGTGTTATTGTTTGAAAGTGACTGTTACTTTTACTTTAGTTTTGCCTCGTTTAACTTTCCTTCATAATTTGTGAGCGAAACTTTTCGTCCATTCATTATGTTTAATGGAAGGCAGCTGTCGTGTTTAAGACCCGTTCATGGTGCTAACTAAAGTTTTCACGCAATTAATTCACCTTTTTACACCCTTAAACTTCAGTTGAATCAAGATTTATCAAAAGTTAAAAGGGCAACGAGCTTGCAAACTGAGTCTTAAAGTTCTTGAATTACCCTTTAATTTTGCTATTTCTACACTTATATTATAAAGAGGAAAGATTTGTATCTTTGTAACGAATAAACTAACAAACTACTGGTACGATCTCAAAAATTATTTCACCATTACAAAGCTACATTATGCCTGAGCGACATAAGCTATGAACGCGAGCGACGCCGTGGGCAATACAGCTAGTACATTATAAGTTGATTGCTAGTTAATTTTGTCATGTAGGCCTTTTTTTTTCTTTAACAGAATGCTACTTTAATTCAATGCCATAGTACGAGTAGCTTAGTATAATTTCACTAAGCCCGAAATAATAGTTAAATTTACTTAAAATTATCTCTACTACAAATTCATTGATTTAGATTTAATACCGGAAGCATTGCAGACTTTAAGACAACTCCATCTTACTCCTAGATAAGAGTGCTTCATCCTAGACCGCATATTTTCTTAACATCAAGCAGAATGTGGTCAAATTTAAACCTATTTTGAACACAAAAATCGAATCCGTTGATATACAGCATGTTACAAAAACCCCTGTTAAATATTTGAATATACACACTTGTGTATTATAGGGTACTTATGTATTATGTTTTTTAGGGATTCATGCAAAAATTCCAAAAAACAGCACGTTAATATTAGCAAGAGTAATGACTGGTTTAAGAACGCAAGAAAAAAAGGAATTTTTACATAAATCATTACAAAACTGTTTCATATATTGGCTTTTATTCTAAGAAAGTAGTCGCACAACGCGAATATTTTACAAATAAAACCGACTCAAATAGTAGCTGCTTCGCGTTTTTAGGAGGGCAAGGCGCGATGTTTGTGCCATTTTTTTATATTCAATATTAATATATCTGAAAATGTCTTCTATTTAACTATTACTAGAAACATATCCTACTAATATTATAAACGCGAAAGTTTGTATGTATGGATGGATGGATGGATGGATGTTTGTTACTCTTTCACGCCAGAACGGCTGAACAGATCTAGATGAAATTTGGAACAGAGATAGATTATAGTCTAGAATAGCACATAGGATACTTTTTAACCGCGGGGCGCAGCTAGTACCCTATAAGGGTGTCGCATTATAAAACTAAACTAAGACATTCAATCTTAAAAGTCTTAACTAAAATAATAATAATTTCTAGGTAAAAATAAAAAATCAACAGCTAAAACATCTTATTACAAACTTATAGCATCATAGAGCTAATTATAGATTTTCACGATTAGTAACAGCCTTAGCAACTATAGTCATGAACATTTATGTGAACGCATGATAACACAAAGTTCTAACAAACGCAAAAACAAATTTCATTATTATTTCATTTAAATTACATATTTCAAATTATTTATAGCATTATTGTATCCTCCAGTCGATACTGAAATACCAAGATACCAAGATACCTCGCGGATACAGATGACTGCCTCGCGGTGGCTCAGTTGGTAGTGAACCTGCCTTCTGAGCTTGGGGGCGTGGGTTCGATTCCCACCTAGGGCAAATATTTATGTGATGAACATTAGTGTTTGTTCTATGTCTGGGTGTAAATATCTATCTAAGTATGTATTTAAAAATATCTAAGTATGTTTCATCAGTCTCTGGCACCCATAGTACAAGCTTTGCTTAATTTGGGGTCAGGCGACCGTGTGTGGAAGTGTCCCGAATTATTATTATTATTATTTTTATTATTATTGCATCCTCCAGTCGATACTGAAATACCAAGATACCAAGATACCTCGCGGATATACCAAGGCATATCCTTGTCACTATAATACTTACCCATTTGACTCCTACGCACGTTTCCTACTCTAAATGCATGCGGGCTCATAGGTCTGGTTCCCACGTCGCGCTTCCGGGTCCGACGACAGGTGGACGGCAGGATAGCTCGTTGGGTGGCGAATTAACCGCGATGACGAATGTTACTTTTGGAAGAAATTTTAATTGCTT
This sequence comes from Peribatodes rhomboidaria, assembly GCA_911728515.1. Lineage (NCBI taxonomy): Eukaryota > Metazoa > Arthropoda > Insecta > Lepidoptera > Geometridae > Peribatodes > Peribatodes rhomboidaria. Next base: position 16,064,342 of record OU452168.1, on the reverse strand, counting down.
CAGTTCTGATGGTTTTTAGTTTTGAATATTTCTGGTTGTAGGTGCGAATGCTATATGATTAATAGATTGTGTAAATTAACAATAGAAAATTGTCAGACTACATAATAACTAAAATACTAGAATGACTTGATTATGATGATGTCATTGAAGCTACTCTTCTAAATAGGTAACGAAATATTAGTGCGTAGATGGTATAGAGAGACCGTAATTTTACTTTCCCAAGCATAAAGAATTATCTGCAAACCTAAAAAAAGAAAAATAACACGTTATAATTTAAAGTTTTAAAAAAATCACTAATTTCGCCTACCCTTCCGGTCATTTAATTAAAACGTCCACAGCGGTCACCCATGCCAGCTTGTGGTTTACCTTCACTTTAACAGTATAATTGTGAACTACTGTCCATGGTCCTTATTGGTCTGTTCTGCTCATTGGTGAAACCGCATCCTACCGTCTCGGGTGGCGACCATTTCCGCAGTGGCGGTCTGAGCGTTGAAAGGTCAGCTAACGTTATTTGGGTTGCTCATAGGTTATGCTCGTTAACGTTTTTAAATACTAGCTACGCCCCGCGGTTTCACCCGTGGTTGCGGAATAAAATGTAGCCTATGTATTTTTCTGTACCTCTGGCAATCTATATGCAAAATTTATAATGATCGGTCCTATAGTTGCGACGCAAAGAGTTACAAACTAATAATAAACAAACTCACTTTCACATTAATAATGTTATAAAAATAAAAAACAAATGAATTAATTAAAGTTAGAAAGGATATTGATGGTCATACTGTTGTCTGTGTTGGCTAAACTTGTTGTTGTTATAGTCTAAACTAAACATTTAAAACTCATAGAAATATACAGGGTGTTGGTTTTGGGTGTTTACTTAAGGGTGTTGTTATAACCTTCAAAGCGAACAACTTTTAGGATATAAGTTTGCAAAATTTGAAAGAAAAATAATCGAATCTCCACTTCATACAAAATAACTAGTCACTTCATCAATTTTGTAAAAAGACTTGATTTTTAAACGTCTTCATTTTATTACTCGAATTTTGAAAACTTGTGTTTTAAAGCTATTCACTTTGACGGGTAGATAAGCACCCTTAAGTATTACTACACCCGAAAACAACACCTTGTATGCACTACAAACGTTATCTTAAACTAGCATTTTCGATTGCGTTTAAAAAAACAATGAAAATATCTGTACTTTCGAGTACTCTCGCTAGGAACCCTCCACAGCACAACCCACTCTTGCAACCGCAGTTCTTCAATAGTTTTTATTCGCTCTAGCGACTCTATTCACACCTAACGAAGGGTTTACACGGCTCGATTTTCACCGATCGGCTAGTCGCTTCACAAATCACTTACGACCTATCACTTGGCTTTAGTCACTAGCGACCTAGCCGAATTGCCTTTTAGACGCGGTCGATTTATGCCGCGGCCAAAATCGTGCGGCTTTAGTCTCCCGAGTAAATCCTTCATAACGTAGCGTAGCGTGTGATTTGTTTTAAATATTCAGTACTCGATTACCTACCTATGTAACATATTTACATATTTACATAGTTATAACAATTATTTTGAACTAGCTGCTACCCGCGACTTTGGTCGCGTTTATCCAGATAATCGTATCCAAAAACATTAATTGTGATTTACTGTAAAAGTACCTGGATGGCCGAGCTTTGCTCGGTATTTTTTTTATTTTTTAATTGTGTTTTTTGGATAATAAACAATTGATTTTAGTCTAACCTCAAAGCAAACACTCATTGACTTCGTGTTACTTAACAACGCCATCTGCTGTTGTGTCGTTAAAGCAATTACTCGTAGTTGCTCACAAAAAATTGTATTATTGTTCGCCAATAGATGTCAGGAAGAGTCATATTTTTCAGTTGAGATTGATTATCGATAAAACACGAATAAAATTACATTTTCTAAAAATGATTCCTAGCTAGATCGATTTATCGCCCCCGAAACCCCCTATATACTAAATTGTATGAAAATCGTTTTTTTCATACAATTTAGAATATACAATTTAGTATATTCGAGCCGATTCCGAGATTCCAATTATATATATATATATATACAAGAATTGCTCATTTAAAGATATAAGATATCATCACATTTAATCTTAAGATCCGTTCTGCCGTTTACCTGTGAAAAGCCTACAAACAGACAGACAGACAGAGTTACTTTCGAATTTATAATCTTACTAGCTGCACCCCGCTGTTTCACCCGCGATCCCGCAGGAACAGTTATTTTTTTTGGGATAAAAAGGTCTATGTCCTTTTCCGTACTGCCGTCAACGAGTATGCAAAATTTCAAGAATATCAGTTGAGTAGCTGAGACATGAAAACGTTACATACAAACTCACTTTCGCATTTATAATATTAGTTAGGAAATATAAGTATTTATTAGTATATTAGAATTAGTATGGATGTTCAGTTTATTTTTAAATGGTACATTTTAATACACCTTGCAGTGTTCTGCGCCTAATAATATGATCATACAAAGTTATCTAAATATTTATTTTGTACTTTTTGTCTGCGTTTTGTTTGAATACCTATTTAGTTCGATGACTGTTGAAATAGTTTTTTAGGTAGCTATTTATTTTTGGGTTAGCTTAACAAATCCCGGGATTGTTGCCACAGGCAACGTACTGAGGGGTAAGGTTCCTATGGAGATCCCGTGCTCTCCGTCAGGGGAGAGACGAGCTAACGAGAGGGTTTTAGTAGGTACAATCCTACTTAAGTATGATATTTATTATAATATTTAGTGGACATGATTTAAAACAATTAAATAGTGTGTGGAAACCTAGTTATGCCTTCCTCTTTAATATATCGTAATCTATATTTTGTATGAGGTTTATTTCATCTATCTAAGTGGATATTTTTAGACGATTTCTTTGTCGTCTCAAAAAAAGTTTTGATTTAAACCAATTGACCAGTATTAAAGCAAAAGGCTATCTTAACCTACCACTACCAAACATTTACTTTAATAACTTATTCCAAGTCCACAGTTGTCCAAGTTTACAAGGTTCCATTTTAAGATTGGTAATTAAACTTCCATTCAACTTAGGTAGTTAAATTTAACTTTCAAATAGCTTTGCAAATCTTAAACGAATACTTAAGTATTCATCCCAAAAACAAAGTGCACTAGAATCTACATCATTCAAACAAAACTATTTTTAGATATCGCATCCATCTTTCTCACGGCAAATATTTACAAAAACACGCAAACAGATCACAGCGAATCAAAAAAATATCTTCACTTAACTAAATATCGATTAGAAACCACACAATGGCCATCACACATAGATGCAATCATAGTTTCTACGTAAACCCACCACAGCTTAAATTATAGTTTCTAAGTAACTTCACCCCAGCTTAAGTAATAGTTACTATGTAAACCACACCCCCATCATTGACCAGGCAGGCGCCAACACCTGGCGTGGACAAAAACTACAGCAAACAGGAAGTGTAGCCACCCGGGACCACAGAAAAAATGTAGTACAGAACATAGATTATGCGGTAGTTAAATAGATCATGGACCATAATAAGACAAAACTACTCAGAGGATCACACAAATGTAAAAATTTGAGTGTGTGTTTGTTTTTAGTCAATTTCATACAAACGGCTAAAATGTAATGTACCTGTAGTGTAATGTTTATTGTAATGTGTAATAATGAAAGCACGCTGGAAGGCTATCTACCAAAATACAGGTGTTAATACACCTAGTTTAGTGGCCATGTCTGTACAAATTACCATAATTTTTCCATGTAATAAAATTATTATGATTTTTTTATTTGAATTTGGATGACATTTCGTGAAGATGTAATGTACATATGTATCTATTTAGACCCTAGATTTACTCTATGCAACTATTTTGTATTGGCAATATGTGGAAAAAACCCGAATAATCCGAATAAATTTGCGTAGGTTCAATTAATCCATCCCAATATTTTCTTTATCTTCTCTTAATAAATTATACTCACCAAATTATATTTATTCTGCGGTCTCATTCATAAAACAAGCACTCCCACGTGTCTCAATGTCACAGTTAGACAAATCAATCAGTAGGGCGATTTAATCTCTCTATCGACCAGCACACAGTATAATCAGTAGGCGATGTTTGCGCTGGGAGGGTAGAAAACGTGGGAACCGGCCCTCGCGAGCCCTCTCACCCTGCGCCCTCGCGAAAAGTGCACACGATTGTGACTGGCGCTTTATCAGTCACACCGCACCCTAGCGAATGTGACGCGCATGTAAACTGTGCCTTATTTCGGGCAATCCCGTTCACACCATTTGATCGTTTAGTTTGAGGGTGCTTAATTCGTTTTGTATCAACCAAAAGGTGGTTGACCATAACCAAAAACCGAAAGGCTTTCTGAGTTTTGACATCGCCTTGTTAAATTAATTCAGTAATATCAACATGAAAATTATTCTGAATACTTTGTAATACTCTTTTCAATGCTTTGATAGAGGCAAATTTATCAAAAAATATATTCTATAATTTTATATCCAATATAATAGTGTCGCGAGCGAGTGAAACAGCTGCCCTGCCTTACCTACACCTTAAAACAACGGGACGCTATTAGTACCATCCTACTACAGATAATATAAACGACGCACATATTTAGAAAGAAAATTAAGGAAAATATTTTGTTACAAACATTATTACTTATAATAATTACCCGCGGGCAAAAGATAGAATGTCTACTGATTATTATTATCCTAAAAAAATATTAGATGCCCAAAACTCTTTTGTTAGGTACGAGTATCATGTTGAAGTTATTAGATTTCAAAAAGGTTACATTTTCATATAGGTATAGCTACATATTTTAACTAAGGATCGTCCAAAATAATGAGCATGAATAATGAGCTTTGGTTCGAGTTACGTCATATTTTTCACGTAAGCAGTCACGTGGGGGTCTGGCAGACCCACAGCTATGATGTCACCATTGACACAAAACAGTTATACAATTTTGTATCTTTGGCCGAGAATGGGTGACCACCGCGACAGAAATTAAAGGTAAACAAAATTCTATCTAAAAAAAAATATGAATTTACCCACTGTTAAAAAGTAGCCTATGTGTTAATCCAGGGTATGAGCCACCTCCATACTAAATTTCATCAATAACTGTTCATCTCTTTGAGCGTGAAGAAGGAACAAACACACACACTCACAAAATAACCTCTTCAACAAAATACCCTCGGATTTAAAAAAATAACCGTTTTAACGCGTTCAAAAAGCGGTTTAGTGTACATGTTGTTACGATGCAAATTTAACTAATAAATATTTTATTATTTCAATTTGTATTTTGTACTGAGTACCTAGATCTGCATTATCTAACAACGCTTTTATTAGCTTCATTTGTGTGCTAATTTTTAAGCTAATGACTAAAACAATGTGTTTTACAATAATAATTCTAGAAGTCAATTTTAACCTACTTCTAACTGTCGTATCGAAATGAAACTTTGTGTGGTTGATTGTATATTATTATGTTGTTCGTACTTAGGAGCAGATCTAATGATGGTAGCCAGGAGGTTAAAAGCGCATTTCGTAGTTTTTCTTATTTTAAACTATAAGCGATGCTTGTTTGGTGTTCATACACTGTTTTTGTTATTGTTTAGTATTGTTTTTCTAAATTTTAATTACCTATATTTAACATTTTGTGCGACGACTACCACCTAATGTACTTTATACGATGTATTCTCATGAAAGTGGTGTAATCATCTTTAATGAGAATTAACGTCTTTAAATCAAAACCTAAATTTCGCCTTTTAATAGTATTAGTATGATAGTTTGATGTGAAATCCGAAATACCAGCCCCAGTAATCTACATTTGCGTTAAAGATCACGTGTGTATTGTGCATGGCGATGAGCGGAAGTTATTCCGCTTAGAATGTGAAGGAAGGGTTGTGACACCTGCGATACAAAAAAATAAGTCTAATAATGCCGCAAAAGAAGGGAGACAGGAAGCCGGCACAATTAGATGAATGTTCGAATGTTTTTTTATTTTTACGTCTTCTTAAAAAATATATTCTGAATCTAAAAACTATGTAGAGTACAAGTAGCTGCGCCCCGAGGGCTTACACTAAAAACTATGTGCTATTCCGGACTATACTCTATCTCTGTGCCAGATTTGATCCAGATCAGTTCAGCCGTTTTGGCGTGATTGAGTGACAAACACCCATCCATATAAATCTCGTGTCACAATGTTTGTCCTCAATGAACTCCTAAACCACTTAACCGATTATAATAAAATTCGCACACCATGTGCAGTTCGATCCAACTTGAGAGATAGGATAGCTCAAAACGCGAACGAAGTCGCGGGGTGACAGCTAGTAATTAATATGATAGAGTAGATCAGTTTGATGTCAAGTAGGATTATTTGCGTATGATCGCCAAATATCAAGTCCCTGGTGTTAACTCTAAAATTAATATTAGGTCCTTACGTATGAAATTAGCGTTTTGTCGTACTGATCAATTCGATCTCGAATATCTCCTCTTTGGTTAAGAATTCGAAATTCAAATTAATAAATTCATTTAGCTGGTTTTTTTTTCTTTGGAATACAGTCATTCATTTGTTATTTTCCTCATTATTTTTTCTTTGGCGTCGCTTATTACCGCGCAATGGAAAACATGAAATATCGGTATATTTACGAGTACGAGTTCTACCGTAGCACCAGTGCTGCAGAAACAGCTCGAAGAATTAATGATGTGTACGGCGCTGGTGTCGCTAAAGACAGCATGGTACGTTTTTGGTTTCAACGTTTTCGTTCTGGAAATTTCGACCTTAAGAACCAACCCCGTGGACGGCCGGAGATCAAAGTGAAAAACGAAGAATTAAAGGCTATTGTGGAAGCGGATCCATCACAAAGCACTTCAGAGATAGCAGCAGGCTTCGGGGTAAGTGACAAAACTGTATTAATCCACTTGAAGCAAATCGGGAAAGTAAAAAAACTCGAACGATGGGTACCTCATGAATTGAGTGAATCGAACTTGCAAACACGGGTCGCCTGCTGTGTTACTTAGCTCAACCGACACAATAATGAAGGGATTTTAAATCGAATCATTACTTGTGATGAAAAGTGGATATTGTACGATAATCGAAAGCGCTCATCGCAATGGCTGAACCCTGGAGACCCAGCCAAATCCTGCCCTAAACGAAAATTGACTCAGAAAAAGTTACTTGTAAGTGTTTGGTGGACAAGCGCCGGTGTCGTTCACTACAACTTTCTTAAATCTGGCCAAACGATTACGGCAGATATCTATTGTCAGCAACTGCAAACCATGAAGGAAGAACTAGCTGTTAAACAACCGAGATTGGTCAATCGCTCTAGGCCACTGCTGCTTCACGACAACGCAAGACCACACACTGCACAACAAACAACCACTAAGTTAGCTGAGCTACAATTGGAATTTCTGCGACATCCACCGTACTCCCCGACCTTGCTTCAACAGATTACCATTTCTTCCGGAATTTGGACAACTTCTTACAAGGAAAAAAATTCCACTCCGATGCAGCAGTCCAAACCGCCTTCAAAGAGTTTATTGATTCTCGCCCCCATGGTTTTTATAGTAAAGGGATCAATGAACTACCCATAAGATGGCAAAAGTGCATAGATAACAACGGTGCATACTTTGATTAATTAAATATATTTTACAAAAAAAAATCGACTTTTTATTCCTCCCGTACAAAACGCCAATTTCATACGTAAGGACCTAATATTTTCAAGTTCTTTCGATTTCAATATGCATCTTAAAACTCAAGAGGACCGATTTGACCTGGTACCGGTTACTCACTAGCTTTGCAGATGCAGTTTTCTTCACCCTTCACCCTTAGCCCGGTGCCCTACTAACAGGACCAGACAATTCTGACCTTCCCACCATCAATGAATCTTCCCTTTCCCACACAATCTTCAATCGAACTAAAGGGGACAGCGGCTCTTCTTATTCTGGTCCTTCCCTGTCGGAAGACGTCCGGAAACACCGGGGTTCCCGTTACGTATTATTTGATGTTCATCTCTTTTGCTCCTGAGCAGGTGTGTAAATGCGTCTCTTTCTAAAACTTGTTGCATAATAAGGGAGTTTGAGAGGGGCTGTTGAATGAATGCTTGTTCTTAACTGCGATCTCCTTTGTCTGGGGGTTATTCATACGTAAATCAATATATTTAATAACCAGTAACATCTGGTTTTGGGTTCAATCTATTTTGATGATTTTCACAAACTTTCGGACGAAGTAGCTTGCGGCTCTCTTACTTTTACGTTTTGTTAGCTCAGGGTTTTCTGAGGCTATAATATTTTTCATGACGGAGGAAAAAAGTTTGAAAAGATGATTTATTCTGCTTCCCCCACAGTCTAGGTAGGAAAAAACTTCTTCTTTTGGTTTCCCTCATTGTAGGAAGGCAGAAAGATAATTTTCCGCTTACCTAGTTTAATAAGGCATAGCCAGATGAAAACTTACCTGGAATTTGTGCCTCCTAGTTACGTCAATGCCTAGGCTGTTACACGAAAGCAATAAGAATTTCATAGAAGTTGTTCATATTAAAGTTTCCAAGCACGTTACATCACCGCATCCCTATATAACGTTATGAGATTTTGAGCAAAAGGAATTTAATAAGCACATCCCGAAAATTGAGATTCTCATATCCTTATTTTTTTCTGCGAGTATCTTACAGATTCTATTTAATATCTCACCAAATCTAATCTTTTATTTTCCTTCAGGGTAATGTCCTTTCATATTAATTTTCATCACACCCACGTCCAGTATGTACCTACCTACCATTAATTTCTATTATTTCTTAATCTCGTCCAAGATTGTTTCAGTTATCTGGCTATTTTTAATATTGCTTTGTGTTGTTATTTTCCTAAGTAATAGTCATTTTTAGCCAAGAAATGCTAGGGCTAGCTGCAGGGCTAGCACGGGCCTGAGACAAATTGTCTTTCCACCATTTTTATCCGCGCTTTGATGTGATAAAGGAATACGGATGAGTTTGTCTCTTTCTCGGGGGATAAAAACGGTGAAAAGACAATTTGTCTCCTGCCCGTGCTAGCCCGGCTGGACGTAAAAGACTCTTTTGAAGATGGCTCCTGAATCCTAAGCGTCCTTGCGAATCCTTGAGAATCATTGCGTGTCCACTTATCAACCAGCCGTCATTCACAACTTGGTGCTATACCTACCTGAAAGTTGACTAACTTTTCTATCCTCATTCCAGGCCTGGACACGTTCGCGTACGACCCTCAACGGTACGCCATGGACTACCACAACATAGGATTCAGGGAGTGCGCTGCAGAAGTTGCAAGATACCTCGTCAGCTGCGAAGGGCTGGATATTCAGGTAAATTATCATTAAAGAGTTCATCTTCTATAATACTTTCATTAAATCCTCTCCATCTAAAGGTAGATCTGGTAATGGTCTTTAACAAGGTCTAGAGTTACAGATTATTTGCAATGCAGTCATGTTTACGCCATGTTATTTTGCCATTATAATGTTCAGATACGAAAATATTTTTGAAGGACCTATTAAACCATTTTTTTAAATAGGCTTTTTCAATTTCCTATTTATATTTTATCTTTATTAGCCATTTTCATAATATTTATCTCTCTAATTCATCCAGGACCCATTAAGGCTTCGTCTTATGAGCCATCTCCAGTGCTTCGCGGCGCAGAGGGAGCTGGCAGCCAAGTCTGCCAATTGGTACCCCCAGTACCCATCCACGCCTGTCGCGACGCAGCCTTCTATACCTCAGCATGGATACACGGATCTGGGACATAGGTATTGTATTTGATGAATTACAACACGCTATAAAAATTAAAACATGACTTTCTACGTCACGAGGATTGACTCCTAAACCTACATAATTAATCACTACTTTTAGATAATTATACCTGTTAAATCTTATTTTGACTCTACTAGAAATATTTTTTAACAATACCAAAAACAATTATTATATTGCGTGCTACTCTTTGGCTTGGAATAACTAGCAAAAGCGCGATACTTTCTCAGATAGAGTTCTAACCGAATTCTTCCATTTTTAAATATTGGGTATATTTATTTAGTACTTCAATGGATATTTACTTTAATGATTTATGAGTTTTGACACGTAACTTACCCACTATTATGTTTACAGACAAGACATACCAGGCTCAACGGCCACCACGACGATAGCAACACCTGCAGCGATCGCCGCGCCGCTCTCGGTGGCTCCGACCTACCCCCACTACCCTCCCGGCCCCCCGGCCCCACCAGCCCCCTTAGGTCCCCACCCTGCCCCACCGGTACCCCACTACCCTTCGCCATACCCGCACCCCCCTCATCATCAGTATTCGCAGAACAGCTCCAAGCCTTATAGACCTTGGGGTGCTGAACTTGCGTATTAGAAAAATAAAGACATTTTGTCTTTATACGACGTTTTCGTATCCATTAACTGTAACCAGTCAAGGTTGACATATAGAGAGATAATGTTGGATATAGACTTCGTACATCTAAAGAGGAGAATTGGGACTTAGACTTGTCCTTTGATTAAGAAAGATTTTGAAAGTTATGAAAAACTGCTAAAACTGCTAAAAAATGCACTACTGCCTTGTTTCCGTTTGTGTTTTTTATTTGCTTGTTTTTCACGTAATTTTTTTTAACGACATTAATTTAAATAATCAGTCATACATCTTTCCGTGAGAAAGATATGTAGGGCCAAAGTGCACCAGAACTGGACAAGGTGATTTAATTTTGAACCGTCTGTTTTTGGGATCTATTCAACATGTCAACAATGGACCGTTAAACAAATCATTGCCATGTTAAATTTTGGTGAACGTAGGCCTAAGTATTTACTTAATTTTTTTCCCATTTTTTTTTTTGTTTTCCTTTTGATTTTTCTAATCAAACCACAAGAGACTGTTGTGATATATCTCAGAGTTTAGAAAAAGGTTCCAATGTTTGGAACAGCGTTGTAAAAAAAGAATTATATTTGATAAGTTTTGTGATAGATATATAGTATATGAAATTAGTTTATTGAAAGTCACTAGAATTATGGTTGGGACCGAAAACCAGCTTTAAAAAGTACCTGTAGACGATGGAACTTTTTGAAGTTCTTTTGCGCTCATTTTGTACAACTTTATAGATATATCTTTTGTAAGACTGTTTTACTGTATACTATTAATTCATTTACTATGATAAGTACATTAAAGTGACGTATTTATTCTTATTAGACACCAAGGTTGTGAAACTTACTAATAAGCTTAAATTAGGTATACAAATCGTGCCTATTTACACGGACGATTTCAAAGGCGAGTATCGACCGGAGCTCTATATAATGAGACTAGACTTGATGGTAATGTCTAGTTTTTCAAACAGAATTCAAAATGAACACAGCACGAACAAATCGTTTTGAAACCTTCTTTTGTAAAAATGAAACATTTTTCAGGCCTTAGTTTTGTATTCGATTCTTGTTTTAAAATGTACCCTTTGAACAACTTACGGTACCTAAGTGTGATGTGAATTACTATCGACATATACATATCTGTACATATAATGTAAATATTGTTTGAAAAGAGGAATAAATTATATTTCAAATATCAATGACCAATTTTACTTTACCATAGAATTTTAAAAAAAGTACCTACTTATTAGAGCAACGTTTTAACCCGACCACCTGTGGCATGTAACTGACCGGTAGTTAATGAGCTCACTCGATATAAAACTGTATAAATTAACCGATTACCATCGCACAGGTGTCGCTAAAACTCCAACAATAACGACCCCATGTCCAGAAAGTACTGTAATAATCCAGTCATGGGTCAAATGGAATAAATTCAATACTACGGGACTACGCGTCCCACTTGAATGCTCGTATGGGATATCGCCACCCCAGTGTTTCCCACGCTAGCTATCTCTCTCGCTCTGTATGCGGTGTTGTGTTGCTATTTCTGTCGCACTTTACTTCCGTAGGAAGAGGCGCATACGCAGGGTGCAAAAACAGCGGTTTTTGTGTGATCGTGTGTGCGCCGTGTAGCGGCATTCAGGACCTTGGGATGCGAGCGTGTGTGCGAGCCTTTATTGAAGAAGTAGCAAAAAATAATGAGGTTGCTTAGCTTAGGTCGTTCCTGTCTTATAAGTAAGTACTTAGTTATTTTCATTGTATAGGGAGGCAATGTGCTCGTGATGTGGCTATGTATAAATACCGCTACAGAAACACAAAAAGCTTAGATAAAATTAGATGGATAATGATTAATTCGGAATCATAATTATGAGCTTATCATCATGCTTACAAAATTAATGCACGGGTAGGTAAACACCCTGAGGTGAACAACCCGATTTTTTATCTCAAAATAAAAGTAAATTGGAACCAATTTAAACAGCATGACTATTGACTATCAAATAATTGCTTCAAAAGTACGCACAAAAGTTCAAAGCTTTTAAATATTTATCGAATCAGCGTACAAAGCGTGATGGGTCGGCGAAATTTGCAGGATTTTAATGGCGCCCACCGGTCCATGCGACCTTCCAGAGGGTTATGTGAGGTTATTCAGCGCAGGGATATTGATGCGATGGAAATAGATCGGATCTACATGGCAACCCTCGTTCAGCTCGCTATTTTGCGATGTTGTTATAGCTATGTCTTTGTTTGGAAATTAATAAGGCGGAGATAATTGGTCGCCAGCTATCTCTTTTTCGATCATTGAAAAGGCAAATAGTTGACGAATTCTCGAAGATTTAAACATATTTTTTAAGAAGACTTAAACATGTTTTCGACGCTACGCGACCGCGAGTCGTACCGCCGCGCAATAAGATCCATTGTCGCGCAGCGTCGGAACCAAAACGTAACCATCATGGCTATACGATGTCATGGCAGGCCCCCAGGGCCAGGATGGAGCGCGGACCTTGGAGGGACGAAACAATGTTGAGGATCACGTTTTGGGTCATACGTGGTAGTTGTACCTAGTTAGAATAGCTTACACCGCATAAAGGGTCACACAGACAGACGCGGTCTGCGGTAGTGGGCAATGGCCAATTACCAGGCAACGCAGGCCGCGTCTGTCTAGGAGACCCCTAGACAGACGCTCAACAGGCAAAAGGTAAATTGCTTAGAAAAACACGTAGGAAAATTATTAAAGACAATTTTAACATTGCCATTTGACATTATTGGGTATTGACGTAGACCTTTTAAGTGTAGGCACCAAATTGATTGCGTTAAAATTATTGTAAGAATAATTCACGCGATTATAAGCATTGGCGTTTTCCAATAGTGTGGCCGTAACATTACAAGCTCTCCTCTACTATTAAAGGTTTAATTAACAATGACGCAGGTTCGAAAAGGACAAAGAACCATCATATCATACTAACTACTATGTATTCTGTGCCATCATATCCAACAGCAGTAACGAATAAATTCGATCACCTCGATCCTTCCTTACCTACTTATTGACTCGTCGGAATCATGTCATAAACAGACACATACGACATGTAATTTGCACGTAGCAATTTGGTTGTAATATCAAAAGAGTAGGCACGTCGGAAAAGATATAATATGTGTATAACTAGGTAGGTACATATATTTTCTAAAGGCGGTATGGAACAGGTATCAATATCGTAAAATAGACTAACCATAGTCGAAGGATCGATGCTCGTTGCACGCTATTTACACGCAGCTGGTTATTGAATCGTTACTGCAGTGCCAGTAACTACTAGCATATACTAATGACACTAGTAGTATCATTAGTATACACTACTAGTAAGTCTTAATCATGCAATTTTTACCCTTTAAGGTAGTACTTACTGAAACGAATCAATAGAACAGTATTTTTAACTGTCGAAAAAATGCCATGTCGCCACGTCAGTTTATTTCTTGTTTACGCATAACTTTTTACAGAGTAATCCAATTTTCAAAAATAATTAAATTCTCAATTCTTTTTTTTTTTGAGTACATAAAATGCCTTATTCAGAACGCTAATTGCTAAATCTAAGAAAGCTAAAAATATATTGATGGTTGATTTTGATGATCTATAGTCTAGCTATAGTTTACATTTAGCAATTTAGCGTACGGGATAAGGTCTCATAAAAGGTATTTAATATTCTATACTATAACATCTCTACGATGTCTGCAAGCTGGCACGTCGTCAACACCGCTAGTGATAGGATGCCCAGCGACGGTTTCCTTACCATCAGAAGAAAAATCTGCCTGTTGGCCGTTTTTTCTGTATTAAAAAAAAACACAGAAAAATAAACTACTCGACTTCGTAGAATAGTAGGTATAGGAGGTATATTATAGCTCAAAAACAGCTAACAAAATAAAAAAAAGAAAAGCTTAAAAACCGGCTTCCCGTCATCCATGTAAACAGTTTTTAGATTTTTGTTGATATTTTTAAAACTGCTTGACTGATTTCGATAAAATTTATATGGGACCACTTCTAAAGTATAATCTACCAAACAAAAAATAATCATTAAAGCCGATTCATAATTGGCAGAGTAATCGCGTTATTTACTAATCACAAACACTTATGTATTATACATTTACGAATCAAATATATCTATATAAATATACGTCTAAAGGTATTTTAACAATTAGATTACATTTATGTTTGATTTCTACTTGTACCATACACCACTCCGTCAACCTGTCTGTACTTTGTTCCGTTCTTGTATTTTTATGTTATTCATCTACCCGCTAAATTTTGTTTTTTTGTAAGTGAACAACTATTATACCTATTGTTTTATATAAATCGTAACTTAAGAAACTAACTAAATGTTAAGTTTAATTTGTATTATTTTTAATTAGTAATGTTAAGATAAGGAAGAGCGGGTCTAAAAGGTAGTACCTACCTCAAAATGTGTAATACGTTCAGAGATAAAATAAACGATTTATTATTATTTATTATTATTATTATTATTTATTTAAGCACACAAAACAGAATACAATATTATAATTAGAAAAAATATAGAACAATAATAGTTTGGTTCTAGACCATATTCCTACACATGTGTACATAGCATGAACAAATTATCGAATCAGTTTAGTGTTAGTACATATCATGATTAATACATTATTGATTAATACATTACATACATTATCATGATTTAGATGGAAAGGAATGACTAAACTGTTACAATAGGTCTACATACATACAAAGAAAAACAAACAGTCAAAATGAGAACCTTTTTTTAAGTCGGGTTGCTCGGTTCTTGAAGCTTTGCTCAAACTAGATTTGTTATGAACTGATTTACTGTTAACTTATCTCTATACCTAACAGCAAAAGCTGATGTAATAACATAAGGTAGCTCTATCGTCCAGTTTTGTGTACGTATGACGTCAAAGATATCTAATACAATTTTCTGTAGTCATCATGTAGATAACGAGACCAAAACTTCTACATACTAAAGATTCGTGCTCGTTGATGTAGGTACTAGTTAATTACTAATTAAGATTATGATAAAACGTTAATGCAAACGAGTATGTAAACGGAACCTTTGCAGATTTATATTGAGGATTTAATACACTTGCCGCCTTAGCAATAAACGTTGAATAGCCTCGGAAGTAGGAATGGTTTTACAGTGTTTTGTCTTTATCGATTAAGTTAAAATAAAAGAAAAAAAAAGACAGAACACTGTATGACTTTTCCGAGGCTACACAACCAGTGCCATCTTGAGTCTATTCGGCGCCGGGGTGCGGGGCTCAGTCTGCGCCCTCGTTTTCTTTTACACTTCAGCGTAGCACGCGACCGACGACACACTGCAGTATGAAAGGGGTCCTAGTCAATCAAGAAAACACAAAACACGTAATTTTGAAATTAATTTATTTACTTCTCTACAATACTAAAATTAAACTTAAATTATGCAAATTAAACCCAATTATACAAATAAAAAACAAAACTATTCTCCATAAGAGACATTATGTCCATTTTCTAGAATTAACACTCTAGAAAAGGTACCTACTTCTTCAAAAAAGGGAAGATTTTTCGATGAACCTTCTAAAAATCATACTTTTATTTTAACATGTAAAAGAACGTGATGCAAAAACAAACAAAAAAGGAACATATTACATAGTTGAGAAATCAATAGAATTATGAGTTAATTACAATTAACAGTGATTGTAATGGCGAAAAACACCAGCAATCCGACTCTCGTTTATATTATTATTCAATTGCTAAATATCTATTTATTATAATATGTACATACATCAAAAAACACAATTTTTCTTGCTTTTGAGTTGGCAAAGATTTTAATTAAATCATCTATTTTTATATCAATTTTGGATTCAATACTTATAATAGCTAAATTTGTCAGTCAGTCTTGGGTCATGGTTGACCGAAGATATTTTTTATTAATTTTAATTTTGTAAAGGATCGTTCACCTCAGCTACTGTAACAGGCAGTGTTAAATATATACGTAGAGATGTTGAGATATCAGGAAATGAGGAGATTAAATTATTAGAATATATATAGCTTAAAATATCAGTGGGAGTACTTGTTGATGTATTGGAAAAAATATTGTCAACAATTCTAATTCATTATATAAATCCTACCCGTCAATTTTAAATCTATTTTTAAATGTTAGTTTTTCTTGGAGCCGAGAACATTGAGTTTTTTTTTCATGCATCTCTAATTTCCTCCAGCATTCAATGTTTTGAAAGAGTGAAAAAACTGAAATGTGTTCCGTCAGCAAATCGAATCTCTCATTACACAAGCCCCTTTCGGATTAACATACCCTTTCAAATTATCCCTACACAAGCCCCTTTCGGTTTAGCATACCCTTTCAAATTAGCCCTACACAAGCCTCTTTCGGTTTAACATACCCTTTCAAATTATCCCTACACAAGCCCCATTCGGTTTAACATACCCTTTCAAATTAGCCCTACACAAGCCTCTTTCGGTTTAACATACCCTTTCAAATTATCCCTACACAAGCCCCTTTCGGATTAACATACCCTTTCAAATTATCCCTGCACAAGCCCCTTTCGGTTTAACATACCCTTTGAAATTATCCCTACACAGCCCCTTTCGGTTTAAAATACCCTTTCAAATTAGCCCTACACAAGCCCCTTTCGGTTTAGCATACCCTTTCAAGTTAGCCTTATACAAGCCGCTTTCGGTTTAACATACCCTTTCAAATTAGCCCTACACAAGCCCCTTTCGGTTTAGCATACCCTTTCAAATTAGCCCTACACAAGCCCCTTTCGGTTTAGCATACCCTTTCAAGTTAGCCTTATACAAGCCGCTTCCGGTTTAACATACCCTTTCAAATTATCCCTACACAAGCCCCTTTCGGATTAACATACCCTTTCAAATTATCCCTACACAAGCTCCTTTCGGTTTAGCATACCCTTTCAAATTAGCCCTACACAAGCCCCTTTCGGTTTAACATACCCTTTCAAATTATCCCTACACAAGCCCCTTTCGGTTTAGCATACCCTATCAAATTATCCCTACACAAGCCCCTTTCGGTTTTACATACCCTTTCAGATTAGCCCTACACAAGCCCCTTTCGGTTTAACATACCCTTTCAAATTATCCCTACGCAAGCCCCTTTCGGTATAGCATACCCTTTCAAATTAGCCCTACACAAGCCCCTTTCGGTTTAACATACCCTTTGAAATTATCCCTACACAGCCCCTTTCGGTTTAAAATACCCTTTCAAATTAGCCCTACACAAGCCCCTTTCGGTTTAGCATACCCTTTCAAATTATCCCTGCACAAGCCTCTTTTGGTTTAGCATACCCTTTCAAATTAGCCCTACACAAGCCCTTTTTGGTTTAACATACCCTTTCAAATTATCCCTACACAAGCCCCTTTCGGTATAGCATACCCTTTCAAATTAGCCCTACACAAGCCCCTTTCGGTTTAGCATACCCTTTCAAGTTAGCCTTACACAAGCCCCTTTCGGTTCAATATACCCTTTCAAATTATCCCTACACGAGCCCCTTTCGGTTTAGCCTACCCTTTCAAATTATCCCTACACAAGCCCCTTTCGGTTTAGCATACCCTTTCAAATTAGCCCTACACAAGCCCCTTTCGGTTTAACATACTCTTTCAAATTATTCCTACACAAGCCCCTTCCGGTTTAACATACCCTTTCAAATTATCCCTACACAAGCCCCTTTCGGTTTAAAATACCTTTTCATATTATCCCTACACAAGCCCCTTTCGGTTTAGCATACCTTTTCAAATTATCCCTACACAAGCCCCTTTTGGTTTAACATACCCTTTTAAATTATCCCTACACAAGCCCCTTTCGATTTAACATACCCTTTCAAATTATCCCTACACAAACCCCTTTCGGTTTAACATACCCTTTCAAATTAGCCCTACACAAGCCCCTTTCGGTTTAACATACCCTTTGAAATTATCCCTACACAGCCCCTTTCGGTTTAAAATACCCTTTCAAATTAGCCCTATACAAGCCCCTTTCGGTTTAACATATGCTTTCAAATTAGCCCTACACAAGCCTTACTCTTTATTGTCTTTGGTCTTAGAAATCATTTTGCTTCAAGTGTGGGCGACCGGGCGGCAATGTGTCAAAGGTTATACTTCTTAAGTCTTTGGATTAGAGAATTGCCGCGCGCGTGCTTTAATAAAAAAAATGGTTATTGACGTAGTAATAAGAGTCATTTTAACTTGCACATCATGAGCGGTATGACAAGCGCCGAAAGCGTAATAAAAGTAAAACAATGATTGACTTTTTTTTATATTATTTATTACGCTTTCGGCGCTTGTCATACCGCTCATGATGTGCAAGTTAAAATGACTCTTATTACTACGTCAATAACAATTTTTTTTATTAAAGACAGAACAGTGTTTTGTCTTTATCAATAAGTTCAAAAATGTAAAAGAAAGAAATAACAAAAACACTGTTTAACTATTCCGAGGCTATACAACGTTTATTGCTAAGAGGGATTACCTATGTGTGAAGTATTTTGTTTCACGTGATACGTAAAACTTACGTGTGTTTCTTGCTGCTCAATCCGGCTTTGACGTTGTAAATAAATGGCTTTATAGGAACGCACTGAGTTTAAATGTAAGCAAGACAAAATTCATTACCTTCTCAATCTTAAACTCTTCACAACCCGAAGAATTTTGTAAAATCCGTTTTCATACTATAAATTGCCCTAAGACTTACTGTGCTTGCCCAGTTTTATCCCGTACTACATCAATTAAGTATTTAGGTATACACATTGATAGTAATCTCTCTTTTCATGAGCATATTTCTAATCTTAAAGGGCGCATTAGAAAACTCATTCCAATTTTTAAAAAATTAAGAAATATTGCAGATCCCAAACTCCTTAAGACGGTTTACTATTCCTTATGGTCAATCTTTACTGTCATATTGTATCTCTAGCTGGGGAGGTGCCTGTAAGACAAGTCTTAAAAAATTAGAAATCGCCCAACGTGCCATACTAAAAATATCCAATTTTAAACCACGCCTTTATCCCACTACAGAACTCTATAAAGAATGTAAAGTCTTATCTGTCCGACAATTATTCATACTCCAGGTCATTCTGATTCAGCACACGAAAGTTCTTCCTCAACCAAAGCACGATAAACATAAAAGACGCAAAGATAAAATTTGTAAACCATATAAAACCCGTACAGTTTTTGCAAGACGTTTCACAAACTACCTAGGTCCCTTCCTGTACAACAAAATTTGCCCTGACGATTCAATGCCCGCTCTTAACTTTTTTCAATGCAAGCTAAAAGTAGTTGATATTCTAAAGAACTTTGATTACGACAATACAGAGAATCTCTTTACTACCCCCCATTAATTGATTGCTACCTGACTACTGAAAGTTTTCAAAATTTAGGTAACTATATTTTACATGTAATATTATGCATCTGTCCATCTAGCATACAAATTTATTTTATTTATTTAAGACCATTTCATCTCATCGACATACACATATCGATCTCTCGCCCGCGTGCACACACACACACTCACACACACACACACACACACACACACACACATACACACACACACACACACACACTCACACCTTCACACCAGGCACATAACAAACTTAGGTTTATTAATGGGAGTAGCCACTGGCTACCGAAACACAGTTTTCACTAGTTCGGAGTCAGTGGATTCATATCTTATGTTGTACTTATTGTTCGTGCCTAAATAAAAATATTTGATTGATTGATTGTTTTACTCTCGACGTTCTGCGTCTTTGGAACTTGCGTAGTAAACTAAGTAACACGTGGGTACCTACTTATAAAATAATAAAAAATGAGATTAAGTACTTACCTATTTAAATAACTACAGAGTATTTTACAAGTTTATAGGTGATTACATGACAGACTGCCTCGGAGGCTTAGTTGGTAGTGAACCTGCCTTCTGAGTTTGGGGGCGTGGGTTCGATTGTGGGAATCTAGGGCAAACATTTACGAGTTTGTGATGAACATTTGTGTTTTTTCTATGTCTCGGTGTTAATATCTATTTAAGTATGTATTTAAAAATATCTAAGTATGTATACCAGTCTCTGGCAGCCATAGTACAAGCTTTGCTTAGTTTGGGGTCAGGCGACCGTGTGTGGAAGTGTCTCGAATTTATTTATTTATTTATTTATGCTACATGATTAAATTAACCTCCTAGGCGAAAAATCTTAACCAAACAAATAAATATTCAAACAAGGAAAATATTGAAAAACCAAACAAAAAAGTCTTTACACTTAAAAACATTTTTAAAAAGCTACAAGAGTGTTTCTCTCAAGCGGGTCTCGTCAAAGTTCAAGAGGGACTTAGGAGATGCTTACCTCCTCGGCTCCTTGAGTTGCCTCTTCGCAAGTAGATGTAGGTATTAGAATTCATACTTGGACAAAAAAACCAGATCCTCTGAATAAATTAACCACCTCACTATTCTTGATTTTGAAAATTGCGTTTCATATCGTTTATTTTTTATATGACTTTATGCTGTTGGCCACTGAGGCCTCTACAGCGTACAGACTACAGGCAAGCGCAGATGGCGCTGGGCCTTAAATAATGATTATAACTATGGGCGACTAGCTCAAGGGCACCTCTACGGTACGGCCTCGGCTTGGGCTGTCGCCGAGGAAGTCAAAATGCCCTGCAAGCCCAGAAGGGGTTTGCTCTAGGAACCTAATTGGGACGGTTGAAGTTAGAGTTAAAGTTAGATAACGTTTCTTATAATTCAAGACATGGACTTTAGGTTAGTACAGCCAGCCAGACCAAGCAGTTCAGATTATTTTTAATTTGCAGGAGTCTGGAACATTCCGCAGTATAATTTCTTATAAGAACTAATGCGTTGACAGACTTGACGAATGTCGTTTTTTTACACCGGCCGGCTCTAGACTACTGCCGTGAAAGTTTGCGAAAACGCCTATTCGCCGTTCCTATTGGCGAAAACAGCTTTCGCGGGCATTCGCGGTGATGCTGTAAATCGGGCTTTACGAAATACATCGCTATGCCAACACATGCCACTGATCACAGGCTTTCCAGCCAGACTAAGCTGACTAGATTCTCCCCATTTCCTAAATTTGGAACATTCTACAGTATAATTTCTTAATTAGGTCAATTTTCAGGTAGGTTGACGAGGCAACCAGATTGAAGATTAGCTTGAATGAGTTCATTCGCATTAACTGCGAAATCTCCTGCTGCGAGAGGAGAATACAAACCTAATAAGTAATTACTAGCGTAGTACCTAATTTAAAAGTGTCTTTAACAAAATCTTTGATTTTACATGATCTGTTGAGGAAATTTCAGTCCTTACAAACGTTACTTAGAAAATTAATTAAGGTTTTATTATGCTACTGGCGTACTATTTCAAGGTCGTAGAGCTATGGTAGGTGTCTGAGTAATGAAAGATTTAAGGTAAAACGTTTCGTAATGGTGGGAAATTTAAATGTCAAACTTCTTTTTTGTTTTTGGGGTTTTTGGATAACTAAATTAGTAATGACGGAATTTGCACCAACGTAACATTCCTTTATTGCAGAAATAGTAAAAAGTAATGCACTAGATTGCTCTAATAGGTCATTTAACCGATACACTGACGATAAAATTAAGTGTTTATTGACAAAGGAGGAGGCTCTCAAATCGACTGTATGTTTTTTTTATGTTTGTTACCTCATAACTTTTGACTGGGTGAATCGATTTTGATGATTCTTTTTTGTTTGAGAGATCATACTTTAGAAATGGTCTCATTTAGGTATATATTTTTTTTTTATAGTATAACTCGGCGTTTGGCCATCAAGTCGCCTGATGTTAAGCGACGTTGTAGTCTAAGATGGAGCACGACGACCTATAAGGTACTTATTCACTCTAGCCTTGAAGTTTTGTAGAGTGAACAAGTACAAAGACGGCAGTTGAGTGAGGCGCTACAAGTGCACTACTGCTCAGACCCGTCTTCGGAACGTGACGTCGGGACGTCTATAAAATAACGTGAGAAATAATCTAGGATACCTAATCGCAAATTCTATTAGCTTATACGATAGTTACCTAATCTAGCTACAAAAACAAAAAAAAAAAACATTTAAAATTCGAATTTTACGCCAGAAGTGAAACGGTGGCCCTTAAGTGGAAACCTACACGACTGCTACTTCAGGTCGTTTGGTTAGTTGTTTGGTCTAGACAAATATAACAATCGTAATACCACGTCAGAAGCCTGAGTGACCTGTAACCCTGTAAACCTGTGACCCTAACATCACGTTGGGTCACTCAATCAATACCTCTACATGCAAGTCGTGCTCTGTGCGCAGAACCACCTAGTTATAAATATTTGTGTAACATTTCGACGGATAAATTTTAGAATATTTTTTATTATTAATGGTGTAGCTAGATACATTTATATATCTTTTACTTACATGGTTATTAGGAAACAGAAATCAGGGGTAATTGCACTCATTATTATAAATAACTTTTAATAAAGAGCCATCCCTGAAATCAGGGAAAAAACAGCTGCTTCATTTAAAAAGTTCATTGATCCTCAACAAAATGTATGGAACAGCAGTTTTCTCGATTTCAGGGTTGGTCCAATAGTATTTGTTTAAAATGCGGAGTACAATAACTGCCTTTCGGCTTAGTAGGTACATTCTTTCCTGAAAACTCTGCAAAATTTATTCGCGCAGGTTATGAACATTATGTAGTTATATAGATCAAATCAGGCATTGCTATTCATTTTTCGAGAATTTTATCCATTTGCTTGAATAATTTTAAATAATTTAAATATTGTTTATTATATTAAATTTAACATTGGCAGAGGGTGCGGTTTTCATACTCACAAAAAAATTGGAGGAGGAGTTCTCATAGCGGTCTCAAAACACTTGAGTTCGAGGCGCCTTTTTTCCTTCGAATCTAGATGCGAGGACTTATGGATTAGTATTGATGTCTGCGATACAAAGGGTAAGCCATACTTGTTACATATTTGTGCCGTATATCTTCCACCTCTAAAAAAAGACGTTCTTCTTGAGTTCATTAAAAACTCTAATCAAGTAATCGAACAGAATAGTATTGACAACGTCGCCTTTCTGGGAGACTTTAATCTGGGGTCGATACCATGGGACTCATTGGAGGATTGCAGTATACCTTCGGCTGAATCAAATAGTGACATGGCGAGTAAGCTTATAGAGTTCGCTCTTTTAAATGATTTGAAACAATATAATTGTGTTTCGAATTTTCAGGGGAGGACTCTGGATCTTGTCTTAAGCTCGCAACCGGTTGTCTGTGTTACTAATTGTCCTTCTCCTTTGTCAAAGGTTGACCATTTCCATCCTCCTATAGAGTTCGCTTTTTCCTTTACCGCTTTTACAACTCTACCATCTAATAATCATGAACGTTTTTGTTTCTATAAAGCCGACTATACTGGAATAATTAGCGACTTGAACAATATCAATTGGGATAAAGAATTCTCCACTTGTAACTCGGTGGATGATATGATTTCTATCTTTTACTCGTTTTTACGTGCAGCCATTGCAAAGCATGTCCCTAAATCTAAACCGCGTTCTAAAAAATATCCAGTCTGGTTTTCCCGTGACCTCATTAAGCTCTTGAAAGAAAAATACAAATACCATTGCAAATTACGTAAATTCAACTGTAATCCACGAGATAAACTGGCATTTGACTTGGTAAAATCCCGCTCTGATAAACTAAAGACTCTTTGCTATAAACAGTATTTGGATCGACTAGAATGCAATTTGCGCTCTAATCCAAAGTTGTTTTGGTCTTTCATTAAAAATAAGCGCAATAACAATAGTCACTATCCAGCTCAAATGTACTTAGGGGCAAAATCAGCCGTCGGTAATAAAGATATATGTAATCTTTTCGCTGAAAACTTTGCATCAGCTTACAGTAGAAGCGACGTGGACACAGCCTCATCTCTCATCACTGACGACGTACCGGCGCTTACCAGTAGGTTTCTAACCACCATAACTTTCAATGATGAACAAGTTTTAAGATTTTTAAAAAGACTTGACCCTACCAAAGGAGCTGGTTCAGACGGAATTCCCTCTAGATTTGTGGTTGAGTGCGCCCCAGCGCTAGCTCGTCCCTTGCGACTCATCTTCAATAAATCGCTTATGTCCGGATTTTTTCCTTCAGTGTGGAAGAAGGCTCTGGTTGTACCGCTGCATAAAAATGGAGATAAGAATAGCGTTGGCAACTACCGACCAATTTCGATTTTGCCTGTTTTTGCTAAAGCTTTCGAAAAATTATTACTTCCAATCTTTTCTTCCAATTTTAAATGTATACTCACTCTAGAACAACATGGTTTCACAAAATCGAGATCCACAGCGACAAATCTGGTTTCGTTTACCAACGATGTGTCTCGCATCCTCGACCGGCGCTCTTCAGTGGAGGCAATATACACCGATTTTAGCAAAGCTTTCGACAAGGTCAACCACAAGATTCTCCTGCGTAAACTTGCCATGTACGGAATTGCAGATCCTTTGCTCACCTGGTGTGCATCGTATCTGCGAGGTAGATCGTCAGTCGTGGTTATAAATGGAGATTCATCGAACCCATTCGACGCTTGTTCAGGTGTACCACAGGGTTCACATTTTGGTCCTGAATTTTTTAATTATTTCATCAACGACATAGGTCAGTGCTTTAAGCACTCTAAATTTTACCTCTTCGCAGATGATCTAAAATTCTTTCGTGCTGTGGAGTCTACCGCGGATGTGGCCTTAATACAGGAAGATATTAATAGGCTTGAATGTTGGTGCAACAATAATCACATGAACCTCAATGTTTCCAAATGTTTTGCAATGAGGTTCTCCAGAAAGACAAAGCCTATTGACCGTCCGACGTTTCTTATTAACAACACTGCAATTTCGAATGTTGATCAAATTAGGGACCTTGGTGTTATTCTAGACAGCAAGCTTCGTGGTCACATCCACGTCGACCATATCACTTCCAAGGGGTTTAAGAGTCTTGGTTTTGTTTTGCGAAATTGCAGAGAATTCAAATCGTCTAGAACAAAGATATTGCTCTATAATTCTTTAGTGCGCAGTGGTTAGGAATACTGTAGCGTCGCTTGGAATCCTTTCTATGATGTTCACAAAAAGAGATTGGAAAGCGTTCAAAAAAGATTCCTCTGGCATCTAACTTACTCCAATTGCCTGGGGAAGAAGTTGTTGAGCTATGCTGCTAGACTACAGCATTTTAAAATAGAATCTCTATCGCATCGCAGGCATACTTTAGATCTTTTATTCTTATATAAGCTCGCCAATGGAATTTTGGACACACCATATTTACTCTCCGATTTATTCATTTCAAGCCCCCGGAAGCTGCCCAGAGTTTCGTGTTTTAACATGTTTTCAACTCCTTGTTCACATTCGAACTTGGGCTTCAATGCACCCTTAGCTAGAATGGCGCGTCACTACAACACCACGTCTAAGACAACCGCTACTGACATATTTGGTGATAGTTACAACAGCTTCAAGAAGTCATTGAGGGTCTCTGAGCTTCTGACCAAATAACGTAAAATTAAATTATGCAATGTTTTATGTTTTGTATTGTTTTATGCTATTGCGTTTATGTTTTATGTATTTTCTTGCGTTTTATATTGTTTGACATTTTATTTATTATTATCATTGACTTGACCTGTGAGGATAATTTGACGCCTATTTTGTAATTTTTCATTATTTTATTTAAATTCAATTTTATTATTTGTATATTTTTAATTAATAATATTTTTCGCTCTTAAGTCCTATGCATGCCGTCTCCATTTATAATTATTGTGACATTTAGTTATTTTAAGTAATATTTTATTGAATTTAATAATGTTTTAGTGTACACAATGTTGATGGACAAATAAATAAATAAAATAAAAATAAAATTGTATGTCACCGGATGTCACATGACTGGAGCGCGGTGTATGGCGACTGGCTCGCCCCCGGTCACATTTTGGGACTGAATATCGTCCGGTGAAATGTGGGTAATGATGGTGAAATGTGGTGGCTGTATTACACCTCTGCCAGCCCTCTCGGGGGAAAGGCGTGACGATATGTACGTAGAATAACAACTATTTTTTGTTATTTTTTTATTTATGCTTGCACACTTCTTTATTTTCTAACGTACGTTTTAGAAAATTATTGCTTATTTTGCTAACTAACTCGTCCATAATACTACAACCAACTAACATGTTTCAACTCTGCATGTTTTCAATATTTTGTCAAATATAATCCCTTCACAATACATCGCCAAAGGAACCAGTAATACCTGTTTCGGGATTTATCTCGATGGTAAAAAGTCTCTTTAGATAAAAATGTTTCGGGTTGAAACTCGTATTAAAAATTGGAATATTATAGAAAACAGGATTTTCTATAGTTGCTTTAAAAAACTACTCATTTTATGCGCTCTCTCGTGAAATGTTATCTTTGTCACTCTCACTCAGAAAATATGACTTTTCAAACGAGAGAGACAGAAAAAATATCTCGAACTAATTTAAACTAATTTTTAATCTACCTAACTATTTTTTTCTAATTTTCTACCTAACTAATTTTTTCTAATTTCAACCAGAAAATATCTCGACTTCTAAGAATGGTAATGGGTGCGAGAACGGTAATTTAAACAGACGTTTCAAGTCGACTAAATCGACAAATGTATGTGGAAATTACTTAAAGGTTTTGTCCATTTGAAACGTCAGTTTAAATGTCCTTGCTCGCAACCTAGATCTGACAATTAGGCGAAAAAATCCCCCATTCCTCAACCACCCGGCTTCAACACCTCGAAAAGGACCGTGTTACACCATCCATTACATTGTCAAAATACACTGAACACTGACCAGCTTGTCATTAATGAATAGGACAGACGATCTTTTGTCAACACTCCATTATATCCACACAAATACTTGTTCATAATTGGGAATTCATTTTTGGCACTGGTCAAACCTGATATCGGGTTTAGAGAGGGTAAAGACGCTTCCTGTAAGTAGCATTACAAATGTAAAAAAAATATAATAGTAATTGTTGATTATTGTCAGTTGATGACTAATTTAATATCTCTCAGTTAGTTGATTTTTCTTTCTACCGGTTAAAAGGTAACTAAAAGGTACAAAATAAGACATGAAGCTCTGTATTCAGATCGCTAAATTGCTTAATCTGATTATAGCTAAAAATATACCTTTATATGTCATTGCTGAGAATTAGACAAGGACATCGATGCGTTTACCTAGTTTATATTTAGTAATTTAGCATTTTGAATGGGGCCTTATGAGCTAGTTTACCATGAATTGGCTGTATTGTCTGTTTGTTTGTCGGTATCAATTTTACGACTAATTTTAAACAGACTTCGACATCGACAAGCGCCTTTTTTTCCTTTTCTAAAGATATATATAAGCAACTCAACCAACTGGGTATCCTTCTGAAGTAATAAAACGCTGTTCATTATTTCATGTTATTTATTTTTTACTGTGTATTTATATTCTATGCTAGCTGATGAAAAATGTGGACAGACATACTTTAATTGAGTCACCGCTATTTTGAAGACATACCATAGGTAAATGAGTCAATTTTAATACTTAGAATTTAAACATATAATTGAGATCAAATTCTATAAAACTAAAAGACTTATGCTAAACATTCGATTACATTCTTACATCAAATATAATATCACATAAACTTTGGTATACTCTCCAACTTTCATTATTTTAAAGTTATTTTTAGACACACTTAACCTACCTATCTAGAAATTTAACTTAGCCAACTAATAAAATATTTTTCTACGTATATTCAATCAATAAATCCACTGAAGTTAAGGTGCTTCACGAAAATTCGGAGGAAAATTAATTTTATTTGCCAATAAGGATAAGAGGAAATTCACAGAATTTATAAACAACGACGTACAAAAGTTTAAAACCGCACACAAGTAAGGCTATCGGCACACTCGAGATTATTTTATCAAGCTGTACTTATTTCAGCTCAAGACAGAACAACTAAGAACTAAGTACCTACTGAAATAGGGATCAACCCTATATCGTCTAACATACAACAGAATTTCGAAAAACGAGAACACGTTTGTTTGACACGAGTCGTGATCATTCTCATTTGAAAATCGTTGCACATGGAATTTACAAGAGTCTTAATTTCAATGCTTTTCCATTAGTTGGTTGGTGACAAGTTCCACTATGCTTTCTAATGACTTAAAATACATTAGCTTACTTTAATCGGCGCGTAACAAGACCCAGTGCGTTCATAACGTGCTCACCAGCTCTAGGCTTTCGTTGATGATGTTTTGGGTTCTTTCATCTTCATCTATCTCCATGTCTCTATCGACTTCATTGTCGTCTAGCAAAGTGTACTCTGTCAAGATGCTGCTGGAATCTTCGCTGTCGTTAATGTTGAAGTAGGTGACCGTAGCGTAGCATACGCGAGCATTGGCAGGGCTGCTTCGCGCTGAGTCGTAAGCCGAATCGGAGCGATTTGAGTCGCTTGTACCGTAACTTTCGAGGCTGTCCACGCGTGAGCTGTTATAGCTATTATAGCTGTTGTAATGAGAGCCGCTGATTTCGTATAAGTCGTTGATGTGCAACGGTGGCAGGGAGGTGCGGCACGCGCAGAACTGCGTGAGGTCGATCTCTGCGCGCGCGTCCACTGTCCCGCTGTACGACGGCGATTGTACGAGAGCGGGGGAAGGCGACACGCGGTTCCGCGGCGCCTTGCGGCTTTTGTTCTTCTTGAACAGCTTGAAGGCCTGTGAACAAAGAAAGTTGACGTTAGTATTTTTTTTACCCAAAGTTGTGATACAATACACATCACTACTATGTTATTGTCTGTGGTTCTCTCCTATAAAAATGGCAAACAGAAAGGATTGTATTTGAGATGTGTAACGAGGATAATAAAACGAGATAAAATATTCAAAGAAAAAGTGTTTTTAAAATTCAACTAAAAAATCCAATAAATAGGTACAATTTGTGGGCTAATATTAATTTTTACTTTATTATTATTTAGTAGTATTATACTTTAGTAGAACCAAGTCCAAATTGAGATACATTTACAGAACACTAGGTATAATTGACAAACCTTTTTTTATAGTAATGTCCATAACATAAATTGTAGGTACATGTTAAAAGTATCAATCCAAAATGTGAGTGGTATTTTACATGATCATAACAATATACCAAAGCAACTGGATACTTAGTATTATACCCATTAATTAAACAAGAATTCGATATCTAAGGGGTGTAGAGGTACACGGGTACAATCCCCAGCGGTAAACCAAAATAACGGATCCCTGATACCTGAGGGTTCAGTATATTATGTGATACGTCATGTTATCGGTTCCAAACGCAACTGGCTGTGGAAAATATTGGTTGCCGTAAAAATTAATCAAATCACGTGGATATTGAATTTGTAGGTAAGTATAGTACAAAATTCACGGAAAACGTATCCAAAGTTTAACTCTACCGATCTACAAATATTTTAGAAATATTTAGTACCTATACCTACTTACTGTAATAACAAGGCCAAAATCTTCGTTGGTTTTAAAAGACATTTCTACGAAAAATAAGTAGGTACACTTTACTATTATTATAGGTATATTACAAAGATAACAAGATAATATTAATTAACTTGAAAGCACGATTTATTAGATATATTTTAATTAAATAAATCTTGAAGATAATGATATTTGTCCTAAATAATTATTATTTGACCTACTGGTCTCCGATATTAACGTTCAATAACTTTGCGATTATTTCACATTTTGATAGCTTAGCGATATTATGCGATAACTGGGTATTTGGGGCATCTCAATAACTTTTGATTTATCTAGGTACCTACACGCCCTTAAAGCCAAGTACGTAAGTACTTATTTTCGACAGATAAGTGTATGTTATTATGATTTGTATAGCTTTTTAATCTATTGTATTTTTACCAAGTATATGGTGAAAGTACATATACATGATAGCTTTCCATGCAATTAACACACTATCAGGCTTAATCATTTTGAATTTTGATAGATGGATGGATATTTTTTTGTTACCTACGTCCTACTATTACGCTACAACGCCTGAACAGATCTGGATGAAATTTGTAATAGATAGATTAGAGTGTGGGATAGCACATGGACTACTTTACATCCACGGGTAGCTCCGCGGAGCACAGCTAGCTGTATTATAAATGCGATGATAAATTGGTGAACTACCGTCGCACTTGGGGCCGTAATCAAAAACGACCCTCTGAAAACTGTTTTATGTAAGGAAAACCAGTTTTAAATAGATATTCAAATCTTAGCTTCGTTTTAGCACGCAGGCCTTAGAGTCGTTCATGATTTCACAATCACCAATTAAAAATTTCACTATCACCAATCCTAGTAGTGTTAGTTTAGTTTAGTTAGTGTACTTATTCCCAGTCAACATCATTCATATTCAGTAGAGAGATATGTGATACCCAAAATTAATTCATATTGTCATCCCCCAAAAACAAACACTTCCTATACGATAACAAGTAAAACTGCGGCGCTGTAAGCTCCTAATAAAATTGAACAAACAGTCCCTGGGATCAATCCTGTTTCATTCCACGCGAAGCAAACAGTGAAGTGCAAATAAAACCGGGACATGCATGAAATGAAATTCAGCCGCGAATCTACATACACATGAAAGGCTTGACCGTTCATTAATGAACATAGGGGTTTATCCGCTCAGCTTTTATTAAAAGGAAGGTCGAAAAAGGAAAAAACCTTGGAAAAAGCATTTCAAAATTTAATCATTTTTCATGTAAATATCTACCTGTTGTGAACAAAAGGTTGGCAAAATTTAAAACGATGATTATTCATTTCAACCAATTTTTTCATTTATTTTTCTTTCTAACTGTCTATTATTGACGTTAAACTTATAACTCATTGATAATAGTTGTGAAAACCAGTTTATTCATAGTAGATTATCGATTAATTTTAATCTAAAAATAGGCAAGTAAAAATGGGCTGTCCAAAATTAAGCTTATTCTCAAAATACAACTTCAATTATTATCAAAGATAATGTACATGAAAAAAATTGATTAAATAAATGTTCAGTAAAATAAGTTTATATTTTTTGTCTTTATTCATTTGGGATTGAATATCGTCCTGCGAACTGTGGTTGTTGTATTACACCTCTGCCAGCCCCTTCGGGAAAAGGCGTGACCATTTGTTATGTTATGTCTTCATGTATTTGGGTAGTGACAAGCAACCTTTACAAGATTTGTAGACACAGTCATGTATCCAAAAACAGCAAAATGAAGTTTATAAATAAGGACATAGTGTTTATAATATTCATGAATGTCTAGATACACAAACGCACGTGTCAAAGATAATAGACCATGCGTGTTTGAAACTATTTTCGTATGCGAACGCTAACGTAATTTGTACGCTATTAAACCGTAACGTATCCAGTGCGTCAGGGCGACCGTTGGCTGCCACGGTATACTAATGAGTACAGTCAACCACATTTATTTATTCACGGCATACCGATACTTTATACCACAATATGGTATCATTCACTCTTTAATAGCCTAAGGCCGACTTGCAAAAGATACGGAATTAAGTTCTTAAACGCAGGGCTAATTAAATGTCAAAATCTAATAGATATCACTTTAGTGGGTATAGGTTTACTCAAAGCTAGCTTTTAACTCTTGGTGGCGCAAGACGACTTATCAGTTTAACTTCTGGTGAGCAATTAACTTAAAAAGATAACCTGAGCTTTTGCAAGTGGCCCTTAGGCGAATTTTTCTGTCAAAGATTTCTACCATCTAGGATTAAGAATATCGTAACCAGGCGGAATCGGCTCGAAAACCTTTTTCGGATAAATTCGATTCAAGTAGGCAAAGGGTAAATCTAATGTTGGGGATTTTGTGCTCCATTGCTGCTTGACTTCAGCCTCATATTATCCACACTCATATTAAATCGAAAGTAACTCTGCCTGTCTGTCTGTGGCTGTTCGTAGGCTTTTCAAGGCTAAACGGCTGATGAAATCCTAATGAAATTTAAAAATAAGTTACAGTCTAAAAAGGTTTTTGATTAGGTAATATTTAATGAATAAACGTATAATAATATAGTCTAAGCGTTTATAGGTAGTCTAATATTTATCTCCTTAAAAGATATATTTTCAAAAAACATCATTTCTTAGCGATCAACTAACGCACGAACGAAGTCGTGGGTAACAGCTGGTCTAATACATTTTCAAAAACATTATTTCTTAACGCTCAACTACGTAATTTATTTAATTATCTATGTACCTAAATATTAACCTAGGAGCTCTTTTTTGCAACATTTTTCAGATATTGAACAACATTTCATAGACATCACACAGCCGCAAATTACGGCTGTGTGATGTCTATCGGTCAATGGTCTCTCGTTAATTATTATAATAAAATTTTCAGACTTTTCTCTTACTCTATTTTCATTAGAGAAAGCAAGTAAAAGCTTAAAACAAACAATAAGTACAGAATCAAATGAGGATGATACTTACTATGTATTATGAAGAGTAGGGTCAACTGGGGTAGCGTCTTTCTAGAATTACTGACAAACCCGTCATAAATTAGACAATTAACGCCATCTTGTATAGATTATTGCAACTAAAGATAAAAAAGATGAAGGAGGCGCCTAATTTGTGAAGGGTTGATCAGTAATTCTCGAAAGACGTAATTGCCTCACAGATGCATTTGCCGCAGTTGACCAAATATGAAATGAAATGAAATGAAATGAAATGAAATGAAATGAAATGAAATGAAATGAAATGAAATGAAATGAAATGAAATGAAATGAAATGAAATGAAATGAAATGAAATGAAATGAAATGAAATGAAATGAAATGAAATGAAATGAAATGAAATGAAATGAAATGAAATGAAATGAAATGAAATGAAATGAAATGAAATGAAATGAAATGAAATGAAATGAAATGAAATGAAATGAAATGAAATGAAATGAAATGAAATGAAATGAAATGAAATGAAATGAAATGAAATGAAATGAAATGAAATGAAATGAAATGAAATGAAATGAAATGAAATGAAATGAAATGAAATATGACAGCTACATATTTCGTCCAAAAACTAAAGTTTCTCATGAAACAAGAATCTATGTCGTTAACTGTAGCCATCGTAGTAAGTCGAGTGCTACGTATTCTGTGTCGGCATCGTTAGAGGCACAACTCCCCCACACCTTCACCCGTGGGAACGGGGGTGGCCCCCGCGCCACCTGTCTGCACGCCACAGAGACAGACGGACTGAATAATTCTACTCCCTAGCATAGTAACACACTACTTGCGACTTCTGTGGTTACAGTGCAACCAACACCTGTAAACACAAAAGGGGAGCCACTATCGCGTTTTCTCTTTTTTTTTTTCGCGTTTCTTTAAAAAAGTAAAAATAAAAAAATAAAAACAGCCGACACCGATTTTCATCAAACATAGCTAAGAACACTCCCGACTAAATCACCTTTCAAACAAAAAACAAAATCAAAATCAGTTCATCCGTTC
Source organism: Peribatodes rhomboidaria (assembly GCA_911728515.1). NCBI lineage: Eukaryota > Metazoa > Arthropoda > Insecta > Lepidoptera > Geometridae > Peribatodes > Peribatodes rhomboidaria. The sequence continues at coordinate 16,030,462 of OU452168.1, read as the reverse complement.
GAGAGCTACGATGCCACAGACATACACACACAGACACGTCAAACTTATAACATCCCGTCGTTTTTGTGTCGGGGGTTAAAAACAAAAGTGACCAGAAAGGTTTCAGTTCTTTCTTTTAACCAACTATAAAAGTAAGTTGGTTTTGCTACGCTAACGTTCCGTGAATTTTAATAGCTCCGGACGTAAAAAGGTGAAGTGGTATATTTTATTGGTGTTTGAAGCTGCGTTTCAATGTATTCGTAATTTCGTACTTGTAGTCTGCTGCGCATGTATTTGTACTCAAAGTGTGTTCCGCGGAACCATAGGGTTCCACGAAACCCCCGTAAGAATTTAATAATTATTAAAAACGCTAATAAAACTAAATTCTCTCTCTGGTCAACCGTTCTACGATACGTGCATTGGGGCGACTGTTGACGCGGTTTATCACTAGACGCTTAATAATTAACTGTTACATTGTACTCGTATATTATGCTTATTAATAAAGAATACACATAAAAACATGTTTGTTATATTGTAGGGTTCCGTTAAGTATTTCGCTTTCCAAAAGGGTTTCGTCACCAAAAAAGTTTGAGAGTTTTTGAACTTTATAGCGCCTAAAATAGAGTCTCTTATTTCAATAAGTCATTATCAGCTTATCTGGGGCAGTTTTATGTTGTAAATATAGGTACATCTCTAATTTGTGTCCTTAAATTACTTTTTTGGGTGTTGGATTATACCTCTTTCAGCCCCCTCGAGAGAATGGCGTGAGGATATGTATGTACTCGTATGTATGTAAATTACTTTTTTAGCAGGAATTCTAGTTATCCTATTTACATAAATAAACTGATCGTAACTATTGAATGTCAAAAGCCAAGGCTACGGCATGCCAACAGCGACGACAGGCCGTGACCGCGATGTCACTGACATGGGACCTGGATTTCCACAGCTCTATTCATCGCTCGTCAAACGACATACGAACACAATGCCTTCAGTACAGAGAACTGTTTACCTTATGTAGTGCGTAGAAATGGCTACTTCTGACGTAGTTTTTACTTAGCAATTAATGTTTGATCAAAAAGCTTTGTAAGTCAAATAGGAAACCCCTTAAAAACAACATTGATGATTACTCATTACCATGATCCATAAAAACAAGGTCTAGCAAGGGAGTGAACACGTAATGACGTCACTTATCATCGTCATCGTCTCTTACGAACTTGCTCATGTAAGACTTATTTCGGTCTTGCTTTAGTATCGATTGACGTCACTACGTGTTGCCCACGTAACCATTTTTGACTCGGAATGCTAAACCTGGCGGAGCATATTATTATACCATGCTCATGCTCATTACTTAGTGATGTAAATTCTGATTATCTTACTTTCATTGTAGAATGATGTGGGTGACGTTAAGATAGGTACATCATTTCTTTTTAGCCTTAAAATTGACCGCGATTTTCAAAATCGTGACTTAAAACAGCACTAAAACTTCAGCAGAAACTTAAATATCACTGAACTAAAATACGTACTCATCAATAACTGTATTAAGTTAAGCAATACACGAAATAAAGACGGCCGTCACCCACACCATGCATGCTAAAAAAATATTTACGTGGTCCCTCTCACTCCCATGACTTTTAAAACGAGAGAGACAATGACGAAAAAATATCTCGAATTGTAATAATAACCCTTCAGGTTATATGGATCTATGTTTTATGTTGTTGTTTAGGTTATCCTTATCAAATTAATTGTAATGATCATAATGAAAGAGAACTGAACTATCAAATCAATTTTCCAAAGTTTTAAACAATATGGGCGGTGACCGTAAACTCACTTTCCTTCACACAACTGTGAGTTTAACTAACTCAATTAATACCAACTCATTCGAGTCAGGATTAGGTTGGAACTTTACAGGAAACTTTCGGACAATACCTTCGCAAAGTTTCATAATTCGGATTTGAATCTAGTTAACTAAAAGTTAGTGAACAATTTCGATCTGCTTTTAATACAAAATGGGAAAAGTACCAAAGTAGTAGGGGGTAAAGGGTTGGTAACTAAAATGGTATAAGTTTTTAGAAATCTGCTCTGAACCTGGCCTGTTGGTGTTCAACGTAGGGGCGTCCATAGTCCGTTCAAGATGCGTAGTAATAAAAAGAAGGACCAACTGGTGACCAGTTGGTCCTTCAGTTCCCTCAGGTTCAGGCCCCTCACATCGTCTCGTGAAATCGGAGAGGTCAGTGTATATTTTAGGGCCTACGGGCTATTACCGTATACCAACTTCCGTTCGGGATGCGCCTTCTACCGCGTGCTTCAAAACCAAAGAGCTTGGTTACTAGAAAATATGTTATATTGAAGCTTATTTTAAAATAAGATATCTTTGAACCATTATTATTTTGTATAATACCTTTTGTAAAATGCCTATATATTATATTTTCTTACTATACTTACCTACTTAACTGTATAATGACAACAATTTTTTTTTTATATTTGACATAATTATCAATTATTACTGTTTTATATTGTTCTGACATTCATTTTTAATTATAAATATTCAATTGTGACGTGTAACTATAGGAGTTATCAATAAATTCTGATCTTTGTTTTGTATGTTTCATGGCATCTTATAATACAAAGCAACATAGTAGCAAATTGCTAGGAATCCTCTATTGGATACCATTTAACAGTAGCAAATTATACTATATTCTTAATAGCAACTCGAGGTGATTTTTTTCATTTTTTTATAAAGGTACTATCGTGAGGTTGTCGAAGGGTGTGCAAAAGTCAAGGTCGGATTGTTCGCACGGCGACGGCCCGTGACGGTCACGCGAAGGAAGGGAGGAAGGAAAGGGTTCAGGCTTGGTGGAGCTTGACCTATGATAATGACAAGTTAAAAATCATATGATTACCTACTGACCAACCTCTACCTTTACCTTTAGTTGATTTTTTCATTTTTACCCGACTGCGCAAGGAGGTTTGTGGTTTTCGAGTGTATGTATGTAAGTATGTATTTATGTATGTGGGTATGTATGTATGTATGAGGTTTCTTTGGCACGCCCACGCCCTACAGCCTAAACAACTCTTTCATACGTATCCTCTCCATTCTAAAGTTGCCTGGAAGAGATCGCTCTTAGTGACAAGGCCGCCAGTTGTTACACAGATTTAGCTTTTTCTGTTCTTTTGTTTTGGTATTTCTGGTGTGAACAATAAAGTGATTATCTATCTATCTATATTGATAAATTTTGACATGTCAAAATTACTTGTTCATAAAATGTTGTTTATAGCAATGGATTTCGTGCCTAGCTTTGCGCGACGTCTTACGTGGGCGACTCAAAGCGAACGCGAAATGAATACAAACGTTTTGCCCTTTTCTTTCGTGAAATAAATAGTCAAAATAGCCACTGGTATGGACGATCAAGGTTTTTAGAGCTCCATTTTATCAAACGTTAAGAAAGACAGCCCTTCAGAAAGAATTGCTGAACCTAAATCTTGTGTCTTTTATTCGATGAGAGATAAAACTCAATCGAACGAAAGAAGGTCAATAGTATTGTCTTCATCTCAAAAGCTTACAGTTCAATCGGAAACGCTTGTCTAGAATTTCAATGGATGAGATCCAATGTTACGAAAACGTAATAAAATAGCTTCAATTGTGTTACGTTAGAATAAAATATTAGGGATTACTCGCTTGTTTGAAAGTAGATATTAGGTACTTGTACTTAATTCGCTAGCGCCAAGCGCGAGCGAAGCATAGGTCCGGATGTCCGGCTATTCTTCTCCAGAGGTCACATTTCTCAACCGATTCTCGTGTCTAAGCAGGTTAGATAATTACTTTTAGGTATTACAGATGCTTTGTTCTATGTCGTTTTTTTTTTTAATGGCTGAGGTACGATTTTTGTTTCGTTTTTGGAAGATCTTTAGCTCACAGAGCCACTAATCGTACTAGAGTCTTTAACAATGTTAACAGTGTCAGAGATCGCAGATTGAATGTCGCAAATGTACTTAGATGCTTCTGACATTATGTATCGTTTGTTAAAAACTTATGGAATGCCTCGTTACTTTTGATTGACACTAGAAAATCTACTCAATTGCAAGAAAAACACCTCAAATTAATCTAAAAGTACCTTAATGATCGAGTAGTATAGAATATAGTAGTATAGTAGATAAAAGGTATTAATGTATTCGTTAATTTTTCTGTTCGTTAATATTGATTGAAAGTCGACAGAACTAGGTGAACTTTGAATTTAGAATAGCATCAATCACTGATCTGGGTCTCCAGCCAGTCCTGAGTACAGTGACCTTTTGATACACAATATCGGATTAATAAAAGCGTTTTGATGAGGTTTTTAGATCTTTATTTAGGTTAAAAGTTTAGTAGAAAACTGTTAGAGACAACACAAACTTTCTGGTGTATTTATTCAGAACAGAGCGGATGTATTTGGGGCGTTTTTTCAGGGCGACTCAATCGGTTACGAAGATTGGGAGAAAATAACGTAAAAACAAATCCAGTTATTTTTGTATTTTAGAGTAAGAAATTCAATTTATAAGCTGTACTAATAGATCATCTGCTAGCAGCTCACGTTTTATGGGCACTCAGTTACTATTAGTGTTTTTTTACTTTGAACCACTGAGTAGTTTCTGAGATTATCTATTCTCTTTGTAAAGACTATTGAAAGTCCTATAAAACGCTTCATTGCAAATCTCGTCTCTACCATTCAATCACTCGCTACCAGCAGTTCACACAATAACGTTATCAAAAACAGCAGTATTGTACGTGGTAGGTGTAGAAAGTGTAATCATGATTAATGACTTTTGTACGGAGTAATATCGCAAACGTTAACATATAAGTATTTATAAATATATAGAGAAAGTTATTACGATTAACAATCGTAGACAGCTGGGAGCATTCTCCTGAGATATGAGATGAATCATAAATCAACATGAAATCAATAGTTCAAGAGGCGAGTAGGCAACCCGATTACTAAGAGAGCGTTAGATTACTACTTAGTTGTTACCATGGTATAATAATATACTCCGCCAGGTATAGCATTCCGATCACGTAGGCAACACATAGTGACGTCAATCGATGCTTAAGCAAGACCGAAATAAGTAATTTACAAATAGTTCGAAAGAGACAGATGACCAGTGACGTCATTATGTGTTTGCTCCCGGAATGCTTGACCTTGTTTTTTTGGATCATGGTTATTACTACAAGTTACTAACCCCTAACTAATAAACGTTGTATAGCTTCGGAATAGTTATACAGTGTGAATTGTACTTTTCGATCTAGTCAAAAATTTAAGAGAAAGAACATAAAACTGTAAGTATAACTATTCCGAGTCTATACAACATCTATATGTAGGGAGGTTACCTACTGTTTTACCAACAGTTTGTTGTTGTTGTATTTGTTGTATTTGTTGTGTGTTGTATTTGTTGCTTGTTTTACGTCCAGTATAATCCTTCGATAAATAAAGAAATTAGTTGAGGCACAATAAATTGTGTAGGTACAGTACGAAGACTTATCGTGAAGGAAAAAACTGCCAGAGTCATTAGCACAAACCAAAAAGGGAAAAAAATTAAGAGTACAAATTCTCAACGCGACAGTTGTCATAATAAATATAGACGTAGTTGTAAAGAGGTTTAGTACGTGGACGTAACGTCAAGGAAAAAAATAGCGAGAACAGCGAGGGGGAAAGAAGTTTTTAGTGCGTAACCAAAAGGGAAAAAATTAGATTACGTGGACTACGCACGGAAAAAATTAAGAAGAAACATTACGTGGACGTAATTGTGTTTTACGTAATGATAACTATTGTTTTTCTACTAAATAAATTAGAATCCATTTTTTAAATTCAAGTTTGAAAAGTGAGAGCTTTCAGTTAAAAATATTTGGAAAAAAAAAATAGTTGCGAGCGAAACCACGGCTCTTAGCTAGTCTAAAACTTTATATTGCTTTCTCGTAATAGCTGTTGTAATAAAATAAATCAGTCTAGCACTATCCGTGGAGTGTCTAGATAATTGCGGTGCGAACGACCTCTTAGAATCTGTGATAATTTTTCGACAAATACGAGTACTAGATATAGGTAAGTACATGTACATACCATACATACTCGTAGATATAATCTTCTCTATGTATTAAAATGAATCTCTTTCCCTCGGTCATCGTATCACGCGTGAACAGATGGAACATTTTCACTAATTGTTTTTTGTTGTATTTATTATTGCCAGGAAAAGGATCTCATGGAAGAAATAATTAAGAAATTATCCCGAACAAAATAACGGTTCTTGTGGGACGTGGGTGAAACCGCGGGGGACAGCTAGTCGTCACTACATAGTATTATATATAAAACAAAGTCGCTTTCTCTGTCCCTATGTCCCTTTGTATGCTTAAATCTTTAAAACTACGCAACGGATTTTGATGCAGTTTTTTTAATACATAGAGTGATTCAAGAGGATAGTTTAATGTATAATAACATCCATTAAATAGTGGAAAAATACTATTATTTTTGAGGTTTCTAATGTGGTGTCGTTAATTATCTTTTTTTTCCGCTTACATTGCAAACGCAAGCTAAATCCTACGAGATTTATCAAAATAATGTACTAAATATTTGTACACATTGAAAAGGTCTACAGAAAACTCCGCGATGGTATATATCTATCTCTTATGGATATCCCAATTATTTATCTCAAGTCGAAGATGTAGAGGTAGACCCAAGACGAAGGGAAAATGTAGTTTAAAGGGACATGGAAGAGTAAAAATTCACTGAAGACGATGTCGAGAAAAGATGAAGAAGCAAAGTGGGGAAATTTTGACCACACTAACATGTGGGAATTGTAGGATTCATAGTTGGGAAGAGAGAGGGATAGAGACACTAGAAATACATACATACATTTATACAGATAATTTTATTTGTAGCATGTGTTAACTTTGCGAGCTCTAGACCATTTTTCTCGTATATTATACTGAGGTCGAATCTGAAGAAAAGAGATCGTCCGTGAAGACGTTTTAATTTTCAATGCCGAGATTACCATTTCAATTGCGTGCTAGATTTGCATAATAATGTTTTTGTATTTTGAAAGAGTGTAGGTAGTTTGTAGAAATTAAAATATTTGCTTATAGGTACAGATACATAGTTTTGAAAAAAAAATATGTTTCCCAACTTATAGTTTCAAACCTTAGTTTTCCATTTTTTATTTGTGTTTTGTCACTTCAAAAAACTAATTAAGTAAATGTTTACCCAAATAAATACTGACGTAAATTCTACTGTACCGTTTAATAAACTAAATTAAATATGATAACTCTAAATTACTGTCATCCTTTACACGTGTAATGAAATGGAAAAAGTCGTCATTAATTATTTTAGTCCTGCGGATTAGTTTAGTAAGCGTCATCAGGATTGACGTCAATTTCCAATTATTATTAAGTCCAAACCCCAATAGACCGAACGCAGAACGTTTGTAGTTACAATTATTTACAAAAACCTATTATAACTCAGTCAATACGAAATACCCAAATAATTCCAGCCCGCCTGGGAAATGACATAATAACATGTCATGGTACGCCGCCCTTTCTGATCTAGGTATTTCTATCCAATTTATTTAAGTCTGTCACATGAAAATAAGTATTTTGTAAAGGTCGAAAGGCTAAAAAATAATACCTAATATGAAAGTTTATATATTAATGATTCGCAAACCTAGTTATGCGGAATTAGGTTTACTCACCAATTCATCGCTCTGCTATCCTACTAATATTCTGAACAGATCTGGATGAAATTTGGCACAGAGATAGATTATTATCTAGAATAGCACATAGGATACTTTTTAACCGCGGGTGAAACCGCGGGGCGCAGCTAGTCAATTATACTTTTAAATGAGATGGTTGGGTTGTAGTAAGTCAAGAATAGTTATTTTTATGCTGTTTCACCGCGCGCCAGCTTTAATTTTTTTTAAACTTTAATTTGTTTTCATTCAAGAAATAGCGATGGCAGCCTAGTTGGGAGAAGGTCCGCCTCTCAAGCCAGAGGGAGCGGGTTCGAACCCAGACGACGGCACGAACCAATTTGTTCATTGTGTGAACATATGTGCGTATTGTATGTCATCTATATATGACTGGAGCCCGATGTATGGCTACAGGCTCTCCCCCTGTCACATTTGGGACTGAATATCGTCCGGTGAAATGTGGGTGTTGTATTACACCTCTGCCAGCCCCCTCGGGGTAAAGCGTGACGATATGTCAAGAAATAGCAAATTTCCTTGCAGTTGGTGCTAAACTACCTAAATAAATACTTGTTTTTTTTCTGGTTCCAGACGACCATGTATTCAGCCAACAACGGGTATTTAGATTTTTCTAAGCAAATAGTAGTTTTGAAACCAAGCAGTTTCCCAGAAGCGATCGCATGTCTTGCTTTCAACGCCTATCGATATAATTTGTTTGCTGTCATTAGACATGCATTCCGTCCATTGTACTGTTACTGTACCACATAATTACAACTGCTAGTTAAATATTATTGATGCAGTTTGTTCTAATTACCAATGATGTAAGTAATCGATCGAAAGACTGTTGGCGAGCGAAGCGTCTGTGCTTCAGCTTCGACAAACATGCTTTTATATGTCCGGCATCTGTCCGGCTGTCTTCCTATACAGGTCGCATAACTCAAACGATTCTCTTGAATTTTTGAGAGCAGGATCGATTTTTTTTTAATAACCGATTCAGTATTTGGAAATCTGTATAGGGTCAACTGGGGCAAATGCACCTGTGGGGCAATTGCAAAATTTCGAGGATTACTGACAAACCCTTTACAAATTAGGTGCCACCTACATCTTTTTTCTATCTTTAGTTGCAATAATCTGTACATGATGGTGTTAGTTGCCTAATTTGTGAAAGGTTTGTCAGTAATTTTTGAAAAACGCAATTGCCCCACAGACGCATTTGCCCCAGTTGACCCTAGGTAGTTATCGAACCTGATCACACAATTTCATGAACATCGATTAAGAATCGCGACCTGTAGAGAAGGACAGAAGCTAGGTGCGAGTCACTAGTTTTTCACGTCAGTTAAAAAGGTAGCAAATGAAACAAGTTAGTCAGCTCTTACGTCGTAAAACACAAATGGATTTCTCTGAATCCTATTTACAGTAAAACAGGGAAACTCGTTCCATAACCGCAGGACAGTACAGAGCAAATAGGGCTCACCCAGGAATTTCCTTAAGAAATACTTCTTAGCCACGCTACGTCATAACTTGGTTTCTAAGGATACGTGTTACGTATTACATAAGTCCATTCTTAATACTTAGTCATGTTGTTTACTCTTATCGTACCTACCTATTTAATTTACAATAATATAAAGACTGTATTGGTTGTTGATTACTATACTATAGTCATACATAATATTTTAGTAAATGAGAACTATACTTAGTCTTAAATAAAATGTAGCAGCGTAAGTAAGTACAGAGACAAGTAAGTAAATAAGAGAGACAGTAAAGGCTTTTCTTGTTTATTTAGAAATCCTATAAAAACATAGTCAGTCGTGGATCCAGGATTTTAGTTTGGAAGGGGCATCACTTAGCTAAGAGGAAACTTTTACAAAATTTGGGGGGGGGGGGGGGCTTGAGCCTCTAAGCCCCACCGCCATCTGGGTCCGCTAGTGACTTATGCTGGCGACGCTACAAAGCTTGCTCTACATGAACTAAGTACGTGCTTCATCTACAAACCACTACACTTCATTACTTGTAAGCGAACTTTGACAGTTGTAAATGTTTGTTTGTTTGTTTAACAACAATAAACATCTGTCTGAGAGGTGTTTACGTACAAATGATATGAGAGTCGTAAGTAAATAGCTATCCATCTCCACTCTATTAGTACTATCACTGAATACAAGCATTTACTCTTCGTAAAATGTATATGATTGCGTTTTGAAGTGGAAAAATAAAGAGAGAGATCCTACTACCTGCTCTTATTAAGATGAAATAACAATACAATTATTGGGTCATTTTGGTAGACAACTACAAAGACAAACACAGACATCATTCTAAAGGTGAAAATTGGAAGTGAGACCCAATTTGCACTGTTAACATAACACAATAGTTTTAGCAATAAAAACCATGTGAAGCCAAATATAATTTGCTACTTCGGCTATTTTCGATTTATCCTTCAAAATTATACTTAACTTCGAGTAGAGTAAAAAAATACCATTAAATAATGTTAATAAATCAAAATAATGGAATAATAAACATTTGTTTAAGCATTAGGAAACAAATGTGTTAGCTTTCAAACTCAGATCAACCTAAAGAATAAGATGGCGCACGGCGTATAATCTGAGTGAAGCCAAAAACCATCTAAAAACTACGCTACTGTCAACACTCACACATTGACGCAAAAAAACTACTCTCTACTACTACTCGCTACTACTCTACTCGCTTGGTCATTCTTACCTCGGCATTATGGACATTGGTTTATGGTATAATTTCGTGTACTTAAATACACATAGTGCATTATAAAAGTGTGGCCAGGACTACATTTTGAGGTTCTTTTTAAAAACTGTGCAGTTTTTTTACAAGTCAATTTTGAAAAAGGCGCAGCATTAAACTCTTACAAATATGTGCAATTTTAATATATTGAATCTCCTAAGGTTGTATATTGGAACGGAAATGGCTAACGTAGAGTTTGTAAATGTTTTTCATGGCAACATTACCACGCACACACATTAAAAAAGAAGTGGATTCAGCGAGATATAACGCAGTGTTCCATCTGTTCCTCTAGATTGATCTGAGCTTTCAAAATGAATATCATCCGTGGAGACAGCTCCTAAGTAAAACATCAGTTTGTTTTGAAGACATGCTCATAAATCTTAAATGAGCGATGTTAGTGTTATCTGATAACTGTGTTATCAAATTTCTTATGCTAACATCCAAAATTGCTGGTGGGATGATAATAAGGAAAACTAATATAAATGCTAGCGAGCTCGAGTGTTTGTTCCTGAATTTTCATGGTTGAAATACTGACAAAAAGTTGTATAATTAGGCGTGAAGGCAGCTACGTTAAATAAGAGTGGTATTTGTTTTGTTGAACTGTGTCGCACGCGTCTACAAAGGAAACATTAGACAAAGGTTCACGTCATTATCGTACTGAGTTTTATTGTTATAGCTTCCAAAATTCTCAGCTAGTCAGATCACAGTTTGCTCTAAGTAAATTTAATTAACTTAAGTTGCTCAAGTCGAGTCAAGTTACATATAGCGATTTCTCGTCTGATAAAGCCTACGGTAGAGCATTTAGGTACCTACTTGGCGACTTAATTTACTTTACGGATTTGCTAACCTTAAATATCAATTATTAAGACAAAGCCATAAAAAATATTTAAAAAACTAAAGTGGAAGCTAATTTTTCAAGTTTTTTTTTTTTAATAAATAGTATATCTTCCAAATTACAGCTTTTGGCTATGTACTTTATCATGACTGATAAATTGTGATATTTGCACTTGACTGTACGAGCTCTACACACGAAAATAGTACGCCACCAATATGCATTATCATCTATTGAGTAAATACACAAAACACTCTACGATATTGAAATTTCTAGTAATTATAATATTTTTACACATTACTATTAGTAAGTAAAGGGATGGCCGACCACATTGAGCAACGAGGACGAAATATAGATACCTACTCTCATAAAAACTTGGAAATCGCATTTAATACGTTTTAAACAAACTGTAAACACGTGTTTCACTTTTTTATAAATCAACTCCTATGTTCGGTTCATGTAAGGGTTGGAGTTTTTATAGCAATATAAATAAACATTTAAACTTAGTGAATAAATCTTTTGAACTGAAACCATGAAAAGAAAACAGGTGCCAGATAACAAAAAGTAATAATAAAAAAATTGTTGTTTATGGAAATAATAAAAAATACCGAAGTAGATGTTTTAAAATTAAAGAATGAGCAATTAGTCTTAGTAAAAAAGTAGAAACTGACCTTCAACCATCGCCTCCGGGTTTCAGTCAAGAAATCTGACAGGACCATATTCACGAAACTGTTTCAACTTATTTGTAACCACTGACGTGTTCACTCCGCGCTCGCTGGAGAGGGATTGGCGTCGGCGGAGGGAAGCATTGTTTTATCAAACGATGGACACTCCCCCTCGCGTCGGTTACACCCCGCTTTACCCTCAGGCCTGCAAGTTTCGCGGCAATCTTTTTGGGCGCTCCGAACTCTATCTTTTGTTGAAACATCACATCAAAAGTAAAGAAAAAAATCGATTCATCATAGACTTAAAATTTAAAGTCAATAAAATAAAACTTCTGCAAAATTATTGTGATCATAAATTATAAAGAAAAAACAAGTTCTGCTTTACAATTGTATAACTTTAGAAATTAAAAGAAGAAAAATGCGTGAATAACTCTTACGCGTCAGTAACTTATGTGTTTGACTGCCTCGGTGGCTCAGTTGGTAGTGAACCTACCTTTTGAGCTTGGGGCGTAGGTTCGATTCCCACCTAGGGCAAACATCTATATGTAATGAACATTAGTGTTTGTTCTATGTCTGGGTGACTATTTAAGTATGTATTTAAAAATATATATGTATGTTTATCAGTCTCTGGCAGCCATAGTACAAGCTTTGCTTTATTTAGGGTCAGGCGACCGTGTATGAAATTGTCCCGAATTGCAATTGAAACGAAAAAGAATTCAATTGATCTGCATTTTCTAATTGAGTTCTGCCTCTTTGCACTGAAATGTAAGCCAAGGCGCTTTACACTTTCCCTGACATTTAAAAAGCTCAATGACTCCAACATACGTTGCATCATTACTATTCGTGTACAAAGGAGCCATAAAGTTTTGCGTGCACTGTACATATTGTATTTGTAAAATTACTAACTGATTCAGGGGTAGCCCGCTCGAGCGCGCACTGACTCTTGTGAGGGGTGGAAACCGTGAGAATTGGACTGTTGATTGTAATTCAATTATTATGACAAAAGTCAAATCAACGAATTAAACAAATTTAATTTAGGTTAAAATTTCTCTTTTGTTAGTGCGTTTTGGCAGATTATATTTTTGATAGCAAATTCGTGTCACTCTGTCATATTTGCATGTTACGCCTTTACCAATTTCTAGATTACAGTTATGGACACAAGTTGGTACTTATGTACGATTGTGTAAGTCAATAGGTCAAATATTAGGTCCTTACGTATGAAATTAGCGTTTTGTCGTACTGATCAATTTGATCTGAAATATCTCCTCTTTGGTTAAGAATTCGAAATTCAAATTATTAAATTCATTTAGCTGGTTTTTTTTTCTTTGGAATACAGTCATTCATTTGTTATTTTCCTCATTATTTTTTCTTTGGCGTCGCTTATTACCGCGCAATGGAAAACATGAAATATCGGTATATTTACGAGTACGAGTTCTACCGTGGCACCAGTGCTGCAGAAACAGCTCGAAGAATTAATGATGTGTACGGCGCTGGTGTCGCTAAAGACAGCATGGTACGTTTTTGGTTTCAACGTTTTCGTTCTGGAAATTTCGACCTTAAGAACCAACCCCGTGGACGGCCGGAGATCAAAGTGAAAAACGAAGAATTAAAGGCTATTGTGGAAGCGGATCCATCACAAAGCACTTCAGAGATAGCAGCAGGCTTCAGGGTAAGTGAAAAAACTGTATTAATCCACTTGAAGCAAATCGGGAAAGTAAAAAAACTCGAACGATGGGTACCTCATGAATTGAGTGAATCGAACTTGCAAACACGGGTCGCCTGCTGTGTTACTTTGCTCAACCGACACAATAATGAAGGGATTTTAAATCGAATCATTACTTGTGATGAAAAGTGGATATAGTACGATAATCGAAAGCGCTCATCGCAATGGCTGAACCCTGGAGACCCAGCCAAATCCTGCCCTAAACGAAAATTGACTCAGAAAAAGTTACTTGTAAGTGTTTGGTGGACTAGCGCCGGTGTCGTTCACTACAGCTTTCTTAAATCTGGCCAAACGATTACGGCAGATATCTATTGTCAGCAACTGCAAACCATGAACGAAGAACTAGCTGTTAAACAACCGAGATTGGTCAATCGCTCTAGGCCACTGCTACTTCACGACAACGCAAGACCACACACTGCACAACAAACAACCACTAAGTTAGCTGAGCTACAATTGGAATGTCTGCAACATTCACCGTACTCCCCGGACCTTGCTCCAACAGATTACCATTTCTTCCGGAATTTGGACAACTTCTTACAAGGAAAAAAATTCCACTCCGATGCAGCAGTCCAAACCGCCTTCAAAGAGTTTATTGATTCTCGCCCCCATGGTTTTTATAGTAAAGGGATCAATGAACTACCCATAAGATGGCAAAAGTGCATAGATAACAACAGTGCATACTTTGATTAATTAAATATATTTTACAAAAAAAAATCGACTTTTTATTCCTCCCGTACAAAACGCCAATTTCATACGTAAGGACCTAATAATATATATGTACTAAAAAGTAATTATAAATTTCGCTCATTGATAAAAAAAATCGGTACTTATCCTCTAGAGTTCAGTTAGATTACCTAAGATCTAATATCCCCTTGCTAATAAAGTTGTATAGTCTGAGAATAGTTTTACAGTAATTTGGCTTTATCGATTGAGTAATTTTTTTTTAAAACAGTCAAGTGCAAGTTGGACTCACGCACGAAGGGTTTCGTTCCATCATCTATAAAAATTGCAAAAAGAAACACGTTTGTTTCTTTATGTATGTTTTCTATATGTATGTTTGTATAGGAGCCCCTTAAGTGTTTATTTTACTCTGTTTTTCAGTATTTGTTGTTATAGCGGCAACAGAAGTACATCATCTGTGAAAATTACAGCTGTCTTACTATCACGGTTCATGATATCTCATGAACCGTGATACCAGGCTGGATACAGCCTGGTGACAGACGGACGGACAGCGAAGTCTTAGTAATAGGGTCCCGTTTTACCTTTTGGGTACGGAACCCTAAAAAGACAAAACACAGTCCCGAGGCAACGTTCATTAGTAAGGGGAATAGACTTCAAAGATATTCATATGTTTCTGTCTCTGTATTCCCAAGTGTCTGTTTTATGTCTATTAAAGCTACAGTACCTGGATGGCCGAGCTTTGCTCGGTATTTTTTTTTATTTTTTAATTGTGTTTTTTGGATAATAAACAATTGATTTTAGTCTAACCTCAAAGAAAACACTCATTGACTTCGTGTTACTTAACAACGCCATCTGCTGTTGTGTCGTTAAAGCAATTAGTTGCTCACAAAAAATAGTAGTATTATTATTCGCCAATAGATGTCAGGAAGAGTCATATTTTTCAGTTGAGATTGATTATCGATAAAACACGAATAAAATGATATTTTCTAAAAATGATTCCTAGCTAGATCGATTTATCGCCCCCGAAACCCCCTATATACTAATTTGTATGAAAATCGTTGGAGCCGATTCCGAGATTCCAATTATATATATATATATATATATATACAAGAATTGCTCATTTAAAGGTATCAGCAAATGGAATTGAATTCGGGATTGTCGTTTATAAATTTACCGGAGTTTTTCAAGTTAAATTGTTTGTTTGTTGTTTCGGTAAACAGTTTTCTTTCCGTTACGTGTTTTTGCACGTTTTTCGGGAAATTCCTTTGCTTCTATACGAGTTGATAAACTTTAGGTCGTGGTTCGAGTTTCGTGAGTGGGTAAATTGTGCTTAAAAAGTTGTTGGTTTGCTTAGACTTAAACATATTTCTTTTAATACAGCTTTTAGGGTCGTCGAACGGCGATAACTTTCTTTGAAGTATTATTTTTTGTTTGTAAGTATTTTTTGTTGATAAAAAATTGAATGCACCCGCGATTTTACCCGTCTTTAAAAATCATGTGTTAGTCCAGCTATCTTTTATCAAATTCAGTCTATCCATTTAAGCGTGAAACAAACAAACGCATACACACAAAAACTTTCGCCTTAATAAAATAAAAATAAAAAAATACTTTATTTAGCGTGTACCTTTTACTCTCCAAAATTGTTTTAGATTTCCTCATTCATGAAATAAAATAGAACCTATACCTACGGAACACGTAAGACTCATTCTTGCTATCGTGCAGGTACCGTAGTAGGTACAGTGAGTTCAAAAGATTTTTTGTTTTTTATCACCTCTATTCAACAACATGGAAAAAGCCAATAACATTGACATACTCTACAATCTTCGCTTTAAAATATTATGGTTCAAATAAATAACAAACAAGCGGTCGGTTCAACAAGAGAAACAAACACGTGCGTGTGCGCATAGCAACAAACGTAATCCAACGTGAGTTTCCACTGCATATCTACAGGCTTAAATACTTGGATGAAAATATATGAAAATATTCCATCCATACCATACCTTACAATAAAGCCTTGTTTACCCAACTGCGCAAGAAGGAGGGTTGTGTTTTTCGAGTGTTTGCATATGGATATGAAATTATGTAGGTATGTATGAAGTTTCTTTGGCACGCCCGCGCCGTACAATCTAAACAGCTAAATGGATTTCGACATGTGAGGTGTCATTTGAATCGTCTTGATAGTGGAAGTGACATAGGATACCACATTTTGCATTCGGGTTTTTGTTTTTGTTTTACTACTTGTTTAATTACTTTTTTGAACTTTTGCTAGCCTTTTGACCGCAGTTCGATCTACAAAATGTGGACGCAAGAACAACAAACAGAGTTCGTGGTCTAGAGTCTAGACTAAGACTTTCAATCTGAAACATTTTGTCAAAGACTGAAAATAATTTTACAGACGATTTCAGTTAAGCGCTAAAACCGTGGTAATAAATACCTAATGGTAGCTATTTGGCGAGTCAGGCTGTTGTTTTCATTTCTGTTGCTTTCGTTACGTTAACTCTATTATTCAAATTCATATTTAATTTGCAATACAAAACTTTACCTTGACGATACACTTTACTGTAGCGCCAAATTTTCGTAAACACTAAATTGAACCTTATTCCGACGAAATTATTCAGTTTACTGATTTGTTTTTTAAGTTTTACAAACTAAGGATGGGTGTAATAAGAATTGGAAAAGTAGAGCATCTCGAAAGAAGACGAGGCCACCGATCAGTGCAGTCTGCGCTAGTAAAATCATTAGGTAATATTACCCTCTATCCTCCTATTATGTTATGTACTCCTAATATCGTGTATGCAAAATTGTATTTTGATCGGTTAAGTATATTTAGCGTAAAAGAGTAAAAAACAAGCAAAAACAAACCCGCTCAAACATATATCGTCACGCCTTTCCCCCGAGGGGGTTGGCAGAGGTGTAATACAACACCCACACTCCGCCGGATGATATTCAGTCCCAAATGTGATAGGGGGCGAGCCTGTCGCCATACACCGGACTCCAGTCATGTAGCAGATGACATACAATACGCACATATGCTCACACAATGAACAAATTGGTGCGTGCCTTCGGCTGGGTTCGCCCGCTCCCTCTGGCTTGAGAGGCAGGCCTTTTTTTTTTTTTTTCACCTTGGGAAAATCCTTTATGGATACCACCAACAGCCCCGGGTGCGGGCACAGAGTGGTTATGTGGGAATCCCACCACTGACGGCCTACCCACTAAAAACCCAAGGGTGTTCCACCTCGGCGCAAAATGTCGGGGCAACGGGTACGCTTTCGGACTCCTCCGCAGCCCCGACAGCGCCAGCCCCTTCGGGCACCACCCCGAGCTTGCGCTCTCTCCCTCTCGATGACAATGTGTCGAACACCAGACACATCGTCATCATCCACCACCTCGGGGACCAATTTGCCCGTGGGCGCCAGACAGCACCCATGTCTAGGCGCCCATGATCCCCATGCGACGGGTCAGATGAGTGGCCCCGCCGCCTGCCACTTCGGCAGGCGGCGGTGAGAGGCCGGCCTTCTCCAACTAGGCTGTCATCGCTTATTATAACGGATGAATAAAAACGAGATTGCCTAGTCGGAGAAGACTCGTCTCTCAAGCTCCCTCTGGGAGCGGGTTCGGACCCAGCCGAAAGCAAGCACCAATCTGTTCATCGTTACTGTTGATACGTAACTGGAGCCCGCTATGGCGACAGGCTCGCCCCTTGTCAAATTTGGGACTGAATATCGCTGGCGAAGTGTGGGTATTATACACCTTTGCCAGCCCTTTCGGGGGAAAGGCGTGACGATATGTAACGGATCGCGTTCAGGCGCTTCTCGTCTCTCAAATATAATTAATCAATCAAATCAAACCAATACAGTCAGTTTTTCTGCAACAGAAGTCAGTTTTAACCATCAGTTTGGCTTGACCGTGTTATGAGGACATTAGATAAAATATTTAGCATTTATCAACTCCTCGGCGTCTCAGAAGCTCGTCAGAAGTATGCAGATAAGAGACATTCCAGTGATATGAAATGTATGCAAATCCAGAGCGCCGCTCATTGGGCACGGGCAAATATTATATATAGCTGTGCGTATTTAAATACTGCCAAGGTTGTAGATGTGCGCTCATTTATGCAGAGTATTGTGGAGAAAAAAACATATTTTTTATTAAATGAAAAATCAGCAACAAATTAGCTAATAGGTAAATCTAGCTTTTTAAACATCTCATTTAGTTATTTCAAGAATGAGAAGGAGTGAATTCTGTAGTCGCCTATTCATGAAACTTTATTTCATCGTGGCCAACTCAGTTTGGCAATCTAGTTTGACCACGAAGTGAGACCCACTGATACATACTTAATTTACCACAGAAAGGTGTCTCTGTTATCAGACGCGATAATCAAAACACCTTCTAAAAAGTGTCAACAGACTTATCTCGACCTAGTTGCCCCACTGGCCTAATCAAACCAACATTTTGTAAGGGCGCTCCCAGACGGGCCAAATTTTCACTTCAATATTGGCCCGGCAATTTTAGCCTGGCAATTGTTTTAGCGTGGCCTGGCCATATAGTTTTACATTTCTAGCATGGCTGATGATAGCCGAGCTACAGTCAGTCAGTCAGTCAGTCAGTCAGTCAGTCAGCTACAGTCCTTGTATTGCCGGGAGAGTATTGCAATGATAATATGACTCGTCTAGGAGCGCCCTAAGATAAATAAGTACTTGAAATACGGTACAACAAACTTATCTTGTAGCGTGGCCAAATGATAGAACTAAGAAAATTTGACAACAGGTTTCAGGAAACTGTCTCTTTTATTCAGAAAATTCTATTGTGGCTCCCTCAGTCAATTCTATGGATAAATTGGTTGGTCTGTATCATCATTAGTGCATAGGCTAGTGTAAGTGTTAGGAAGAGGATGTGGACGTGGCTTATCTCGCAGACCGGATAAGATTAGCTTAGTGCAAGTTGATTATGCCTGAAGTGAAATAATAATAAGTAAGCCTTTTTGCAGTGCTGGTTTCCTGTTACACTGTTACTTCTCATTACGTTATTTCAAAGTAACTTTCGGTCCATCTGTCTGTCTGTACCTTTACGTGCAATGGCGGAAGCATTGTAGATCGATGCTTTCAGTCTTCAACTTATCATAATAATCGTTGCGGAAATACAAAAATGCTAATTATTTTTCGGAAAGACGAAAACATGATTTTTATTGCTGACAACTAACATTATTTGGGGGTGTCACGCACTATTATTTATTCTGTCGTCACGCTAAAAGTGCTGTACCGACTTTTTTAAACGATTTTCTATCGACTCAAACACAAAACTCTGTAAACAATTTACACTTTAATGCGTAGTAATAGACGTCAATAAAAATACTCGCACTAATTTCCTTAAAAACGTATGAAATGTACCTACTTTGCGCACAGAATAAATTATAGTACTACTTTGAGTGAGTCCTTGAGTCGCGTAAGTTTCTGACGTAGTACGTCAGTACGTCGCGTCGTTCATGACGTTATCGGAACCACAAACCGATAAGAAATCCTAATAATGCCCGCCAGGAATTTACAAAAATAATTATTGTTTGATAAGGAATACCACTGGGTTTATTTGTACATAGATATTGTGTAAATCCTATTTAGTTATATTAAAAAGGTGAAAGTTTGCTGTGTTTGTTACTATTTCACGCATAGAAAGATCGACGGATTAAAATGAAATTCGGAACAAAGATAGGTTATTCCCTGGATTAATATTTACGTAACCTACATTTTTAACCGCAGGTTACAACTACAGCTAGTAGGTATGCTAGTTTCAGTTTCAGTTTATTGTTTCAAATGGGTATAGTTACAGTAATTGGTAATATACACTTAAATATGTCAAAAAAAATACTACTAAATTATCAACACAAGTTGCCAAAAATATGTCATATAAAACTACCAATAATTTATAAATGTTACAATGCACGATAGCTGGTCAATTAATACAATTAAAAAATAAAAACAATACAATTACAATACAAGCTATGAGTACTTATATGCCTAGAGAGAGTCCCGCACTGTTTTATGAACGAAAAGTGACAGGCCAACTTTGTTCTACTGTGCGTGACAGGTACGTCTTTTACTAGGGTTGCGTCATACATTTTGTTCCTTTAGAACCTAACAGTTGGCTGTTATGTTTTAGCGCATAAAATGTTTTTTTAGTCTATCTAGACATAATGTCATTTATCAAAGTACATAGGTACGCAATAACTTTAACCGACAAAAGTATTCTACTTAAAGATTAATTTAAACCTCTGTCGCAAAAAATGCATCTTATGAGTGTGTATCTGCGTGTCTGTACTCGTATGTAGCGTCATTACTTCCGGAATGTACCAATTTTGATAAGGCTTTCTCTGTTTGAAAGCTGATGATCGCGATGGTCTCAGCTATTGTTGTCTCAGTTTTTTATTTGATATTTTTAGTTACCTATATGCTTGTGGATGGAAGAGTTACTTTTTACAAGTTCATCCGAATTTTACTTTCTTGTGATTTAAGATGTCAATAATTCATAAGTATCTCAGGTCAATAAGCCAGCTGTAACACAAAAAAAAAGTATGTACCTATTTGAATTAAATTCCAGCCAAACCATAAACGTCTTGACATGACCAGAGCCTGCTCGGACCGAGTGGACTCGTAGGAGTAAGTCATACGAGTGTACTAGGATAGCTGTTGCTAATTAACATAGTTGGATAATTTTCTTTACTATTTGAAGAAAATGATCCGAGTCAACCTCAAAAAATGACAGATTTTTACTAATCAATACTACTCATAACCGTGCTAGCTCGGAAAAGTAGGATGTGGTCCGAGTCATCACGGATCGAACACCATCGTCAGAGTGCGCTCAGTTTACCGGTTGCCACTAAATTCAACTAGACTAGACTATATAGACTAGGTTCAAGGCTAGAGTGAATAAGTGCCTTATTGGTCGTCGTGCTCCATCTTATACCACAACGTCGCTTAACATCATGCGAGTTGGTGGTCAAACGCCGACCTATTCTACATAAAAAATTTAAAAAAAACACTACACGAGTAGCGTCCAAGTAAGTATCCGAGTGTCTACGAGGCAGTAAGAATTTTACTTGTTTGAAATTTAAGGTCGCTCCGCTAAAATTTAAATATCAACCAGGTATTTCTCTTTAAGCGCTAGACTGGGTCAAAAAATAAATCAATAATTAAATATGCGGCCATCGTAATCATTACTAGCAATATTTTGTATAGATTTGAACAGTAAGGCACCGAATTGCTCTAATAAGCAAATTAAACGATGGCGATTGAATCCTTTATTGTCCTAATGAGTAATCAGGTGCATATTTAAAAAAAAAATATCTGTAGAACTGCTAAATCACTGCTAAATCCATCAACGCAATTTAAGAACCGGCTTAATGTCTAGTTGCACCGAAAGCAAATGTCTCTGAGAAACATTTAAAAGTGGATAAAAACAATTTTTGTGCGAACTTTTAGTGAATTCGGACAAATTTATTTCAACACAGTGTGATGTGGGAACATCAACCCTAGACTGCTCGCCTATAATTAAATTAATAAATAAATAAAATAATGCAATAGTGGTATAATCAGATAATCGTATATTCCATTATTATTAAATTATCAAGTACAATAGTTAAACGGTCATCGGTACAGCGACCTTGCTCCAAAAAAACTGTGTGAAATTTAAATTTCGCGATTAAGCGAAACGCACCACCTTAATAAAGTGGAAATTTTTAAAATGTATTGCGACGAACTTACGTGTATGCGAAGAACTCTGCCTTATACCGATCTCATTTCTATATTTTTCCTGTTTCATAATGTTTTCCTCCATATCCAGATTATTTTTATTTATACTGAAGGGAGTGATGGATTCTTGCCACAAAACATGTTGGAGGTTTCGAAGAGCGCCCTTGATTGTTTACGGGACTCGCTTATCTATTGCTTTGTTTACTTCCGATGACGTGAAAACAAGGTATTTCATTTTAATGTTTCTCTTGGAATTTCGTTACTAAACTTGAGCAGGAAATCATAGTAAATAATGGGCTTATTTACATTGATCCAGTATCTTAGTCCAGAGATGCTAGATTGGTATGACCTGATTACGTTGTTACGTTCACGGAAACGAAAAAATAGTACCGCTAAAAAATTCATAGTTACTTGAACGATTTCCAAAAATTGAAGAAATTTTTTTTTTTTTATTATTATCTACGAATATTTCTAATAATTCTCTCTCTTCTCTACGAATTCTACGGGAACGCAAAACAACACGCTGTTTAATTATAATCGTACCTTCTTAAAACTTTCAAGGTAATCTGTTTAGAAATGCAACCTGTAGAGGAAGACAGCCGGACAGACGCCGGACATATAAATGCATTTTTGCCGACGCTTCGCTCGCTAAAGCTCACTCGGTCGATTATAAAGACCTTATCTATTTTTTTTTTATTTGGTTAAGGTACAGTCACAGACAAAAAGTTAACTAAATACATCAAAAATACACATCAAAAGGAAGCTCTTTAAACTTTAAGTCCACTTACGACTATACACAACTTATAATTTAAAACTTGGCATTCAATCTCTCAAGAAGCACAGGAATGCTCATTAAGTGTACTATTTGTAAGTAATAATACGTTCCTTCGGGACCTATTATATCGTCTAAACGGCTTGACTGACTTCAAAATGAAGGTCATTGATCTCAAATTATTATTTGAACTTCAAAATTGTTCAAAAAGCAGCATCAGAAGCGTAAGCAAAACAAATCATAGCGGTAAGAAAAACAAATGAACGTAGATAATGGCCATGAATGACGTCATACAGCCTAGCCGTAGCTAAAGAATCACAAAGAATATCCTCACGATGACATGGTCTTCATAACAATATCATGACACTAACGTTATAATAATAGTCAGTTTTTGTAAATAGTGTGACGTCATTTCTTATATTTTGTAAGTTATATTTAGATAAGTGGGTATGTAAGTAGTACATTGTAAATCCTGTCGGAATCAGTGACGTAAACGCATAGTAAAGCTACGACCGTAGAGTGCTACGAATATTTTTTAAACTGAATCTATAACTTAAGATCCCTTTTTGAGTGATTTACTAGTTTAGATTTTCTTAGTTATAAGGAGAATTTTAACATTTTTAACTTATGAAATCACTGATGTGAATTTACGTATAATGTATAAAAGTGTTTTGAGATAAAATCATTTGAAGTAACATTGCAAATGTTTAAAAATATAGGTATCCCCTTTTCTTTTCAACGAGGTAAATGTACTATGTACTAGAGGAGCTGATCCAAACAAAAAGCATTACGCAACTTTTGATTTCTGATTTCTGTACACAACCACACTGCACGCATGTCGGGACCACACTAATGCATGGTGCAAGGACTTCAGTGCACTGAAGTAGACGTAAGTTTGTGTCCGTGTGATAAAATCTAGTACGTAGTACATAATATAATATAGTTATATCGATGTTTCATATCTTACAATTTAGTTGAAGAAACCAACTAGCCTGTGGTTTTGATTTAGTTGTACTTACCTACTACGAGTATACATTCTAAACTCTTACATTTTGACAAGACAGCTTTTAAGTGATGCCTAAGTACAACCCATACATGTGGTGCAGACACGCAACCATTGTTATTGCTGTCAAATTAGTTTAGCTCAAAAAATGGTAGGTACAACAGAATTAACACCATCAACTTAGATCTGGGGGGCTACCATGATATCGTATTGCCATGGTGATTATGTTTCGTTTTCGAAGCTGCGCGACCATGAACCTTATTGCGCGGCGATTCGATTCGCGGTCGCGCAGCGTCAACAACAAAACGTAACTGTAATGGCAGAAGGATGTCATGGTAGCCCCCTGTACTGTGACATCTTATTACGATGATTTTTAGGTTCAATCGCCCACCCTGCGTGACTGCGAACCGTATCACCGCGCAGTAAGGTTCATGGGCGCGCAGCATCGGTGGCTGAACCTGTCACGGTACGGGCTCTGTCCTGAAAAATTGGGTGCCTTAAATTGGTTACTGCATACATTACGTTTTAGGAAGGTAATTTTTAAACTGTTCTATTATTCTAGTAGGGTATGTAAATCATTTATGCAAGTGTTACGTACGTGGCCGAACCCTCCTGGGCACTGGATCCAGGTCATGGCAACAACTTACGTACGACGTGGCCTAGGTTCAAGAATTACCTAGTTTGGGAGCCGCTGTCTTATTCATCATTTTATTGGCCAGATTAATTTAACTTATACCTACATAGATGGAAATACAGCATTTTACAAAAATATTGGACGAATGTATGGCTGTTGTACTCGTATAATTGAAGGGCACAACAACAACACACACTTATTAGGTACTAGATGCGCCCCGCGGTTTAACCCGCGGTTAAAAAGTATCCTATGTGCTATTCTAGACCATAATCTATCTCAAAACCAAATTTCATCCAGATCTGTTCAGCCGTTCTGGCGTGAAAGAGTAATAAACATCCATCCATCCATCCATCCATCCATCCATCCATACATACAAACTTTTACGTTTATATATTAACTATATTAGTAGGATGTAGATTTGCGTGTTTAACAAATTATTAAGTCAGAAAAAAATGGATTTATGTTAAGTGTAACTAGTTGGAATAGAAAAAAAAATTCGGACTTCTAATGTCTATACGTACTTATACATACAATAATAAACGTGAGTATACAGTGTTTGTATTACAGACATAAATATATATAAAAATAGTAGGTAGGTATCTTAGTAGTATCGTAGGTAGGAGAGGCTTTATTAAAGCTGACGACACTATTTATTAAACACATATACATTAATGTATGACCAGGTCATCGAGGCAGACATTCCATCGATATGTCGTCATCAGCTTTAACAAAGCCCGCACATGGCGCTTTCAAAACTCCTTCCTAATCAGAACTACCAAGGAGTGGAACGCACTTCCTGCCTCGGTGTTCCCCAGCAATAGAACCTGGGTCTCTTCAAGACAAGAGTGAGACGGCACCTCATGGGCAAGCGTGCTCCATCTTAGACCGCATCGTCACTTTCCATCAGGTGTGTTGTGGTCAAACGTGGGCCCAAACAATCATAAAAAACCCGAAACTTTTATACATTGCCCACTTATTTACTCTCATCGTATCAAAAGTAAATTACAAGAAGTATATTGAATTCTATTTTCTAAATGATCAAACGTTCGGAAAACGGACTGTAGTTACTTATCTATGTTAGCTCAATATAATAGAACTCTGCTTACCCACTCGTATCAATCGTATTGTAATGTAGTATGGCAGGTAAGAGGGTTGTTTTCTTCGAATCGACCTGAGACTTGCGGTCAGCACCCCTAGCGAAGACAGCGGACACAGTGCGCAGTCCGCCACGTGACTCGACCCACACGTTGCTCGCCTCGTGATCTCTTTCGAAAAACTTAAGAGAGAGAGAACTTAAGGGTCCAGCGACCACTTTAGACTAACTTCGCATTCTCTAAAAGTTTTCTATTGCCATTTCGTCTTGAAGAATACGACGACCGAGGAGAGCAAGTAAAGATAGGTACTGATGAGCCTCTAAAGTGTGACGCAGTGCAATGTTAATAATTTTGTATGACTCTTGCTTTTCTCTAATCATTCTTAAAAAACTAAAAATGTCCCATGTATTATGGTATAATTTAAAAAGGGTTTTAAAGGGATTTTTGATTTGGTTTGTCCATCTATTGAATAAATAATTTAAAAGTGACCTCTTACAAATGCGGATATTTTTCATAGCTCTATTTTCTCTTAAAGAACATTGTAGCGGAGATACAGTTAATTTAATTGTACATGCCAAACATTATAATCTGACGAATGGTTTCCTAGATATTTGACAAGCGCGTTTGTATGGAAAATTCAGAACGTCGCGGAACCCTTAAGATATGAGCCTACAGTGCCCACTTAGGATTTGTGAGTTTGCAAGGACTTAGGTAAGTACTACTCTAAGTTCAGACTCAATTCGAGATGACAGCTTCTTGCTACGTCGCAATAGCGCGTACACGATTCACTTAAGGCCCTGTCTTACACGAAATCACCAAAAACAACATTTATCAGTATTTTGATTGCACCTAGTTTGATATGAAGAATTATGATGATCAGGTGCAAAAAAATACAGCTGGTAGAATAAACAACCAACTAAAGTTTAACCGAAGAACAATTTTGAAAATCATTCACATTTTGGAAAATAAAAATCACACAAGTATCTTCTTAGAAAAACTATCCGAACTCAGTTCTTTTAAATTTTAATTTAGTTTTATGTACACCACCTACCCTTTTCCTATTTCTGTAAGTTCCTGTCCATCCAAAGGTTACCTGGAAGAAATCGCTTTAGGCGATAAGGTGTACTGCCGAAAAATGTATTTTAGTTTTTAAGTTTTTCATGTAGTTTTTGGTGTGCAATAAAAATGTATTGTATTGTATTGTTCTCTAAATTTTCAGCGATTACACCACATTTTTTTTGACTATTAAATAGCCAGATTAGTGCTCTAAAGTTTAATCGAGCAACTTATCCTTATGTGTGTTCTTATTACGACTAATACCAATAAAAACGGCAAAAAAATATATTCCTAGGCGCCGTCATTTTAACATCAAACATGAAATACGATTTTCAACTCTAAATGAAGTAGACGTATATGGGTCAAAAATCGTGCTATGACGGCGCCTTAAACGTTACTTAACTTCTTTAGTGACGTAGTTCAAGTCGAGTGATATCTTTTACACTCTCGCTAAAAAATAAATAAATACTTAAAGTATAATAATAAAGCCCTTTTATTCCGAACTATTTACAATGTAAAGTTTTTGCTTTTATGAGTTTTTCTCATAGTAAATCTCGCAGTTCGGCGTGCCTCCTGGCATAGGCCTCCTCCAGCTCTCTCCATTGATCTCGATCATCTGCAACTCTGGTCCAGTATGGGCCTAGGGTTAGGCGGATATCGTCACTCCATCTTGTTTTCGGACGCCCCTTTTTTCTGGTGTCCCCTCTTGGGTACCATAAGGTTACTTGTTTGCTCCATTTGTTTATTTTGCAACGTAGCATATGTCCTGTCCAACTCCATTTTAGATGGTCTATGCGAGTTGTTATATCCGCTATTTTTGTCTTCCTTCTTATTTCTACATTTCGGATTTTATCGCTTAACCTGATTCCCAACATACTTCTTTCCATTGCTCTTTCTGTTTTAGCAAGTTTTTCTCTGTGTTTGTCCGTTAGTGTCCATGTCTCGCAGCCATATGTCATGCAGGGGAGAATACAAGTATTGAAAGTTTTTCTCTTGATATGTATGCCTAGATCTTTGTTTTTCATTATTTCTTTCAAGGACCAGTATTTCTTCCATCCGCAGGCTATTCTTTTGTTTATTTCCTTGGACATTGAGTCTACAGGAGATATGATTTGATCAAGGTATACATATTCATTTACATATTCGAACTTGGTTCCGTAAACCTCTATGTTGCTTTCTGTTGAGTTGGTCATTAGTTTTGTTTTGTCTGCATTAATTTCTAAACCTACTTCTCTGCTTTTTTCTGCTAGGTATTTTACCATGTGCTCTAGTTTCTTGGGGTCTTCTTCTAGCAGGACAATATCATCTGCAAATCTCAAATGATTGAGGCGCCTTCCATTGATCATAATACCGTACTTATCCCAGTCTAATCTTCTAAATACTTAAGTAAGGACTAAAAATAAATTATAATAACAAAAATAAGGTCTAAGAATGTCTAATCTAGATGAGCTCGAGTCTTAAATGCATTGTTCTTGCCATTGCAAGTACAAAGCATTTGACAGAGAGCATTTGGGAGAGGCGGAATCAAGACTCACACAATACTAGGGAGTATCGGCGTAACCAAGACTCACACAAAACTCCCTAGTATTGTGTGAGTCTTGGTTACGCCTCTCCCAAATGCTCTCTGTCAAACGCTTTGTCCCCAGTATTGTGTAAGTTTAGGTTACGCCTCTCCTAAATGCTCACTGCCAAATGCTTTGTTCTTACAATGGCAAGAACAAAGCATTCACTACTATATACTAGTCTACTAGTCGACTAGCAAAATACTAGGGAATTGTGTGAGTCTTGTTTACGTTATGGTTATCTTACTCTTGGATGTGCCCTCATCCAAGAGTATGATAACCATAGCTAAGATAGCTATAATAGCTACATAAACATTTTCTTCTGACGTACTACCTTTAAGTAGGTATGAAAGGAAAAGCAAGCCGAGTTGCCTGTCAATGACGCTGATAACCCGGTCATGTCACCTGCAACATTAAATCCAAAGGACGTGGAAGCTACGGGCGATCAGTTACGTAATCTATAAACATCTCCTTAGGCAACAACTTTACTTTAAAATTTCGTCGTAAAGCATCGTGTTTTTTTTTAATGTATAATAGGTCGGCGTTTGACCACCAACTCGCCTGATGTTAAGCGACGTTGTGGTCTAAGATGGAGCACGACGACCTATAAGGTACTTATTCACTCTAGCCTTGAAGTTTACTAGAGTGAAGAAGTACAAAGACGGCAGTTGAGTGCGGCGCTACAAGTGCGCTACTGCTCAGACCCGTCTTCGGAACGGTTACACCGGACTACATCCCGAAACACGACTAGGTCATTTCACGGCATGGCTTGGTCCGGTTGGTGGTAACTAGCCACGGCCGAAGCCTCCCACCAGAGTTTGCTACCCGGTTAGCACTACCCGGGGACCACGTGTAGGGAATCAGAATAGAGTACACTCCTACGGACGTGGGTAGCTCAGCCCCCAAACACGAAATATATGAAATATGATTGCGTATAAGTGCAGAAAGCCAAGTCGTGCAATTCAAAGGGCGGCAAGCGGCTCGACTCACTGCACTGATACGAGAACTCGATACGTTTAAACAATATATTAAAATTGTATTCGCCTTTAAGTTAGTACCTATCAATATTGCTACGTCGTACTGCTACGTCTCTAGCAGACCCCTTCGAAAAGCTTTCCACAAAAGTGCGTCGCAATACAATTCCAATAACGATGTTCGTAGTTTGCAAACGTGATTCTTGTTTGCAAAGAATGGACTAAGTAGTCTACCTGGAATCGGCTGTATTTTGATCTAGTGTACATACGGGAGTAGGTTAAATATTTGTCATATATGTCTCAGGTATTACCTGCGGACGGAAGAGTTTGGTTACCCACGATATGGCAGTCCATCTACTTGATAACTTTGAACTGAACATCGCAATTCCACACAGAACGAAGTACTGACTCGCCATCCTGAAGTCCGTCACATCAAATGTTTACCTAAAACTCCGGCCAAGTGCGAGTCGGACACGCGCACGATGAGTTCCGTACTATTATCTACTAGCTGCGCTCCGCGGTTTCACCCGCGGTGAAAAAGTATCAAATGTGCTATTCTAGACTATAATCTATTCCTGTGCCAAGTTTCATCCAGATCTGTTCAGCCGTTCTGGCGTGAAAGAGTAACAAACATCCATCCATCCATCATATAATCCATTCATCATATTAAGTAGGATTAAAACGCCAAAGAAATTACGTTTGTTGTATGGGAGCCCCCTCACATAAATGTATTTTATTCTGTTTTTTAGTATTTGTTGTTATAGCGGCAACAGAAATACCTACATCATCTGTGAAAATTTTAACTGTCTTAACTACCACGGTTTATGAGATACAGCATAGTGACAGACGGACAGACAGACAGACGGACTAACAGCGCTGAGGGGGCTGGCAGAGGTATAATACAACACCCACACTTCGCCAGACGATATTTAGTCCCAAATGTGACAGGGGGCGAGTCTGTCGCCATACATCGGGCTTCAGTCATGTAACAGATGACATACAATACGCACAAATGTTCACACAATGAACAAATTGGTGCGTGCCATCGGCTGGGTTTGAACCCGCTCTCTCTGGCTTGAGAGGCGGGCCTTCTCCAACTAGGGTATCATCGCTCGACTTAGTTAAATTAGTTAAATCGGTCGAGGGACTGTGGAAATATGTGACGTTTTTGTTTGGGGTGAACTATTCGTATCTTACGCGTAAGAATATGGCCCCTGGAGAAAAATGGGAAAACTTTTGCCTTGTAATGAGACAAAAGGTTAAAGAAATAAACGTCATAATTTTTCAGCTTCGCCAGTGATTAATTTGAAAAAAAAAATTCACTAGATAAACAATAACATTTCTAGATATTCAAGACGAAAATAGTATGAAAACGATAAGTAAACAATTTATATTAATATCGGAGAGGGCTCTCATAATGGCCAAATAACAGTTGGTCTCTTCAGACTAACCTATACGTATTTTATTGACCGCAAGAATTGATATCAAAATAATCCAGTTGTTTTTTTAAAATGCGTATGTTATTTGGATATTGTTTTAAAATACATGAACGTACACTAGAAACGACGTCTCGAAGTTGTATCCTTACTAATTATAAAATCAAAAGTAACTCTGTCTGTCTGTCTGTTTGTAGGCTTTTCACGGCTAAACGGCTGAACGTATCTTGATCAAATCTGATTAATAGTTGCAGTATGTCACAAGAAAGGTTTCGCGCCGCTTACCAAATGCGTCAGACAACATCACAAAATAGTACGTAGTTGGTGCTAAAATAACAACTGACAACTAAAATTAAAACTACACTCAAAACCAGCCAGTATTTTTTTCATATTGGACTCTGATCTCTTTGGTAACGGATTATCCTATCCTACTAATATTATAAACGCGAAAGTTTGTATGTATGGATGGATGGATGGATGTTTGTTACTCTGTCACGCCAGAACGGCTGAACAGATTTGAATGAAATTTGGCACAGAGATAGATTATAGTCTAGAATAGCACATAGGATACTTTTTAGCCGCGGGTGAAACCGCGGGGCGCAGCTTGTTATTCATAATTTGATAATTCGTTACAGTATATAACGAGGAGGGTTCATGGATACTATTTTCTGAATAAACGGGAACGAAGTTGCGGGCAACAGCTAGTATTTGAATAAAAGGTTTAGAATTCTAGAGGTAGGTATAGAAATCGCCACGGTGTATCGGTGCCTCGCAATAGTCATTCTGTGTTTCGTCTTTTTTTTTAATTTTACCTCTATTAAATTAGAAAAAAACACTAAGGCCCGTATGCTAAAATGAAGCTCAGTCATGAAACTCGATTTACAGCTGTTTTTATGTATGGTAAAACCAGTTTTAAATCGAGATTGTACTGAACTGTTCCGAAGCCATACAATGTTTATTAATATGAGGGCCATTCAATTTCAAAGTGACTTCGTAATATATTATGTAGAGCCCGAGATATACGCTAGAACATTACTAAGCGTAGTCTGAAAAACCTTTAACCTTTGGACTTTACCAATTTGCTTGATGCAGTGCTGTCGACCTGAAACCTTTTCAGGCGCGCTGTGTTGCCATTCCGATAGCCTTCTCATCAAGGCTACGGATACGGGTTGATAAACTCCAAAATAAAAGCTTTTTAATGGATTTTCTTAAAATCGCTGGACTTTACAAGCGATATTTGCGTATTTTGAAATACACAATAATGGTGAAACAAAGTGTAATATGTAAACAAATGGTAAACAAAATATCCATTTTTGATCATGAAAGATCGTGTGTGATGTGTTTGTTCGGAAAACATGGAAAAATTATACTCGGAGAAAGCGCATGACACAAAGGTAGTGCCATAGACTAATGTAGTACTTACCAAGAAAGCCAAACAAATCACAAAATACTCTTTATTTTAAACATCTACCAATAAATGGTAGGTGAGTTTAAGTATGCCTACTCTAATCCTATTCATTTTATAAACGCAAAAGTTTGTAAGAATGGATGGATGGATGGATGTTCGTTACTCTTTCACGTCAGAACGGCTGAACAGATCTGGATGAAATTTGGCACAGAGATAAATTATAGTCTAGAATAGCACATAGGATACTCTTTAAGCGCGGGTGAAACCGCGAGGCGCAGCTAATTATTCATAATTTGATAATTAGTTACAGTATATTACGAGGAGGGTACGTGTATACTATTTTCTGAATAAACGGGAACGAAGTTGCGGGCAACAACTAGTATAACATAATCAAATAACCATATCTACCAATAAATAGATAGTTAGGTATACTTAATAATTATTTACATTACAATAATGTATGCAATATACATAGGTACAAATCTATCTAGTATCTACCCGTCCACGTCTTTCACATCAGTAAACATGGATTGATTTGAAAGGGCGCACCCTCACGAGATCACGTATCATGTCTTCGTATCTACTCGTACCGCAGAATAAACAACAATCACTACTGTACGGTATAGTGACCTTTACCTACAGAACACGATCTTTTCTGATCCCCCTATTCTTAACGCGTGAGATCAGGGGGGCTATTCCTACGCGTTAGATGAGATGAGATTTTGTCTTGGTCACTCTCACACCTACGACGTTTCAAACGAGAGCAACAAGGACGAAAAATGGTGAGACGAAAATCTCAAATCTCCGAATAGGGCCCCTGTCTGATCAGGGACCCTATTTGGAGATTTTAGATTTTCATCTCACCTTTTTTCGTCCTTCGTTTCGTTTCGTTTCTCCGAATAGGGCCACTGTATAGGTATTCACAATCGTTAGGAAATGTTTCCGTTGTGCTTCCAAAAATTTAAACTTAAATTATATCTCAGTCCCAACTCAAAAGTTTATAAACGTGATTCATCCTTGCGATCGAATTTATTCTCGATTTCCTATTCCAAAAATTGTAAACCTACTTGGATACTTTCAGTTTGAAATTAGTGAGATTTCTTTCTCTCCTATGACTTATCAAACGAGAGAGACAATACCAAGATAATTTCTCACGCCTGAGAATAAGGGTTCAGTACGCATCTGCTTAGATCGGGTCGCGCTATGTGGGTGAAGCTTGGTTGGCCTTAATATTTACGATTTACTACGCCGTAGACACACAGAATACGCAATAGTACGTACTGTCTCTGCGTATGTTTACTTAGACAACCCCGGCTGTTGGCTGTATAAACCAGTGGCGAAGTGGACAGCGGGCTACGTGACTGGGAATATGGAAGATAAATACAATTATTATTAATATGCTTGGACAGAGATAAGTTAAGTCATGAGTGAGACTACATTTGCGTTCAAAAAAAAACACTATCAAGAGGAATGAGAGCAAGTCTAGTACAAGTTAGGTATGTTAAAGGTATTCCGAGCTCCGCTGCACGCAACAGTGCTGCCACAGCAGTGCCCCCATATAGTTAGTCTCTATCAGCCTTAGAAATAAAAAAATGCATAAACATCTGCTAAACCAATGTTCAGTTAGACATTGAGTAGTCAGTAAATAGCGCTACACAAACGTGTAACTATTGTTTGAGCAATAAAGTGTGAATCGGCATTGGGTATTTACACACATGCTTAACACTTTTTTCTTTTTCGTCTGGCAACTTTTGGTAAATTCGTTTAGAAACTTTTTCGTAAAAATAGTTTTTTAGTGATTATTTTTTAAGAGAGCTCCTTAATTTTTAATATTGCACGTACAATTTACGTTTTAGGAAAGTAATATTAATAAACTATGTTGTTTTTTGAATCTCTTGTCCAAAATTCGTCGTAATAAACTATTTTAGAGGAAAACATTTTCTTTTGGTTATAGTAGGAGACTAACAACAAATTTCTGAACAGAACAATCAATGTCAACACTACAATGTGTCTAATGTCACAATATCAAAAAACTTTTTTAATTTGACAATAGAAAAACATGACACAGTTTCTATCATAGTTACTGAGTGTAGATCAGCTGTTATAGTGAAATCCGCCATCTTAACCCCGTACACACCCGCTAAACAAGGGTACCCGGCCGTTTAACGAATGTTTATTTTCCTTTGATTTTGTTACATCTGTACACGAACTGTACACAACGTTTAAGTCAAAAATATTTTTATTTTTCAGCTTTTGAGTTACACAATGTGTGTACACATGTTTTAAAACTTTATTTCTAAGGCTGTATAAGTTTATATGAGGTTATATAAGAGAGCTACGCAGCAAGGTCGCGGCAGAAATGAAGCACTGCTGCGTGCTAGCGTTGCCCCACCGAATGAATCAGCGCGACAGACAGCACTGCTGCGCAGCACCATAGTGGCTGCACTGCTGCGTGCAGCGAAAGTTCGGAATCTTAGCTTAACTATTCATTCACGCCAAAGATTAATTACTTACTTTTAAATGTTTACTCAATCTCAATGGTAAAAAGAGGTTCACGTTTTTAACTGACACCAATTTAAAAATAAATCTAGCTAGAGCTTTTTGTTCCTCGTTCAAAATACTAAAAGTGAGTTTAAGCCAATTAAAAAAAAGTGAGTGTTCAATTTTAGAACACACAAAAAAGTGTTACAAAAATTAAAGTAGAATCGAATAAAAAATCGCGTTGGTGAATTAATTTGATTATTTTTATTATATTTTTAAAAGTGCCAGACGTGGGAAAGCTCGCGTGCGGCGGTCTCACGCGGGGGCGCCACTGGCACGTGCTCGTGAAAATCGCTACTCGATTACACACACCCTACGTCGTATACCATTATTGATTATTAATGTTGAACCTTTGTTTTTAGTACTGCAGCTAGATAATAATAAACTCGGTAAGTATCGATCGAGAATAATCGCAGTTAAATAAAAGTACCTAGATGAGGAAATTGAAGAAGGCTGACCACACAACAAAATGACATTGGTACGGGTAATTCAAAGGCGTTCATGGTGCCATAGGTAGGCATAGGGGAAGAGTAGGTAAGATTAAATATAGAGAAGGTAGAGAAGTATCTAAATTAACATACATTAAATACCTACATAACATAACGATTAATAAACAAACTTAACTGCAGTAAATATGTAAAAAATTGTTTTCCTGATTTGTTCATCAACAACACGTCAATCTTCATCCCAGTTAACAAGCACTCTAAAAGATTAGCGCATTCTAAACACAATGGTATAAAACGCAATAACATTTTTGCTCATTAAACTAAAAAATAAAAGTAAACTCGCGCTTGACGCGTGCACCGCACGTGCCGTGCGCGCGCCGCGCCGTAGAGTAAATGAAAGTTACTGCATAAGCCGCACTTGTTGAAGAACAGAAAAATATAGTTTATCTATGGTATGAATCATTAGGATCCTCTTTCAGCTGAGTAGGAAACTATTTCAGATTTGTTTGCTGAGCTTACGAAAACTTAAAAGTTTTCAACTTAACTGGATCCTAACTATGTGATCGCTCAACTCCTTTGTCTTCTTAAATTCTAGACATAATGTTTGCTACAGAAGAACTGACTAGAAGAAATGCAAAATCCCACCGAGATTTGAACTCGGATCGCTGAGATCGTTGAGAGATCGTTTAGAGTCAGAGTGCTAACCATTTTTTTTCTTTCTCTCCCATTCAGGGGAATTTGGCGTCGTAAGTCATGTGCATTTGCTAGTGTCAAGTACTAACGTTTCGTTTTTACATAATTATGATGGGATAATGATGATGAGGTGATGATGAAGATGACGAATCCCTTCCCTTTCCCCATTCCAATAAAGTTATGGATACTTTACTGAAACTTTAAGTGAAGTTTTGCAGAGAACACAAAGAGTCGCGTTTTGCAAAGCTTGTATCATTTGCCCTCACTCGTGCACGTTGACGAACCGGCAAACGCTAATAATCTACCATTATTACACTTTACCACTCGAAGAATCACAAATTTTAGAAAATAATACAAAATCACGACACCATCTTTTCGGTTCCCGCCAAAACTCCGTGAGTCCGTGCTAACCATTACACCGTGGGATCGCTGGAAAATAGTTGAAATTATAACAATTCGTAAAAAGAAAAGCTTATTTTCTTCCCACGATTAAGAAGAATACGATTGAATTAAGGTCATCAATACAAAAATTAAGGTCAGTTACATTCACTACAGTCGAATACTCATTTTGACAACCAAAAATTAGTTGATATGATTCGATTGATCGAGTTAAAAATTACAACCCTCAAAAGAGTGATCAATTTGAAATTATCATCACAATCGATGGAATGGCAATCCTTTATAATCGATCATCTGATTCGACAGATATAATCGCGGAAGAGATGAACATGTGCCGATTAAAATAAAATTTGGAAATCGAGGGATTAATCATTCTTTAAATTACGAGTCTGGTGAAAGCTTTGTTACCAACAATACATAATAATTTTTCGTCAATATTACTTCTCTCTTCTTAGTCGTTTACACTCTTGTCAGAGTGGTCGTGGTCATCGGTCAGGGTGGTGGCTCGCTTCACAATTCTTCGCCATTCGTCACGTATGGCAGCCTTTCTTGTGCACATGTTGATGGAGCAATATTACATAGCTTCTATAAAATAGACCTACTTACATTTAAATATAGGTAGGCACGGCCCGGTCATAACACGAATTTCCACCCGCGCACACATTTTGTAAATCGTAAAAGTAGGTACGAG
Organism: Peribatodes rhomboidaria; assembly: GCA_911728515.1. NCBI lineage: Eukaryota > Metazoa > Arthropoda > Insecta > Lepidoptera > Geometridae > Peribatodes > Peribatodes rhomboidaria. Next base: position 15,993,685 of record OU452168.1, on the reverse strand, counting down.
TATCATATTTGATGGTAACATGAGATCGGCGCCTAGAATTACATTTTCACGCCGTTTTTATTGGTATTAATCGTAATAAGAACACAAATAAAAATAAGCTACTCGGTTAAACTCTAGCAAACGAATCTGGTTAATAATAATTAAAAAAAAATGTGTTGGATTCGCTGAAAATTTAGAAAACGCTTAAACAAGTTTTTTTTTAAGGATATTGTGATAATTTTTCAAAAATCAGTTTGATTTTTTCTACTTAATAATTAGAAAACAAAGCGCTTTCAGCGTCTACCCCTCTGTCCGTACCTATATCCCAGGTTTCTTAGTCATTCCCATATCCGCTAACTCCTCATAAACCACACACCGGATTACCCGCGTAAGTTTTTTACTGAAGGTTTATGAATTACATATGTACGTACGAAACCACGGCTTTTCGCCAGTTTACATATAATAATAATAATAATAATCCATTTATTTCAGGCAATATAACTTGCATACAATGCAAGTTACAGAGGCCCATAGAAAATAAATACCTTACAGACTAACATACATATAAATAACATCAATAAAATTAACTAAATCTTCTGGGCTTTTGCTCCCTGTGCGGCTGTGTGTTACTAATAATAATAAAGTATTTAGAGCAGAATAAAATTCGACGAAAACTTCCTTTTATCAGTGATCTACATACATAATTCAATAGCATCTAGCACTAATCTACGTTGCTTAATTTATGCATCCACTTGATCCACTTCTAGTCCAGTAAACGCTACTCTGTACTTACTCGTACCTACTCCATTGTTGACATTGTCCGCGCCCCGCGCCCCGCCGAGCGCCCGGCGCGTGCTGCGATGAGTTACCTACGTCCGCAAACATTTTGAGAGCATTATCAATGTATAGTTATTATTCATTGTTGACACTTATAATATCTGCGGTGGTCAGACATTGTTAGGGGATTATGGAGTGCGAATGGACTGAATAATATGTACCAACGTGCGTGGAGTTTGAAAAACCTGTTTTGCGATTTTTAACGACAAACGGGCTAGTATATCTACTTATCTATATCAGTATTTTGTTTCAAGCTTTTCAGAAGAATATTAGTGCCACAAAAGTGAGTGCTACGCCACTACGTGTGCTGTGCTACGGGTTATTTTTATGAATTTGCGCCATGTTCATTGATCGGTTTTCAAGATATCAAAAAAGCTTGCAACTGCAGATGTAGTGCCCTAAATCAAACTGTTTTAATTTTATAACCAGTGTTTAAATATATTAAATGTATTATCAATGTTTTATTTAGTTTATTGTAAGGTAAATAAAGGTTTTTTTATTTTATCGTTCAGCGTTTGATCGCCATTGTGCTAATCTAAGGATCGATTTTCGAATCTCAAAACCGTAAGTACCTACCGTCTTCTAACTGACATATGAAAAAAACTATGACAGGCCTTTTGTACACATATTTATCCATTACTATTTTTCCTGTATCATCATCAAGACTTAACATAACACAGATACTTATTTAGGTAGAGGTCGTTCAATTGCACTCGCAATTAAATGGCATCCAGTAACTGCCACTATTTAATAAAGTAAATTGCATCAAAGCCCCTCGAATCCGATCAACTGACCATACCGTTTTATTGCGCCACAATTAGCTGTTCACATGGGGCTGCGACTATATCACTATCCATTTCCCTTATTCCAAAGCTGTAAGGTCCATTTTAGTTGTTATTTCGGTCGAGAGGTGGGGTGGTGTTTGACAATAACAATTACGTATGAAAATATTTTTGTAAGTGACCATGCAACTGACCAAGTGCCCACCGACCGAGTGGTCAAAGAAAATACTTTAAAAGATCTTGACCACATGATAGCATAGGCACATAATCAAAAAAGTAATGTGAGAAACCTACAATGTTAATGAAATGTTAGAAACAGATGACCAAATTATATTTTTTATTATTCAGTCCTATGACCGCCAGCAAGTTTGCGGTTTACAATTATTATGTTGAGGCCTCAGATCAACTAGAATATCAGATGGCGCACGGCGTTTGATTTAGGTGAAGCCAAGAACCATCCAAAAACTACGCTACTGTCGTATATGTACACAACACTCACACATTGACGCAAAAAAACTACGCTACTCGCTTCGTCAGTACTAACCTGGACGTCACGCTGAGAACATACAAAAAAATTCTGGAACGATGCCGTCATGTGCTGTGAAATAATTTTCCATATGTAAGTATTGTTAATAACATCTGATCATAAAGTAAACAGCATTGTTTTAGGTTATAATTTCGGATACCTATATTTACATAGTGCTTTTTTTTTATTTTATTGGCAACTGGATACAAAGTTCATAATGCCATTTTAGGACTTGAGAATGACATTACATGAATTTGTGGAATGTCGTGCAGTGTTGTCATAATCGAATTTTTTTCTCCAAAATATTATTTTGACTTTTTTAGGTTCCCAATTAAGATTGAAAAAGCGACATTAAAAGAATGGGTGGTTGCCATACAAAAAAGTCGAAATGATCAAAAATGGCAACCATCAAAAAGAGATGTTGTCTTTTCAGACCATTTTAATGAAAGAGACTTTTACCTGACCAAGCTTGGCCTTCGCCGTCTGAAAAGGACTGCGTATCCCATCAGGGTAAGTTTTAATTTTTTACCAACGAAAAGTTGTTTTCAATTCAACGCGTATAATTTTTTTTTTCTGATTACGTATTGGTTCCATACTCAAGGGGTGCTACCAGAACCCTAATACTAAGTCTACTATATTGCCTTCCGTTGAATAATTTAAAAAAATCTTTATTTCAAAACTGTCGTCCTGTTTAGGTATTATGATTAAGGTATGATGATGATTTTTTGGCAATTGATATTTGGCAAACATTTGATTAATTAACCTGGGAACTATTACATGAATTCAGTGGAATGCGGATACATACGTTGGAAAACTACAATACTCAGGGTATTTTTTTTTTCATGGCAACACTTCCACAGCACACATGTAACAAGAAGTGGCTTCACCTACATCATACGCCGTGCGCCATCTGATATTCTAGTTGATCTGAGGTTGAGGCACGCATGCCTTACTGTTCCGGACGCCGAGCTAGAGCAGCCCCGGGGGCCTACCACGATATTTTGTTGCCATGATTGATGTTTTCAACGCTGCGCGACCGCGACTCGTATCGCCGCGCAATAAGGTCCATGGTCGCGTAGCGTCAAAAACAAAACATAACCATCATGGCAATAAGATGTCATAGTAGGCCCTCTGTACATTCTCGATCCTGTTTGGATACTCTTAAAACATTTGCGCATAGTCAAACAATAGAACAGGCGAGATTCCTTCGGAAAAAGCGAAAGAAGCCGATGTCCCGTCATGTCCCATTAATTCGAGACTTGAATCGACCCACACATAACCCTGATTTTAACGCTTCTATGTACTGGGGGGCTATTCCTACACGTGAGATGAGATGAGATTTTATCTTGGTCACTCTCACACCTATGACGTTTCAAACGAGAGCAACAAGGATGAAAAAAGGTGAGATGAGAATCTCAAATCTCCGAATAGGGCCACTGTACCTATCCTTACCTTTAGGGTTAGTTTGAGTTTTGATTATTTTCGTTTTCGTTTAGCTTCATATGGCATGAAGCGATGGCAGCCTAGTTGACGGCACGCACCTATTTGTTCATTGTGTGAACATATGTGCGTATTGTATGTCATCTGCTACATGACTGGAGCCCGGTGTATGGCGACAGGCTCGCCCCCTGTCACATTTGGAACTGAATATCGTCCGGCGAAATGTGGGTGTTGTATTACACCTCTGCCTGCCCCCTCGGGGGAAAGGCGTGACGATATGTTAGCTTCATACATTTAACTTAGTCCCGCCCTTTTTTGAAATGGATGGAAACGAATTCGTTTGTTTCCATAGTTCTATCAAAACTCATGGTAAGTGTAGATACTGAACAGTGGCCCTATTCGGAGATTTGAGATTTTCATCTCACCTTTTTTCGTCCTTGTTGCTCTCGTTTCAAACGTCATAGGTGTGAGAGTGACCAAGATAAAATCTCATCTCATCTCACTCGCAGGAATAGCCCCCCAGGTACATGAGGCTCCTCATTATAGGGGCAATGATTTCATCCGGGATGCAGCTTAAGTAAAAATCTAGGTTAGGTTACACCTCCATGATTGTCGCCATTATACAAATATTATGTTAACTGTCCCGCCCTTATGCAGTAGAATTTTCTAAACATAATTCAATGTCAAACCCCATAACCCAATAACAACCGATCATAAACTACGCCAGTTGTAATCAAATCGTAAATTAAAATTAATATGCAACTGGATATTCAGCAAAATTTACAACGAGCAACAAATCGTAAACTTATAATCGAATTAATTGGAAACACATCGAGTAGACGAGTAGCAATCGAATAGAGTGGCGAATGAATAGTTGCTAATGATTGCGTGTACGCCCCAATATTGTCGCAAGTAGGTAGGTACTTTAAAATTCGCATTTCGAAATAACGTTCAATTTTTAAACGCACGACCACAGACATCCTACTAATATTTTAAACGCGAAAGTTTGTAACTCTTTCACGCTTGAACGGCTGAACAGATCTGGATGAAATTTGGCACATAGATAGATTATAGTCTAGAATAGCACATAGGATTCTTTTTAACCGCGGGTGAAACCGCGCGGCGCAGCTAGTAATATATAATAGGTATAGGACATAGTATAATTTGTCTGTGCCTACATGGCTTAGAAATAAATTCGGATTGGTTTCCTTTGATGATGATGTGATGCGTTAATGATCACTTATCTTTAACTTAACACTAAAAAGACGATAAGACAACAGTCTCGCATCACGGTTTTCAATACATTAATTTTCACAGTTACCACAATGGCAAAGAATCAGAAAGTGTATCAGAAAAATTTAAATTTGAACATTAAGTTCATTTCCATTCACTCCCCATGCAAATGAAATTATTTTATTACTCTAATTTAGCTGTAAGATTGTTGACAGCCATGAATAAATTAATGAAATAGTTTTTAATTGCGCCTACGTCGAATTGAAATGGTTTCATCGTCCACGTTCTACCCCCGACTCGCGATGACGACCGCATCGAATGGGGATATGGTTATAGGGTGAGTACATAAGTGTACATACAACTATGTAGGTATATTGAGTGGTAAGCGAGACGCAGCCGCGCGCGCGCATTCGCATTTAAAAAGACCTAAAGACCGAAAGAATGCGGTTGAGACTATTTCTAAAGTAGCATAACCGACTCTGAATTCAAATTCTTTTTTTCTTCTTCAATAAAATTAAGCAACTTTACATCGGACCTAAACGTTTCTTAATACTAATATACATAGGTACTACTCGTACTACCCACTATAATACCAAAATATCATATTATTAGGTACTTACTTACAACAATTAATAAACAGTTAAAGAACAACAATTTTTACAAACAACATCAATAAAAACATTAAAGCATTAAACATTTTAAAATAAAGTTAAAAATTTAATAGTAATAAGATTAAAAACAATATGTAAGCAGTTAAATTTAAATAAATAATAGTAATATCACTAATATCAGTGACATACTCGTACATATTAAATACGTACGTAAGTAATCCCCGTATCATAAAATCATAATGATTGAATAGGTAAGGATAGTTCCACCCAAAGTAGATAACTATGTAAATATTTTTCCTTCAAATCGTTAGGCAGCTATTTGCAAATCTTGTAAACAGATTTTGCAAATGATAATTCAAAATAATTAGGTAGGTATAGGTACACGAATGTGCCAGCAATAGGGAGTATTCTCTGTAGGAATGTCAACAAAATTCTAACATTTCTACAGATTTTGTAATTAGTAGCGCCATCTATTGTTGATTAAAAAAAAAACAATTTTCTGCCACCAATTCCAGTGTTACCATAACGAACCTAATATTTTCTTCCTTATTATTATATTAATTAATGAATACACAGACATTCAAAACAGTAGGATGGATTGGATGTCTGTGATTAAATCACACTTCTATCTTTGCTGCAAGGTTTACTAGAAACTCCGCCAACGTCAATCGATGTTATGTAAGTCCGAAATATGTATTAAACCGACGAAACGGAGGAGGTTTACAAGTCGACGCGTATGTTTTTTTTAAAATGTATAATCTCGCACGCATAACTTTTTATAAAGTTTTACAATTATAATAATTCTTTTTTTATTTTCAAGTTCGAAAGAGACGCTGTCGTGTGGCGTCATTATGACTGTGTTGGCTCCTAAGGTTGGCTCGCGGAACTATGGACCTTGATTTTTCTTATCATACTGTACTGCGTCCATTGACAGTACTTAATTTTAGTCCTTGTTCTCTAAAGCCAAAGTCAAAGTCAAAATGTTTACTATTTGGGTAGCAAATATACACATAGGGACGTCAAAGTTTTTTTTAGAGAATATAACAGACGAACAACTCTGCGTCCATCTGTGGGACTTAATTCAAATCGAAACGCCCACATTGATTGACATTGTGTATGCATGAATAAACCGAAAAGGTTATATGGTGTCGTGATTTAGTATTGTTTTGTGTTTTCTATAAAACTCGACTTAAAGTACAGTACAGTAAAGTGTCCATAGCTTTACAGAAATGGGGAAAGGGGAGGGATTTATCTCATCTATCTTCACCATTCCTCCATTATCTTCATCATAGGTTTAATGACAAAAGTACACAAAACACACAGATGACTAGGTGGTATGGCCATGTTGGCTCTAGCCTGCCCTAAGCTAAAAACAAAAAAATATTCAGTTTGTTTATTTTTTTGACAATGACATTGATAGTTTATTCATGTGTGCGATTGCGACCGAGCGTGCGTTGGTGAGCGCGGAAATACGGATAACTTTATTGATTTTTGTTTTGCAAACAGTTTTTTTTGTAATAAAATAGAGGGTAACAAAATAAACTCTTAATATTTTTGTGCTATTTACAAAATTAATACAATGTCCAAGATCGACTACGCTATGTTTGTGAGGATAGTCGCTGTTGTCTTTTCCGTAAGTAAATCATGTTTTTGTTTGTAATATTGATAAAACACGCATTTTATCATCGCTTAAAAATATAAATGACCTAAAAAAATCCCGAACTATTATTCTAACAAATTAAGCGAGTAATTAACTGTGTATCAGGAAGCTCACACGTTGAGGCCAAATGCTGTAACAGTCCGGTTCAAAAACATTACCGCGTCGCATTTCATTAGCTCATATTACATTATTTACCAATAGTTTACTCGGTATTTGCTTTGTTTATCGCTCAGAAGGCTCATAAATTATTGAAAGTATGCTACTGACTGTTCCTTTATTTACATGCTGGTATTATTTATCAGTTTATGACTTGTTAGTTTACTGTTTAATGATGGTGATAAACTAGATAAAATTACTTAGTTATACTTATTTGCGTCTATTCTGTCAAACAATTTTATAAAATCTTAATTATAAATATGCCAATGTTTGGTTGGATGCTTGTTACTTAATCACACCAGAATTGATGAACAGATTGTAATAGCACATAGGCAACTTTTTCACCAATCACTTTTTCGTACTAAACTAAATACCTAAGTCAGCTTTAAAAGTATTAATAAGTATTATAAAAGTAGCATATTATAATATAATTTTAATAACTTAGACGTTCATAAGTGTATCTTTGATACTTAAATTGAATAAAAATATTTTGACTTTGACTTTGAAGTATTCCCATACTTACTATAATTAAAAGATTATTATAAATTATTTTAATCTCATAAAAGACTAGTTGTAGTAAGTAATTACTCACCTACAACTGACTTATTGAACCGACACCAATATGTATGTTAGCTTGCCCTTGTCTAGCTAGTTATGTAGTCTAGCTAGATTGTTAAAAGTATTGTAGCAGGTAATAAACTAATTAAATTATTCAAATGTGTAAGGCTAAATAGATAAACAAATACTCATTTTGATATTAATAAAGGAGAAAATTAAACTTGGTGAATTTTGCACTGTAATATTAACACACTACTTTCATAAAGGCATGTTAGGTTTTGTAGTGGTCGGAATCTTTTGCCGAGTCCACCTAGGTTAGTACCATTGCAAGTTATTCAACTGCCAATGAGAAGTGTGATAGCACTATTGTGTTCCGGAATGAAGGTAATGTTAAAAAGACAGAAAAATTACTGAGCACAAAGAGTTTTAACATCTAATATCTTAGGATGACAAGCACAGTGCATTGTGCAATGAACTTCTAAGGGCAAGTGTGATGCTTACCATCAGGAGAGCGACATGATTGTCTCTCACATAGTCTCATAAAAAATATTCCCCCGTTTATCATTTACCTTACCTCTAAGATCCGGGCAGATTTTCATTTGAAATTACCTCATTAGAAATTTTAGTTTATAAATAGTTTTTTATTTCCAGGTGTCTGCAGTGACAGCGTTCACATTTTCGATGCTGCGTCTGCTGAGCCCTCACCTCTTCTACCTGGAGGAATTAATCGGCACTGAAATAAGTATAGTCTTCTTTTTTTACAGAATACCATCTACCTTATACTCGCAGGAAATAAACAATGAATATTAAAGAGAAAAATTAACTTGTTCTGTTCAGTTGGCTTCTACACAATGTCCTTTGGGGGATATAAGGAGAGTTCGTATTGGTGTTGCTTGCACCAAGCATGTTGTATCAAATCTAAAGTGATCCTGCAACTTATAAACTAGCATACTTCATCAAAGGTTACATCATTGCTTAACAACGGATGAGATGGTGGCGAAACACAAGCAACCTTGCATGGAAAAAAGTGCAAAGGAAATACATTTTAGAGCAACACTGGCTTATCTAGCCTTCAAGTATTGCTTGTTTATAATCCTCAAGTATATCCCTTGACATCGTCTGAACAGTTCATTAATCTCAATACAATCTGCTCCCCAGTACTCCACTACTTCCTATGCGGCCTCATCATCGTCACCAGCACCATCGGCTTTCTCAACTCGAGCGTGGTGATGTTCCGCTCAACGTCTGCTAACTCTGGTCGTAACATCACCAAGTGGCTACTGCTCGACTCCCTGTTCGAAACGGCGCGGGTTCTGCAGCTGTTCATTAGTGAAGTGCTGGTGCCCAGTAATGGACCAGCGCAGAAATATGATATGATACTTGGAGGCGTGCAGTATTGTGAGTTTTGTTATTATCTTCCCTTGTTAACTCTCATTTGAGACTGAATATTGTCCAGCAAAGTATGGGTGTTGTAATACATCTCTGCCAGCCCCTTCAGGGGAAAGGCGTGACGATATGTGTATCATCTTAAAGTATCATCTTAAAACTATCTGCACCCTGAGGTTCCACAGGTAAATTTTTTGGGATGAAATGTACCCTACGTACTTTTCTGTACCCCTAACAATGTGTACGCAAAATTTAATGCTGAAAGTTGAAGGGTGAAAGCGTAACATACCTACAAATAACTCACTTTCGCATAATATTCAAAAAAAGTTCAGTATCATAATGAATGACTGTTGTAATCTTACTGTAGTCCGTATACTTTGCGAAAGTCTAAGTTCAGCTAAATGTCAGTATGTGACCTTCCAAAAATTATATGTTCCATAAAAGATAGGAAAAGTGTAATAGTATCATAATTTTGTAGTTAGTAACTAGCCAGAAATTCAATATGAGAAATGAATTCATGTTCTTTTGTAGATTTCTTCTAATTAATTTACTAATTATCACAATATTTGTTCACAGTAATAGACTCGCTGCTGTACTGTCAAGTGATTCTCAAGAAGCAATGAGTGAGGCTACATTCCTCGGCGTTTCTCTTCTCTCCGTTATAGTGCAGGTTCCATCCTTAGATCCTTGCATATTACGACACTCGGGCGACTAGTATCTAAGAATGACTTGCACGATACTCTGTAGCTTGCGTGGTTACTAACACCTTACCTGCAAGTTTTAGACCAGCATAAGTATTCACAATCGTTCGGAAACGATTCCGATCGGATTCCAGAAATGTTAAACTCAAATTATTTGAACCTTTGTCCGTAGTCATAAGTTTTTAAACGTGATTAATTCTTCCGATCGTATATAGAGTCGATTCCTTAAACCAAAATTTATAAAAGAAGACATATTCGAACAATGAAGATTTTGAAATTTGTGGGATCCGATCGGAAACTTTTCCGAATCATTGTGAATAGCACCACTGATCATTAAATGCGTATTCAATATTTTACACGGCGAATATTTACATGGCGATTTTCATACGCTCTGGTATCTGATGCTCGCAAGTTACTTGGTATTGTGTGCCTATACAACCGTCTTAAGATTGAGTCGCTAACATACATTTGTATCTCTGGTAGTATGTATTGTATGAGTAAGTGAAATGTACCAGAAACCTCAATCTTGAGATTCACGTCAGATACTGGTTACCTGTTAGTATTGTTGTATGTAAAGGGCCTAAGGATGTTCCGCTGTCTTCAGGACATCGTTATATCATTACAGAGGCTAAGAATCTATGCATTTATCGAATAATCAAAGACTAGCTTGTACTTACGTTTGATTATGAAGATCTGTCTTTTCTGAAACTCATCTGTGTAGTGCAGTATGTTACGACAATGTAAATTAATATTTTTCCGAATTTAATGGCCAGCGCACATGACATACTTTTAGTTTCGCAAGCACCGTTATAGAGTTTAGAATTCGTGATACTCTAGCCAACTTGAATACGTCACGGCGCACCGAACATAGAATTTTGAGTAATCGTGTGTGTTGACCATTATTATTATGTAAAATACATGGGCCCATTCTAACGCGTGCAAGAATATTACACTCTCGTTCTAACGATTTTCCTAACACAAGTTAATGTCGCACGCGGTAGAAAAGGCTCCAGATATGATGTAATATTACCATAGGCTACCTTGTAATGCTCCGATGGTGCTACTATTGTTATTGTCAACAATTAACGTAAACATTTTGGAGGCAGTAGCAACGTGACCCACAAGAAAAGCAAATACATAGTTACGGTCACTCTGGCCACTGAGTTTCATAGCTAATTGCCAGACAATAAAAAGACCGCCTTAGCAAGAATTAAAGTGGTTTTGTTGACAACTAGTTGCGAAATTTGCTGCCTGCAGTCCAAACATCATTATTTTCATCATCATATCACACTTTAGTTCCAAATCATCATACTCATATGGTATACCATAATTAATCAAAGATCTATATTAAACAGCAAGACCACAGTTTGTTACCTATCTACTGTAATCTTGGGTAGAGAATAAAAAATCAGGGTTTAAAAATGTTTTCGAAATCGGGAGGAAATAATAGCACCTAAACGTATTTAAGTAACATTCCTTTTAAGTAATTACTCGTATTATACTGAGATTATTGACGGTTAAGAACCTTTCCATTATTAAGATATTTGAGATATAATTATGTTGGGTAGTTTAGTGGTAGTTTTAATTTATTTAGGCAGTTATTTACAAAGTTAGGGTAATGCATATACATAAGTAACTGATAAGATTTCCAAATTGCACTAAGTTTATTGAAAAATAAATTCAAAAGTATTGCGTGAGCATCGGCACAAGAAACTGATACTTGACTATCAAGCCTACAATATTAGCCTAAATAACTATTGAGATGAGAAATATGTTACTGAATTTTGAGTGAAAACCGGACTGTACATTTTTCCTTTTCCATAGGTAGTATTTCACCAATTCTGTCCTTCCTTAGTCTAATAAAGCGATATATTTCTGGTACTAATAGTCTGTATCATGTTAGTTTGGAAAACTAAAGTATTTGATGTACCTAATTATATTCTAGGCGTTAAGAATACTCATTATGTACCTTATGGTTGAGAGACAAAGTTGTCTTAAAAGGTATTGCAATGCAAGATGAGCAAGATATCAAGTTTCTTGATTTTTGAGTTCGGAGTTCATAGAGTCCATTCTGGCGTTGCATAACCTTCCTAAAGAATTTCTTGCCTTGGGATGGTTAAGAGCCCTTTTGTATTATCATTAATTACGTTACATTTAGGAATCTCCCACCGAATAGTTTGCACTTAAAATTATTTTGGTTTGTGTGCAATTTTAAAAGCGAGCAGCTGTGTTATAATAGTTATTCAAAATTCCTAGTCAACAGGATATTCCTAGTAATTATTAGTTTACATTATTCATTTGGAATAGTTCCTGTGACCCAGGCCTAACATCTTTAGCGTTTAATTAGTTGTAAGTCATTATACTTTTGTTTTATAATTTTTACTCTGTTAATCACACTAAAGTGGAAAGGTGAAATAAAAATATAGTATTTTATAATGAATTATCTTTTATTGAGTGAGTCGTCTGTCCAAAAATATAATGCGTTCGCAGCTATCAACACTTCAACACGCTACAGAATACAAAGTGCACTTCTCTCTTACTACAAGAACTATCATACACAGGCTTGAGACGGCACACATGCTCACAGTTTCATTAAATACCGAGAATGGTTTAATATTATATTCCACCAGCAGGCCTTGCATACGCAACGCGACAAAGGTGTCGACTCTTTTTATCGAGACAGATGTATGTTTACACTTAGCCTTGTCACGTTCTCGCATGACAAAAAGTGACGAGAAGAATTTTGGCGAGCGCGCATGCCAGGGGTGTAGGGTATAGAGTGTAGGTACCTCAATCGATGCTTATGCAAGATCGGAAGCATCGGAATAAGTAATTATTAAGAATAAGTAATTGGGTGTCAACTTACGGCAAATTCATCGCCGACGGTCAGAGAATTGTCTTAACAACTAATTCAGACTTTCAATGGTTTATAGATAGGTAGTAATGGTACTAATTATTTAACGTGTACAATATTGATAGTTTGATTTTCAAAGACTGACATCGCATAATGTTACATAAAAGCAAACAGTTCATAGTTAATTCGATTTTTCCTCTGAACAGAAAGAAACAATGCCAATGTTCGCAAGTGTGCCATCTCTCATTAAACGCAATCTGAAGCCACTCCGTAACCACTAACATTCATAACACCCCTTATATCCTCTACACACAGCATGATCTGACATCTTAACTCGTCTAAGAGACGGAGATGGGTAGACATGACTTTTTTAGGAATGAAAGAGATGGTTTAATCTATAATTAAATAACTTGACCGTAACTGGAAGCTATATATATGAGAGTGCATTTCCGTTTCCGTCGAAAGTACCAGCGTTTTCGTACTTTTAATGCCTTCTAACCGGAAGTCCTAGGTGGCGCCACCTCTGCATTCGCGCTTTGTGAAAATATCGCGCGCCATTTTTTATCATTGGCGTTTTAAGTTTCGTCGAAGTAACATCGCCGCAGCCCTAGCAGCTTGCGTCGTGTTGCATAATTAGTTAATACAAAGTGATAATTTGTTAATAATTATGTGGTAAAATACTGAAATGTAGTTATTTTCCTAAAATAACTCGGTGTTAAGTATACATTTTACGCAGTAAGTACCTACCCACATTATATTTCATTTCTTCATTTCATTTGTTCAAAATGAGTGAGTAGAATTTGTTTTAACGGTTTTACCGTTCGATTAATTTGATATTTAAAATGTTTTGTGTGCCTAAATGTTTTTAGGTAATATTTAAGATTATTCATCATATCGTCACGCTTTCCCCCCGAGGGGGCTGGCAGACGTGTTATACAACACCCACATCGCCGGACGATATTCGGTCCCAAATGAGCCTGTCACCATACACCGGGCTCCAGTCATGTAGCATATGCAATACAGTGCGCACATATGTTCACACAACGAACAAATTGGTGCGTGCCGTCGGCTGGGTTCGACCCCGCTCCCTCTGGCTTGAGAGGCGGGCCTTCTCCAACTAGGCTGTCATCGCCTTTAAGATTATCACCAGTTTTTAACATAGTTTTGCTTCCAGAAACGTATAAATGTTTGCCGCCCAAACGCCCAAGCTACAGAGCACGGGCCGTGGCGGTGGTTCAGTGAAAGGTGCGTAACAGCGTGCTTTTACGATTCTACTAATTCATCGGTATTGGTTGACGTGCTGGCCGATAATTGAAGAAAGTTGGTGAGTGAAAAAAAAAAAAAAATCCTTTTTATAAAAATAACGGTTTTCAAATGTTGCAACAGTGTATCAATTGCTTAACTACGAGTCATACAAACGACTCGACCATATCTAGCGATCTATCAGTTCGTTCACTTTATAGCTTTAGTTAATTTTTGATACATCATGGCAAATTATTTGAACACATGTATTTTAGAGGCTAGGTAATGCCTATTATTTTGGACGTAAGAAATAATCATAATCTAGGTATCACAGACCTAGGAACAAACAATAGTGGGGGAGAAAATATCTTACGTCACCTAGCCGTATGCTGAAAACTTTTCATTAAATAAATGCATATAAAGGCTTTCTTAACCTTTTTTTTTTGAAATTATTTCTAAATTAATTTTCTTTTGTGGATATATTACTCAAAATGTCACTTGATCTTTTGACATTGCGTTTAAGTTTAGAGGAACAAGTATTTCATTTTGAATTTATTCCTTTTTACTATATTGTTATGCAAACAATCAGTTCAACGTGCATTCGCATGGTTATAATAGGGAGATACAGGAGTACCGTTTTTGTACCTCCTTACATTGAATTATGCAAGCAATACAAAATACTTGAAATGCTTGAAACGATACGCCCTCGCAGGGTGAATCTCTTTACAAATATCATATTACATTGCCTTAAGCAATCAATACATCATACATCATTGTATGCTTGTAATAAACCACCCTCGCAGGGTAGGTAATCTTTTGCAAAAGCCACCCTCGCAGGGAGGCTACCTATTTGCAATTGAATCATTGCTTTAAGCAATCAATACATCATACATCATTGTATGCTTGTAATAAACCACCCTCGCAGGGTAGGTAATCTTTGCAAAAGCCACCCTCGCAGGGAGGCTACCTATTTGCAATTGAATCAAGCGATCCATACATACACTATTCTTTAGTACGCTTGTAACGATACGCCCTCGCAGGGTGAATCTCTTGACAGATATTACATTGCCATAAGCGTTTAACAGAACGTATTTTAATATTTTTTATGGTTATAATAAACCACCATTGCAGGTGAGTACCTTTTTTGCAAATATCATATTTCATAGTATTAAGCAGTTAATACAACAGACAATGTATGCTTGTAATAAATAAAGCAAAACTCTATAGTTGTGCAAATGTATTTGCAAAATATCAATTTCATGATAAACATAGTACAAACTTGTTTGGTTGTAACAAACCATCTTCACCCGATGAGCATCTCTTTGAAAAATATAATATTTCATTGTATCAAGTAAGTATCGTAGGCTTATTACAAACCATCCTAACAGGGTGATTTTTTGATCTTAATAATGTTGTATGTTCATAACAAAACCTAGTTTTATGCTGGATCAAATATTTCAAACGTATTTTATTGTTGTTGTAATGCCTAATCTGTCTTTTATTCTTCATGAAACTATTAACATAGATACTCTAGCTTGCTTGTAATAAACTACCTTTTCAAGGTAAAATAAAAATATAAAAATATGCCTTTGCAATAACTACCCTCGCGGGAATGTCTTATATAAGAATAAAATTGTAATGAAACAGGTTCCAAATCAATAAATTAACAGACCGTGAAAATATTCTATGTTACAGCTAGACAGTCTTAAACGTAGTTTTTTACTATTACTGCTGAATCCAGATTCAATCTTTTAAGTTTTTAGAAACTGATAAATTAAACGCTCAAAGCGAGGCTTCAGGCCAGTTTGTTGCAGTCTGATCAAGAAGTTTTCGATATGAACTTATTATGTTCCCTGTGTAACGTTAATTTAATTAGAAGTAAGTCACCACCTCGAGGTGGGTTGCATAGTATTGAATCAACTGCAAAGTGAAACATGTTTTTTCAAAATTTCGAAGTGAGTCTTACCCCTTACTTGATTATTTATTGAACAAAAGTGCTCGATGAGCACAATAACCTTAAGAGTTCGTGCAGTATTTCCTGCGACTCCAATCACAACGGAGATACCTGCTGTTTGGTTTAAAACGATGTCTTATCTTGTCGATTCTTGCAATTTAGGTCGTTTTTAAAACGACATTATGTTACGGATAATGTGACGAGAACGAATGTTGTACTAATTATGTTAAAAATCTCATTTTCTCATTTAACTCGAGGCAAAGTAAGGTCACACGCGTGCCCCCTTTTTCATATGAATATAAGTACATAATTATATACTTATATATTTATTTATTTTTTAATTACTTTAATAATTTTGTTTGGAACAGCCTCGTAATACCTGAATGTGTGGCCTATTGTCTGTCATACTCAGTGCGCTATCGCATTGACACTAGCAACCTCTCGTTCACAATGAACGATTTGAATTACACAATTATAATTTAAAATATGAAATTAGTTAAATATTTTTACGACTCTGAGAGAAAAAATAGTAGGGCGTGGGTGCTTATATCAATTATTTTTCGCACGACTGTGACTTAATCATTAGAAAATTGTATGTTTCAAATTGCCATAAAAGCTACCTACCGCTATAAGATATAATGTGTTTGCAGTAAGTTAAGATAGTAGCTCGCAACTACCATCGCCCATTCCTTTTAATTACCTACCTTCTTCCAAAGGTGTTTCTTATCTTATCTTACAATGTAAAGACTTGCACTGCGAACTGTGACGTGTAACTGTTAGTTATAAATAAATCCTGATTACTGGCTTATCGTAAGTTGCTTAACTAAACTACCAACAATTTTCTTAGGGCAATAGGTATCGGAGCCGAAATCCTTCCTATATTGCATTTGATAACGGTAATTATATAATAAAGGAAATAGTGTTATTAAAGTGATAGATTATTTATGAGACTACGCTCATGATAAAATTACGTTATCTTTGAAAGTCTAGCGTGATTTTCATGTTTTACATATATTTTACAAAATCATCACAAACACTGATGATTAATGCATTGACTTGGAAACTCACTATCAAAAATTCAGTACATGCCTATTGAAGTTAAGAGATGTGAAAGTAAACCTAATTTTCGCTATAAACATTAATATTGGCATAAGCTGCCTAAAACTTGATGTAATTGATTTTTAGTATATTATTTAATATTAGCTGTCTCCCACGTGTAACTGATTTGTCAAGTCAGTAAAGTTTTTAGAATTATAAATATTCTTGGTTTTCGTTAAATTTACTGAACTGTTGAAATACATATATTGAACTGGCTTTACGGATTCATCTTTTACTCGCATGATTTACGATTGTTGTTGTTGCCATTTTAAAACAATTGCCGATTACCAGAGTCGGTCTGGTTGAAAAATATTTCTATGGATCTGGACATTAACCTGTCACTTAAATTGTCACACCACTTAGTTATGGTTGACTATTTAAACACTATCTACAGAAAAAATGGTATCACTGCTTGTCCAAGAAGTTGTTTGTTGGTCACCTGCGATAGTAGACTACAAAATCTTTTGGATCAACGACCTGTTGTTGATTTTTAAAACAATTTTAACCACCAACATATTATGTATGGTTCTGTATACAAACTTAATGCAAAGGGAAAGTATGACATAAATAATTATTTATACATTGCCTGAACGTGTCAGACATTCTATGGAACGTATTCCCAAAGTATTCTATACAATACGGCATTATACAGATGCTGGTGACATACATTTTACAGATGGAAAATGTACTATTTAATGGTAATATACGTAATTGTTTCAGACCAATAGAGAGAAAACATAATGCCTTGTTTCCGGTTTCATTATTATTATGTAAACCCTTTTATTTAAGTTGTTTTTCCAACAACATTTTTGAAGATTTGAAATAATTTTTAATATTATTTACAGCTCACATTGGCGTTTCTTTTAACAATAAGTTTTAATAGCCCTACTATAAGGTGGCACCACCAGGCAATACCAAACAGGCTCTCATATATATAGCTTCCAGTTACGGTCAAGTTATTTAATAGCAGCGTTTTACCTGAAATAAAACGCATATTAAAATACTTACCTAACTGGAAGCTATCACTTTAATTTCTGCCTGGTGGAAATTCGGAAAATTAAGCCAATGATAAAAAATGGCGCGCGATATTTTCACAAAGCGCGAATGCAGAGGTGGCGCCACCTAGGACTTCCGGTTAGAAGGCATTAAAAGTACGAAAACGCTGGTACTTTCGACGGAAACGGAAATGCACTCTCATATATATAGCTTCCAGTTAGGTAAGTATTTTAATATGCGTTTTATTTCAGGTAAAACGCTGCTATTATTATGCTTACTAGTTTGTTTCTTTTACTCCAATTAAATCTGTCTATCTTTTATCCCGCTCGTATATCAGATCATGCAGTCTATAGAGCTTATTATTATGTACCATTAGAAAGCTTTTTATCAAGTTTGATAAAAAACTTGAAATGCAAAAGTTAACAAAATTAACTAGTGTCTCTGTGAGTTAGAGACCTCGCGGCGTACGTCTGTTCTCCTCAACAGGTCGCATTTCTCGTGATTGATTGATTCTGAACTGATTCTCGTGAAATTTTGTAGGCAGGTTCGATAATTATACAGATGTTTTTGTCTGGCCAGTTTTTGGATTTTTTTCAAAATGGCGGAGATATGATTTTTTTTGAAGAAAAAACCTGTAGAGGAAGACATCCGGACAGAATCCAGTTGGGCTATTCACAACCATTCGGAAAAGTTTCCGTTCGGATTTCAAAAATTTTAAACCTAAATTATTCGACTCTCAGTCTATACTTATGTACAAGTTTTTGAACGTGAATATTTCTTTCGACCGGATTTATGCTCGATTCCCTATTCCAAAATGTATAAAAGTAGACTGAGATTCGAACAATTTGAGTTTGAAATTTCTGGGATCCGATCGGAAATGTTTCCGAATGAATGTGAAAAGCACCGCAGACATACGAAAGCATGTTTCTCTAAACTGAAGCATAGACGCTTCGCTCAACGCTCGCTCGGTCGATTACTTATAAGAGGTATTTAGTACATAAAATAGATACACAAATGAATAATGTACCGAATTATGGTCTCACATATGTGTTTGATTTGTAAATAAAGTGTATGTAGGCAAAAGGTGTACATTACCAAAAAATACAATACAAAACACCTTTCGAGTCTTCTAATACGTAAACCTACAACAATCGGCATATTTAACTAAATTAAACTATAATTCAAGTTATTTACAATTTCAGGATAAAATCAAAGAATGAAGGCGTAATAGATGGGATGCAAAGCGGCTATTCGCGTTTCAAGCTATCATACGAATTAAATTTTACCCTGTACATTTAAATGATCCAATAGAGGCCTTTGGCGCCACAAATCATAGAAAATACACCATAATATTGAAGAAAAGTTATCTAAAGTGTATCTATTCGTGAGAACCTATGATTGGCTATCCATAGTTCATTTTATTGTATATTTTTAATGTAAGTAGCTGTTGGTTCTCCTACAAATAAATAAATAAAATATGAAGAAGCTGATTGAAAAAGTCGTTTCCACAACGAAAAAACGGATTAAGGTAAGTTATGATAATTTTAATGGCAAAAATTATTTTCCAGTGTACATTAAAGTAGTTATGGAAAGCCATTTCAAATTAATATACTTACAAAGAGAATTAAAGGGTCTAGTTTCTAGATCTGGGCATTCACAATGGAGATTGAAAGAAATCTTTGTACATATATCTCTATAATCTCCATTTATAATCTATTGCATCATACGAAAATACATTTTTCTCAATGGCACTTCAAAATGTTTGTAATATTTTATTTTGTAATCAAAAATACTCTATTTATATTTATGGCAAAAATATTGAAAACGAAGGCTAAATATCTTTCAAAGGCTTCTTGAAGGCTTCATAAATCTCTGCTATATGCTTATTTTGAAACTTACGCGCTCGACTGGTTGAGATGGCTGAGCCAAAAACAGCATGAAAAATCTAATCCTTTCAGAACAGAATTGAATCATAGCACCGTTGCCGATGCCACAGAATTAAAATAACAGAACAATAGCTGCTAAAACAAACTAGATATTCTACTACACGCGCAGCAATTTAAATTCAGTGGCTTTGTCACGTCGGGAAAATTCGACTGTAGACAACACGATCACAGGGTTCACATTGCCATCTCAGTCACCATCGAGCCCTCGTTTCAGAAGTGGGATCGAATTTCATTAATTCCATTTCGGATCTCACGTAACAATCTCCAAGCTTGATTGTACTTATTTATTAAAAATCTTAATCAGATGATTATAATGTTCATAAATTTCAATGATTCATTAAATTCATGTAACTCACAACCCACTACAAACGTTGAAACAATGTCCAATTGAGTGAATATTTCATAATCTACCTAAATATAAATCGTATTTTACAGTTTAGCGAGATAATACATTGAGATCTATTACAATAAGGAACTTAAACATGATAATGACATTTCAAACGCAATACATCAAAACAAACTAAAATCACGATTCATATATCTACAAATACATAATGATATTGTCATGAATTTAATACATGTTACGACAGCACACCATAGCCGTAGAAAAAATTACGACCTTATTCAGAAGCGTTCAATAACACTAGTATAGCTAAAAGTGCTTCATCTCATTAACGTTATTAACGGTAATTAACAATAAATACATTCGGGACGTTTTTCACACACGGTCACTACACCCCAAACTAAGCAAAGCTTGTACTATGGCTGCCAGAGACTGGTATACATAAGCCATGAGCCAATTCTTTAATTTTAAGAAATGCACGTTAAAATTGATTTTAACACCCAGACATAGAACAAACAAAAATGTTCATCACATGTTTGTCTGATGTGGGAATCCAAGCTCAGAAGGCAGGTTCACTACCAACTGAGCCATCAAGGCAGTCAAAATAACGTTAACATCATTCTCGTAACTTCATTTTACTAAGAAATAGAGAGAGCACTTTTAAGCACAAATTGATTTATTGAGCATTTATGAATAAGTGACAAACATAAGTAGAATGTTTTAAAAACTATTTTGTTTATTGTGACTGTTATTGGAATTTCTTTCCCACCTTTTATCAATCAAACTATTTCAAGTTACAAGCATACCCATTCGTGGTTTTAATTATTGTGGTACCGCGGACGGATAGACAGAGGCGGTAAACTATTACATATAATTATTTTCTTTATATTTCAAGCCGGGGAGAAAGAAAGTTCCCTTAATTCTTTAATTTATAGACAAACCTCGTTACTAATAAACGTTGTATAGCATAGGAATAGTTATACAGTTTTGTCCCTTTCAATGAATTTAAAAATTAAAAAGAATGACAAAGACAAAACACTGTCCAACTATAATATTCCGAACAACGTTTATTAGGAAGGGGTTGTCAATTATCAACCAGAGATAGAAAATATTGAAAGCCTACATTACACTTAACTGTATTTTGATCTTCTGAAATACCCGTTTCTGATTGCACATTCTGATATGATATTTAACTTTACTTGAGGCTATATACTTTTTTTTTAAAGAAGAGACTAGCAAGACACTCTCCTACCTACTGTTTGTAGGTATATAGAATCTTGCTTTCCCTACAAGAGACAAGCGACTGGGCTTACTTTAGTCAGATTTACTGTTAAAATATCCCTCATTTTCTTTACACACTCTTTGCTCCCAGTAATGTTACATAAATGTATGAGTTATATATGTTACGGGCAACTTGATTAACCGGGCAGTATTAATATGGATCGGTCATTATAATAAATAATGACCAAGAGCGTCTCTCCTGCCAGACTCTTTTATCAGAGCAAATCCGACTTGGATTGGTTAGGTTATAAGGCTAAGGCGGGAGGAAGGATTCTTTTCGCTCCCGCCTTAGCCTTCGTGGTAGTTATTTTTTTATAACACTCCGAAACCTCCCCTTCTTAATTGACTAGGCTAGGCAAGTAGTCAATGTTGTCGATCCAAGTCATTTTGCCTATACAGACCGGTCATTATTCATAGTGACCAGACTTCTCAAATTGCAATAATACGTATAAGTTATAGTTTTTCAGGATACAAGTACATATCATATCATAGTGTGGAAAATTCTTAAGGCTTTTGTTCTATCCACTATAACATAACTACCTATTCAACAGAGATATGTTGAAGCCTTACGTACAGTCGTAAAAGTTCCTAATTCTACTAAATAACAAACTACCTAAATATTAACAAGCTTAACCCTACATTATACAGCAGGCCAAGTCGCCTTCAGGCGGCCTAAAAAATTAAAAAGCGACTGTTAACGCCTATTTATACTAACATGAAAATAAATCATTTTGCAAGATTTTTTCACAGAATATGAAAATAGTTCAATACATAAAAATGCGTTAAAATAGAGACTAGGCCAAAATGCCAACTTGATTTGTATCAAACATTTTAAGTTCATTGTGCTCAGTTGGCCAGAATAATTCATTTTTGAATTTGGTAGTACTAACTTAAGTTGTAAAGAAAAATTTCAAAAATGTTTAGGCCTAATTTTTAAGTCTATTTTGGTACTTATTCAATTGTTTTAGGAACATTGGTGATGTCAGTCGATGTTATTTGGCACCACTATAAAAGCACCTAATTTTTAGACCAATGAACCAAGATTGAAAAATAATCTGTCCATATTCCAAAAATATTTAAAATTTAATTTTTCTGTCTTCAATAATCTTTATAATTTTCCAGTTTTGGTTGTCGCGCGCAGTTAACAAATTCATTGAAATATAAATTCTAAACAGTGTCACATACAGCATAATTTAACATGTTGCTTTAATGACCCCGGTTTAGCTTAGTCGTTCTGAATTGTGCTCTAATTAACATAACATAGGGTTCAAGGTTTCAAAGCCTATGCCGCTACGGCTCGTGGGGCATCACACTATTGCTACAGGACTCGATCTCAATAGCACCACTACTCTTTCGTCTAAATTACTATTTAGTACCTGCACTGCAGCACTAGTTGTCAAATTATCATTATACTTGTCCTTACGCCGAACCACAGAGCACCAAACTCAATCATATGACGTTAGGCAATGCAACACTGTCGTCTGTGTGGAGAAGTCAGTAGCGATATGTCGACTTCTTTCCTAGCACCACTTCATATCCATCGGGATGTCGTAACACATTGAAAACACATGTCAGCCAGCTAGTACAAAAAAAACTGGCGTACAAAATTAATCGGTCATCTCTTCACAATTTACACAACAATGGGTGCAGTCCAATACCACCACACTGTTATCACACTAACATATTCACAATGCACACTCGTAATGTTAGCCAACTGGGTCAGTAAAAATAGAGTTTAACCTCGCACTAAACTTCCGATACATTATTTTTTAAATTTGGTTTAGGCTTATTCAATGGGCCATTAATAATATGTAAACGGTAAGTTTTACATAAAAGTTGACAAGAAATAGAAGATGCGAAATTTTATTCTCTACAATAATGGTCTTAATAACTTTTGTCCTAAAGTGCATAGTTTCCATGATATCGGCCAAAAACTTTTTTCAAAGTGGCGCTTGAAGCTCCATCTGGATTTGTCAGCATTTTGTAATTTTATGCTCAGTAAGCGACCTTAAACCATTTTTTTTAAATGTATCAAAAAAATTGTGCGAGGTTGACCAAAAAAACGGCTAGTTTTACTGGCCTAAACAATGAGCAAGCCAGCAGTTCTTCTTCAAAACAAACAACAGCAACATCCAACAGAAATCAGACCACTACTGGTAGGTATGGCGCAGGTCCTGGTGTCATTTGCGCTTGGACTGTATTCCAGTCAGTGCTTGTCCAGCTGCACACATCGTTTTCGACACAGCAGGCAGTAGCACTGCCACTCTCTCACAGACCACCAGTTAGGGCGCGGCTAGAAGTTTCGCTGTCACTTGCACTTGTACACGGCAGCCAGCAGCAGAAGTCTTTTGACTTTGAAGATCAGCCAGCTGTACACAACACCATACTGCCACACTCGCACATCGGCCACCAGCAAGGCGAGTAGCTAGAGCACGGCTAGAAGTTCCGCTGTCGTTTCACTTGCACTGTACAGCAGTCAGCAGCAGAAGTTCAGCCAGAACTGAATGTCCTTGACACACCATCACACCTGCACATCGACCATCAGTTGACATTGATACCAGCTGGGTAGTTGAGGCACTGCTAAAAGTTCTGCTGCCGGTTGCACTGCGCGACGACAACCAGCAGTTCCAAGTGCAAATGACAGCAGAAGTGCAGCCACCACACTATGTCCCCGACACACTGTCACACCAGCTCACCGGCCCTCAGTCAAGGCGCAGCTAGAAGTTCTACCGCCACTTGCACCGCACGGCCGCCTGCAGTAGAACTCCAGCCAGCACACAATGTCCCCGACACACCGTCACACCCGCACACCAGCCTCCAGTTAAGGCGCGGCTAGAAGTTCTGCTGTCGCTTGCGCTTGAGCTGCATTGCGTCGAGGATGTGCTGGCGCTTGCGCACGTAGCGCGCGCGGAGCACCTCGATCTCCGCCTCCATCTCCGCGTCCAGCTGCGCCATGCGCGCCTCCAGCTCCGCCGCCGGGAGGAACGCCAGCTGTACGGGGCAACAGATGTGTTAATGGACTCTATGGGCTGTTAGGAACATGCTTATTCAATGGGAGACGAGTGCTGCATAACATAGTGATTAGAATTTTTTGTAGATGTCGCAGCCAACTTGCTAAATCAGCCTTTCAATTCGTTAATTGAACGGCCTAGTCATTTTACTAAACGCCGTTCTCCTTGATGAGAACGGCGTTCATCTTCCTGAATGACATACAGCCGTAGCGTCTAGTACAACATTTAATAAACTGGCTGGCTGGTGCTCAGTCCATTCATACGATATGATGATTGATTGCTAAAATTACTGTTTTTGACAGAAGAAATGTGTTTTGATAAAAATGTAATCCGAAAATCGGTTAAACGAACCGCAATTCTGATTTACATGATTTTAAAATAATCTAAAACCTCATCTACCTGACTTCTTTATCAGGGCAAATCCGACTTGGATTGGTTAGGTTAATTCGAGGTTATTTTTTTATAACAAACTCCTTTACTTAAATGACTTGGCTAGGCAAGTAGTCAACATTGTCGATCATTTTGCCTCGCCCTTGATTGAATGGCTGAACATCATCAGGAAGCTAGTTGAGCGGCGCCGTTTAGTAAAGAGGGTAAGCTGTTAATTGAACGGTAAATTAAGCTAGTTGGCTGTGACAGATATAGGTACTTTTTCGGTATTGTTCCTAAACTCTGTTAAAGCATAAATCAAAGCCGAAGACAAAGCGATCTGAACGTAAGTACGCAAAAGTAAGAACGCAAATGTTTTCAGTGCTCATCACACCTTGCGATCTGTAGTCTACTAAGGTAGCGTAGTGTATTATGAGACAGACAGGTAGTTACTACCAGCCCCCTATTCTAAACATAGTGAATTATCGCCCGCAGTGGGAATGCATCCAGAAGGCATACAGCCCTTGGTTCCAAAGAATGACACTATTACGTTCAGAAGATTGGAAGCCGGAACGGATCGCGCTTGGTGAAGGAAGGCCTTTATAGGGCGTTCGGTAAACTCGCGCGGACACCCATCGCCTGCGTCCGCCGGTCACCGCGTGTGAGAATACCCGTCGAATGGTATAATAAAATACTCCGCCAGGTACAGCATTCCAGTCACGTGGGCAACACGTAGTGACGTCAATCGATGCTTAAGCAAGACCGAAATAAGTCATTTACAAATAGTTCGAAAGAGACGGATGACGAGTGACATCATTGCGTGTTTGCTCCCGGAATGCTAATAACCTTGTTTTTTTATCATGACCCGTCGCACGTGTACGCGCTAATTATACAGACTGATTCAAACTTAATGTCGGCTGTGAAGTGCGCCACAAGCGACTCTACGGCGTCTTGCCTCTCTGAGGCCCACATACCTTCGTTTTCACTACTGCGCAGCGTTTCGCGCCTAACTTCACGGCTGTCATTGATTTTTAATCGGCATAGACCTACTATTTTTCAATATAGACACGTAATCTTTACTTATGTATTAGTCGCAAAATTAGTCATATTTTTCAATATAAAAACCACATTCATTACAAAAGCAAGCAATTTCGTATAGACCGAGTGGCTAGCCCTGATGTCAGTTTCTAGGCCGCCCAATGGCCTCTGACATGGCGTGACGATTGTTGTTATAGAACAAACAACCGAGGCCGACAATTTAACGCGTCATCCGAGTCATTACGATAACACACGACAAATATCTAGGCATCAAAGAATATTTCATCATACCTTTACGGTAGCATTTGCAAAAATCACACGCAATTAAAATGGAGTTTAGAACAGTTAAAGTTATGTATGTTGGGTGTTTCTTTTGCAAGACCGGTCGTTGTGGGGATTATCGGGAGAAGCCTTTGTCCAGCAGTGGACTTCTCCCGGGCTGACATGGTGATGAAAATGGGTGCTTTTTTTTACAAAATGAGGTGAGAGGTATTTTAATCCCGACGACGTCGCAAAACGAAAAGTGTAATAATTCTGACGTATTTCTATCAGTGGTTTCATAGCTTCCAAATGAGTGGCAACGTCAATACAAAACAACTTTATTTCACACTAAAAACCAATCAATCAATCTTCATGTTTTTTTCTCTTAACAGAGTTATATCGGACGAACTAGATATTCTAGGGTTAAGGTAAGATTGGACATTTTAGGTGTTGTTTTTTTTTTATTTTAATTCCTTAAATGCACCATAGTTTCTCAAAACAAGAGGGCTTCAAGAAATCCTTGATATGCCAACGTTAAGGAAGAAGTCGCTTCTTATGGCCAAGATTATAAAACAAGACTACTGAAGCATCCAAATCAACTTGCGGGGCAATTAACAATCCCAGAAATTATTCGTCGGCTAAAAAAAAGACGAGACATCTTTGACCAGGATAGTCAGCATACAGACTGACAACACAATTAAAAGGTCTGTACTCCACTGGGAGTAGCGCCCTACTCAAAAACCACCACCATCAAGATAAAAAAATACGAAAAAATAAAAATTTAATTTCTTCTTGCACCATTAACGAAATCACAATCGGAATAGATAGTACGCCGAGGAAACATGTCAACATGTCATTGTGTAAAATTGAGGTAGAATGTTTGATGATAAAACCACAACAGTCCATTAGGGTTGCCACACCGTTAGCGGTTACGGAAGCTGATCACTGGGTCGCGGGACTTACGCGAGTGGTTTAGCGCTAGTAGAGTGACGACGTGCAGTTGACTTACGAATTCGAAGTTGCCTTCTTCCACCAGCGCCCGCTGCAGCCCGCCGCCGCCCGCGCCCTCCATACTGGGGGGGATTAACGTGGAATTACAATTAGACAGAAAAGTGGAACTTACTCAAATTATTATTTTGTAAGGTTGGAAAAGTTTAATTTACAATCTAATCATATTTTTCTATTTCTTCTGCAGAAGATTACTGGGCACTAAGGGATTTATCATCGAATATCTCAAAGTGACTAGCGCAGTGCATTGTCGCACTGGAATTTTATGTTCTAGGTGGCGCCGAACTGTTATGGGTTAGCGTGTGACGCTTACCATCAGGCGAGCGATTTGGTCGTCTCGTCAGTTTCATAAAAATAAATAAAAGGTAAGTTGGTAGTACTGTAAATTACTACACACATTTTGATGAGCTAAGCTTACCTTAGTAATTCTTCATCGTCGTTGTTAGGCAGAGTTCCGTTGGGAGCCGTGACGCTGCTGAGATGGTTCACTTCCTTCTTGTCGAAGTGTTCGAGGAACAGCGGCCGGTACTTCGGTTTGTTGGTGTCCATCGGGTCTGTGTCGTGACCTAGAATACAAAATACAGTTGTATGTCTCGACAGGTACGGTTCAATTCAGCTCGTTGGGATTTTTGTGAGAATTTGTAAAAAATGTACCAGTGAGTAACGTCGTTTTAAGCACTGAGTAAGAGGGAGATGGAAACACTGGCTCGCTTGGTTGATTGCGCGAGAAATCCAATTACTTCGTTTTGTATTAACTTTTGTGTCAATCAATAATAATCAGACAGCCGAGGAGTCAATTAACTTGAATCTATCCAAATTGAAAGTGCCTAATTGGCCCTCAATAAGGCGGAATGGCATATAGGTCAATGAACTTTTGTCTCAACCCATCTGGCGCGAACTATAGACAACCATATTACCATCAACCGCCAATGCCTGAAATACAACAACAACAACAACAACTCTTTATTAAAAACATAAAATAATTACAATAGTACTTAAATAAAGCTTAACTAAGTTTTTAATGGGCGGCCTTATCGCTCAAAGCGATCTCTTCCAGGCAACCTGAATGGACATACAAATACATACATTAAATACATTATTAATGTTATTGTAGTTATAACGTACGCCGGCACCAGCGTGCCGCCCGTCGCTGCCTTCATCGTCGCCTCGTCGTACTACTATAGTAAGACGTTTACTTTTATCTAAATAGTTTATGTAGGTGTATAGGTATAATACTCGATGTTTTGTTGTTTCTTTGTATCAATCTTATGTTTATTTTAGTTATTTTTGCACACCCTGTCATTTGTCACACTCATTTGTCGTATTCTCTCCATCCTAAGGTTGCCTGGAAGAGATCGCTTTTAGTGATAAGGCCGCCAGTTGTTACACTATTTAATAAGTTTTATCATTATTTTTCTCTTGTTGTTTTGTTATCTGTGGTGTGAACAATAAAGAGTTTATCTATATATCTACTAGCTGTCACCCCGCGACTTCGTTCGCGTTTTGAGCTATCCTATCTCTCAAGTTGGATCGAACTGCACATGGTGTGCGAATTTTATTATAATCGGTTAAGTGGTTTAGGAGTTCATTGAGGACAAACATTGTGACACGAGATTTATATATATTAAGATCTACCATAGTAGTGTCTGACCGCTGTGTGTTCGTGTGTGGTACGTACGCTTCATGGTGGCGAGGTCGGGGTGCGGCTCGTTGATGACCATGGTGCCGAGGTCGGGCGGGTCGGCGGGCTCGCGCGCCGGCACCAGCGTGCCGTCCGTCGCCGCCTTCATCGTCGCCTCGTCGTACGAACCCGCACCCTGCAAACCACGACACACAACCTAGTTAAAGTGTCACCAAAGTCAGCGGACTGCTGCAGACTATTATCTCAACATTACGAATAACATTGTTGATTGTCCGGACCTCATTAATAAAATCAATTTGAAGGTTCCTCTTAGGGCAACCAGATTTAATGCGTC
The DNA here is from genome assembly GCA_911728515.1 of Peribatodes rhomboidaria. Taxonomy (NCBI): domain Eukaryota; kingdom Metazoa; phylum Arthropoda; class Insecta; order Lepidoptera; family Geometridae; genus Peribatodes; species Peribatodes rhomboidaria. Next base: position 15,964,439 of record OU452168.1, on the reverse strand, counting down.
GTCGTTCACTCCTATAGTGTCAACGAAGTATAGACAGAACTCTTACTTGTGGCGAGCAAGCAACAACTTTAATAAACTGAGCAAGCGACTTGACCTTGACCTGTTTTGTACTGGAGCTTCCTCGGCGAGGCGGCAGCTGAGCAGTGAATTTTTCCTACCTAAGGACCAGCTGCCATAGGTCGTGGAGCGTATTTCCATAATATATTATATATATTTCAATATTTATTTTACTATACTACTAATTTGTTATTCTTCTTAGTGTTTGCGTGTTCTTCTTATCTAAAGTGTATCTATTCGTGAGAACCTATTATTGGCTATCCATAGTTTATTTTATTGTATATTTTTAATGTAAGTAGCTGTTGGTTCTCCTATAAATAAATAAATAAATTATTACTATAACGAAGGCAGTTGATTGAATCAGGCGTTACTTTGCGGAAGTTCATCTTTAAAACTGTTTCTTGAACCAGTCTCAAGTGTAATTCCGCTCTAATGTTACAGCGGAATCACACCAGAGATTGGTAAAGGAAACAGTTTCTAAGAAAGGCAGACAACTGATTAAGCAGAGAGGGAGATGGTTTAAGGTTTAAGGCGCACATTCCAACTCGGAAAGGGATCGTCACCATATCGCCTTTCGCCTTGCCTTCAAACAGGCGTCAACCTAATGTAAGCACGTTACCAAAGCTAACTTTAAACCATTTATGCGACTACGTCTTTATATTTTTTTCTAATTTCACGTTAAGTTTGTAATTTGAAGCAAATTAAGCTTACTTAGATCGCCGTCTCTAAGACATTTCGTGCCACGACAGTCTCACACCTTTTTTTTTAATTTTACGCTATGTTTGTAAAAAAAAAAGCTTATGATAGATACATACCCGCACAGCCTGGAAGGTCTTAGCGTTGTTAGTCGCGTGCGCGTTCCTAAACGCCTGCGTCTCGCGGATCTCGCGCGCCTCTGCGATCATTGTGCTTAAGATTGTTGGGTTTTTAGCGTTGCCTGAAATATAGGAATGATGCCATGTTAAGGTGTCCATCCATGATCATATCAAACCAATATTTGGTTGTGATTGTCAAATCCTGATGGCATGACGTAAAACTCTGTGTTTCCAGATAGCGCCAAGTTTCCCGTAAATGCGCAAACTGACATCCATTTTGAAATAAATGGACAGAAAATAATTAAATGATGATAGAAAATTGGAGTGATCGGAAATTGAGTACCCTTATGGCGTCAATCTACACCGAATGGCGCGGTCGCGAACACCTTTAGATTCAGTTGGCAATGCGATTTTTGTAATGAACAAGTAACATTATTAAAAGAAAAAGAAAAAAAATCACAACTGCAAAATGTAGTCTGACCCTCCGGATAAAATTAAAATGTTGTACCCTATGTCACTTCCACTATCAAGACGATTCAAATTACACCTCACATGTCGAAATCCATAAAGCTGTTCAGGCTGTAGGTCGTTTCAAAGAAACCTCATACATACATACATACATACATACAGACATACCCACATACATACATTCATACTTACATACGAGTACATTCACTCGAAAAACATAACCCTCCAGGGGAAAGAGAGGGAGAGACACCGAGAATAATAGTTTCGCTACTAACTGGGCCGATGGTAAGCGACGATACGGTTTCTGAACACAAATTGATCATACAATTACCTATAAATTCGTGTTGTAGTAGAAACTCCGCTGTGGCGCGCTCTTCAGGATTCTTGACTAAGCACACGCTTACGAAATCGATGAATTCAGCTGACCACTGGTCTGGCTCTCTGCAAATATTAGACAGATATTATGCATTTGGCGGAGATGATTTTTTTCTTCCTCTTGAGGTCTACTAGTTTTAAATTGGTTAAAAATATTACCTGAAAGAAGGCGGCGGTTTCGTAGGTATCATGAATATGGCTCTCATGGGGTGTATATCGCCGTACGGGGGTTTCCCCTCGGCCATCTCTAGAGCTGTTATTCCGAGCGACCAGATGTCGGCGACGCAGTCGTAGCCGATCTCTTGTATCACCTCGGGCGCCATCCAAAACGGTGTGCCGATCACTGTGTTCCGTTTCGCCATTGTGTCCTGGAATTTTGAAGATAGTTTGAAATAGGTAGTTGGTCGAGTCAGGCGTTACTTGCGTTCATCTTCAAAACTGTTATTTTATTTCATTTATTTATTAAGGAATACCAACAGCATACGTAAACAATTTAAGTTTTCTTACAGCTACTAGGAACAGTTCTGATATGTATACCCAGAATAGGTATTCACAAAATTCGCAATGAGGAAAGTAAAAGAAAGGTGATTAAAGATTTGTTGAAAGTGTTTTTTCAGCAAATCTCTAATGTATTTCCGCTTCAAAGTCGCAATAAGAACTTAGTAGTACTTTCTTCATTTTTATTGAAACCATTAATTACTTGTGTGTACTTATTGCGACGTTGAAGCGGGAATACACTAGATTTGTTAAAAAACAGTTTCGGAGGTAGTTTGAAGATTCAGATTATTTAATGCTTGTAACCGTACAGTACAAATGTTGTTTTAAAACACGTGAAATGTTGTAGATAGGTAGAAGAAGAACCATGAAATGTTTTTTTTTTTTATATTAAGTGTGGAGAACTGCGTGAAAGAGGATATCATTCTTATTCAAGATGGACGCGATACGTTCTGCACTGACGTCGCGCTTGGGTTGTATTGATGACATTAATTAATGAGTGATAAAGATAGTAAATTCAGAGATAGAGTGATAGAGACGAATTAAGAAACGCACTGTGCCGACCACACACGAGTGGGATAAGGATAGGAAGATAACGATGGCTAGCCTCTAGATGTTTTACAAAATACAGTAGGTAATTAGGGTAAGTACTCATAAGATATGCTGAATCTAATAAATTTTCTCATCACCATTAAACTCACAACTCACGATCGATTCCTTTCTATTTCCGAAAACGAATAGTTTGTTCCAACCTATCAATCTGTCTATCCATTTTCATTTTATAAGAAAAATAATTATCAAAATCGAACTACTCTGTAAAAAGTTATGGGTGATCATTCATAAAAAATATACGCGTCGACTTGTAAACCTCCTCCGGTTAAAAACTACAAGACCGTCAAAAAACGACACAAACTCACAGTCAACTGTCCCGCCACGCCGAAATCGGCCAGCTTAGCGTGGCCCTCCGTGTTGAGTAGAATGTTCCCCGCTTTGATGTCTCTATGGATCTTCCTTCGCCGGTGAAGGTACTCCAATCCTTTGAGCGTGTCACACAGAATAGTCGCGATTTCGTCTTCTGATAGCGTCTTCTTGCGGAGGCGCATGATGTCTGATACAGAACCGGCGCCGCAATATTCCATAACAATCTGGGAAAAATTAAAGCTAAAAATAAAAATTTTGCGTAATAAATAAAAAGCGACGATAGCCTTGTTGGAGAAGGCTCGCCTCTCAAGCCAGAGGGAGCTGTTCGATCCCAGTCGAAATCACGCACCAATTTGTTTATTTGTGAGCATATAATGTGCGTAACTAATGTCAATGTGGGTGTTGCACACCTCTGCCAGCCCCCTCAGGGGAAAGGTGTGACGGTATGTTAACTTTCTAATGTCATCTGCTACATAACTGGAGCTCGGTGTATGGCGACAGTCTCGTCCCCAGTCACATTTGGGAGTGAATATCGTCCGGCCAAATGTGGGTGTTGTAATACATCTCTGCCAGCCCATTCAAGGGAAAGGCGTGACGAATAATGTATGTAAAAAAACACAATTATTTTTACAGGTAAAAAGAGTTTTTGGCTGAAGACAACGGGACGGAAAACAAAATAGAGACGGGATAGAATTGAAGTTGGAGCAGAACGGGAGTAGCATCAGGAATCTTTGCGTAAGCATGGTGATGATGGCTACCCCGTGCCCTCCTGCTGACTCGTATGATGCAAGTAAGTTGGTGCGAGCGGGATGGCAAATCACGACCATTCCCATAACACTTACGGAATAAGGCCTGAGCGGAAGCTCATTGAAACAGTTGGCTGGAAGATAGCGGAAAGAAAAGCGACACATTGGACATTTTTATCATTCCACAAAATAATCGTCATAACAAAATCTGAAACTGTTCCAAGAGACTTTGGAATTCAGCCAACGCTTGTTGCATTTAGAAACTTCATATTATAAAGTATTTGTTTACACATGAAGTCATTCAACTTTTTTGATTCACAATAGACTGGGGTTCGATAGGTGGGGGGAAATATATGAAATTACTAGTTCAAAGCCAAAACTGTAAAACAATTTTTAAAAGAATAAACAAACTCAAGTTTCTTGTCTGAGTTGCCTGTTTTCTGAGTAGTGACTCTTTTTCCGAACTAGGTGGTAGTCCTATTTATAACTTTGACGTTCTAATGTATATATTTGATACCCAATTGAATTAAGACATTTGATTTGACAGCACCAAGTTACAGTCTACGATGAAGTGTGGAAAGCATCGAAATAAGGCCTCGAATTGAGATCGACGCATTCAATATTACAATTTAACAACTACATGAGTTTCTTGCTAACAACTACGAGCTTTTGTAAAAGGCATGTTTCCTGAAATGGACCAGAATGGATCTTTAAGCTTGCCTTCCTCACTCCTGAGCCAAATAAAAGAACACTACCTCTTTGATGTGAAGGAATATAGAGAATATTTTAAATGTGAAAACACCGCAATATGTCGCATGAGCAAATGCAAAATTTCTTTGCGCAGTGATTGACGAGCTTTGATAAGTAAGATAATTACATTGTAAGTAAGTGTAATAAATACAAATAGTAACAGAATTGTTTTTTACACAAACTGTAAGCCCACGTTGAAGACGAGAGTTTACGGGTTGTTCCTCTTGTCCCCCACTTTTCGCCCCCCACTGAGGGCCAAGAGGAATAAAACTTCCTTTTGTCCCCCACTTTTTATTAAACATGTCTTGTGTTGCGCAAATTGAATTCCTAACTAATAATTGGTTGGTGCTTTTGTTAGTTATTTGATTAACTGGTCTACTGTTTGGATGTCTGTTCATGATTTTGCAAAGTTCTCAATCTTACCCAATCTATCAGGTCACTGAGATCTTTCGTAAATATAAACAGTTACATCAGGTAGGTAAAGTTTGAGGGCGATGATTCACAAAAGATCGACCTGATTGCATTACATTGCAGTTCGTTCACACATTTAAGTTTGATCAGTGCCACATTAGGTGCTAAAGTAAGAACAACTCACCCAAAGGTCTGTGTTTTTGAAATAGCTCCCGTAATACTTGACTACGTAGGGACTGTCGCACTGCTGCATGATGGATATTTCCTTGATGATTTCCTGTAGGTCCGTGTCGACCGGCACTTGTTTTATGGCTAACACCTGCCCGGATTCTTTGTGTAACGCCTGGAAAATATGAACAAGTTATTTCAGAGAAAAAGTGAAGGGAAGGGAATAATTAGGGAAGAACGAGTAAACGATTGGGGTAGATGTGAATGATTATAGAAGAATAAGCAAATGATTAAAATAACTAGCTTATACTAGAGGTAGAACAGGAATGAATTATTAGGAAATAATAATGACAATAATTCAGTCCATGATTTTTTTGTAAAAGATAGGTTGATTAAAAAAAGTGAAATTGCATTAGAAAGCTCTATAGTCTATACATACCTTGTAAACGCTGCCATACGATCCTTCGCCTAGCTTGCATATTATATCGAATACTTCTTCCGGTTGTCGCGTTAAACTCTCCTCTGACAGCTTCTTTAGCTCGCTAAAACAAATATAGTATAACGTTAGTATTTTCAGTTAAGACTACGTTATCTTTATCCACTGTTGGAACGAGCGTAGGCCTCTTTTAATGAACGCCACATTGAAATCTTTACGCATGTATTTGCTACTAGCCGTCTTGTCGTGACAGATCGTCACTCCACTTGGTATCAGGCCCAAGCAAGCAAGCCCGTTCGTATAGGCTAAGTAGCTAGCCCTGATCAGAATTTCTAAGCCACCCGATGACTCCTGACATGGCTTGACGATTGTTGTTAGATTTAGAACAAACAACCGAGGCCTACTATTCAAGATGTCACCCGAGCTACGGTAGCGCTCAGTGGTAATTCAGTCAGTTGCTCAGGGTGACCCGCGGTCACCCATCCGAGGAATGACCGCGTCAAGGCGTCAAGGTAACCGTTTACCGTCCGTATCGTAAGATTAGCGTCCTGACATGTCGATAGTTCAAGGGATTAACAAATTGAAGCGGCATCGGGTTGGCCAGTGACTTTTTATAGGAGTAAGACAAGGTAGAATATACGTTAAACACCTGTATTACACTCTACTCTAGGAGTACCGGGCATCTCAACTGGGTGTGGTCCCAGATAAGGTCCAGGGCAATATTGGAGGAGGCAGTCGGCCAAAAAACTTGAGGTGGGAAGTTCTTTGAGTGAACTGCGTACTTTTATCTATAGTGTAGTGTAAATAGTAGGTAAATTACAACCTAGGTCACTATATAAAAATGTCAATTTCAATACAATCAGACGAAAGAATTTTAATGTCCGTAGCAGATTGCATTATAACATTTTATCTGTATTTGGACAAAACCAATCCCTAATTAAATTATCGACTTTATCAACGCTTAAGTTAGCTATCTATAAGCCGAACGTTTTACGATATTATCTGGGCGGAACCATAACAAATCGTACGAGCATTATTTTAGGCAGACGCTATAGTTTGAACCGAATCAAAACATAGTGAAGTTTTATCTTTAACCCAGTTTATTGACCTCTAAAACTAGTATTGTTTGAACAGTAGCATTAACACTTTTCGGTCGTGATCCGCGATGTTTATAAAACTGGCATTGATAGATGAGTTATTTCCATACGTTATTTAGGTGTGAAGATTTACAATGCTTTAGCTGGAAAGGAGTCTCATACCAAGAAAGAAAATTATCTTGAATCTGGAAAATAATTGTACCGTTTTTTTCACGCTTATTAAACTTAAGCTTTTGAAGTTTCAGTCAACTCCATGCTTCCCAAAAATTTGACAAGCAGAGGAGTAGAGTGTCACTTCATGGGATAAGCCAGCTTCTAACGTCAATCAAGAAAACCTTCAGTGCATGCTGTTCTACCATCCACAAAATAAATGAAACAGTAAAATCCAATCAATACCTACACAGTAAAGTGAACCTTCCCCCCCGGTATACTGTCCGTATTTATCAGTGTATTATGTTTTCTACACATGTAACAGTGATAGAAAGGGAAATACAACGCTATGATATAACACAGCGATGGAAAGGCGGTAATGACCCTTTATCGTGTGGCCACCGCCCTCGACGACAATCGCCCTAATTTTTACGACTTCCACAAAGTTGGATGTAATACGATTAGTTATATGAGTAACAACTCTTATATCATTTTCATTGCAGTCTTTACAAAATAGTAGGTTATTTAGCTTAAGGATTGACAATATGAATGAAGAGGTGACGATGAGGTGAAGGTGCAATTAGCTTAGCTAGTTAGATTTGCATGAGAGATGCAAGCACACGAGAGTGTATGTGAGGTCTCAGAAGACTCTGTAAAATTGTACTGTACATCACACTGGATAAAGCGAAGTGGTGGAGAAACGTAAAGAAAGCTGACGGTTTGTAAGTTTATTCCACCTTGTTCACCTAAGTGACATCACCTGGGTGCACTATCACTGGAATATTCGTGAATTCATTTCACGTTGGAATTTGTACATATCTGGGTGTTTTCAGACAAGTGCACTAATTCCACTATTTTGTGCAATGTTTCCACTTAATTGGTGCCCCCTACCCTGTATAATACATAAAATTAGAAATCAGCACTTACTGATAACTCCTATAGTACACATCGTAGACGGGAAAAGAGAGCGCTAGCGAGATCTAGTTTCCATTAAAAACCTACTAAAAATCCAATAGCCAGACCAGATTGTAGACGACTAAATCAGAGGTACACAATGTTTGAAACTGCAGACTGGTTTGAGTTATACATTTTTCAGTTTCCCCTTTTATACTAACTAGTTAAGTACATTTATGAAAAGTTCCCATTAAAACGTTACCCTCGAGTAACAGTAGACACATTTCCCTGCCATTAGCTGAAGTGCCACAAAAAGCCGAGCCACCGTTAACGTAGGTAATTAAATACGAAAACTGTCAGGAATGTCTCCCCGGGCTAATAATACCTCGCGAGCGGTGGTTATGATTTACAGATGATATTTATGTAAGAGTTAACCTTATGTCTCGTAAATTGAAACGCGCGTGGCGGGCAGATGCGTTGAGAAGTAGTCACACTGAGATGACACGAGCAATTTCGGTAAAATACACGATGAAGCGAAACTTAAATGCAGACCTGCGTCAGTTCAGACTGAACGGAGTGGTGCATAATGCCTAACAGCGCGATGGCCTTAAAGCCATTCCATACATACTCGTACCTATACGGCACGGGTTTATATCCGCTCAGACTCAGACAAAACTGAAAGTAAAACTTCTTGGTATTTTTGGTTGCCTATAGAACCGGCATCATGGAAGGAAAAGGTCAACGGAAAGAGGACAAGACAGATTAACAAATCTCACATCGCAAAAGATTGCAATCTTATCTTGTTCTGGAGACATATGTACATATAGACACTCACTAGCTGGCTAGTACACCTGTGAGAATCCAGGTTTCAGCTTCATGCGTGAAATAGCGCAAGTTATGATGTAGCGAGTCTAAACATAATTGTTGGCAGATGGACGGAATGCGATTTCACGTTATGAAGTAAAATTCGATGAATTCATTCAACTATTTATAAGATTTATTCATACACGTCAAAGACTAAGTAGATCAACACAACCATTATAAAATTAAAAGCATCCGTGAACTTGATAACACCGAAACTATTAGTCCAAGGTTTTTTGAATCAATCTCTATATCTAGAGTTTAGAACTTAAAATGTCATCTGCAAAATGAGCTTAGCGTAGCTTGCCTTGACAGAGGCGTCATTAAAAACTGCATTGTAAGGTTAACAAAAATTCAAAAAGCAGTCGAGCAATCTGGACCCGGCCGCCTGTAGCGATTCATTATATTGTATACCAGCTCATAATATTTCGTCGAGCCACCGCAGCGTTCCTTTCGGCCGGTCGGTAAATATTATGATGCTGATGTTACAAGTACAACCAACTACAGCCGTCGACTTTTGTAAAGTATTTATTTTGAGGAAAATTGTACGTTCTTTCTTTGGCTTGTTTGTTGCATGCGGTAGATTACATTTTGTAAAAAGATTGACTGGTTTTAAGATTGTAAAGCTCTAGCTGTTTGAAAATTAAATCACTAAAAAGAAGACCTGCAATTCTTTACAGTGCGCGTCTAGATGAAATATTATACTTTGTGTAAAATCCTTCTGTAGAGATAAGCGGTCGGACTGTACTAAATTATGTAAGTGCAGGATCTGATTCTACAATCAATGTTTACACAAGTGTTTAAATTCAAACACTGCTCGAAGATCGATTGATCGTGGCTCGGACGATGTTAAATAACGTAGGTTGTAATTGAATGATTATTTACTGGTGTTAGTATGGCAATGATGATGTTAGACAGCGAAGACATTAGTAACTACGAATCTCCTAGCTAAAAAGACATGTATACAATTTTTCTACCTATACAATTTCTCAAGGAAATGCAAAAATGTCCACAACACTAATACTTCCACTTTAGCAATAAGTAAACGTGGTATAGGCTCGAAATAGTTAGACAGTGTTTTGTCTTTTTTTATCGAAATCAAACTTTTAAAGTAAAAAAAGAATAATTCAACAACTGGACAACCATTCCGAGGCTCTACTACGTTTATTGCTAAGGGGGATGTCTGCCTGGGGAATCAGTCATTGTATATTATTCATTGAGGCATTGATTTACAATAAGCTTTAAGTACTAATCGGTATATTAAAATGATAATGATAATGTGAAAGACAACAACGCTCAACTAAAGCCGTGAGTCTTTATCCTCCTACAATATAATTAAAATAAATACTTTAAACAAAGACCGGTATTTAATTCAAGGATGTTTCAATTCTTTGCATATTACTAAAATATACAATACTTTTAGAAAAATATTGTGAGTCATTGGTAAAGTATTTTCCCTTACCGATCTAAATTTACCGCGGTCTCAACAATGCAACGAATTTGTGCAAAATAACCTTCTATTTACGTACAAACACTGAGCAGACGTCTCAAGTGTGCAGCTGTAACGCACTTAAATGCCGATTTATGTCTAAACTTGGAATCCTTAGTAATACAAAAGCAAATTTATAGAGACAAGTTTAAGATCGTTAGAAAGACTTAAGACAATAAGACTTGTATATGATATAAAACAATGAACCTAAAACGTACCCCTGCGGGCGCTCGTTGGCAGTCATTCTGTCTGCTCGGCGTTTCTTGCAGGTGTTGCAGTTAAGAGTGGGCGCACCCCCTTCCCACACTCCTCCCTTCCAAAACACCAAGCGACCCTCACTATCCATGAGGGATCCACATCGCTACCACATCACAAGCTTTCCTTAAATCCGCTTCTTTTTGCAGTTTCATCAATACCACGAAAACGATATTCATAGAAACTTGACAGACAAATCACTTTTTCTTGTAAAACACCGATACAAAAAGCCGGCCCAATGGTTTATCGTGTAAACTGGTGTAAACAATCAACACGTTTCTATCTCGGAACGGGGTTACGATTCATGTGGTGTACGCTGCACATTAAAAACAGTTTATCTTTCGGCTGATAGCTGTATGAATTCACGTCACATGTGTCTGAAAGTCTCCAGTTTATGGGGAGCTTGTCATCGGCACGTTCGGAGCCAACTCATAAGTTCATAACGCACGCACTTCCAACAGTTTATGTAACAAGTCCACTGAGATCATCCAAAAACGATTAACAAAAGTTCAGTCTCGAAATAAACGCGTATCCTTTTCAGACTGCGACAGTGGAGATGGCAGCACGTCCGTCCACTGTGACGCTTTACACGACACTGCTTTTGATGTGAGAGCTCAAGTTCAGCTTGCATCGAGTGGTCAAGCAGGATTTCATGTTGTAATCTGGCTTTTGCAGGAATTTGTGCAACTAAACTACAGTTACTTTGGAGGAATAGCGAATAAACTTAGTATGGTATTTTAAAGGTCTTAATAATGCTAAGCCTTAGCTAAGCTTTAATAGAGAATCGTCGGCGTCTACAGCTCAAAAAACCAGTTTCAGCATTTTATTAATCCTTTTGCGTATGCATATGAGTCAACCGTCGTCGGGTCAGCTTCAACATCCGTCGTAAAATGTACGTAAATATTTTACCTTTAGCATAGTTCATGAAAGAATTCATAAATCATTATGGTACATTAAGTTTTTTAACGTGAGGAGCGCGATGCGCGTGCGGCGGAACCGAGTCAGCCGGGTGGGCGGCTCTAGATAAATAAAACCGCGTGTTGGTCCGTCTATAAATATAGCTTGAATTCTCCTCGTTACATAGACACTTTGACCTTTTTATTAGTTCGCTATTTACACTCGTTAGTCGATTGTTATGGTTACTCTACTAGAGTTAGTTTAGTATTGGAAGTATGGTTGCTTTTGATATACAAATTAGATTTCATAAGCTTATATTTCTTTTTTATATTTTTTAGGATGTTGGCCCTAAGTTAAACATTGTAATTTGCTTCTGTGAACCAGTAAAAATGTGCAATGTTAAAGTAATTTATGGAAGGAGGGAAGAGAGGCCTTTGCCCTGCAGTGGGACAGTGCAGGCTAATAACAATTGCTATTAGCAAAACATTTTAATCATATTTATTCTTAGCTTATCGTGTAAGTACATATGTACATTCTCACAAGGAAGTTTTCATGTAGGAAAATTAAACATCAATCGCAGTGAAATATTATTAACTAGTATAGCTCTAGATTATTACATTGAAGAGCAATGCGTCCTATATTAATAGGAGGAAGTTGGCTTTAAATGTAATAACTATACTTATGCTATTGTCAGCTTTAGTTTCAATGTTTCCTGCGAGATGTCGCGCATACCGTACGCGTTTGACACACATGAGTTTCCGTTTATTTCTACGACCTCGATCCCTCGTACAATGAACTGGAAGACATACAGTCTGCCGATATCGACGCATCGATGCAATTAACTACGTACTTATTTCCATTCCCTTTATTAACTGCCACGTATTGCTTCGCTTACCGCTCGACCATTTACGGAAAGGACAGGATTGGATGATCTTAAACAACTTTTCGATTTACATGCGTCATTATTTTGTTGACTAAGCTGCCTGCAATTATGCGAAAGACGGCGAAAGACAGCAACAGTTCACCGGCGAAACGAGACAGGTCAGCAAAGATCGACGACCCAGAAACTGAGCAAATAAAGCCGTTCATAATCCCGCTTTCCGAACCCCCACGCGACTCGCTATTTGCGCCGTGTACCAGTTTTGCGGACGAAAAGTAAACTGTCTTATTACGAGTTTTGTTATTTGAACTGAGAGCGATAGGTGCTGCAAATGTTGTCTTGCTTGGGGTGTGTTTTACACTAACTACACCCCGCTGCTTTACCCGCGGTCTTACAGGAACCGTATTTTTTTAATATTTAAATAGTATGTCCTTCATATGTCCTTTTTTGTACCCCTGACAACATACATGCAAAATTTTAGTATGATCGGTTGAGTATAGTTAAAACGTGAAAGTGTAATAAACAAACGGACAAGCTCTCTTTCACATTAGTAACATTAAAGTTCGGATTAAGATTTCCTTAGCCAATAGTCTTTCATTCAACTTTGCCCTCTTCCTGTGACTTCGTGTTCGGAAACTTTTGTCTCTAATTTTCTCTTTTTCTCATTTCCTCTGACGCTACATTTTTTCACAATATCTGGTTCTTCCTCTGGGTTTGGCGAAACAATTCAATAACACTATCCAATAGGTAACGTCGCAATTACGGGTATGTGGATCGCCTGCTTTTAGAGACATCTGCATCTGCATGTTGAATCATAATCTATTTTAAAGTCAATCATAGTAAAAAAAAATCTTCAGACATTCAGGTTTTGCAAACTTCGCTTTAAATTTCTGCGTTGTCCTGTTTAATTATTTAGAAACAAACAATAGGAATGCCAATCAATTTCTTCGAACGATTGATTATGTCGCTCGTGAATAGGTAATGGCATGACCTAATTGAAGAGCCCGATGACAGACCGTCTGCCACTAACAACATAAGTGGACTAGATGGAACTCCTACCACTTATGGCACTTAGCATTCAATGGAATACCTTCTAAGCATATAAAGAATGAGCTATTCGAACATGAAGTTAAAAAAACAGAAGTGATACTGAATTTTTATGTTGAGTCATCAATAGTAAGTATCAAATTTATTCTTTATCCTCGTACTTTAGAGGTCACTAGGTGAGGAGGCGGAGGAAGTTTTTTGTGTCTTATCGATTTTACTTTCAATCACCACGCTTGAAGAAAACTTTGATTAGAAAATAATATGTCTGAATAGCACGTCATAACTTGACCATGCGTTCGGTAGCTTTGGGAAATCTAGCAAGTACCTATGTACTCGTAGTATCTATTTGATTTGAAAAAGTTCATTACGTGAAGCAATTTTAGGAGACGGCTTACTTTTTTTTTGAGAATACACAAATACCTACTGTGTACATTGATAGAAAGTAACAGCAGCGATCGCAAAGTACGATTTTCTGACGAAATAACTGTCTGGTCTAGATTTGGCCGAAATTAATGGCATTCGTGGAAGGCTCAGTTGCGTCACAATGGTCGCGCGATGGGCACCAGCATGCCTTAGTGTCTGACTCACCAAGCGAACCCTTGCAGCCATTCGACAATAAGCCGCATAAAATATGCAGCGGCTATCGTACGTAATCGGGAAACCTACATCCCTGGCATGCAGTGTACAGTCTTGGAGAACGGGCAGATTATATTGCATTGCATTGGATTTCGCGATCTGGATATCTAGTAACAACCTAGTTCGACCCACGTATTTCATTACTTTGAAGAAATATTTATGGACTAGATTTTATTGTGGCTTAACCCGTATAGTCATTAATTTAGAGTCAAACCATTTCAAGAATCAAACACCTGTACAATGTTTGTTATGGACCCATACATTTTTACCTTACTAATAAACCTTGTAGCCTTGTAGTTCTAGCCTCGGAACTGTTATACACTTTACAGTGTTTTGCGTTATAATAGAGTTAAAAAATTAAAAGAAAGAAAAAGATAGGTAATACACTACATCAGGGGTGGCCAACCGGTCGATCGCGATCGACTGGTCGATCGCGGCTATTAGTCCAGTCGATCGTGGCAAAGCAAAACAAAAAGAAGTTTAATTTGCCTATAACAAACTTTTTACATTGAAAAATACGTAGAATAGTCTACGCAACGTAATTGTCAACAGCTGCGCACAGTATTTTGTATAGTTTTTAAATTACCGGGTCGTTCTATGACGTTATTCATCCTTTCTCCCATGCAGGTAGCTCTCTTTTGTTTTCAGCATGCGAAAGACAAAAGTCTCGAAACATGTGGGACTCAGGGATGGGGTGGGTGTCAAGCCAACTCGTCAGTTGACGAAAGTTACTAGCAGAGTTACGATCTCATGACTACCGAGATAAATCACGATTAGACTTATCTTCGCGCCACATACGCTATGGATAAATGGTTGAAGAGAAACGCTGAAGAAACTTCAAATAAAGAAAGAAATCCTTCATCCTCCATCCATAACTGAACAGGCAGGCATACTTTTTTTTTTACTTGCAAGAAGTATGTAATTGGTAGATCGCAGAGGACTTCGTCACTTAGTAGTAGATCTTCGGTCTAATCAAGTTGGCCACCCCTGCACTACATCATTATTAACTACTCCGATGCCATATAACGTTTATTAGTTACTAGCTGCGCCCCGCGGTTTCACCCGCAGTTAAAAAGTACCCTATGTGCTATTCTAGACTATGATCTATCTATGTGCCAAATTTCATCCATATCTGTTTAGCCGTTCTGGCGTGAAAGAGTAACAAACATCCATCCATCCATCCATCCATTCTTATAAACTTTCGCGTTTATAATATTAGTAGGAAGTAGGATAGTAGGATTAGTAGTAGCTATATCATGTATGAAAAACCTACTAATATATTATATCACGTGTGAAATGCTAGTGGACTAAATGCTCTACATAATCAGTATTTCCGACAAATCTAGATTATTCGCGATGACCTAATAGGTGAAGTGACTCGGAACAAATTCGATCCGACATTTCGGCGTAAAACGTTGACTTTGAAATGCTATTGCTAAATACAGTTGAAATCAGTTCAAAGCGAATAAATTAAACTTAGTTCGGAGTTTACGTGTGTGTTGTGTTTATTTATACAGTCAAATAGATATGAAGAAAGATAATAATCTACGATTATTATAATAAGTTGGGTATGGGTATAATTATAACTTATCTTTGTCGCGTCTTAAGTACTAGAATATTATAGGTTCTGAAAATTATAGGAAAACTAGAAATTCCCGAGTAAACCCGCTGGGAACAACCAGGTTTAACAGTACATCATTCAAGCCCTCAACACTAGAGCCGGCCATTCAGCCTATGCAGGCTTACTCATCTGTATTATACTCAGTCAGTGTACAAAATGAGAACAATGGCTTTGATAAGCATGTTTCCGGGCGCGGGCGGCGGAGTTTCGAGGTTGTGTTCTGAAAATGGATAGCGGTATTCGACCCTCGCAACATGAATAAAATTTGTTATTTGGATATGAATAAAATTTGTTATTTGCATTTGATTTTTTAAAGTAGTGTCACGAGCTGGGTTAGGATAAAAGGAATGAAACAATATATTTATACAATTTTAAGATATCCAGAACATTCGGTTAAACAATAGCGCAAGGACACAAGAAGTTGTTTATCACGCGGAGCCACGCGTTGAATCTAGAACATTCGGACAGTACAAAAGATTAAAATAAACACCCCATTATTAAATAGATAAAAACATTATAAAAACGGTGCACAATAATTGCTTTCCAGAAAGATTTTTTTATTTCGGATTTTAACAATGGAACGTGCGACTCGAGCGGCTACTATTGTCTAATCTGCGTTACCTGTCGGTAGTTGTAAACAAACATCGCCACAGATTAGCGTATAGTTTCTTCACCTCGGACCTCTTATTTGCGACCCGCGACTGTTTTACAAATGAACTAGCGAGTCGCCCCGGCTTCGCGCGGTAGGTACACCTATTTTAAACCTTCCGTGAAAATTTTTCGTTCTGACGATGAAAACCGCATCAAATTCGGCTGCGTATACAGACAGAAAAAGGGACAGACACGAAAAGCGACTTTGTTTTATACTAGGTGTGTGGAGAAGATAGAGAATTCTTTTAAATAAATAATTACTAGCAAAGTTACTAGTACTAAGGAGCAGTCAAGAGTTGCGCTTACCAAACAAATTGGCAGCCTGACCTCTTGATTGTTCCGCGTTAGATCGTCGATACTATAGAGTACTATAGATAGCATACCAGTAATCAAAATTATGGACGAATGTGGCTCGCCCCACAACCTCACTTTGCTACTATGAGGCGCCTGGCTGACAAAAGGTTGCCAACTGCTGCTCTACATGAACCATCCTTTCTTCTTTCCAGTGTGTGTTGCAAAATCACAATGTTCATTCAAAATGTTCACCATAACCCAAGCTCATAGGATCTTAATGATCAGTGCCTTGGACTCCCCGGCTAGGTTAGAATGATAATAACCAATGGTCTAGACTTGTACCGTAACATTTTAATGTAATGATTTCTTGTTAAGTTCAGCCGCCGACGATATGCGACCATACAAACTATTTGCAGTAATTGCGGCCTAATATCATTGCAATAAGAGGTCACAGTATGGGCCTAGATATTCGAATACATATTTACCACATAGTACTCCTTATTACGTAGCATATTTACCCAAACTTCATAGTTGGGATGCATGTGTCTAAGAGTATGGAGAGGACTTCTTTCATCGAAAAATTACGTGTTTCCCATATCGATTGGATTTAATGTGTTTTATATTAGATTAGAATACATTATATGTGCTACATTTGATAATAGGATTAACTGTGAGCTAGTGAAAAGTTTTAAAAAAAACAAGGTAAAATAAGAAGCCCCTTCCATACTCTCTTAGCTTTAGACAGGAATAATAAGTGAACTTTAGGTAAATATGTATTTGAATATCCAATCATTAGTAACAATGATGATGATATGATATGATGACACAGTAGCTAAAGTTCATTTACCTCAAGTTCATGCACTCAACGTCAATAGAGAAACAATATGGTAACAACACAATTGTGTGAAAATTTCACAGGCAAGTTGAGGAGGTCTGTTATAATCTGAACCATGAAATTGTGAGACAATTGAAATTCCATAAGTTTTCCTAGCAAAGCAAGCTGGCAGGTAGGTATTTGACAAGGATATCTAAAGTATTATCATACTAATATTATGAATGCAAAAGTTTGAGGTTTGTATTCTCCTCAGCATCTCCGTATAACAGATTAATTATTTATAGTTTGATTGAGTATGGTGGTAGGTACTTTGTTTTGTTTTGGACTAGATATTTGTTTAACATATTAGCTGTACATCCAGTTACATCTAGAATACCAAACACAGTGCACATCAACATGGGTTTGTCATGTTAGTACAGTAAACAGTATGTGCACCCATGTGTATGAATTTCCATTTCATGGTTTTCTAAGTTAGAGGTATTCCAGACCACCTCGGCCTGCGGTGGCAGCTAATAGGCCGCCAATGAACTTCACTTTGGAGACTCATTGGCCTCAATTGCTGCCGTAGTCCGCGTCTGTCTATGAGACCCTTAAAATTGCTATATTTCTCGGGACTAATCAACAGAAATCAATTTGAGACACAATATTACTAAAATGTATATGGACATAATGAGGTTTTTGTAAAATTCTTTAAGGGACAGTTATGTGTTGATTATTTAATACAAATTTCTAATAGGTAATTGAAGCAAAAATAAACAATGTTAAAGGATAGCAGGTAACATTCAAGCTTTTGCCTTTACACTGTCCCTATATAGCACAGCCCTAATTTTATGGCTTAGTGTAGTGCTAAGTGTGCTCAGACAAAACAGACAGCAACTTGCATAATAAAAATGATGTAGGTGTGCTATGAAGCATTGAGGTAGAGGAAACTAGGGAACACTAGAGGGAAAGTACAAGACAGAATAATATGAGGGAAAGCTATTTGATCGACTAAAAAGTTTGAGGATAATCTACTCTAGTGAATGAAGAAAAGAACATGACAGTTCTATTTTTGAAAAGTCATTTTGGAAAGAGTTATTTACGTACATGTTACTTGGTTATATTTTAATTTTAAATAGTATAAATCATACATATTTTTTTATTTTAATACAATGTGTTAACTGATTCCCGGCCAATTAAAATTAAAGAATCTCCTTTGAACAAAGCTGCAGAACAATTTGACGAATGCTGAATAGTTACTTTAAGTCCAAAGTTTATCGTTTGTCAAGTGATTGTAACGATTATTGCTTTCAGAGTCAGCTGTAGATCCTTATGCTTGCCTAAGACCAGCAGGTAAATTAAAACAAGTCATTTAAAAATATTAAAATCTCACCTCTTCGATGACATTTCCATCGTCATTTTCGATAGGGTAAGTAATTATTTTTCTTATCGTTAATGAATTAACGACTCATATCTCGTAGACCAAAGACGTAACACTACACTATTTCATTTCATATTGTAATCTGGTTATGGTGAATAATTACACAAAATTGAAAAACTAAAAAATAACACACGCGACGTACACGCACGGCTCTGCAATTTTTCTCTTTTTTTTTAAAGCTGTTGGCTTTACTTTGCTTGGCATTGGCATTTGCCGCATTTGACAGTTGGCACGAAAGGGTTGCCATCTCTGCAAATTCTGCAATGGTTTGAAGGGGTTCACCAAACAATATACCCCTTCGAATACCCATGTTGTTAATCTTTTTACCGCAAATATCACCAATACTTGACAAACACTAGCGAGGCGTGTATATTACGCTAATGCTTAACCCCCCAAAAGTATTTAATATGTAAGAAATGAAAATGATTGACCCGGAAAACATCCATTTGATTTAATTTACTCGTAGTAGAAGGAAAATCTCTAAGCTGGCAGCCCTTTTTTTACGGACAATTAACAAAAGCAATGTCGCTTTCAGACATTACTAAACATCATTGTCAACGTCAATATTTTCTACCTTTTTTTATTATTTTCTTACTGTACCGTTCCACTACGTTTTACCCAAGTTCAAGTATCCATTTACCTAGAAAGCCAACGAAGTCAGTATGAAAACAATCCAAAATGTACCATAAAATCTTCGTAAATTGGAACGTACAAAACCTTTGTTGCGTTGCGTTGCTATAGCAACCTTGTGTTGGTAACAAACACATGGCCAATCAATGGCCGGCCTAAATTCTCGTGTTGTTTACTGTCATTCTGTCAGGTTGTAATGCAGTCGTGAATAAACTGTATTGATTAAACAGTTGTACTCAATTGCCTTGTAAATGTAAGGGTATTAGGTAGACTAGTGCTAGTGAATAAAAGCGAAATGTTCAAGAACACTTTTCAGTCCGGCTTCTTGTCAATACTTTACAGCATAGGTAGCAAACCTTTGCAAATCTGGGACAAAAAAGTTCGAAATGGGCACATAAAAAGGATTACGGACAACGACATCCAGAGCCTCGTGCTAGAGATCGTCGGGACCAATGTTAGCACTACGTACATCACCTGTCCCGCCGACCCAAAGAAGACCCTTGGTATCAAGCTGCCCTTCTTAGTTATGATCATCAAAAACCTCAAGAAGTACTTTACATTTGAAGTTCAGGTCAGTTGATATATAACATACTGAACATAAGAAATTTTAATTGACTTTGCAAAGTTAAACATTAAAATGTAACCTCAAATTGTTTGTTTACAGGTTTTGGATGACAAGAACGTGCGAAGAAGGTTTAGGGCGAGCAACTATCAGTCGACGACGCGTGTGAAACCATTCATCTGTACTATGCCTATGCGTCTCGATGAGGGTTGGAATCAGATCCAGTTCAACCTGGCTGATTTCACCAGGCGAGCTTACGGGACTAACTATGTAGAAACACTAAGAGTACAAATACACGCCAACTGCAGGATCCGCAGGGTCTATTTCTCTGATAGACTCTACTCGGAGGATGAGCTTCCCGCGGAGTTCAAGTTATTCCTCCCCATTCAAAACAAAGCCAAAGCAGCAGTATCTACGTAAAGATTACAGATGTAATAGTGATACACAAAACAATTTGTATTCTCACCACACTAATTAGTAAATGTATTTATAAGTATATGTTACCTTTTTTATTAATTATACATTTACCCTTCACTTTGATAAATATTGTTTAAAAAAATTTTTTTTACAAGTAATAAAATGCACAAAATGTTATACCTTTTATTCTCTTTTTAAGTAGATATACCAATGCCAACTTCATGTACTTATGTTTAATAACCAAATTTCTAAAGGTACTTACTTCCATTTAAGTTTTCAAAAAAGCTATCTACAATAATTGCAGTAGCAATGTTAAATAGTATTCCCACCCTATTTAAATATCCCTCCTATGTTGGCACTTAAGGTAAGTAGTCTAGCTACCTACCTACTATGAAAAACCAGGTAAAAAACGGCACAAATCCAAGGTTGTGAGAGTCCTTGTTTTCGTTCAAATTGTCATAATAAAGCCAATTTGAACGAAAACAAGGATTTTTGCCATAAATTTTTATTTTATTTTCTTTTAATATCCTTGTCTAAGACTATTTAGTTCCTTTTTAATTAGTGGCTTCAGTTTGGGGCAATTTTGCCCCAAAACTGCCAAACTTCACTTGCCACTGAGCTAATCTGATGATAGCATGAAAATTGTATCATTCCGCATTCGCTTCAACTGTTTTGAAGTCCATACTGAATGAACATACATACCTACACAGCAGTGGCCCTATTCGGAGATTTGAGATTTTCATCTCACTTTTCGTCGTCTTTGTTGCTCTCGTTTAAAACGTCATAGGTGTGAGAGTGACCAAGATAAAAACTAATCTCATCTCACGTGCAGGAATAGCCCTCCTGTTTTCGATTTTTGTTTGAAGAATTCTATGGTTTTAATCAGTGTACTATTCAATTGACTATTTATCAAGATGTGGACTACATTAAGGTATATAATTATCGTTTCCCTGCATAGGCCTAGAATGGACATACACATATCCAGGGTGAAAAAAATATAATTGAACCAAAAACCCTCTTAGTTGCTTGAAAAAAGCAAAATGTCAATTTTCTGTCTCTTGTTGATGTCAAGCTGTCAGCCAGTGTCACTGTCGCTGAAAGACAGAGAGAGACGAGAGTTCAATGAGCGTAGTAAAAATGGCGTACGCGGTTTGTAAAACGAATTTCCTATTTTTAACCTTAATTATACTATTTATAACAGCAAAAGGCACAGCAAACGATATATTAGGATGCGGAGGATTCGTTAAAAGCCATGTTAAACTGGACTTTTCCGAAATTGAGATCGGACTGTAAGTTAACCTATAAGCTTATTAGATTAGTGATTTTCCTTATCAATTTGTTGCTGACCTAGTTTTTGACATAATTTTGTACCTTCGATAATAGCTACTGCTTGCATTTCAGGTATACTAAAGAAGGAAGTCTGAAAGAGAAGACGGAATGCGCTCCTACAAATGGTTATTATTTCCTTCCTCTGTACGAGAAAGGGGAGTACGTCTTGAAGGTTCACCCGCCCGCCGGGCTGAGTTTCGAACCCTCAGAAGTCGCTCTGTCTATAGACGGAGTGACGGACCAGTGCTCCACAGGGCAAGATATTAACTTTGCGTTCAACGGCTTTGGTATTAATGGCAGAGTAGTTACGCTGGGGCAAAAGCAAGGTCCGAGTGGTATAGCAGTACAACTGGTGAACGATAAGGGAGAGACCAGGAACACGGTCACAACAGTTGGTGGAGAGTTTCATTTCTCTGCTGTGATACCTGGAAAGTACACTGTTAAGGCTTCTCATCCGAGGTTAGTATTTTGTTCCCCCTCCCCTCCCCTTTTATTGTTTTAATAAGACCTAGACTCATAATATATCCATGAGAAGCATGGAGGGAAAGGAGTGGCGTTGAAAGGGATTTCTTTATGTAAGGCATTTACAAATAAATAATATAAGTAAATTCTACTCATTAACTTTTTTCTTAAAAGTGCAGTCTCACTGCATGATCATATCTGTTGATTTAAAACTACAAAATAATTGGTAAAAAGTTTATTTTCCGTCCCTGTAAATCCATGTCCTTAAACCATTTTCTCTGTCTTGATAAAACAATAAAAGATACAAACAAACATTAGTGGAGATTTGATTATGTTTCATACAAAATTGAAAAAATCAGATGGAAATTGGAACCATCCCAAGCAGAAGTTCAGATGAAAGAAGGAAAAATGGCATTACCACTTGGAGTTGTTCTGGCCGTAAAGGGCTATGATGTAAAAGGATCTGTCACATCATTTGGGAGCCCTATTGAAGGTGTATATGTGCTGTTGTATTCTAAAGAGGTAAGTTCCAAACAATAATCAAACTAGGACCTTTATGGGACACTTTCTTTTATTTACCTTTCCTTTTTTTTCCTACTTCTAATTGTCATTTTGAAATGAAACTTTGTATGCGTTTGTAGTTTGAATGACAAAACTATAATTTGGTATTTTAGAACTGATCTGATATTGGAGCAAGGTAAATAGGTGGAAAGAGTGTTTTTTTTCGTTTTTTGACCAACAAAATATTATTTCTTCTTTTAGGACAATCAGAAATACCGTGTAGAAGGCTGCAACACAGCATTACTGCAAAGCGTGCCAGATTCTCCTATCTGCCATGTTACCACCGACTCCCAAGGGGAATTCTCATTTGGACTTGTCCCAGCGGGCGAGTACCGGCTTGTTGCCTTACCCACTACTCCTGGGCAAGTGGATGTTAGTTACAATGTCAAGCCTGATGCTGTGCCGTTCACAGTCAGGCATGACAGTTTGTACATCAAGCATGCTTTTGAGGTGAGAGTAATGTTAATAATATAGATTGTAACTTTACTAAATATATAATCCCGGTTCTGACTGCTGGCCAATAGTTTAAGCAAATACTCTAAATACTGGTTCTTACTCTTGAGCTGTGACCTTAGTTAAAGTCAGAGTTCATGTTACCAGAATCATAATGAGAAATAAGAAAATGGAGATATCGGCCTATCTGTATATGCTGATATCTCCATTTTCTGTTATAAAGACAAAAGCAGAATTATTAATGTAATTTAACATTTATTAACAGGTGACAGGGTTCACAGTAGTGGGCTCAGTAGTATCAGCACCGGGCAAAGGTTTGCCTGGAGTAAGGGTGCTCTTAGATGGCACTCCAGCTGGAACTTCTGACGCAGCTGGCAAGTTTACTCTACCCAGCTTGCAGCCGGGAGTCTACATTGTTAGTTTTCAACATGGTGAGTTTGAGAGAACACTTTAGAAATAGTTTAGTGAAATGTGACCATTGCTGGAACAGTTAAAACCTTTTTTATTCGACAGTTCAGTCGCGCGGTAATTTGCGCGGTTGCTGCTGCCGTCATGTTTTGTATGGCTATCAATCGTGCGGCCTAGCAGTGTGACTAAATTTCCAATCTAATGTAAAAAGGCACAAAAATTTAAAACAGTAAACTAAATGGGTATGACCTTCGAACATGAAGACTACTTTTAAAATAAGATTTTAAATCATTTTTAAAGTTTTAATAACATTCTTGTGATAAGTAAACTGCTACAAAAACAGATAAGACAATTATTAAAATATACTGAAATAAGACACGCAGCTTAAGGCGTCTCCTAGACAGACCCGGCCTGCAGTGGCGGCCAAAGAGACACCAGTGGCTGTCACTGCAGAAGTTCATTGGCCCCCACCGCAGGCCGGGTCTGTCTAGGAGACGCCTTAAGCTGCCAGTGTCAACATAACATATTGTCACTCCTTTCCCCCGAGGGGTCTGGCAGAGGTGTACAACACCCACACTTCGCCGGACAATATTCAGTCCCAAATGTGACAGGGGGCGAGTCTGTCGCCATACACTGGGCTCCAATTACGTAGCCCATTTACAGATGACATACAATACGCACAAATGTTCATACAATGAACAATTTGGTGCGTGCCTTCGCCTGGGTCCGTACCCGCTCCCTCTGGCTTAAGAGGCGGGCCTTCTCCGACTAGGCTATCATCGCTTCAACAAATGTCAGCCAGTGTCAACAAATGATAATAATTCCTTTTTAAATCCTATCTCGTTGGTTCCACAGAGCGTTGCGAGCTAGAAGACTTAGAGATATCAGTGGGCAGCAGCGGGCCGCGCGGCGCAGTGGTGGAGCGCGTGTCGCGGTGGCGCGTGTGCGGTGACGTCACGCCGCCCGCCGCCAGGCACGTGGCGCTGCGCCCCGAGCGCGGCTCCAGCAACACTGCGCTAGTCAACATACAGGATACAGGTGAACAAAACTAACTATCCATACTAATAAAAAAAACTGAAAATAAAACTGAAAGTATGCATTTATTGTAAGCTAGCTGCGCCCCGCGGTTTTACCCTCGGTTAACAGTACTATGTGCTATTCTAGACTATAATCTATCTCTGTGCTAAATTTCATCACGATCTGTTCAGCCGTTCTGGCGTGAAAGAGTATCAAACATCCATCCATCTAACCATCCATCCATCCATTCTTACAAACTTTTGCGTTTATAATATTAGTAGGACTTTTCAAAATGGCGGAGTTAAAAAATCAGATCTACGCCATTTTGAAAAAAAAATATTCAAAAACTGACTAACAAAAAAATCTGTACGTATTTAGAACGACGCCAACGCGACACAATGACGTCACTCGTCATCGTCATCCGTCTCTTTCGAACTATTTGTAAATGACTTAGTTTGGTCTTGCTTATGCATTGATTGACGTCACCACGTGTTGCCCACGTGACCAGAATGCTATACCTGGCGGAGTATACAGGGAGTTAGTGGACCCCTCTCGAAAACGAAAACTGGGAATACTGGTGGGGATTACTAATACAAAGCGACTAAAAAAAACGCGAAAAAAAGTTTTTTTTTAAACTTAAAATCTGATATTTTAACATCGACACAAGTTATACAAGCTTTAAAGAGCTAGATTAAACACCAATTACCAAAAAAAAAAAAAATTACCTTAACGGCAATCTAATACAAATGACTAACAGCTGACGCTAGAGGTGAACGCCCGCACACAGCTGCGCGCGGTCGCGACCTTGCAAGGAGCCGCGCCGCCAGCAGCAATCAACAATACGCACTAACTTCGAAATGATTCAAACCTTGGGACCTGCGGATTAAAAATCCAATGGTCTCAACTTCCAACCCAACCCAACTAGGTCCGCCTGCGCCGTCACTTACAAAATGTTTCACTTTGAAATTCCTAGATATTTAAAAAGACATAGCTTCAATACTTTCTCATAACATGAATTTGTAGGCTTGTGAATTGTGATCTTATTGCCTCGGATTCAAAATCACGACGAAACGCACGCACAGTACATTCACCTTTTCGCTCGCGCTATACCTACGAAGCCAAAGCTGCTGCCGCGCGCCGGCCGGCGGCGCCGAAAGATCGCACTGTCTTTCGGCGCGCGCGGCTTTCTTGGTCGGTCGCGATAGACACGCGCTTGTGTGCGTAATAGACATAAACACATTTAGGGTGCGTTTTCACTGTTTTCACAAGTTAAAAATGTACTGTCTTTACCTTTACAATTTCAATTTTATTTCTTTACCTCTTTACTAAAAATGCAGCTAACTTTTTAGGATTCCGTACTGTCATGTATTAAACAGATCTACAATATCTTGAAGCTGATGTGATGTCCCTGGTATTAAAGGTATCCATAGGCAACGGTGAACACTTACCATCAGGCAACCTGTTAGTTTGTTTGCCAATTATGGCACAAAAAAATGTAGTGTGGCAGTTACCCGGGCCCATCGCCACGCCGCGCCACCGCACGTAACACCTTGCTTCCACATTTTATTAACGATTTCAATTAGGTAACCTAATGTGATTAGTCTAAACGCACCTTAATTTGCGGGACCGCTTCCGAAATCCGACTTCCGACCCAGAGGGCGAACACACAGAAGGCGAATGAAAACACAGACTAAGTGATTTTGTAAGATCAGGAGTGCGAGTTTGAGCCCTATCTCACACATCTGCGATTAGGTTTTTTAGGATTAGGATTAGGTTTTTTTAGGATTAGGATTTTAAACCGATTGATTGAATTCAACCTACCTAGTAGATAATAACTTCTACCGATTTGAATTACGCGTCGCACACCGCGCGCCGCGCGGTGCGTCGTCGCACTTTCGGTAGGTACTGGCGCCGACCATTGACCCCCGCGATATAAACGCGTTACATTGCTGGTTTGCAAATTTCTAAAAGTTTAAAATAACAGTTATATGGCTAATAGTTAGTGGTTTCGGGTTGTGTATAGATAGTATAATAACGGCGTTTCGGCTTCGAGAACGGTCTCCTTACACCCTGTATAATTATACCATGCCGACCATCAATGCACATGGCCGGCCACTCTGCCTAGCACTTCCATCAGACGAAATGCGAAACTTTTGCAACAGGTTGTTTGGTTGCTACGGCCAATCAGCGAGCAGTGAACTTTACAAGCGTTTTCAAGTGAATCGATTGAGAAATGCGGTCTGTGTAGGAAAACATCCGGACAGACGCAGGACATACGAAAGCATTTATGTTTTGTTAGGTTGAGACAGTAAAACTATTGAAGATCTGCTTGAAAGCTCTACTCCTTTGCTCTACTCAGACCTACATTATAGTTTGCTGTTTGTCTTTGGCAATAATGCTTCTTGAGTTATGACATTAAAATTGTTTGCAGGGAAATGGTGCACATATCTGCCACCCGGAGTGTACACTGCCAAGGTTGAAGTTTCTGAACAAGAACAAAGAGAAGGATTGCAGTAAGTTTACTATTTATATCATACATTATATTCGTATATTTTTTAACACTGAAAAATATTTATATGTACAGAACCAAGATCTTCAACTTTTCTGTAATAAATATCTGTTTTGGATCTGGATGCTAAAATATTTTGACATCTCACTGTAGGGACACCGACCTACCCTGCATCCAGGTTGATTAAGCCGTTATTGTTTGCCTTGTGCATTAGTCAGTGTCAAGTAAATATAGCATTTTACAGATGATGGAGTGATGATGCAAAGGGTATAGTATCGATAATGAATCCTTCTCCTTACCCCATTTCAGTAAAGTGATGGATATTTTACTGAAACTTTAAGTGCAGTTTTGTAGAGAACACGAAAAGTCACGTTTCGCAATGTTTGTATCGTTTGCTCACACTCGTGCACTTTAACGAACCGATAAAGGTCAATAATCCACCATCATTACACTTTAACACTCGAAGAATCACAAGATTTAGAAAATAACATATCTACCAATCCACAGCACCCACCTTTTCGCTTCCCGACAAAAACATGTCTTCCAAATAGGACAGTAGAAGTTCGACATCTTACACCAACTGCCTACAATCTTTTGACAGGTTCTACCCACTATCGCAGAAGGTGTCAGTGGGCCACGGGCCGGTGGACGGTGTCCAGTTCTCGCAGCTGAAGGGCCGGCTGTCCGGCTCCGTGCAGTGCGGCGCGGGCGCGTGCGCCGGAGTCTCCGTGTCGCTGCGCCCGCTCTCGCCCGACGGAGGATATGTCGGCACGCCGGTGGATACTGTCGTCGTTGGTAAGCTTACCCCATCATCTACAGGTACATGTGCTGTGGCACTATGAAGCCACAGAAGAAACTTGAATTGCTACCAGTTCGCATCAGTCATCAATGGCTATTTCATCCACGAAACCACAACAGTTAGACTGCTTTTCATCGTCATTATGCATGTTACCTTCTACACCACTGGACCAAATAATGTATTTATTTATTTACTCAAAAAATAATGCCCCTCAGTTTCTTACCTGTTCTTCTGAGTAGTGGCTCTTTCCGAACAAGGTGGTCGTGTCTATTATAAAACTTTGACGTTCATAAGTGTATATTTGATACCCAATGGACCAGCACCCTAGAGCCTCACTCCGGTATTTCAAGGAGTTGGATTGGCTCGGGTAGGTGCTGGTAGGGGGAAATGAACAATACACCCCAAGCGGGACGTCAGTGCAGGACTTATCCGCTTTCACCTCGAATAAGAATCATCTACAGGCCTTCTTTAGCTCACTGCAAGTCCCCAGCGGCAGCCCAAGCTGAGTTCCGTAACATAGCTTTTGAGCTAGTCGCTATTTAATCTTAAGTCCTTGTGCCACCTGCGCAAGTGCGCATGTATAACGTCCGATACGTTCTAGAGATCTCAGTAACCACCAGCTTTAGGTATTCACAAAAAAGTTCACTGCAGGGCCCACTATAGGCCTTTCTGCTACCGTGTTCCCAGCCTCGGTTCTGCGCCAATCGCCAAGCATACCTATTACTTTAGATTAGAATCGTCATTTATCATCATAATTAGACCCATGAATAGCTTCTTCTGATATGCCATACTTGTACTACTTGGCTAATTTTGGGAAGATTGTATTTATTAACATATGTATAGTACAGGATTATTGGTACCTAATCAAAAACCTCTTAAGGGTTCGTTGTACTCATCAAAACGAACAACTTTTACTATGAAGCCAATCCTGTAATCGCGAAAAAAAAAACAGCTGTTCCATACAAAAAGTTCAATCACCTGAGACAAAATGTATGGAACAGCTGATTTTTTTTTCGCGATTTCGGAGTTCGCCCTATAGTAAAAGATGTTCATATTGATGAGTACAATGAACCCTTAAGAGGTTTTTGATTAGGTACCAATAACGCTGTATAATGCAAATATCACAGTATCTGCTATTTCTTATACTCTTTGTTATGCCCCTATTCAATCATAGAAATAATACCTTTAAATTGTTATGTGTACCTAGTTTTGGGAAGGCACTGACTGCTGCAACACAGCTCACGCTACGGCAGCAGACAGGGTCCTAATTTAACATTGTGTAAATGTATTGAAACAAATAAATATTTTGTATTTTTGTATCCAGCGAAATATTTTTAATCGAAGGTCCTTTGCCTCCTTTCTTTTGTTTTGTATATTTAACCTTATCCTCCTTTACTATTAAAACCTTGAATAGCCTCGAAATAGTTACAATTTTTTGTGTCATTTTAGTTTTTATTTTTTTTTACTTGATCTTGAAAAACACATTATTTATTCCGAAGCTATGCATCGTTTATTAGTAAGAGGTATGTTTTTAGTGTTTCAATATTATTTTTCTTCCAGACGGCAAGTACTCGTTCAGTGAAGTCCTTCCGGGCAACGTAGAGGTGTCGGTGTCGAGCCCAGCACTATGTTGGTCGGAGTCTCGGCACAACGTCGCTGTGACACAAGCCGAGGCGACTGTGCCGCCCTTCCGCCAGTCTGGCTACCTGCTGCATCTGCACACTACGCACAGCGTGGAGGTGAGTTGAGTGGAAGTGTGTGGAGCTAAAACACACCAAACCCTGTTGCAGTCCGTTCCGTGTGAGTGCTTTCAGCTTGGCGTTATCAACGAGCAGTCCGTGCGTCATGCTGTGACGGACTGGAAACGGACTGCTTTCGGTATGACGTCTTTCATAGAATTTCATACCTTACTGGTCCTCGCAAAGCGGAATGGAATACACACGGACTGCATGTGTACGGTGTGCACTGTGTTTCAGCCTGAAGGATGTAGACAATAAGGCGAAGTTATTATTCAAATCTTTATTTAAACAATAACTAAATAACATTTAATTTTATACTAATAGTGTACTTAAGCTATTCTACAAGTAAGATTAAGTGGAACAAAAATCAATGAACTTTTCCCTCGGATCTATTTGATACGAAGTATAGTTTATTTTATAGCATCAAACTCATTATTGTTGTTTCAGGTGGAATACAAGAGCAAATCGTCTAACGGTGTATTCAGCATTCCACGCGGTGCCAGCCAGCAGTGTGTGCCTCACGCCGAGTCGTACACTCTGACTCCGCGCGGCTGCCACAGGTTCAACCCGCCTCAAGCGACTGTCGACACTACAGCTGAAACGCCTACTGTAAGTGACCACTGGCGGGTTCCTACGGTGTGTTCAGCATCCCCCGCAGCAATAGCCAGCAGTGTGTCTCACGCCGAGTCGTACACTCTGACGCTGCGCGGCTGTCACGGGTTCAATCCGTCTTAAGCCACTGTCACTACCGCTGACACGCCTACTGTGTGGCTATGTTGGGTTTGCTATAAGTCGAAAACGAACTGATAGTCCAGTCGAGGCAGACATTTAATTCACACAATAAAATTCCACCCATTACGATTTTTTTGATAAACTTGATAGTATAACTCTGCAAATATTGATCCTAGCGTAAAAATTATATTGACCAAACTTGTGAGAAATTAAATGTCCAACAACTTTGGATACATCCATTTTTGCTCTAAAGTTGAAATATAACGAGTTATTTCAGAAGAACGAAAAAAAATTGAACTTTAAAACAAGATGGCGGCGAATCCTTTAACGGGATTAGTTAGAAAATCGAGATTTATACTTCCGACATTAAATCCCCCCAGACATTTAAAAAAAAACGCTCCTCGCATTTTTTTCTATTTCAGTCTAGTTTTATGTCTGCCCCGACTAGACTGTGAAGGGTATATTAGGTTCTCTATAACGAAAACTAATTGATGAAAAACCAATTACTGTTTCAACTCGCTTGCTAGATGAAAATGTTCTAAAACACTGCTGGTGGAGTCAAGCGCTTAGTGCGGCTGCTTTAGAGTGTTTTTAAAACCAGCGTCTAATATCTACTAACTATTAATCCAGTGAGCTTACAGCGACCATCTCGATGATTTAATTGAGTTTGGGATTATGTTAAACTCGCAGAACGTGGTTCTCAATTGCCCCGTCATTTCAAAAGTGGGATTAGAATTGTAAACAAAGCTAATCTTTATTTTGTCGACAGACCGTGAACTTCGTAGCCGTCTCTCACGCGGTAGGAGTGAAGGTGACGTCACCGGAACCGGTCAATGACCTCGTGCTGATTATCGACAAGCAAGGAAAGACTGAGCGGGTGGGGCCATTGACCTCTGTGCAAGATGGAGGGATGTTCGTGTTTGAACACACGCTTTATATGGCTGAGGTAAGTAGAGGGGAATTTAGATACGATTCTGAGACAAAATCGAATGAGAAAAGAAACGGTAACAGGACACTGGGTAGAACATGGTTGATGATGATGACGATGATGTGATCAAAGGAAACCTTCATATTTTATTTTCATACTTATTTGCATGATTTAAATTAAAATGTTTTTAAAGGTTGTATTATGGCTCAACTTACTATAAACTTTAGCGTTGTGGTTCATACTCAACCAACTTTATTTTTATTTGTAAAACAGACTATGCAATGAAATGAAATGAATATTCTAAATGGAATTCTCTTATTTTGCTGTTTTTCGGCATGTGAATTTGACCTCGTAAATTTTTCCTTGAACGCCCCCGTAACATTTTAATAGGAGCTAGCCGGTGTACGCAACATTTCAACGCGACTCGAGCGCTTGCAAAAGTACCCCCAATCTATGTTGTATATTGTTTTCCAGGGCGAAGTGGTGGTAATATCAGGGTCATCGCAGTCTCTCCTGTTCCACCCGGGCAGCCCCGCGCAGGTGGTGGGCGGCCCCGAGTGCCAGCCCTCCGCGCTCGTGCTGCGGGCGAGGCGCGCTCTCACGCTGCGGGGCAGGATCGTGCCGGCTGTTGTTGGCGTCACGGTCACTCTCACCTCGGGTGAGTTAGCTAGAGTGAGATGGTAGTAGTATCCCAGTCTCTCCTGTTCCACCCGGGCAGCCCCGCGCAGGTGGTGGGCGGTGCCAAGTGCCAGCCCTCCGCACTTGTGCTAACTGTTGTTGGCGTCACGGTCACTCTCACCTCGGGTGAGTTAGCTAGAGTGAGATGGTAGTAGGAGACTGAGCTCCAGCCTCATTAACTGCTAACCTAGTATTTTTTTGCTAATCCAAGTCGGCGCCTCGCTCGCCTCTTTCATTTATGAGGATTGTCGGTTGTTAGACTTTAATTTAATCGCGCCGAATATCGCCGCGTTATTAGAATAGATCTAACGTCACGTTTTGTAACTAATTTGGATAAATAAAAGAATCTTAACTTTTTCTTGCTTTTCAAATAAACAAATCGGGACATTTGTCACACACGGTCGCCTGACCCCAAACTAAGCAAAGCTTGTACTATGGCTGCCAGAGACTGATATACATTTATATATATTGTTATATACATACTTAGAGAGATATTAACATGTCTGGGACATTGAGTAAACACCTATGTTGGTCACATAAATGTTTGCCCTAGGTGGGAATCGAACCCACGCACCTAAGCTCAGAAGGCAGGGCAGGCAAGGCAGGCTCATCTCTCTTCCTTTCAAATTTCCCCCCTTATTTTTTTCTTCCTTATATTTTGTTATTTTGTTGGTGTTAACAATAAAGAGTTTACCTCTATCCATCTTCCACAGACGACGGCGAAATCTCAACCCAGATCTCGTCCGACGGCACGTACCGCTTCGGTCCTCTGGACGCGGCTCACACGTACTCAGTGAGCGCCGAGAAGGAGTCGTACGTGTTCGGAGAGCCGGACGAGGCGGGGGACATTCTCGCGCACAAACTGGCCGAGATCATTGTGGAGCTGGTGGACGACGCTGACGGGAAAATGTTACAGGTAAAGTTTGTAAAACATAGGTCTATAGCATTAAACTCTGCAGGCGAGGCTTGAAGAATGACGAGCTGTTACCCGTGACTTCGTTCCTCGACGACTGGATGGATGGATGGATGGATGTTTGTTACTCTTTCACGCCAGAACAGCTGAACAGATCTGGATGAAATTTGGCGCAAAGATAGATTATAGTCTAAAATAGCACATAGGACACTTTTAACCGCGGGTCGCAGCTAGATTGTATATAAAAAAACAAATAAAAAAACACTCATTACCATTATCATTATGTGTAACATCGCAGCCTGCCCGCAGGGCGCGCTGGTGTCGGTGAGCGGCGGCGCGTACCGGCGCAGCGCGCTGCAGGCGGGCGCGGCGCTGCGGTTCGGCTCGCTGTCGCCCGCGGACTACTACGTGAAGCCCAACATGAAGGAGTACAAGTTCTCTCCGCCGCACGCGCTGCTAGCCGTGCAAGAGGGGAAAACGCACACGCTCACACTTAGGTATTAACTAGACTCCTGGCATAATTTTTGCTACTAAATATTAATTTTTCAAGCTTACAACAATAAAAATGGAACATCTGTTTATTTTTCTCGCGATTTCAGAGCCAGATAATGGTCACTGGTCATAATGATGAGAACAGTGATATCCTAAAATGTCTGTCGTTTAGAAATACATTTTTACTTTCAACTTTTGTCTAATCTTTCGAATCTACGCCACTGGAGCAACTATGCCAGCGCCCCAGAGCCTCACTCCTGCATTTCAAGAAGTTGTGTTGGCTCGGGTGGTACTGGTAGGAGGAAATGCACAATACATCGCAAGCGGGACGACAGTGCAAGACTTATCGTCCTCACCTCGAATAAGAATAAGGATTTTATTTTAATTTATTTTCTTAGGAAAACTTACTGCTAGGTACAAAACTATAAATAAAAGATAGAGACAGAAGGCCAATTACAAGTTTTCACAAATAGAAAGGTAAATAGATAAGTAACACTTAAAATACACACTCATGATAAATACACAATAAAGAAATAAGCTAAATTTAAATTTTAAAGATTTAAAATTAAAAATCAAATAAAATAATAATGATATAATTAAATTTATAAATACTCATGAAAATTAACTGATGTTTATAAGCTCCTTGAATTTAAAAGCAGTGATATTTAATAGGTCAATGTCAAACTCTTTAAGAGGGCCGCGACGTTCTGAAATTTAGCATGTACAATTAAATTAACAATATCTCCGCCCCTATGTTCTTGGTTTTTTTTAAAAACGTTCTCAAGCGAAAATAGAGCTATGAAAAATATCCACATTTTTAAGGGGTAATTTTTGACTGATTTATTCAATAGGTAGACAAAGCAAATCAAAAATTCCATTACATAGGGAGGTTGTCTACATCATTAGCTGTTAAATGAATCCATAATACAAGGGACATTCTCAGTTACTTAAGAATGGTTACAGAAGTGCAAAAGTCATAAAAAAAATTGAAATTGCACTTTGTCACTCTGTAGGTAACTTTAGAGGCTCGTCAGTATCATCACTCGCTCTCTTAGCTCGTCTTCTTCTAGACGAAATGGCTATAGAATACCTTAAGCCAATGCGAAGTTAGTCTAGGTCGCCTAGATCGAAGTTAGTTAGGTCGCCGGACTCATACCTACTGCACTACTATTACCTACCTACTGTGTATGTTTGTACAAGGATCTGCCATTGTCCGTCCGCAGAGGCGTGCGGGTAGCGTGGTCGTGCACGGGGTCGCTGGTGTCGCTGGGCGGCGCGGGCTGGGCGGGCGCCACGCTGGCCGCCGTGCCCAGCGCCGGCGCGCAGCACTGCGCCACGGAGGAGGCCACCACCGAGCCCAGTGGCGCCTTCAGGTACCTACACTAAACGAGGACGATTCGGAAGAGTTCCTACTCTTCCGAAATGTGGCTCCAACGTTTGTCTCTGACCCGATCGCGCAAGAAAGAGGATTATTTTTTTCGCATGAATGTAGGAATATATGGAGTTTTTTTTGGCATGCCTTTAAAACTTAAACGGCTCGACTGATTTTGGATTGCAAGATGTCGTCGGGTAGTTTTGTATCCGGAGTGTTAAATGGAACATTTTGCTATTAGGTACGCTCAGATTCACCTAGAAAATAAGATGGCGCACGGCGTATGATTTAGGTGAAGCCAAAAACCATCCAAAAACTACTCTGCTGTCGTATATGTACACAACACATTGACGCAAAAAAACTACGCTACTCGCTTGGTCATTCTCACCTCGACATTATGTGCATTGGTTTACGGTATAATTTCGTGTACACAAATATAGATAGTGCATTATAAAAGTGTAGTCAGGACTACATTTTGAGATTCTTTTTTAAAAACTGTGCAGTTTTGTCACAAGTCAATTTTGAAAAAGCCGGATCATTAAACTCTTACAAATATATACAGTTTTAGAATATTAAATCTACTAAGGTTTTATATTGGAACGGAAATGGCTAACGTAGAGTTTGGGAATGAATATAAGCTTTCGTGCAAATGTACATGTTTTTCATGGCAACATTCAGTTTCTTCTCAGTTTTCTCAGTTTCTTGCCTGTTCTTCTGAGTAGAGGCTCTTTATCCGAACAAGGCGGTCGAGTCTATTTAAATAACTTTCATAAGTGTATCTTTGATACCTAATTTGAACAAAAACATTTTGACTTTGACTTTGATTACCACGCACACAAGTTTAAAAAGAAGTGGCTTCAGTGAGATATAACGCAGTGTTTCATCTTTTCCTCTAGGTTGATCTGAGTTAGGTACGCGCAAATGACTTTGAGGGCTCAGAAATTAGCGCGAAAGGCTGCGCAGTACGCATATTATGGGTGTCGAAGGAAAGCAACTAGCGCAGTCACGTGGCTTGTACCTAACTTCCGTTTCGCCAAAAAGAATTGCGCGTAGTATAATTTGATTTTCTTTTTATAGTTATATTTGTTAAAATCGTACCAACAGTTCCAGAAACTACCTTCAATAAACATACAAACTTCTTTGTAATATTAGCCTGGGTAAATGATTAAGTAATTTACCATATCAGGATTCGTGGCTTGCTGCCTGACTGCGAGTACAATATCCTCTTGAAAGATCCCGCGACGCCGGAATTGGCCGGTCTGCGGCTGGCGCGCAAACCACAGACGCTGAAGGTAAGCTGCTCTGATTAGTACCTGGATGACCAAGCTTTGCTCGGTATTTTTTTTTTTTAATTGTGTTTTTTGGAAATTATATTTAAGTACGAATTACTAATAAAATGATGAAATATGAATAATATTTTTCGATCTTACCGATAGAATAATAAAAAAATATGAACTGGTTATTTAAAGAAAAAAATCATGAGTGCAATTAGTTTAATCTTATATTAGAAACAAATACTTATTTTTTTACAGTTTATCAATCAATTACGTAAGTGTATATATTTGACTTCGTGTTACTTAACAACGCCATCTGCTGTTGTGTCGTTAAAGCAATTAGTTGCTCATAAAAAATAGTATTATTATTCGCCAATAGATGTCAGGAAGAGTCATATTTTTCAGTTGAGACTACTCAAACGCCTCCTTTTTGTTATTTTTCTTCCAAGTTTATGTTTAAGTTAATTATCGATAAAACACGAATAAAATGACATTTTCTAAAAATGATTCCTAGCTAGATCGATTTATCGCCCCCGAAACCCCCTATATACTAAATTGTATAAAAATCGTTGGAGCCGATTCCGAGATTCCAATTATATATATATATACAAGAATTGCTCATTTAAGGATATAAGATATTCTAGTTCGACGGCAATCTAGGCTATCTATTCTATTCTCTGTGATAAATAATTTGCTTACGGCGCTGAAGCCATTGGCATATAAAACGTAATGCATGAATGAGTGAATGTATGATTGAATGTCATATGTCAGAGTGTCTGTCAACTGATTTTTTTAAGTGATGATGTCTTGAGTTTTTTTTGTACTATAAGATTTATCTCTTATCAAAAATATATAATGACGAGCTTACGATAAACCTTATATTGTTGCAAAAAAGCAATAGAAAATCCCCGCTCTTCGAGCACAGCCTCGTGTAGAGGCGAAACGCGTGTCTTCGTCGACACGTGTTAAGACGTGAAAGAAAATGCGCGTAAATACGCTTCTACATAAACGCTTGCAAATATTAGCACCAGCTATGCCCCGCGGCTAAAAACAAGCCTATGATTTATCCAGGGTAAAAGTTACATAACTAGCAATTTTAATCAAAATCCGCCGCATCTGTTTAAGCGTAAAGAAATAACAAACTATGTGTATATTACACATAGTTTTGCCCTTATAATATTAAGTAGGATCAAGTTTCATTCGAACGCGTGACGCGTTGATAGACGCGCCGCGACAGTTCAAACGTGGACTAACTCAAATCGTTTGTGCACCTCAGATCGTAAACAAGAGCGACATAACCGGCGTGTCTCTGATCGGCGTGCAGCCCGCGCTGCTGACAGACGCGCACGTCCGCGTCGTGGCCGCGCTCGACCACTACCGCACGCTGCGACTCTCGCTGGCGCCCGCGCACGCGCCGCACATATACTCCACGAGGCTGCAGCCCGCTGGCTACACGCAGCAGATGAACCCGGGTAACTAACTATCAACAACACGCTAGCTGTGTTCGTCGCTCGACCACTACCGCACGCTGCGACTCTCGCTGGCGCCCGCGCACGCGCCGCACATATACTCCACGAGGCTGCAGCCCGCTGGCTACACGCAGCAGATGAACCCGGGTAACTAACTATCAACAACACGCTAGCTGTGTTCGTCGCTCGACCATTGGACACCGTGGAAAGGTCGCTAGTTCAGTATAAATCTTATTTTGTATTCTTATTTGTTGTCAGGTCTAATGTACGTGCTGCCTCGCCTACCGGCCGACAATAAGACCTACGTAGTGTCTCTCGAGTCGTCGCTGTCCAAAACCACGCACACATACGAGGACGAGTCGTACACATTCACGTCTGATGGGAAATTCAAGCATTTTAGTTTCGAGTTCTCTCCTAAGGTTAGTATTGCTTATATTGTTTTTATATTTAGTAATACAAAGATAGTCTAAGGTCCATCCATACTAATATTATAAAATCGGAAGTTGTGTCTGTCTGTTTGTAGGCTTTTCCCGCTGCTCCCCGCTGTTACCCGCGACTTTGTTCAAGTTAATCCCGAAAATAGTATTCAAAAACCTTCCTCGTGATACACTGTAACTATTTATCAAATTTCATCAAGATCTGTTTAGCCGTTTAGCCATGAATAACCTACAAACAGATCGACTGCCTGTCGTTCGACAGACTGACAGATATGATTTTTCAATATTAGTATGGATTTGTTTGAATCGCTAATTATGTAACGGTAATTTAAATAAATAATAATAACATTTAAATGTTATCTAATTTTTAAGATATTTTTTTTCCAAAGTCACTTGCTGCAACATTCAATGTTTATTTTTCTGGTCTCTGATTTCCTAAATTGCCCCTTCCAGGTAAAGTCATCCGAGCAGGAGCTCAGACAATCCTCCTTCCTCCTCATCCCTCTCCTCGGCGTGCTAGCCTTCCTGTACAGCGTGCGCGAGCGCATCCTCGCCGCCCTCCCCCGCCCGCGCGCCGCCCGCCCCGCGCGCCCCGCGCCCCGCCCTGACGTGCTGGACCAGGCCAGCATACACCACATACTGAACACTGTCAACGCTACCGGCAAGAAGCAGGCCAAGAGCAGGAAGGCTATGTAGGGAGTCACACGGGTGGGACGGAGAGAGGAGAGGAAAGGAGGAGTAGAAGATAGTAGGTTAAGTTCGTGTGTTGAATTGTTTGAGCGTCTTGTCTGCTACCTCAACCCCTCCCCCTGTCGTACTTGACCAGGCCAGCATACACTATATACTGAACACTGTCAACATGACCGGGAAGAAACAGACGAAGAGCAGGAAGCCTATGTAGGGAGTCACACGGGTGGGAGGGAGAGAGGAGAGGAAAGAAGGAGTAAAAGGTAGTAGGTTAAGTTCGTGTGTTGTATGGTTCGATAGGCCAGCATACACTACATACTGCACACTCTCAACGCGACCAGGAAGAAGCAGAGACAAATTGTTTTTCCACCGTTTTTGGACCGCGTGACAGAGACAAACATATCTGTATTCTAGCTTTGTCGCATCTAAGCGTGGATAAAAACAGTGGAAACACTTTCTCCACGCCTAATGCAGGCTGCAGGACTGGGAAAGAGTAGTAGTAGTAGTAGTAGTCGTAATAGTAGGGTAAATTCGTATATTATATGCTTAGAAAAAAAAAAAATTGAAACTACCTATAGAAGCAAAGTACACTCAAAATGTTAACTGTTAAATTGGAGCCATACATGGCACCGTACGATGCTACGTGGGCATATTCCTACTTTTAAATCAATGTATGGAACAGATTTCACCAATCAACCAAAGTTAAAATGTTTTTATTCAATTTGGGTATCAAAGACACACTTATGAACGTCAAAGTTTTTTTTAAATAGACTCGACTGCCTTGTTCGGATAAAGAGCCTCTACTCAGAAGAACAGAGCAAAAAAACTGAGGGGAATTATTTTTTCAAAGAAAAAATAAATTACTGTCTCACAAATTTTGGCTTACAACTAGGTAATATCTATACAAAGTGGCTACTTGGCGGAAGTGGAAAGCTCTAAATTAGTTTTAACCTTATTTCAATAATGTAGTTTACCAATAAGCCAACTTTTAATAGGAAAACATTCTAACTAACCACATTATGTTTGCGTCTGTGTGCGTGACAAAGGCAAGTAAAAACAGCACTCAGCGAATTTGTGGCTTGCGTTTTGAAAAGACGTTGTTTGGAGGTTTCCAAACCTCCAAAACCTTCTATAGGTAGTTAATTTAAGGTTGCAAGCGAGCGCATTCTCTTTAGGCAACAGGCGAAGGATAGATAGGCTATGTAAGGAGTTACAGCTTCTGTAACTTCTGTAAAAAGTTGCAATTGCTTTGAAGTCATTCTATGTATTTCTATCGTCGCTATCGCTCGAACTTTTGCTGCTGATTGAACGAGGGATAACATATCATATCGTCACGCCTTTCCCACACCCACACTTCGCCGGACGATGTTCAGTCCCAAATGTGACGGTGCGAGCCTGTCGCCATACACCGGGCTCCAGTCATGTAGCAGATGACATACAATACGCACATTATGTTCTCACAATGAACAAATTGGTGCGTGCTGTCGGCTGGGTTAGAACCCGCTCCCTCTGGCTTGAGAGGCGGACCTTCTCCAACTAGGCCATCATCGTTGAACGAGGGATGAGCTATAGAAATGTCATGTGATCTTGTTATCAAGTCGTCCAATGAGTAGCTAATTCTTGTGTAGCGATTTAGAATTCAAACTGCTTCGAAACGATTTTAACTTGGCTAGTGGCCCAGTGGTAGATAGAACAGAGGAAAGAAGGAAGTAGAAGAAAGGAGGGTTTATTCATGTTTCGTATGGTTGTTGTGGGGTAAGGAAGAATCGGGTCACATGCCAAAAAGGGTACATATGTATTTTAATTCATAGTATATATATACGGTACATACGGTCTCAATTTTCTTTATATTTCTCAAAAGTACTTAGAAACACAATATGAAAAAGCAAAACATAAAAACCGACTTCCCGTCAGCCAAAAAGATTTTGTAAAAAAAAGTTGTAAAGTATTATATTGTTTTTTTCAAAACCGCTTGACCGATTGTAATAAAATTTATTTGGGACCTCTGAAGCATGATGATCTACCAAAAAAAATGATCATCAAAATCGATTCTTAAGTGGCAGAAAGATCGCGAATGCATGTTAATACAAAAAAAAACATGCAATTGAAATGAGAACCTCCTCCTTTGTTCAAGTCGGTTAAAAATACACAAACATACAAAATGTTAGTTAGGAATTAGGTTCAGAATGTACACTTTACAAAATTTCCACTGACCCAAAACGTCTATTTTTGAATTGGTGCACTTCCAAGACAATTTTTTAAAATGAAGCACTTTCCAAAGTGACAATGTTACAAAATGTCTAATTACCTATAAAGAAATATAAATAAATTTTCAAGAAGCCCTTTTTGGCATGAAACCCACGATATAAGTAGATAGTATGTTCAAAAAATAATAAGCAATAAAATTTATTATTTCTTTTGTATTAATGCAGTAAATTGCAGAGAATCGATCGATAGTCTATAAACGTTCAGTGAAAAAGGGAAATACATTATGAGAAATGTTATTGTGATTTTGTAAGCTATTTCTTTTGAGAGCTCGTGTGAATAGAATATTGCAAATGTAAATATTAATCGTGCAATACCAAGATGCTTCAAACATAGATCATCTGGTGTCAACAACTTATTTTCTTAGATAATTTCTAATTTAATCATAATCTTAGCACTTTATTTGCTTAGATCATCTCTGATTTAGTCTTAAGGTCGATTTACACCAAACGAGCGAATGCTCATTCTATCCCCACTACATCAAAATCTTCAAGTGTAAACAGGCGTAGAGCATTTTTTCGTTGTTCTTAGTGCGTTCGCAAAGATTCTATAGAATATGTGTTTGTTTGATGTAAATGGATACGTCTAGCTTTCGTTTACACTAAAAGATTACGAAAGAATGCTCTTGTTCTAGCTTTAGCTCTATGTTCGTTTGATGTAAATCGACCTTTAGTCTCAGCAGCTCAGTTGCTTAGATTAATTCCGACTTGGTCTAAGCCTTAGCAGCTTAGTTGCTTAGCATACGAGTATCTCTGATTTGAGTTTAGTCTAGTAACTTAGGCCCGTATCTGAAAACGCGCTCAGTCATGAATCTCCATTTAAAATTGGTGTTACCATACTTAACAAGTATAAATTTAAAATTTAAAAACCCCCGACACCGATTTTCATCTAATAGCTAAGAACACTCCCAACGAATACACTTTTCAAACAAACAAAAAAAATCGAAATCAAAATCGGTTCATCCGTTCGGGAGCTACGATGCCACAGACAGACACACACACACACACACACACACTCACTCACACACACACACACACACTCACTCTCACACACACACACACACACACTCACTCTCACACACACACACTCAGACAAGTCAAACTTATAACACGCCGTCGTTTTTGCGTCGGGGGTTAAAAACAGATTTAAATCGAGATTCTTAACTGGGGCCCTATTCGGAGATTTCAGATTTTCATCTCACTTTTTTTCGTCCTTGTTGCTCTCGTTTGAAACGTCATAGGTGTGAGAGTGACCAAGATAAAATCTCATCTCATCTCACGCGCATGAATAGCCCCCCTGAGCATTATTTTAGCATACGAGTTTTAGTTGCTTAAAATCTTTGATCATCTTTCATTTGGCTGTAGTCTCAGCAGCTCAGTGTTTCTAAGACCATCTCTGATCTGGTCCAAGTCTCAGTTGCTTAGATTATCTCTGACTTGTTCTTTGTCTCAGCAGCTCAATTGCTTAGCTCATATCTGATTTGTTCTAAGTCTCTCCAACTTATGCTAAAGTCATGTTTTTGTTTATTTGTGTTTGTGAGGATATATTCCAAAGTGGTTGATCAAAGTATCCAACGTGTGATTTTATTTATTTCAATATTTAATTATTGTTGATTGTTTTTGATTATGAATTACTTTATGCATTTATGGTGATGATGAATTAATTAGTACATATTTCCTTAATTCTAAGGATGAGAAATAAAATGGACTGTTAATGTATTTGAGTATTTTTATTTACAATTTGAGTTTAAAGACCCACTATGTACCACCATCTTATTGACCACGATCACTCTGCCAAGAGTGCCCGATTAAGAAGAAGAATAAT
Organism: Peribatodes rhomboidaria; assembly: GCA_911728515.1. Lineage (NCBI taxonomy): Eukaryota > Metazoa > Arthropoda > Insecta > Lepidoptera > Geometridae > Peribatodes > Peribatodes rhomboidaria. The sequence continues at coordinate 15,921,813 of OU452168.1, read as the reverse complement.
TTATATTTGAGTAGACTGTAAACCTGCGTTGTTTAAAGCCTTTTCAGACGAATATGTTCGTTAACTTTAAAATTGGTCCATGATTCTGAGAGAGTAAAAGAGACAAGAATAAAACGGTGTGAGAAATAAAGAGAAGACTAGAGTTTAGTTAAAATCTTGTCTGGATAAAATATTTAAACAAATCAGTCAGCCGCCATGAGACTGGTAAGTATAACCAAAAAATATATTAAAATCTATGATTAATCTGCACGATTCTTATAGATATGGCATATACATTCTTCATACAACATCAAGAATAAATACTTTTACAAAATATTACAAATAAATATGCTACTTAGTACTATTTATTTGTTGTAGCAATCGCCGAATCTTTGTTCACATTCCGCCATAGACCTCGCACGATGATCCCAAAGATGTGCGTTTTCTTTACTGTAAGACAATACATAGATATTTATGGCACTTGCACTAAATATAAGAAGTGCCGAAGTCCTTGCTAGTTTTAAAGTACTAGCAAAATATTCGCTCATCAGGCACATCAAGTTAAGATTCTCCTAAGGAATGACTTAAGTTTCGTGTATAAAAATTTAGAGTAGATTAAACTAGTTAGGCAAGGACTTAAGCAATTCTTATATTTAGTGCAAGTTTCGATTAAATAAATAATAAATAAAAAGGTATTTATTGCCAAAACTAAAAAAATAAAAAAGACAAATCACTATCAATACAATCTCAGCAATGTATTGCGGAGGCTGTTGCGGAGGATTAGTAACGTATAAAGATATGAAGATTTAAGATACTAAAGATCTCTTAAAAATAAGATAATATTGCGCGTGCCCTACGACAGCAGAGAAACTAAGGCAATTATTACACTGCGCCACGTGACGGTGCGCGGGACTGCGTTTTTAAAGCTTCGTGTACACTAACGTAACTTCGTGTACACTAACGCAACTTCGTGTACACTAACGCAACTTCGTGTACCTACACTAACGCAACTCCCGCGTGGCACGCAGGATGTAAATAGTTGCGTCTCTGTTCGTACATACAAGTCAAACAGAGACGTCTGGCGCAGAGCAGTATTAGAATCGTCATAAGTGTTTTTTTTTTTCGTTGCTACAAAGCATAAATCGTAAACAAAGTACGAGTTTCAGTTTGCATTTGAATCGAGTACATAATAGGTACGTAATTAAAAATCTAAATTGTCAGTAAAATAAGTATAATATTTTGAAACTTTAGAGAAGATGCTAGAAGATACTCACTTGACGAAGTATAGTTCGTACGCTGCAAAGAAGCTCTGTCGCGACCGCGCATGTAGTTTGCATAATTGCAATTTTTCACATTCATCGTAACTGGAAACAAAAGGAATTCCTAATTTATTAGCACATCATTGTCTTTATCATCATTATCATTTGTAGCATACAGTTTTTGCTATGTTAGACCTTGTCTAATAATATCACTGTACATACTTACTTAATTCATTCTTGTATTGGCAGAAATTAAATTACGTCTGTTAATTTAAGAAACGTTATAGAGCGTAAGTATTCATAGTTATACAATGCCACTAATATTTTCATGAAAGGTTTGCGGATGCCAACTATCTACTAATCAGAACACATCGTATGTGTTATAGGCACTGCAATCTGATGCACAAGAACAAGGGGCTTAGCGCCAGATTTGATAGTTTTCGAAAACTTTTTTCGTTTTTGTTCGGATCCATACATTTAGCCTAGTTCCTTAACGTTTCCGCCAGGGGCGCTTTATTGAAATGTATGGAGCCAAACGAAAACGAAAAAAGTTTTTGTAACGATCAAAACTCGTAGTAAGTCCCCAGAACATGCTGGGGGGCTATTCCTGCGCGTGAGATGAGATGAGATTTTATCTTGGTCACTCTCACACTTATGACGTTTCAAACGAGAGCAACAAGGACGAAAAAAAGTGAGATGAAAATCTCAAATCTCCGAATAGGGTCCCTGGGCGTTTGAATGTGTCAACTGATAATGATACGATAGCTACCTTCTCTTAGTCCTCATCTTGATGATATCATCGGTAGCATGTGTCCCCAAGCTGAAGAGTGGGTTGATGAAGCGACGCTGGATACCATGCGCCTGCGCCGGTAGGTCTACTACTTGCTGTTCTGATTCTACTGCAGGGACGGTTGGCTGTATTTCTGGCAAGAGTAAGAAAAAGAAGGTACAGGTACAGAGTCAAATAATAAATAAAATAAGGAAAAAAATACACACAGAAAAAGGCAAATAAATCTCATTTGGCAGAATTCCCAGCCCAGTTTTCAACTGTGTCAGCAGAGCTGAGTATCGACAACTGGGAATATATAATTTACCTACGTTATTGTTCGGTTTAGACTATATAGAGTATTAGGTATCTTGGTATCTACTAAAGTAATATTTCTTACCATTTTTTAAAACTGAAGTTTCCAATGGCAGACAAGCCACTGTACACACCAAAGTAACTAACAGCACTGGAGTTTTCAACATTTTCACTGGTTTTTCAATAAAACTTTTATCAGTCAAGTAATCTTTCAAGCTCTTTCAGGAATGACTGTTCTGTCCGCCTCACCCAATTTATATAGAATCTCCCCCCACAAAGTAGCGGCATCTTGTTAGTATTATAAAATATATGAAACGCGTCTGTCTGTATGTTTGCTCAGTTACTTCCGTCTCAGCTTTGTGAAACTCTCAGATCAACCTAGAGAATAAGACGGCGCACGGCAGTTGATTTAGGTGGAGCCAAAAACCATCCAAACACTACGCTATTAACGTACATGTACACAACACGCACACATTGACCCAAAAAAACTACGCTACTCGCTTGGTCATTCTTACCTCGACATTATGAGCATTGGTTTGGTATAATTTCGTATACATAAATTAATATACATAGTGCATTATAAAAGTGTGGCCAGGACTACATTTTGAGGTTCTTTTAAAAAAAAAAGAACCTCAAAAACTGTGCAGTCTTTTTACAAGTCAATTTTGAAAAAGCCGTAATTTTAAACTTACAAAAATGTGCAGTTTTGGAATATTAAATCTACTAAGGTTGTATATTGGAACGGAAATGGCTAATGTAGAGTTTGGGAATTAATATTAGTTTTCGTGCAATTGTAAATGTTTTTCATGGCAACATTACCACGTACCACACAAGTTTATCAAAGTAGCTTCAGCGAGATATAACGCAGTGTTCCATCTTTTCCTCTAGGTTGATTTGAGGTGAAACTCAGACAGATTTAGATGCTTGAAATGGATATTGGTCATCATCATCACATTCTTTATTCCACTGCTGAGTAGGTTTTTTTTATCGCGAATAAGTCCGCGTTTGACCACCAACTCGATGTGGTCGAACATACAGCACGCAAACTTAGATAGGTACCTATTCACTCTGGCCTTGAAAAGACCCAGATTATAATTCTCAGGAAACAATGACGGCCGGTTCTTCTAATCTTTGGACGTACGGATTATTATAAAAGTATAAATTTCCAAAATTGTGTCATCTGCCTATAACGTAACGTGAGCCCATCTCGCCGCCACACGACCGCGCAGTCATAGACTAGTATTGTCTATACTGACGCGCAGTGGTGGCCCTAGCAAAAACTTTCTGGGGGGCTATGCCTGAGCGCGAGATGAGATGAGATTTTATCTTGGTCACTCTCACACCTGTGACGTTTCAAACGAGAGCAACAAGGACGAAAAAAAGTGAGATGAAAATCTCAAATCTCCGAATAGGGCCACTGGGGGGCTATTCCTGCGCGTGAGATGAGATAAGATTTTATCTTGGTCACTCTCAAACCTATGATGTTTCAAACGAGAGCAACAAGGACGAAAAAAGGAGAGATGAAAATCTCAAATCTCCGAATAGGGCCACTGGTAAGTGAAGAAATTCTATTGATGATTCTAGTGGTAACACATCCATCGCTACGCATCCTTGTACATATCTAGTGGAAACGCAGCTTTACTCAGGAGTAGGTAATAAGTATCATACATTTTTACCGACACTTTTTTTTACAATTAAAAATAAATAGTATTTTCAGGTAAAACCACAGGATGCTGCTAGGGATCCATAATACTTATTATCCTACAACTTAGCGAATGTATTGACGCGTTTCACAGAAGTTGGTAAGTAATCTGGTACAAACACAGTGGTTAGGGCTGTTAAGAGAATCATTCCGGTAAATAATCATAATTGTTGTGCAAAGGAAATGATGCTGTTTACTTTGGTTCGTGATAGGTATTTAAAGGTCAATTTACATTGCAGCTGAAGAGGATCGATGTTTTAAATGTTATTTACGAGTAAGTATTGTTCGAACAATGATAACGGAAACGACGGACAGTGGGTGGACAATGAGCGCATGGCGGTCATTTCAAAAAAAGCAGCCTCACAGAAGTTTAGAACGGATTTTAGGTAGTTGTCCGACTGCTGGCGATGAGCGAATAGCTAGTAAAAACGGATGTAAAACACTCGCTCAGCGAGTTGACGAGCATCGCCGAGCGAGAGCTTTACGTACATTTATTTAGGTACTCGCTATTGCTCACCGCCGCCGGCACGGTTGGGCAAGTGCGTTATAAGCAAGGCGACAATTTAAGAAAAAAATAACACCTGAATAAAAAACAACAGAAAGAGGATACAAGAGATGCCTAAACAACCGTTGTGTAGAGCCTTAGGTACCTAGGTATAAGCGTGTCGCGTAAAAGGTAATCTCCCTTCAGTGCTACCTACAAGGTGGATGCCTTGCAGCCTTACGGCCTTACAGCCTCAGATCTTACCCTCGTGGCCCTTCACGTTGCGGTCTATTATTTCTATAAACAAATACTAGAGAAACTGGATCGTGTTGCTTTTTGACGCACGCGGCTGACGTGAATCGGGCTCTAACAGCCTCTAACTATAAAGTTACATTAACTTATATTAGGTATATCCGCGATTGAGAGATACGGGCTATTTTCGAGGAAAATATGGCTATTATTAGATTATGGATTACCGAGAATGTTTTTTTTGTACTTTACAATAAATGATTGATTAAATTGGACCGTGTACATGTATGTAGGTACACCTACCTACATACTAAATTACTTTTTCTGTGCTTTTAACTGAGTGGAGTGTAAGACTTGCTATTTACTTATTGAAGATTGATTGATTTTTTAATGTAAGTAGGTATTTACGTAGGTACCTACTTTCGGACGTATCACCTTTTTTTGCTGTTGCCAGGAATTTCATTTAGATAGGTATACTTACGATTTTATTACTTACTACTCATTAGCTCGCCTTTGTCACTTACGGGTAATTAACTAGGAACAATGGTAGCTTTGTAATGGTGACAGAAGTTTTGAAATCGGACAGATTTTGAGTTCCATCCATCCATTCATCAGCCATAGGACGTCCACTGCTGGACATAGGCCTCCCCCATAGATCTCCAATAAGACCGGTCGGTAGCGGCCTGCATCCAGCGCGATCCTGCGGTCTTCACAAGGTCATCTGTCCACCTTGTGGGTGGACGTCCTACGCTGCGCTTGCCGGAACGTGGTCTCCATTCGAGGACCTTTCGACCCCATCGGTCATCAGTCCTTCGTGCTATGTGCCCTGCCCACTGCCATTTCAACTTGCCAATCCGCTGCCAATCCAATTTTGAGTAATTCGTTACAATAACGAAGACACAAAACTTTCCTATTTATAATACCTATTAGTGTACCTAGAAGTGTGTAGATTTATAATATTAGTGTAGATGTAGATAAAGTAAATAAATATTTACATAAGTAGGTAGGTACCTACTTGTCTAAAAAAATGTTGTAGGTATCAGTTTTAGAATTAAGATCAAAAGAAAAATACTTCTAATTATCAATAATGGTGCTCCTAAACAGGCCATATTTTCACTGCAATACCTACTGGCCCGGCAATACTGGCAATTGGTATTGCCGACTGTAGCCTGAGCATCTTCAGTATCGTTTTTTCACTATTATTGCATCAGATTAGCAATTTTAGTTGCGCAAGTTTTGGAAGTTTCACCATTTTTCATTTTCATTGCGTCAGATTAGTACCTACTTAGGTAAGTACATATTTTTGTTGTAGTATACTATTTTAAGCGGTTTCAAGTTCCTTCCTAAATAAGACGAAACTTAAAAGTTAAATTTTATTATACCACCTAAACTATTATAATGACCATATTTACCCAGATTCCTGGAATAGAAAAGTGTCGCCTTTTCTGGAAGGCCACTGGCGCCCCATTATTTTCGTCTATGCTAGAATCATCCCTCTTCCTTGAGGTTCTAATAAATGATAACGAATAGTTTTGCTACTCGACAACAGATGGTGCAACAAGTGAAATGAAAATAAAATAATAATTGTCATGGAGACTCGCAAGTTGCTCTAAAACGTATGTAATTTTTGGTAAATAAATAAGAACAATTTCATGTCGGTAGGTAATTACAATCGATTATGATAGTTTTCTACCCACAGAAGCGCTAAAAAGCACACACTACTACTTTAGTGACATCTAGTGATTACTCTTAGAACTACTTAAGAAGATAGAACCAAGACGTTCACTGAGTGAAATACTTTCACTACTCAACGCTAGATGGCACTAAAAACATTCGCGTCTTTACTGGAAGTTTCGTGATACTTCGATAAATTTCTCGACGCTAGATCGCGCTACCACCGATAGTATAAAAGCCGCGGTGCAGCGCCAAAACGGCAACAGTTGGAAACAAGCAAGCGCAAAGATCGAGCGGAGAAATACTTTCTCTAAGAAAACCAAGTCACTAAAGAGATTTTGAAGCGACAAAATGTCTCTTATGCCGTATTGGTTCCGTCATCTACGCAATTTGGCGCACCGGGATCCTGTTCTGAGAGTCTTGGAAGATCCTTTAACCGTCTTCTCAAGAGACCCATTCTTCCGCGAGCCGTTGAAGTACATCAAGCAAGTCACCAGCCCTTTGGAACACGGCATCGATGGCGTCTACAGCGATTCTGAAGTCAAAGTCGACGGGAAGAAGGTCGAAGTTCAATTGGACGTCCAGAATTTCACTCCGGAACAGATTGAGGTGAAGACTGTGGGGAATGAGATCACAGTTGAAGGGAAGAAAGAGGTGAAGCGAGAAGATGGATGGACGAGGAGCCATTTTGAGAGGAGATTCCTTTTGCCCGAGGGCTTTCCTCCTGAGAGGGTGGAATGTCATTTAGATAAAGGGAAGCTGCGGCTCGTGGCGTTCAGGTCAGAACCCCTGGAAGAGAGGAAGATCCCTATCCAGGACAAGTCAGGAGATAAGAAACTTGAAGACAAGTCGTGAACAAGCTGCTAAGGTTTTTTGTAAGGCTGTCTTTAAGCCGGGTATTTTAACTACCTATCTTTATTTTGTATTCTAATTACCTATTTAGGTTCATTTTGATGACTGACTAGACTAGATACTTATTAAGTTACCAATATATTTTAGTTTGTACGATTTGTAGCAGTTGAACTAATAATAAAGTTTACTTTTCAACTTTTATTGTTTCGTTCACCCGACTCAGATAAACCATAGAGTCACCCGATTAGATTGTTTACTTTTTAGCTCACTGCTTAGCTACCTGCTTTGTTCTTATCTACCAACCCAAAATCGAAGCTTGTAAGAATGGATGGATGGATGGATGTTTGTTACTCTTTCACGCCAGAACGGCTGAACAGCAGATCTGGATGAAATTTGGCACAGAGATAGATTATAGACTAACCGCGGGGCGCAGCTAGTCTATAATATCTGTCAAACTAATACCTACGAAAAAGTAGGAAACTAAAGACTCTACATTTGCTCTACATAGTGGACGTAGAGGCGCTAGTACTTACTGTTATACCCACTTGCAGAAGATACGGAGTTAATATCTCAAACGCGGTTAATTAACTAGAGTTAAAATGTTATAAATGTCGCTACCGAGTTAAAAAGATAACTTGAGTCCCTATTCTGATGCGTAAAATAAATATTCGGGATACCAGCAAGCACACACGGTCCTCTGACCCCAAACTTGTACTATGGCGGCCAGAGACTGATATACATACAAATAAGTGTATTTTAAAATCCATATTTAAATAATTTCCACCCAAAAATTTATATTAATTATTAAATAATTTAGAAAAACACAAATGCTCATCACGCATAAATATTTGCTCTAGGTGGTAATCGAACCCACGCCTCTAAGCTCAGAAATCAGGTTCACTACCAACTGAGCCACCAAGGCAGTCAAAATATTGTTGTAGACTACACAATAAATAATAATAACTTGCTGTAATTAACTTTATTTTGATGCAAGTTACAATATTTTACGTTAGAGACACAATTGGCGAGAGTTCGTTTTTCAGACATTATTTTTGATGAGAGCTTTAGACAATTTTATTAGTGTTGCCCGTCGACAACAATCATCTTGTCATTGTCTCTCTCGTTTGAAAAGTCCTAAGAGTGAGAGTGACCAACATTCATTAATATCTCACGTGTCAGGGGCCCTATACGGAGATTTATATATTTATAGACATTTTCATTTTACCTTTTTTCGTCTTTGTTGCTCTCGTTTAAAACGTCATGGGTGTGAGAGTGACCAAGATAAAATCTCATCTCATCTCACGCATAGGCCTCCTGGGGCCCTATTCGGAGATTTGACATTTTCATCTCACCTTTTTTCGTCCTTGTTGCTCTCGTTTGAAACGTCATAGGTGTGAGAGTGACCAAGATAAAATGTCATCTCATCTCACGCGCAGGAATAGCCCCACTGGGGCCCTATTCGGAGATTTGAGATTTTCATCTCACCATTTTTCGTCCTTGTTGCTCTCGTTTGAAACGTCGTAGGTGTGAGAGTGACCAAGATAAAATCTCATCTTATCTCACGCGCAGGAATAGCCCCCCTGAATAGAGTTCCGGAGCTTCTTGCGAGTGAGACTTACTCAGTTTGCTATATACATACTATTATTAGGTTGCTATAAATGTATTATAATGGACCTAAATGTAGATTACACCATCCACTTCATACTTGCTTAAGTATATATTCCATATCTATAGCTACTAATCCATATGCAATATGCATAACACTATACTATGCACGCGATCATTTATCTTTTTGCACCTATCTTCTATTATAATTTCAAGCTACATTTTAAACTTCCGATGTTCTGCTCTCCTCATAAATAAATCGGTTTGGTTCATTCAGTAATTGGAATAAATACTTATTCATTCTTTTATTGGAATGTAAAAATATTCCGTGCAGAGATTTCGTGCAAACATGTTTGTTATTCTGATTGGGATTGAAAACATTTTGATTGAGTTTTTTGACAATGACGTTTACAGTATGTAACAGAGTCAGTGATTTTAACTATGTTTTTAACCGACAAATATATCTTTTTTTACCGACTTCAAAAAGGCTTTCATTTTAGTTATTTTTTAAAAATGTATGTACCACTTAACTCGACCCGATTTTGAAAATTCCTTTTTTATTTGAAAAGGTGTACCCTACCTACTTACAGATTGGTCTAATTTTAAGCAAAATCCAGTACTGATGACGGAAAGTAGTTTCTATTTTATTTCAAAAGTTTAAAATAAGTAAGCCATAATTAATCTAATTTTGGCGCCATTACAAGAAAGTAGGTAGAGTTAGATTAAGAAGTATTCCAAGAAAGTAGGTTGACACCGTTAGGATGCTTTTCTAATGATTTAGTTTTTATTTTTGATTGATTCAGAGATCAAGGACATTGCCCATTAAATAACTTCGCAGACAATGATGCTTTTGACGGAACGACCTTTTTTTCTGTTTATCTCACATGTGGTAAGAAAGTCTGGCTACAATATATAAGTTAAGAGGACCGCGACGTTCTGAAATTTTCATACAAACGCACTACTCAAATTTCTTGAAAACCGTTTGTCAGATTTTGTTGAAATTTAGCATGTAAGTACAATTAAATTAACAATATCTCCGCCTTTATGTCCTTGTTTTTTTTTAAAAACGTTCTCAAGCGAAAATAGAGCTATGAAAAATATCCGCATTTTTAAGGGGTCCCTTTTGACTAATTTATTCAATAGGTTGACAAAGCAAATCAAAAATTCCATTACATAGGGAGGTTGTCTACATCATTAGCTGTTAAATGAATCCATAATACAAGGTTACTTAATAATGATTACAGAAGTGCAAGTCATAAAAAAAAATTGAAATTGCACTTTGTCACTCTGTAGGTAAGTTTAGAGGCTCGTCAGTATCATAACTCGCTCTCTTCGCTCGTCTTCTTCTCTAGACGAAATGGCTATAGAATACCTTAAGCCAATGCGAAGTTAGTCTAGGTCGTCTAGGTCGAAGTTAGTTAGGTCGCCGGACTCTTAAACGTTCGGATCGGGAAGCAGTGCCATTCGCCAACAATGGTGTTTAAAAGTAAAACTTAACATGTGCAGTAACTGTCCTAAGATTGTAAGATTAGAATTTGAACCTTAGTTAAAATAATGTAAGACTTAGTTAAAATAACAAACTTTAATTTATGACTTTGCTGAGATGTTTCTTTGACTGCCTCGGTGGCTCAGTTCGTAGTGAACCTGCCTTCTGAGCTTGGGGGTGTGGGTTCGATTCCCACCTAGGGCAAATATTTATGTGATGAACATTTGTGTTTGTTCTATGTCTGGGTGTAAATATGTATTTAAAAATATCTAAGTATGTATCTCAGTCTCTGGCAGCCATAGTACAAGCTTTGCTTAGTTTGGAGTCAGGCGACCGTGTGTGGAAGTGTTAAAGAAAAAAAGTAGTTCTGTTAGTTCCCGAACGGATAAACCGATTTTGATTTTATTATTTGTTTGAAAGTTGAATTAGTCGGGAGTGTTCTTCTCTATGTTTTATTAAAATCGGTGTCGGGGGCTTCGTAAATTTTTGATTTAGGTATAGTTATTAGTACTTAGGTACCACAGTTCAATGGGAAGGTTTTTGTTGAACAGCTATTTAGTTCATTTATATGTTATACTAGCTGTCACCCCGCGATTTCGTTCGCGTTTATTATTTATATATATAAATTAAGATGTGAGCTATCCTATCTTTTAAGTTAGATCGAACTGCACACGGTGTGCAAATTTGATTGAAATCGGTTAAGTAGTTTAGGAGTTCATTGAGGACAAACATTGTGACACGAGATTTATATATATTAAGAAGATATATATATAAATTAAGATGTGAGCTATCCTATCTTTTAAGTTAGATCGAACTGCACACGGTGTGCAAATTTGATTGAAATCGGTTAAGTAGTTTAGGAGTTCATTGAGGACAAACATTGTGATACGAGATTTATATATATTAAGAAGATGGGTATACATAGCGTATTGTTTTATTTTTACAAAAAACAAGGTAAGGCATGATAAAAAGAAACAAGTTTCTAATGTTCTAAAAGTTGACATCCGCTGACTCGCTCGCCGGTCGTACTTATGCATCGACTGACGTCACTGCGTGTCACTCAGGTAACCTTTTAGTTGTCTCGGAACACTTTGCCAGGCGAAGTATAAGTATTTATTTTACCATGAGTTCAGTAAGTATACCTACCAAGTGGTACCTACCAGTGGCCTCATGTGCGGCAGGTTTTAAAACCCTCCTATGATACAATTTTAGGACCAATTTGACAAGATTAGCAATCGAATTGTATTGTATGAAAAGGGTTTTAATGTCTGGGGGCTTACCGCATGCACTTACTTTATGCATGCAATTACTTTGTTCATCCGGATCACCCAGGTGATCAATGGTGCATTAAGTATACTAGAAAAGTGTATTTAATGCACCCAGGTGATTAAACTCAGGTCCATTAGTATTTAAAATACCTACTACGCGCCGCGAGTTTACGAAAACTTTTTTGGTTTTCGTTTGGCTCCATACATTTAACATACTTCGTTCCCGTATACGTTACGTGCGCTTTAAAGAAATGTATAGAGCCAAACTGAAAATAAATAAATTCGTAACTATCAAAACTCATGGAACGAGTTATTAACTGACATATTGTTCAACGTAAGTTGAGCTCTGTTTACTTTAGGCTGTATACTGAGAACGCAGTCAATTTACATTGGGCTTCGTGTCGAGCCTTCACCTCGCGCCAACGCACTTGACTTGCTCGAGTTGCTCGGCTTGACACACGCAGTTTTAATCGAACCGGCTCCACGCGTGGTCGTTCCATTAAATTCTTACAACAGAATACGTGGTTTTAATCATAGTTCATTACTATAAACAGTACTTTTGAACTAAAAACATTAATTCGTAGGAAAATTTTATTTTAAAATAAAAACTTTATGTAAGTAAATAATTAAGTTATATCCAGCTGTTTTGTTTAAATGTTGAGTTAAAAATCAAAACAAAATTATCAAAGGTCATTTTGGTGGTCGGACGGTAACAATGTGTGTGTAACACATGTGTGTGTGACACATGTCAGTGATGTTCTTGACTTGTTGTTGTTACTCACAAACAAACCTACAGTATTTACAAGGATGGCTTCGAACGCTGCAGCATCGAATACCCCATTAGGTAAGTTTCAAATTACTTATGTATGATTAAATTAGTGGCTCTGTGAGGAGACCTTGTAGCCGACGACTGTACTCCTCTACAGGTCGCATTTCTTAACCAATTCTCGTGAAATTTTGTGAGTAGGGTTGATAAAACATCTATTTATTTATCAAATTACTCACAAAATTTCCTGTAGAGAAGACAGAGATCCGGATCCGGATCAGAATCCAGACATAGCTAAATTACCATTATGTAATAAACAAATGTTTAAAAAAAAACGTTGCCGGTAAGGTTTTTTAATTGCATATACTTCGATAATTTAATCTTAACTAAGTAGGTATTTATTTTAAATTGCATAGTTCGGGAATCGAACCCGGGACCTCCTGCTTATAAAGCGGTCGAACTTCGACTAGACTAGAAAACTAGACTAGGCTAGACTATAGGCTAATTGAGTCAGTCTGTCCTCTTTTAAACCTATTCTCCAAGCTCATGTCCCGAGCGTACGACAACTAAAACTGTAGTAGATTAGGATAAATATTAATTGAACATTATTTTAGCGTATTAATTAATTATTAACTCTTCCCATACAGGCCTGCAGCGGCTAATGACAGTCAATACAGTGTCAATTAAACAGAAGAACACATGCTTCGCCAACAAGTACGTGGTGACCACGGAGAGCGGGGAACTCCTGTTCAATGTGAAGGAGGACTCCTCCGCCCTGGCGGCGATGCTGGGCGGATCGAAACGGGGCTTCCATATGGACATGTACGATGCTAATGAGAAACTGGTAAGGGTTTTAGCTGATTCGTTTCGCTCATGGTACTTAATTTAAATGTCAAATAGTTGAATTGTTTTTGGAGCTAGAACAGGGAGCCAAATTTAGTGATAATGGGATTTGCGATCATCGTGGATTATTTTACGATATTTAACAGTAATGCGCCAGATGATAAAATAAAAAAATTGAACAAATTACCCAACCGATAAACTAACGATTTAAGCTTACTTGAGTCTTTGTCAATTATAATATAAGGTAACGAGAAAAATAGTCTAAAATAACCGCAAGTTCCATTATCATGTACAATAAGTAGTTACCCGGTCTAACTTTAAAATAAAAAAAAAACTGTTTAAAATTTAAATTTCGCTCCATAAGCGTGACGCTGTTCTGTTAGTATGAAAGAAAGAAAGAAAGAAAGAAAGAAGTTTATTTTGAAACCATACATACAACTAATAATATTAACGATTCATAAATAAAAGCAATAAAATAACTAAATAAATATATAAATATATATTTATTATATATATATAATATATAATAATAAAATAAACAAAGTAGATACTTAAATAATAATAATACAACAATTGCTCCACCTCAGCTTATGCTGAGGTGGAGCCCTTTTTAACGGTCTCACCGGCCCACCGGGCCAGACCAAACCAAGCCAAAATACCTATGTCTATGAAGTTAACTTAATCATTATTCCTTGAATCAAAACAGAATGGTAGCGGTCGTTGCAATACAATGCACATTACAATAGGGACCCGCTACTTATTGAGAGTTTGTGTGTGCCACCGATTTTATCAAGACTATTTATACATTATTCAAGTGCATCAAAAACGTCACTTCGATACCAGAAGATGATGTCATCACACGATCACACTAATTACAATAATATTATAAATGCGAAAGTTTAAATGGATGGATGGATGGGTGTTTGTTACTCAATCACGCCAGAATGGGTCTTTTTTCTTGGGTGGGAAATCATCAAATGACTTCTCCCGCTCTGGGCTGAGCGGGAGGGCGTGTCAGACTTTTACTGACCAAAACCCACCCGTGTTCCTTCCATTGCCTGGGTGCCAGGGCCACGATATCCCTTTCGGACAACTCGCAACCCTGGCAGGCAGTGGCCCTAACACTGACCCCGTCAGTTGGTGCTGACATCTCTTTGAGGCGCGCGTGAAGCCAGAACGGGTCTGGATGAAATTTGTCATAGATACCTACCTATAGCATAGTAAATTTGACTATGGTTATAGTCTGTAATGAGTATTCTGTGTCTGGAACTCAGACCAATCTAGAGATCACGGTGTATGATTTAGGTGAAGCCAAAAACCATCCAAAAACTACGCTACTGTCGTATATGTACACAACACGCACTATTGACGCAAAAAAACTACGCTACTCGCTTGGTCATTCTTAACTCGACATTATGTGCAAGCGAGATATAACGCAGTGTTCCCATCTTTTCCTCTAGGTTTATCTGAGGTCTGGAATGGCAAAAATAGGTCAAAAATGTTTGCTGGTCACTGCGGTGAAAAAGGCAGGGGCGACTTGCGGGAATCCGAACCCCAAGTTAGGTAGGTACAAGTCTCGAGCTTAGTTTGGGGCTCACCGTCACAGTCTTGACATTATTATTTTTGTCTTTCGCATTATTCTTTGTTATCCCAAATATAGTATTTAAGTACCTGTGTAAGTTTCTTTCGTTAATAGAATTACAGTTACAATTACCCGTGGTCCCACTTATTTGACCCCTCGGTTGGTCCATATTTTCCCTCGTAGACCCACTGCACTAGAGATGGTATTTACATAATTGGTACTTTCAGTGGGTCCACAGGTAGGTAATTTTGGCCAACGCTTCTAAACAGATTTAGTCAAAATTTTACGAATAAGTTTTAAAAGATTCCGAAAAATAACTCACGTTTGTGTGAAACTACCCAAACTACTCGTGTTGGTAAGTATATTGTCAATGTCAAAGGTTTCAGTCTGACGCCTCCGGCTTGTAGGTACGAGTAGGTAGTCTGCAAGCGCGACGCGGTGGCGCCGCCGCCCAAGTGCCTCGCGATTGCTTGCGATCCTTTTTGCCTCTTACAGTCCTTAAACATATTCTTAGAGTGTTTTGCTTAAGCGACATTCATGTCATTTTTAACCGACTTGAAAAAAGTAGGAGGTACTCAATTCCTCTGTATTGTTTTGTTTGTATGTTACGCGATTACTCCGCCAATAAACAATCGATTTTAATGATTTTTTTTTGTTTGGTAAGTCATACTACTTTTGGTGGTCCCACTTTTTTTGTTTTTTTAAAACGGTCAAACAGATTTTAAAATACATATCAACAAAAGTCTAAAAATGTTTACATGGATGACAGCAAGTCGGTTTTTTTTTATATTATTTAGTTACAAAAGAAATAGATTGGTTACAGACGGTTGGACCCACTAGTGAGCTTATTAGGATTTAATCCACTTTCCCACTTTGACTTTGGTAAAGATATATATAGATATAGCATATTTGAATACTTACTGTAGTCTTTTTAAAAATACTAATTGTTAGTTTTGTTGAGAGCAGAGGTTAGCAGTAGAACGTGTGCAGGGCTTAGCAAACAGTGCATAAAAAAAAAATAACAACGCTTGAAGATTAGATATGTGATGATTTAATTCTTTCAAGAAATAGTTTCAATTGCCACTTGAATTATAATATTCACTTGGATTATTTAACAGAGAAACAACACGTAACGCAGCCATTGCGTAGGAGAGAGAGAGAGAGAGAGAGAGAGAGCATAGCATAGAGATCATAGATCAATATGAATTGACATGAACCATAGATTATAAACATACCATAACGAAATGTAAAGCGTACTGTGAGCTCTAATTATTTCTAACACTAATAATAATAATTTTAGTACCTACTTACTAAACTTGACCGTTAGTTCACAATCATAAAATGTAGTAACCAAGTGATTTTTTTTTACAACAAACTAGGCATGCGTTTGACCACTGACTCGCCTGATGGGAAGCGTCGACGTGATCGAAGGTGTAACACACTTGCCTAGGAGATACCTATGCACTTTACTCTTAAACACACTCGGATTGTGTTTAGGTGGAAAGACAGCGCAAGCAACGAGTTCCACACCTCTGCAGTTCTTACAAAAAAGTTGACCTGAAACGCTTAGTGCGTTTTGGCGGATTTTTTTTATTTTTTATGTAGATGATGTGGTCTAAGATGGAGCACGACAACCTATGAGGTACTTATTCACTCTAGCGTTGAAGTTTTGTAGAGTGAAGAAGTACAAAGACGGCAGTTGAGTGAGGCGCTACAAGTGCGCTACTGTTCAGACCCGTCTTGGGAACGGTTACACCGGACTACATCCCGAAACACGACTAGGTCATTTCACGGCATGGCTTGGTCCGGTGGGTGGTAACTAGCCACGGCCGAAGCCTCCCACCAGAGTTTGCTACCCGATTAGCACTACCCGGGGACCACGTGTAGGGAATCTGGATAGAGTACAGTCATACGGACGTGGGTAGCTCAGCCCCCAAAAAAATTCCACTATAAGAGGGTGTCTCTTACTGGTGCGCCTAAAATCTTATTGGTGATTTCTTAGAAAGCGGTAACTCCTAATGCTATTTGCCATTAAATAAGCCTAAACTACATTCTTTGTCTCCTAATGTCTTGATAAGGTAACGTCTTTATCAACTTTATAGCCCAGAGCTGAACTAAAGTGATTGGAAGACATTAGACCCCTAAATTAACTTGTCTAGTAAATAGTCACTCTAACCCTTAAGCAATAAAGTTGAAGGTCGCTGGGTCAGCCACACCATACGCTGGGCTATTGAAAAATCAATGATTCGTTGGACTTTACCCACTGCAAACAATTAGTTTAATGTAACACGAGACTAAGGGTAATTAAGCTTCGAAAAACACGAAATATATACCACCTACGTTTACCGAATAGGTACCGACGACGACGACTTGATTGTAAAGCGGTCATTATATTTTCCAATTTGCAGTACGCTAATTGAGCTAGAGTGCTAAATTTTGATAGTGTAATGGCAGTTATAAATTTATAGTTAGCAATCCATTTTTTTCAATAGCACGGGCTTAGCCACGCTCTCAGATCAACCTAGAGAAAAAGATGAAACACTGCGTTATATCTCGCTGAAGCCACTTTAATAAACTTGTATGGTATGTGATAATGATGCCATGAAAACATTTATAATTGCACGAAAGCTAATATTCATTCCCAAACATTTCCTTAGCCATTTTCGTTCCCATAGACAACATTAGTAGATTTAATATTCCAAAACTGCACATATTTGTAAGAGTTTAGGGTTACGGCTTTTTAAATATTGACTTGTTGAAAAAAACTGCACAGTTTTTAAAAAAGAACCTCAAAATGTAGTTCTGGCCACACTTTTATAATGCACTATGTATTATATATATATTTTTAATAATATTTTTGATATATTTATATTTATATTTTTGAATGTTTAGTTTAGATTTATTTTGTATTTGGTGTCAATAAAGAGTTTTTGTATTGTACTGTATGTATATTTATGCATACGAAACTATACCATAATTATATCAATGTGTTTAATGTCGAGGTAAGAATGACCAAGCGAGTAGCGTATTTTTTTTGCGTCAATGTGTGCGGGTTGTGTAGATATACGACAGTAGCGTAGTTTTTTGATGTTTTTTGGCTTCACCTAAATGCACTGTGCGCCATCTTATTCTCTAGGTTGATCTGAGGCCACGCTATCGCATACTGCAAATTTGAAAGTGTGATGGACGCTTAAGAATGAAAATAGTGTTGCTCTACGCTACTCTACAATCAACACTGACTGGTCACTAACTGAATTGCAGGCGAGATCAGAGGTTTTCTTACTAAATCAAGTTGTTCCTTATATGTCTTAATGTAAGTATATGTAGAAGTTATTATTTTTTGTCTGTTAATGTTTTATTGTGTATTTTGTTTGTCGTTGTTGTAGTGTTTTGTGCGGTGAAATAAATGGTTTCTTTCTTTCTTTCTTTCTTTCTTTTACCATGTAACAAAATAATCGACCGAGCGAACGGAAGTAAGCGAAGCGTCAGCTTCGGCAAAAATGCTTTCGTATGTCTGGCGTCAGTCCAGCTGCCTTCCTCTACAGGGCGCATTTTTCAACCTTCTCGCTCTCACCTCACAGTTTCAAGGAAATTCATCATCTAGGCCGAAAGACGTCTATTGCCTTCCCCATTTCCCCAATGATCTCCACAATGACCGGCCTTGCGTTGGCCGCATCCAGCAGCTTCCAGCTACGAACGATCACCAGATCGTCGGTCAACCTTTTAAAGAGTCTAAGAGTACCTACTCTACCTAGGTAAATAGGAAAATTTTCTAGATTTTGGGCGGCATAATAGCCCAAGGGTACAAAAAAGCGGCGTTGTTTTATGATTGAAATTCCGATAACCCGCACGAGACGCTTTAATTCCACTTTCGTAGTACGGACCGCTAGGCTCGCTATAGTGTGGAATAATTTTAATTCCACTTTCGTAGTACGGACCGCTGACTCGCTAGAGTGTGGAATAATTTGCTAGAGTGTGCGTTTCCTGACGCTTATAATCTGGATGTCTTCAAATCCTGAGTGAATCAGTTCCTTCTAGACGAGCGTGCTCCATCGCATCACTGCTTATCATCAGGCAAACGCAAGCCTATCAATCAAACAATAAAAAAGCTAATAAAAAATTTAAGTGAGAATATGTTCCTATGACAGAGTTGATCAGCCTGCAGCGACCATACTCCTTAGATTGTCGCCGGTCCATCTTCTAAATAGCCTATTATAGTAGAGTACTTAGCTAGGAGCGAGCGATGATTGCCTAGTCGGAGAAGGCCCGCCTTTCAAGCCAGAGGGAGCGGGTTCGGACCTAGCCGAAGGCACACACCAATTTGTTCATTGTGTGAACATATGAGCGTATTGTATGTCATCTGCTATATAACTGGAGCCCGGTGTATGGCGACAGGTTCGCCCCTGTCACATTTGGGACTGAATATCGACCGGCGAAGTGTGGGTGTTGTACACCTCTGCCAGCCCCATCGGGGGAAAGGCGTGACGATATGTATGTATGTTCTTAGGTAAATAGATAAATTTTCTAGATTTTAATCGGCAATGGCCGGCACATAAAGTCAAATTAAAATGTAAGTAGGAATCTGTTGCTACGACAGGTGATCAGCTTGCGGAGACCATACTCCTTCGGGACGAGTAAGGTCGAGGTGTCAGTGTGCGGCGTCGTGGCCAGCATCGTGCGCCAGGAGGCTACCTTCATGAAGCCGGTTCTGAACATCAACGACGCGCGCGACAGGCCCGTGCTGCGCGTCAAGGGACCGGCGTTCGTTTCCACCGAGTGTACCTTTGAAGTAAGTAGTAACAACTGCGGAGTATAGTTTACAATACAATAGAATATTGTGAAACTGTGTAGGTACATGTTGGTATGAGTTAAGATTAGTAACAACAGTTTTGTTCATATCGAACAAACAATAATTTAACTAGTGAGATCTTTTTTAATCAAACTAAACTTATGGAGCTTATAAATACTTATTATTAGTAATAAGAACAACAATGTAAGGAAAATCAAGTAATTATCACAAAATCTTAACACTCACTCGTCTAAATATTATTGTATACTGTAGAATACAACAACAACAACAACAACAACAACAACACTTTATTTAATAACCACTCTTTCAATATAAGTTTAATTTTATTGCCATTTAACATTTTAAATTCGAGAGGTAAGTTGATTATAAACTTTTATAGCTTATTGTAATACATGGCATTATTGACTTGTGGAATACACATGTTAAATTTATGTTTGATTCGTAGGTTATCAGTTCGATTCGACTTAATATTGAAGTAGATTTACCTACTACTTCGAGTAAAAAGAGATGGTTTCGAGTGGAAGCTAAATACAGCGGAAGAGGTAGGTCTTAACTATGGTCAGTCAAACTGCGCAAACTGGCAGGCACGCCGGCGGGGTACGGACTTTTACATTCCGCATTAATGAATATTTTAGTTTATTTAACTATTTTTGATGCTTAAAGGCCGATCTTGGAGCATCAAGAAAATTCACAGTGATACTACGAGGTCGGTCTCTGACCTTAAAACAATACCTGTACCTTAGCTGTTCACTTGGGGTGCGAGAAAGCCGCCTCGTTGATAGAACCGTTAGGCCTTCAGCATAGCGTTTCTCAAATAAATCGGATGCTTTCGATTCAATAAATCGGATCAAACAATATCAATACAATCGAACAAATAAATCGGATGTTTCCGACGGAGCTAAATTTTGGTATTCACAACTTCAATCGGAAAGAACTTCGGCAATCGTCGGAAATGTCCGACTAGGAGGTCATAGATTGTAGAGTAGTCCATTACATGTTTACAGAGGAAGCTTGATAATGATAGAATAAAACCCCGCGTGGTAGAAATGTTTAACTATGTATCTGACTCCTGAGTCGTCGGTTGTCCGCGTATTTCTCAGATAAACCTAGAGGAAAAGATGGAACACTGCGTTAAATCTCGCTGAAGCCACTTCTTCAATTCAATCGAATTTCAAATTCGGAAAGAATAGGCATAAAACTCGTACGTAACCTACGTTTTATTTTAGGAATTATTCTTGAATGACTTGAAATAATAAATTTAAATAACTAGGGAAATGTTCCCAACAGCAAATATATCTTATAGATATTTGTTGTTACGATTTTAGGTGTTATTACGATTTTAAATGTCAAAAGTTTTCGACTGGACAGTTCTGAATTGCGATTAGACGAACCGAATAAATCCGAAGGCATTTTGCTTTGCAGTTTCCGATCGGAAGCTGCTTTCCGATCAATTAGAATAGCCCTGCAGGTCGGCCCAATGTTCTGACAAGTTATAACCCATCACCCCGTTTTTCCAGCTACAGTCCCTGGACAAAGAGCCAATAGGCGGCATCATGAAGCAGTGGGGTGGTCTCGCGCGCGAGATGTTCACGAGAGCAGACCAGTTCACTATCAACTTCCCACATGACCTCGACGTGCGCTACAAGGCCGCTGTTATCGGCACTTGCCTTCTTATTGTGAGTACTTACTACCTATACTTCGCCCAGTAATGGACGTAGTCCATCGATTTACCGCCTCGTAGGAGTTGGTACCTGACCGGCGCTGCCTCGCCTCACAATTATGTAAATGAAAAACCAAGTTGTATCATGTGGCATAGTGTTCTTTTTAGATTACCGTGCCTTTGCCGCTCCGCCAGGTACACTCCGGTGGCCCGCGCGCGATCAATTTTTTTAACAAATCTTAACATAACTTATCCAATTACTTTTATTAGTATGGCGACTCAAACTCTATTTTATTTTTAGACCGTATATTTTATTTCATATTTTTCTCTCTCAATCTGATGAATATTTGTTTAACGAATGGGTATGATCTGTTTTACTTATATAATATAATATTTATCTAAATATTTGTCCATTTTTTTTCAGGACTTCCTGTACTACGAGAAAAAATGAATGAAAATGAATAATGAATCTCGGCTGTCGTGGTGACTGAATTTCCAGCGCAGCCATCATACCTACTTAGTTCTCAACATACTACACGAAACTCCACAATAATTATAGTTACTATACCAAATATATTAATTATAATTATATTTTTTATGAAAAACTATTTTTTTTACATTGTGCTTCTTTTTAATAATTCACAGTCCCCCACCCATTTATCCCACCTGCAGGGCTATTGACAACTATTCGGAAACGTTTCCGATCGGATCCCAGAAATTTCAAACTCATATTGTTCGAATCTCAGTCTACTTTCATACATTTTGTAATAGGGAATCAAGTATAAATACGATCGGAAGAATTAATCACGTTTAAAAACTTATGAATTTAGACTGAGATTCGAATAATTTAGGCTTAACATTTTTGAAATCCGAACGGAAACGTTTCCGAATGGTTGTAAATAGCCCTGCTGTACATCATACATAGTAAGTGTACAAATATGATCATGATGACCGATTGGGTAAGTTACTCAAAAAGCTCTACTAAAGCTCATTTAAAATTTCGGAGGAGCCTACTTTGTATTCAGATCAAATACATGGTAAAAATAGTAAAATAAAAAGGATATTGGGCAAATTGGACCAAAAACATTTACAAGTTTGTCGGCAGGGTAGGCACATGGCGCATTCGGTAGATTATTTATTTTTAGACATTAAAAAAAAAATACGCCACCTGTTTAATTCAACCTACAGAAATCGATATATTATATTTTTAAGAATAAATAAATAAATAAATTCGGGACACTTCCACACACGGTCGCCTGACCCCAAACTAAGCTAAGCTTGTACTATGGCTGCCAGGGACTGATATACATACTTAGATATTTTTAAATACATACTTAAATAGATATTAACACCCAGACATAGAACAAACACAAATGTTCATCACATAAATGTTTGCCCTAGGTGGGAATCGAACCCACGCCCCCAAGCTCAGAAGGTAGGTAAAATATGAATAAATAATCGCAAAACCTGCATGGTGACGTCGCGTATCACAATGACGTGACCAATCACTGACGTGATGAATCACTGCACAGTGCACCCACCGGGCAGGTGGGTGTGGGTGGGTGAACATAAATGACTTCAATTTTTCTCTTCATTTTCGAATGACTTGAACTTCAAACATAAAATATGTATTAAGTTGCTAAAGCCTTCCTTTTAAAAGGTTTATTAAATCACAATTAGTTACAATGCAAAATATCTTCAAAACTGAGGGTTCGAAATCAGAGAGATTTATTATGCGAAAAACTACTTATTAAATGGGCGTTTGGAACAACATCGATTTATTTTTGCCCATTGTCCTTTTCCAACGTAAGATTTTACAAAATTGTTAGGTAAGTACTTTTATTTTTGGTATTGTGTTGGGTACCTATAATACAGTGTGCAAAACACAACAGTTAGAACTTATAGACCTGTCTAACTTGAAGACCCAACAGTTCAATATAATAATGTAGGTACATAATGTAGTTTATTCTAATTAATCTAGTCTCGTCATCAAAAAATTTTTTTTCACTTAACAACACTTGAGTGAGCTAGTTTCTTTGATTCTTTGTAAATTCAGTTAGTATAAAAGCTCTATTTTGGTGCGAAATCAATTTCAGCTCCATCTCGTCTTGTAAATGATGGAGTGATTATAAATTAAGTTTTAATTATTTTTAAATTGTATGTTATCTGCTGCATGAGTCATATAGCAAATACACCGGGCTCCAGTCATTTAACATGACTGGAGCCCGGTGTGTGGCGATAGACTTGCCAATTGTCACATTTGGGACTATATATCGTCCGGCGAAATGATCGGA
This sequence comes from Peribatodes rhomboidaria, assembly GCA_911728515.1. Classification (NCBI taxonomy): domain Eukaryota; kingdom Metazoa; phylum Arthropoda; class Insecta; order Lepidoptera; family Geometridae; genus Peribatodes; species Peribatodes rhomboidaria. The sequence goes on along the minus strand of OU452168.1, from coordinate 15,898,219 downwards.
ACCTTCTCCTTTTTGAGGTCGGTAATTACCTATTAGAGAAGGTACCAGGTAAAACTGCGAAGCACTGAATTTTAAGTATGTCTGAAAATACCTGCTTCAGAAATTTCAGGTAAGTATTTGTAAATAGACATAGTGCGTAGATAGATAGTTCATTTAATTTTGTCCACTTAATGAAAATCGTTTATTTTAACACATTAATTTCGATTTTGTTTTTTCGAGTGTGGTAACAAAAACAAAAATAAAAATTTACGTAAAAAACTAAAAGTAAGTACTTTTCTACATGTACCTACACTAATATTGTAAAGTGAAACGATTCGAATTTTTGTATTTTTGAATACATTTAAAAACCACTGGTCCGATTTCAAAAATTCTTACACTGTTACAAACATAGGTACATTACATTATCCCTGAGTAACATAGGCTATGAAACACGAGCGAAGCCGCGAGCAAAAGAGCTAGTAAGAACTTATTAAAAACCGGCCAAGTGCGAGTTGGACTCGCTCACCGAGGGTTCCGTACAAACCTGTAGGTATTCCTATTAAATACCTCTACGTCTACGCGTTCATGACGAAAGAGGTAGTAGGTAAGTTTAAAATTATTAAAAATATTTTGATTAACTGATGAAAGTAAAAAATATGCTTTTCGCAATTGTTCCTTTATCTGTCCTACAAGACGTTGCTTCGTACCAAATTTCAATATTCTGAGTTCACGGGAAGTACCCTGTAGGTTTTGATTCTCTTGCGAGTGTCGAAAATCTGCGGCATAAACGGCTGTATCTTTTGATTGCGTTGGCTTAGAAGTTTTTTAGAGCTCCAAGGAACAGTAGACTTGAGTAGGAAGGTATTTTATATGAATTTTAGCTTGATACCTCCACGCGTTCCTGAGAAAAAGAGCCTTAACAGATAGACAGACGGACAACAAAGTGATCTGTTCTTCCTTTTGAGGTAAGTACGGAACCCTAAAACGGGTTTCAATGAAGTACTCGATGAATAAGGATTTTTTAGCTTTTTTATTGTAAATTTAATAAATTTTATAAAGTTTTGTTGTAAATTTTATTAAAGTAGAGTTGAATTCATAAATTACATAATTTTTTTGGTTACATATCAAAGAGAGACAATTTTACTTCGCGCGCTCGTGACTTTGACAATGTAGTTTATCTCATTGAGACGCTTAATTACTATGAAACACCTGCTTTGTATTTCTACTTTCACCACAGCTCAACCTCAACATATGAGAGGACAATCCTATCATACACCAAACCATCATTAGCAAACTTCACGGTCATGGTAGTATGTTGGGCTTAGAATCTGAAGTAATTCCATTCGAATTTTCGCGGGCTCTTGCCAGCTGCGTATCTGCCTATACGTGTACAGTGTATAAGTAAGTATGTATACCACGTCAAATAGTTGTTTGTTGTCAGACGGCGTCATAGAGTCGCCGTAGTCACAGATTAGATATTAGTTACTACGCCGTAGTAGTCATAATATTTTATAATTTCGGCGTTGTTGGGAGTTAGCGTTTTTTGCCGCTGGCGTTGGTGTAGCATAATCTATTGGAATTGTGCTTGTGCTGTCATGTCATTATTCTATTCAGTCAGTATCATTCTATTTATATAGAGCAAAGACGTTGCCATACTTTTTACTAAAAAGTATTTATAAACTTTTAGTTTGAAACACTTAGGTTTCTGATAAAAAATCGGAAGAGTCCGGATAGTTTCAAATACATTTAGGTATTATAAAACACGAAGATTTGCTTGGAAAATGGATAAAGCGTATAATTTCGAGGTTAGGGAGCCACTACATGAGTCGCAGCCGCTGCCCAATAATCTAAATGGTTAGTAAGTAAATATTATTTAATATTCCGTAATGCAGTGTTAGTGTACTAAACTTTTCTTAATTTTTCTTTTTTACCCGACTGCCCGAGAGGATTAGGTGTGTTTCTCGCGTATCTTGAACGACTATGTGTTTATGTATATTTGTTTGTAAATTTATTTATTACCTTGTACTTGCCTATCTTTCAAATGATTTCGTTTGTTTCTTCTTAAAACCCAAGTGTCCGTAGGTGTTTGAAAAAAAAAACATAATGTCGAATTATTGGCGCGAAATAGTAGTAAAATAAGTTTATAAGTTAATTGGACGATTTTTTATTTAAAAATTATTTGTAGTACATATTTGACTATTTATTTTGATGAAAAACTAAATTCAGATAGATAAGTATAGATTTTGGAAACCCAGTGTTTGTAAAAAAAATATCTTAGTTTTGGTACTTATGTCTAGCGTAGGTAGAGATCATCTAACCTTATTCTAATTAATTATTTGAAAAAAAAGTACTCACCTAATAAGTCTCTGGAAAAAAAAACAAACTTAGGATATTTAAAGATTACAAAAGCAAATCATAGTAATAATTGCAGTCAAGGTTTTGACTTTTTTGTTAGACCCACTCCTTTACCTAGTCGTTTTTTCAATATTAAGTTTCGCTATACATGTCTGTGTGGATGTCGTAACAGGTGCTTTCTTTATATTTTGAATTTAAAAGGAGTAGGTTATCATACCTAGATATCATACTACATAAAACTTTACGTAGAGGCGCGGCGGGTGGCCTGCGTCGATCTGACAGTAGAGGAGAGTATGTATTTTAATTAGAAGGTTAACAGGTTTGACTTGAACTACGTTGTAGAACTGAAAAGACAATAGACAATAGACAAATATTTATTTGTAGCAAAAACATACAAAAACAAAATAAAAATTACACAATTATAAAAAAAGAACAAAGTTTTTGCCACAAACCGGTCCCAACTCAGCATAATGCCGGCTGCTGTAGACAACCGGCGCTGGTCTGAAAAAAGCGCTATCTGAATGTTTTTACGTAATTAAAGACTTGTGCAGACAAAACAGTTGCCAAATCAGGTTTCTAACGTGATTTCAAATTCTCCAGGTCTAGCAGAACTCAGTACCTTGACTGAAGTGAAAATTCGAGTGAGAAGCATAACAAATGAACAAGGAAACTCAGTGTTCAGCGTTAAAAAAGAAATTGAATTTAATGGCTGTTGCTCTCTTAGCGCATTTTTAAACCTTTACGATAACACAGGAAAAAGGGTGAGACGTGCTATTTATGTACTGTACTGTACTATAAAAAAACTAACTGTTTTAAAAATAATTGTTTGAACTAAATTTAGTTAATCAGTTCAGTTAATCAGTTACCCAGCATTAATTTGTAATTTGTTTTTTTAATTTTAGGCAATAAATACTTTTTGATTTATTTATTTTTATTTAAAGGAGTTTAGCCCCCCAATTTTTGTAGAACTCGGTGTCTTCCGCTCTTGAATCCCCACTGTCTAGTATTATAACCACGCTAAAATATCGCTATGCGGCTATTTGCTCCTGTTTGCGATCTTCTTTGAATGTTAAGTTCTAGCTCGTTTTAACCCCCTTAAGACCTACCTACTTCGTTTATATTATTCTGTATTTGGTCGGTAGCCTTGTCTTGCTCATTGATATTTAGCATAAGACGTGTGGTCTTCTCGTTCAGGTGATCAGGATAAAGCCCGTCAGCGAATGCTGTAAAAATTATAATTTAATATACATCGATGACCAGATCGTCGCCGAAGTTTTGTATGAGGGTGTTTGTAATCCCAAGTATATTGTGACCGATGCGAACGGGGGCGAGGTGCTCACGATGACCCCGAATGGCCTGTTGCAGTTTCACTTTATGCAGGTTAGTAGAAGGTGGTAAAATGTGTTTAGCCATTACGGCTAATAATTAGATATACAGTAGCAGATTCACGGATTCAGGGTTTTGGTTTAGGGGCTTCACTGCTGGGTTTAAACTTTTTTTATCAAGGTAACACTAAATGGTAAATAGGACACTACATTTTAGACTGTTATTGACTCAGATGCTCTTCATTGGAGGCTTGACCCCTTAGCTGGGGAGCTCAGCTTGGCCCCACAGGATTTTCCACTGTGAATGTAGGTAGACAATCTGACACTGGTACTGATCACTAAGATATTACTTAGCGTCTCCGTAAAAGTAATAAGTCGTTGTGAACCTAATTTATGTCAGACAGATGAAAACAAATTCACACGCATCTCGTGTGCATTTGATTGTAATCAACAATTGTATTTGTACAATTGAATTGTACTAAATAATTATTTTGAATTGTAATCTTCTTCGGGTTCCAGATAAAAGACAAACAAGACAAGCAGATAGGCGCAATCACTAGAGTTTGGAACGGATGGGCAACTGAGCTGAATGTGTTTTCCGACTCAGACCGGCTGCGTGTCGAGTTCCCCAGAGACCTCGGGGTTCAGTACAAAGCTGCCGTTATTGGCTATTGCAGCTTGGTCGTAAGTAATTCTATGATCATTATTCTTCTGATGGAAGATTTTGTTGAAAACGGAAGGCAGAGTGGGAAAAATGTCTTTCCTCCCTAAAATCAAACGAGGGGTAGGGGTCTTATTTTACTACCTGGTATCTACGTATTAAATCAAGCCCGAAAATTGAAGGAAGGAGGTGACCAAAGAAGGTTGCCCTCTCCTATCATGGAGCACTTTCGCGGACCATGCTTCGGATTCAAGATGTTTATTTTTGTAAGAGTATTCTTGACTTTCCTTTTTTTTATTTATTTGTTTCGTAAAAAATATACAGTTTTGCAAAACCCAAGTATTGAAAAAAAAAAACAATTACTTTGTGCCAATACTTTTTTTTCTACTTTTACTATTGACCTGTATGTAGGTATGTCATCTGCTACATGACTGGAGCCCGGTGTATGGAGACAGGCTCGCCCCTGTCACATTTGGGACTGAATATCGTGCGGCTAAGTGTGGGTGTTGTATTACACCTCTGCCAGCCCCCTCGGGGGAAAGGTGTGACGATATGTTATGTTACTATCGACCTTTTTGACTTACTCAAGTGCTTTTTTCCAGCTTTTAAAAAGATAAATGCTTAATACGGACAAGTACATTAAGCATTAAAAACTATTTTTTTCTATGGTATAAAATAAGGGAGAAAGTTTGAAGTATATAGGACTTACCGTGCGATACTCAATGCGGACATGATTAAAAAAAATGTAAGTATGATGAAAATCTGAGCACCATTTTATTGTACTCGTATGTGGAGAGTCAAAAAGAAATATAAATCTGGGTACCGCATGAATTAGGTATTTCTGAAACACTTTATTCTTCTGTTTACCTATATTTTAATAAGGGCGCTCCTAGACGGGTCATAATATTTTCACTGCATTACTGGCCCGGCAATATTGGCAATATTGCGGAGTGTAGCCCGGCCATCATCAGCCTTGCTAGAAATGTATGAGTATATGGCCGGGACATACTCAAAATATTGTCGCAATATTGCTGAGCCGAGCCCTAAGTTGGTATGTATTTTAGATTATTAATCGTTTAATATTCAAGTGTAAGCTAAAAAAAGAGTTAAGGAAGAAATGAAATATAAAAATGATTAAACTGCGAATTTAGAAGCATATAAGCTAGTTCTCATTTTTAAACCCCTGACTTTTCTTTGCAGCTTCTTGAAGGTAGTGCCCGGACTGGCTATACAGTCAGGGTGGCATTTGCCAGCCGGGCCCCCAGCGGAGTTGGCTTGCGGGCTAGCTACACTCCGTCTCGGGCCCCTGGCTCGTGGGGATCCACCCGGGCCCTTCCAGCTCAGTCCAACCCTGGTAGTGCCATCTATGAAACGAATACAGACCTGTGAACTTGCGAGTGAAAAAAATTGACTTAGTTGTTTAATCTGTGGAATGTCCTGAATCCGCCTATCTACTCCAAAATATGAGCGTTGTCGCTGAAAGCTTATAGATGGCGTTAAAATAAATTGTCAGCTCAAGGTTCACACTCTCATGGCTCTGATAGACGGGGTATATTTTTACTGCAGTACTGGCCCGGCAATACTGGCAATATTGCCGACTTTAGTCCAGCCATGTTAGAAATGTATGAATAAATGGCCGGGCCACACTCAAAATATTGTCGAAACATTGCCGGGCCAGTATTGCCGGGCCAGAATTAAGTAAGAATATGGCCCGTCTAATAGGAGCGCCCTAAGGCAAAAAACCTAGCTAGATTTAGTTACGAAATAACTTCATACCATTAAAAATATTTGTCATCATCACGTTTGCATTTACCATACACTAGGGTTACTGGTAATCATCATAAGTTAGCATCTTTTTAAGAGCGTATTCTGTTCATCACAACAAACAACTTTTATTATACGGTTTTTCACAAAACTAAATGTATCCCAATAAAATGTTTTTAAAATTTTGTGGTTTTCTTTAACACTTCATAATTCTTTATAGCATCAGAACCACCGTCTGCTTGTCGGCTTGTCAGCACGCGCCTCAAAGCGCACGCGTGCCTTCAACATACCTAGAGTTAATTATGTTTAGACAGGTAATTTTTTTTTAAATAGAAAAAAATATATATACATACATATATTGAAAAGTCGTAGAACAAAAGGTGTTTGTTTTAAAATACAGAATATGTTCTTAAAAGGCTGCTAATTAATTACCAGTACCCCTGTATACGAGAAAAGTAAATGAATCTAGGCCATGGACGTACTAGGCATATGAAATACGTCCATGATCTCAGCTGAAATGGTTGGCTGACCTTGCCCGTAAATCATTGTCAAAATCAATCGAATTTACAAATAACTGTAAAGATGGTTAATATACAATAGATTATACCTAGGATACATACTTAAACATAGCTGTTACATTCTTAAAATAAATTCTCCTTTGTAACACTGTTGTTGTTCCACCGACCTACAAAATACTCCCAATTAATTTAGGGTTAATGCATAGTCCATACCTTTAACTTAGTTACAATATTTTTCATATTTTTCACCCGAGCACTGTAGTGAAATGTATGGAGCCAAACGAAGACGAAAAAAGTTTACGTACCTACCTAACTATCAAAACTCAGACTCATCTCACAAGTATACTTAAACCCTCTTACTAATAAAGCCTACTACTAATTATCTAATGATTTGTCTTTTTTTCAAAATGACAAAATACTGAACAGCTGTTCCAAGGCTATACTACGTCTTTAAGTAGGGCAGGGGGAAATATTTCTGTATTCTGAGCGGGGAGTGTATTTTGCCAGTTCATCGCGGACATTCGCGTCACATTATAAATATAGACAATACAAAGCACATTTCGGTAAAAGCAGTTGCCAAATACAGGTTTTCAATGTTTAAATTGTCTATGTCAAGGTGCAGCAAAATTCCTGTCCTGTTCCTGTCGATCGACCCCTAGTGATTATTGGTGTAATAACCGCTTTAATATAACCTTGTAGATGTATATTATGTATACTTACGTTGATTGTTGTCAGACGGCGTCATAGAGGCGCCATAGTCACAGATTGGATAATAGTTACTACGTTATAGTAGCCATAATTTCGGCGTTGTTTGGGAGTTAGCGTTATTTGCCGCTGGCGTTAGTGTAGCGAAATCTATACGAATCGTGCTGTCATTTCATCCAGTCATGTTCAGTCTGTTTCATCCTCTGCTATAGAGCAAAGACCTTGCCATACTTTTTTCCAAAAAACCTAAGTTTATAAAATTTAGGTTTCTAAAAAAATTCGGGGAATTCCGATAATTTCGAATATTCATTGTTAAACAAGAAAATCTTCTGGTAAAATGGATACAACGGATAATTTTGAGGATAAAAAGCCACTATACGAGCCGCCGCCGCGACCGCCGCCTGATAATCTAAATGGTAAGCACGTAAATACTCCGAATGTTTGAACTGCACCCTTTTTTAAAATCGTTCGGAAACGTTTCCGATCAAAACCCACAAATTTCAAACTCAAATTGTTTGAATCTCAGTCTACTTTATAAATTTTGGAATATGTAATCGAGTTTAAATCCGATCGGAAGAATTAATTACGTTTGAAAACCTTTGAATGCGTACTGAGATTCGAATTATTTTAATTTTTTTTTTGCAGCCCGAACGGAAACATTTTCGAGTTTGCTGGACTCTCCTTTGACTGCGCACAGAAGAGATTTTTGTTTTTTAAATTAACTAAGGCTTCTTTTTAAAATGAAGTTTCGCTATATTATCTGTCTATTATATTATTTTATCCAATATATTTTAAAATTTAAAGTAATAGATACTTATACCTATGTCTAAAAACTTTACGTAGAGGCGCAGCGGATAGCCGGCGTCGATCTGCCAGTAGAGTATTCTTATTAATTGGGTTAATGGGTTTGATTCGAACTACACATTATGAAAAGCGCTATCAGAATATTTTTATCAAACTTTAGCATTTTGTCAGCTGTTTATAATGGAATATAAATTGTCCAGGTCTAGCAGAACTCAGTACGTTGACTGAAGTGAAAATTCGGGAGAGAAGCATAACAAATGAGCAAGGAAACTCTTTGTTCAGCGTTAAAAAAGAAATAGAATTTAACGGCTGCTGTTCCCTTAGCATATTTTTGAACTTGTACGATAGCACAGGGAAAAGGGTGAGACGTTCTTTTTTTATAATAGGTATTTGGATTGTAATAAATATTTTAAGCCTGATTTGTGTATTTATATTCCTAAATTCGTAACGGATCCAAAGGGGAAGCTAAGGGGCCTAAACCCCTCCCCAGTTTATGTAGAACTCGGTGTGTTTCCGCTCCTGAATCCTAAATCCGGCACTGCCTAGTTTTTTGACCAGGTGACAATGTCGCTTTGCGGCTATTTACTCCTGTGTTTTCTTAATGTCAACGTGTAGCTGGTTTATTGACCCCATTTTATACCTACCTACTTCGTTTAAATTTGTCTGCGTTTGGCCGGTAGCCTTGCTCTGCTTCTGTGTTATTGATGTTAAGTTATAATAACCGATTTGGCCTTCTATTTCAGGCGATCAGAATAAAGCCAATCAGCGAATGCTGTAAAAATTATATTGAAATATACATCGAAGACCAGATCGTCGCTGAAGTTGTCTATAAAGGTGTATGCGACCCAGTTTTTGTTGTGAGCGATGCGAACGGAGGCGAGGTGCTCCAGATAGGCCAGATTGGCTGGTGGCAGCCTCAACTTTTGCAGGTTAGTAAAAGGTGGTAAAAATATGTGCTAAGACCTACAAGTACAGTGGCAGATTCAGGATTTTGGTTTGAGGGGTTGCCAGCTGCGAGTAGGCTTTTTTAAATCAAGGTAACACCAATGGTAGACAAATAAGACATTACATTATGGATCATTACTGACTCAGATGCTTTTAAGGGGAGGCTTGGCCCCACTGAATTCTATACAATGAATGTAAGACAGTCTCAGGGTCGTATTGGCCATACAGTCAGGGTGGCATTTGCCAGCCGGGCCTCAGCCGGCGAGGGCCCCCCTCGGACTTAGCTTACAGGGTTTGCGCAAGTCTGGCTTGCAGCAAGGTAAGTAGGTTGGGGGTTACACCCCGCCTCGGGCCCCTGTCTTGTGAGGAGCCACCCGGACCCTTCCAGCTCAGTCCGACGCTGGACAGTCTGACAGTGATACTGATCTCTAGGATATTACCTACTCAGCGTCTTCGTAAAATTATTAAGGGTCATTCAATATGCGTGTGAGTTTGTTTTCATCATGATCAAATAATTATTTTAGATGGTCATTCTTTTCGGGTTCCAGATAAAAGACGAACAAGACAACCAGATAGGCGCAATCACTAGAGTTTGGAATGGATTGGCAAATGAGATGTCTACGATGTTTTCCGACGCCGAAAGGCATCGGGTCGAGTTTCCCAGGGACCTCGGGGTCCAGTACAAGGCTGCCGTTATCGGGTTTTGTTACTTAGTCGTAAGTAATTTTATGATCATCATTCTTCTGCTTTAAGATGTTGCTGTTTTATTAACGGACTGGCAGAACTATCCGGTAGTAATCCAGAGAAACTAAATTCCGAAGCGTGTTGATGATATAACTGTTCGGCGGCACTATTGGGAATTCTGGTGGGAGGCTTCGGCCGTGGCTAGTTACCACCCACCGGACCAAGCCATGCCGTGAAATGACCTAGTCGTGTTTCGGGATGTAGTCCGGCGTAACCGTTCCTATGACGGGTCTGAGTAGTAGCTGAGGTGCAGTAGGCACTTGTAGCGCCTCACTGAACTCCCGTCTTTGTACTTCTTCACTCTACAAAACTTCAAGGCTAGAGTGAATTTGAGATGAGTGAGGACCTTATAGGTCGTCGTGCTCCATCTTAGACCACAACGTCGCTTAACATCAGGCGAGTTGGTGGTCAAACGTCTACATAAAAAAAAAGAATAGCTCACAGAGATACCCTGTCTATGAATTCCCGCAGTTAGTTCTAGTTGGAAAGATTCTAGAAGAGACGTTTATAATGCTTTGTGCTGAACGACGTTACAGAGCTGACCAAACAGATGCCAAATTGCTAACTTCTGAAAACAGGATATTTATGAGAAAACGACGGGGTGTGTGTGTTGTGTGTGTGTGTGTGTGTGTGTGTGTGTGTGTGTGTGAGTGTGTGTGTGGCATCGTAGCTCACGGAACGGATTAACCGATTTTTATGTTGCAAAGGGAATATGGATTTAGTTATTTTTGTTTAAAAGGTGAATTAGTGGGAGTATTCTTGGCTTCTCTTCTTGTCTTTCTTAATTGATTCAAGTTATTTTTTTCAGCTTTTAAAAAGATAAATGCTACGGACATGAAGCTTTCGTTTTTTTATGGTTTATTGAAGAAAGTTCGAAATACCGTTTCTCATTGCGAACCTAACAATGAGAATTATAAGTATGAAGCACCATTACTGTTCTCGTATGTGGAAACGGTAAACTGGAAAATAATTAAAGGTAGGTAAAAATTATGTCTTTATTAGATTATATTATTTCTTATTTTCTTTATTTCTTAAATTATCTTCTCTTTTTTCTTACAGTTAATTTTTTTTTATTTATGTTCTGTTTGTTATTGAAACATTGAATATTTTTTTATTCAAATTTAAGCTAAAAATAACTTCATGCAGATTTTTTTTATTACATTGCCGGTTTAGTCCTAATTTTTAAACCCGACTTTTCTTTACAGTTTGTCGAAAGTAGTGACATCTATGAAACAACTATAGAACTGCGAGTTTTACTGGAAACTTATGCAATTGAACATAGTTGTTTCACTCTGCGAATTGTCTTAGTTCTGTGGTTTGTCCTGAGGCCGCTTATCTACTCCAAACTATAAGTGTTGCGGCTGAAAGTTCATAGATGGCGTAAAAATAAATCGAATCACAAAGGTTACATTAAATAGCTACATTATTGTTATAACCTAGAAATTGTTATTCTTTTTATTTTTTAGTTAATAGATAATGTCTAATTTAGTTTTATAATGCGATACTCTTACAGGGTGTATGTATCTAGTAATAGTTACTTATAAGGCATTTACAAACAAATAAATAAATAAATAGATAAATGAATCAGCCGGGAATCGAGATAAGATACAAAATAACTTTCTCCCACTAAAAAATATTTGGTATCACATGCAATGTCTGTACTACGAGAAACTACTTATACTTATATAAGTATTACGTATTATGTATGTATTAAAAATAATATTTCAATTTAATCTATTTTGTTTTTTTTTAAACCTTTGTAATGGAACTAGGTATAATTATATTAGGATATCAAAACACAAGAAGAGCCAAGAGCGTGTCGAATCACGCAGATGACAGAGTTTGGGAACTAATAATCCTAATCGACCAGTGGGAATATATTAATTACACCTACCTCGAATAAAATATATGTGTCGAATATACAGAATATAGATTTATTGGTATTACCTTATCTTTGTGTCAGTCTAAAGAAAAATGTTTTTTTCTGAGTTTTTTGTTTTCAGTAAAACAAAAAAACTTAGTAAATAAACCCTAAGCACTCTTGCAATTGATAAGGTTTATCAAGTCAGCCATTCATTAACAGATTAAGCGATAATTGCATGCTTATGTATCTGTAAACGAAAATTCAATTTATTAAATAACTAAGTAGGTAAGTACATCAGAATCGCCACAACACTGTCACAGGCAAGTGGTTCGAGCTACGAGTAACTTCAGATAGGGGGTTTGGAACTAAAAAAAAGTATCTGAACTTCAGATACTTTTTTGGGCCAAGAATTTAAATTTTTTAGGGTAAAGCAAAAGGGGCAAAAGGAAACAAAAAAGAAGAAAACATAAACAATCATCAGTTTTTGTAAATCTTATTAGTTTATTGTAGGTAGTTCTATGATGATAGATGAAGACACCCATATACAATTATTAATAAAAAAAATATTACTCTTTGTACTAATTACAATAATTACAAGCAATTCCGGAAAGCGGGTCTAAGTCAGTTCCGCACGGGACATTTGTTTTTTTTTTTATCTATACATTGGGACGTCAGGCAACGCTGCTTGGTAAAGACAAATATCGATCATTGATACCGTTTTAACTATGGACCTATCAGTAAGTACATGATAAAACGGCAACATTATCTGTGCGCAGTTTCCATGAAATCAATTATTTTCCTAACATACTTCAGTAACACTGAAGTATTCTTGGTGAAGACACTTGGAAGTGTACAGTGTTGTTTATTTGTTGATATTGACTTTTATAAAGGCTTTTGTCATCAGGCTACCTTCTGAAAGAAAGGATATAGGTAACCCTCATAACACATAACAGGGAAAGCTAGAATAATTTAAATTGTTGGTAAAATACCATTCTAAAATATAAGTAGGTATTAGTTTATATATTTGGTGTCAAAATGGATAACATGGAAGAAGGATTATTGGAAGAAGAAACAACACGAGACACAGAGCCGCCGCCCGTTTATTCATCCCTTAATTTATCGAGTAGTATGAGTAAGTATTATTGATTCATATACAGAACAACATTTATATAAAATAAAATAAAAAGTAGAAGCCTTATCTTGCATAAAATCAATTTAATTAAACATCATACTAATATTGACTGCCTCGGTGGCTCAGTTGGTAACTAACCTGCCTTCTGAGCGTGGGGGCGTGGGTTCGATTCTCACCTAGGATAAACATTCATGTGATGAACATTAGTGTTTGTTCTGTGTCTGGGTGTTAATATCTATTTAAGTATGTATTTAAAAATATATAAGTATGTATATAAATGAAATGAAATGAAATGAAATGAAATGAAATGAAATGAAATGAAATGAAATGAAATGAAATGAAATGAAATGAAATGAAATGAAATGAAATGAAATGAAATGAAATGAAATGAAATGAAATGAAATGAAATGAAATGAAATGAAATGAAATGAAATGAAATGAAATGAAATGAAATGAAATGAAATGAAATGAAATGAAATGAAATGAAATGAAATGAAATGAAATGAAATGAAATGAAATGAAATGAAATGAAATGAAATGAAATGAAATGAAATGAAATGAAATGAAATGAAATGAAATGAAATGAAATGAAATGAAATGAAATGAAATGAAATGAAATGAAATGAAATGAAATGAAATGAAAATATATTTATTGCCAAAGAAAAAAAAACACAATAGAAAAAAATTAGATACAATAGTTAGATACATACGGTGGCAAAGGGTGTAAGCTCAGCACTGAGCTGCGTAAACCAGATCGGATGTATATCAGTCTCTGGCAGCTATAGTACAAGCTTTGCTTAGTTTGGTGTCAAAGTTTGGTGTGTAGAAGTGTCCCGAATTTATTTATTAATATTATTATTATTTTGGAGGGTTGTGTGTTTTGAGTTGTGTGACGTGTCTTGAGTTACTTATTTGAGTTTGAGTTACCCATACCTACACAAACGGCGCGGCAAAGGCAAGCCGCTTTACAGTTTTCACGCCTGAATTGTTTCCGCGCCGCATCCGGCTTGCTTTACGTTCAGCCTGTATAATTCAGGCCATACAAAGATAAAGCATTTACAGGTCTACAAAAACTCAACACCCTGTCACGAGTCAACATTCGACTGAAAGGCGTAACTACGGAGGACGGGGAGATGATCTTTGAGCTTAGGAGAAATGCCGAATGTAGTGGTTGCTGCATTAACTTATTTCTAGACCTGTACGATACCAATGAAAGAATGGTAAGATGCTATTTTTCAACTATTATATTGGCAACGGCTGGAAATGCAGAACTTTATCCCATCAAATTTGTGTATTCCTTCATAGTTTTTTCACCGGGAAAAGGTTTTGCTTATAGGGTATTTGTAATTATGATCTTTTTAATAAATCAGCGTTAAGCTCATTTATAAGTTTGGCCATTTTTTGGTCCTTGCCTTGCCTGAAACTTACACTCGTTGTTAACCTACATTGGTTAATGAGAAACCACTATCCAGATTATATGTTCTAGTTCGAAGCAAACGAAACTAGATAGCGCTTCTCATATTTCCCTACAGTCTGAAAACCCTGCGGGCCACAGGCAAAGTGAGTTCCTCTACGGCGTAGAAGACTACGGCGTAGAGAACTACGGCGTAGAGGATGACGGCGTAGAGGTACTACTTATAGTATTTTGCATGTACTCTACGCAAAATACTAGATTCAGTATTTTGACTGATGTGTCTTAGCCTTGCTTTCTCTTTTAGGTGATCAGGATAAAGCCAGGTTACAAGAATTGTTTGAGTTATGGTTTCGAGGTGTTCATCGATGAACAGTACGTCGCTGAGATGCGAGTGAAGGGTTTCTTCAAATGTAACCCAAAGTACGTGGTGAGCGATGCGAACGGTGAAAACGTGCTACTGATAAATCGAGGCTGCTTTTGGAAGTCCAAAGCCTTGATGCAGGTGAATAATTGTCTTCACGAAAATTGGGGCCATGTAGGGCCTAGGTGTGGGTGAATTGTCAAGTTTTTTTATGCCATATGTGGCAAACAAGCTAACGGGCCGCCGGATGGTAAGCGATCACCGTCGACTATGGATACCTGTAATACAAGGGGTGGGGCTTTTTAATTATTATAATATCAGCCCGCTATGTCCCATTGTTGGGCAAAAGCCTTTCTTTCGTCTTTCCAGCAGGCCTAGTATGCGCAACGCGACAACGGTATGCCGACTCTTTGTATCGAAACAGACGTATGTTTACACATAGCCTTGTCACGTTCACACACGATAAAAAGTGACAAGCATTTTTTTATCGCGCGCGTCTGCTGGTCTCCCATTTTTGCTTTGGTGGTCCAATCCTTTCAAGTTTAATTTAAAATGTATGAGAGTAAAATTATCCAGACGCTTTGGGTGGATCTATGGGAGCTGATGGATCCAAGCCTTTTGAGCTTGGGCCTCTCAGCTTCCCCTGGGCTCACCAATAAATATGGTTCCTTTTGATTCCAGTTGAAAGATTTGCAAGACAACCAGATAGGAACAATCACTAGATTGTGGAATGGCTGGACGTTTTCTTTGTTGTTTTCCGACTCTGACAAGTTCCAGATCGACTTTCCTACAGACCTCGGAGTTCAGTACAAAGCAACCGTAATCGGAATTTGCTACTTAATCGTAAGTAACCCGATCTATGGTTATTGTTCCCCTAGAAAGATCGTATCTTCCAAGTCTCGAGTGAATTAGTTTTACTTAGACAAATGTGTACCATCGTAGGCCGTACCTTTGCTTAACATCAGATGAGGTGGTCAAACGCATGACTATCACCGAATTAACACAGATTACTGCATATTAATAGCGAACAAACAAAGCGTAATGATGACGCCAAAAGGTACAAGATATTGTTGCCTTTTTTTTACATACTAAATAGCAAAACTACTGGTAGCAGCACATTTATTTAACTCCATTCCTAATAAATAGAAAAACTACTTATTTAGTAGCGCTATTGCGAATATCCCGAATTAAAGACCTTTCTAATAACAAGTATCCGCGGTTGCTCTATAATGCAAAATTCCTGAAAAATATGACTCTGCGGCTGAACGATTTTAGAGTACTTAGACATAACAGATGGAAGATATACTCAATTCAGGTGAAATGATTGCAGTGTTTATACGAAACCAAAACTACTCAAGTGTTTTTTTTTTCCAGATTGTAAATGCACATCGTCAATACTCACAAATATAACTGGTTTTCTCTATGGTACAAACAAGGAGGAAAGTCTGAAGACCCGTTTCTCAATAGAAGCCAACATGTTCTATGCCACCGACACTCACTGCGTGTCATGACCACAGACCTAAGATTTTTTTTTGTGTGGTCATGACGTTACTCGTACTGTGGCGTGACCTATTATTGTAAAGATTGAAATGCAGACGCCGGCGACACAAAACGTTCTATTATTGTAAATTTAATTGAAATGCCGGTGTCACCCCAAATGTTCAGAATGTTTTAGTTGATTATGTACAGAGGGAGTTAAGCAATGTTTTACGTCATGGGCGACTTATTGAACCCTGAACGTAACGAGGGACTCTAGAGTTAACTCCCGAGCGTAGCGAGAGAGTTTTAATATAACGCCCGAGCGAAGCGAGGGAGTTATGCAGAGAGTGCTGAGTGAAGCGAGGTGCAATTTAAGCCGCCCAAGACAAAGACACTGCTACATCCCAGAGGTCAGAATACTCTACTTTTCACACTTTCTGCGAGGCAATAAAAATGGTACAAACATTTCGAAACGCGACTTGTCGTGTTCCCTGCAAAATTCCATTTGATAGGGGAGTGTTTTATCGTTGCAATCAGTTGGTTATCATTACAACTAAGAAATATGTAATTTACTAGATACTGGTAAATGCACACGACGTGCGACGCCAAAAATGAATAGGAAAAAACCAGCATTTTTTGTTTTAAAATTTCATGCCTTTGCGTTCTTTTTTTTTGTGAGTTTTTACTCAATTTTAACCTCTTTGCTCGAAAACTCCCTTAAGAGTTTCATACAACATTATCTCCCTTGGGAGGCAATGCCGTGCTTTACGTTGAGTCTACGTGATATGTCGTTGTCGAGCAGGTGGTGTGAAAAACATTTTATAGGCTGTATTTATAATTTTATGTAAAGTAAGTACAGTAAAGTCTTCATGAAAACGTTGGGGGTATTTAATGTTTCCAATGTTTTCATGCTAAAAAAAATAAAACTTAAAAAAAAATTAGTATCAAGCAGTACCGTCAACACCTCTACCGACGGGTAGAGGTGTTGATGGAGGCTTAAACGCAGAATTAAAAATACATTTTCTAACTAAATTATGGCTTGTACTTATTTTAGTTATACTTAGAACTGGTTGATCTAATGATTTAAAAAAAATACATTGTATCAGGTGAAAATACTACTGAACTTACTATGTATAATGTTAGTGAAAAAATAAACATAGTCTTAAAGCCACTCAACTACTCAACCGATCGTCTTAAAATTTTGCATACATGTTGTCTGGGGTACCGGAAAAGGACAAAGGGTACTTTTTATCCCGAAAAAATAAACGGTTCCTGTGGGACCGCGGGTGAAACCGCGGGGCGCCACTAGTTTACTATATGTAAACAAAAAAGCGAGTAGACAGATAATTGGTTTTGCAGGTTAAGTACCTTCAATAAATACAGTTAATAAAATCTTATTACTAATTACCAACTCATATTTTAATGCCAACGTGAGGTTGTTTGTTAAGCTGTCACGCCTTAACTACTCAACTGATCATTATGAAAATTTTGCATACACATTGCCTGAAGTACAGTCAAGGACATAGGGTACCTATCATCTTGAAAAAAATAACGGTTCCCGTAGGACCGCTGCTAGTAATCCCCACACCACTGTTCGCGACAAGTAGTTTGTAGTATCTTCAAGTATAGGCGTATTATTGGTCAGTTAGATTATCAGTAAACCCCCGACAATCTTAGTTGAGGACACTCTCGTTCAAGTCTAACTTTACCGTTAGTTTTTTTGGTGTTTACGACGCCACACACAGAAACACACGTTAAACACCCCTTGTTTGCGTCGGTGGAAAAAAATACACGTATCATTTGCATTTTTCATGACAAAAGGTTTCATGCCAATTTCTGTAAATTTTGCAGAATATCTGATTCCTACATCTGGTTCCTACAGCTTACAGTTACAGTTTAGAGCATAGCTAGTACTAGCATAGTGATTGTAGTCCGAAAGCCGAGTGCAGATTAATAAACAGTCTTAAAGTTACTAGTGCAGATGTGTGAACATCTCCTCGAAGAGGTATTTCAAGTAGAGGTTCTGAAAAGTATGTATTTAAAAATATCTAAGTATGTATATAAGTCCCTGGCAGCTATAGTACAAGCTTTGCTAAGTTGGGGTCAGGCGACGGTGTGTGGAAGTGTCCCGAATTTATTTATTTATTTTATTTGTTACTGGTGAGCAATCTGCAGTTGGCTCTCGGACCACAATCACTATGCTAGCACTAGCGATGCTATATTTTATAAGTTGGAAGAATCACTGCATTCAAGTTTTCGCAGGGTCTTGTCAGCATTCGTCTGTACTTATATGTATTACGGGAACCGCACATACTTACACTATGTTGTTAGGAGTCAATCTAAGCAACTAAGTTGCCAGGAAGCGTAACTACAGAGAACGGAGAGTTGATTTTCAAACTGAGAAGAAAGCTCGTATTAAATGGCTGCTGCCCCAGCTTATTTTTAGTACTGTATGATACCAATGAAAGAATGGTGAGGTGCTATTTTTAACTATTATTTGTAAATAGTGAACCGTTTAGCGTCAGATTTGCGTGCTCTAGTTTTTTTACTGGGCTTTTAGGCCAGTATAGCCTTAAGTCAGCGTAAAGCTCGTATTTTCATTCCAACACATCGTTTAGTGTCATCTAAGTTTACCTCTCTTTTGATCATTAAACTTACTTTGTTAAGTCATAACACATTAAGTAAATCTAGACTGGTTTGTGAGAAGTTACCACCCAGATAAAAGTAAAAAAAATCACGCGAAGTGAATGACAACTAGATGGCACTTTTCAAATTTCCCTACGGTTGTATCGTGTGACCCGCGGGGCTTTCTAACCAGAACAACAAACAACAACAGATACGATTGTAGGGAAATGCTCGTTCCTCTACGGCGTGGGAAACTACGGTGTAGATGAACTAGATTAGGTATTTTGACTGTACTCGTATGTGTCTTTTCATTTCTCATACTCGGAAAGTAGTGTTGCTTTGATCTGATTATTGGGTGGAAAATGCTGCTTCCCTCCATAGGCATAGAGAGGGAAAAACTCATACAAATTACTTCCCACCTAAGGGCTGGAATGAACTTTAAAAATAGAACTGCTGTCAGCTGTGAAGAGTTTTATGTACAAAAAAAAAAAACTAATTAAATAAAATGCTGCGGCCATGTCACTTCTAAACAGCCAGTGTGAACTTAGCGCAAACTTTTTTGAGCGGAATAAGCCGCAACAATTACGCGGTGAGTTCGATATTTAAAATTTAAAAAGTCGACATAAATTGGCGGGATACTAATCTGTTATGTATCTGTGACGGAATTAAAAAAAAAAGGTAATAATCTTTAACTACTAATATTTTCATATATTATAAATAAATAGTTTAGATAAACAAATGGACAACAGCAATTTTCCTCATATTCGAAATGAAAAGTAGAGTGTTTAACACGGGCAAAAGAATCAATTGCTACTTAGACTAGAGTCTAAACATCTTTCGACCCTCGGTTAACAATCTACTAAACCATGCCTACTCTTTTAGGTGATCAAGCTAAAGCCCGGCTACAAGAAGTACTTGAGATACGGTCTCGAGGTGTTCATCGATGACCAGTATGTCTCTGAGATGCGAGTGAAGGGTTTCTTCATCCCAAAGTACGTGGTGAGCGATGCGAATGATGAAAACATGCTCGTGATAAATCGAGTCTCCTTTTGGGGTTCATTAATGGGTTCTAGGGTCATGATGCAGGTGAGTGACACTCTTTACCAAACATCAAGGCTTTGGTAGATAGACTAAATTTCATCAATAAGCGTATTCATTTTAATTTGAGATTTCTCAGAGGTGTATTCAGATGGTTTGGGTAGATCGAGCTGGGCCCTGGAGCTCTAGATCCGGTAATGAATATGATCGTATTTGGTTCCAGTTGCTAGACCTGCAAGACAACCAGATAGGCACAATAACTAGAGTTTGCAGGTTGTGGACGTTTTCTTCAATATTTTCCGACTCCGAAATGCTGCAGATAGACTTCCCCAGAGACCTTAGAATTCAGTACAAGGCTGCCGTAATCGGGTTTTGCTACTTATAAAATAAATAAAAATAAAAATAGCTTTATTTTTCCTTACACGTTTAGGTTAAGAAACATATTACAAAAAAATTTTTAGCTAAGATTTTTAGCTAACTTAGTAAAAAGTTATACAGAAAAACTTATATACTTACTAGGTAGGTAAGTACTTATTATATTAAAATTAAAAGAAAAAAAATGCTTAGGTATTTAAGGTTAGTAACTTAGAGGTATATAAAAAAGGTACACTCTTTAACGATAATAATGTAAGTAATATTATGTATGTGTGTTTTTTGCTTGTTAGTATTGTTTAGTAGTGTTAGTGCTTATGTGGGGTGGTACCTAGTTAGTTAAGTTAGTAAGTAGTTATGGTTTTTTGTTTTTGTAGATTAGGTATATGTATTGCATGCTTGGTTATGTAAGGACCGCTCATGCGGTAAAAGCCTCCTCCAAGGATTGCCAGGTATTCCTTTCTCTGGCTAGTGTTGGCCATAGTCTGCCGGCTGTCTTTTCTATGTCATCAGACCATCTTTTCTGTGGTCTGCCTCTTTTGCGTTTTGAGTCTCGTATTGTATAGTTCGTTAGTATGTGCGCCCATCTGTCTGGTTTCATTCTTTGTACGTGTCCTGCCCATTTCCACTTCAATTTTAATGCTGATTGGATGACGTCTTTTGCCTGTGTGCGTTTTCTGATAGTGATGTTTTTCACTCTGTCTCTTAGCCTCAAATTCAGAAAGCGTCTTTCGATACCTCTTTGACAAGTTGCTATTTTGTTCTTTGTGTTTTTAGTGAGAGCCCATGTTTGGCAGGCATAAGTCAGGCATGGATTCAGGCATAGGTTCATCGCTTTGGCTTTAAGTTTGGTTGGTAGAGCTTGAATATTTCCTTCATAGCCCAGTATTTGTTCCAAGTTTGTTTGACTCTTCTTTGGATTTCTTTTTCGTTACAGAGTTTGAATGAAATGAGGTGTCCCAGATTTGCTACTTAATCGTAAGTAATGCTATGATTATTGTTCATCTAGAAAGCTCTAACTTATAATCTGAGTATCTTTTAGCCTCGAGTGAATCGGTTTGTCTTAGGCAAGCATGCGCCATCGATGATGATGTGACCTAATCATTGCTTAACACCAGGAAAGATGGTGGCTAAACGCAAGCATATTACCGAATAAAAAAGGATTTCTGAAGCTAGGACGTCAATAGGTTTTAAGACAACTAAGCTCTTTAACATTAATTGAATTGTAATTTGAAAATTAAATAAATAAATAATAATAAAGGTACAAGATGGTACCTTTTTAGGACAAAATAGCAGAACTTAATCGAAATAATTAGTAGAATATTAGATCTTTTCATGTACCTATTCATGCGACTGGCATTTAACCGCAGAGATCCTGAAGAACGGACGCTGGGGGAATGATATTTTACAACGTGTTGCTTTTGGTTGTAGTGATATTCAAAAAAGTGTTGTTCTATCCGGTAAAGTGAACAATATTAGAATCTGAGTTTGCAAAACACGAAAAACAAATACATTTTTTTTTACAAAATAACTTTTGACGTAATCAATTTGTACAAACAAGATTTTTTGTGTGAATTGTGTAACAAACACTTTGATGAAAATAGCAAAAACACCCAAAAAAGCACATGTAGAGTAGATACTTAAACCAAATAGATGCAAAGCTACGTGCTCAGATACCATTTACTAATAAGATACTCTTTTCAAATACGCATAAATGTACAAAAAAAGCAAATAAAAAAAGCGATGATAGCCTAGTCGGAAGACTCGCCTCTCAAGCCAAAGGGAGCGGTGTCCGAATTTGTTCATTGTGTGAAAATAAATGTGCATATTTGATGTCATCTGCTACGTAACTGGAGCCCGGTGTATGGCGACAGGCTCCCCTCCCTTGGGACTGAATATCGTCCGAATATGAAGTGTGGCTGTTGTACACCTCTGCCAGCCCCTTCGGGACAAAAGCGTGACGTAATATAAAAGTATGGACCTTGTTTTTTTTTCAGATCCTAAACGCACGTGTTCGCAACGGACAAGTAGTATAGCTTATTTCATTTATCTATGGTTCAAATAAAAAGGAAGTCTGAAGTCAAGTGTTTATTGCGCACAAGTATCATAACATAGTTAGAAGAAAAACATAAAATCCGACTGCAAAATCTACTTATGACACTACTTCGGATATAAAGACGAATCTAACGCATTCCTCGCAATCTAAAATTGGTCAGGCCATTTAATAAATAAAGAGCGTAGCAACTCAAAGAAACCTTATTTAGATATATTACGTTATACTCGTACATATACATA
The DNA here is from genome assembly GCA_911728515.1 of Peribatodes rhomboidaria. Lineage (NCBI taxonomy): Eukaryota > Metazoa > Arthropoda > Insecta > Lepidoptera > Geometridae > Peribatodes > Peribatodes rhomboidaria. The sequence continues at coordinate 15,875,839 of OU452168.1, read as the reverse complement.
CATATTATCCACAAAGAAAATTAACTTCCCTCATGCGCTGTGTAGTACAAAAACAATCTTTAATTTATATACCTAGTTTAATTCATTATCACCTCTGCCCGTCCACGTAAGTGTAAGTTAGTCCACAGGCTTAAAAAAATATAAAACTAAACGTAACTAGTAGTATAATCTTTGAAACGAGAATTACTCACGTACGATTTAGTCGATTATTCCGACTACGAGTATAGTTCTATACTATACTCTCATAGAATCATAGAACTATACTATACTCTACTACTATAGAATACTATACTCAGTGCTATGCGATCGCAGCCGCGCGCGCACTCGCCTTGATGAAGACCGCCGAATGCGGTTGAAACTATAGTCGGAATAAGCGACTAAATCGTACGTGAGTCATTCCGGTTTCATAAAATCATAATGTGTGAAAACCACGTCAGTTTCCATAATAACTAGTAGTATGTCTCAAACGGAGACATATCACCTCTCCATCTCTTCCGATTTTGCTCATATTCAATCTTATAAAAATTGTATTTGTATGTACTAATAAGTAATTCAAGTTATCGTCGAACAAACAAATGTCGAGATCTACTATGTAGATTCTAAGACCTTGCTTCCCTCGGTTAACTAAAAAACAGCTCTTAGTAGGTAGTGCCATCTTTGAAATGGCTACTGAACTAGCTATGAAGTTACTGAAAGAACTCAACCTGACTGTCCCGGGCCGTCTTTAGCCAAATTTGTGAAAAAAACGTTGCTGCTGAAAGTTTATAGATGTCATTAAAATAAATAGTTACACAAGTAGGTAAGTATTCATTAAAAAAAAATATTTAAAAAACCTACCAATATAGTACGAGCCTTAATTTATTTTAGGAATAACTGAGACAGTTATCGATTTCCTAACTTAAAAACGTATTGCAATAGTAGGTGTAATGAGCTATAGAAATAAGATTTAACAAAGCCACACACTTAATTTATTTTGCGAAGCAAAATAAAGCTGTCATTATATAAAATAAATCTTAATATAAAGATAAAAACTACTGAGTCCTTTAAAATATTTCACTATTTTAAACAAGTATAAATTAAAAAAAAAACCCGTACTCATATAAATTGGTTTTTTCAGCTAACACCATATCGATCACGTCAGCTTCCAAACTGAGAAAACCACATCAAAATCGGTCTATTTGTTAGAGAGTTATGATGCCACAGACAGACGCACAGGTAAAGACACAGATAGACACGTCAAACCCTTCTTTTTGCGTTGGCGGTTAAAAATGCAGACTATCTGCGTCTCTACAGGATAAAACTTACTTACGTAACTATTAAGTAATTGTTTGTCCTGTAAGTATAAATATATAGCTAAGCTGTAAGAGACGATTTCAACCGGCTAAAATTTCTGAAATCCTATACGCACTAAGGCGTCGACCTGATTAAGCAAATTGTGAGTGGCTGACTATCCGCTGGCTGACTCTGAGTCGCGTAGACAAGCTCAATCAAATCAAAATCAAATCAAATTAAAATTAATTTATTTCAGGCATGGCACCCATAATAGCACACATTGTAAATTGTATCATATTACATTCGATTTAATATAATTGTAGGTAATGCGTAAAATTAAAAACTGAACGTATTTATAACAATTGGAAAATTATGAATAACAATAAAAAAAAAAAAACAACAAAGCAAACAAACAACAAAATCCGAATCGGGCGCTCACTAGCCAGCGTTATGTTGCAAACTGCGTACAGTTCGCACTGTTTGGACCTTCTATTTAAAATAATAATATGTGGAGTAGCTAACTGTAGGTAAACAGTCAGCCGCTCACAGTCTGCTTAGTTAGGACGAAGCCTTAAATGTTTGTCGTCATTCGATTATTGAAAATATTTACCAACGATTCCAAATGATAAGGCTTAACTGATAAGATGGGATTATTATGCGCCTTCTTTGTGATTACTAAAAATAATTAATAGAGCAATGATGTATTTTGAATCGTAAATAGTTTAATGGAAATTAAATACTTTTAATACGTAGTAAGCATCGTTTAGTTATCAGTTGTAATAGACGTACTGTAGGAAAAAGACCTGCACCTTATCTACCTTATTTTATATAAAAAAATATTAAAAACCTATTTAAGAGTTTTACAATAATAATTTAGATTAGGTAACTTACTTAACAGCTAATGATAAACGTAGAAACTTAACGGGAAGAGAGTCTTTTAAACCTGTTCGAAAACCACAAGAAGATTTAAGATAGAAATGGATAATACGGCGTATAAGCCGCAAGAAGTACCGAGCGGGCCACCACGAGAGCCACCGCCCTCGTATTCAACTACAGTTTCACCAACTGGTAAGTTTTTTTCAATAGCTGTCACAAATTAGATCAAATTCTGAAAAATTTAATAGGTCTATTCAATTATTTAGAAAATGTAAGTACTGATGTCTTTGTTATTTGCTGTTAACAATATAGATTGAGAAAGGGATGCTTAGATGGTTTGGACACATTGAGAGAATGGATGAAAGGAGATTGACGAAACAGATCTACAAGGCGAGTGTTAACGGTCAAGTTGGTAAGGGTCGACTTAGGCGAACGCATCATGACCAAGTCGAAGACGTTTTAAAGAAGGGCCAGGTCAGGAGTACCCGTAATCGACGAGCGTGTATGAAAAAACTCATGGAAGTAGAAGAAGGGAAAGATGTATGCCAGGATCGTAGCAAGTAGAGAGAAGTGGTCTCTGCCTACCCCTATTGGAAACAGGCGTGACTATAAAATGTATGTACTCGTATGTATGTACAATATAGACAAAGACACTAATCCATTAGCATAGCAAGCTTAGAGAAATCAATTAAACTTTTAAAATTGACCCTATTTTCATCGTTACTAGGTTATAGGTAAGTCGGTTTTCCTTGAAGGGGCTTAGCATATACATATAACAACACCCACATTTCGCTGGTACTCGGTTATCCATCAGTTAATTCCAATCTCTCTCACCAGTAATATTGGTCTCATGATCTCATCTCCTCTTTTTGCTTGTTTTTTAGACTTATAAATAGATTCTAGATACATGAACAAAATTAGACAGAGCATAAGTATTTCGATTCCAGGAAGGAACCCATATTAAATTGAGTAAGGATAGTTACGTTCCTCGACATACTTTCAAAAACATTTCTTTAAAACAGGTCATTAAAAATAACATTACCTTATCAGTTACCTTGTCCGTTTAGCATATTTTGCGTAGGCAAAATTTAAATTGATTACATATTGAATATTATTATTTAGATATGTATGTATGAAAACACACTATTCCCATATTTTGTAAGGGCTTGTAGATCTGTTTCTCGTTAACAATTTCTCTAGAAGTAATTACTTGCAATTTTGAAGCCCTTAGCTCTAATTTTATGTGTTTTACTATAAAAAAATTGTTAGGCAGCGAATGTAAACATTAATAATACTTTTTTGTGTACCTTTGCAACTTTTCAAAATACGTACTCAAACTCAAGTATAAAGAACTTAAAAAAATTCAACTGCAAAATGTAAGCCTCCGGATATAAAGCCGAATCTATCAGGTTTTCAGTTAAGCCACGAAAATAGTTTAGTAAAATAATACTATTATAATGCTGTGATTTTGTTTATCCAGGACTAGATCAACTGAGTACCCTGACTCGGGTTGACATTCGACAAAGGAACATAACCACGGAGCACGGGGTGGTGATATTCGGCCTCAAGAGAGAGCTCGTCAGAAAGGGTTGCTCCGCTACTTTCCGCTTCGACTTATATGATATGACGGGAACAAGGGTGCGTCATTAATTGATATCTAACACTACTAAGTATACAGTAATATCCTGACCTAAGCTACCCCGATTTGCGCAAATTCGGAGTTATGCAGTTTTTCTTTTTGATGGCCGCGCGCATCAGAGGGCCAACTATAACATCTTATTGGCCAACTATAACATCTATAATGGTTACGTTTTGTTTTCGACGCTGCACGACTGCGAATCGTATCGCCGCGCTATAAGGTCCATGGTTGCGCAGCGTCGAAAACAAAACGTAACAGTCATGGCAATGAGATGGTAGCTCCCCCAGCTCTTGACCGCCGAGTTAGGTGTCTTCCAGACAGACGCGTTATTGCTTGGTCCTACCTATCCTGTAAGTCCGAGGTAGTACTTTATTATTATTATTATTAAGCCTTTATTGCCGACATGATTTCAATTTCACTACAATGCTATTATTTATTCAATTCATGATTAAGTATTTTGGGTGTCAGCGTGTCCTTGCGACACGAAGGCCTCCTCCAGCTCTCTCCAGTGTACTCTTTTTTGAGTCGTTCTGTACCACAGCGGACCCGCAATGTTCTTGATGTCATCAGACCAACGTTTTCTTTGTCTTCCTCTCTTTCTCTGTGTTTGGAATCTAGGTGTCCATTCTGTTATATCCTTTGTCCATTTATTGCTGTTCTCTCTCATCATGTGGCCTGTCCACCGCCATTTAAGTTTCTTGATTTTGATTAAGACATCTTCAATTTTCGTGATGTGTCTTATGTCTACAGCTCTTTTCCTGTCTTTTTTTGTGTAACCCAGAATACTCCTCTCCATGCATACTACTACCATATAGTATGCATACTACCAATATTAACCTACGGGTGCCAGACTTGGGCAAACACACAAAAACAAAACCAAAAATTAATTACATGCCAAAGAGCCATGGAGAGGAGTATTCTGGGAGGTAGTACTAGAAACGATTAAATTAAGATTATTCACCAGTTTTTACTGGTTTGAAGCCGATCAATTAACACCAGATAACACTGGTTTTATAGTTGTTTTTGTCTAAAGTGTTGTTTTGTTTAAATACCAATGCTATTATTTTATTATTTGTATATTATATTATTTTTGTTAAAATTTACACCAATGGATCGTTCTGGATTGAAATTATGATGATATTAATGCACGATGGAGGTAAAGATATCGCTTTTCAAAGCATATTGCCAGTCTTTTTATACGTGCAGTCTGTGGGTTAGCTACTCGCAGAAGACAGTCAACGCTCTCCGCGAGCAGTACAACAACGCGTTCAGGATGCTGCTGGGGCTGCCTTGGCGCTGCAGCGCGTCGGGCATGTTCGCCGACGCCCGGGTGGATGGCTTTCATGCCATCATGCGCAAGCGGGCCGCCTCCATGCTGAGCCGTGTCCGGGGCAGCACCAACAGTATCCTGCGCGTTGTTGCAGGGCGAGCTGACTGTCCTTTCATACATCACGCGGTTAGGTTACATGTTAATCATAAATAATCAGATTTTCACATTAATAAGTAATTTTGACATTTAATTTGATTTAATTTTTTAATTTTTATTTTACTTTATATTCGTGACATATTTTTATTATTTGACATCTAAGATTGACATGTACCAAATCAAAATATTATTAATTATTTTTTTAACTTTAATTTTTCATTTTAAATTGTATTTAATTTGTGATGTACTGAATTTGTAGATGTGTAAATGAATTTTTAATATGGACATGGTCTGAATTAAATGATGATTATTATTATTATTATTATTAAAGAAAAGATAAAAATAAGAGAAGAATTTGGCGAGATATTTGCTAAAAGAATATTGAAATAATTTTGAAAAGGTCATAGGATCAAATTCTTTTATTTACTTAGTTCGTTTTCAAAAATTAGTAAAATTAGCTTTATTCCATTTACCTTTTTTCGGCTAGCTTGCTAGGGGGCCTCTCATGCATGATATCTTATTGTCATGGTGATTACGTTCAGTGTTCGATGCTGCGCGAACGTGAATCGTTACGCTGCGCAATAAGGTTAATGATCGCGCAGCCTCGAAAACACTGTTACCATCATGACAAAATTATGTCATGGTAGGTAGCCCCCAGGACCTATAGCTATCGATACATAGTGGCTGGCTGATCCCTAGGTCCACAATGTTTTTTTACTCCTTACTAATAATAAACCTTGTATATCCTCAGAATGGTTTTAGTGTTTGAAATTAAAAAAAAAAACATAACACAACTATTCCGAGGTTATAAGTTCAACGTTTATTAGTAGGTAAGGGGGTAATTGCTTACGTTGATAAACCTTACTACCAGATGCGTCCAAGTTCTTCCCAAAAATTTTTAGAACCGGCCCTGCATCTTAGAACGAATCATTTTCAACCCCGACGCAAAAATAACGGGGTGTTATAAGTTTGAATTGTCTCTCTCTCTCTCTCTGTGTGTGTGTGTGTGTGTGTGTGTATGTGGCATCCTAGCTCCCGAACGGATGAACTGATTATGATTTTTTTAAGGTGAATTAGTCGGGAATTTTCTTAGCTACTCGTATGTTTGATAAAAGTTGGTGTTGAAGAAAATCAATGTCGAGGTTTTTTTAATTTTTAAATTTATAAAGTAGGTACATTCCCTTCATTCCAGGTGATCAGGTTTAAACCTGTTAGTGGTTTCTGTAGTCCTCGCCTGGAGGTGTACGTCCATGGTCAGTACGTCGCCAAGCTGTGGAAGAGGACTTTCGGCAACGAGTACTGGGTGGGCGACGCGAACGGGGTTAAGGTGCTCAAGTTGTACAAGCCTGGTTTTTATCAGAACCAGTTCTTGTTACGGGTGAGTAAAAAGCGTCTTTATCAGGAAAAGAATAAGGCGCAAATTATATAGACTAGCGGTGCTATTCACAAACATTCGGAAACGTTTCCGATCGAATCCCAGAAATTTCAAACTCAAATTGTTCGAATCTCAACTTTATGCATTTTAGAATAGGGAATTAAGTATAAATCCGATCGAAAGAATTAATCACGCTTAAGAGTCCGGCAACCTAACTAATTTCGACCTAGGCGACCTAGACTAACTTCGCTTTGGCTTAAGGTATTCTATAGACATTTCGTCTAGAAGAAGAAGACGAGCGAAGAGAGTGAGTAATACTGACGAGTCTCTAAAGTTACCTACAGAGTGACAAAGTGCAATTTCAATTTTTTTTATGACTTTTGCACTACTGTAATTATTATTAAGTAACTAAGAATTTCCCTTGTATTATGGATTCATTTAACAGCTAATGATGTAGACAACCTCCCTATGTAATGGAATTTATGATTTGCTTTGTCTATCTATTGAATAAATCAGTCAAAAGTGACCCCTTAAAATGCGGATATTTTTCATAGCTCTATTTTCGCTTGAGAACGTTTAAAAAAAACCAAGAACATAGGGGCGGAGATATTGTTAATTTAATTGTACATGCTAAATTTCATCATAATCTGACAAATGGTTTTCAAAAAATTTGAGTAGTGCGTTTGTATGGAAATTTTAGAACGTCGCGGCCCTCTTAAGCTTACAATTATCGTTGGTTTCAGCTAAAAGACTTGGAAGGCAACCAAATCGGTTCAATAACCAAGAAGTGGACCGGTCTGGCGGACGAGGTGTTCGCTGACTCCAACGTGCTGGAGATCGACTTCCCCAGGGCCCTCGGGGTCCAGTACAAAGCGACCGTTATCGGGATTTGCATCGTACTTGTAAGTAGCCATATAATATTGTAGGTTGGAAGTAGTCCTCATGGGAAGCCTGCAATCGCAGAATCGTGGCAGGCGCGACTAAACATCGCTCCATGATTCAGCCTCAAAATTTGTCTGAGATCTTTATACAAGCTGCGCCCCGCGGTTTCACCCGTGGTTAAAAAGTATCCTATGTGCTTTTCTAGACTATAATCTATCTCTGTGCCAAATTTCATCCAGATCTGTTCAGCCGTTCTGGCGTGAAAGGTAACAAACATCCATCCATCCATCCATCCATCCATCCATCCATCCATCCATCCATTCTTACAAACTTTCGCGTTTATAATATTAGTAGGATTTACATCCATATTTTAAATTGAACCAAGCTCCTTATATATGCACCCCGCGGTTTTACCTGCTATTCTAAAGGAACATAGTTTCTTCAGAATAAGCTACCAAATAATAATTAATAATAATAATTTTCGGGACACTTGAACACAAGGTTGTCTGACCCCAAACTAAGCAAAGCTTGTATTATGGCGGCCAGAGACTGATATACATACATATATACTTACATGAATACATACTTAAATAAATATTATCACACAGACATAGAACAAACACAAATGTTCATCACATGAATATTTTTAGGTTAGAAAGGTGGAAATCGAAGCCACGCCCCTAGCTCAGAACGCAGGTTCACTACCGAACCGAGCCGCCGAAGCAGTCAACGTAAAGCTTCGAAAGTTCTTATTTGTGTACCATTGTATCTATTTATTTTACAGTGCTTTTTTTTTGCAGATCCAGGAAGCAAATATACAGTACCAGTACAGATAATGACTACGAAGACGGTTCCGAAGACGGGTCTGAGCAGTAGCGCACTTGTAGCGCCTCACTCAACTGCCCTCTTTGTACTTCTTCACTCTACAAAACTTCAAGGCTAGAGTGAATAAGTACCTTATAGGTCGTCGTGCTCCATCTTAGACCACAACGTCGCTTAACAACAGGCGAGTTGGTGGTCAAACGCCGACCTATTCTACATAAAAAAAAAAAAAAAAAAACTACTGAAATTAGTTTTTTAATTCGAATCGAAAAATACGATTCGAATTAAAAAATAATTGTCTTCAACAAGTTTTTATGAAGATCATCATCGTTTCATTTTTCATGAACGAAAAGCTAGAACAGATTTAGTTATATGAAACCAAGCCTTAAAGATGTGCACCTGCTTTATCATTATTGTAAGTTTTTAGCAAGTTAAGTAATTTGAGCTCTATTTAAAGACACATTCGTTTGTAAAATAAGTTTAGAAATATAATTATTGAATCAATATTTACATTGTAACTTTTATAAATTTAGGTTATAGATATAGAATAAACTGTGTACCTACCTACTTGTACTTTTTTTTTGTTGACGAAATCTTCAAAAAGATGCCCGTATGTATTGGGGTGCATCAGGGTTATGTGGGGATTGACCCACTAAAACCCCCTCGGTGGCCATCCTCTGTGCATGGCAAGAGGGCACCGGGATCTCCATAGGACCGCACCGGTGCCCCCCTAGCACGTTGCTTGTAACAGCACCTTTCCCAGAGATTGGTCTCTTGTCTCTCACCACAACGATGCAGGCCACGTCACACCGTTGTCTTCCCCGGGCTCGCTCGTTTGGTAGGGTGGTCAGATCCCCAAATCTGCCCACCTACGAGCCCAAATGTCCCCCTTTAGTCGGCTCTTACGACGGGCAGGGGATACCGAAGCCGTATTCTAAAACCCCGGCTACAGGGTGAAAGTACCTACTTGTACTACCTATTCTATTCTGTTGTCTGACTTAATTCTAATTTTTTTGATTTATTTTTGTATAATTTTATGCAATGTCTTAATTTACAATAAAAATAATGATTAAAGATATATGTACGAGTTTTATTTGCTAAGGCTTTTGACCGAGTTTGGCATGGTGGACTGCTGAATAAACTACCTTCGTATGGACTACCTGCAGGACTGTACACTTGGATCTCTGACTTTCTGAGGGACCGACCGCTGCGAGTAGTTGTTGATGGCTGCTCGTCCGATCTATTGGCAATCAATGCCGGTGTACCTCAGGGGTCTGTTCTCTCAGCAACACTATTTTTACTGCACATCAATGATCTACTAAAACCCGGAATCTTTGGGCACGCTGATGACAGTACTGTTGTTGAGAGATATACGTCCAGTGCCCGAACCAGCAGTGTTGATACCCAACCACAGAGCGAGGCTACGGTTGCCCGACTAAACTCTTCCTGGAAAGCTATATCAGACTGGGGCGACGCTAACTTGGTGAATTTCAATGCCACCAAAACTCAGTCTTGTCTGCTCTCCGCAAAAAAGAGTCATTTTTCTCTGTCGCCTACTCATTGAGTCAAAAACCAAAGTTGCTTGTAAAAACTTGGTGTCCTTTCCAAGGTGGGGCTATACTTCACTCCTAAACAGCTTCTTACCCTTTATCAAGCACAGGTTCGATCTTGTTTGGAGTACTGATGCCACCTATGGCATGGTTTCGCCAAGTATCAGCTAGACGCTCTGGACTCCATCGAAAAGCGCGCCAAACGGCTCATTAACAATGACTCGTTGGTTGAATCCGAGCTTCAGAGCTTGTCACACCGGCGTGAAGTGGCCAGTCTGTTGGTATTCTAGAGAATACACTACGGCAAGTGTGCACAAGAACTGCACGACCTGATCCAGCTATCACCGTTCTTGTATAATTGTACAAGGCAACCAGGCACCAGTAAGAGACACCCTATTATGGTGGAAATTCCGCCAAAACGCACTAAGCGTTTCAAGTCAACTTTTCTTGTAAGAACTGCAGAGGTGTGAAACTCGTTGCCTGCGTCTGTCTTTCCACCTAAATACAATCCGGGGTGTTTAAGAGTAATAAAGTAGGTATCTCCTAGGGAAGCGTGTTACACCTTCGATCACGTCGACGCTTCCCATCAGGCGAGTCAGTGGTCAACCGCATGCCTAGTCTATTGTAAAAAAAGCTATCCCGCAGAATTTATTGAGTTAAGTTGACTGCCTCGGTGGCTCAGTTGGTAGTGAACCTGCATTCTGCGCTTGGGGGCGTGAGTTCGATTCCCACCTAGGGCAAACATTTATGTGATGAACATTTGTGTTTATTCTATGTCTGGGTGTTAATATCTATTTAAGTATGTATTTAAAAATATTGAAGTATATAAATCAGTCTCTGGCAGCCATAGTACAAGCTTTGCTTAGTTCGGTGTCAGGCGACCGGGTGTGGAAGTGTCACAAATTAAAAAAAAAAATACTTATTTAGCCACTTACAGAGCACGAATCAATAAATTACCACCAAAAAAAAAATCAACTTCGAACAAAATATTTCTAGCGCAGTCTGACCAGAACAGAATAGCGTTTGTGAGCTCTAGTGACCTGTAGACCTAACGGCTGATGTCTGCCAGCTACAGGTCACATTCGTCAACCGATTCTTGTGAAATTTTGTGAGCAAGTCATTACACGAGTATAGATTATTATTGCAAAGTCAGTTTTTGGAAAAAAATCTGAATTATAGAGATGGTCCTTTTTCAAAAAAAAAAAAAAACCTTATTTCCACAGATCCGGACAGAGATCCAGACAGAATTCGGACATACTAAAGTATCTTTGTCTAAGCTGAAGCATAGACGCTTCGCTCGCTAATGCCCGCTCGGTCGATCAGGTAGCAGTAGAGCAATGTATGATATAGGTACCAACATTAAACAACCTTAATTCAATTATTCTAATTCAATTCTCACTTCCGGAAAAACACAATCTACTTACCTAGTTAGGTACATTCAAGAAATTGAGCGAATAAAAACTTGAAGTCGACATTGTGTTCATACTCGACGGCTCGCTTTACGAGGTTTCTTCGGAAGTTCAGCAATAAAGCCCAGTGTTCAGTTCACATGGCTCTGTGCCGCGTTTGGACGAACCAGTAACCAACCTTAAGTAACCAGTAACCAACCTTGGGTTAGATGAAATCTACTGCAAATTCTTTTTTGCTGGCTTTTAAGAGTGTGACCAATTGATGTCAAAGTATGTAAAAATGTTCTTCGTTTTGGCAGGGCTTCGTTTTCGTCTTTACTTAAAATAATACTGTCGCTGAAATTTTAATTATTTTTGTTACTTCTATGTCATCCGAGCCGAGCTACAAAAAAGTGCTTGAAAGAAGCTGGATACTTTATTCAATGTTTCAAATTACAATAATATTGAAATTTATCAGAAAAACGTACAAACGTACAACGTACGTACATGAACATGATAAATACAACTCAACTCTAGTGGAAACGTGGCCTAAAACAACATAACATATCGTCACGCCTTTCCCCCGAGGGGGCTGGCAGAGGTGTAATACAACACACACACTTCGCCGGACGATATTCAGTCCCAAAAGTGAAAGGGGGCGAGCCTGTCGCCATACACCAGGCTCCAGTCATGTAGCAGATAACATACAATACGCACATATGTATGTTCACACAGTGAACAAATTGGTGCGTGCCGTCGGCTGGGTTCGAACCCACTCCCCATGTGTTCCCCCTAAATCAGTGTGGACTTAATTAATTACTTAAGTTAGCAGCAGGTTTTCTAGTTAAAAGCTAAACTTTTAGTGTTCCGTACCCAAAGGGTAAAACGGGACCGTATTATTAAGACTCCGGTGTCTGTCCGTCTGTCTGTCCGTCTGTCACCAGGCTATCTCATAAACTGTTACAGTTAGACAGTTGAAATTTTCACAAATAATGTATTTCTGTTGCCTCTATAACACGATTTCTAAAAAAAAACAGAATAAAATTAATATTTAAGCGGGCTCCCATACAACAAACGTGATTTTTTTCAGTTTTTAAAGATACCTAACCCTTCGTGCGCGAATCCGACTCACACTTGGCCGGTTTTTGAATTATTTATTAGGTTTGTGTTTGGCTACCATCATGCCTGATGTAGCCAGATGAGCAGTGATGCGGCCTACGATTCCCTCGACACTTGAAGACACCCAGAAGTTTGAAAGCTACTAAATTTAGCTCCAACCACTGGATCAACGTAAACAAGCTATCTTAACGCTTCTTGTGAGATTCACACTGGCCCAATTATACTAATAGTTTCTACCTAACGACAGTTTTAGGCAAATTAATAGCAGACATGATTTACGCGTTCCGAAGAAAACTGCTGGATTCTCAAACTCATCTCTTAAGTAATTGAACGCGAATTTGATAGCAAGCCACGGTAACAGGCGATGGGAAAGTTTGGAACAGCATGTTTCAGGATTACTTGATTGGATTTGAAGAAGATAAGTTATTATTCAAATTGTCTACCTTCCTAATTGTATAGAGAACCAGCTGCGTTCAGCGGTGTTACCCGCGGTCCCAAAGGAACAGTTAAAATTTCGAAATGAAAAGTACTCTGTGTCCTTTTCTGTAACCCAGACAACGTGTATGCAAAACTTCACGATGATCGGTTCAGTAGTTGAGGCAGGAACACGTAATAAGTAAATCCAGTTTTGCATTTAGGCAATGAGACACACACAAATCGTCACACCTTTCCCTCGAAGGGGCTGGTAGAGGTGTACAACACCTACAGTTCGCCGGACGATATTCAGTCCAAATTGTGACAGGGGCGAGCCTGTCGCTAAACACTGAGCTCCAGTTATGTGGCAGATGACGTTAAATACGCTCTTATGTTCATACAATGAACAAATTGGTGCGTGCCTTCGGGGGCAGAGCTACCCACGTCCGTAGGAGTGTACTCTGTTCTGATTCCCTACACGTGGTCCCCGGGTAGTGCTAACCGGGTAGCAAACTCTGGTGGGAGGCTTCGGCCGTGGCTAGTTACCACCCACCGGACCAAGCCATGCCGTGAAATGACCTAGTCGTGTTTCGGGATGTAGTCCGGTGTAACCGTTCCGAAGACGGGTCTGAGCAGTAGCGCACTTGTAGCGCCTCACTCAACTGCCGTCTTTGTACTTCTTCACTCTACAAAACTTCAAGGCAAAACTAGAGTGAATAAGTACCTTATAGGTCGTCGTGTTCCATCTTAGACCACAACGTCGCTTAACATCAGGCGAGTTGGTGGTCAAACGCCGACCTATTCTACATAAAAAAAAAGGCAGGGTTCCAACCCGCTCCCTCTGCCTTGAGAGGTGCCTTTTACGACTAGGCTATCATAACTTTAGGCAATCAAAGGCATCTTGATCCTAAGGATTAGGATAAGAAAACATTTTTTGGTCTCTATCATATTTTGAACACTAGTAAATTTTATGAAGCCTTTTGATAGTACAGCACAGCAATGCCTAGGAAGGGATTCCTGACAGCTGGATATTAGATTCTTCTGGCACTAATATTTACATCAATGGCCATATAACATTTTTTACATAATAACTATTAATAATAAGTACTAATGATAATTATAACGTTGAATAATCTTAAACTTTGCGAATACGACCACGATTTTTTTTAGATGTACCTCACGATGGAGTGTTGAATATTATTGGAATCCAAAGCTGTTGCTATACATATAACACGTAAGTTTTATTCGTAGTGTGTAATTCTATTTTCGTCTAAAAATAAACTGCTTCCGGTCCTATGATGTAACCAAGAATCTCAACCTTTACAGAAATATCTTTAAAAATTTCAATGTAAAATCCGAACTGCAGCTTTACCGATCTGCCAAAGGAACCTCCATAACTTCGTTCACTGAAAGCTCATTTTAATACAGATTAGTACCTTTCAGTAATAATTACAGGGAGAGGCTCGATGCAGATTACGCAACAGTTACTTCCCCATCCGTTGAATAGGGGGCCTACTATGGTTCCAGCATCAATGTTGAACATTTCTTCCCTTCCTGTTGACAAAATAAAAAATATAAGTACGACTTTGTCAACACCAGAGACCGAGGCAGATCAATGTAACCGTAAAAAGATTCGAGTTTTTGTTGAGATTGTAGTAGGCCCCTTGGTTTAATCAGCAACTTGAGAAACCTCTCAAACTCGAGATTGGTTTTGTAGACGCAGGCTAATCTCGCTGCGAGGAAATACGATCTTTACGCACTGCTCTAAATAGGAAGGGACTTGGTTGTAGAAGTTACCTTCGTCACAGAATAAATAATAGTACTTATCTGCGGTTAAAGTGCGTTGGCAATAGCATATTAGACCAGGGTCGATATTTTTTATAAAAAAAAAAAATTGTCGAATGAAACCCATTGGATAAGCAGGAAAATATTGAAAAATTAAAAAAAAATAATGTACGTGCGATCTAAGGCCGGGAAGGGTAAAAGGTAACGGTTTAAGTCTAATAAATGGTATTTCTCGATATCCGGCAAAACGACAAGTCCTACGGAAAAAAGTAAAACGGCAAAGTTGTAGGTAATAAAAAGGTCGTATAATGCCTTCGAGTAGCCTACAATAACATCTTGAGGCGCCTGATGGGCCTGAAGTGGTATTGTAGTGCCTCCGAAATGTACATGGTAGCGCGAGTAGACTCTTTTAATGACATACAACGAAAAAGAAAAACATCATTTATGTCCCGAGTTGACACTCGTAGTGTACACTCGTGTAGAAACTCTATACTTAATCAAAAGCTTGGCTGACCGGCAGCTGCTGACTGCAACATCCAGACGATGGGTAGCTATTACTACCTAAGCAATTAATGTGAAGATTTTATTTATTTTTATTTTATTTGATTTAAATTTAAATTTATAACTGCAATGTATGTACACTTATATGGATCAGTTATGTGTGAAATAAAGCTTTTATTATTATGTTATATTTTATAAAAGGTCTACAACTTTTCTTTTATACTTTTCCACATAACCTCGAAATTTATGTTATTCAATTTGCGGTTTCATAAACAGCAAGTTGCATTCAAAAGAATAATAATAAAAGTATTAGCATTATTATGCAAGTTAATTTTATTTTTAAGATTAAACAAAGTAATCAAGTCGTCTATCAACTTAGATTATGTCTTCACAAACTTGAACTTTTTAATTAAAAGTTAATTTCAAACCGTGTTTTGAATTTGTGCGTTATGAATTCCAAGCATTTAAACAAAATTTTATGCGCAGATTAGTCTCTAAATATAATAAGACCTCTAAGTTAGAGAAAAAGTAATAGATTGTGTTAGGTCTAATGTGTACTGGAATAACTAGTTAAGACTCTTCACGCCTTTGCGTCGTTGATTTTTTTGCAAACCGTGATGGATTTAATATTACGGAGCAAAATAACTTTTGCAGATTTTGTCAATAGGAATAAAAGTTACAAGTTGAGGTAATATTTTTGAACTAAGCAGTATTCGTTTAGTTCATCGCCGGATTAAAAGAATGGTCTTCGACGTGTCATTGCTAGAATTTGCTAGATATTGAATTTGTCAGACTGTCCAAGTTTGCTAGATTTTTGATTCGTCAAACTGCAGAGATTTACCAGACTGCAGGCCAACTTGTATCACCGCGAGCATGCTGTAAATTTACGTTGCAATGTCCTGATACAACAGCTGCCCGACACAGTCCCGCTCTCCCGGCGCTTGCCCACAGGCTAATGTTGTTAATCCTCCTTCAAAATTCATAACCAACTAAACTCGCGCCGGCCCTGGGGACCCAGCCAGGTAATAGAGTACAGCGGGGAAGGAGTACCTGTGAGGGGTAAATGGGGTAAATAATAAATGGTTTCGTCCACTACGTCGCGTCGCTGGGTTCATTATTAAGGCAAATGTGCTGTCTTCGTACGAGGGTTTGAGGAGTGACTTATATTTGCGAGGACTCGTCTTAGGTTTACTTTCTCAGTAAGATAAGTGGTTAGCGAGAATAACTGAGATCCTAGAGAACTTAGGTTATTCCAGGTATTCCCTATAGTAATAAGTTTCGAATTTGTCTTCCATTTTCGCCCATTTTAGTCACAATAAGGAATCACCTTAGCCTTCAAGCTTTTAAACTCTTGATAGTTATTTTAAAAGGATAAATCCAAGCAATTTAGGAAACTTTAAAAAACAAGCTTTCTAAAGCCGTTTAGTTCATTTCATAGCAGAAACAATCACAACTTCATATTTTTCACATAGAAAATTCAAATGAAATACTTTATCTATCCATATGTTAGTTGAAAACTGACAATATATTTTTGGAGAAAACTGAAAATGCGAGGATACAACTTGATTTATTTATATTTTTTTCTAAGTTAATCCTATCTAATTAAAACGCTTTTGCTAGCTGTACCGTTAATGTGTCCCTGTATCCACATATCAGTGATACCCCGGTACGTGTCATTCGGTTCTACGTGAAATATAGTGTATGTTTGTGTACCAGTGACCGACTATTCACCGCACCACTGTTTACTATGTATTGGCTATTCGGGAACAAATAAATCTCGGATTCGGCGTCCCGTGTAAGCAATAAATAAATCTGGAGGCATCACTAGCCAGTCGGCTCGGCTGCAATCGCTCGCGAGCGCTGGTAAGGTTGACGCAGGGCTGGAGTTAGGTTTAGGGGGTACTGGTAGTTTTAGGAGCTTTAAGGTCTTCGTCCATCAGACTCACTCAAAAACTTGTTAAAAGCATCACATTGAAACGAATGAATAGTTACAGGATGAACAATAATTTTGAGCATGCAGCTAATATTGCCTCGGTGGCTCAGTTGGTAGTGAACCTGCCTTCTGAGCTTGGGGGCGTGGGTTCGATTCCCATCTAGGGCAAACATTTCAGTGATGGACATTTGTGTTTGTTCTATGTCTGGGTGTTAATATCTATTTAAGTATGTATTTAAAAATATCTAATTCTGTATTTCAGTCTCAGGCAGCCATAGTACAAGCTTTACTTAGTTTGGGGTCAGGCGACCGTGTCTGGAAGTGTCCCTTTTTTATTTATTTTATTTACTTCTGATTTAAAAACAAATCCAACATAATAACATTAAACTGAAAAATATATCTTTCTTAAATGCAGTCGAATTAGGGAGCTCTAATACAGGGTACAGCAGTGCGGAAGGAGTATCTATTACAATTTGGAGGAGGTGTACTGTAATTAAAAGTGACAAAAAACAAAAGACAACGCGTGGTCAGCGTAAAATATACCGTCAAAATATAGCATCACCGTCATAAACACAATGTACGTCACCTGAAAATTTGCAGGTTACGCAACACTATTCTAACCGAGGGGAGGGTTTGATTTAGTCGGGTTGATGTTGAATAGGTTTAATAGGCGATGGTCTTTACGGTTCTCACAAGTACAAGGCGTCATTCCGTTTGATTGCCACTACCCACAACAGCTGCGACTGACAGATGGATATCATAGGAAATGAAATGGTATCAGAGCCATTAGGGTGGTGTAATATTTGATTAACCTGAAAGATTGAACAGGTACTGCATTAATGTTTAAACAGAGAATTTCCTGGTATGTCGGTTTTAAAGGCAAATATTTTGCAAGGAATTCTTATATTGAGTGTAATCGAGTATTGCCCCGCAATAAGGTCGATGGTCGCGCAGTCAGCGTTAAAACGTAACAATCATGGACGAAGACGGGTCTGAGCAGTAGCGCACTTGTAGCGCCTCACTCAACTGCCGTCTTTGTACTTCTTCACTCTACAAAACTTCAAGGCTAGAGTGAATAGTACCTTATAGGTCGTCGTGCTCCATCTTAGACCACAACGTCACTTAACATCAGGCGAGTTGGTGGTCAAACGCCGACCTATTGTACATAAAAAAAAAATAACATGTCATGTTAGGCCCTCAGGTGGCCATAAGAATAGTTTGTTTCTTGGTTTTATAAACTGCGCAATAGATATAATTTTTAGAGAAAACATGTATATAGTTATTCAATTATACAGACTCAGATTCATGGAACTACGGGGACAAAAAAGTTTTGGCAATTCTATGACGTCACATTCTCAAAAAGCTAATATAACATGAGCTACTGGAACACCTGACCTAGAGCCGGCACTGGGTCAGCTAACACCGGTTAGTGCACGGTCCGGCCGTTAATATAATTAGGGGGTCAAATAAATCTCACCGAGGATTGTTTTCGTTTATCTGGACCTTTCTACGGGCACTCGGCCGACAGCACGGTTGATTTAGGGCTGCAGCACACTGGCGATTAGCGAGTGTTTCTGGCGAGCCGGTGTTGGAGTCCGCTGTTCTTACAAGACGAGAGAAGTGGGTCGGCAGACTCTGCAATACTAGGTGGACGCGGAGTTTTGTCCGGAAATCGAAAAGTGGCGTCGTAATTTTGCATTATTTTCTAAAGCTTGTGATTTTCGAGTGTTTAGTGGATTCACCTTTATCGTTTGTGGATTTTAATTAAGCATGCATGAGTGTGGGCTATAGATATTATAGGTAAACATAGTATCATTAGCCCACATTATAATATACTAGCTGCGCCCCGCGGTTTCACCCGCGGTTAAAAAGTATCCTATATGCTATTCTAGACTGTAACCTATCTCTGTGCCAAATTTCATCCAGATCTGTTCAGCCGTTCTTGCGTGAAAGAGTAACAAACATCCATACATCCATTCTTACGAACTTTCGCCTTTATAATGTTACAAGCAGGGTGAAGATAAAAGGAATGAAACGTCGATGTATCCGAAGATTCACTTTATTCACACAAACACAAACACTGTTACACTACGTTAGACACTTGCACTATAACACTCTGAACACTACTCGTACAATTACTTCGATGTTAACACTTTGAACGCGTAATCAAAACTGACTGCCGAGTCGTCGGTCGTCCGCGTATTTATACAATTTTAAGATATCCAGAGTATTCGATTTAACAATAGCGCAAGCACACAAAAAGTTGTTTATCCCGCGGAGCCACGCGTTCATTCTAGAACATTCGGACAGTACAAAAGATTGAAGTAAACACCCTATTATTCAATAGATAAAAACATCATAAAAACGGTGCACAATAATTGCTTTCCAGAAATATTTCTTTTGTTCCGGATTTAACAATGGAACGCGCGGCTCGAGCGGCTACTATTGTCTAATCTGCGTTACCTATCGGTAGTTGTAAACAACATCGCCACAGATTAGCGTATAGTTTCTTCGTCGGCTGCGACTAGCGCAACACTACCCCCTCCCAAGACATGCTCGTCCCGAGCATCGTTAGTCCCGTGATATCGAGCCAGTCGATCAACATGGACAATCTTAGGCGCGCCTCGCTGACCCTTCTGTATGCGGTACGTGACGTCGTTGATCTTGGTTACCACACGGTATGGTCCATCCCATTTAGGCTGCAGCTTTGGAGATTTTCCTTTCTTGCGTACAGGATTATGAAGCCATACTAACGATCCTTCATCAAACCCAGGGTCGTTGAATTTCCTGTCATATCGCGTCTTCATCTTTTCAGATGCTTGTTGGCCAGAATTTCTAACAAGTTCGTAGATGTCATTCATCTTATTCCGTAGATCTCTGGCGTACTCGTTTATGGGTTGTGGCGAGTCTGGTGGAATGCCAGTTATTAAATCCGCAGGCAGCCGTAACTCTCTTCCAAAGTTTGCAAAGGCTGGAGTGACGTTGGTGCTTTCGTGAACAGCACTACGGTACGACAGTAGAAATGGCTGGATGTGCTTGTCCCAATCTCGCTGATTGTTTTCGACCACTTTGGCTAGATGGGTCACAAGAGTGCGGTTGTATCGTTCCACCATTCCATTTACATGACGTAGTCCTTGTTTTGTGAGCACCCATCACTTGACACACCTCCTTAAACAGTTGAGATTCGAAATTTCTTCCCTGATCGCTGTGAATTTCCAGTGGTACTCCAAAACGGCAGAACACTTCATGCTCTAATTTGTCGGCTATTGTAGGAGCCTCTTGATTCGGAATTGCAAAGACTTCTGGCCACTTGGTAAAATAGTCCATAACCACCACGAAGTACTTGTTTCCATTATCAGTAACAGGAAATGGACCCGCCACGTCTAATGCTATCCGTTCCCACGGTGCTCCGACATTATACAACTTCAATGCTCCTCTGCTACGGGTGTGTGGGCCTTTCACTGCAGCACAACTTGTACATTTCCGTACCCAGTCTTCTACGTCGTCTCTGCAATTGATCCAGTAAAACCGTTCTCGTATCTTTAGCAGGGTCCGTTGTACTCCCAGATGTCCTCCTGAGTATCCATGGTAAAGATGTAAAACGTCAGGTACCTTGGCTTTAGGTACAATCATTTGTAGATGACAGCGATTGCCTCGTGTATTTTCCCATTTGCGGCACAATACTCCTTCATGGATAAGAAGACTGTCCCATTGCGCCCAATAACTCTTCGTCGTTATACTCATGCCAGCCACATCACTCCAATTTGGTTTACAGGCACCAGACTCCATCCACTTGAAAATTGGCTTTATGTCCGTGTCATCTTGTTGTGCTATCTGGAGGGTTTGCTTCCATTCATCACTAAGATCAGTTTTGAGCATCCTGACGGGTATAATTTCCTTAGACTCTTGCTTTAGACAATGCTTACAGTCTTCCGGGCAAGGCCTTCTAGACAATGCGTCTGCGTTACCATGTGCCTTGCCACTGCGATGCTCCGCTGTAAAATCAAACTCCTGCAGCTGTTCAATCCATCTTGCCACTTGTCCTTCAGGGTCCTTGAATTGAAGCAACCATGTTAATGCAGCGTGATCGGTCCTCAGGCGGAATTTCCTTCCCAGCAGGTATTTGCTAAAATGTCGCAAAGTCTTCACTACTGCCAGTAGTTCTCTCCTTGTCACGCAGTAATTCCTTTCTGGTTTGGATAAGGATTTGCTCTAGTAAGCTATCTCAACCTCTTGATCTCCTTTTCGTTGTGAGGGCACGCCGCCTATACCAATATTACTGGCATCGGTGTCAACGATGAATTCATTCTCGGTGTCTGGGAATCCAAGGATTGGTGTTTCACACAGATGCTTCTTCAGTTCTCGGAAACCGGTGTCGCAGTCTTCATCCCAGTGGAAGAGTCGTTTTTCTTCAGTTAGTCTATGCAACGGTTTTGCTATATCGGAGAAGCCCTTCACAAATCGTCGGTAGTAAGAGCATAGACCCAAAAATGATCTGATTTCCTTCTTGTCTTTTGGAACCGGCCAATCTTTGACCGCGCTGATTTTCTCCGGATCTGTACGCACACCATCTTCAGAAACTACATGGCCCAAAAAGTTAACTTGTCGTTTGAAGAATGAGCATTTCTTAGGGCTCAACTTAAGGTTGGCTGCATGTATTTTCGTCAACACTAGTTCCAGGTTTCTGAGGTGGTCTTCAAAGGTTTTTCCCACAATTATGATGTCATCCAAATAGACCAGGCAAGCGTCTCCAATCAACCCTGCAAGCACTAGCTCCATTAATCTTTCAAAAGTTGCAGGGGCATTGCACAATCCGAATGGCATGACATTGAATTGCCAAAGCCCTTTTCCCGTAGAAAATGCGGTTTTCTCTTTATCTTTGGGGTCAATTTCCACTTGCCAGTAACCACTTTTCAAGTCCAAAGTTGTGAACCACTTCATTCCTGTCAGCGTATCCAATGTGTCATCAATTCTGGGCAGAGGGTAACTGTCTTTCTTAGTTACATCATTAAGTCGTCGGTAGTCCACACAAAACCGCATACTGCCATCTTTCTTCTTTACTAGCACCACAGGAGAACACCATGGACTGGATAAGGGCTCGATGATCTCGTTCTTCGCCATATCTTCAATCATGGTCTCCACTTCCTTTTCCTTGGCAACTGGTATTCTTCGTGGCCGCTGGCGTATCGGTTGCTGGTCGCCTGTATTTATCGTGTGCTTAACTAGGCCGGTTTTCCCATTGTCCGCATCGGTCGAAGCAAATATATCGGCGTAATTTTGTAACATCTTCCTTGCCATTAAACGCTCCTTCCCAGTAAGATCTTTACAATCTTCTAAAAGTGTAGACACGTCGTAATTCTCACGAGGTATACATTTGCTCGGTAGTTCTTGACATCCGCGCATCCAATCTGCTTCCTCGCAAGTGCCCATTACGGTTCCACCTTTTATGAGATGCTCCTCATTACTGGGATTTAATACACGCACTACGCCAGTATTAGTTGTCCTCACTAGAGTCCGTGCCACTATCCATGGATGATTATTTTCCAATTGTTCAATTAGCACACATCGTCGTTGGTGTCTTAGCTTTGGTGGTAGTCTTACTACCACAATGGTTTCCGACTTCGGTGGAAGGATAGTCCTCCTCAGACAGTACACTTTTCCTGCTGTAGCACCTTCCATAAAGATCTCTTCTGATCTACACTTCAAGATTCCTTGATTGACATCGATCTCACAATGATGTTCTCGCATAAAGTCAAGTCCCAGTATGCAATCATCGACTATATCAGCCACAATAACTTTGTGATGGAAAGTCTCCTCACCCAGCTTCAATGCCACTGATTCTTCACCTCGGACGGGTATGTGCTGACCGGTCGCTGTTAGGAGTTGAACTTTGTTGCAGCCCCGAAAATCCTGAAGATAACGTTTAGCAAATCGGGAACTGATCACTGTTCGAGATGCTCCAGTATCCAAAGTCAGCTTGCAGGGTGTTCCGTTAATTTCACCTTTGATGATCAGGCTATTTCCATCTTGAACTTGTGAGATCGAAATCTTTGGGGCCTGTAAAGAACCGGCCAGCACCCGCCCCTTGGTCCTGGCGTTTATTCGTTTCCCTGCTGCTGGGTGGCGTTGCTATCCACTTTATCCTCAACTTGACGATGGCCTGGATTGATCCTTTGCCGTGGCTTCGAACAGTTGCGCGATAGATGGCCTCTTTCATCGCAGTTGTAGCATCTAGGGCTAAACCGGAAACGATTTTGGGATGTTTCGCTCACTTCTCTGATGCGTTGGGTTTCTCCCGTTGGATTTCGTACAGCTTCCACTTCCAAAGCGTGAGCTAAAGCGTCCTTGAGAGATTTGTGATGTCGAAGCTGTACTGCTACCCTCACTTCACTGTCGCGTATTCCATCGGCGAATGCTTCAACCAGCTGCTCATCGTTGGGTGCAGGTGAAGATTTGTGAGCCTTTCTAAATAATTCTTCGATCTCAAGAGCCCACTCTTGTAGATTTTCTCTACGTCCTTGAACTCTGTTCCTCAGTTGTGCTCGGAACACATGCTTCAGGTGTTCGTCTCCGTAACGGCTTTCCAAAGTTTCTAGAAGCTTCTCATAAGTGACGTCCTTGCCCAGTGCTTCAAGCACAGTCAAAGCCTGGTCGCGGAGGCTTACTGTGAGAGCAGTCATGGCTTGCTTCTTATTCCATCCATTGGCCTCGACTATGGCATCAAATTGGATTTTATAAGCTGACCACGAGGAACTTCCGTCAAAAGGTGTCACCTTGAATCCATGTGTTACAGGTGCAGAACAAACAGGGGCTGCTATTCCATCTCCAGACTTGAGAACATTTAAACATTTTCTTACATCGTCAATCCGTGTCTCAGCCTCGAAGATGCGGGTTGCGTGGTCCTTTATAGTGATGTCATGTTCCTTCACAGTAGTCTCATGCTGGTCAACTTTATTTTTTAACTCTTGAAATTCCATTCCAAAAGCCGTTCGTAGGCTAGTCATCTCTTCTTTTCCTTCCTTCAGCTGGCGAGTAATTTCTTCATCCCGACGACGAGCATTTTCTTCCAGGCGACGGGCATTTTCCTCCTGACGACGAGCATATTCCTCTTGACGACGAGCATTTTCCTCCATGTTCTTCCTAAGCATTGCCATCAAGGCCGTCATGTCCAATGGTGTTGGTGCCGCAGCTGCTACTGAAACCGCTCCCAAATTCTCTGATGGATCGCCGGTCGCTGGTTCATTCACATCAACCAATAACGAGTCGTTTCCAAACCGTCTCTGGTCAACGTCTTCTTGTCGCCGTGTCTGTTCCTCTAACCGGCGTGCCTCCTCTTGTCGGCGTTGGCTCCTGGTGCGAAGCGAATCGTCGTCGTGCGGAGTTATCGGCATTTTCCTTTTATCCCACTTCTGACACCAAATGTTACAAGCAGGGTGAAGATAAAAGGAATGAAACGTCGATGTATCCGAAGATTCACTTTATTCACACAAACACAAACACTGTTACACTACGTTAGACACTTGCACTATAACACTCTGAACACTACTCGTACAATTACTTCGATGTTAACACTTTGAACGCGTAATCAAAACTGACTGCCGAGTCGTCGGTCGTCCGCGTATTTATACAATTTTAAGATATCCAGAGTATTCGATTTAACAATAGCGCAAGCACACAAAAAGTTGTTTATCCCGCGGAGCCACGCGTTCATTCTAGAACATTCGGACAGTACAAAAGATTGAAGTAAACACCCTATTATTCAATAGATAAAAACATCATAAAAACGGTGCACAATAATTGCTTTCCAGAAATATTTCTTTTGTTCCGGATTTAACAATGGAACGCGCGGCTCGAGCGGCTACTATTGTCTAATCTGCGTTACCTATCGGTAGTTGTAAACAACATCGCCACAGATTAGCGTATAGTTTCTTCGTCGGCTGCGACTAGCGCAACAATAATATTAGTAGGATTATTGGTAAACATTGCGAAACGTAACTTTTTGTGTTCTCTACAAAACTCCATTAGAAATTTCAGTAAAGTATCAGCCACTTTACCAAAATGGGGAAGGGAAAGGGATCCATCATTTATATCATCACCACCACCTCATCATCATCATCATTATTCTTCATAAGAACTGTCGTGATTCAAAATAAAGACATTTATTTTATTTATTTATATAGTTGTATAGTCCGGTGTTTGGCAACAGGCTCGCCCTTTGTCATATTTGGGACTGAATAGCGCCCGGCGAAGTGTGGGTGTTGTTCTACACCTCTGCCAGCACCTTCGAGGGAAAGGTGTGACGATATGTTTATGTTTACATGGTTCAAAAGTTCTCAGACTAACCATAAACCCAGAAAAAACTAGGTGGACGCTGTTGCACGTGGTGCCTTCATCTAAAATTATTTAAATGATGGATCGCCTCGCTAGTGATACTTGTAGTGTGACCGTTTCTTAATTGCCTATACTGCCCAACTTTGGTTAGAACTCTACCAAATCTGCTCAACTCAAATCCAAAATAGCCCCACAAAAACGTCACGTTATATCGTCGGACGCATCATTGCCTAACATCAGACGAGATGACAAAAAAGAAACTCAAGTGTGATAAAGCCTTTAGCACCCGCACCGTTTTCGCAGCGCTCAGGTTTTTCGCTATCGTGGTTCGCGGTCGAGCGCGCAAGCCGGCCAGGCCCGGATGAGTCACCGTGCTAACTGGTTGCGGGTCATTTTGCACCCGGAAAGTCGTGTTTGTCACCGAAAAATTAAGCTATACATTACCTTCATAGTGTGCACTTTTGTAGTGTGAAAAGTAAAGTGCGGTAATATAACATAACATTTGTGTTTGTTCTATGTGAATATAATGTTGTTAAAGGAGTGATTGTGGAAATAATCATTTATGTATGCATTTAGAATTATAAATCCATGTACATATATTAGTCTCTGGCAGCCATAGTAGTCGTATAAGCATTGCTTAGTTTGGGCTCAGGCTACCGTGTCTAAAAAGTGTCCCGAAAATAAACAAGATATTTTTAAGAGCTTAGGTTTATCTAAGCATCATCATCCACTGTAAATTTATACATTTAAATGTATTCTGGATACTTTGTAATACTGTTTTCATTCCATTGAAGATAGCGGATTTTATCAAAAGCCCGTTCAATAATTTTAAATCTAATAGAATGGTGTAGTGAGCGAGCGAGGCAACTGCCACTTTTGTATATTCGCATAGGTCATCTTCGTTTTGAAGAGCTTATAGTGTAGCATAAGCAACGGTATGTCGACTCTTGCAATGGAGACGGACATATGTTTTCACATAGCTTTGTCACGTTCTTACACGTCAATAAGTGACGAGAAGAATTTTGTCGCGCGCGCTTATGCTATTAGGCTAGGTGAGCCGTGCGTTCCTCTGGAGATCTCGAAGCTCTTTGTCTTTGTAGAAGCTGGCTGCGGGCTACTACATCAAAGGAAGTTAATCGCTTTATCAGGTTTTGATGAACTTGTCCTTATCATAAACCTGAATCTTAAAAAAATAGGCCGTAATATAATGGCGTTTACTTAAGAATTATTATTCATTGGTGTGAACGCTACTGCTCGATAATTTCTTGAAGTGGTTTACAAACTAAATTGGATTAAAATTAAAAACATTAATAACTAATCCCCCACTACCTGTAGTAATCCCCTTAAGTAATAATTTAGATTTTTGTTAACAAAGGTCACAGTCCCCGGAGTCCGTGGAGTGTAATTTAAAAAAAAAATCTCTGATCAAAGGGTACTTACTATTCTATCAATTGAATACAATTCCAAAAACGTTAAAGATCAAGTGATTCCCACTTCCCACACAAAACCAAAGGAATCGCCTTGAATATTCGCCAAATGCGTCTATTCAACTCGTAATAGTGAAGAAGCTACGGACCCTACCGATATGAAAAAAATATCACCAATAAGATCATTCTGTTACCTATTAATTAGCCTGATTAAAATATTATATTACTTACTAGATAGCGAGTAAAAAAATATTAAATGAACGTTGTTTTCGTTCTCATGGCGTGCAATACCGTGCTTACGGAGATTACGTTACTATATATTTTTACACCTTCGGATAGGAAATTAAAAATATGATTGATCGTCCTTTTACCATATTTTTAGAGCTAAAATTGAGTTAGTTTAGTAATATTTTGTGTTATTTTGAAGTATTTCGTCAGATCACGTGACCACTGACACCCGCGAGCTCCTTTGCGGGGGACGGGCCAGTCGGCGCCAGCGCCTCACGAAGGAAGGACGTACTCGCCTTGCCGAAAAATATTTTCGCATTTTTTTTCTATTTGTACGTAAATCATCAATTAAACAGTGCTTAATTATCCAGAGACAATCAAAAAAAGTAGTTTTTCAAGACATTTGATAAGTTTTTAGTGACTTTACTACTAGTGAAAATATTTGGACAATAATTGATCGCGTTGTGAGTAGAGGGTACAGAAGGTTGATCCGATGAAAATGGGAGATGTCACCAAGGCAGCTAGGCGTAACAAAAAAATTGGACTCCAACTAGGTAGCTAAGTGGTAAGTACCTACCTACCTATTAATATTTAATTACCACATAAATATTTTTACCCGTTTGTTCTTATTGTGTAGACTGAAGTGACTAACCCTAGTGTCTGAGTTTTTAGTGGCATATGATTCGGTCTGACGTTTGTTTTCCTGATAAAAATACTTAATAGAAAACTACAGACGTGTCCTCCGACCTATGTTAACTCTCAGGGCTTCACCGTCCATTACACCTTATTGCGATGATTGTTGGATTTAGCCGCCGACGCTGTGCGACCATGAACCTTATTTTGCTGTGATACGAGCCGCGGTCGCGCAGCGTCGTGCTGTACTACAATCATCACGCCACGGCACGGGCCCCATTGTACATGTTGCTCATGATAATTATCCAAGTGCAAGACTTGTCAGAACTGTGCTTTTTTTCTTGTTATGTACAAATGTACCTATATGTGTCATATTAGTACATTGCACAGGGTTATCGGTATAGGGTGTACTAAGCCAAACGGGGGTCATTGTACTCTTCATTATAAACAACGATTACTTTTTAAACTTTTTTATTTGTAATATAAATCGGGGAAAAAAGCATCTGCTTACATTTTGTCGACGATCGATGAGCTTTCTGAATGAAACAGCTGTTTTTTTTCTCGTGATTTCATTTGATTCAATTATTCACAAAAATTATACTAAGGTCAATATACCTAAGCCATTTCAAATTGAAACTGTGGCATACTTGCTGATGCCCCAACACCTAGTTAATAACATAGAAATGGGGAGTATTCTATAGTTAATAATAATAAATAATCCTTCTTGAACAATCGGGTAAAAATAAAATAATGATAATTATTATGTGTACTTACGATGTCAATATCGGAAAGCGGTCGTTGCGTGCGAACGGTGTAAATGACTAATACTATTTTTTTGTTTTTGGTATAGCACATTTCCTAAACTAACCTACCTAAACTAGAAACAATCACATTTTTATGTTATAGCTGACCAACCACGGTCCGCAATACATTATTATTTTTAGCAGTGTAGTGAGCATATTTTTCTAACTTATCCTGGTTTGTTAACCGACTTCAAAAATTAGGACGCACTCAATTACATTGTATAAATTTTACGAAATGTTTGTTGCAGCATAACTTCGTCATTTATTTTTTATTTGAAAGAATATGCTTACTAACACTCTGATCAGTCACTTTGATCAAAATAAAGTATTTTTTTGTAAAAAATAGTATTTAATACAAAAATTCAAGCATTTGCATTCAGAAAGTAGTGTTCCGAGTTATGGCCATTGAATTCGAAAGAAAAGTTATTACATTTTCTTACAACAATAACCGAGCGAGAGATCGTTAGCGAGCGAAGCGTCTATGCTTCAGATTCGACGAAAATGCTTTCGTATTTCCGAATTCCGTCTGGATTTCTGTCCGGATCTTTGCCCAGACCTGTCTTAATCTACAGGTCGCATTTCTTAACCTATTCTCTTGAAACTTTGTGAGTAAGTCCGATATTTAAAAAGAATTTTCGTGTCTAGGCGGTTATTGGAAATTTTTCAATATGGCAGAGATGTGATTTAAAAAAGGATATATCTGCATAATTGGAAAATTTCCAAAAAACTTTTTGATCCGAGTCAAAACAAAAATTTATATAATTGTCAAACCTGCTCACAAAATTTCACGAGAATCGGTTGAGGAGTGTGACCTGTAGAGGAGGACAAATACAAATACAAATAATTTATTTGGGTATAAAATACATGTGACAATTTCAAATCGGACAGACATCGGTCACGAGATCTCCAGCTCACAGAGTCACTATTGTATGTATTGTTATTTATTTATATTTATTAAATACAACAATTTCTTTGGTAACTGATACCAACCTGCATCTAGTCTTAATAGTTATTTTAATCTAGTCTCTATTGCATGACTAGAATAATAATATATTTTAAACTGGGATTATAGATTGGTAATTGTTTTATATTTTATGGTATCATGGAAAGAGACAAACGAGACGCTTTGAATAATACGAATATTGTGTAATTAATATCTTTAAATTGCTCTATTTCATTTTTTCAGAAACAGAGATCAACGAAATTATCAAAGTTTAAACACAAGCGTTCAGCCAACAACAAATGCGAGTACTGAACTAAGGTGAGTTAAAAGACATTTAACATCTTATATTATTAGGGTGACAAGCATAGTGCATAGTCAGAGCTATGCCAAGTGGAAATGCCATTGCTAAAGTTATCGTATGTCCGGCGTCCAGCGTCTGATTGCACGGATGTCCGATTGTTTTCCACTACAGATCGCATTTCTCAACCGATATTTGTGAAATTTTGTAAATTTAGGTTTTATTTAAAATAGCGGAGATATGTAATTTGTGAGACGTTGCTCATAGAGCCACTACTTATAATCAGAGTGGCGCTGAACTGCTATGGGCATGCGTGACGCCAGTACAACCATTCACTTAGCGAGCGCGAAGCGCGAGTGAAAAACTTCCGTTTCAGTACTAAAAACTTATCCTATATTTTTATCTACAGATGCCTAGTTCAAAATCATCCGAAAGTTATCAGAGCATCCGAGGAACAGGGACTTTTTCACCTTCGAATAAACTGGTAATCATTTTTTTTTCGTGTACACAATGTACATAAATAAATTATTGATACGAGCGTTGGGACTTAGTATGGTTGCAAATTAATTATTATTTAATATTGTTTTTAGGAACAACAATATCAGTCTTCATTGCCAAATCTCATCGTCGAAGAAGAAGCAGAACAAGAACAGAAAGACAAAAGTTATTGGCGTATTATAACATTAGCTTCTTCTTCGTAAAATTTAAGGAAATATCAAGACCCAATGGTTTTGGTTGCGCCAAACAATCGATAGACTTGATTGGAGAAAAGCAAACAGGTCTTGCTTCTAAATTCACCTTTTTGTGAATAAAGAGTAACAATAGTAAATTATGTACCGAGGGCACAAAGCAGTGCCTTACGTCGCGGGCGGCTTATTGTACCTTGAGCGTAACGAGGGAATCTAGAGTTAACTCCCGAGCGCAGCAAGGGAAGATGAGTCCTGAGGGCAGCGAGGGGTTCAAGCCGCCCAAGACAAAAACACTGCTTTATCCTAGAAGCGAATCCTCTTCTAAAAATACTGTCTAATATTATACTCTCTCATAACTAATAAAAAGGTACTAGTAAGGTACAGTCTTTTATTTTAAATTTCGTGCAGCTCGAGGAGCACGTGCTCGTATTTTTTTCTTGGTAGCTAGTTCAATTTTCAAATAAACTCTTCTTACAGTGCTTATTCTGAGTTTTCATTCAATGTTAATCTCTTTGCTTGGAAACTCCCAACTGCAAGCTTCGCTTGAATTTATGTTTCATCTATAAAACCAACATTTGATTTTCATGTGTTAGATTAAGGATGTGTTAATCTGAGCGATTACTGCCTTTAAAGCATTTGATTTATTGATATTTTTTGATTCTCGGTTTATTTTGATTATTTTTTTGGTGTTTGCTAAAATCTAAGCACTATACATGTATTTCAGCTACAAAAGGTTTTTCAATATCCAATCTAAGACCCCTTTAGTCCAGCTAGAGAAGATTTTTTTACTATATTAACTACTAGCTGTTGCTCACGATTTCGTACGCGTAGATAAAAAAAAGCTCATTCCGTTAGTTTCTTGTATTTGTCATTCACAGGTCCCACTCCGAACCTGCACCCTTCTCTCTACCATCATCATATTGCCAGGCCATGGTACGGGCAACAGTTATCTAGTTGGCATTGGCAATTGTCTTTATACTGGGTTTGGCTGGCACTGTCCGATTAAAACGTCACGCTCAGACAGGTTTCTATGGCAAGGGTAGCGGGTAGGTAAGCCGTTAACTCGGCCTCCAAGCTAAATCTAATAGGTAGCCAAGTCTAATATGGAGTAGATAGTTACAATTTGTGTAGTAAGTAGGTTATATACTTGTTGGTAATAGGTAGAAGTACTAGGAGTTACTCGTACTATGCCAAATATTTCAGTCTGAATGTTTAGTAGGAATTACCTACTACTCGGAACCAGCCAAGCCATGTAGGCAGTATATAGATACTATGTATATGTAGTAATTAGGTAGATACTTGTAAGTAGTATCCTTCTTCTTCTACCTGTAAGACTTGGCTGGCACCGACTTCAAATAGATGGGTAGCGCTTATAATAATTATATTAATTAATATTAGTGCTTATTTGTGGTTTGGAAGTCGCTTTAATTTTGTTACAATGATCACTTAAAACATCTTCTAACTTGACTTTTATTGAAAATCAGTTTACTAAAAAAATTAAGTAAACAAAATTAAGTCAAAGTGTAGTTTTTTATATCGTAAATTATGACACTTTTGTGCTAAGATTATTACACTCGAGGCGGTATTATAGCGCGAGCCGTATGCGAGCCCACTAATGGAGCCAATAGTGTAAATTATTAACGCACACGCGTTTCATGTGACGTTTTTCATCACACATGCGAGGGGAAAAAACACAGACTTGCATTAGTCAATACATTTTTCTGAAAATGTATGCGCATTTTGCTGCTTTTCCACTTATCAAAATTTTACTAGGCATAATAATAAAGCGAGTACTTTGTTTAAATTATCATACCTAATTAATTGTCAATATTTTGATTAAAAAAATAATGTTTATTTACTGTTATTACGTAGTTATGATACTTTAAATCAAGAATTTAAGAAAAGTAAAAAAAAACTTTTGTTGATTTATTTAAAAAAAAGTCTAGTTTAGTTACTAGTGCGATAATGGTAAAGTAACAGCACACGTGCTTAATAGCTCGGATTATGATCTAAAACTGATGTAATAAAGTCCTTTTTACGAGTGAGAGTGATGAAAAAGATATTAAACACAAACGCGTTTTTAACTTCGAGTAGGAACATAATTATCAGCAAAATCAGGCAAGAAACTATCGAGATAATAATGAGGTTGTAAGTTCTAGGTCCACTATGTTTTCAATCATTTTAGTCATTTTTATACTACCTGCTGATTATGTAAAACAGATTAGTACTACCAACTCGTAGAATACATTTTTTAAGCGGGCCGTCGATTGAACAGCTCTGCTAGTCCTAGTAAATTTATATGTTTTTTGTTATGAGATTTTTGAAATGTTGTAAGCATTGGTTTAGGATAGGTTGAGTAATTTATCCCTGGTACCGGAGTTCTTAGGATGCCCATCAGGAGCCCTATTCTTACGAAAGATATTTTCTGATCAATGTCTCTCTCGTTTTAAAAGTCATAGTGAGAGTGACCAAGAAACATCTCACGCGTCAAGAATAGCCCTCCAGGGCCATTCTTACGATATTATATTATTTCCCCTATTCCTACGCACGAGATATTTTTTGGTCAATGTCTCTCTCGTTTGAAAAATCATAAAAGTGAGAGGGACCAAGATAATATCTCACACTTCAGAGAGTCCGTGGTCTACGATTGTTTTTTTAGATTTTACACGCACGACCAAAGGGAATCAAAACCTTTAGATGCGGGATATTTGTGAGTACATACTTAATCTACCTATACTTATAAACAAACTACCGCGCTCATGCTGCTTATAAGGCTCAACTTTAAAACGCCGTTGGCTTCAAATAATTTGGTAAAAAAACATTACAATAAAGCATAACATCACAGAGGGCTTTCATTTTTAGGCAAAAATATTTTTTTCACGGTGTTTCGTCTGAATTTGTTTGTCTTTGAGAAATGCTAGCTCAATGTTCAAAAGCTTCGAGCGTTGATCACTAGAGGCGCTAAAACCAGCTGAGCGCCGAATGCCAAATGTCATTGGCGCATCTTAACCCCTTAAACTTAAAAGGAATTAAAAAGATTTTCTCTGTTATTTACAGCCCAGAGAAAACAGAGTGAATAGATTGTTAAGAACAAAACAATGTATATTTTGTTAAAAACAGGTCCAAGAGTATTTGAGTTCCGCTCAACCCACGCTCTGCAAAAGAAAAGGGTCACGTCAGACGTACCTACCTAAACCTATCGAAAAAATTATATTCTAATTTTATGTTTACGTAAGGGGAACAAAGGGCATTTCCAAGAATAACTTGAACGGCTGGACAAGACATTTGTATTTCATTTCGTGTAAAAGCAGAAATGAGGGCAATTTTTTCGAAGATTCTTTTAAAAATTCTTGACTTGATAATTTTTAGAGCGGTAAGAGTTTTTTCTTGCCTGGGCTGTCAAGGCTTCGTCTATAAAGGTAAAGCAAGACTTTGTCTGCATGTTACAGTTTTTACCCGACTACTCAAGAAGGAGGGTTATGTTTTTCGAGTGGATGTATGTATGTATGTATGATCGTATGTATGTATGAGGTTTCTTTGACACGGCCTACCGCCTAAACAGCTTGGTGCATTTCGATTTGTAAGGTGTCATTAGAATCGTCTTGAAAATGGAAATGACATAGTGTACAATATTTTGCAGCCGGGTTTCTTGTTGTTCTTTTATCAATGTTAATAATTGTAATAGATTGGTATTCTTTTCAGTCCAAATGTCAACCGATTCATTGCATCTCGACAAACAAACACTTGTTTTCTTTAAAACTACTGAAATGGTGTTATTTTGTTGTGTTGCCGGCAGTATTTTTCCTTTTTCAGTTGCTTACCTACCTAAATCATTATCTATTTGTGCTATTAACCCATTATACGAGTTCGTTGCAACTTTCTAACCGTGCTGCTTAATGTTTTGGCTTCGTTTCTACAACTTGCTGCCAACCGTTAACTTTCTTTGAAAATGTGATGTTTCGTTTTTTTTGTTACCATGCGGAGTGCTTAAACACGATGCAATTTCGTATTCAATTTGGGTTGATTTGACAAATTGCATGGTGATAAGCCTAGTTGACGCCTAAGTACTCTTTATACTTCAAATCTCAACTTTTACAAGTTGAATCAACAGATAATACGAAATTGCATCGTGAATGGTCATTTTTAGACACCCTACTTATATACCTACCTATCACACTAATATTATAAAGGCGAAAGTTTGTGAGTGTGTAAGTGTATAATTATGTTTGTTACTTCTTGACGCTCAAACGGACGGACGGTATTTGATGAAATTTGGTGTGGAGGTAGCTTATACCCTGGATTAATACATAGGCTAATTTTTAACCGCGGGTAAAACCGCAGGGCGCAGCTAGTAATATTATAAAGGCGCTAGTTTGTAAGAATAAATGGATGGATGGATGGATGTTTGTTACTCTTTCACTCCAGAACGGCTGAACAGATCTGGATGAAATTTGGCACAGAGATAGATTACAGTCTAGAATAGCACATAGGATACTTTTTAACCGCGGGTGAAACCGCGGGGCGCAGCTAGTTTTCTCATATTTGCTGAATTTGGCATCACATATCTCTAAGTACATTTTCATAAACAACACGACCTCTAAACCATTGTTAATTATTTAACCTGCAATTTTTCCCGTTCCGAACATCTAAAATTAAACAATGAAGGCTCTCAACGTCGCTTACTTAACACAGATTCAACCTCACCTGCTCCGGAAAGATCGTAGTGTTTTTAATTATTCGCCCGGCGAGAGAAGATCTAAATTGTTTTTTAATTTGTGTAAGCGCCTCTTAATTGAAATGCTTATCACCGGTTTTACTTCCTCTGAATTACCCTTAAATGTAATTTATGTTAATTTTCACTCATCCGGGGAACTTTACGGTTTGCAGGCGAGGCGATGTGAGAGAGATCGAGCTTCCTGGAATCTCTTACTTTAGTTCGGAATGCTTGTTTTTGGATAAAGCGGTGAAAAGATTGTTTTGGAGCAAAGAGAAACCCGGGATTTAAAAGATTTGGCGTCTTTGTTTATTAGCAAATATTCAAAAATAGGAAATATCATGATTCCCAGCGGTAAAAGCATTAGGTATTGGGGTAGCCGGGTATAAACAGTAAAAATACATAAATAATGTATACCAATTGGTGAATATAACATATCGTCACACGTTTCCCCCGAAGGGGCTGGCAGAGGTGTATTACAACACCCACACTTCGCCGGACGATACTCAGTCACAAATGTGACAGGGCGCGAGCCTGTCAAAGTCAAAGTCAAAGTCAAAATGTTTTTATTCAATTTAGGTATCAAAGATACACTTATGAACGTCAAAGTTATTTAAATAGACTCGACCGCCTTGTTCGGATAAAAAGCCTCTACTCAGAAGAACAGGCAAGAAACTGAGGGGCATTATTTTTTTCAAATAATAAATAAATTACAGTCTCACAAATTTTGGCTTACAACTAGGTAATATCTATAAATACTAGTGGCTACTTGGCGGAAGTGGAAAGCTCCAGACATCTTTCTCTTCTAAATAATTCATAACCTTATAATATCCTCTTTTCATTAATGTAGTTTTTACATGTGATTTGAATTTTCCCTCGGTGAGCCCTGTTATATTTTTCCTGTCACCATACACCGGGCTGCAGTCATGTAGCAGATGATATACAATACGCACAAATGTTCACACAATGAACAAATTGGTGCGTGCCTTCGCCTGAGACCAAACCCGATTCTTCTGCCTTGGTAATAATATAGAGTCAATTTACAAATTATTATATAATAAAAATAATATTAGGGACACATACGGTCGTTTGACCCCAAACTAAGCAAAGTTTGTACTATGGCGACAAACTTTGCCAGAGACTGATTATACATACATACATATTATGTATATATTTCTTAAAAACGAAAACATACTTAAATACATAACTAACACCCAGACATAGAACAAACACAAATGTGCATTACATAAATATTTGTCATAAGTGGGAATCGAACCCACGCCCTCTAGCTTAGAAGGCACTCACTACCGATTGAGCCACCGAGGTAGTCATAATGGTACTTAGGATTTAGTATAGGTAGGTTCCATAAGGTAACACAGATCTCTCCCTGTATTTCCTAAAGGTACTCTTGTACGCATCTAGCTAGTAGGTACCTACGATATAAAATAACTAGTACTAACCTACCAATAGCAAATTAATAGCTATGTTTCAACCAAACCACCAATTTCTGCAAACAAAAGCCTATTTAAACCAAACTAGTACATTATTCTAAAGAGTTACCATAGAACATAAATTATAACCAGTAGACAGTTCACACCGAAACCCTTCTCACGAAAATAATGTGCTCAAAAGAGCGTAAATTCTGCAATAATAGTTAGTTTATGATTGGCTAATCCTAGGTGTGATATGAGTGAATTTTGAGCTGTCCAATCATAATTATAAACGGTCACTCACCTCGACCCCATTTGACGCCAACGCGATGAGTTTTCGTGTCTTTGTTGTGGTGCGTCATCATCATCTTGCTCTGTTCTCGCACAGTGAGTCTCACTCCATAGACGAAGTACATAAACAAAAAACAAAGAAATAGAAAATAAAAAAGTATCAACAAATAACAAAAATGTTGAATTATTTTATTGTCCTTTTTTTTTACAACAAATAGGCATGCGTTTGACTACTGACTCGCCTGATGGGAAGCGTCGACGTGATCGAAGGTGTAAACACGCTTGCCTAGGAGATACCTATTCACTTTACTCTTAAACACCCCCGCATTGTATTTAGGTGGAAAGACAGACGCAGGCAACGAGTTCCAGACCTCTGCAGTTCTACTTGACTATTTTTTAATCCTGTATCTTTGATGGTGGAGCTTTGACCTGGCCACCTCATTGTGATCCATAACCGTTGCCATGCAACATCATCACAGATACTCTTAAAAACTTTATTGACAGCCCATTTGAAAAACCCCATCTACTCTTTTCATTATCTTTGGTGGTTACTCACCGACGTCGACGATCAATCGAAATTCGTATCAAAGGAGTGAATCACATTACAGTAATGTGGTAACTTCTATTGTATTTCAGTCATTAACTTCGATCGCTTTGAGATATTAAAGGAGCTGTGGTTAGTTACGAACTAGTAATAACAATTTATAGATAAAATTAATTTCTCTAGAAAATAGTACTACGAATATAACATTATTAGAATTGAAAACTAATTGAGTAACCTTAATCCGGCTCTGTAAATCAGTAATTGAACTTACAACTTTGCATTTTGCTTTACATTAGACTAGTTGGTGGCCAAATTTAGACCGCATTACTCGGCATTTCTTAGCCGGGGCCAGATGTGGTAAAAAGGGGGTGTTAAAGAAGCTTGCCTCCCCCCGGTCATGGAGTACTTTCGCGGTCCCTGCCTACTGGCTGCGCTCCGCGATGTCACCCGCGCTTAAAAATCTTATATTGTGTTTATCTAGGTTATAAGCTATTTCGTGCCCTCCAGCTGAGTTAGTCCCTGAGGTGGATGATGAAGATGTGTCTGGTGTTCGTCACATCGTCAAGGTGAGGGAGACCGCAGGCTCGAGGAGGTGCCTGGAGGCTGGCGTTGTTGAGGCTGCGGTCGTGTGCGAGTTCGTTCCCGTTGGCCCGACATTCTGCGCCGAGGTGGAACACCCTTGGGTTTTTAGTGGGTGGCCGCCAGTGGCGGGAGTCCCACATAACCACTATGTACCCCTGGGACTGTTGGTGGTTTCCAAAGAGGATTTTCCAAAGGTAAAAAAAAAGTTATGAGCTATCTCCGTTCTAAATATTATTTAAATCGGTCCATCCGTTTGAGCGTGTAAGTTAAAAAGGTCAGCGAATAAAGGCTTTATTATTATTATTATTATTATTATTATCCGTTTGAGCGCGAAGAAGTAATAAGCTAAAACACAAATTTACAAACATTCTTATTCATAATATGAGCGTGATTGTTTAAAGACTTCACAGCTATTTTGTCTCGTGAACTAACTACTTATTAGGTAAAAAGCGATGGCAGCCTAGTTAGGAGAAGGTCCGCCTCTCAAGCCAGAGGGAGCGGGTTCTAACCCAGCCGACGGCACGCACCAATTTGTTCATTGTGTGAACATATGCGCGTATTGTATGTCATCTGCTACATGACTGGAGCCCGGTGTAGGCTCGCCCCCTGTCACATTTGGGTCTAAATATCGTTCGGCGAAATGTGGGTGTTGTATTACACCTCTGCCAGCCCTCTCGGGGGAAAGGCGTGACGATATGTTTATTAGGTCACAAACAATCAAACAAAACTACAGAATACCTAATAGATGCATTTATTAGTCTTTGTAATAATTATTCGAACCAATAACAGCTCCACGGGCTTTAGGTAGGCGTTAGGTAGTTGTTTGTTAAGGAAATTAGACTTCCGAAGTACGCGTTTGTTGCACCACCCGCAGCGCAGAGCACAGGTAAGTCGTATTGTTCTAGAGCTTAGAATTCAATTTAAAATTAATGAAAACAGCGCTCTTGCTATTAAATTAGTATAATTATACTTTTAACAAGCTCTTATTAGCTTCATTTGTAACCTAATGAATAATGAAATCTTAGAAATCAATTTTAACCGAAGTACTTCTACTTGTCGTTTTAAAATTAAACTTTATTTATGTAATTAAGTAAGGGCTAGTGGCTCTGTGAGCTACACACTACTACTGTGACTACTCCTATGCAGGTCGCATTCCTCAACCGAATCTCGTAAAATTTTGTGAGCAGGTTCGATATTTAAAAAAAAATTTTCGCCTATTTGAAAACTTTCCAAAAACTAAATAATGATTTAGCGGCATAATCATGCGGTTATGGGATAAATAATAGTATTTTCACACCACCTGCTCGACAATGACCAATTACATATCACGTAGACGCAACGTAGAGCGAGGCATTGCCTACCAAGGGATATAATGTTGTATGAAACTCCCAAGGGAGTTTTCGAGCAAAGGTTAAATTTGAGTAAAAACTCATCAAAGGGACGAGTTTTTCGAAAATCGAACTGGCCACCACAAAAAAAAGAACGCAAATGCATAAAATTTTAAAACAAGAAATGCTGTTTTTTTCTACTCATTTTTGGCGCTGCACGTCGTGTGCATTTGCCAGTATCTAGTAAATTACGCATTTTTTAGTATAACCAACTGATTGCAACGATAAATCACACCCTATCAAATGGAATTTTGTAGGGAACACGAAAAGTCGCGTTTCGCAATGTTTGTACCATTTTTATTGCCTCGCAGAAGGTGTGAAAGGTAAAGTATTCACCTCTGGGATGAAGCAGTGTCTTCGTCTTGGGCAGCTCAAACCCCTTGCTTCACTTAGGACTAGGCTCTACATAACTCCCTCGCTTCGCCCGAGCTGTACTGTGTAATGCCGAGATGTACCTCGTTGCGCTCAGGGTTCAATAAGCCGCCGTGTAGGCACTGCTTAACTCCCTCGGTGCCTAATCTACTATTATGCGTAAGCAGGCCACATTATTCTTGCTTCTCACTGACCATCAGTTACTTGAAGTGTGGAATTGTAATAAGTTTCGATTTACTTGTTTCTAAAATAGATACTAGTATATTTCGATAAGAGATAGGTATGCCCGTGGCGTTGAACGCGTGGCCTACAGGAAACCAACGACATATTTTTTTTTTCAGAAACTCATTCGGAATATCACTACATCTCAATTGATCATAACTACAAGACAAGTAACCTCGTCTGACTGCCTCGGTGGCTCAGTTGATAGTGAGCCTGCCTTCTGAGTTGGGGGCTTGGATTCGATTTCCACCTAAGGCAAACATTGATGTGATGAATATTTGTATTTGTCCTATGTTAATGTCTATTTAAATATGTATTTAAACATATCTAAACATTTATATCAGTATCTGGCAGCCTTAGTCCAAGCAATGCTTAGTTTGGGGTCAGGTGACCTAGTATCCTTAAGTCACTTCCACTATCAACACGATTCAAATGACACTTCACATGTCGAAATCCATCAAGCTGTTTATGTTGTAGGGCGTACTAAAAAAGAAACCTCATCCATACATACTCGTACATACACTCGAAAAAAAATCCTCCTTCTTGCGCAGTCGGGTAACAAAGCAAAAAAGACACATAATTATCTCCGTAAAAATAAACTGCTCTCTGTCAATAACAAATACAATAAAAATATTTGTTTTCAGTTTCATTGATTGATTTCCATACAAATATAGTCACATATTTCAATTACAGATAAATTAGGTAGGTATGTCAAACAACTCAACCTCCATGTATAGGTAGGCAGGTAAGTACCGAATGAAATTATTTTCTCTCCCCATCTCACTTACTCACTTGAACAGAACGAGAAATGCGGCTACATTTCACGAAAGTTAAACAAAAGATATTTAACCTTTGTCGAGTTGATATCGCGAATCGCAGAGTTGCCGGTCAAAGCTGGGTGGCATGGACAAATAAATCCGGGGACAAGAGTTTCTTTAAGACGGAACTCTGCTGGCACTGGGGAAAAAAGATAATGGAAAGTTGTTTTAGAGTTTTTATATTTTATAGATTCATTTCGTCATATACCACTCATAGTAAGGACGACAGATGTAAAATAACGATGATGACGCTATGGTAATAATAACAAAATACGTAATAATAATAACAGCAAAATTAGCAAGAGTGCAGGCAAGGATAACTAACAAGAAAATCAACATCGAATTATGACAAAAGATAATTACCCGGTACAAAATACGACAAGACAGAGATAAGTCATAAGCTGTATTTTTTTACTACCGAGTTTAACCTCTGTCAAATACATCAGA
The DNA here is from genome assembly GCA_911728515.1 of Peribatodes rhomboidaria. Taxonomy (NCBI): domain Eukaryota; kingdom Metazoa; phylum Arthropoda; class Insecta; order Lepidoptera; family Geometridae; genus Peribatodes; species Peribatodes rhomboidaria. The sequence goes on along the minus strand of OU452168.1, from coordinate 15,834,697 downwards.
CAAAAAGTGTGAGCTAGAGTAGTATTGCTGTCCTTGTCTAATGCGCAGTAATAACAAGGATAACAATACTACAACCGCGCGATTCTCGCTGTGTCTGAACTAGCGCTAAGAGATAAGTTTACCAGTTCAGTACTCTAAATACTGCACTCGACACGAGCTAATCAAATGTGACTTCATTTGTGTTAAGAGAATTATTTACATGTCCAGTGGCTTATATGATAAGCTTGCTTGGGACGGGCGGGGTAAAGAGGGCGGGGATTCAATAAATTTTACTTACAAAATGCAATTTACAAAGTAATCTGAAGGCGCGATCTGAGAAGTAATCGCAGTGTAGATTTAGGGACCTCGTTTTGGGTGTCGGGATCCATTCGAGGTCAATTTTAGTAACCATTTGGTGTAAACATCTATCGAGAATTATCTGAACCCGTCAAAAACATAAATGTAGCATGAGACCCAAGTTGAAATTTTTATTATTCTTATCAGAATATGGTTGTTGACTTCAACGACAAAAGAAATGAGATTTAAATGGGTGCCAAGTTCAATACTCAGTCCAGAAATTATTTATAACAACAGAAAATATTTTATAACATCTTAAAATAACATTTTTTCTTATGACTTACGAGTATATAGGATAATTCAAGTTTTATTTCAGTTTTCAGTTTTGTCCATTCAGGTTGCCTGGAAGAGGTCGCTTTGAGCGATAAGGCCGCCCATTAAAAACTTAGGTAGGCCTTATTTAAGTACTATTGTAATTATTTTATGTTTTTAATAGAGTTGTTGTTGTTGTTGATAATACATTGAAGCCTTAGGTCTGACTTTCTAGGTAATCTGGAACTGCGCTAGAATTTTGATCTCTTATAGGTCAGTCAGTGATTAAAATGAAGAATTTTGGACGTTCATATTAATAACCATTTGAGGTGTGTTTATGAAATCAGAAATCAGAAATCAGAAAATCAGAAATCAGATTTTATTGATAACTCCTATAGTTACACGTCACAGTTGAATATTTATAATTAAAAACGAAATGTCAGAACAATAATAATTGATAATTATGTCAAATATAAAAATTATTCATAATGTCATTATACAGATAAGTATAGTAAAAATAGTTTAATATTATGTATAGCTATTATTATACAAAATAATAATAGTTCAAAAATCTCTTATTTTAAAATAAGATTCAATGTCATAAAACATATTATCTAGTAACCAAGCTCTCATCTTGGTTTTAAAGCACGCGGTGGAAGGCGCATCCCGAATGGAATTTGGTATACGGTTATAGACCGCCGGCCCTAAAATATACACTGACCTCTTCGACTTGACGAGACGATGTGAGGGGGTTACTAGTTGATCCTTCTTTTTATTACTACGTAAATTGAACGTACTATGGACGCCCCTACGTTGAAAAATATCTAGGTTTACATGGGTGAATAGGGCTACCTGGTAAACGAGCTCACACGGCAGAGGTAATATCTGAAGCTCCCGAAACAGCTCCACGCATGAGACGTCGTCCTGAACCCCGCATATGGCACGTATGGCTCGCTTCTGCATGACAAATGCCCTATTACGATCGGCAGCACGGCCCCATAGCTCCAACCCGTACGTGATGTTACTGTGGACGGTCGCGAAGTAGCAGGAGCGCACGACGTTGCGGGTGGCGGTGCTGGCGAGCCGCCGGAGCGCAAAACACGAGCGGCTCAGCTTCCCGCACAGCTCGTCTATGTGCTTCTCCCACGTCAGCGCGCTGTCGATTTGGAAACCCAGAAGTTTTGTACTGTTGACCTGTTGGAGTGCCGTATTGCCAACTGCTACCGAATAAGCATTTGTCAAATGGCCGTTAAGATTAAATGCAAGGAAACAGGTCTTATCTTTATTTAGCGCTAGCCCGTTCGACCGGAACCACACATCGAGTTCGTTCACCACCGTATTCAGTCTCGCCTCCAACTCAATATGGGACGGCGCGGTGATCACTGCGGCGACGTCATCAGCGTACATGTAGATTTCTGCGCCGTCAATGGCGCCAGGAAGGTCGTTGAGGAGGAGACTGAACAATGTGTTAGATAAACAGGAGCCCTGCGGGACGCCCATCTCGTTCTCCATCTCAGCGGATACGACGCGGCCTCTATCACCCATAACGACCTGCGTTCGCTTCGACATAAAAGAGGAAAAAAATATGAAATTTGGAGCACAAATTATGTACTCGTATCTCGTAAGTCTCAATATGTTAGCCAAATTTGACATGTTTATGTGCATTTTATTTTATTTTTTTATTATGTGGTTCAAATGGTTCGGTTAATATTACACACGGTGCTGATTCTCAGGTCTGTTAGCTTGAAACTTGGCTACGATACCGCGTGTCATAAGCCATCATGATGGTTAAGGTGAGGTCCAGTAATCTTGTTCTATTATCAGCTTTAAAACCCCCATAGGCTAGTTTAGGCATACTACTTCTACGAGTACATTATGATTGTTTTTAATCTTTGAGACAATACTTTTAGCTGGAACAGTTCACACCTAGTATCCTAGTATGGAGATCATAGCCCCATTACAAGCCCTTACAAGAAACTTGGAAATTAATAATAATGTACTGTATTTTTTTTTGGAAATTAAGTATTATCACACCACTATCAGTATTTTCAGTCTGTCAGTACTATTAATTTTGTCAATAAATAATTAAAATACATATTAAGTAACATTAAAAAGAAAAACCAAAAACCCGACTGCAAAATGTAGAGTCTGACACTTCGGATAAAATTAAAATTTTGTACTCTATTTCACTTCCGCTTTCAAGACAATTCAAATGACACCTCACACGTCGAAAATCATCAAGCTTTTTAGACTGTAGGGCGACCAAAGAAACCTCATACATTTATACATAATTATGTAGATACATACATACTTACACTTGAAAAACGAATCCTTCTTGCGCAGTGGGAAAAAAAAGTTAATAGGTAGGATCTGTTTTTTACATAATAATATGCTTTGTTGTGATTATTTTAGTGTAGCTTAGATTACTTTGATTTGGTAATATCTTTGCGCTACGATCACAGTGCGAAAAAAAATGCTCAGGCCATATTCGTTTCGTTCACTGACTCATCAAATCATTTTAAAATGACCGAAAAACCGAAATAGTAAAAATTGAGCTGTGAAATAGCGAATATAAAATACTAACTTTAAAATCACGTAGCCTCCACAGTCGTTTTGCTTAGTTTTCATTCAGCACTGGCTATTTGATTCCTGGCGTCCCGTTACAGTGCCGCGTTTTGTATGCACTGTATTTTTAACAAATCAGACCGTATTTTTTTGTAAAAGGCAGAGCTGGCAAACGCAAGCTGACGGTAAGCTGCTGCACTACTGCCTAGTGCCTATAGCTTATCCTGTAACACGTTTGAAAATACTAGATATTTACATAAATTTAAGTACTTGTACTACATTTTTTTTAATGTAGAAATAGGTCGACGATTGATCACCAATTAATCTAATGATAAGCGAGCGTCTAAGATAGAGCACGACGACCTAGAAGGTACTTATTCACTCTAGCCTCGAAGATACCCAGGTTGTAGTTAGTCGGGAATACAGATGATGGTAAGGTGTTCCATTCCCTAGCGGTTCGTAAATGTCAATTCATGGAAAATATATACTGTACCACGTAATAATAATTACAGTGGTACTAACTGCATCCCGCAGTCTTACTCGCGCTTAAAAACGCGCTCAATTATTTAAAATCTATATATTATAATTAACCCTGTGCCAATTTTCGCATCTAGATCTGTTTAGCTGTTCTAGCGTGATTGAGAAACAAACATCTATCTAGATAGATATACACACTAATATTTTAAATGCGAAAGTATGGATTAAAATCTATTCATAGATACATACTTTCGCATTTAAAATATTTAGGTTAGGTTTTTATATTAAAACTTAAAAATATCTGAAAATATATTTCACACGCTTGTCCAGAAGATACCTCTATCGATATATGTAGTGTACGCAATGATATATGTGAATATCATCTTATCGATATCGATATATTATGGCATAGGTGGCAAACTAGCTAACGGGCCGCCTGATGGTAAGCAACATAGGCAACAGTTATCGTTGCCTATGGATGCCTGTAGGTAATACAAGGGACATCACAGACACGTTGGACCTATTGACAGCCCTTTGAAGAACCCCTTGTTGTAGTTGTAGATTGTTTCTAATTAGAGTAAAAGTAAGTGTAGACAGGTATCTATTAAGGCGCCGTCATAGCACGATATTTCACTGCACACAAGTTTACTTAAGCTTACTTCCAAAATGAGAATGATTTTCAAAATTGTTTTTCGGTTTGTTGTTTCTTCTACCAGCTGTATTTTTATACCTGATCATCATAATTCTTCATATCAAACTAGGCGCAAACAAAATACTTATTTTTTGGTGTTTTCATGTAAAACAGGGCCTTAAGACGTTGTAGTAAGTTTTTAACTACTCCAGACTCAAAAGCGGCGCTTTTAGTATCGAAACCAAACACTGTTTGGGTCGCGGCGCCAACAAACTTAGTAAACGATGTCTTTCCTATTCTTCAAATATATTCTTCTTCTTTAAATATATTCTCACCACAATAAATCTGCAGTGAGCGTTGCTATCGCTGCATCGGGTAAGGGCGTGGCGCGACTATCAGCGCGCAGCGGCGATGCCCGATAACGACGCTCGCCGGAAGGGGCGCGAACAACGCTTACCACGCCACGCCACTACACGCAAGTATTCTCACCGAGCCTTTAAAAGCTGTGTTCTATTATACTTAGCCGCAAGAGCTTGCTAATAACACAAGTATAAATTAAAAATTTAAAAATCCTCCGACATCGATTTTCATCAACGCCGATCTTACATAGCTACGAACGCTATCGAAGAATTCACCTTCCGACGAGATTATTTTTTTTTAAATTAAAATGGGTTCATCTGTTCGGGAGCTACAGTGCCACAGACAGACACACACACACAGTACACATACCTCGTCGTTCTTGTGTAGGATGACCCTAAACAAACATTTAGTTTTAGTTTCAATAGCTATTAGTTTTTTACAAAGTAACTACCCACTAAGCAAGTAACATTATTAACAGAAAAAAAAAACCCGGCTGCAAAATGTTGTACCCTATATCACACGATTCAAATGACACCTCACATGTCGGAAGCTGTTTAGGCTGTAGGGTGTGCCAAAAAAATCTCATATAAACATACATACATACCCACATACATGGAGTAGGTACACATGATACACACATACATGAAAAACATAACCCTCCTTCTTGCGCAGTCTGGTAAAAAGCTTTCTGGCCGAAATATTTTTTTCAACTTCAACTTGCCTCCATAAGTAAATCAAAACATAAATATTATTTAGAATGTTCTCTTTCAGATTCTCTTCACAAAACTCGTTACCTTTTCATTCTTGATTTAACCTTTTTTGAGCGAACTCTTTAATAGGCGTTTATTCTTAAAACTCTCTCCAATCTAACTTAGCTGAAAGAACTCGAGCGAAAGTTCGTCGGGACGATTGTCGTCGACTTGTTTCCAACTCGAGTTGCGGACTTAAGGCCTCTAAACCAAAGTAAACATACTTTAATTAAAACCATTGAGCTCGGAGCCCTCACGCTCAGACCAGCCTTTGTCCTAAGCGATTAATAGAAAGCGAAGCTATGCGCTGTGACTTGATCAATACGAATCACGAAAACTGGGGGATAATTCCGTTAACGAAAGCCGTTGCTTAACTCAACCGTTGATGTTGCGTTTGTCTTAAAAAACGGTCAGGGTGTGTAAGTATCACCAATATTTCACAAACGTGTACCCGGTAGTCCGGCTGGCCCGTTTGTGTGACATTCGTGATTGAGCCGTTCTCCGTCTAATTTTTTATGATAAACGCAACGATAACAGTTCAGTCAATCTACGGCTATGGTTAGTTGTATTGCCCTCTGATACATGACAACGTAGAGTACCTGTACCTATCTAATGCAGTTACAACTTATACGGTGTTATACGCCTCTACCTACTGATGATTGAAATGCGACACGCTTCGGTCTAAATGAAATTCAGATTTATTTGTTAATTACAAGTTGCAGCTTGACGTCACATTAAGATAACGAATAGGAACGTTCTGCATGAGTCCCTGCAACCTGCGTTTTTTTTTTCAATTTTACGTTGGTAAGTTTTTGGTCAGGTCACTGATTTCGTAATGCAGTAAATACTGCATATATGTGATGCCCCTGGTATTATAAGTATCCATAGGCAACGGCGATCGCTTACCATCAGGCGGTCCGTTAGCTTGATTGCCTCCTAAGGCATAAAAAAACATTAATCCTAAAAATATAGGGTCTACTCAGAGGTACGACTACTTTTGGATTTCTACAGACAATGTTCCGTAACGTCGCATATCATCGCTTTGTTCGTTCACGTAGAGCAACGCCTCAGCAGCTCTTCTTGTTGCGACGCCACGTGCGTGTCGCGCAACTTCAGTCTAATTGATTGTTGTTTCAGGCAGAGTTTGAATTGTGATCTGCACACGTTTGACGTCGTCTGTGGACTGATATGTTTACAGGATAGGTCTGTTTATGTATGTGGAATAATAGGATATGAGAATGCTATGCTCGCTATAGCTAAACATAGGTCTTCTTTTCGGGAAACGAACCCATTTTTTTAGGGGTAAATGCCCTCGCAATTCTCTTCCGGCACAGGGTTGACGAAAGAAGGTACGAAGGGAATCTACCCCACTCCTAGTCCCCCTTGTCATCTAGTCCTCCTCATGAGCAGTCCTTCGGCGAAGAGCGGCGAGATAGGGTTACGCTTGCATTCACCATCTCACCCCAGCGGCAGGCCTGGGTGTCACCCAGACCTCTGCGCCTGTGAAGTAGTAACCTTGCTCACCAAGGTCACCCCCAGACGTGTGGAGCCGTACAACGGGCAAAGAGTCGGGAAGCGAACCGTGGACCATCTGCTCGTAAGGTGAGGGTGCTACTAACAGAGTTTAGAAGGTCATCAATGCCGACCCATAACTGTGTACAAAGTACATATCTTTTTACCTAATGCTGTTATAAATGATAGGTTTAATTACCATGCGTCCATTGCGCATAGTAATAAATTTAGTAATATTAGCGTTGTAAGTAATAAAGAGATAATTATGACTCTGAAATGTGGATGTAGTCGCACAGATAAACTTCTAGCCTTTAAATTTTAGTAATAAACATGTGAAATTTAGCTGAATTTAAGTCTAGATTTATTTTAGGTCATCAGACAAAGTGTCAGCGTTAATTTCATAAGTCTGCGCATTTAAACAATTACACATCTAAGTAGTTAGCAGCAAACGAGCGATAAGTGTGGATTACGCTCGGGAATGTGATAACTTACGAACTACACAATATAAGTACATAATAGTGAGGTGGGGCTATAGTATTAGCTGCTTAAATAAACTTTGAATAAAAGCTGCAATTTATATGAAACTAATAACTCATCTGCCCGTGACTTTGCTCACGTTTTATAGCTTGCGTTTTTAAACCACGACGAGAAAACGACGGGGTTTTATGAAGTTTGACGTGTCTGTGTGTGTGTGTGTGTGTGTGTATGTGTGCGCGTGTGCGTGTGTGTGTGTGTGTGTGTGTGAATTGATGAAAATCGGTGTTTGGTATTGAGCTAAATAATACTTAGGATATTTTTTCCAAAATATTTTTTTATTAAATTGTTGGGCATAGGTAATATCGGCCATTAATAATGCCACTATTGCAACTAAAACACAACTCATGTGTGTCATAGCTATTATAACAACAGCGACAACATTAGCAACAATTATTATTAATCCTAATCCTTACTAATAAGTGACTAACTAATAGCGAATGTCAGTTTGTTTATTCGTTCGTTCGTTTGTTACACTTTCACTCCATGGATCATCATGAAACTTTGTACACTTATTAAGGGTACAGAAATGACATAAGGTAGGTAACCTTTCATCCTCAAAAAAATACGGGTTCTTGTGCGGCCGCGGGTAAAACCGCGGGACTAGTTGACATTTTTAACTCGCCATTTTTAAGACCTAACGCTTACCTAAAATTGCCGTAACAATATAATTGTCATAAGAATGTAATTACTGAAATTTAGGCTCAAGCAAGCGAATTTAAGGCTAGACAAAATTCGTGAAATTGTAATGCTTCAAATGATTTATTAGATTTAATTGTGATTTTATTTAGTGGCACAAGTTATACTGAAATGATTAACGAGAATTATCTGTTTTGTAAGAGAAAAAAAAAAATGCTAACGCCGGGCACACCTTCAGCTTACTGCGGTGTTATTAACAATCATTCGGAAACGTTTCCGTTCGGATTCCACAAACTATCGAACTCAATTTGTCCTTTTTTTTATGGATGACTCTATGATGTTGGCCACTGAGGCCTCGACAGGGTACCGGGCATTAGGCAAGCGCAGATGGCGCAGGGCCTCAAAAATGCTTACAAACTGTGGGCGACGAGCGCAAGGGCACCTCTGAGGTACGGCCTCAGCCGAGGGAGGGGTGTCGAATTGCCCTGGCAGCCCAGAAGGGGCTTGCTCTACACTGAGAAAAAAATGATACGTATACGTAGCTCTCCGTAAGCCCATTACCACGTAGCTTGCAATTTTATACGTACTACGTGAACTGCATAGGTTATTTAGTTGTTGCATACTTACTAAAGAAGATACATACTGATGCGCAAGTAAGAGTCATACATCTCGAGAACGGTCACTCAGTGAAGCTCGTACAAGGATGCCGCATCATTCTTAATGGTGTTCCTACAGGAATTTACGTATCCGGCTTGATAACCTCGTACACAAGTACGCGGCTACATTTTAAACATAATAAGCGTTAATCGCTTATTATGTTTAAAATGTAAATTCACTATGTGCTTACAAGATAGCGTCTCCTGTTACTCATGACTGGATTATACATATTGGTCGGACGTAACTAGATAAAATAATCCGTAATAAATAACGTTTGGATTTTGCATAGAATACGCCTAGTTCATAATTATATAAAAGCGAGTATAGCCTAGCCGGAGAAGGCCCGCCTCTCAAGCCAGAGGGAGCGGGTTCGGACCCAGCCAAAGGCACGCACCAATTTGTTCATTGTGTGAACATATGTGCGTACTATATGCGTATATGTCATCTGCTACACGACTGGAGCCCGGTGTATGGCAACAGGCTCGCCCCCAGTCACATTTGGGACTGAATATCGTCCGGCGAAGTGTGGGTGTTGTACACCTCTGCCAGCCTCCTCGAGAGAAAGGCGTGAAGATATGTCATAATTCTATACACCACACACACACACACACACACACACACACACACACACACATTTTAACACCTATATCATTATAGTACGTAAGCTGCTACATTAAACGTATTTGGCGTACTGCCCTTGTGCGGGACTACTTATAGGGCGTAAACAGCTACACCGTAAGTACCCGGTGTATCGTTTTTGCATAAGATTACAAAATGTACGGACGCGGCCGCATTTATACATAACCACGATACTGTTCCTGTACTGCAATACATAGTAGGTACATAAGCGGCGACATTATAAGTATTCGGTATACTGCCCTTGTGTGGTATTACTTATTGTAAGTATGCGGTAGCATACATACTACGCAGTCCCGATATTGTTAAAGTCGATGTTCGATTTACAATGGCAACGACACATTTAACATTAAAAAAAAGTATTTTAGGGGATTCTAATGGGTTCTGGGTTCCATTAAAGAATTGATATTTTTGAGTCGTCGATGAAGCTGATGGCAACCAAATGTCTTGTTCTGGTCCACTCCATTGGATAGAATTTGGGTTTGTACCTACACAGCTATCATTACAATATTTTATCTTTAGTTGCAGTAAAGTATCTTTTCGAAAAAGTTACAGTCATTATTATAAGCATTGACAGTTTAAAGGTTCCTTAAGATGATTTCAACCAGCTTGTAATGGCCATGGGAAATAAGAATTGTAAGACCTGCGGGAAATCTTTCATAACTCCTAAAAACTGCCTCAACAGAAACACTATATACTCGTAATTATCGAACGTACTCCCACTATGTCAAGAGAATCGCTTAAAAAATGTGACCGGTACTACTGGAAGACAAAGATCCGGACAAAAATCGGACATACAAAAGCATTTTTGTCGAAGCTGAAGCAGAGACGCTTTGCTCGTTTACGCTCGCTCGGCACATTAACAAAAGAAATAGGTAGGTCATATGAAAATATTTTTAAGTACCTATGCCTCAACTTTTTCTGTTGGGATGGTTGTGTTTGTGGTGCTATAACAGTAGGTAGGTATAGGTATCTATGTCGGAGTCTAAATTTATATTTTTGTGTTCTCCCATCTACATCATTACAGATGATCTTCTGTCCGAGGCTTTGTCCTCGTGGCCTACACGAAACAAATGACATATTTACCTACCTATTTTTCTTTAGAAAGAAACATTGTAAGTGCTCTCACTACCTCTCAATTGAATATGCAAACTGACAATAGGTAGGTAGGTACCTATTCCAAGCAAAGCAATAAGTAAGTAAGTACTCGGTAAAACTCGAGTTCTCGGTAAAACTAAAATAGCCTCTGTTAATAATTGCAAATATTAGTTCATAATTATTATCAGATAAGAACATAAATCACAGATGCACCACAACCTCAGACAAATCCCTAATACCTAGGTAAACAGTCCCGTGCCTCATTCCCGCGCTCCACCGCACGCTCTGCCGTGTAGGATTTTCGGAGCCCAAATTATACTCTGTTTGGTGTATTTATTTACACGTTAACGGGGACTTTCAATAAAATCTGCATACTCTGATTGATAAATACTCAGGTCTAAGCATCTAAAAGTGCGGCAACATCGCAACTCGTGACCATGTCAGCAGAAACGGGACCTTTTTGCGACGTGGTAGGTATTGATTTTGTTTGTGAGTCTACGTATAGTAACCACCAACGTATATATGTATTCGGAGTACTCACGTTGTTTGTGATTAACTATTGTACGTAGCCCGCAACAGTATCCGTAATCGGGGTAGGTACTATCCTTGTTTGCGACTACGTACATAAATATGCGCTTGCATTTTGTACGTAGGAGGAGTAAGTCTTGTTTGGCGGGAGCCTGTTTTATCACGTTTGCGGTGTTGCCAATTTGGCTTTTCTTTGGCAGTTTTTGGCATTTTTTTAGATTATTTAGATATCAGCTAGATATCTCAATGATTCTGAATGCATAAAATTTGTTTGCCATTACTGAAAAATTAAAAAATGAAGGGAAATTAAAAAAAAATGGTGACACGGTAATGTATTGCAAGACATGAAATTCTCAAGCTCATCGTTGGGAGTCGAAGTTTGAACCCACGTCATACTAATCATAAACCAGCTGAACGCTCCATCCATTGAGATATCATCGCTGGGTGGGAAAATAATTAAAATAAATTTTATTGGCAAATGAACAAGGCGTGCAACGACAAAATCTTTTCAGAGGAAAAACACATTTTACATACTTATTAGGTACTAGTAAGACAGCCGGTAGTAACATGGCCTATAAACGGTCTCAGTAGATTCTGAGATCTCGCTTTGCTTGGTCAATAATTCGTCTTTAGTAATGCAATATCATGAAAAAAAAATTGCGACATTAGCTAAATTTGCATATTTTTGGCGACTTCTTTTTGTCTGAGCGGCAAAACTGATCTGTTCCGTCTTGACTCCAGTCGAAATTTTACCTTATTCTTATAATTTTTTTTTTTATAAAATTTGAAAAAAAAAAACTAAGTTTCAAATAAACTATGTTTAACCCTATGATTTGTAATTATATTTTTAACCCTTTCTAGCACCCTTTTATATGGTAAAATTTGCTAAATCTAGCTCTTTCTAGCTTGTCCGACTGCCTCTTTTCGAAAACCATGGTGGCAACACTAGTCTTGTGTAGTGAACGAGTCGTGAACGGTCAAACAAATTACTACGAGTGAGAGTTTATAGTGTTTTCCTGTGGTAAATTAATGACATGATTGTATGTTCAGATAATGTTGTGAGTGTTGTCAATTTGTGTCGGATTAAATTAATTTATGAATTAACTTTGAAACGAATTAGAAAAGCAGCTACCTACTCGTATCGTTCCTGCATTGTGTCTTTACAACTTCAAGTTTTAAAAAACTGCCAGACGCAGGCGCAGACACGGACAGTCACAGTATAGCAGGAGTTTTAAAACGCGTGGGATGCGACGATCTTGTATTTAAAGGTAAGTTTATTTATTAAATCAAGCGTGTACGTACCTACGTAAAAATCTTTGTAGTACTATGAAAACGACGTTAGTGTGCGATCTATGGTCACAGCCTACAGCCTAGCTAGCCTAGCTAACCTAACTATCACATATGTGTAGAATTGATAACCACTTTTTTAGAGTATATTTAATTGTCAGTTTTAGAATACAAAAAAGTACCACATACTTTACTGAACTTTGTAGTACAGTACCATATGAACTCGTAATATATTATAGTGGTGTTTGATAAAGAGTGTAGCTTAAAGTAGTTTACAATTTTACTGTGCACGTTACACACTAGTTTTATTATATTTCAGGCAAACTAAGATGGTCTTCTGGAGAGCAATTTTACGTGAAGACTGACGAGGACACAAATGCTACTGACGGAAGAAACTTAGTCGGCTAATAACCTAACAACCGTATGGAAAAATCCGGGAAATCCGAGGAATTCTATCACCTGGCTTCACACATCTGCGAGCTTCTTGTAGCTTTGCCCACTGAGTAAGCAATGTCATATTTATGTTACTCAGGAATAGTGTAGCTTTGTATTGGTGAAAGAATATTTTAAGTTTTGAATCGGACCAGTAGTTCTGGATATTAACCCACAACAAACAAAGTCAAAATCTTTACCTCTTTGTGATATGACTGAAGATGTATTTAGTTGTTACTTCTTTTTAACCGACTTCCAAAAAGGCTGTATGATTTTGTGTGTATGTTACGTGATTACTCTGCCAATTATGAATCGATTTAAATGGTTCTTTTTTTTTTGTAAATTATACTACAGAGGAGGTAATTGTTTACAAAATGCTATTGGGATGACGGGAAGTCGGTTTTTTAATGATATTATAATTAATATAAAATAAACCACCATAACAGACCAACATGTTCTTTATTTACAGCTGTTGCAAGAGTTTCGTCGTATGCACCCGAGCAATGACGACAGCCTATTCTCGACTATAACCCTGAAAAAACAAGATGTCTTGACTACCAGAGATTCGCAGTCGCAGATGGTACGTTAATACATGATTTATAATTAAACATACGTACTGTAATTGGCAGTCAGACCAAATAAAGCTTTAATTATATTACTATTTAAAAATGTATAATGGTATAACTGACAGTAAAAAGTGGTGATAGCCTAGTTGGAGAACGCTCGCCTCTCAATCTAGCGGGAGCGTATTCGACTTAATGTCATCTGCTATATAAATTGAGCCCGATGGATGTTACTGGCTTGTCCCTTGTCAAATTTCGAACTGAATATTGTCCAGCAAAGTGTAGATGTTGTAATACACCTCTGCGAGTCCCTTTGGGCAAAGGCGAGACGATAATATATAAATATTTAATTAGGTAATATTGATCGATTATGGAAATACATGGGCTAAATTGATGTTATTCAAATTTTGCAGATTGATGCTGTTGCCATTTGTCATCAATATATCACCAGCACGCAAGCTCAAGGACCAGCCAGCTTGGAAACCCTCGAGAGCTGAGATCTGTGATGGCTTTCTATGAATAAATCCTTTAATAATATAATTTAATTTTTATTTTTATTATAGCCAGACATTTAGGCTTACGATATTGAGTGCTTAATAATTCCAGTTAGTGTGATGTTAATTGGTTTTGCTGTGTAAGAGTACTACTTGTTCGTATCTATCTAACTGTTTATAAACGAGTTTATTTTAATGTTACAGACTAAATCACGATGCTATTTAAATGAAATCTTATTTTGTGTTTCAGATACTTATCATTATGTCACGGATACATGACAGCTTGGATCCTCACACGTTTGATACTAGTGTTTCGTACGCACACCTTGGTGTTTGAAACGTAACGTAATGCTTTATTACAGTTTGACACTCCATGCGAATATACTGGTTTCTCATACGCAACCAATAGGAATGCAACATTACAACTAGGCGCGGCGCACGTATACCATGTGTTCATGTTGATGACATACATATTCTGGGATATTATCGTACTCATCATTTACAACATTTACTATAGGGCCCACCCTGAAATCTCGAAAAAAATCTACTGTTCCTTAGAAAAATTCATTGACTTTGGACAAAATGTTTGAAACAGTAAATTTTTGCTTTGGAATTTTAGGGTTGGTCCTTTAGTAAAACTTTTTCATATGATAAGTACTATGATATCCTAGAATATGTCTGTCGTCTAGATGAACAACCGGTATATGTATGGCGTGCCAAGTTGTAATGTAGCAATCGTATTAGGTTGCGTAAGAGACACCAGTACATTCGTATGGAGTATCAAACTGTAATAAAGCAGTACCATTACGTTATGTATCAAACACCAAGGTGTACGTACGAAACACTAATATCAAACGCATGAAGTTCCAAGCTGTCATGTACCCGCGTCATTTCAATAAGTATCTGACATCAACCCGCATATACGAGACACCAGTAAAGTACGTATGAGGTTCTTAGCTCTAATGTAACCGAGTATTTATGATAAGTATCAAACACCAATCCAAACGTACACGACACCAGTAGAATACTTATGTAGTTCCAAAATTTGTAGTACCCGCGTCATTACGTTACGTATCAAACACCGATTCATACGTACAAGACGCCAGTATAATACGTATGTGGTTCCAAGCTCTAATGTAGCCGCTCCATTACGATAAATATCAAAAACAAGTTCATACGTACGAGGAACCATTATAACACCTATGCGGTTCCAAGCTCTAATGTAACCGCGTCATTACAATAAGTATGAAACATAATGCCGTGTGTATTAGACACCCGTATCATACGTATGCGGTTCCAAGCTGTATTGTACCCACATCGTTACAATAACTACCAAACATAAATCTATATGTACTAGACACCCCTATCATACGTATGCGGTTCCAAGCTGCAATGTACCCCCGTCAATACGATAAGTATGGAACATCAATCCATACGTACTAGACACCCGTATCATACGTATGCGGTTCCAAGCTGTAATGTACCCCCGTCAATACGATAAGTATGGAACATCAATCCATACGTATGCGGTTCCAAGCTGTAATGTACCCGCGTCAATACGATAAGTATAGAACACCAATTCGCATCATGACAGTTGTCATGAAGCGGGCTACGTAATGCTTGTTACGTACGCAACATGAAGGCGCTTACAAGCTTACGAGTGGTATGTTTTTGTCCAGACGTACGCAGCGCGTCTCATGATTTACGTAGCATTTTTTTCTCAGTGTAGGGCCCTAATTGGGACGGTTGAATTTACGGTTAAAAACAAAATAGATTATTATTAACAATGACTCGACCGCCTTGTTCGGAAAGGGAACTTCACCTCAGAAGAACAGGCAAAGAAACTGAGGGGACAACTCAATTTGTCCATGGTCGTGCGGCGTCGAAAGCAAAACGTAACCATCATGGCAATGAGATGTTATGGTAGGCCCCTTGGCTTTCATATTTACGCATGTGATATTATCTTAGTCATTGTCTATCTCGTTTGTAAAGTCTTAAGGGTGAGAGTCACCAATATAAAAATCTGGCGCGCGAGAATAGGACTCTAGGACCGGAAAGGATGCTGCGTTCAGTAGTGGATGAAAATGGCTAATGAAGCTAATGATAGCGATGAAAACAAAATATCTACAAAACTGTCCTCTCTTTAAGCACAAAAAAAATGTAATTCTTTGAATTTAGAGTAATTTGGCCACAAAATAAAGACTTCAGATTATAAACCGGATTTCACGATAATAATGAAATATTTTCATATTACGTCGCAAAAAAGTCCCCCGCCTTATTTTGCACAAAAGATTTAAGAGGCTTATTATTTATTAATGGACTTAAT
Organism: Peribatodes rhomboidaria; assembly: GCA_911728515.1. Lineage (NCBI taxonomy): Eukaryota > Metazoa > Arthropoda > Insecta > Lepidoptera > Geometridae > Peribatodes > Peribatodes rhomboidaria. The sequence goes on along the minus strand of OU452168.1, from coordinate 15,818,621 downwards.
AAATCTTAGAATGAATAATTTAGACGTCACGGACCACGAGTAATATAAGAATTGTGATACATACGGCGTGCGAAATGAAAAAGAAACGCTATTTGTTATGCAAATAAAGTAAGAGAATTTAACTAGGGTAAGTAATTTTTGCGGGAACGTGTAGAAATATACTGTAGGGAAAGACTAAGCTGCCGAGCTGGTAAAGCATCATTAACACCTCTAGGGTAACAAGAATCAATTAAGAAGCGAGGTTTTAGGGTTCCATACAACAGGGTAAAACAAGACCCTGTTGCTCAGACTCCGCTGTCCGTTCGTCTGTCTGCCTGTCCGTCTGTTACCAGGCTGTATCTCATGAACCGTGAAAGTTAGACAGTTGAAATTTTTACAGATAATGTATTTCTGTTGCCGATAAAACAACAAATACTAAAAAACAGAATAAAATAAACATTTAAAGGGGCTCCTGATTTTTTGACGTTTTTTACAGATTATTACGGAACCCTTACTGCGCGAGTCGACTCACAAATGGCCGGTTTTTTTTCCACGATTTTTACAGGTGTCCGACATTTTTGAGCAGAGTAATTAATTCTCCAAAGCATCGGTCTTTCAACTTCTTTTCATCGCAAATTTGGTTCGAACAGATTACTCGAACACTCATCGCATTTCTTCTCGTCGGTTGTTTGATTTTTGGCGCTATTTTTTTATACTAAAGTATATACCAACTATTGTCTGTTCTCCCATTCTAAATCAATGTACCGCGCGTCCGTTGGGATTGTAATAGAATAAAATACAAAATAGAGCCTAAAAAGCCTTGAAATAAAATAGATAAGTACTAGTACACAGTGATTTCCCAAATGTGTACTACGAAGTATTGTTAGTTACTCATTCATTTTGATAACTGTTTCAATGAAACTGGGATTTATTGGTGTGAGTAATGAATATTTTTTTAATAATATCTGTCGGTAAGCTTTTTATAAGCCCACTGGGATGGCTTTAATAGTTTTTTCGAACAGATTTTTTGCATAGAAATAGAAAACTGAAGATTGAGGTACTTTCGATTTGTGACCTTGTAGATAGTACAATTGCCTTAATGTTTTTAATTTTAAATGTTTTGTTCATAAATAAACTTTTTTACTTTTTTTTCTTTTCTTTCTATTTTATATTTTGAAGACTGCTTTGCTGTCCGCAATTATAAAACTAGGCATTTGAAGTCATATAAAAAAACTAACTTATTTCAATCCCTAAGTGCTGAAAGTCAATATTTATTTAGGCTTAATTTCCAACGTCAAGAGTTGGCGAACTTTGCGAGGTGAAATATATTTTTCTTTTAGTTTTTGTTTGAATACCAATCAAGATTAGGTTTGAATTGAAAATGCTTTTTAAAGTATAATTTAAGTTCTGAATGATCATTTCTGTCGGGGTTGTCAACCGCAGCGGATTGGTTAGAATTTGTTTAGATCAATCTAATTGAAATTCCAGTTTGCTACATAGCAAATATAGCAAACGATCTCACCGCGTCTTGTGACTTTGTATGCCCTTCGAAGAGGTGATTGGATCATATTGTAAGGATTTATTTCTCTTGCTTATTTCGTACTAACCATGATCAAAAATAATAAGATTTTTTGTTGAAAAATGTATTTTTCAAAACAATGTTTGAAAATACATTACATCATACATTTTTGTTGCGCTAAAATGAATATTTTAGCCTCAGCACGCCCTTTCATTTGATAGCCATATTACAGGAGTGCATTACTTAACTACTTAATAACTTCCCGCCATTGTGGGTGTTCCACCATGTTGCATTAAGAGTGGCGTCACACCATGCATTGTCTAAATACAAACAAAAAGTCTAAATAGTTTGCATTGTATAAATGCAAACCAAATTTAAATACAAAATTTCAGCTCAATCAGTTGAATATATCTGCCATAAAATTGAGTTGCAAGATTCCATCCGAACAATCATAGTTACATACATACATACATTGCAAGTTAAATAAAAGTTTGTAAAAATAAAATTATTAAAAGAAACACAAAAAACAAAATGCTGCAAAAAACAAAATGTTGTACCCTGTGTCACTTCCACCATCAAGGCGATGAACAAATGACACATCACATGACGAAATCCATCAAGCTGTTTAAGCTGTAGGCCGTGCCAAAGATATCTCTCACATACATACATACACACACTTGAAAAACATAGCCCTTCTTCTTGCGCAGTCGGGTAAAAACAAGGTCCCGGGAGCCGACACCCGACTACGTCACTCATCATAATCTCTGTCGAACTTGTTTTATAAATTACCTTTTCCGGTCTTGCTTATGCATCGATTGACGTCACTGTGTGTTACCCACGTGACCTTTTTTGTCTCGAAACGGTATACCTGGCATATTTTATTATTAAACCAAGGTTTAAACTATAATAAAACGTTTTGACAGCTATAATGACATTGTAATAGGATTTGACTAATGGTTTAACGAAACTATCTTTTTACTTTCAAATTACTGCAGTGTCATCTAAACCGAATTCGCATGCACAATTTTAGCTCAATCAGACACTGAGAAGTGGTTGGAATTTTACTCGATGCAAAATTTGTACTACACATAGGTACATACTTAGTTACATAGGTACATACAAAAATAAGTGTTCAGTAAAAAATATGACAACTGCTGGTTTCTCCTTCATTAAAATTAATCAAAATAAATCTGTTTTCAATATTACAAAGTTTTTCAATCAGTGATTTAAAACTAATTTTAATTTGCATTAAATATTTAATAATTGGTTTAAGGGTTTCGTGACCCGTGTAGATCTGAAATTTAATGCTTAATCTGAAATTAATTAATGTGTCTCAGCTTTCAGCTGATTAGACCCTAGAGAGACCTAATATTAGATATTGTTTCACAGGCGAACTACATTAGTATAATGTACTGAGAATTGGATAACTTCCAAGACCTTTTTGCAGGGTTATCCTCTGTGATATGCATTGTAATCACATAATGACTGCTTCGGTGGCTCAGTTGGTAATGAAGCTGCCTTCTGAGCTTTGAGGCGTGGGTTCGATTTCCACGTAGAGCAAACATTTATGTGACAAACATTTGTGTTTGTATGGAACTATGTCTGGGTATTAATATATTTTTATATACATATGCTTAAAAATATACAATGTATGTTTATCAGTCTCAGGCAGCCATAGTACAAGCTTTGCTCAGTTTGCGGAAGTGTCTCGAATTTATTTATTTTATTTATTTATTTGATGGAAAATACAAAACAACAGTAAGTAACTAATTGAATTTTATTACTTAAAGAGAAAAGAAGTAAAACTAAAATATGTTTAGCGGTGACTTAGTCAACCGGCCGGTCACTTTGAGAGCCAAAATAAGTTTTAAGAGATTTTTATCCTAAGGTTGCCATTAAGAGAATAAAGAGAGTAAAAACAGAGAGAAAAAGGTATTCATATTTCATCGGTATTGACACTATCATGAAAGCTAACTACTGCTTATTTGACTGACACGAAACTTAGTTCCAGTTCCTTGTTCCACAGTGGCTGTCAACTATGCCGAGTGACTTTCCGCTGGTAGCATTGAGTAGGAAATGTTTAGAGAAGAAGCTTTTGGGAGCGCACAACGGGCAACGAATGTGGGTTTCACAAACTTTCGGAGTACGTAACTCGATTTGACATTGCACATTTTCGTATAATGTTGTTTTAGTCAATTAAGAAAAAAAGATTAAGAGTTACTATCGCGACACATTCCGTCGAACGGCTATCATTCATCGTAATAAGTTAGTGTAGTAGTAGAGTCAACTGGGGCAAATGCGTCTGTGGGGCAATTGCGTCTTTCGAAACTTACTGACAAACCCTTCACAAATTAGGCACCACCTACACCTTTTTCTATCTTTAGTTGCAATAATCTGTACAAGATGGCGTTGGTTGCCCAATTTGTGTAGGGTATGTCAGTAATTCTCGAACAACGCAATGGCTCCACAGACGCATTTATGAAATCAAATCATTTAATACGCAAAACATGGGTAAATTTCACAAAGGTTTAAAATAAATATTAAAGCTAGCTGAGCCATGCCACCTATCGATATGCGAAAATAACATTGTCAGTGTACAGAGAGGGCAACTGAGTATTACAACAATAATGTCATTTGGGCAACGGACATGCAATTTCATTTCATTTTATATTTAAAAGAATGTCATAAAATTTCAATAATTAATGTCAAACATTTTTAATGTCATACTCACATCAACACTGTAAAATATTCCAAAAACAATATTAATTTAGCGAATAATTAAATTACATGTCAAAAAATTATATATTGTCCATTTTATTATTTAGTAATTCGTCAATTGAAAAGTATGCTTTATCAATTCTTACATTTAGCCCAGTTGATCCTAATTGTTAAAATATAATCTGATGCAATGATTAATATTTGATTTGATTCACGCAAGAACACTATCGGAAGCCGTGAATATTTCGCGTGTTTTCGCGAGATACACAGATGGTGCATGCTAGTTCGAGATGTCAAGTCTAGTCTGAAAGAGATTTCGTTCAGTGTTCGACGTCCAGTGTCCTGGAACGTCTAGTTCGCTAAAACCGTCATGTCTTATTACATCCAGTCCAAAAATGCCCAGTGTCAAAACGTTTTACGTCAATGCTGCGGATAAAGTGATTTTTCGCTGTCAGTAACCAATTTGAAACAATGGCGACACGAGTACTTGCTAGGTAGAACATTAGTGTAGTAAAAAAAAATTAAAACTTCAACATCGATTTTCTTCAAAACCAATTTTCATTAAACATAGCTAAGAAGACTCCCGACTAATTCAACTTAAAAAAAAAAATTGTGTGCGAAGGAAGAAGTGAAAATTCTGTGTAGCTGTCGAACGAATTAATCGATTTTGATATTGTTTTTTAAGTTAAACTCCTAATGCGAAAGAGACTTTATGCGAAAAAGACTTAAGCTAAGAGACCTAATGCGAAAAAGACTTAAGCTCCTAACTCACCCAACAAGGTTGCGTTAAACGTTTAACGCTCCTGGGGAGGGGGAATAGAAAGAGACAGAGCGCGCGAGAGTGAATGCGAGGCACTCGAACGCATGCGCGTAGTATACCTGTTACAGGCCAGCGCGAGCGTTAGCAACGAGTGGCGTCCAATATTCCAAGATAGCCACACTGATGATGAGATGGCAAAGACAGACACACACACATACAGAAACCCCGCCGTTTTTGCGTCGGGGTTTAAAAAGCAGTGGCTTCAACAGTTTGTAATCGTCATTTCTCTGTTGGTTCTGAACTCGGCGCTCGTACTCGTAGTTTGGCATTCATGGAGCGCTAATTACTGTCGCTATGCGATCTCTCCTCATTTATCATTCACTCTACAATAGGAGAGTTCAGAGTTAGTCTAGTCGCGTTTAGCGTGGCTCATGGAGGTTACAAAGTGGGTACATTCAACAACAGTGCACCATTTTGTGTACCTAGTAAAAATATGTAGTGTATGTGAAAATTACCTAAACGCACTTTACTTATTGTTAGTTGTGTCTTTGTATCGCTCTTTACTCATTGTCACGGGTGGGTCCAAGCAGTCACTAGCAGATCCAGGGGGTTCAGGCTCCCCCCAAAAGTATTTATTTCCATATTCCACAGCAGTCTATGTCTAATTTTTTCCCTTCTATTTTCTACTTCTGCGCAAGAAGAAGGGTTATGTTTTTCGAGTGCACATAATATGTGCGTATGTGTCCATGAGATTTCTTTGGCCCACCCTACAGTCTAAACAGCTTGATGGATTTTGACATGTGAGGTATCATTTGAATCGTCTTGATCTCAATTGAATCTCAAATTAACCTAGAGAGTAAGATGGCGCACGGCGTATGATTTAGGTGAAGCCAAAAACCATCCAAAAACTACGCTACTGACGTATATGTACACAACACGCACACATTGACGCAAAAAACTACGCTACTCGTTTGGTCATTCTTACCTCGACATTATGGGCATTGGCTTATGGTATAATTTCGTGTACATAAATTTACATAGTGCATTATAAAAGTGTGGTCAGGACTACATTTTGAAGTTCTTTGTAAAACTGTGCAGTTTTTTTACAAGACAATTTTGAAAAAGCCGTAACAATAAACTCTTACAAATATGTGCAGTTTTAGAATATTCAATCTACTAAGGTTGTATATTGCAACTGAAATGGCTAACGTAGAGTTTAGGAATTAATAATAGTTTTCGTGCAATTGTTAATGTTTTTAATGGCAACATTACCACGCGCACACTTGTAAAAAGAAGTGGCTTCAGAGAGATATAACGCAGTGTTCCATCTTTTCCTCTAGGTTGATCTGAGGGTATAATTCGGAACGTGCGCAATTCTGAATAATTTAGATGTAAAAAAGCGATTTAATTTTTAAATACAGTAATGAGTATCATGAACATCCAAATTTACATTCGCACTGTTAACTATGTCATAATTTATTAAATAGGTTTAAATCAAACAGTGTAATTATAATCTAAAATTTTTGTGCATTAAATTTTCAACTGATTAAAATTTAATATATTAATGTATATTGCTCATTTTATTTGTTTACTTTGACAAACAATGTCAATTCAGTGTTATTCGGTTTTGCTTTTAAAATTTAATGAAACCTTTTATGTTGTGTTCCGAATTTGTTTTCAAAGTATTAATTACTAGCAGCTGCGCCCGAAGTCTAAATGTAACCTATGCTACCTCCTTACCAAACTTTATCATAATCCGTTCACTCGTTTGAGCGGGAGGAAGTAACAAAGAAACACACATACACTTTTCGTATTTATAATAGGTAGAAAGTAGGATTTACGAGAAAACTAATAACTACTCGTATGTTCTTAGAAGTATTGGCTCTCAGAATTTGCAACTCAGCTCCATAAACAATTTCATAAAAATCCATTTAGCCGTTTCTGCTAATTGAATAACAAAGAGTAAGACAATATTTCTGCATAATATTAGCATGACGCCCCATTGGCTTAGTTGGACGTCTCAAAAGCGCATCATTGTTCTGAGCTTCCAAGTTCAATTCCTGGCCGAGCAAAAGTTTAAATGATGAACTTAGGAATACAGCTGTGTGGGTGATGTGATCCTTACATACACACTGCGGAAAGTAATAAATGTAAAACGTTATAATATTATTATCATATGGTGTGGCTACATTAGCGGCCTTAGGCGATAATTCGAGCTATCGCGACAAGTGTAGCCGGTTAGTTCGTAACTCGGCGATGTATCGGGTGAATTATATCCCACGCCAATTCCGCAGAAAGGGAACCGCTAATGTAGACAAGAACATCGCCAATAACCGATAACGTTGATTTTAGCGCGACAACGCAACACGAATTATCGCGCGCTAATGTAGCCGCGCCATTACGATGAAGCTCAGTTCTTTTGGATTACGGGCTGATGATGATAATAAGATTATAGTTAAATACTTTGGGATATTTTGCACACACAGTCATCTGACCGCAAACTAAGCTAAGCTTGTACTATGGCGGCCAGAGACTGATATACATACATTTATATTTTTAAAAACATACTTAATTAGATATATATATATTTTTTTTTTTATTTAAAAAAATTACACTCCACGGACTCCGGGGACCGTGACTTTTTTATCATAAATCTTAAATTATTATTTAAGCGAAATACAGGTAGAGGGGGGTTAGTTATTAAGTCTTAATCTAAGGTTAGGTTAAAGGTTTTCAGATTTACTTAATGCATTGTGAGTACACCACGAGCAGACCAGCGACCCGCAAGCAGCACCCGATCACGAGTATGACGCATGTGCCAGCCATCGCTCTCCTCAACCATATTTGAGGGAAGAGAACGACCCGACACACGACGCCGCCGCAAGAAGGTGCCTTCGATAGTGAGCATGAATGCTCGAGATGGACCCACAATTTATATAAAACGATAACAAAAATAAAAACTATAACGAGAACAGAAATTATTACAATTTTTATAACAATTAATATAACATCATGGCCTCCTCCCGACTCAGAGCCTCCATCACTACCGTGCGATCTCTGATGGCCATCTGCAGGTTATATTCCTTGATGGTCTTCGGTGATGCAGCCGATGCTCGCCGTAAAAACCGGCTGATGGCATCGTCTTCGATGTCATCGGCGTAGTAGGTGAAAGTCCCGGTGTGCCGTGATATTGCGACGACTGCGTGGGACACGCTCTCATGCAGCTTCATTTTGGGCTTGGTCTTTATGGCGATAACCGACTCGTACGTTAGCCCCTGAGCTTCGTGGATGGTTAGGATGCGTGACCCTGCGCCTCCCCCATACCCTTGACTTTTGAGGGTCTCCTTTTCTTCCTGCGTATGTACTAAGAAAAGGGTGTTGGGGAGGGTGGTGGGAATTTGTGCTCCCTTGTACCTTCTTTGCTCGACGGACTTAATACGAGGAGCCGAGGAATAAATACCCGAGTAAATTTCCCTCAGCGCATACGCGACGTCCATTGGGTTCCTGTGTGTGCAAAGCAACTCCTGGCTGATGTTTGTGACCAGGTTTGGGCGTTGGTACCTCATTTCGAAGAGATTTTCTCTGTCAATAAAAGGTAACTGATTTACATCTCCGATGAGGACAAGCTCACCAGCACCAGACAGCCGTGCAACCATTATTATGGCTCCAAAATGGTTCATGAGCGCTTCGTCTACCAGGAGGCGGTTGAAACTCTCTCTACCAAAACCATTTACGAGAGAAGAAGCCATTGTTCGTACCCTGGATTTCACCAGGTCTCCGATACGGTGCGATAGTTTCTCTCTCAGATCTTTTGCTGCCTCTGTTGTTGTGGTGATGATGGCGTCCCTGTCCACATCGAAGTGACGGATCACCCATGTTGTCTTGCCACACCCTGGCACCCCATTGACCCATTGTATCTTTGGTACCGACCAACTTTCCCAACTTGCGTCGACGTCTGGGTTCCCTTCGATGGTTTTGGCCATCTCTAGGATTCGGTCGTCCAGCATTATCTTGGTGCACTTGGCGGTGACTACAATTGGATCCTTTGATGGTGTCCCGTATTTCGGCTTACCTATTCGCTCCGCCTCTGTCTCGTCTAGCGCTACAAAACCACTTTCTGCGCTATAGGCTGCCATATACTCTCCTTTCATGGTTCCTTTGATGATCTGGGAAGTGACGTTGTTGTATATGGCGGCTTCCGCTTCCTCAAGCCTCTCGTTTAGAAGACTTTCACTTCCTAGCCTAAAAGACTGCAAGATGTTATCGCAGGTCCTGAGATTAACTTGTTTCGTCGCTCTCAGTATGGCTAGGAATTCGAGGAAGGCGTTTCTCGCATGGTTTTGCAGCCCCGAGGCCGAGACATAACGGGGCGAATCGACCTGGCCCATGTCGGCTCTCGTCCTAGCTGCTTGAAGTTGTGGAGCTGCTCTCGACGTCTGTGGAGATGGTGTTTTGGGTGCGATACGGAATAAGCTCTGCGTTATAGCGCTGAATGCTGTTATGAAACCGGTTATGTGGCCATTCCCTCTTTCTCGGTTACCACTTGCATGGGGTGCGGCCTTTTCAGAGACAATTTTTTGTTGTGCCCTTTCGGAACCAGACTGGGTGGTCGAACTTGGAACGGGGTGTCCCCAGCTATCTGTAGCACCTATGTGGTCTAGTGTTTGGGATTTGAGAAAGCTCAAGTTTTCTCCTCTATCCTCGTACACGACAACCTCATGGTGTTCAGAGGCCTTGGTGCAACCTAACCGGTCTACGACTTCCGCTTTCATATATTCGACCATCATCGCGTCCACGCTTATTACCCGGGGAGTGCTGTCAGTATTTTTGCTTAGATAATTAAGCAATGAGCTAGCTTGCGCGAAAGGTGACTGTGCCGCCCATTCCAGCAGTGCGATCGTTTTGTTTTTCGTTCACAATCCGTGGCCGTCTGCCGTGCACACTGGCATAGCTTCGTAGGATTTCCGCTTCATAGTTACTTTAGCGGTGCTCCCGTTGAGCAGACATGCTAATCCGGGCGATAGTCGAACACGTTTCTGGTTCCTGACGAGGCAAAAGCTTATTCCGAGTCTTTCTCTATTGCTGTCCATGAAAAGTGCCACACCGCGAATCCGTATTCCCGGGTCTCCTCTTTCTGCGTTTTCCAGAAGATCGTAAATGGATACGCTTTTTGAGGAAGTTTCTCGGGCGGAGATCGTGGCTTCTGTTGCGCTGGTAGACTGTGTGAGTGTGATGGGGGGAAGTGTTCGGATGGGGGGGAGTGTTTGGATGGGGGGGAGTGTTTGGATGGGGGGTAGTGTTCGGCTGGAATCGAGTGTTGAGTTTCTTTTGGCTGCTATACGGAAGGATCTCTCCACAAAAGACAAGAAGTGTGGTCTGCATTCTGGATCTGCCAGGATATTATGGAGTTCCGAGATCTCCAACTTCCTATCTATTAATGTTTCGAGATCCTGTCGCACAGCCAATAATTAGATATTAACACGCAGACAAGAACAAGCACAATTGTTCACCACATGAATGTTTGTTCTAGGTGGGAATCGAACCCACGCCCCCAAGCACAGAAGACAGGTTCACTACCAACTGAGCCACCCAGGCAGTCTACATACACAAAACACTTCTAATCTGATGAAATGCAAGAGAAGCCGAGGACACGAGCCTATCATTACACCATACATGGTGATAGAACTATGCTAAAAGCTTGATATGAGTTCTAAAACAATTTCAATATTAAATCTAGTGTTCTAGTTAGCAGTACTGGATTGTAGGCAAGATTCCTTAGGTACTAGGTATTTAGCCTTTAGACTAGAGTTCCATTAGGCTTTGCATGAAGAGTCAAAGATATATTTACCTAGCTGAAGGTCCCGGGTTCGATTCCCGGCCGGGCAGATGGTTAAATGATGAATTTAAAAATCAGTTCTGGGTCTGTGTTGTTCTATTGCATCCACGACAGGGAAACCAGTGAGTGTGAAATGTTATTTAAATATGTACTAAAGACAGGCAGTAAAAAATAGCCAATAGGTATAAGATATTACTATATCAAATTTCATTCAAATTCTTTCGTTTGAAAAAAACTATCACAAATTTAATAAGAAGCCAAGGAGTGGAACGCCCTTCCTGCCTCGGTGTTCCCCAGCAATGGATACAACCTGGGTCTCTTCAAGACAAGAGTGAATGGGCACCTCATGGGCAAGCGTGCATCCTCACTTTCCATCAGGTGTGTTACAGTTTTGGTCAAACGTGGGCCCATTCAATCATAAAAAAAAAGATCTTTCGAAAAATCGAACAAGCAAACCGTTAGTGAGTGAAGCGTCTATGCTTCAGCATCGACAAAAATGCTTTCATATTTCCAAATTCTGTCCGTATATCTGTCCGGATTTCTGCCCTAAAAAATTATAGTTCCTAAAAATCCACGACACTCAAGGCTGTACAAAGGTAATGTGATTGACTAAATGATGCGCTCCAATTTCCTAAATATATGTAAGACCATGTTACATGCTTTTGAAATATTCACAGGGTACTGTAGGTATTACCGGCCAGCTCTGGAGCGGCCGTAATAACTTGGGTATCCCTCCTCAAGGCGCGAAGGTAGCTCGTCAAATGGACGGGGACGAGTGAGACGGGGCGTGACTTTACGTTTCCGAATTCAGTAGGAAGTAGGAGTAGGAGGCAGCCTTGGTGCGAATCCTACTGGACGAGCCAGTTACTGGAGGCAGTAAGTGATTGTCAATTGTTATTTTTTCGTCCGTCCTTAAGTCGTACGGCTTAGGTATTGCTGAGCGCCGTCATGATGATCCCGACCGGTAATTGCTATTGTTATTTCGCGAGATCTTCATGTAAATCCTCTCTATGAGGCTGTTCTGCGATGTTGAGTTGCTTCGTTGTGTCAATGATCTATATTTTTTTACCCGACTGCGCAAGAAGGAGGGTTTAGTTTTTCAAGTGTATGTATGTAAGTATGTATGTGGGTATGTACTCGTATGGTTTCTTTGGCACGCCCTAACAGCCTTAACAGCTTGATGGATTTCGACATGTGAGATGTCATTTCAGTCGTGTTGATAGCGGAAGTGACATAGGGTACAACATTTTGCAGTCGGGTTTTTTGTTATTCTTTTAATAATGTTACTTGTTACTATTACGTACCATAAATACATAAGTACAATCATAAATGATGCAGAAACATGTTTCCAGTTTAATTAAGAATTACTTATAATCTTGTTTAGAGATTTACGCCAACATTGATAGTGTGATAGCTATACAATTTTCAACGTACAAGTACTTTACTTTTTCTTTCTGTTTTTTTGTGCTACTTTCAGATAATTTCACTGGAACGTTTAAACACGGCTTCTGTAAAGATCGCGACGCGACGGCGGGTGCTGCCGGCGGCGGTAGCTAGCTCCAATTCGGCTGCAAAACGATTATGTTTTATTACTGTGCTCAGTAATAAATGCGGGGGTATTATTGTCGAGTTTCATGTCCATTCCGCAGTTTGGAATAACAGCGCCGCTGTAATGGGTGCTATCTGTTTTTTGGAATAATTGATGTGTCTTTGTGAGATCTAAAATTTTAAAAAAAGATGTGTTAGCTTTTTTTGTGAATTACTAAACCTGTTGGCCACTGAGGCCTCTACAGAGTTAGGCAAGCGCAGGTGGCACAGGGACTTAATATAGCTAATATAATATAAACAGGGGGCGAGCCTATCGCCATACACCGGGCTCCAGTTACGAGTATGTAGACTTTATTTACAATGAGAAGTGCAAAAAGTAAAAGAAAAAGAAGTAATAACATTACAAGGTCTGTGGTCGCTAGTAATAGTGTATACATAGACTATACCTGTGGTTTAGGTTTAGTTTCTTGTACCTTTTTACACTCGCACCGTAAGCTTATTAATATTGATAAGAAATCGGCGAGCCTCGTCCCAGAAGACCTTTCCTTTTAAAAACCAAACGGTTTTATATTGAAAACAGGCAATAAACTCTCAAAATAACTAGCAGGAATCGTTTCTCTATTCTATTTTACTTCTGTACCTGTTTTGTACGAAAAAGTTTTTGTTCGTTTGAATTCGGAATCTTACTTGTATTATGAAGGCGACAGTTTGTGTGTTTGATTGTAGTTCTACACGCTCGAATGGATGAACGGATTTTGATGAAATTTGTTGTAGAGGTAGCTCTGAAATGTACTATAGAGGTGTAGCCCGGGATTGACATTATGCTATTTAGAAAGAAAGAAAAGAAAAAAGGAAGAAAAAAAGTTTATTTGTGACCTTTTAAAATTAAAAACATTAAGGGAATTTTACAATCTACAAGGTCACAAAACGGCCCCAACTCAGCATAATGCCGGCTGTTAACCGGCGCTGGTCTTCCGTTAGAAACGCTTGGTGATGTCACGGTACAAGCACATACACAGTACACACTACAAAATGATAATAAATAAAATACAAAAAGAAAATAACAAAAACTATCAGTAAACTACAACAATAATAATACTAACAGAAAATAAACTACAATTACACTTTGCTTTTTAACTACGGATAACCACCACAAAGCGCAGCTAATTTGCTGCTATTTTTAAGCCTCGCCTTTTTACATTTATTTATTAATCTTTTCTAATTTCTTGGTGCCTCAGTGGCTCAGTTGGTAGTGAACCTGCCTTCTGAGCTTGGGGGCGTGAGTTCGATTCCCACCTAGGGCAAACATTCATGTGATGAACATTAATGTTTGTTCTACGTCTGGGTGTTAATATCTGTTTAAGTATACTCGTATATTTAAAAATATCTAAGTATGTATATCAGTCCCTGGCAGCCATAGTACAAGCTTTGCTTAGTTTGGGGTCAGGCGACCGTGTGTGGAAGTGTCTCGAATTAAAAAAAAATAAAAAATTGTTACTTTATTTTAGTGATATATGTAATAATAGGTATATTTTATTAACTATAGGTATTTTAAGTATTAGAATGAATTAAATTAGTATGACATATATGTTTATTTTTGTTAATTTTGCACACCCTGTCCAATGCATACTCATTTGTCGTATCCTCTCCATCCTATAAGGTTGCTTAGAAGAGATCACTTTTAGTGATAAGGTCGCCAGTTGTATCACTCTGCATAACGTCACGCTTTTCCCCCGAGGGGGGCTGGCAGAGGTGTAATACAACACCCACACTTCGCCGTTTCAGTTCAGTCCCAAATGTGACAGGGGGCGAGCCTGTCGTCATACACCGGGCTCCAGTTATGTAGCAGATGACATACAATACGCACATATGAACAAATTGTCGTCGGCTGGATTTGAACCCGCTCCCTCTGACTTGAGAGGCGGGCCTTTACCAACTAGGCTATCATCGCTTTACACCATAGAATAAGTATTATTATAATTTTTATGATGTTTATTTTTTATTTTTGTTATTTGTGGTGTGGACAATAAAGAGTATATCTATCTATCCATCTAAGATTTTTTTACACGTCTGCCAGTGACTCTTCTTAAGAAAGTTTGATGTGGTATGCGATTCAAATTTGCTTCTGACGTCATTATTTCGTACGTGAAGTATATTTTGATTCGGCTTGCTTCCGACATCAAAGCCTTATTGTGGCGGTGTAGTTTCGAACATGGCGAACGCGAACAAAGTTTCAGAACTCTGATGAAAGATGTAGGTGATCTGTTTAGGCTGTTTTCAAACTGAGCATAGCCTTTGTTAGGTAATGTTTAAAATAAACAGCTCCATAATTGTTACACTCACACAGGCGCTAAGGTTCACAAAAAAATAGCTACAACATTATTACTTAGCTGGGTTTTAAATAATCGACCGAGTGAGCCTTAGCGAGCGACAAATATGCTTTTGTACGTCTGGATTCTGTCCGCATCTCTGTCTTCAACTACAGGTCGCATTTCTTAACCGATTCTTTTGATAGAACTAGTACCTAACTTCACAGAGTGACTAGAATTATTATTACTAGCTGCGACCCGTGGTTTCACCCACGGTCCCACAGGAACCGTTGATTTATCCGGGATAAAAAGTACCCTATGTCCTTTTCTGTACCCTAAACAACATGTATGCTAAATTTTAAGACGATCGGTTGAGTAGTTCAGACGTGAAAGCGTTACAAAGAAACAAAGAAAATGAACAAAGACTCACTTTTTCATATTATATGTAGTACCTTTGATTTTAGTCTAACTTCAAAGCAAACACTCATTGACTTCGTGTTACCTAACAACGCCATCTGCTGTTGTGTTGTTAAAGCAATTAGTTGCTCACAAAAAATAGTATTATTATTCGCCAATAGATGTCAGGAAGAGTCATATTTTTCAGTTGAGACTACTCAAACGCCTCCTTTTTGTTATTTCTTCCAAGTTTATGTTTAAGTTGATTATCGATAAAATACGAATAAAATGACATTTTCTAAAAATGATTCCTAGCTAGATCGATTTATCGCCCCCGAAACGCCCTATATACTAAATTGTATGCAAATCGTTGGAGCCGATTCCGAGATTCCAATTATATATATATATATACAAGAATTGCTCATTTAAAGATATAAGAATAAGATAAGATAAGATAACAAAGCCGGTAGGAATTTTGTAGACGGGCGGAAACTTTTAAAACTACATATGTATACCTCGCGGCCGATGTCCTGTCTCCTCTACAGGTTGCACTCCTCAACCGATTTTCGTGATATTTAGTAAGCAGATTCGATAATTATTTAAACTTAATATTATTAAATTATTATTATTAAATTACTTATTATTATTATTAAATTATTATTATTATTAAATTATTTATTTAATTATTTAGTAAGCAGATTCGATAATTATTTAAACTTAATATTATTAAATTATTATTATTAAATTATTATTATTATTAAATTATTATTATTAAATTATTTATTTAATTATTTAATTATTTAGTAAGCAGATTCGATAATTATTTAAACAGATGTTTTCAGAGATATGGCTTTTTGTCCGAAAAAAATTGGTTGCCTGTAAAGTCGGTATACGGGCGAAAGTTTTACGTGACAACGACTTTTTATGTCTGTCTCTCTCGCTCTTAGGCGGGCTAACCATGCCCGAGTGGAAGGGACGCGTGCCTCTCACTCGCTCTCATTGTGAGCGCATAACGTGAGCGGAGCGTAACGCAGTTTCTTGAAGTGTCACCCGGCAAACCAATTTATAAGACGTTGTCACGTCAAAAACATATCTCCTGTAGAGACTGTATTCGGACAGAGATTCAGACAGAATTCGGGCATACGAAAGCATTTTTGTCGAAGCTAAAGCATAGATTGTATGCCATCTGCTACATAACCGGTGTATGACAACAGGCTCACCCCCTGTCACATTTGGGACCGAATATCGTCCGGGAAGTGTGGGTGTTGTCTTGAGGATATGCTGAAGTTTAGACGCTACGCTCGCTAACGCTTGCTCGTTCCATGACATCTGCTTACCAAGCGTTCATTAGATGAATGCCTAAAAATAGTCAGCCAAGTAACCTCACTACAAACTGTATCTATTATTCTCAGTAGCCGATTTCAGGGGAGGGGGAGTTCAAGGCGAGGGGGCTTGAACCTCCCCCTCCAAAGTGAAATCCTGAATCCGCCACCAATAGTTTTTTTAGTTCTCTTATATTTCGAGCGGAAACTGACAAAAGCTTTCTCTGAAATAAGTAAGCACATACTTACTTGAAAACTTTGAAATACCTACTTATTTTTTATACGACGGGCATATTCTAGGATACCATTTTAGTCATAATTATGACCAACTTATATTATTGGAGCAACAATGAAATCGTGAAAACTAAATCAGCTGTTCCATATATTTTGTCGCGGTTGAATAATTATCTTCTAGAACAGCATATTTTATCGATCAGCTGTTTTTTTTTCTTTTTCGCGATTTTATTGTTGGTTCTATCCGTCGAGGGTCACGATAGCGCGCATTTCCAAAATATCGACCATCGCATCAATGCAGTATTGCTTGTGTCTGCTTATACATGTCCAGGAAATTACTATAATTTAAAAAATAAAAATAGATCGACCTTATTTATATGCAGCAGAGAGTTGCTTTTCGCATGTCATTGCTTAAGCACACATACTGTGCGTAAGGCATGCATGCATGAAGCATAACCTAGAATATGTTCATCGTTTAGAAACACCCAACACAATTATAATCATAGAAACCTACATAAAACATTAGGCAGATACTTACGTAATTCATCCCAGTGTAACCGTTTCCAAGCGACCGGGAGCGAAACTCTGATCAGACACTTAATAATTTGAAACTCAACATAGTTTATTTCAATGAGCCCCAGAGGAGCCCTCAAACATTTAATGGCCTATCTCTTCTTTACTATTGTTTAATACGTTTTAATGCTTAAAAAGCGTTTGCTACTGATCTCATTTGAATAAGTACGTGCTTTATCACGTTTGGATCTGGATTCTACGAGTAATTAAATAAAAGAGTAGAGGTAAGTGTCACTCAGATTCATGCAAGGTTAGCAGCCTACTTGAACACACATTTAATTAAGAGTGTGTTATTAACATTGAGAAAAAGAAACCGGCCAAGTGCGAGTCGGACTCGCGCACTGAGGGCGTACAAACTTGTGGGTATATAATTTATTTTGTTACAGCTTAAAGGTATTATGGACCTGAGTATTTGATATGAATTTCAATTTAATACCTCTACGCGTTTATGAGGGAAGGAGTAGTATGTTTAAAACTTTTAAAAACATTTTTATTTTATGATATAACTAAAAATGTTTGCTTTTCGCAATTTTTCCTTTATTTGTGCTTCGTACCAAAATTTCAAGATTCTGAGTTTACGGAAAGTACCCAGTAGGGTTTGATTTCCGTGTGAGTGTTGAAAAATTGCAGCGTAAACGGCTGTACCTTTTGATTGCGTTGGCTTGGAAGTTTGATTTCTTCACAGCTCCAAGAGACAGTAAATCCTGAGTATTTGATATGAATTTTAGCTTAATGACGATGATCCACGCGTTCCTGATAAAAAGGGTCTTGACAGACAGAATCGAAGTGATCCTATAAGGGTTCCGTTTTTTTCTTTTGAGGTACGCAACCCTAAAAATAGAGTTGCTATCACGAACACAACGTATTATATACACGTATTGCCGAACAGGTATCTTTCACGCAGGAGCAGTGAACGCGAGCGCGTCCCTTATTTTCGTGTTTTATTTTAAATCTGAGCTTACTTCTGAAAAGTGACTCCGTCGGTTTTATTAGCCCAATATTTAACTCAAAGCTCACATTGTCTATTCGAATGCCTACCTAAGTGTGAGTGAGAGGATGCTGGTCAGCTTCCTTGCGGCTTACTACTATACCGGGCAGTTTATCGCGAGTTTTGATAGTTAACTAAAACTTTTTCTAACGATCGAACAGGCGTTAGCGAGCGAAGCGTCTCTGCTTCATGTTCGACAAAAATGCTTTCGTATGTCCGGATTTCTGTCCGAATTCCGTCTGGATCTCTGTCCGTGCCTACAGGTCGCATTCCCAAAGCGTTTCTCGTGAAATTTTGGCAGCAGGTAATTTATGAAAAAATCTAAAAATAGCCTTGGCAATAAAAATCTGTATTATTATCGAACCTGCTCACAAAATTTCACGAGAATCGGTTGAGGAATGCGATTAGCAGACGAGGACAGACGTTGGCCGCGAGGTCTGCAATAAAATTCATTTCATATCAATGACTATCACCTCCCTCACTGATGAATCTGATGATGGCAAAATTGCCCTAAAACCTTGAGAAGCAGAAGACACTAATTAAAAAAAAACACAGAGCCACTAGTTAATAGTTTATTTTTATTTCCCGCCAAAAAAATTATCAAAGCGTCTAGTTCACACCGTAGAGGTTTTTATTTGTTTGCTCTCCCATCCCCAGGGGAATTTGGCGTCGCACGTCTTGTGCATTTGCAAGTGTCAAGTTAATATAGTACTTTACAGATGATGGAATAATGATGAAAAGGTGATAATGAGGATGATAAACCCCTCCCCTTACCCGTTTCAGTAAAGTGATGTATGTTTTACTGAATTTATAAGTGGAGTTTTGTAGAGGACACGAAAAGTTACGTTTCGCAATGTTTGTGTCATTTAGCCACACTCGTGCACCTTAATGAAGAACCGATAAAGGTTAATACGGTTTACACTTTAACACTCGAAGAATCACAAGATTTAGAAATTATCACAAAACTACGACAGCACTTTTTCGCTTCCCGCAAAAACCCCCGTAGAGGTTTGATATAGTATTTTACTTCATTTCATATACTAAAAAAAATTGGTTGCCTGTAAAGTCGGTATACGGGCGAAAGTTTTACGTGACAACGACAGGGACGCGTGCCTTTCACTTTTTATGTCTGTCTCTCTCGCTCTTAGGCGGGCTAACCATGCCCGAGTGGAAGGGACGCGTGCCTCTCACTCGCTCTCATTGTGAGCGCATAACGTGAGCGGAGCGTAACGCAGTTTCTTGAAGTGTCACCCGGCAAACCAATTTATAAGACGTTGTCAAAAGTTTCTTACACAGCACAAACCTACATGAATGATAAAAAAAAAGTAAGCTCAGTGGTATTTTAAGTTTTGATATGCGACTAGTTCGATTTTTAAATTAGTTTACTTACCTCAGTATAATGGTCAAGTGATATTTATTTTATCGCCCGTATTTTGACTCATTATAACCCACACACTAAAGTCTTTGATACCGAGTGTTAGTGATGAAAAGTAAACAAAAAATTAAGATTTGAAAAGGGCGAGAGAATTTAGTTTCGTCGGAAAAAAACTGGGTAAGTTCTTACAGACCTACCATACGTTCCAATTTCCCCACACTTTTAACTGTACTTCAGTTCAGTACGCAAAGGCCTCAATTAAGTACGCACAGGCCTTAGTTAAGTACGCACAGGCCTCAGTTAAGTACGCACAGGCCTTAGTTAAGTACGCACAAGCCTCAGTTACGTACGCACAGTTAAAAGTGTGAGGAAATTGGAGCGTATGGAGCCGATCGTTTCGTAATAGGCCTACTATTACGAAACGATCGGCTCACTCTCACTCTTATGACTTTTTAAACGAGAGTGACAAAGACAAGAAAATAGAATAATTTTACGTGTAAAAATAGGGTCTCACTCGTGTCAAAAACAGATCTAAGCAGCTTTATCTGCTTTGCACTGAAGGCTGCTACTTTTCAAAAAACCGTTTCGTGCCTATTAATAATACGTTTATTTGGACCAAATAACATAAGGTATTCCAAAACTTAAGAGGACCGCGACGTTCTGAAATTTCCATACAAACGCACTACTAAAATTTCTTGAAAACCGTTTGTCAGATTATGATGAAATTTAGCATGTACAATTAAATTAACAATATCTTCGCCCCTATGTTCTTGTTTTTTTTTTAAAAACGTTCTCAAGTGAAAATAGAGCTATGAAAAAATCCGCATTTTTAAGGGGTCACTTTTGACTGATTTATTCAATAGGTAGACAAAGCAAATCAAAAATTCCATTACATAGGGAGGTTGTCTACATCATTAACTGTTAAATGAATCAATAATACAAGGGAAATTCTTAGTTACTTAAGAATGATTACAGTAGTGCAAAAGTCCTAAAAAAATATTAAAATTGCACTTTGTCACTCCGTAGGTAAGTTTAGAGGCTCGTCAGTATCATTACTCGCTCTCTTCACTCGTCTTCTTCTTCTAGACGAAATGGCGTTAGAATACCTTAAGCCAATGCGAAGTTAGTCTAGTTCGCCTAGGTCGAAATTAGTTAGGTCGCCGGACTCTTAAGAGTCAATCTATGACACCTGCAGAAGTGTAAAACTGAGTCACAGATATCAACGCTCGTCCGAAGATTTTTACAATAGTTCCGTATTATTCAAAATTAACATCTTTTAAAAATAAACCATTCAATAAATAATATATAAAAGAAGAATTGTTCAAACAAGTAATTGTGTTGGTAAATTATAGTTGCCAACTTTACATCACATAAGCATGTAAGCAACGAAACTACGTACTCAAATTTAGACCGCAACATTTACCCAACAAATATTTACGGAGCAAGTTATTAACAAGTTACAAGGAGACTGATAACTAAGCCATTTAATTGCTATTCGATTCCTGGAAATGATTGATTGCGGTCCCGGTTGGACCCTGTCCCTTCTAGTTCTGCTATTTGGGTTGTTTTGTACCTCAGGGCCGCGGGGAAGGCCTTTACACAATGTTTTGAAAGTACCCTCAAGCAACCTACACGTTGCGTACCTAGTAGGGTGGGTAGTAACTACCTACAAGCCTTTTATCTATAGTCAGGTGTTTACTAAATCGTTCCGGGTTCAAGTCTGCTATTTCATTACTTGAAATATGTTAATAGTTGAAAAAAAATGAAAATGTTTATTTATTGGAATTTACATGCTACATAAGAAAAATACACCTAGGTTATAAAACTTGGCAGTGACATACATGCAGAGGAGTTTTTATAAAAGAGTTAGATGACTATCGGTTTCCTCACTAGGCAAAGCCTGCGTCGGGGAATCCTGTTATCAAAAAGTTATACATACATAAAATGATCCTCTGTCGACATTATGATGTTACAAAAAAAAAGCTAACATAGACAAGTTACAAAAAAATATCCTTATTATCCTACTAATAATTATAAACGCGAAAGTTTGTATAATATAATAATAATAATACGTTTATTTGTGGAAAAATCATTGCATTTACATTATTGCCGGCGAGCCCCAAACTAGGCGTTCAAGCCTGTGTCTTGGGACTCAGAGAATTTACCAGGTACAAAATTTCCAAGCTTAGTGCTAACTCTTAAAAAATAAAGTGGGGTATTTAAATATGCGTGTAGAGTGTGTATGTATGTATGCATGTGAGTGTGTATGTGTTTGTATGTGTGTGTATCTATGTGTGCGTGTGTGTGTGTGGGTGCACAAATATGAAGGGGAAGAAAAAACCTTGGTGAGGACGGGGAGAGAGGCCGTATGGCTATTGGGGTATAGTTATTAGATCCTCCGTTTCGTCATACGAAAGGTGAAGAAGCCACTCTTTGACCTTGTTTTTGCATTGTATGTATGGTGTATGATGTATGTATGGATGGATGGATGTATGGATGTTTGTTACTCTTTCACGCCAGAATGGCTAAACAGATCTGGATGAAATTTGGCACAGAGATAGATTGTAGTCTAGAATGGCACATAGGATACTTTTTAACCGCGAGTGGAACCGCGGGGCGCAGCTAGTTAATTGTAAAATCGAAAGGAACTCCGTCTGTCTTTTTGTAAGCTTTTCACGGCTAAACAGCTGAACGTTTCTTGATGAAATTTGATAAATAGTTGCAGTATGTCACAAGGAAGGTTTTTGGATACTTTTTTCTTAATAAATAAATCTTTTTGTCATGAAATTCTGTAAATTAATAAAAAATAACGCGCCACTTACCAAATGCGGCAGACAACATCACAGAATAATACGTAGTTTGTACTAAGACAACTAAAATGAAACCTCCACTCAAAACCAGCCAGTATTTTTTTTATGTTGGAATCTGATCTCTTTTGTAACGGATTATTATTCATAATTTGATAATTAGTTACAGTATATTATCACGAGATGGGTTCATGTATACTATTTTATGAATAAACGCAATCGAAGTTGCGGGCAACAGCTAGTAGTCTATATACATTATATGTATATATCTTAGAATAATCCATCGTTCAGTCATCGGTTCGTTTAATTAATTGTCACTTTTGGCACTATTGCTAGTATGTTACCAATTCAAGTTGCGGACCTATCCTGATGACCTTGGGACCACCTGAAAAGTATAAAAATAATTAATTTAAAAAAAAATTACATATCGGTTCAGCTGTCGAGTAATCGGGGAACACACATAAAACATTTAAAAGAACTGAGAACCTCATTTTTTCCATGCAGGTTAAAAAAGCTCGATTTGAATTTTCCTGAATCCTAAAAGTGCGTATAAGTTTAAATAATATTAGCTTATTTATTATTGAAAACCATTTTTAAATTAAGTACATTACATATCCTCATTGAAATAAAATACGATCGTATAATAGTACTGGATAATTACTCGTACAATAATAGTTTCTAAAACGATGAATACCTAAATAATAGATTGCAGAAGTTTAAAAAAAGTCAAGATTTTCAGGGACGAAACATTTTGAATTATAAAAAATGTCTCTGTTCTGTTTTAATAATAGTTGTATGTGCCTGAAAGAATTAGTTCTAGTATACGCATCAAAACACCTTTGATCTGGCAAGACATACTAAATATAACATCGAGTTAATGAGCCTTACCTACCTAATGAAAGGGCTTTCATTAAAAATGTGTTTGGGTACAAAAAAACTTTCTCAGACGTTGTCAATGGGACGTATGGCGTTAATTAACCTATTAGCATAATCGGACACAGTATTGTAGCTTTTCCTAAAACAAATCTATGCTTTGAACAGGCTCATTTGATTATATCGTGTTGTACTTAAACAAATAGTCACATTATATCTATTTTCTTACATCCCAACTAATATGATAAATGCGAAAGTGAGTTTGTTCGTTTGTTTGTAACGCTTTCACACCCTAACTAATTAACCGATCATCATGCATTTTTGCATACACGTTGTCTGGGGTACAGACAAGGACATAGGGTACTTTTTATCCTGAAAAAATAAACGGTTCCTGTGGGACCGCGGGTGAAACCGCGGGGCGCAGCTTGTAAGATATAATTCATACATACAACTACGTTACAACATGGCGAAAATATTATGATCTTACTGCAATCGTTTTGTTGCGCACATGTTTTGAAGTCCAAAAGTAGGTATAGCTCATAGCGTATTTCCTGCCATAAACAGACAGCATTCGTAGTTCCAATTAAGATCTCGTTATGCAGCATATAAGACATTGTTTTGTACTAAAAAGTCGGCACTCTTGTACTTATCATTATGTGATATGATAGACTTCACGAGATTTTCAAATTAACTCCCTAAATGGCTACATTCGCGCGTCATCTGCGAGGGAACCGCTCGCCGCCTCCGTGTGAAATTCCGAATTGCTCTGCGCTTTATCTAAACGACTTTATGAAAAGCTTTCGCTTTTATTATTTCACATGCGTACCAAAGGGGATAACGTCTTTTAACGCCCAACTTAACTTTATCTTATAAGCCATTTGTGGAGCGAAATCCGACTTAAAATTCCGGCGCCCAAATTGCATCGCGTAAATGTGATGTTTTATTCTCTGTATACTTGTTTGTATCAAATATTAAATCCAATTTTGTAATCGTAAACATCTCAGAGCTGTAAAATGTTACAGGCCCGCATTTATTAGTCATGTGTTATGTATAAAACATTTTACACAGTTGACGAAATGTTTGTGGTGAGCCATGGTTTAAACATCATGGTTTAAGGTCATGTTTTATTTAAATTTATGTATTTATGAATTATTATCATTATTTTGCGTATACGCTGAATTTATTTGATTTTCTAAATTTTTATATTTGACATCTTATTGTATTATTATTTTATTTTATTGTAATGTAACTTTCGGTACTTATATGGACTTGGAATTATTGAATTGAATTGAATTATTGCAATGACATTATCTGATTCTTGTATTTTTGACATTTTTATTTTTATTGTTTATTTTTGTACTTACTGACATTCTAATTTCGTCCATTCCAGTTTATTAATTCACAATGTATTTCTATTATTCTGTTAATTACTAATGTGGTGCAATTTATAATGATAATAATGTGACTTTTATTCTGATTATTTAATTTAAACTTGTATGAGTCTTGGATACTTGATAAATAAATGATTTATTATTTATTATTATTATTTACTCACTACTGTTTGGGTGAACAAGCTTAACCAGTAAAAATGCGGACTCAAAGGCCTAGGGCTCGAAGAAAGGGCTTTATTTCTCGGTTCCAATTACATCAATGTTTTATAAATACGTAAATCAAAAAGCTTCGTGTAATGGGGCTATATTTTTCGTAGGTATTATCTGAATATGGGCACTAGAACGTGTCAGGACCCACATCAAAGCAGGTATTTGGCAAATTCGCCGTCATGTTCGGACGGTATCGAGAAATTGTCGATCGTATCGTCGGCAAGGCTTCTAATGCCTTGTCCACACGAACGAAAGTCTATCAGAGAAAATAATTTCAAAACAGCTTAACATTTATTAATATTTATTTTTAACATTAATATTTAGTCGAGTGTCATCCAATTTTTTTTGGTCCTATAATATCATGTTTCGAAGACGGGTCTGAGCAGTAGCGCACTTGTAGCGCCTCACTCAACTACCGTCTTTGTACTTCTTCACTATACATAACTTCAAGGCTAGAGTGAATAAGTACCTTATAGGTCGTTGTGCTCCATCTTAGACCACAACGTCGCTTAACATCAGGCGAGTTGGTGGTCAAACGCCGAACTATTCTAAATTTTTGACTGCCTCGGTGGCTCAGTTAGTAGTGAACCTACCTTCTGAGCTTGGGGGCGTGGGTTCGATTCCCACCTAGGGCAAACATTTATGCGGTGAACATTTGTGTTTGTTTTATGTCTGGATGTTAAATATCTATGTAAGTATGTATTTAAAATTATATAAGTATGTATATCAGTCTCTGGCAGCCATAGTACAAGCTTTGCTTAGTTTGGGGTCAGGCGACCGTGTGTGGAAATGTCCCGAATTTATTTATTTATTTATTAAAAAAATATATCACAATCGAAATTCCTGTCTTCTGATCGAAATCTCTTTGTTGTAATTTTTTACTCTATGAATAAACCTAAAAATACTCTAGAGTTTATAATGAGTTCTCTGTCTCATCTCTACACTGTTCATGGTTTTCATATCTAAGGCCGAGTACTATTAAAGCGTCGTAGAAATGTCTGCCAGAAAGTGACTTGTGTAAAAGGAGCTTTAAGGCTGGAGCGTGTTGGAAGGATCCGGGCTCGGAGGGCCAGCTTCGCGAAACCAAAGCCTGGATTCCATTCACGTAGGTACCCGTAGCTACGCACGCTGCGCATACCTATCACATTATGCGGGCCGCTTTATAAGCCAACCCATTTGTATTTCTAATCAAATTTTCACAATAATCCTTTTGAATTTTCCATCGAACATTCATTTCGCGTTTCGTTTATTTCAATTAATTGATTAATTCATAAGTCAGCGGACGGTGAACTGCTTTGATGAAATGTTTTCGACCGTGTTTTGGGAGTTCATATTTTTCAATTGTAGATCCATTTTTTCCGATTTTTTTATCTTTATGCACTGGATATTTTTTACTGGGTGTTTCAGATGATTTGATTCATTTTTATTACGTAGGTCATAATATTACATGGTACACGGTAACAGTCAGATTTTGTGCTTAAATTATTAATGTACTTACAAGTACCTGTATCTTTCTTAATTTAATTTTAAAAAGACTAAAGCATACATAGCATAGTGTTGTTTATTCTGCGCTTCGAAGTTTTGGCTCAAATTATCGCCATCGTCTCAAATTGTTGTCAGGTATTAACGGTGCGCTCATTTTCGGAGCGCATTCAAGCGGTCGGTACATAGTTATTGTTTTGTCTTCTTCCGTTTAGCTGTTTAGCTTTGTGGCTTTTCTTAATCCTCTGAGGCATCATAAAATAATACAATGGACAAAAAAATAGAAGAAAGTAGCCAGTTGACCTCTGTGTAGCATTCAAATTTTCAATAGATTTCGATAGACCCTTAAATCGATAAGTCGCTATTACAGTTTCAGTTCATTTCAATATCACGCTTGCCATTTGAATACAGACAAACTGCCAATAAAGGTTTACGTGTGCGATTTGTAAACAAGAATTGGCTATCGTAGATTCAGACTCACAAATTTAATACAATTGACATAGCATAACTGTAAAAATTACATTTAACTTTGCACGTACTCGTATGTTCATCGTAACTTTGTGCAAAAAAATTATTTCAACACATAACATAACACGAAATAAATGATTAAAAATTAATTTGGTTAATTTATTGTAACCTACACATAAAGCGTTAGATTATCCATAAAAAGATGTAGGTCTGAAGCCGGCTCAAAACTATGGCTTAGAACGTCTGCGAAAGCAGCGATACGCCATTCCTATTGGTCAGACAACTTCTAATAACAAACAGAGACACTTTTGTAGGCGTTCGCGGTAGTATTTTGGACCGGCTTAATAAAAATGGTCAAGGATTTTACCGGTTAGCAATGGCCATAAAGGTAAAGTACGCTATTTTGCTCTCCATTTCACTAAGAAATTCCTATAAATACAAATTTTAAACAGCAACAGCAACAGCTGCCAAATAAAATTCCATTAGACCGTCAATTTTTAAAGCCATATCTGAAAAACGTTTAAAGCGACGTTTTCCGCGTTTAAAAGCCCCTTATCAAATAGACCGTGAAGTATTAGGCATTTGCTCGCTCTCGACTAAGACAAGTACATGGTTTTCCTTTTTATGATATTAGGCCACGGTTCGATGGTCGTTTTGTATTGTGACGTGAGCGTTCGCGATCATTGGCACCGTTTTTAATGTGAGAACGTTTGAATTCTGTCATAAGGCGGAGTAATAGCGGATAACTGACTAAAGGCGAACCTAGTACGCGTATAGTTTCGCCGTAACAGTTTACCGTATCCGCGTCGCCGCGAAGAGCACGCGAAGCACGCAAGCTTTTCGGCTGCTTCGAAAAAGCTGACATGGTAGTGTTGTTGGCTCATTGCATTGGCACGGCGAATTAATATGCGAACACCTTAAGTACGTGACGATGATAAGTTATCAGTCAGTCTCCACCAATAGAGCAGTTTGATAAACATAATTAAATGAGCGAAGAGAGCAAATAGGAACAAATCGGCACTTGTATATTTCGCTGTGTTTATGAATTTGTTCAACAGTAACTTGACTTAACAGTACTTGACTGCCTCGGTGGCTCAGTCGGTAGTGAACCTGCCTTCTGATCTAGGGGGCGTGGGTTCGATTCCCACCTAGGGCAAACATTCATATGATGAATATTTGTGTTTGTTCTATGTCTGGGTGTTAATATCTATTTAAGTATGTATTTAAAAGTATATAAGTATATATATCAGTCTCTGGCCGCCATAGTACAAGCTTTGCTTGTTTGGGGTCAGACGACCGTGTGTTCAAGTGTCCCGAATTTTTATTATTTATTTATTATTAACTTTAGAGCGATCAATCTTAAGAGTCCGGTGGCCACTTTAGACTAACTTCGCATTGGCTTATGGTTTTCCATAGCCATTTCGTCTAGAAGAAGATGACTAGCGAAGAAAGCAAGTAAAGAAACTGACGAGCCTTTAAAGTTACCTACAGGGTGACATAGTGCAATTTTTTTTTATGACTTTTGCACTTTTCTAATCATTCTTAAATAACTAAGAATGTTCCTTGTATTATGGATTCATTTAAAAGCTAATGATGTAGACAAACTCTCTATGTAAAGTTATTTTTGATTTGCTTTGTCTATCTAATGAATAAATCAGTCAAAAGTTACTCCTTACAAATGCGGATATTTTCATAGCTCTATTTTCGCTTGAGAACGTTTTTTAAAAAACCAAGAACATAGGGGCGGAGATATTGTTAATTTAATTATACATGCTAAATTTCATCATAATCTGACAAATGGTTTTCAAAAAATTTGAGAAGCGAGTTTGTATGGAAATTTCAAAACGTCGCGGGACTCTTAAGCTACTTGTAATTTTCCAAGCAAACAGATCATTCTAGTTCTAGTAAGTATAATTTTTAATAGAATGTATAAGCATAAAAAAAAAGTTCCACAGTCATTGCTTAGTAGGAAGCATTTGTAAGGATCTATGAATTTATTGTTTGGCTAAGTAACTAGTACCATTATGTGTCAAACTTTCTCCACCATGAAATTTACACGGAGACGCAAACCTGATCAAAACTGCGCCAGTTAGGCTTCGTATACACTGAGTATTGTGTAAGTTACTTTCAGAGGCACGCCACCGTTACATACATCCTTGTACCGTGTGCAAGAGACCTTTTAAGTAGTAACGAACTAATCTAAAGATGCACCCGCATGTTTAGATGAGAACACATTCTAGAGTAGGTATCTAGTTTGCAATGCGATTGAAGATTTTAATTGGACTAACATCTTAATGAAGACTAACTATGTTTGTTTGTAGAGATACTTTTCGATTTTTTTTTACAAACGATTACTAATAATATGGTATTTTAATTTTTATTCATTTATTTCGAATCGGATAGACAACCAGCGACCTTAGGTACAATAACAGAATAGTTAATTTAATATAACACTTACTAAAAAGTCATTGAACGGGAGACACACCTAAGAAATATATTAGAAAATGTGAATTGATGCACAAATAGAATGATTAAGCAACCTAGAGCAATAAAATAAATAGTAATATTAAACTGTACAAAATAATAGAATATCAAAAAGGAATGAACTAAAAAAATATTTTTTTAAATTTAAAGATAGAAAGATTGATCAATGAATCTCCACTGATTGATCAGTAGATTAATTTCGAAACAATAACTAGTAGTAGGTATTACTTTATTGTTTACAAAGCTCAGATAATGGAACTTTTAGTCACAGACGTTACGCTCGTCTGAGCGTTGATAAATGCTCTAAAATATTGTCTGAAAGTGAGGCTTATAGTTTGTTTCAGTATATGAGTAATGGACCGTAGGCGACAACGGCGCGGCGTCGGGAGCCCTAGGCCAGCCGCTTGTGACGTCACACCACCCGCCGCCCGCCGTGTCCCGGACACAGTAGCCTCGCGACACCTCCGAGAGGACAGCGGATACCGAAACTATTAACTAAGCTGTTATTTATGGATGCTACTCGCCAGCTGCCTGAGATTTTTGGCCACGAAACCCCGCGATGGCATCAATTTTGTATCGCTACCCCGACTTTGTTTCTATTTGTTTCACTCCACCGACAAAATAGATTCAGCCGGGAAAACGTGAAAAATGAAACGGAATCGCTATAAAATATGAATAACCGCTAAGTAGCTTTATTACCGTTGCGAGACGAAACGCGAAATAAATTCCGTGCGGTGAAACTTCACGAATCGCGTTTATTCATTTTTCAGCGCAAACCGGAAAGTGACACGCCGAATCCCTCCCCGGATGTATATTAAGCGCAGTTAATAAATTTCCTTGTGATGCTTAACCAGTGATAATTTTTAATTTAATGCGAGAGTAACGAATTTCTCCGATTTTGAGCGTCGTAAGGCGGGGGCGGGGGCGCGCGGCGCGGGCGGGCGGCGCGGCCGGCAGTGCGCGCCCGGCGCTCGACGCGACCCGACCGTCTGCTGCCGCCCTGCCTCCAGCCCTCCGCTCGACACAACTCAAGTACGCGCTGTGATTGTGTTCTTTCGATGCATCTGTGTGCTGTGTGTGTGAGAATTGCCATGTGCAGTGGGATGTGTTGCCGTTATGTACCGATAAGTATATAAGTATAGGATACCCTGGCTCTCCTTGCCCACGGAGGCTGCGTGACTATTAGCCACTAATAAAGCAATAATAAATAAGGGCAGATTAACTGCGGAACGGTATCGTTTCGGGAACCAATTAGCCTCTTGTCAATTAATGTTCAGCCGAGTCGAGGGCGACAACTTTTCTTTCTAATTTGTTTTTGGAGCGTCAATCAACCTGAAAATGTCGTCGTCAGGTTTCGCGTTAATGTCGGATGATTTACAGCCACCCTTAACGCGTTAAGACTTTCTACGCTTTACTTACTGAAAGTTACAGATTTATAGTCTCGGAAGCTTAAAGCTCTTAAATTTTATCTTGAGGCTTAAGAGCGATGTAAGGCACTACACGTTTTCAATGCCTATTATGGTAGTCCTCGTAATTCCTAAATAATTTACCACTTTGATTCTCAAATCGTCAGTAAGACGATTAGAGTCTTACTTGAGATTTCTCCTCGCTCCTTGCCTACGTGGGAAATGTTCATAATCTGCTCTTTACTTCCATTTGGGGAATAAAGCTCTGAATTAAACGCAATAAAGATTCTTGGCTAGTGTTTGTGAGTGACTCATTCTAGTGTGAAGGAAGATATCTTGGGCTTAACGACGTTACGCGGAGACTGTGTTATTCTATTCTATTTCAAAGGCAGGATTACATTTAGGTTTCTATTGTTTGGTATTATATAAAACAGTTATTACTAAGGAATTATGTTCTGCGGTGTGTTAACGGTTTCTTTTTTTATTGTATCGAGAATTTTACATTAAATTAAGAGTTGTAAGACACACAATATATAACAGTAAGTTTCTAATTGTCTTGGACGAATTGACGAAGATATATCTTAATTAGACACCGGGTAGGCTGTTTCTAGTATCCTCCAAAACTGTTCCGATGACCTGGGATGTCATTAAGCCTGACGTTAAGGCACAGGATCTCCAAAAGCAACGCACCGGAATAGTCTCTACCTATTTAATGCTTGATGCTAGATTTTAGTCTCATGACAGGTACTATGATGAATCTATTACTACATAAATTGAATCAATGGTTACCACAGTACAAACCCAAACTTTACCTATCAACCTGCTCGAAAGGAAAATTTATTCATAAAGACCCCAAAATACGAGGAACCCACAATTCGAGACTTCCCGATATGAAAATGACTTCCTTGGATCTGATAATGAGTATAATGGCGATTAGTTTCGTGATCAGTTCCAATACGGTGGCAATTCACAAAGTTTTTCAAACGCAACTCCACGATGAAAACAGATTTTAAGGCTAGAGCGCACTGAAAGCGTGACAAGAGCGGCGCGGCGCGGTTAGTGACAAAGTACCGCGACATCGTATATGCGAGTGACCACGACACGATAAACGTCGCGGTTGTCAGTGAGCCTGCTCTGGGATTTTATTTTATTTGAGTCCATTAAATGTAGTTATTTACAAACAGTGGCTATGACAGCCCACTTAGGGGTTTTGGCTTATGGAGCTCTCCTGATTAATACTCCAGTAGAGTATTAATCATGAGACTAATTCTCTACAGGAGATCATTCCTACTCTCACTAGTGGTTCCTAACTCTACCTGCGCCGCTTTTGACATGTTTTTGGTGTGCTGTAGTCTTTACAAGACCAGAGGAGAAATTAGTCGAATGGTGGTGGATGGTAGCAGGCCGTGCCTGCCGCGTCTTCCCCACTCCGTGCGTGCCCCACTCTTCTACAAATTCTACAAATAAACTCCTGATTGACGTTTTAATACCCATTCCGCGGAATTCAATTCTTTTACTTTTTTATTGGCCTTTGTCATAGAACTATAAAGTGTATGGATAGGTAAACTGAATTCGTGGTGGCGTATTTGTGCCTATTTGCAAGTTTCTGCTTTCTATAGGAGTAGAGTTACGATACTTAAAAAGTTTTTGTATTTCGTTATCTAAGTTTTGGATATAACTTGGGTACTTCGTGTTTTGGACTTCGTTTCGCTCAGACTTGCTTTGTATCGGTTATGTTGATTCAAGTTTGAATTTGATCTTACGGAGTGTCAATAGATTTTGTTGTATTTTAAAGTGTTTTATTTGCAAATTTGTCTCGTTATGATATAAGTGTTTAGTAATTAAGCATTTTAAATTCAAGGCATCATAAATAGAAAAAAAATATTAAAAGGAAAACCACGAAAACCTCTCGATAGAATGTAACACATTAAAATGGAACCGCTTAAGTAACGTCCAATTCAGAAAGCTCATTTGCTAAATCTCATAACTAGCTAAATGTATTTAGTGTCCTTGCCTAATATGCATTAACAAAGAGAGGTAGCTATACTTCTTTTAGCTTTTCAAGATTTAACTACTTAGTTCTGAAAGGACCTTTGGTTATCATTAATCGTGTAGCTTTATAATTTTAATTATTCTGAACTAGTAATCTTGGTATGTGTACTATGCATAGTGGCTTATTCAAATATCTCATAAGCAATGCTTCTGTTTATTGTAATTTCCATAATACCCCGATTTCGGTCGGCATCTTGGCAATTTAGCGTGTTTGTTCTCCACATTAATTTACCTACTTCTAAGAATTCCAAGCGTTCGGCAAATTTCATATATTACTCTCTCGTTAGGCTTCTAGGGGTTCTGGATCATGTATAATATAACAAAACAAGTATGAGGGATGTTTAATTTAAAATACAGTGAGGTTTTTTTGTGGGTTCTTTGTTGAGAGCTCTTACAAAGTTTCTTTTGAGTTTGTTTTCCTTGTCCCGCGGTGGTTTCGCAATACATTCGTCGTGTTGTCCTTGACTGCTCGTATTATTTTTATGTTTTTTTGGTTCAGGATCTCCGAATTTTCTTTTTATTTTGTGTGTATTTCATTTTGTAATGAAATTGGGGGTGTTATGGTAAACGTTTTCTCGTTACGGTTTGTAAGCTCTTAATAAAAGGTTTGAAATAGCATTTTTATCATTATTGAAATGAGTATTTTTTTGTCAGTGTGATTTGTAATTTTTTGTTCTTTATACTTTTAAACTTTTCGTAACATTACTTAAAATCTAACACGTACATACACATTCATTAACAAGCTAAGTCTAAAACCATGAACGAAATATCAAAATGCTGGAAACTTTAGTTTGACTTTTTAGTTACAGTAAGTTACTTTACTAGAGCAACCTCTAGATAGCCCGAATATTAAAATATTCGAACTACCAAAAAGCTAAAGTAAAAAAAGGATTTTTTGTGCAATGTGGTTTACACAAAAAATGGTTGATTTCCGTTTCCCAACAATATTCATTCCAAGCTAAATTAATTGTGAGAAAAAAAATCGATCAAATAACTATTTTCAAACTCTTGTAGAGCTGTACAGTAAACATAGTTTAAAAAAAATTACATAACTCCACTTGACTCAAATACAAAAGAAATAGATCAAATCTATACAAAAGGATACAAGGAAATAGCCACCAAGCCAATCCAGCTCGATACAATATTCATTACCCATCAATAAAAATGCCTCCACGTATTTATTCAGTTATTTCAGTAAAGGCAGGGTTACGACAACGCGACGTAGAATTTCTAGACACAGTAAAATAATAGAAGCACAACTTATCGAAAGCGACAATACCAAAAACTTCACGCACGTGTAAGTAGAGGTAGTGTTTATTGAATTATAACCTTACGTGCCCAGCCCAGTAATAAAAGTTAAAAAAAAAGTAGCTACGAAACTCTAGGATCTAGAATTTGTTGTCCTAAATCTAGACAACTGGATTTATGAAAGCACTTAGCCACTTAAATCACTTGTAATTATTGAACCATTATTTATACTCTTATATTAATATATATAAATCTCGTGTCACAATGTTTATCCTCAATGAACTCCTAAACCACTTAACCAATCAATTATAATAAAATTCGCACACCATGTGCAGTTCGATCCAACTTGAGAGAAAGGATAGCTCACATATGTAAGAATATCTTAATATATATAAATCTCGTGTCACTATGTTTGTTCTCAATGAACTCCTAAACCACTTAACCGATTATAATAAAATTCGCACACCATGTGCAGTTCGATCCAACTTGAGAGATAGGATAGCACACATATGTATATATATAAATAATAAACGCGAACGAAGTCGCGGGGTGACAGCTAGTTATGTATAAAATACTGAGATCGGCTAGTAATATATTTATTTCAGGCTAGTTGAGTTTCTCTGTCACGCTACTACAGTTTTGTAACAAAAGCTGTGACAGATATTGTTGTCTTTCTGTGTTTTCTAATCTGTGACAGGCAGGTATATTGTATTTGGACAAACATCACTAACGTGGAAATTAATGGAGGTATTACAAATCATTCTATCAATTTATTATTTTGTTGATCCAAGTGGTTTCCGTTATTTTGAAAGTGGTGTCAAGGGATTGAATTGCTTTCGAATTCGATCCGACCTCTCATTCGATCTCTTTTTTTTTATATAAAATTACTAAAACTGTATTGTAGTACGTAGTGACTAAAGTTACTTACAATTTTTACTTTTGGATTTCTAGCTGTACTTAGATTAGTCTTAATTTCGGGAGTGTCAATACCTAGATCAAGCAGTCACTTTTTTGAAAATATTTACTTTATTGAAAATATTTACTTGTGATTGTAACCTAGAAGTAACAAAACAAGTTTAGTAATGAAACTGCTAGTGTTAATCATTGACGAATTTTAAATCAAGTCACGGCACTAACTATCACAACCTGCTTGTTTATCAATCAAACAAAAGTCACTAAATATTCCCGAAAGGTTCCCTAGAACTTTTTTACGAAGCAGCCGTACGTGTCAGTGTAAAAAGTCGTCCCTTTGCGATCTCTTGTGCAAACTCTGCCTGCTCTATTATTGATGGATTCGACTCTATTGAATGACACGCTCGGTTGCCTGCCCAGCCGGCCGCGCGTCTCTAGGTAGAGACGGAGAGTACTACTGTCCGTTAGCTACAAGTAATCTGTGACCGGTATCAGGAGCAATATCTGAATTTCAAAAAGTTCCAGCTTTTTGAAATTCAGATATTGTTGTCAGATATTGAAAACGGATTATAGTCAAATCTGAATGAAAATATCGAGACTTAATCTTTTTTTTTTATGTATGGTCGACGTTTGACCACCAACTCGCCTGATGTTAAGCAACGTTGTGGTCTAAGACGGAGCACGACGACCTATAAGGTACTTATTCAATCTAGCCTTGAAGTTTTGTAGAGTGAAGTACAAGTACAAAGACGGCAGTTGAGTGAGGCGCTACAAGTGCGCTACTGCTCAGACCCGTCTTCGGAACGGTTACACCGGACTACATCCCGAAACACGACTAGGTCATTTCACGGCGTGGCTTGGTCCGTTGGGTGGTAACTAGCCACGGCCGAAGCCTCCCACCAGAGTTTGCAACCCGGTTAGCACTACCCGGGGACCACGTGTAGGGAATCAGAATAGAGTACACTCCTACGGAAGTGGGTAGCTCAGCCCCCATGTCATCTATACTTAACTTAAAAAACTTTTTTTTTTATTTGTCTAATTATCCTAACCATTCTCTTTGATTGACCGAACGAGCGTTAGCGAGCGAAGCATCTAAGCTACAGCTTCGATAAAAATACTTTCGTATGTTCGAATTCTGTCTGGATCTCTGTCCAGATTTTTGTCCGAATCTCTGAAAAGTGCAGACAGAATTCGGACGTACGAAAGCATTTTTGTCAAAGCTGAAGAGACGCTTAGCTGTCTATCGCTCGCTCCGATGATTAGTTAGAAAGTTAGAATTAGAAAATACAGAGCCTTGAAATTGAAACGTCTATCATAATTTTGAAAAAAGATTAAAACAACATCTACGTATTCTATAAAGTGTTAGAAACTTTATTTAGACGGTAATGTTGGTAGAACTGTTACAGATTGTATTTTAAACTTAGGTACTAAAGTATTTTAAGTATATTGGTTTTACTGTTCTAAATTCTTCAGATATAGGTCTTACAAGTACTTATTTCATATATGAGATTAAACATGAAAAAGTAATCTAGAAACCTTTAGAGATAGTATTTTCATCTTCTAGGTTTTCTTTTGGGAGCGGTCTGGAATATTAAATGTAATAGATCTTCATGTAAGTTTCATTTATGTTATAAAAATTGGTATTCATGTTGAAACTTATTTCTGTAGGCATTGTCGTCTGAACTATAAAGTTTGAAATTAGTAAAAATTGTCCAATAAAATTATAGATTATGTGTTATCAAGCATACATTATATATTATTATCATATTCAAGAAAATACAAGAGTTTAATGTTTTTGTGTCATTATAGGCTGAACGGATTTCAATGACGCAAAAGTCAGAATGTTGTTAGATCGATTACTCTATGGTCTCGCATAAAGCTCTTCTTAAAGAAGAAATTGTTGAAGAAAGCTCTCGCATAAAGCTCTTCTTAAAGAAGAAAATGCATTTTTCGTTTAGTAAGTACAATAGAAATAGTGGAGTTAATATTGATGTTATAGGATAGGATGAGTTTTCAGAGGACACAAATGTGGTGAAAACTGCGGGAAGCAGCTTGTTCCTAAATAAATAAACCAGCTGTCTGATATATGCCAAGTGCGGGAATGGCGGTGCACTGGCGATCAATATTTTATAAGCCTGCCTATAGTGCCTATAAATACTTTATAGGCTCTGCTGAGTGGCTGAGCGCTGGGTGTCACCTATTCCAGCTTAGAATAAGAGTCGGCATCGCATTACCTGTCAATTCTCAGTTTGGAATACGTATTTCTTTTAGAAAGGTTTAAAATCAACGAAGTTTCTACAAACATTTCGTGTTCCCTACAAAACTCCACTTAAAGTTTCAGTAAACACTTTACTGAAATGGGGATAGAGAAGTGATTTATCGTTGCCATCATTTGATTATCATTACAATTAAGAAATACATAATTTACTTGACACTGGCAAATTTACAAGGCGTGTCGCGCCAAATTTTCCTGAATGATGTTTTTATCCGTCAAAGTTGATGTATAGCTATGCTGCAGCTGATTTTTGAATAGCCATTTTTGCCATAGATTCTAGTAGCAATAGATTTTTTGTGTAAAATGGAAGAGGGTGAAAAGTAGATGATGAAGGTTTTGCCATTTTAATAAATTATCTCAACGAAGTCTGGCTAAAATAGAACCAGAGATCTGCGGAACTGTGAGCGTTAACCTTACGTTAGAAGGTCTAAGGTATCACCTGATTTCTATGTATTTTTTGTTATAATTTTCTATTTCAACAAAAGGCTTAAGCAATAAATAGATTTACATAAATAATGGTGGTGATTCCCACATTGTAATAAGAAAGCGTTAATCCGTGTGGTCTTTTATCTTATACTGCGTTCAGACGCTCGCGTTCAAAGCGACATTCAACGGGCTCGGGCTCGGGCGCAAGCATGTGAACAGGATGCTTGTGCTCGGGCCCGCGTTCGTGCTCGTGAATGTCGCCGATCGGGCCGACTGTCGGTTTCTCGATACAGTCGGTTTTTCAGCACCGCGCTCGCCAGGTTGCATCCCGGGCTGTATGCCAGGCTGCATGCCGGGCTGCTTGCAGGGCTGCACACCGTGCGTCTGAACGCAGCATTACATTCTGTCATTGCGGATAAAGTGTAATATATTATGTGTATGACAAATGAACCGTTGTTACTAAATATATTTAATCTCGAGTAAAATTAATCAAACGCTGATATTAATTAAATACCACTGGCAATTAATTACACTATATCTGTGCAATTGAGCAATGACACGATTGTTTTAGTGACATTCAGTATTGGTTTGTTTGATAAATACGTTTTTCATGGAATTGATTTTATTTTTAATTATGTCTCTTTATTATTTGTGCTTATCCGTAGTGTCAATGGTGGGATTCAAATTGATGAAACAAAGGTTTTACTATCTATCAGTAAGTATCAATGCATCTCTCACTCATAGTTTATCTATCTCAGTGAACTCTTACCATACACATACATATACATATGTCGCAACCAACTAAATGAATAAGGCATTCAATTGACAGCCAAGCTTTTTTACTAAACGGCGCCATTCAACTAGCTGCCTAATGATATTCAGCCATTCAATTAAAGAGCTAGGCAAAATGACTTGCATTGCTAACGTTGACTACTTGCCTGCTTTATTTAAGAAACTTTTTGTCTGAATGGCCTTAGCAACAGCTAGCCAGTTTAGTGTGTATTAAACGTTACGGATGACTATCATTCAGAAAGCTAATTGAACGGCTGATTAAGGAAGCTGACGGCGACATATAGATAGACAATACACGTTCTCTAGGTTTGGGAGAGTCTTACGAAAAAGTGTAAAGATGACAAGCTGCCTTTCAATGAATATTACGATTAATATCAAGTAGTTCTTTCCTCATCTTTGGTCAACTCATCCTCTATCGAACGTGAAAAGCGCATTGTTTATCAAGATACATCTACTTCGTTTGTGTATTTGTGTTGACGCCGGCCAGTCGTAGCATCGCTGCCACCCGCGACCTCGTCTCTGGCACGCTCAGCGCCCGCGACTCACTGCAGGCCCATAAATCCTTATACCCGACACTTTTTCCACATTCCCCTCCACAAATTCTCCTCCCTCCCCTCCACTTGTTTGTCGCCTTCTCACGTTTTTGATTTAACTTTTTGTAGGAGATCCGCGCCGCGACTCGCCAGTTATATTGCGTCGATAACCCGCGAGTAAATCTTGAGTTCCAATCGCTACTTTGAACGTTTACAAATGCCCGCGGGGAAGTTTGGAAGTTTACATTGATGGATGTGCAGCAAATATGCTTAGCTCTTTTATTCTGTTAGAGCATCTACGCTAAGATCAAAATTTTCGTGTTCAGTGTCAATAAAGAGTCGTTATTCATAACTGCTATCAGTCCGCCTCGGTTTTATTTTTATCTGACTGCGCAAGAAGGAGGGTTATGTTTTTAGAGTATATGTTTGTAAGTTAGTATGTATGTGTGTATGTATGAGGTTTCTATGGCACGCCCTACAGCCTCAGCAGCTTGATGGATTTCTACATGGGGTGTTATTTGAATCGTCTTGATAGTGGAAGAGACTAAGGTACAATATTTTGCAGCCGGGTTTTCTTTATATTTATTGTAAAAATGTTGTTTGTTGTTTTCACTTTATTTCCCGAATACTATTAGTTGTAATTGGCTATAGTTACAACGTCATCAAATCACTACTTCTACCCAACAAACCTTCTGAAATATCAGCCCACAAATCGATCGAGAAGTCATTTTGAATCCGAACAGTTAGGTACTATTACCGAGTAGCGTTATTGCATTGAGTTAATTTTGTATCGAATAGCGTCCAATGAAATGCAATACGAAGGAAATGAGGCGAGACCGGCATCCAGCCGGCCCGGTGCACGGGTAGTTGCGTACCAGCAGGTTGATTAAAAAATATCCGGCGCCGGCCGACCGGCCCGGCCGACCCGCACTTTGCATAAAAACGCGCAAATAAAATATGGCCCGCCCGCATCCATTGAATATTCAGCATTGAAGCTATGCCGGATTAAAATAATATTTTACGAGAGGCCCGGCAGGAAATTAAAATCTTTCTATTGTTTTTGTCACTAAAATATAGGACAAAGAAGGAGATAAAACGTAATCGATTGTCGCAGACGAAGGACGCTGCCGGCTAATGGGTTTTGTTTATTTATGTAAAACGAAAGATTTGGAAATGAAGACGATTTTCACGATGTTTACTGTTTTGTAAATTGTTAAAAGGTCCGGGCCGTTTTCTTAAGTAGGTAGGTTTCAGTTAGATTGTTTTTCTTTTTGACCAGCTTGCAGAAGATACAAAGTTTAAGAGTCCGGCGACCTAACTAATTTCGACCTAGGCGACCTAGACTAACTTCGCATTGGCTTAAGGTATTCTATCGCCATTTCGTCTAGAAGAAGAAGACGAGTGAAGAGAGCGAGTAATGATACTGACAAGCCTCTAAACTTATCTACAGAGTGACAAAGTGCAATTTCATTTTTTTTATGACTTTTGCACTACCATAATCATTCTTAAGTAACTAAGAATTTCCCTTGTATTATTGATTCATTTAACAGCAAATGATGTAGACAACCTCCCTATCTAATGGAATTTTTGATTTGCTTTGTCTACCTATTGAATAAATCAGTCAAAATTGACCCCTTAAAATGTGGATATTTTTCATAGCTCTATTTTCGCTTAAGAACGTTTTTAAAAAAAACCAAGAACATAGGGGCGAAGATATTGTTAATTTAATTGTACATGCTAAATTTCATCATAATCTGACAAACGGTTTTCAAGAAATTTCAGTAGTGCGTTTGTATGGAAATTTCAGAACGTCGCGGCCCTCTTAATTCTTAAAAGCAGCTTCTTACCCTTTATCAAGCACAGGTTCGATCTTATTTGGAGTACTGCTGCCACCTATGGCATGGTTCCGCCAAGTATCAGCTAAATTAGCTAATTAAAATTAGCCACAGCTGCGTAAAGTGGTCAGTCTGTCGGTATTCTACAGAATACTATGGCGAGTGTGCACAAGAACTGCACGACCTGATCCAGCCATCACTGTTCTTTTATAATTGTACCAGGCACACCAGTAAGAAACACCCTCTTATGGTAAAATTTCCGTCGAAATACACTAAGCGTTTCAAGTCAACTTTTCTTGTAAGGACTGTAGAGGTGCGTGGAACTCGATGCCTGGTGTTACACCTTCGATCACGTCTACGCTTCCCATCAGGCTAGTCAGTGGTCAAACGCATGTCTAGTCTGTTATTTAAAAAAACGCAGATTTAACTCAGAGTTAAGATGGTATACATTTAGTATTATGTTAACTCAATGGTGCTGGTGGTGCAAGATGATTTAATATTCATTTATCCTCTGAAAAGCAGTTAACTCCGAGTTAAAAATATAACCCGAGCTTCTGCAAGTGAACCTTACGCTTTTTTACTTGAATAAAACGGGGTTCAAAACCCCGTTTTATTCATTTAATTTTAAAAGACTTAATTAAGTACCTGTAAAATTGAAATGGTCTATTGGCTTCGCACGTGATGTGAAGTTTGTAAAAATGCCACCAGACCTGCTATCAGGTAAATCTATGCAACTTTATCCATTACAAGAAGTTACTTGCTGACATTTCGAATTTTCCATTTGGCTCCTATAGCACTAAGGTTTTTACATTCAAAGAAAGAAAGAAGAGAGAAACAATTTATTTTAACGCACAAAACACT
Organism: Peribatodes rhomboidaria; assembly: GCA_911728515.1. NCBI lineage: Eukaryota > Metazoa > Arthropoda > Insecta > Lepidoptera > Geometridae > Peribatodes > Peribatodes rhomboidaria. The sequence goes on along the minus strand of OU452168.1, from coordinate 15,777,009 downwards.
ACAACAACAACAAACAAAATACACAATAAAACGTTAACATACAAAAATATTATAACTTCTACATATACTTACATTAGGACATAAACAAATGTTTAGATGATAAAGTTTCAGTTGTCGCTGTAGTGTCCAATGCGACAAAAAAAGTTAGTGCTCAGCATGGTGCTGCTAATTTCTTAGCAGCGCTGGTTTTCAGCACTAACCTTCTGAGACGCACGGGACTGTTGAAAAAGATAGAGAAAGAAAGTAGTAAAAAAATAAATAAACATACGCGCATAAAAAAAAAACATAAACCATTATGTTAAATATATAGAAAGACTTATTTATGTTAGACTTAAACTGTGCGTACCAGTCTTATACGTCCTACTGCAAGTACACTGACCTACCATCGAGGGTGATGGAAGCCATTATCCACTATCCTGAATCAGTGCGGGACGTGAATAATAATCCTAATCCTAACTAATATTAGTGAGTTTATTTGTTTGTTTGTTTGTAATGCTTTCACGCCCTAAATACCCAATCGATCATCATGAAGTTTTGCATCCACGTTGTCTGGGATATAGAAAAGGACATAGGGTACTTTTTACCTCGAAAAAATTAACGGTTCCTTTGGGACCGCGGGTGAAATCTCGGGGCGCAGCTAGTATTATATAAATCAAGTACGCTAATCAAATGTACATCATCAAGGTACCTACCTATTTTAGCGTTTCAAATGTAAAAACTGGGCTACCGCTGTTTTATTTAAGGCCAAAATTTTGATTTAGCTTACCATGAATATTGAATACAGACAATGTACTCGTAGGTACATTTTCATACGGATTCGTATGTCAGTTTAAACAATCCAAAATTCAAAATTCACGTATGATTTTCCACAAATCCACTAATCCTAGATTCGCTGTGAATATTATTCCGGCCTAAGCTGTTGAATATTTTTTGGACTCCTCGTCAATATTCAAAACGGATCTAGTGAAAAAAAATCACAATAAAACCAATTGGAAATTATAATTACATCGACTAGTGATTTTTTCCGTTCAAACCATTACAATGTTTTTTTTTATGTTTAATTGGTCTTGGTCCAAACGTTTGACAACCAACTCGCCTGATGTTAAGCGACGTTGTGGTCTAGAGCACGACGACCTAAAAGGTCCAAATTCACTCTAGCCTTGAAGTTTTGTAGACTGAAGAAGTACAAAGACGGCAGTTGAGTGAAACGCTACAAGAGCGCTACAGCTCAGACCCGTCTTCGGAACGGTTACACCGGACTACATACCGCAACACGAGTAGGTCATTTCACGGCATGGCTTGGTCCGGTGGGTGGTAACTAGCCACGGCCGAAGCCTCCCACCAGAGAAAATGTTACCATATAACTTTTTTGTCACCTTCTAAAAGTTCTGACAAAAAATATTAAATGCGCCAACAGTTCAACCAGTTTGTTTTGTTGAAAATAAATAGTAATAATGTTCATACTATTCCGTTTCAAATCTCTAACAGCTAGAATGAAATAAGAATTGTAGTCAACTGGGGCAAATGTGTCTGCGGGGCAATTGTGTCTTTCGAAAATTACTGACAAACCCCTTCACAAATCAGGCAACTAACGCCATCATTGTACTGATTATTGCAGCTAAAGATAAAAAATGATGTAGGTAGCGCCTAATTTGTGAAGGGTTTGTCAGTAATTCTCAAAACACGCAATTGCCCCACGGACGCATTTGCCCCAGTTGAAACCAATTCTTATTTCATTCTAGCTGTGAACGATTTGAAACTGAATAGATATACGTGTGAACATTATTACCTACTATTTATTTTCAACTAATAAATAGTAATTCTCGAAATACGCAACAGACAGACGCATTTGCCCCAATTGACCCTAATTATTATTTTACAAAAATTGCTGCATATTCTACTTAGATCCGACCGTAGAAATAATAAAGATACTTACTATATTATGGATCCACTTGATTTAATGTCATAATATTTTCTACCAGTCTGGGTTATTACGTCACCTTTAGTGCCGTTTGGGAGCAGAACCTTAATTGAAGCGATCCTTCTTTTCACTTGACTACGTAAAACTTATACCCCTCATGTATAAATATGTATAGATATGTACAAGTCTTGAGACGGATGACCACTAACTGCCCTTTCAATACATTCATCATCAATTAGAATGAAATCGAGCGACAATAATCGGCCCAAAATCAATCTCTCATTGTATTGAGACCTATTCAGCCCCTATCTTCAATTCACTCTGGGTTTCTAGCGCAAATAGTAACCTATTTAGATTATAGAGACCTGAATAGGGTTACTGTAAACATTCATAAATTAGGCTCATGTCTGGGTATACATTTTCTGAGATTTGTTTCATCATTTGTTCGGGTTGATTAACAGAAAAAGCTAAAAGTTAATATTTTTAAATTGTGTAATTACTATAATTAAAAAAAACTACATATTTCATGATATCGTTTACTCTTTCTTGTCTTATATTATGAAGAGCCCACGACACAGGTCACCATAGTGTGGGATCTAGTTAGTGCACACCGTAAGTTAGATATGTTACTGTAACTAAGTTTTTGTCAATAAAAATGATCAAATCGTGTTTGTCAAATAAACAAAAGTTTCTTTAGAATTAATCACATCTTTATCATGCTTATTTCTTTACTGTTCACAGCGGCAAATTAGGCTCTGATGTTAGACCAAGTGTTGCTTATATAACAGGAAAGATGGTGGTCAAACGTTTAAATCCATACTCGATAAAGATATCCAAAATTGATAAAGTTTTCGCTGAAATTTACAGGAACAGCAATTTGGCAACCCTAAACCAGGTTCAATTCGAACTATAGAAGTGTAGATCATTCAGCTCAGACCGTACTTGTTTGGAAGTGTAAGTGCAGGTCAATATTCAGCCGGGATCCGATTGGGCTCGATCTGTTGGGCCACAAAAGCTGCGGGCTAGTGATGCAGGAAAAGTCATGGCCATTGTGAAAGCCACCCATGGTGGAATCGAGAGCTAGTTTGGCAACAAGCTAAATATTACATAAAAGAGCTTTTTTCATGTTTCAATGCATTTCTTAATTAATTAAAGAACGAAAGCTTTTTTTAACAATGCTTAATGATTATTTTGTCTCAAACATAAACATCCCTAATTTGATTGAATACTGTTAAATTATTATGATTGTAGGCTAGGATTAGCGGATGGAGAGGAAGTAAATGGACTCACGTGCAGCAAGCCCTGGGCGAAGTCCTTCGATATGGCTGTTTAGGTCGCAGTTCACTTTCCTTCATCACATTTACAGAATTGCTTTAGATTATGCACTCGCGGCCGCGATTATTTAGATTTTTATCGATTTTATTTTGAACTTTGTTTTTGCGTGTTTCGCTGGTGCGTGTGCGTCGAGAGGAGCGGGGATGGGAACTGTCATTTTTTGTGAATGAGTGAGTGAGTGAGTGAGTGTAACAGATATACTAAATATAATACAGATAAAAAATATAACTTTAACTTAAGTGGCGCGTACAACTCCCCCGGCCTAGAGGTTTCCTCTAGCAAAACTAAGCCAGGTGGCATATAATATTTTCTTATGACTAATGAGCTTCTATTGGTAATATAATGCGTAAGGAGAAAAAACAACTAATTTTACTTATAACTAATGCGTATGCGTATACATTTACTGCAGAGGAAGAGGACATACCCTTACCACTGGACGTACGTAACTACCTGAAGCAGTTCGAACCTTTAGGGTGCGAATGACATTGTCTTTACCCGGATACACATCCTCCACGATACCCAACGGCCAACAAAGAGGGTGCGCGTTATTATCTTGAATAACTACAACTGTACCGAGTTGTATTGGATTGGTTTGCGAGTTCCACTTTTCACGTTGCTGCAGCGAGGTTAAATACTCCTGACTCCAGCGACGCCAAAAGCTTTGGCTCATTTTATTTACAAGCTGATACCGAGTTAATCGATTATCAGCGACATTAGTCACGTCTTCAACGGGCAGAAACTTTAGAGGAGTGACATTCAAAAAATGATTTGGTGTAAGCGCGGATATGTCAGACGGATCAGAGCTAAGTGCACACAGCGGTCTACTGTTTAGCAAGCCTTCAATTTGTACCAAGACAGAGTTGAATTCTTCGTAAGTCAGAACTTGAAGGTTTATTATTTTAAAGAGATGAGTCTTCACACAGCGTACACTAATCTCGCAGAGACCGTTGAAATGCGGTCCGTATGGTGGACTTTGCAAAAATTTTATGCGCTGATCAGCTAATTGTTGACCAATATAATTTTTATGCGATTCAGATTCTAACAAAGTGTAAATCTCATTGAGCTTGCGTCGAGCTCCAATAAAGTTGGTACCTCCGTCGCTGTATATAATACCTACAGGCCCTCTCCTGCAGATAAAGCGGTTAAAAGCAGCGAGGAAGAGATCTGAACTCAAATCAGAGACAAGTTCGAGGTGTAGCGCCTTTGTTGTGAGGCAGCAAAAGATACATATGTATGCCTTTAGACTTTTGACACCTCGACGACGGATATGCGTGATAAAAAAGGGGCCAGCATAATCTACAGATGTAAAAATGAAAGCCTTAGCCTCAGAGACCCGAAAATGAGGGAGATCACCCATTAACGGGTTGTTCGCTTTAGGGTTAAGTCTAAAACATACGTTACATTGGTGTACTCTCTGACGGACTAAGTTTCTAGCCGCCAGAATCCAAAACTTCTGTCGAAGCAGGGAAAGTAATAGGGAAGGACCAGTATGCAGATTGCATACATGAAAATAGTCAACAATAAGCTGCGTGAGTCGATGCTTTGAGGGGAGAACAATGGGATGCTTTTGTCCGTAATCTAGCTGAGAATGAGCCAGGCGACCACCGACACGAATTATGTTTTTGTCGTCAATAAAGGGGTTGAGTTTGATAAGCGCTTTACTAATCCTTTTGTTATTTTTAATTGCGTGGATATCTTGAGCAAAGCAATGGCTTTGTACGTGGCGTATGAGGAATATCTCAGCGGTTTCTAACTCAAAAGGCGTTATTAAACCGGTTGTACGTAATATCTTAGTGAAGCGTAGTACGTAAACTGTCGCGCGTAGCAACTTTTTGAAACACGACATGCGTTCTATTAATTTGTCAATCAAGTGAGTTTCAGTTGTGTCGATTTCGGCGACAAGAGCTACGGTTTTCTCTTCTAACCTATCTTTTTCGTTCCGTGAGACAACAAAAGGCTTAATAGGCCACTCTGAAATAGGGCGAGACGCCCATCGCGGTGCGTGAAACCAAGTATCTTGATTTAATAAAAGTCTCGGCGTTGTCGGTCGTGATATGATATCAGCTGGGTTCTGGTCACCGCTGACGAAGAACCAGTTAGAAGCTCCGAGCTTAGAGTTAATTTCCGTTATTCTGTTCGCTACGAAAGTATGAAACTTATAAGCGGGCGAATGAATCCATGTCAACGCGACGGTTGAATCAGAAAATGCGTTAATTGAATGTATAGGACAGCGTTGACCTATAACATCCCGTACAGAGTCGATGAGATTAGCTAAGAGCAATGCAGCGCAAAGTTCAAGTCTAGCGAGCGAAACTTTCTTAAGCGGAGCGACGCGTGATTTGGAAGCGATAAGATTTACCAAACCGGGCGAACTCGCATTAGTACCTACGCGGACATACACAGCTGCTCCGTAGCATTTCTCACTAGCGTCGGCGTATCCTAACAATACCACGTGAGAGCCTGCCGTTATACCTATATGACGCGGTATGTTAAGTTTTGATAAGTCTTTCAGTTCGCTTCTGAACTGAGCCCACTTAAGACGTATTGGTTCTGGAACGGGTTGATCCCAGTCTAATTCACGCTGCCAACACTCTTGTACTAGTAGCTTCATGAATGCGGTCACGGGGCCTATAATTCCTAGAGGGTCGAAGAGTCGAGCGGTCGCGGAAAGTATTAAGCGCTTTGTGCATGAGTCGGTTTTATTATCATTTATTTCATAGCGAAAAACATCTTCATTAGGTTGCCACTGCATACCTATAATTTTAGTACTGACTTCGGAGTCTGCGTCAAAGTTTATTAATTGCGGATTTTTATGCGAGTCTGGAATTTTATTCATGAGTTCGGGACAATTCGAAATCCATTTGACCAATTTGAAACCCCCGGCCATAAACATCCTAACCATTTGATGATAGGTACGTTCGGCTTCAGCCAGCCCATCCATGGAGGAAACGTAATCATCCATGAACATACGGTGTTCTGCCTCTTGCGCGGCGATCGGAAACTTGTCGCGCTCGTCAGACGCGAGCTGTCGCAGTACGCGCATGCTAAGCCAAGCTGAGCTTGAAATTCCAAATGAAACCCGATTGAACTGATAGGTATCGATCGCGGAGTCCGAATCAAAACGAAATAATATGCGTTGAAAGGGTTGGTGACACGGAACGAGCTTGACACAAAAATACATTTTCTCAATGTCTGCCGTCAGAGCGATACTAAATATTCTCAAGTTTATCAAAAGATCAAATATGTTTTGTTGTAAATTCGGTCCCGCGTATAATATATCGTTAAGTGATTTTCCGGAACTCGTTTTACAAGATGCGTCTAGTATAATTCGAGTTTTCGAGGTAGTCTTGTCCGGTCTATAAACAGCCCTATGCGGTATATAATATGCGTTATCAACGGGGCATGAGTCATCGTTAGGCAAAGGTACCTTTGATAAGTAGCCACGGTCGATGTAGTCTTGTATAGTAGCGTTGTAGTCGCTGCGTATTTCCGGGTTTGCGTCTAATTTTCTTTCTAAGTTAATTAACCGACGTTTTGCAGTTAAGTAAGAGTTACCGAGTTCTAATGCGTCCGATTTAAATGGAAGACTAACCGTGTAAACACCGTTATCATCGCGCGAGTACGTAGTTTGGAAAATATTTTCACAAGTCTCGTCATCGGGGCTGAAATGTTTTTTATTCGGAACACTTTCGAGTTCCCAAAAGCGTTGCGTCAAAGTTTCTAATGAAGGCGCGTTCACATTACAAAAGAATGTCTTATCAGTGTTTTTGTTGAGGTGCGAAATAGATAAACTACAATCCGCGCGACCCATCGCGATGTATCCGAGAGTTGTCTCGACACCTACGACAGAAGACCGCGGCGAGGTAACCTTCTTGCCGCCTAGCAACAATGGAAAGAGTTCATTTCCTAATAGACAGTCCACCTCAGCTGGAATGTGGAACTCGTCGTCTGCCATGGGCAAGTCGTGCAAATGATCTAAGTGTGTCAAATCTATGAGTGCGTTTGGTAAGTGATCAGTGATAGAATCGATCACTCGAGCGTTAATAGTGTATTTACAACGTTCATCAAAGCGCGAATAAATCACGAAAGAAGCGTGACCTAGCGAAATACTTTGCGATTTACCTATACCTTGAATAGTAGTCGAAGCGGGAATAATTTTTAAGTTAAGTCTTTCACAACAACTTTTAGTTATAAAATGACTCATAGAACCGGTATCTAGAAACAATCGTAGCCTATGACACCTACGATCATCACTGTAGGCATATACAGAGGCAGTTGGTAATAATACGGTAGTACTTTTATTATTGCCCGGCGAAGGTGTCACCGCGGAAAGAGACAAGTTATTTTGTCCCATATGCGCCTGCATACTTTTTGAGTTATGCACTGGCGCTAAACTCGGCTCAACCACTGAGCGCTCGTGGCTCGTGCCGCCGCTTGAGCTAGGCAGTAGGTACGCGCCGCCACCGGCACCGCCGGCGCCGGCGCCGCTCTCACGAGACAACGATTGTTGCGATTTATGCGTGTTGTTTTGATAGTTTTTGCGAAAATTATCTAAATGAATGAGCGTGTGATGTTTTCTTTGACAGATCGAACAACGATTTGAAGATTTACAATCATTTACATTGTGAAAACCGAGACAGTTTAGACAAAAGTTATTTTTAGCGACTAATGAATTGCGCGCGTGCGCATTTTGAGATAAGAAATAGCTGCACTTGAAAAGAGCATGTTCTGGATGAGATTTACAAAGGACGCAGTTGCGCGGCGACTGCGATGGATGAGTGAATGAATGGGCTAGCGTTTCAGCTTGCATATTTGAGTTCGCGTTTTCCAAAACGGCGTTGTTGACCACAAAAGTGTGCGTACTTTTCGATTGTTTATTTATTTGCGAATTATTAGTTTTATTTTGGTAATTAGGTTTATTGTTTGCCGATATTGATGAGCGAAGAGAATGAATTTTATTCTGCTCTTTTATAAATTTTTTAAGTTGATCGAATGTAGGTATTTTCTCGCTACGATGCGTTTGTTCGAAGAGTGTAAGTGAATCTTTTTCTAACTTACTGAGCGCGATGTGTGTAATTATAAAGTCCGATAGATCTTTTATTTCTAAACGACGCAAGGCAGCTTCAGCGGAACAAAACTGCTCTAAAAATGCGTCTGAGGACTTTGACGAGAAATGCAACATTTGCTCAAGATACATGGAAGCTTGAACGCGCTCATCTTGGTATTTTTCAATGAGATTATTCCACAAAATGTTATAGTTTTCACCAGTGTTTGGAATTCCCGAACAAATGGACAGAGCTTTGCCCGAGAGTTTACCTACAAGGTACTGGGCTTTTTGAGCTGGGGTCAGCAGAGGGCTATCATGTATCAGACTTTTAAAGTTTTGATAGAATACTGGCCATTTGTTCGGACTTCCGTCGAAAGAGGCTAATTCGAGCGGAGGTAATTTTTTACTAAACTCAAATCGGCGACTCTCAGTGTTGGCACTGAGTTGCGTGATCTTTTTTTCTACGGCGATAATATTACAATACAATTCATCGAAGGAGTTAAGTACTTCAAGGGTAGGCTTGGCCTCATCATCTAACTTCATGTAAAGTAAGCTCAAACTGTCAATGACTTCTAAAAAATCAGTTCGAGTTTTCTCCAAAGACTGGACGCGAGATATAAATAATTTTTCATTAACAGGATCGGAAACCTTTAAGCTTAGATCGTATAATTGTTGCACTCTTGCAAACAAAACTTCCTTTTTAGCTTCTAGTAGTACGGTTTGACGTTTTTCTTTATCCGCCATTATGGGAAAATAAGCGTTAGAGTTAGCGTATAAGTGCGATATTCGCGTGAACGAAATGCGTGGAATTCACTCGAAAAGTGGGGTAGGTAGCGTAACTATCTAAGCGTACGGCGACAAACTTAGCTAAATTATTTATCGAAATTAGTAATTTTAAGATAGGCGATTGCGTTGCTTATGCGTAAATATATAAGTACATAAATATATGTGATATAGGTGTGCGTTGCGATGAGATGGATGAATATAGATAGGTATGTATGCGTTTGATGAAATTTGCAACGTTCAAAATGGCGTCTGAATGCAAGAATCTAAAATTTTGATAAAATAAATATGCGTGTATAGTGTTTATGTAAGTGTAAATGCAATGGAATTTTGGAATCCGGGACGTTAGGACCAGAAAAGCTTGTAGGCTAGGATTAGCGGATGGAGAGGAAGTAAATGGACTCACGTGCAGCAAGCCCTGGGCGAAGTCCTTCGATATGGCTGTTTAGGTCGCAGTTCACTTTCCTTCATCACATTTACAGAATTGCTTTAGATTAGGCACTCGCGGCCGCGATTATTTAGATTTTTATCGATTTTATTTTGAACTTTGTTTTTGCGTGTTTCGCTGGTGCGTGTGCGTCGAGAGGAGCGGGGATGGGAACTGTCATTTTTTGTGAATGAGTGAGTGAGTGAGTGAGTGTAACAGATATACTAAATATAATACAGATAAAAAATATAACTTTAACTTAAGTGGCGCGTACAATGATTGATTAGGTGATTAAGTACAGTCCTCTGTTGCTAAGCTATTATATAGCATGTTATTATATTATAGCATTAATATTTTGTTAAAACAAGTACCTGTTAAAAATTTGTTGAGTTTCGTACGCCATGTTAAAAGGTTTACCAGTTTGTTGAAAAGTGTTTCTTACTATGTACCTAATAAAAAAACAAGTACCTTTGTGGAATTGATAAGTAGTACTGAAAGTTCACCCCACCGTTTCCATGGCCGTACAGTCACCCGCGCGTCACTAATATTCGCAAACAGGTCACGAGAGGCGCCCCGATACACACATTAGCCCCCAGCTCCGCCCGCCTCCCCCTCCGTCTATAATTAGGCACTCTGTGTTCTGTCCGACGAATCTGAGGAGCCGTTCTAGCCCGAACACGATGTCACTGGTAACTTTGGAACAAGTTTTCCGAACGAGTGTGGTAAAAGCTTTGAGAAATAATCGGGTGTGCCGACACAGGGCGGCCACAGAATACTTGGTAATAACAGTTCAGGATAACTTAATAATACGAATTATGTGATAAAGTAGTAATACTTATGACAATACGTGTTCAGAGACTTTTACTTTATATCCTTACCAGATAATGGAACAAACTTTATTGATTCCATTTGTTGTTTATGATTTGACGACATGTCTGTCTATAAAAGATATGAAACTGATGTATGGATTTTCTTGTAGTTTCTACTAAGAGATCCAAGCAGTTAGCTTAACTGAATATGATATATGGTTATGAATGTCCATCAACTGCCCACGTTTGTACACTTGACGTAAACTTCTCCTCTTAATCTTTCCTAATGTTTTTTCGTCATTGAGTTCGACCTTTAACTTCTTGCATTTATTTGGACATCGGCCACAACACATATAACAACAACAAGCGTCTTGACTATTCATAATTTATATTATCGAAAGTTATTTGTTTGCTTGTTTGATAGTAATTTGGAATTATTGAACTAAAAGGTTGTATGTAAAGCGCTGCTTATTGATATTGACACCTCTGACACTCGCATTATCAATCCGTTAAGCCGGAACTAGACCGTTTCCTCGATCATCCACGAAAGCGCCGATACGCCGTTCCTGTTGGTAAAAAAGATTTTTTACAACCAACATTTTACACTTTCTCGAGCGCTCGCGGCAATTTCCAAATATTTTAAAAAACAATTTGACGAAATGGTGTTGGTTATCCTTTTCAGCAGCTCGGTTACGATGTAAACAGTAAATATATTTCAAGTTTCTTGTCCCTAGCTACAGATATGTAGGTCGAACCCCAGCATTTCTATGCATGTCCTGAGCAGAACGTGGCATGGCACCCTGATGGGCGCTTCCTCCCAACATAAACAAACAGACCGACAGTGCTGTTGTATGTTTATACGTTAGTGTTGCTGTTTGAAGTTTTTGCTCTACTCCACACTCCAACATAAATAGAGGACAAAAAACGGGTACGTTGAACCGAATTGGAATTAGTTTAAAATCAGTAGGTATGTATATGAGGGTACTCGATAAAAAGTCCGGAATTTACTCGGAAGCATGATAGTTGTACGAAGCTAAACTGTAATTTATTCTGTGGTTTTATTAGACATGTTACGATGAGCGCGATTTTACGACCAGTGAATTGATTTGTGAAATTATCTTGTCTGCGCTTTTTTGAATGACTACTTTTCCTAAAGATAAGTATCTTGTTTGTTGGATTAACTTGTTTTCTAGCCTTGAGAGATTTTATTAGATAGATGGTAAAGTGAGAAACAACGACATTGTATTAAAAAACGTTCTGGTGTGGTAGAGAATGAAGTAATAAAGATTAAGAAATGCTAGATGGTTTATACACATTGAGAGACTGAATGAAAGGAGATTGACGAAACAGGTTTACATGGCGAGTGTGGATGGGCAAGTCGGTCAGGGTCGACCTAGGCGCACGTATCTCGACCAAATTGAAGACGTCTTAGAGAAAGGCCAGGTCAAGAGTACCCGTAATCGACGAGCGCGTATGAAAATACTCATGAAAGTGGAAGAAGCAAAAGTTATATGCCAGGATCGTAGCAAGTGGAGAGAAGTGGTCTCTGCCTACCCCTATGGGGAAGAGGCGTGATTATAATTATGTGTGTATGTTTGTAGTTTTGTAAAGACTCGATTTCGTCGTTGGCTTCAGTGTCGCCGGCAACAGTGCAGCCGCGTCACTATAAGCCCTCTATTCTTGACGGGTGAGATGTTTCTTGGTCACTCTCACTCTTATAACTATTACAATGAGAGAGATAATGACAAAAAATATGACTTGTATGAATAGCCTTCCTGGTTCCTATACATTTTTTAATGACGCGGATTTACTGTTACCGACGATACTGACTAATAACGGAATGATAACTTACAATAATTTCTGTTTTTTTTCATTCACAAATAACAATGCTTATTGTACGAGAGGGGTAAAACTCTAGTGTGAATTTATCTGAATGTTATAAAACACAAAAATGGTAAAAAGGTATTTATACTTCATAATATTTTAAAAGCCTAACAATTAAATGAATAAAAAGACAGAAGCAGAAATTCTACTCTACAAATTATTCTACTCGTCTCTCACTGTAAAATTCTGGAATTCTAGTATAGTTGCTTGATGAATATTACTGCAGCTCCAGTTGTAGCAATTGTGCTGAATTACCTGCACTTGAGCTTCAACCCGCTTCAATGTATTCAGTACTTTATTCAGCAATTTAACACATTGCATAGAAGCTGAAGTGGGGCAGTAGGTGAAGTTCGAAATTTATTAAGAATGTTTTTTTATAGTTTTGGAGTGTTCCCAATTTTTGTAGTATTAAGCAGTGTAGGTATAAGAGAGACGCAGAGAATTGAAAAAAAAAAGTACAATATTAGCCTTATATTCTTCATTTTGGGGGCTGAGCTACCCACGTGCGTAGGAGTTTGCATCCTATCGTGAATCCCTACACGTGGTCCCCGGGTAGTGCTAACCGGGTAGCAAACTCTGGTGGGAGGCTTTGGCTGTGGCTAGTTACCACCCACCGGACCAAGCCATGCTGTGAAATGACCTAGTCGTGTTTCGGGATGTGGTCCGGTGTAACTGTTCCGAAGACGGGTCTGAGCAGTAGCGCACTTGTAGCGCCTCACTCAACTGCCGTCTTTGAACTTATTCACTCTGCAAAACTTCAAGGCTAGAGTGAAAAAGTACCTTATAGGTCGTCGTGCTCCATCTTAGACCACAACGTCGCTTAACATCAGGTTGGTGGTCAAACGCCGACCTATTCTACATTAAAAAAAAAAAAATTGAATACGGGACGAGAGTGTGGCGAGCGACTTGTAATTTATTGAAATGTAAAACTCACGTTATGGGTTTTTCTGTTCCCAGTGGGGAAGTAAAGTAGACATAATTATATTTCTAGTAATATTCAACGATTCATAAATGTATCTTTAAAATTACTTACTAAGTGTTTAGTGGTTGCTTCTGCGGCATCCTTTAAATTACTTTACTCTTTTCTTCTTCTTGCCTTCCTCATCCATTCTGATTCTCTGACGCGCACAGAGTGAATTTTAACTAAAATTATAAATTCAAAAGTTTGGATGTTTGTTACTCATTCAAGCCAGAACGGATGAACGGGTCGGAATGAAAGTCAGCACAGTGATAAACTGGTGTCTGGAATAGTACATAGCAAGAAATAGCACACTTTTTAACCGCGGGTGAAACGGCGGTATGCAGATAGTTTCTTGCACATATTTTTTTTTAATTTAAAAATCCACGGACTCCGAGGACCGTGACCTTTGTTAACACAAATCTTAATTGTTATTATAGGGGAATACAGGTAGAGGGGGGCTAGTTATTTTCTCACACATTTTAACTAATTACAACTCAACACGCCTTCCGGTCCGTCTCGCTCACTTGTGGCACAGTGTACCATTATTTTGGTAGTTTGTAGGTATTTACTTATTAATGACATAATTATTCTATTGTGTAAAGCTCACACAAACGTTACGTTACAAGTTATCTTACTAAACTTTTTGCACTTGCTTCGTCGTGCACTATTTATACTTTTCACCTTTTGCATGACGTGCCATAATAGTCTAGAAAGTTTGCTAGCGAAATACGAAAGTCTAGTTAAAACTGCTGCCAGCTTGAGCTACTAATTTCTTTCATTCAGAACGAACGATCTAATCACGAAACTCAGGCCACCTTACTTACTATTCGCCAACTATTTGTGTTAGCGCAAATGTATAATAATACTCGTATCCATACAATTTAGGTACAGCTTAGCGTAAGTCTGTTAAATAGCAAAGATGCATCCGTCTGCAAAATGTTGTCACTTCCACTCAAGACGATTCAAATAACACCTCACATGTCGAAATCCATCAATCAGTTTAGTCTATCGGGTAAAAAGGGCAACGCAAACTATCGTAAGAAACTGTGAGATCTAATTGACCACCAACTCGCCTGATGTTCCTCACTCGCCTGTCTATGGAAGCATCTATCTATCTATCTATTATACATTGAATGTCTCGGCAATCAAATGTGCCTTTGTAAGCTCGACTTAGTGGGGCACGTGCGCGAGGGCATGTCGAGCGGCCTAATCATAGTCTCATCATTTTTTACCAGCCTAGCACTAGCTATTCAGAAAATAAATACGAATTTGCTTTCTTCTTCACACTAAAATAACGCAGCTAAATCACGAAAAAATAGGCTACCGTAGCGCTGCTACAGCAACATCACGAAAATTCCAAGTGGTACAGTCCGTCGTGCATATAGTGCTAGTTGCAAGAGCTCTATTGGCAGCATCCAATAACAGGACCACGGAGTATAAAGTCTACAGAGTTAAAACTCCTAAGGCGATAAACTGTAGATTTGATTACTTATACAGCAACCGACCACCAGGGGCACGTGAGTTTATAAAATGTAGGTAGTATTTGTTTGTTAGCGACCCCACAGTACGCTTGCGCGATGGCATATGACGCCAACATTTTGACTTGAATCGTCTAAATTGTGTACACTCTCGGATCTTTCAAGCTATACTTTGGTTGGGCCATTAATAAACGTGTGATGGTGTATATCATAGTGCATAGGTACTGTAGTGTTTCAGCTAGGAAGAGCTTTATGAATGGCATGCAAAGCTGTTTCTCTGTAGATTATGTTGTCTGCGCCGGAATGTCAAGCTTTTCAATATTCCTTGGCGCAGTGTTTGCCCGTCACGATAAATATTACATGCCAAGGGGCTCCGTTGAAGAACGTCGAGCGTAGCACAAGTTTTTGTAAAAAAATATTTTAAAGTTTATGAATGTTAGAATTTAAAAAATATTTCTCATTATTATCACATTTTTGTTAGAAAAAAAACCTTCTGATCGCTACCCAAACTTTCTGAATTCAAGTTTTGTCATCTTAATTTTTTTTTATTATTATACTGAAATAAAATACCAAAAGCATTTTTGAACATTCATATAAATTATACAAAAGTTAAAATAAGTTTGAACATTAGAAAATAATCAAAATCATTGACTGACTGGTTACGTCCTGCTTTTCAAATATATTTTGCTACATAACTTGCAGTACCAAAATCCCATGTGTCAATTCAAGCTACAATCCATCTCCGTACCTCTCGACCCAAATCCGCAAAGCCGTGACGTAGATGAGCTACAACATTTTTTTTTTCCTAATTCAAATTTTGAAATGATGCAAAGGAGAGATACTTTCGAAAAATAGAAAGCAAGCTTCGATAGAAGTCTCTAGAATTTGTCGATGGTTTAACGCTAATGGCAGATAAAGCTAAAACACACATACATCCTAAAGCTTAGCTCGCTATCGGAAAACCTCTCGTCTAGGTATAGCTCGCTGTGGCTTCATTAAAGCGCGGGAGAGGCTGTAAAGGTGCACCGCTCCCTCATATAGTATTCATTGAGCCAGCGAACAAAGACTAGGAGTTTTTCACTAGGCACAATTTATGGCTACCCTTTCCACCCTGGGATGGAAAATATTGAAGGATACAAGACTGGCACACTAACGAACTGGGGGCAGAGTACAAACAGTTTCTAAAAGTATTCGTGGTGCATTTGCTTGTAAATGGTTTGTTGATTCGCGTAGCCAAAGTTTTTGTTCTTAAAATTGTTTGTGAGAAATACTTTGGCAAAATTTAATTTCGCATTTCAAATTAAGGTAATATATGAGTATTTCACTGGCTGTCTTGTCTGCCGTTGATTACGAGAATATGATAGCTATTGTTATTTAAAAAATCAGTGAACATTAAGTATTGTCCATCACAGAGTATGCACTCTCCTAATAATAAGTATTTGTCCTGATAAAAAAATGGTTATTTCATTTTATTTTTTATTTTATTGTCCAGGGAAAACAGATGGCTGCTAATTTTACACAGTAGATAGACGATAAGTATTAACACAAAAGCCAAAGAAGTTTTTTTTCACTTATAAACACTTAAATAGTTGCAAGTAAAAAACCCTCTTAAAAATTAATTAAAAACCTCATGCCCTCATACATATACTAATATTTACAAAATTATTTTTTAATATCAACACGTTTATTTGCCAATTTATTTTTTATAAAACCAAAATAAATTTTGTTGAATAATCTCTTTTGTTATAAACTACCTATACCATTTTTCACTCTACCATAATAGTCATCCTACCATTCTACTCTTTTAAGTATCTACTTAGATTTACCTACATTATTGTCATTTTTACAGCCATGGGAATTCCACGAATTTTAAAACAAACTCAAATACCTCGATAACTCTCGAGTGCGGTTCACTGTTTACGGCTCGCTTTAGTTTTATCGTAAGCTGCCATTTTTCAAGAGTACACCGCCCTCAAAGACTTCGTTATAAATGTGTAAAGTTGCCAACGCTCTGACGGCTCAAATGTTAACGAACTTTTTAGATATTTCCAACAGAATTTAGACCGTTTCAACGGCTGAATCACGTTTACGAATTTAAACTTTTCACTGCAAATTATAATTCGGTTTCAGCTCGAGTTTAACAAAGTTGAAATGTTTACGTATATAGTAAAGTGAACCATTTTGAGTGCGAGATAATTTTTAGTAGCATTTCCATATATTTGAGTTTATGAGGCCACTACGCGTTACGTGCAAAACGAAATAAAACGCTTTATGTGTGTTTAAGAGAGTTATATTGAGAGAAATGTGTGAGTAGACGCCGCGAGATATATTGCTTAAATAGAAGTGTGCAGAGATTTAATTTCCAAACGAAATATCGTAAAAGTTTAATCAATCAACAAAATTGCACTGCTTAAATTAATTCACACGCGACAATTTTTAACACATATGGCGGACTCCAAAAATATTACAAACAACCAATAAATAAATCATATAAGCATAAAAATTCGGAGTTGTCTTTGGCCGAAAAAAAGTTATGATTTTACGTTACTTTTCATAACTGAAACCTTAAAAGAGGAAGGCTGATAATAAATACCTACGTAAAGACTAGCACGGTTCTAAACTGTCTCTCTGCAAGAATGACCCACTCCGCGAGATGTACAGAGTAATGACCACATTCTTAGTCAGTAAATTATAGTGACAAATAGAAATGTGCTATTCTCTACGGTAAATGGTTGTATGCGGTAAGCTTTATTGCCTATTTATTTGTGCTCATCCCTTTATGTATTGTCTCATAACGTTTATTTTGAGCAATAACGTCAGTAACATACTTAACTCGTCTAGTTGGGAAAATAAGGAAAGCAACGAAAACGTGTATTTCTTTAGTCTTTTTTTTTTCAATTCACTTACTGGTTATTCCTCGCTATGCTATATATAATAATAGTACCTGGATGGCCGAGCTTTGCTCGGTATTTTTTTTAATTTTTTTATTGTGTTTTTTGGATAATAAACAATTGATTTTAGTCTAACCTCAAAGCAAACACTCATTGACTTCGTGTTACTTAACAACGCCATCTGCTGTTGTGTCGTTATAGCAATTAGTTGCTCATAAAAAATAGTAGTATTATTATTCGCCAATAGATGTCAGGAAGAGTCATATTTTTCAGTTGAGATTGATTATCGATAAAACACGAATAAAATGATATTTTCTAAAAATGATTCCTAGCTAGATCGATTTATCGCCCCCGAAACCCCCTATATACTAATTTGTATGAAAATCGTTGGAGCCGATTCCGAGATTCCAATTATATATATATATATATACAAGAATTGCTCATTTAAAGGTATAAGATACGTCGCCAGGTATAGCATTCCGGTCATGTGGGCAACACATAGGGACGTCAATCGATGCTTAAAAGTCCGGCGACCTAACTAACTTCGACCTATGCGACCTAGACTAACTTCGCATTGGCTTAAGGTATTGTATAGCCATTTCGTCTACAAGAAGAAGACGAGCGAAGAGAGCGAGTAATGATACTGACGAGCCTCTAAAGTTACCTATAGAGTGACAAAGTGAAATTTCAATTTTTTTTATGACTTTTGCACTTCTGTAATCATTCTTAAATAACTAAGAATTTCCTATGTATTATGAATTCATTTAACAGCTAATGATGTAGACAACCTCCCTATGTAATGGAATTTTTGATTTGCTTTGTCTACCTATTGAATAAATCAGTCAAAAGTGACCCCTTAAAATGTGGATATTTCTCGTAGCTCTATTTTCGCCTGAGAACGTTCTTAAAAAAAACCAAGAACATAGGGGCGGAGATATTGTTAATTTAATTGTAAATTCTAAATTTCATCATAATCTGACACATGGTTTTCAAGAAATTTAAGTAGCGCGTTTGTATGGAAATTTCAGAGCGTCGCTGCCCTCTTAAGCAAGACCGAATTAAGTCATTTACAAATAGTTCGAAAGAGACGGATGACGATGACGAGTGACATCGCTAAGTGTTTGCTCCCGGAATGCTCGACCTTGTTTTTATGGGTCATGCTTCCCACAAATGCAGCAATAACATTCCCAGCCCCACAGACAAAAAAAAAACATTCATTCGTTCATTCATTCTTCTCGGTTCTGCTATATTCGTGACGCTGTTTTTAGTATGTACTAGCACCGGATGTTATTTTAAAGTTTTCACTGCGATCATTAAGCGGTGCACCGGCGCACACCAAATTATTGCCATAGTTACTGTTTATACCAGTGAATTTTATAGCTTACTGTACCCACTGCTGATGCTAAATGTGGAACATAATCAGATAAAAACATTATAATGAGTTAAATTTGAGTAGTCTTAGTTATTATATGTTTAACTACAAACTTACTAAATTGAACTGCTGAAATATTAGAACAAAGCTATTTAGCCAAATGTTGGATGAAATATTAGGTTATTTACTCATGGGTCATAAATATTATTACAGTTAATTCGCAATGCTTGTTCTTAGTCACGAATTGTACTGCACTACATCAGATGGAGTTATAGAAAAACTAATCTAAATATTTTCGTATCTTTCTATCTCTCTCTCTCTCTCTCTCTTCTCTTTTGGGTTGCAACAGAATTTACCTTACTTAGAATAACATCAGGTTTTTAAAATAATCATAGTACTCGTAATCCAATATCCATCCTTATTAATATTATAAAATGAAAAGTAACTCTGTCCGTCTGTGTCTGTTTGTAGGCTTTTCACAGCTAAACGGCTGAACGAATTTTGATGACATATGATAATTATTTCCAGAATTTCAAAGGAAATGTTTTCGGATACTATTTTATGCACAAACGCGAACAAAGTTGCGGATAACAGCTAGTAATTTATAAATACTTAATGGGAAGCACCCCTAGAGCTTCCTAACACTCTAGTAAATAAAAAGCATACTTAGTAACGTAGGGTTGCAAATTGATAGATTACTAACCTAACCAAACCTAACCAGAATTTATAGATGTAACATTACATTAAAAAGTTGACTTATAACACGAGAGTAGGTATGTCTAATGCCGGCAGTAACAGTTAGTTTATTTATAAAGCAATTAAGGGGTTAGCTGAACGACGCGAGTGAGACGCCGCGGGCACTGCAGTTATGTATCGCGGTTAATATTAGACGCGTTTCAACTGCACATAGGATATTATCTGGTTAAATGGACATTGTATTGTAGGATTGTAGTGTAGGATTGTAGTGTAAGTCAAGTAGGATTGTAGTGTAAGTCAAGTTTAGAATTTTTTTTACAACAGAAAAATAATCGACCAAGCGAGCGTTAGCGACCGATCTCTGCTTCAGCTTCGAAAAAAAATGCTTTCGTTTGTCTAATTTCTGTCCGGATCTCTGTTTAGATCTTTGTCTTCCTCTGAAGGTCGCACTTCTCAACCGATTTTTCATATCATTCATCATATTTCCGCCATTTTGATGTAATTCCAAAAAAAAGGACTTGGCAAAAAAATCTGTAAGTATAATTATTAAGCCTGCTCATAAAACTTCACGAAAATCTAATAAATAAATAAATAAATGAATTCGGGATACTTTTACACACGGTCGCCTGACCCCAAACTAAGCAAAGCTTGTATTATGGCTGCCAGAGACTGGTATACATACATAGATACATACATCGATAAATTTAATCTGTGATACAAATAAATTTCTTGTATTTTCTTTTTGTTAGTGAGTACTGATACTATGCTTTATCTATCTATCTATCTTTATATATAATTTTTTTTTAGTTCATTCTTTTTTCAAAATCTATTATTTTGCGTTGTTTATTATTTCATTTTTTTGTTACGTCTACTTCAATTCTATTTATTGTGCGTCAATTTCTTAGAAGTGTCTCCCTTTAAATGACTTTTTTAGTAAATATATTAAATTTACTATTCTGTTATTGTAAGGTCGTTGGTTGACCTGAAATGTAAAAATAAAATAAATAAATAAAATAGATATTAGATATCCTTAAATACATACTTAAATAGATATGAACACCCAGATATAGAACAAACACTTATGTTCATCACATTAGGTGGGAATCGAATCTAAGCCCCTACGCTCAGAAGGCAGGTTCACTACCAACTGAGCCACCGAGGCAGTCAATCTGTGGAGGATGCGACCTGTAGGGAAAGACAAACGTTGGCCGCAAGATCTACAGCTCATAGAGCCACTAGTAGATATGCCATGTTCGTTAAAATTACCAAAATCAAAGCCAGCGGTTTGTTTTAGTTCAAAACAAATGAAACTAGATGGCGCTTTTCATCATTATCAACAGGCAGAACAGTCCGCGGACTGCGTGCGGTCCAGTTAAATTTAGTAGCCGAAGACGGGTCTGAGCAGTAGCGCACTTGTAGCGCCTCACTCAACTGCCGTCTTTGTACTTCCTCACTCTAGAAAACTTCAAGGCTAGAGTGAATAAGTACCTTTTAGGTCGCCGTGCTCCAGCTTAGACCACAACGTCGCTTAAGGCGAGTTGGTGGTCAAACGCCGACCTATTCTACATAAAAAAAAGCCACTAGCATCCCGCAGTGGATTCTACCTGTACCTATAAACCTTCCGTGAAAAAACTTAGGTGATAGTAAAAACCGAATCAAAATCCATTGCGTGGTTTATGAGGAGTTTTCGGATAAGGAGACAGACAAACGCGGAAAGCGAATTTGTTTTAAACTATGTAGAGAAGATAGAGAAAAAGAGATTATCATATATTATTAGAGAGATAGGTTTTCTACCGTCAATAGTTTCATGTTTACCGTTTTCATGATTTGTACGAATCAGTAGTGAGATTACATTGAAATAGAATTCTTCACGATGTTCTAATAAGAACTAGTCGCCCATAGTTTTAAGCATTCTTAAGGCCCTACGCCATCTGCGCTTGCCTAATGACTGGTACGCTGTAGAGGCCTCAGTGGCTAACAACATTAATCATTGATAAAAAAATGTTGTAAGATATTACCTACAATTTAAAATAAATCCAACTTCCTTATCAGTTTTAAAGCACTATGTTGTGTCAGTCATCACGCAATTTAAACTCAATGACTTCATTATTCGTTTCCAGTACAAACATACCTTAACAGTATTAAATTATTTATTTTTGAGAGAAACATAACGCTTTTTTTCATTATTATCAGTACAGTGACGGCTTCAAATTTAATTAAACACTTCATTTGTAGTTGATTGAACCCACACAGTATTAAAATAAACAAAAGCAATTAAGAAAAATCATGTTTTTACACGTTGAAGCTATTCAGGAACAAACAAAAATATTTAGCACATCTGTAATTTTAAATTCAATCACTTGTATTCGTTCCTGCACTCGCACTCAAACCTGTATAAACAAAAAAAGTATTTAGAAAAGCATCATACTCGTATTTTTACGCTGAAACTATTCAAATACAAACCTAAATTAAATAGCACATTTACACGTAAACAACTCTCTCTATAAACATCAGTGAGAGTAAGCGTTAAGACTACAATCGTCGAACGTTTATTCTCTAAATACCACGTTTGTGAGTCATCTTTCCGTTTATTTTAAAAGCAATTACAAGCGCGTGTGAACCGCCCCTTAACTGCCGTTTGGATTAACATGTACTGAGATTAACTGCTGTAAGTTCTTGGAGTTCTTCGGATTGAAATAGTGTCTTGAAATGTTAACTGTGGTCACTTCCGTCGACATTAGTATTAGATACCAGGTTAAATACGAGTTGTTAACAGGAAAAAATAAGCTCAGATCGTTAGTGACTAATTATAGGTCACTTGCAGCAGCTCGGGTTATCTTTTTAACTTGGAGTTACTGCTTATCAGAGCATAAGCTGACAGATCGTTTTCCGCTACCAAGAGTTAGAAAGAAGATGTCCTTGAGTTAATACAATATGGAATGACATTAATAACATTTTGATTCTGAGTTAACTAACCCTGTGTGTAATAATTTAACTCCGTGTCTTCTGCAAGTGGGCCAGACTTAGGAAGATCTGACGTAGTGTCCAATTAGATAATATCTTTAGGTATGTCAAGGTCTGATCTTCCTAATCAACATAACATAACATTACAAATGGAATCATGGTATTTCAATTTTTGGTAATAAATCCAGGTTTATTAAGCAAGTGGTTCTTTCAATTTTTCTTTCAAAGAGGGATGACAATCTGCTATGGTTCGACACTAATTAGGTGCTAGTGGCTCTGTGAGCTATAGATCTCGCGAGCAACGTCTGTCCTCCTCTGTAGGTAGCATTTCTCAACAGATTCTCGTAAAATTTTCTAGCAGGTTGGATAATTTTACAGTTTTTTCTTTGCCGAGTCAGTTATTGGAAATTTTCCTAAATTGAGGATTTTTTTTTGCAAATATTGAAAAATATCCAAAAATTGGCTTGATTAAAAAAATCTAAATAAATAAATTATTGAACCTGCCCACAAATTTTCGAAAGAGTTGGTTAAGAAATGCGATCTGTAGAGGAAGACAGAGATCCGGACAGAAACCCAGACAGAGATCCAGGCAGAATTCGGACATACGAAAGCATTTTTGTCGAAGCTGAATAACTTGACTGTGTCTTGTTACGAGTACACACTAGCACGCCACACTTGCAACGCCCTATGCACAGGGTTTATTACATAATGTAACTTACTAGTGAAGAATTTGTAATATTAGCAATGAATAATAAATAAATAGATTAAAAAAACTCTTTGCTCACTAACGCTCGCTCCGTCAACTAACCATAGTACTGCCAATATGGGTTACTAGCGATTGCCACTGCTGTAATTATAGTTCTATTCTGGTAACTCATGAATAGAGATCGGATTTTCGGATGCATATTTACCTAAAGTTTACTTTACCTGCCACAGCTAAGTTTCTAAAGTAGAGCTTCAAATTTTCCCTGTGTTTTTTCGTAGCATTTTATTAACTTAAGGTAAATCCTATTTTCCTACCTCTACTTATGAGGTAAAATTGCTTGTAGTAAAAGCATAATCTTTACCTATCCATTGCATGCTCATGAAAAAATAACATTTTACGAGTACAAACCAACTCTACGAACATTAGAAAAACAAACATGTTCAATTGCCCTACTGAACAACACTAATCACTAATCGTTAACTATTGGTCCACAACAAAGCTCACCACTGCCGCTAATTCTGCTATCCAATTAATATTAAACCTAACTACAAAAAGATTAAGGTAATCCTATTTACGAGTGGCTAATCGGTTGCGAGGTAAGCTGCTAAAAATAGCCGATAGCAATAGCGTTTTAGCATCGAGAGCTTGTGTTTGCTACTTGTTTTCTTAGGCGGGTGGACTGACTGGTAAGTTTCATTCTTAAGCGCTGGCCACATAGAAAAGACGTAGTACGAGTATGAGACACGGACGAGGTAGAGTAATTGCTTCTTCATACAAAACGAGAACCGTCGCGTCTGCGCCCCGTCTTTTCCGTATTTCTTGCGTCGTGACTTCCAAGAATACATTTTGTAATATATAGGAAGTACCTACATTGAAAACCCTCCTAGTGTACAGTAGTCGAAGTTCGGCCGCTTTATAAGCAGGAAGTCCCAGGTTCGATTTTCGAGCAGGCAGATGTTTGAAAGATTTTATAATATCAGTTCTGGGTCAGGGTGTTAGTTGTCCTTGTCTTTGTGTTTGTTCCATGACATCCCTGACACAGTGAATCCTATTGGGTACCTCGGAGTGTAAATATTTTTTAATTTATTTTTAGGAAGGACGCCGCGTCTGCGTACTGCCAGTGTCTCATTGTCGTCTTACGTCTTTTCTGTCTGGCTTGCTGCTTAGATAGTTTTTATTTTTAGCCCCTTCGTAAGTCTCTGCCTTGACCTTGATATTAATGTTTTAGATTTTAAAACCACAACGGAAGGTTAAAATGGATTAAGTCGCATGGTAGAGAGTAAATATCACAAATGTCACTACCTATCCGAGAACCAACTGGTACTCATAAATACTAGCATGTTTTCCGTTTTGTTTCAAGTAAATTAACTAAATATTTATTTTCATTTCAGTCATTGAACGTGGAGTAGCTACAGAATTTCTGTCTTGTAAAAATATTACATGTAGAAAAAGACAAAACACAAAGTACCTTATTACGAACCGCAAAGGACTGGAATGGTTTGCCACCATCTGTTTTCCGGACTAACTACAACCTGGACAATTATTTTCAAAAGCAGAGTAAATGAGTATCTTCTAGATCTTCGTGCTTCATCTTAGGCCACTTCGTCACTGCATATCAAGGAAGTTGGTGGTCAAACGTCAATCTATTCTATTTAACAATTAACAATATTAAAAAAAAATCTAAATAGTCGCCTGCATTAAGTAACAATAAAATAAAATGTTGTACCTTCACTTCCACCTCCATTCAAATGAATCCTCACTTGTCAAAATCCATTAACTTGTTTAAGCTGAAGGGCGTGCCACTTTCATACATAGATACATTCATACAAACACTCGAAAAACTCGAAAAACTTAACCCTCTTTCTTGCGCAGTCGAGTAAAAAAATAACTTACACCATGTGTTAATAAAGGAGTTTGTCGTAATAGTCGAGTCAGAGGGAGACAAAACATTTCGCCATCCTTCAAGCTGTAGTACAGTAATAACATTTTAGCATCGGGACCTAGGCTGTTATTAATAACAGCTGGTCTGGTATTTCTGGGTGTCTGTCACGGCGAGTCGGCCGTGATTTATGGTTCTCATTAGCACCAAAGTGATCTATTGTTTTTTTATGTTTTGTTTAACCAACAATTATTAGTCGCGAAATAGTTTTTCCGTGACAATCTGATAGCGTTGAGTTTTTCTGCTAATGTTCAGAACTTTGCACCTAACTAGCTTACGAATGCGAACAAGTTTCACCTTTACTATTATTTATAACTAGCTGCGCCCCGCGGTTTCACCCGCGGTTCAAAAGTATCCTATGTGCTATTCTAGACTATAATCTATCTTTGTGCCAAATTTCATCCAGATCTGTTCAGCTGTTCTGGCGTGAAAGAGTAACCAACATCCATCCATCCATTCTTACAAACTATCGCGCTTATAATATTAGTAAGATCATCATGTACAGTCTTTTTTAACCCATAGCTGGGAAAAAAAAAATTAAACGCTGAACGAAATTCGATTGACCTAATTACAATTCTCAAAAAATCTAAAGCATCTACTGAAGAAGAAACAATTAAATATACATATGCTTAAACAGAAAACAGTTTTAAGCAATGTAATAAAAACCCTAATTATTTAGCATTTTAACGCACAATAAACAGTGTTAACACCAATTTATTTGAACAACAGCACTGAGCAGCATTAAATTGGGTTAACATAAATTTTAGATCTAGACTTGTTTACTAATCTTTAGCTAAGTGTTTCAAAAAGACAAGAGCAGTTTCGGAAATATTAAATTTACTTAACACAGTCAAGCTCGAGTAAGAGTCGACTCAGTCGAATGAAATTTACTCTGCCTTTTGCAATTCATTTTTTTAGGTCTCTTAAGTTACCTACACCGTTCGTACAAGAAAAACTTGAAACTTTTACGTAAAATGACATACTTTTTTTTTGTAAGGAAAGTAATATCTTGTCAAAGTTACAGTTAACTGCGTTTACTTTGAAAATTCATAATTCTACCAGCCATTACTAAATTTGACCCGACCCAATCTTTTTTACGCCTCACCACTTTAGCTTTACGACTCGCGAGTCCTAAAATGAAAGCTTGAAGAGTTTAACTGGGCCGTGTACAGTCGTAACTTGTTTAATTAATTATTATAATTATATTCATGGAGGCTAGAGGGCTGGCCTCTCACTAGTGCCATAAAACATACAGGATTGTGTAGTTATCACGCGCGCCACGAATGTTCAGCCTCTTAACTAATATAAACCTTATTTAAATGAAGCTTGTTTCATTTGGATGGAGCTTAACTTTGGATTCTATTGTAAGATTTCGAAAGGGTAGTTTCAGATCTTATATTAAAAGTAATGGTTAGGTAAGTTATTTTAATTATACTGATGAAATTTCTTGTTAAAAATTAACTATTTATAATTCTTGATAGTTTCTTGATTCAAGACAATTATATCTTATACTGGGTAACCTGGGCTACCTACTTCTAAGAAAGACGTAAAGTTTTTCATGGCATAAAAACTAGGATCTTATTATGTTTCCTTTTTCCTGTTTTTTAGGGTTCCGACGTAAATAGGAAACCCTTATCGTTGCGCCATGTGTCTCCCTGGCCGTATATAAAGTTTAGAAAAATGTGACGAATTTACTTTGTAGCAAATATACAACAACCCGTTTATAGTGTGTATTTGCATTTCGCATGTTTGAAATTATAATTACGGCACGACTTTTTTGTCAACAGATTTTATTAATATTAAAAATAGCTTTTAATACGAGTAAATAGACACAAACAAACAATAGAGCTTTTAAAAATAGATAACATTGCCAAGTAGTTCTAGTATAAAAGCTAGCTTATAAGAAGATTATTTGCTAGCTTAGTTTTAATACAAAATAACTTGAGGCTACTTTTTATATTAGGTTATAAATTTCTATTCAAGCTTAAAAGGTCTTGAGTTAGCTGAACTGTGTAAAAGTTGTTTTGTAAAGGCCTCCACTGACAGGGCGCGATTCGTTCTTCCAATCCGATCTGGGCTCTGGTATTTTTGCCACGATGGTTATGTTTTTTTTTCCGACACTGTGCGACATCGAACCTTATATTATTCGGTATATTCGATCGAAACAAAACATAGCTCTCATGGAAATAAGATGTCACGGTGCAAACCCTAAACGCAACGTCTCTGTATTGCTGGAATGCGTTGTGGAATCCACCACACGCAGTTCGTAAAGGGCGGTTCTTAGTTTATTACAGAGATTGCTGCGCTTAGATCAGATCAGGAGAACGGATCGCGCTCTGTGAGCAAAGGCCTTTATGCCGTTTATAATGTGCTAGTGATAGATGAGGCTCGGTGTTGACTTTTATTGGCCTTTACGATGCGCGTCTGTATATTTACGACTCTTTACAACAATTTTTAAACGTTAATAGCTATTCCTTTGCAATTTTATGACTTGAGCACAGCATAGATTAGCATTCTTAAGTTGTTTACTGAACACCACTTCGCGTTTTTTCAATTCAATTAGTAAAAAACCTATTTTTTAGTTTGCATTTAATTTGATGAAACAATGTAGGTTAAAAAAGTTCATAAGCCTTTAAATATTGAAAGCTGGGGCTTCGGACGCTGCCTATAAACCATTAGTGAAAAAATACCTAGCTGATGGTAAAAATCGCATCAAAATTTATTACATGATTTCGGCGGAGTTAACGGATATACAGACAGAAGGTGAGGCAGACGCGGAAAACGACTTCCAAGATGTAGAGACAGAGAAGAGAAGAAGAAAATGACCATTCAGGTCATAATGTTCTAATCACAAAAAGTTACGGTACCCTTTAAAATAGCACAACAGATTTTCGTAACCAATCTTCAAATTAAAACAATTGAAAATTGACCCTTGTAACACAAACTTACCGTACCTAAACGTTAACGTACCAAAAAACTCGTATCAAAATACGTTTTCCTATTCCGCTTTTCAAGTTAAAGAAACGAAAACCAAACTCAACCGACTCACTGACCTCCATTGCTTCACACTTTCAAAAGCTGCATCAAAACTAACAGGTATGGCTCCCGGAAAATTGTGGTGAAAACTTTGAGAGTATGAAAGCGAAAATGCAAACAAGAACGGGGTAGAGCTAATAACGCCGTGGTATTCAATTTCCGTATAATCAAAGGCACTATAAAGTTATACTCGGGTTCCGTACCTAAAAAAATAACCCATGTGGTAAGAGTTTAGCCGTATACGGATATCATTAAATCTATGTTTATAGTTTTGACTGCTTTGCAAGTTTTGCCAGTTTTGTTTTAGGAATTATGAAAAGTGCTAGGTATATATCTAGTTTAATGCGTTACAAACTAAATTTCTCACATGAACTATGATAATTTAACTAGTGCTATGAAAATTTAAGCTGTAAACCTCGCGACCGATGTTTGTCCTCCTGTACAGGTCGCATTCCTTAACAGATTCTCGTGAAATTATGTGGGCAGGTTCGATAATTATACCTACAGATTTTTTTAAATTGCGGAGATCTGATTTTTTGACGTCACAAAATCTAATTAATCGATGAACGTTGTACGCACGAAAAAGGATGACTCATTGTCCCGTTACGCTCATTGTAATTTCATCAATGTGTTGTTATGACGTTGTCACGTTAAACTATCGTCCGTGAACCGACTTTACAGACAACCATTTCTTGATAAAAAATCGTATATCCACCATTTTGAAAAAAATCTGTCAAACAAGAACTGACTCGACAAAAAAATTGTACATATTTATCGAGCCTACTCACAAAATTTTAAGAGAATCGGTTCTGAAATGCGAACCGTAGAGGACGACAAAGATCCGAACAGCGATCCGAACTGAAATCCAGAAATGTTTGTTGAACCTGAAGCGTATATGCGCTGTCGATAATTACATTCAAAACCGCTAACCATCCGTTTGATCGATCTAACAAACCAATATAATCAAATAAATTTACAAATATTCACATTTATAATAATAGTGTTATGATACAAAGTCTGCCTTCTGGTTTATGAGAGCCACTGTTTACAATATACAAGAACTCAACAGGCTTTCCGTCCAGTGTTCACTCGGTAAATTCGTAATTGGAAAGTTTGATGACCGAATTTTAAAATAACGAGTCCATGTGGCATGGTGCTTTGGGTTGGTGAAAGCAGTAAAAGTCTGTTTGACTGAATTACGGAGTTTTATTTCATTTGCCGTTTTCCACTTGCCGACACGGCTCGGCACGGTACGGTACGGTACGGTACGACACGGCACGGCACGTGTGAAATCATACCCGCCGTACCGTTGCCGTCGCCGGTAAGTGGCAAAACGGGCCATACATTTTCATACATATTTGCATCCCCGGCTGTTTTAAAACATTTTTTTTATCCCCTACTACCGTGATATGCCATGCTGGAAAGTGGAAAACTCTCTACTTAATTATTGTTGTCCAGAATTTTAAGTATGTAACATTGTAACGTGTACATTGAAGTTTACTTTCGGGAACTGTAAAATTTTTGCTGATAGAGAAAAATTACAATGTGCAGTAATTTTTACGCATTGCTTAAGCTTGTAATTTTTGCTTATTATAAAAGAATAGAGATTTTTTGTGTATCCATTATTCAGAAATCAAGTAATTTTCAGCCTTTATGTACTTAGGTATGCATATTGTTTTTTAATATTTTGAAAACGAGTAAAGCCCGAGTTGACATGAATTTGTTTTTTAGTTGGATCGGAAGCCCCAACTTTCTGGCGGTTGTACACTCGATCCAGTTTGACTGCTCGAGTCAGTCACTTGACATGCCACGGTCTAGTTTATTACTGCCCTTTACAACCAGTTTGTTCCGGTTCAGACGAGTTAACGCCGCCCCCAAAGTATGGCCAGTTATTAAATGTAAATAGGCAGACTCCTAAAAGGCAAAGCACACTGCTGTAATACGACACCAAAACGACAAAAGCTCACATTTTAAAAGAAAGGTAAATTGAAATGTGAGCCATATTTGATTGAGATACAGGATATTTTCATATGACAGATAAAATTTCGGCATTCCTTTGCCACTCGAAACGTTTGTCATTTGTTTATTGGGAAATTCGGCTGTACAGCGTTGTCGTCTATAGATCCAATCTATCGAAGCTGCGCTATAAGCTGAGTACGGCTCTGTATTGTTTTAAGAATTAAGTTTTACTGTGAGTCGTTCGTGTTTTGTTGATTTTGAATTTCCGTAGAAAAAACTCGACATTTTAGTCCAGCTTAGCTCCACTCGACATATTTCCAGTGGTTTCTTTAGCGGAGGCTCTCTAATACCATTCCACAGACACACGGTGGTACTTGGTTAAAATGAAAGTCTCACTTTTCAAAGGAACGGGCGGCGTTGATAGGTATTTTGTTTATTTGTTTTTTTTTCACTTACAAAAATAAGATCTTTTCATCTCAAGGCCGAGAAGAGCGATATTGGGCTAGTGCTGTAGTCGAGTCAATGCAGTGTGCTGTCTCTAGATCCTGATTGACCTCGCGACCGTCGGCCATCTTGGATTATAAAATTACGAACGTTCCTAATAAATATAGCGTTTACTGCGAACCGTTTCCGATTATCGAGGGCCTTTTTACAGCTACGCTAGGGCCGGGCCGAATTAGCTTTGATGTGGAACGGGGATTGCCCAGTCGATTTGCGAGTTTCTGGTGCGGTTAATGAAAATGCCCCCCTTCCTTCTGGAAGAGCGTATTTGCCGATAGGTAAATGGTTTTTATGTGCTTATTTGTTTCTACGTTACTCGGGTTGTACGTAAATGAAGCAATTCTCAGATGTATGTAGTGCTGTAATAGAAGGTGTTACCATTTACTAGAGATAAACGCGAAAACAATTGGGTCAATGGAATTAAAATAAGTAGGTAGGGTCAACTGGGGCAAATGCGTCTGTGGGGCAATTGCGTCTTTCGAGAATTACTGACAAACCCTTCACAAATTAGTGAATTAGTGACCCAGTTGACCCTATAGGTAATATTTTTGTCTGTACATGTTTAGAAAGAATTATTACCTATACTGTATACCTGTTATATGCTATACTGTATACTGTATACCTATTAGAAAGACAGTTAGTAAAAGGTTTTAGAGCCGTATTAAAAAACGAAGCTCAGTCATGAATCTCGTTTTAAAACCAATTTTACCAAATTTAGGCCCGGATGCTAACACGTCGCTAAATAATTAAGCTCAATATACAGTTGTTTTTTTATGTATGGTAAAACCAGCTTTAAATCGAGGTTCATGACTGAGTGTCGTTTTAGAATGTGGCCGTAGAGAAAAAAACAAGTTGCTATTTACCGCGCAGCAATCCTGTCCAAACCATGTAGACTAGGTATAGTAAGTAAGTAGTTTACTTAATGGTAGAATTACTGATCAAATAAACCTTCAAACAACAAAACCCCGCGATCGTCGCTCGCCACCGGCAAGGTCGGCCGCGGTATTAATCATTATCTTTTATGAGTGCTCGCGACAAGCAACTTTTTCTATCGCTCCAACTTCGACAAAGATTCATTGCCTGTCGTTGTATTCTAAAACGCTTTTCTGATGGCTCACCGCGGCGAGAGCCGAAAGAAGCTGAAACTTTAAAAAATTACCGCTCGGGGAATAATGTCGGTTGCGATCTTATCCGATTCGGCGGCAAGTCGGATTGACTTCCCGTGTCCAAGGAGGCGAAGTTTCCCACTATTGGAATATATTTCCTGTGTCACGTCCCTAACTGCGGAAGGGATTTGCGGGACCGAAAGATATGCCAGAGGTGGAAACTCGCACATTCCTGTCGTCTTTGTGAGGATTAATTATTTATGCGTGCAGAAATATCGTAAGCTCTTTGAATGCAAAGTGTTTATTTAAGCAATATACGGGGTTTAAATTTCCATAAACAGTCGGAGAGCGGTAAGATTACTTCGAAAATCGTGACGATTCTTTTTTAGCACGGAAAGTCTGAATTAAGGTACTAAAGTACAATATTTTTTACGCCCTGAACCCTAGAGCTGGAGATTGACAAGAACGCTACGCATTTCAAATATAAAAGTACTTTTTGTTTTAACCCCAGGCCCACGGCTACAAGCAAAGCAAAAAGACGCCTGTTTTTAATTTGCTAGTGATGTACCGGTAGAAATTAAAAATTAAAAGTAGGCAGCGTGAGTCGCTCAAATAACTCTTTGTTTGGCCCCGATCCTCGCATCCGGCCGCCGACGCCGGCGCGTATATTGAAAGATTAAAAACTTTATTTTCGGCCGTGTACCGCGAAATTGTTTAATCAAAGCGCGGGTTCGCAGACAAAAGGAACTGGGCCGGGTACCGAGTGCCGAGTGCTGGTATGACTGATGCTATAGGTGCGCGTGTGGGACTGACTACTTTACTTGGATCTCTGGCCAAATTACCGATGCAAAAGGTTTCTCCACAAATATACTGTTTGATAGATTTTTTGTATGAAAGTAACTTAGGAAGGTACCATCATTCTCCCTGGCTACTTACTTACGTGTAAATATTTCTTACGTGTAAAATTTACTGATAAATTAAAATGATGGTTATATAATCATCTTTAATCATCTATACTCAAACGTGATTAAAAACCAATAGATTAATATTTTATCACCTTGGCAAACTTCGGCAATCTTGGGCCTACGACTATTTTCTTGTGGGTACGGTCAAGGTAACTTTGGCTACCCTTTCTGAAATGACGTGTATGTATGTGTTGATAGTACCAATGTAAGCAGGAAATCATTTAACTATTTACGTAGTGAAATTTACTACGCAGGGTTAACTCAAGTACTCAGTAGGATTCAAAGGTGCCTCAGATAAATATAGACCACACTTAAGAAATAGTGCTTATGATGGATACAAAATAAAACTTTCGGTTTCGAGTTACTCATTCACTTCACACGCTGATAATTATGACGATGACGGACGTTAAACGTTAGTCTGGCCACGACTTGTCACGTTAATTTTACAACGGCACTAACATTGCCGTTTGACGTAATTGGGCATCGACGTAGACCGTTTGGCCAACCAATTTATCGCGTTAAAGTTAACGCTAATAATTATTGCGATGATGAACATTGGCGTTCCCGTTAGTGTGGCCGTACGTCACAATGTACCTAAGTAGAGATGACAATATGAGTGACAAAGTTTTGACATACTTTTGCGCGAATTCGCGAACGCTTTAAACAATGTTGCATTTTTCAGATAGGTATTTGGCCTTTTACTTTTCAGGTCGGAATTCACTGTTTCGTTGTGCGCCGAAACGAGATTTAAACATTTGGAACTGTTTGTAAATTATGTTTGGTGAGCTTTGGGAAAATGTTTGTTTTTGTATGTGATTTTAAACGGAATACGTGACTTTTATCTCGTTGCATTTTATTAGTTACTAGTTGCGCCCCGCGGTTTCATCCGCGGTTAAAAAGTATCCCATGTGCTATTCTATATATCTATCTCTGTTCTATTCTCTATATCCTAGATATCTATCTCAGTGCCAGATCTATTCAGCAGTTCTGGCGTGAAATAGTAACAAACATCCATCCATACATCCATTCTTACAAACTTTCGCGTCCTGCGTTTGCAATGTAAGCGGTAAAAAATTGATAATTAACTACATCACATTAGAAACCTTAAAAATAACAGTATTTCTCCACTATTTAATATATGTTATAATACATTTAAACCTTCCTCTTGAATCCCTCTATCTATTAAAAAAAACCACATCAAAATCCGTTGCGTAGTTTTAAAGATTTAAGCATATAAAGGGACATAGGGACAGAGAAAGCGACTTTGTTTAATACTATGTAGTGATGGTAAATACGAGTACTAAAGGGATTAGATAGATTAGTTTACCAGCGATTGCCATAGTTTGAGTTTAGTTTAGTTAATAATAAAAAGCCCGTAACGAATGCTATTTTTGTTGGTTGAATTTAAACGTTGCTACCTATACATATTATTGCTACTTTTTAGACAATTTTTTGCTCTTTTTTTTTTATGTATTTTATTTTTTTAATAGGTCGGCGTTTGACCACTAACTCGCCTGATGTTAAGCGACGTTGTGGTCTAAGATGGAGCACGACGACCTAAAAGGTACTTATTCACTCTAGCCTTGAAGTTTTGTAGAGTGAAGAAGTACAAAGACGGCAGTTGAGTGAGGCGCTACAAGTGCGCTACTGCTCAGACCCGTCTTCGGAACGGTTGCACCGGACTACATCCCGAAACACGACTAGGTCATTTCACGGCATGGCTTGGTCCGGTGGGTGGTAACTAGCCACGGCCGAAGCCTCCCACCAGAGTTTGCTACCCGGTTAGCACTACCCGGGGACCACGTGTAGGGCATCAGAATAGAGTACACTCCTACGGACGTGGGTAGCTCAGCCCCCAAAAGCCAGCTCAGCTCTTTCTCATGTTTTGCTTAAGTAAGGAGTACTTTTTTTACAAGTAATCTAAAATAGGTACAATTAAAGCTACCTATAGACCATTTTCAAATGGTTGTTTTTATCCAGCTCCCTCGAAAGAAAGGCGTGACGATATAGTATGTTTTTATCTTATTGAGTTCGCAACTTTTTCAAAGCACCTGAAATAAAATGTGTGGTAGGTATTAAAATTTCCAAACTCGGTAAGATAAACAATTGAACGGATTTCTTAGAAACCGGGAAAACTTTTCCCCGACTTTGAGCAAAAAGACGAGTCCGTTCCGGCGCCAGCCAGCCGCTGCAGCGCTGACGCGACAATGTATTATAATGCTATGGGCGCTATATTTCATCCACTTTTCCGTTTTATACGTTGGCCTAGTTATGATTTCATCGCAATGACAAGAGATCACCGAAGTTAAGCAATAGATGACCCGGTCAATTTTCAGATGGGTGTCCGCGAATGGTATTTTTACCCGACAAGAGGGTTATGTTATTCGAGTGTATGTGTGTGGGTATGTATGTTTCTATGAGATTTCTTTGGCATGCTCTACAGCCTAAACAGCTACATGGATTTCGACATGTAAGGTGTCATTTGAATCGTCTTGATAATGATAGTGACATAGGGTATAACATTTTTCATTTAGGTTTTTTGTTTTTCTTTTAATAATGTTACCTGTTAACTGTGAGCTATTGTGTATTACGCAATTCTCATAAGTTAGGTACTTGATCGCATTTTACCTATGCCATGGTGTAATTAACGAAATAAGGTACCTAGTCCAGAAACTGGTTATCATTTGATCATTAAATTGGCATCGAAAGCATATCATATTGCTTTTTACCGATATAAATATAAAAAGCCGAAAAAGTTTTCATATTCATATTTATAGCAAAAGGAGAGCCAAATTTGGCGCTGTCAGCGAACCGATGCTACAATAAATATCACGACGTCGGATATAAAGACTGTATGCAGTCACAGCAGTCGTTGCACTGATTATCTGATCCAGATTGCAGTTTCCGCAAATTTAATGCCAGTCGTATATATGACACATATGAAAATTTTCGATTTTTGAAAATGACTACATGTTTCTAAAAGCCGCATGGATAAACATACATAAATAAATAACGCCTAGCACTCGCAGCTACAAAATTAAAGTGTCAAGTCGGACACCAGCTGAAATGGCAACAAAATAAGTAACATTAATAAAAGAAAAACAAAATATCCGGTTGCAAAATGCTGTACGCTATGTCACTTCCACCATCAAGATGATTGAAAAGACACTTCACATGTCGAAATTCATCAAGCTGTTTAGGCTGTAGGGCGTGCCTCATACATATAAACATACCCACAAACATACATACACTCGAAAAACATAACCCTCCTTCTTGCGCAGTCGGGTAAATAAAAGAAAATGTGTCCGAGTCGTCAGCAACTCAGACTTCCCTGCGCCGGTGATGCTGTGGAACACACACAAAGACATAAACAACTAACACCCACACCAATAACAGATATGTAAACGCATAATAGGCGGCATATCCTGAACCTTCCAAAACTTCAAGAAACTTTACGGATAGTTCACTTTTTATAAGAGAGCCAACCGCAAACTTTTCAGTCAGTTCTCGACTGCAGACTGTTAGCAAGGAACGTCCTTGTGAAAGTCAACTACAGTTTCGTTGAAAATTATGAACAAACTTTGACAGGCACGCACATAATTACTGTTTTTAATTGGCGCCATTCAACTCCGTGTTTGAATCCCATAAATAAACATAGTACAGAAAACTCTCTGCCATAAAAGGTCACGTATTCATAACGAGCAAAGGAAATGAGGAGAACTTCAGTTTTAACTCCGCAGCAAACTTTTCTGCAGCAGAACTTCTTATACACCCACCCAGGAATCACTTTGAACGGTAACTTACCAACTTGGGAAAAAA
Source organism: Peribatodes rhomboidaria (assembly GCA_911728515.1). NCBI lineage: Eukaryota > Metazoa > Arthropoda > Insecta > Lepidoptera > Geometridae > Peribatodes > Peribatodes rhomboidaria. The sequence continues at coordinate 15,740,410 of OU452168.1, read as the reverse complement.
CTTTGAATTTTACCGACACTTCGTTGCAGGGCTGAATAGTTCTTGCACCTTTATAGACGCCTAGACTAGACGAAGAACTTGTAACTTGATGCAAATTTACATACTACCCTGACTTGAGATTTATATTTTGATAGAATAGGATAAAAACTTAAAATGTTCTGCCTTAATTATTTGGTTACGGTAGAGATTTTTCAGTTTGTGCTCGTATTTTTCAAAAAAAAATCAATGGCTACCCTTCGAGTAATAGTCATAATATTGTTATTAGCTAAATGCCGAATTCTTATTAATTTTATTACAATTTTATTTCAAAGTTTTGTTTACTAGTCCATAATTCTATGATATTAGGTGAAAATATTCTAAATAAATTTCTGAGCTATGAAACCCCTAGTTAAAAATAGGTTTAGGTATAGGAACTCTATTCCATCTTCGTTATGGTTGTTTTCGTCACTCACTCCAACGAATTTCCAAATGAGAAAGACAATGACCAGAAAATATCTTACGTGTAAAATAGGGTCCTAGGTCGTGAACTCTTAGAGGTGATGTCTTTAAGTTACGTTCAATATCTCTAAAAGTGTCAACTATCATTGTGTCGAGACATAAAACCTCCATTTGGCCTGATTTTACGCCTTTCTAAGAGCCATCGAGACTAGAAATCTGTTCGATCTACATTGACGGCACTACAATGAAAGCTTTATGCGTCCTACGCGCAGGTTTACGATGCGATGCGATGCTGCGCTTTGTCACGTTGCACCAACTTTACAGCAGATCGACTGAAAGCAAAACATTGAAACGTGTTCTCTATACTGTAACATTTAAAGCAGAATTTCGAGTGACAAAACTAAAACGTAAACAAATTATATTTAAGTTTGTAATTTGAAATGTAAGTACTTTAGACAAAACTCGACAACGTTCAATTCACGTTTTAATGTTTTATTTTAGTGGGTGTCGATGCTGATACGATTTTTTGACGTGGCAACGTCTAATAAACCGATGAACGCCGGCTGCACGCATGAAAAAGGATGACTCATTGTCCCGTTACGCTCGGTAGATCGGAGCGAGAGCTCTACATGAGCGAGCGAAAAGCACGATCGGCTTGCGTCGCATTTATCTCTCTTCCACTCTTCTTTTGTTATGATGTTGTCACGTTAAACTATCGTCCGTAAACCATACTACAACAACCAATTTTTTACCGTTACCGTCTCACCTGTCCAGTGCACTAGCAAACTTGGTGGACTCTGTTCTGGAAGGAGGTGTGAGGGGAAGGCGGGGTACCGCGCGGGGCAAGGAATACCAAGTTTTATTGGCCTCGCCGCATCGGGAATTTCATTAGAACACGAACTCCAATTCTCAGCTGAACCGTAACTAATTGGTTCTGCTCTGCTCCGTGTTATTTATTTGCCTGTAATTATGTTTAAGGCAAACAAGTTCTTTTAAACGCGAGATCGATAAATGTTTGTAGAGAAAATGTTTGCGATTTGTTTTTACTTTCCTTTGTGGTTAATGGCAATTCTCACATCGCACGTTGAATTTCATTAAATGTGGACTGAATTTTTAGACTTAATTTAGCCTGTTTTAGCTAAAGTTTAGCCTTCTTTTTGTGCGTAACTGTACTTATAACCTAAAAATGTACAAAATACTTTTGAGCTAAAACAGGCTTATCTGATGTTTGTTATTAATGTTAGTAGTACCTTGTAATAAAATTGTCCAGTCATTGGAGTTTATTCTAACAAAATTTTGGTAAAAATATTCAATCTTTCGTGTAACAAATATTTTCAACTATTCACTATTTTCAAGGGTCGGCGCCGAACCCCACTTTTGAGCCTGAACAAATACGCTTATCGTGGCTAACATAATTTCAAACTTTGTTTTAGAAAAATATTTTGAATAGAAGAAGGAGAAGTTTGTTCAGGATCTATTTACCTTTTTGCTCGTTATTAACTATTCAACTTATGAGGAAATTTACATTGTTTAATAATAACTTACACGAGTAATTGAGTTTTGTAAATGGGAAGCCTATCTGTTAACAGTTTTGGGTAAAATTAATAACAGCATACCAAAATTGTTTTTTGATTAACTAGGAATGGCCCAGACTGCTTCACTGTAACTTTACAAATATGAAAACGACCTTAAAAATCCTATGTGAAATAATCTCTATTATTTACAGATTCGCGTTGACGGTTCTGACGGATGGTAGCTACGAGTGCGGGTTGTGTGTGTGCGTGCCGCGAGTGTTCCGTGTTGTGACATAGCGTGTGCGTGTGTGGTCACGCATCGGAGTGATCGCGCGTGTGTACGCGAGGGGCATGCGCAGTGCGGGGAGGAGCGAGCGAGCGCGATGAGGCGCGCGCGCAGCGCCGCGGCGCATCTCGCCTTGCTCGTGCTAGCGCATCTACCGCCGCCTGGTGAGTTGTAACATAATATAATGTTTCTAAGCTATTAAATGAGTGTCATGGTTTTTTAATATTATGTACCTACAGGCCGATTTGAACTTGATGGCGGCTGTGAAATTAGGCGCGAAATGCTGTGCAGTAGCGTAAACGAAGGGACGCTCGGGAGTCAGAGAAGCAAGACGCGGGAAAGTCTCGCTTGCAGCGCACTTTACAGCCGTTATTAAGTTTGAAACAGCCTATATGTACGTAAGTACATATAGGCTGTTTTGCCTATATCCATATTCATATCCATATTTGTATATTCTCCATTGTATAGTATAGGCTACCAGTAATGGTAGCCTATACTATACAATGGAGAGTAATATTATGAAGACGCAAATCAGACACGTGCATTTTAGCTTGAAGAATCTCTATTTTAAAACAATATCACACTCATACTTGCTCTTTTTACTTCTACGGCATCCATAAAGACACTTTCTTCACTGTACGTATCCATACAATTCAAAGCGACAAATCTTGACCTTTTATGTAACTAATATTTTAGTCCTGAAATCTGACTCAGAGTGTTACATAATCTCACAGAAACAAAACTTTTAGGGAATTTCTGTGAAAATAAATTTACGTCACCTTTATTCGCCCACTTTTCCCTTTATAACACATTTGAGGCATCTAAACTCAAATATATTTTTAAATTGTGTAACATTTTTTTAAAGCAACTCGAATGAATATTTTCCACATTATCTTGAAATTTCATGGACCGCGGCGCGCAAGTGTCGAGAGAAACGAACGTTCCGACGCAAAAATTGTTTTATCTCCCAAGTTTCGCGGTTTTCGATATAAAGGGCGATCCCTGATCAAATTGAAAAGAGTGTGGTTCACCCTAGATTGTATGAATAAAATTTACTTAATCGTAAAAACTTGGGAACATGGCCCTTGCTCGGGCCAGATCAGATTAATATCGTGGGGTGAAACTTTAGGCTACATTTTATTAGGGTGGAGCTTAACTCGCACAATATAAACCATCGAGTTATGATAAGGGTGTTAAATTGGATAATTTTCAAAGGCAGTTCCGATTGGGGGGATTATTTGAACTTTAAACCGATCTCCGAGTCCGAAATAAAGTATTATTGCACTTTGGAACACGAATAAAAGTCATTCGGTCTTATTTAGGAATGTCTTATTGCTTAGATAGTTTGTTCAAATGGATAGAATGTTCTTTACTTATTCTTTGAAAAGTCGACGATGCATTCGATGTTTTTATTTTCGCTCATAATATTTTTAAATAGAAAATTAAGTCGAATGTCTTAAATGTCAAGAAAAGTATGTATGGTAACGATAACGAGATCTTTTAGAATGTAAAAAATGCGTTTCGAGCCTGTAGTATATTGAGATATGACCGGCATGAGTGGCGTACAAAAAGCTCAGAGGCCTATGTTCAGCGGTGGGTGATTTCGAGCTGAATAGGTGATGAGCCAAGAGGTTAGGTTTTTCAAAGAAGGAAATAAAAACCAGTACTTATCGCCGTAGTGAGTAAGTAGCGTACAATTCCGCACCTTCATTCCGAGGCCATTTCGCACACTACATTTCTCGTGAAAGGCCCTTCCCGAGCTCGTAAGGGCTCGAGAATGGGCGTGATTATGATTTACGCTATACGTTACATAGTTTTTCGGCCGTTAAGGTTAGAGTGCATTAGGTTGTACTGGTGGTTGGCTAAACAATTGCTACACGAAATTCTTTGCATGACTTTAATCACTACCAGTTTACTGAAGTTTATATAAAAAGTTAGGTCGTTCTCATGCCAACATGCCAACGGGCAAGTAAATGTTTTGATTTTTCCGTTTTGACGATAGTGATAGATTTGCCGTCCGTGCTTAAATAGATTAATGAACATCGCCTGTTCCTTGAAATTTAAATTTGAACTCTATAGCGCATTTAGTGAAACAGGTTTTTCAAAAACAAATAAAATTAGCTACGTCCATTTTTACGTGCATCGCAATACCATGCCAGTGTATTCTGACCCTTTTTTGTAATGGAGGTGATAAACTATTACCTATTCCACGGCGATACTGGCAGATGTAGGCTTCGTTGCGCCCCTATTGTCGCGAAATATGGCTTTATAATGAGGACGAAGAAAGGGATTTGCCTTCTGAAGACGGAAAGTTGACTTACATTGTAAATTGTGATGGATTGCTCGGATTTGTGTAGATTGTTTTCGTGAAAGTTAATTTTGTGTTTTACTGGGACATGTTTATGTGTAAATTCTAAGACTAGTTCCTATGTCTATTTTGTCAGTCTCAGTTGTGGGTCTGCCTATACAGACCCGAGAGTTCTTATGTCTAAGTTGAAGTCGGTCTTAGTAGGCAAGTGCAAAAATAACTACTGAAAAGGCATGGTTCGATTGCAATACAATACGATACAATATTACTTTATTGCACACCAAAAACTACATGAAAATCTTAAAAACTAAAATTTTTCGATTGAGGATTGACAAGATTTTCATTTAAATTATTTTAGCATTATTGTACAGTTAAGTTTAGTTATGAATAAATAACGAAGTTTATCAAGTTATACTCGTATAAGGTACAACGATAGCTAGGATATATTTGATTTTAGTACGAAGTTAGTACTAATGAAACTAGCCATTATTAAACTCTACAAAGCGTTCACTTACCCTTCGTAATATAAATAATTTACTTTTACTTATCTAAGAAGGTCTATCTACGATTCATAGCGTTTGTGTAGCAGCTCTACGAAACGTAGCTCTTTGTAGAGCCTCTACGGAGAAGACGTTTTGTAGTTCGAATAATATTGTAGGTACGAATCGTAACTTTCTTTTTTACTTTATAGTTCCGTCTAACAATGAGGTTGTTTTTTGTAATAATTACTTTACCTACTGGTTTCTGTTCGGTCTACAATAGCTTCATTAACTAAACACAGTATAAAGGAGAGCCTTATAAAAAGGGTGAAGCACCTAATAAAAATTAACGCTCACATAACCAAACAAACAAACCTAAAACCACTGAAACGAATTTGAACAACATCAAAACAGAAAAACAGCAATTAAGCCGTGAATCTCTATAAAAACAAACAAAGCTAAATTCAACCTAATTATAATGGAGTAAAAATTCAAAATTCATTAAAAGGTTGAGTTTGGGGAGGTGGACTTCAAAGGTGTAGCTTGAAAGGTATTTTGTTGAAAAGCCGCTTACGTTTTATCTATGAATAATGCCTTTCCTCGACCGCAGTGGTACAGACACGCACGAAACGTGTTTACAGTATTTTATAATTAGTTACATGACACTGAAAGATTAACTGTTACTGTTAAGGTAATGTGATTTCTGTGTTTATTGAAATAATGGTAATAATTGGCCTATTTACATGGAAATTGTTGCTTGGTCCACAAATCTATACACTAAACGTACACGCTTACGTCGGTAGCATATAACATAGGCGTCATGTTGGCGGCTGACGGCCACTATGTTGTTGTCTTTGTGCTTTACTACGGTTTTTTTTAAGGCCACAATATCGCTTCGCATTATGCAAGTTGGTGGTCAGGCGTTGGCCTATTCTATAGAAAAAAAGACTGTCTTAGTCTATCCACTATTTATTAAACATCCGGGACACTTGCACACACGGACTTCTGACTCCAAACTCTTCTTCTTCTTCTTAATCGGGCACTCTTGGCAGAGTGGTCGTGGTCACTAAGATGGTGGTACATGGTGGGTCTTCATTGTCGTCAGTCTTCCCGGCGGCGGTAACAACTGCTCTGGCTATGCTTCTCCATTTTAGCCGGTTCGTCGCATTACGAGAGCACTCCGTCATGGAAGCGTTTGTGGCTGTCTTAATGAGATCGGTCCAGCGTGTATGAGATCTGCCTCTACTTCTCTTTCCTGCTACCTGACCTTGGACTACCAATCTTTCCATTGAGTCTTCGTTTCTGGAGATGTGTCCGAAGAACTTAACTATTCGTAGTTGTACCCCAAACGAAGCAAAGCTTATTTACTATGGCTGCCTGAGACTGATTTACAAACATAATATTAAATATTATATATTTTTAAATACGGAAATACTATTATACAATACGGATATTAACACACACACATAAAAAACAACCACAAAATGTCCATTACATACATTTTTGCCCCATGTAGGAATTGAACCTACGCTTCCAAGCTGAGAAGGCAGGTTTACTACCAACTGAGGCACCGATCAACAAACTAAAATTAAACTCAATCTAAACCATAACAGAGCAAAAAAAGCTTTAAATTCATTTACACTAATGTAACTTTTCAACTAAACTTTTGAAATGTTGCGTAACAACAACCACCCACTCCAAATTTGAGATTAAAGGTGATCTCAACAAAAAGCCGCCCTACATAAGCAAATTACTCGAACAATGATCTCAAACGAAGCCGACAAGATACCATCTTCGATTGGGCCCCTCTCGAGTACAATACCCGTAACTAGAGGTCGCTTGGCCGAGGGGAGAATGGGGAGAATAAGGCCCGCGAAATAAGGCCCTATTGTCCCTTTGTCCAGGTTTACCTCGCTTCGGGGAACGGCCACATGTGATTTGTCGAGACGTCTACGGAGATGGAGGTGAAAAACTTGTATAATTCGAGTAGCGTATGGATAATGTCAGAACTTAATGATACTCGTAAGTAGTGATTTCAAAGTATTATATATATTTTATCTATCATTTTAATATGATAAAAAAAAGAAAGTATTTTTCTCCTTCGACCGAGTTAAAATTATAAAATAACACCAGTGCTTCTGTGAGCTGTAGACCTCGCGACTGACGTTTGTTCTCTCTGCAGGTCGCATCCTCAATTTTTTGAGCAGGTTCGATAATTATACAATTTTGTTTTGCTGAGTCAGTTTTTAGAAGTTTTTCAAAATGGCGGAGATATTTTTTTTTCTATCCAACTAGGCATGCGTTTGACCACTGACTCGCCTGATGGGAAGCGTTGCCGTGATCGAAGGTGTAACACGGTTGCCTAGGAGATACCTATTCACTTTACTCTTAAACACCCTCGGATTGTATTTAGGTGGAAAGACAGACGCAGGCAACGAGTTCCACACCTCTGCAGTTCTTACAAGAAAAGTTGACTTGAAACGCTTAGTGCGTTTTGGCGGAATTTCCACCATGAGAGGGTGTCTCTTACTGGTGCGCCTGGTACAATTATAAAAGAACGGTGATGATGATGGTGATATGATTTTCAATTGGAAAATTTTAAAGAAATACGACCTCTAGAGGAAGACGGAGATTCGTACCAAGATCCGAACCGAAATCCGAACAGAATTCAAACATACGTACGAAAGCTTTTTTGTCAAAGCTGAAATGCTTCACACACTTCGTTCGCTAAATCTCGCTCGGTCGATTACAAATTACTATATAACTATTCGGAGGCTAAACAACGTTAATTAGTAGGTAAGGGGGTAAGTGTGTATAGCGCACCTTTGTATTATGTGTATTCGTGTCGCACTATATTTATCGCTTCTAATTCTGTTTGAAACCACCATTTCTTTAAAATGGAACAGGTTTTTTACGACCTCTCGTTTGGTCTCACCATTAAAGTTTATTATCCTTTCAATGTTACGCTGTATAAGCTAAATAGATCTTCCTTACGTCTAGTTTGTATTCTAAAATATTTTAATGATGATTTAGCCCAACCGAAGTTTGACCGTGTCTTGACCGAACCCAAGGTCCGAACGGTCTTGGACGGTCATCTATCATTCAAGAGTAGATGTCGGGCGACCATAAGTATCTATCAATTTGAGTAGTCCACAATTAATAGTCACGTCACGTAATAATTTGCCTATTTATCAGAATTGTATAAATTGAATTTCTCTACTAACATATAGCGGCTAAGGCATTGACAAAATGGTGTTATTCATGATCCAAGAAAGGTCTAGCATTTCGGGAGCAAACACGTAATGACGTCACTCGTCACCGCCATCCGTCTCTTTCGAACCATTTGTAAATGAGTTATTTCGGTCTTGCTTATGCATCGATTGACTTCACTACGTGTTGACCACGTGACTACCTGGCGGAGTATTATTATTAAATTATGGTGTTATTGATCTATGAAGCGCTCAAAGACAACGTAGACTATCAGTCCAATGTTGAGACGGTAAGGCGACATTGTCAAGCATCAAGTCATTGTTGTCATGTCGGAAGCCGATGGATGAGGTCCGCATGGGACCGGAAGGGATAGCGTGAACGAGAGGAGGCCTGGGGACCTACCATGAAATCTCATTGCCACTATTATAGTTACGTTTTGTTTTCGACGCTGCGCGATCATGAACCTTAATACGCGATGATACGATTCGCATTCGCGCAGGGTCGAATACAAAACGTTACTGTCATAAATAACATAAAATAAATAAATAAATTCGTGACACTTCCACACACGGTCGCCTGACCCCAAACTAAGCCAAGCTATGGCTGCCAGAGACCGATATACATACTAAGATATTTTTAAAAACATACTTAAATACATATTAACACCCAGACATAGAACAAACACAAATTATCATCGCATAAATGTTTGCCCTAGGTGGGAATCGAACCCACGCCCCCAAGCTCAGAAGGCAGGTTCATTACCAACTGAGCCACCGAGGGTACAGGGACCCCTGTACCTAGCTTTGGGTGGTTTAAAGGCTAGTTAGATGGAGTAGTGACTTACTACAGATTTGCAGGATGAATAGAGTGGTCCTACTAATATTATAAACGCGAAAGTTTGTAAGAATGGAGTGATGGATGGATGTTTGTTACTCTTTCACGCCAGAACGGCTGAACAGATCTGGATGAAATTTGGCACAGAGATAAATAATAGTCTAGCATAACACATAGGATGCTTTTTAATCGCGGCTAGTAAAGAATATAATGTTATGATGATCATATAGTTACATTTACAAAAAAATATTTCAATAACCAAGTATTAAAGAATCAATCTATTATGGTTGTAATCGAAACTAAATTCGGTGTATCCGACATTAGAATAGTCCTTTAATTTAGAACAAAATGCGGGTCAAAACTACGTCAGATGTTATAGTACATTTTTTTTTTCTGGTTCTATTCTACCAAAGCCACATAGATGTTTAATTCTAATACAAGTAAAGATAAAAGTACATACGTACCTATTTATTTCAAAGTAGATCTACGATTTATGTAACGAGATTTCTGTCAACTCTTTCTTTTGAGTGTATTTTTAACCTTCTTTCTACATTAATGAATTGCTCTAAAACCCTCTTTATTTATATATTTAGATCTGTTACAGTCATTAATCTCCTAGAGTTTGTTACGAAGTGTGAAGCGATCATTTCCGTAGTGGATGAGTGGAGTTCTATCGGTAGAGTCATTACACTCGTTGACGAGTTTATGCGCTCTAGGTAACGGTAATAGAGCTCAGAGTAGCAAGAACTTCCCGCAATTTATTGCTCGTGATACATAACATAAAGTCACGCCTTTCCGCCGAGGGGGCTGGCAGAGGTGTAATACAACGCCCACACTTCGCCGGACGATATTCAGTCCCAAATGTGACGGGGGTGAGCCTGTCGCCATTTACCGGGCTCCAGTCATGTAGGAGATGGAGATATATTCATACAATGAACAAATTAATGCGTGCCGTCGACTGGGTTTTAACCCGCGCCCTCTGGGGGCCTTTTTTTTGACCCAGAGAAAACCTTTTATAGGTATCACCCTGCCTCGGCAAGGTAGTTATGTGGGGGTCTCCGCCCTAGTGGCGGCATACCCACTAAAAACCCTGGGTGTATATCTTCCCGTCGCTCTTGTGCCGGGGCCGTGGGAACGCTCTTGCACTCGACCTCGGCCCCGGCAGCACTGGTCCCCTAGGACCCTACACTTTGCGTGAAGCTCAGGGTCTCCACGCCTCTTTCTTTAGGGGCGCGTTTCTTTTACACGCGTCACCTCAGGGGTGACGTGGGTCAGAGGCGGGCCTTCTCCAACTAGGCTATCATCGCTTGTGATTCATGCCTGTAAGGTATTAAATTTACGGAATTTATTTCACAATTTTGACTAACTGCTCAAGTCACTTTTTACTCTGCTAATTTTGCTGTCATAAAACAACATACAGTTAAATTTAGTTAGCCTATTTACTTTTTGAAGTTAGTTAAAAATTCAAAAAATCGTGAACACAAAAATTTGAATGAAATTGCTAGTCTACTTCTGCAAGTTCCTTGCCAGCCTAAACTTTAGTGGTGAGCTTAAACACATATCAGTAAAATTTTCGAGCATTGATTTAGTGTTGCAGGTGTAGTTAAAATTAACTTTGTAGGCGGGTGCATCATTAGTTACTCTTGGTATTATTTCAGTCTAGACAAAGGTACAGTTAGGTACATTAATCAAGATAAGTTTGATAGTATTCCCTGCTAACAAAATTTGAGGTAATTTTACTTATAAAATAATCACTATATCCAAGACAAAAAGTTTAGTAAATGTCAATGTAGGTTAGTTTATCATATTGTCTGACCTATTAACGTGCTCGAGTAAATTGATCTCGTTAATCTTCGTCTAGGATACTTTCATCTCCTTTTATCTAGACTGACATTAAGCCTCTATCCTTGTCTTCCATTGCAAGCTTTAAAAAGTACAAAACTTCTTTCTGTAAACTATATAATAATAAAAAAAATAAGTTTATTGGTATTCTGTTAGGCTTATAAGTACAGAGATCTTAATTATTCTATTATAATACGAAATTTAGATTTGATACAGAAGAAATACAAATAGAAAGATTTACATTTTGTAAAATATTTGAGGTGCTAAAAAAAAAAAAATTGTGTACCTTTAAGAAACCCTGTCCCCCACACTAGGTTAACCTGTGTCGTGAGGTCACAGTTTTCAACTTTCTTCGTTTTCCCCGCAGAGGTGAACTTAAGCTTGATTTCAAAAAGGCATTTATGAAAAAATTTAAACAGAAGTTGTTTTATGAAGAATCATTAAGTTCTATGTCAATCGAGTCTGTGTGTGTGTGTTGCTGATGAAGAGGGGTGTGTGTACGTTTTCGAGTATGTGTGCGTGAAAGTCAAAGTGTTTCTGTGTGTTTATATGTTATATGTACAAACTATACTTATATGGACTATAACTATAATTGTATGTACTCGTATTATGTAACTTTGCATAGGACTATAATATAATTATGCAGTTAGGAGAAGTAAAAAGCGATGATAGCCCCGCCTCTCTTGAGAGGACAGAGAGCACGGATTCGGTTCCAGCCAAAAACACACCAATTTGTTTTTTGTGAGAATTTATTTCATTTGTATGTGTTAAATGTCATCTGCTGTCAAGCTCAAGTAATATGCTATGTTCATATTACTTGGGCCCGGTGTATGGCGAAAGTGTTGGCATCTGTCACATTTAAGACTGATATTTCAACACTCACACTTCATGGACATATCGTCCAACACTTTGCCAACACTTTCGGGGTGAAGAAAATGGTTATGTCTAGTTCGGAGCACAGGGCATGTAGTTTTAAATTGTGTAAGACCAAAAAGATAATGCTACAGATAGTTTGTTTGCAATGGAAAACGGGCTTTATGTAGTCAGGATTAAAGTATCGCGTAGTTACTAAAATAAATAAAACAGTATTGCATCTTGTTAACCATGGGACTAATTAAAGCTGGCTTCCATCGTGAACCTGCAGGTTTTTCAAAAATTGACTTTTCGCCAAGGATGAAAAGATTGGCATTTCAGCTTTAAGCGGACAGCGCCTCGCCGTCCAACTTGTTTTCAGTCTTTTTCGGCTTTACGCTGATTTATCGGGCTGCTTTCACACTATAGAATGAAAAATGACTTTTAAATAGTTGACGTTTGTAAAGAAAAAAGGATAAAGAACATTCTTTAAAGTTATTTGTTTTTTGTGCTCTGTTAATATAAACGTTTTTGTTCTCGGCACGTGGTTTGTTTGTTGGTTTGTTTTTTTTTTTTTGTTTTTTTTTTTTTTTGGTTTGTTTTTCAAGATTTCAATGAGACTGTGAAATCTGAAGTATTTTATTTTGGAGGTGTTTATTGTTTTAAAATATTTTAAATTCTACAGTTCTTTGAGTAAAACTACAAAAGTTGGGCTAGAGTAAAATATAAATGTTTTGATTTATTATGAGCTTTGATTTAGTAATTTTTATAAAAGAGATTTAGACATAACTACTTATATTATATATCTTGATATTACTAGGACTGATTAATAGCTAGTCAATACTAGCGATACTAGTGTTTAAAATCTTAAATATAGTCTGCTAGTTCCGAATCTAGCTTGTTAGGCTCTTGTAATATTCTAATTGTATTGTTGTTACTATTATCTCTAAAAAAATATGTAGGTATGTAAAAAGTTAAATACACCTATAGAATTTTACAACGTTTATCGGCCAGTCTAAGACCATTAGGCTTCGTCCTAACTAAGCAAGCTGTAAGCGACTGACTGCTTGCCTCAAGTTCGGAACTACGTCCAGTTTCAAACAGCGCGTATTTAGTATGCGTTGGTACGCGCTGCTCGGACTCTCCATTTAACACGTAAAAACTTAAAAATTAAAAAAAAACCCTGACACTGATTTTCATCAACACCGTTTTCATCAGACATAGCTATAAGAACACTCTCGACAATTTCACCTTTCAAACAAAATAAAAAACAAAATCGATTCATCCGTTCATGAGCTACGATGCCACTGCCACAGACAGTCAGACACACACACATACACACACACACAAACACACACATATACACACTCACACACACACACACACACAGAGACACGTCAAACTTACAACACCCAGTCGTTTTTGCGTCGGGAGTTAAAAATACATAGGGTGGCGAACTGGAGGCCAATTAATTAACCGCTCACAGTTTGTCCAAGTAGGACGGAGCCTAACAATAGAATTGCATAGCACCGATTTCGTCAAACCATCGGCGTTTCTGCGGATCTGTGCATTTGTACAATGAATGATACATTAATAAATCCGCTTATTTAATTAATTTGGGCGTTCAGAGTTTAATCGCATTACCGACATAAATCTGTATTGTGAATTGTGACAGCGCATCACAGCTTTGTTCCTGATGCAGAGGTGGGGATATTTTCAGAGTGACGTGATTCGGGATTTCGTCACTTTTGTGTGATTATAATGACAAAAGCATTTTATCGTTGAAAGATAACTTTAAAATTGTACTAGCTGCGCCCCGCGGTTTCACCTGCAGTCAAAAAGACAGAAGTACAGTATGCTATGTGCTATTCTAGACTATAATCTATATCTGTACCAAATTTCACACAGATCTGTTCAGCCGTTCTGGCGTGAAAGAGTAACAAACATCTATCCATCCATTCTTACAAACTTTCGCGTTTATAATATTAGTAGGATTTTGAAATCTTAAATGGCAAATGCGCATTGCACAAGAAACATTTTTGCACTAAAACTATCGGTGCTTCAAGTTTATTTCATTATGAGACTCCTATTAAGCTATTATATTATTTTAACTTCTTCTCTTATTTTTCACTTTTTCTCTACGTGGGGTACGAAATCCTTTCAATTTAACAAATTTAATCACGTGCAACTGATGAAACAGAGAGATAAAAATATTTGTAGAGTTCGACAAAAGATAAATAAAATAAATAAATTTGGTACATTGCTTGTCGACTACACGGTCGCTTGACCCCAAACCAAGCAAAGTTTGTGCTATTGAGGCCAGAGACTGATATATTCATTTGCATAAATATTTTTAAATCCAAATTTAAAAGATATTAACACTCAGACACATATAACAAACTCAAATGTTGATCACATGAATGTTTGCCCTAGGTGGGAATCGAACCCACGCCCCCAAGCTCTGAAGGCAGGTTCACTACCAACTGAGTCAACGAGGCAGTCATAGAGAGTCGAAGCAGAGATAAAACTATAATAGAAATAACACAGGAATATTTCGCTTATTTAGGTAATACTATTGTGGTTTCCTCATAATTTAATCCACATAAATAAATTACTTGCCCTTTATTTACAATACAATACAAAAACTCTTTTTTAAAACCAAAATACAAATAAATAAAAACTAAACACTTAAAAATAAAGGCGCAATGGGCGGTCTTATCGCTTAAGAGCCTATTACCGATTTATCAAAATTCGTCTAAAAGCTCCAAACATTCAAACATAATTAATCCCAAGTTTGTATAATTACAATTTACCAAACAAATACGGAATAACGCAGATTTAATTGCGTAGATAATTACGGCTTTCGCAACTGTTACCGGAATTAAAAGAACTTTAGACGAAAAACAATGTTCCTAAGTCCGTGCTAAGTCGTAACTTGTAGCCGAACGCCAGCTTTCTACTGAAATATGGACGCGGTGGAATGTTCATTGGCAGTAGCTATAAGTTTACGTGCTTAGGAGGAAATCACATCACACTACGTCACGCCTTTCCCCTGAAAGGGCTGGTAGAGGTGTAATTACACACCTACATTTCGATAGGAGATATTCAGTCCCAAATGTGACAGGGGGCGAGCCTGTCGCCATACTCCTCCAATCATGTAGCAGATGACATACAATACGCACAAATTTTCACACAATGAACATATTGGTGCGTGCCGTCAGCTGGGTTCGAAGCCACTCCCTCTGGCTTGAGAGGCGGGCCTTCTACAACTTTTTTTTTTATTTTTTATTTTTATTACATAATAGGCTTGCGTTTGGCCACCAACATGCCTGCTGATAAGCAGTGATGCGGCCTACGATGGAGCACGCTTGCCTAGAAGAAACCGATTCACTCGAGACTTGAAGACACCCAGATTATAAGTGTCAGGGAACACACAGTCTGGCAGAGTATTCCACACTCTAGCGGTCCGTATGAGAAATGAGGAACCAAAGCGTTTCGTGCGTGTTGTAGGTATGTCAACCATAAAACGATGCCGCTTTTTCGTACTCTTGGTTGTTTTATAGAAGAACGGGCTAGGGAGAATAAGGTCATGCAAACCAGATGCACACTCCCCGAAATGTATCCGATAAAAAACCGATAGACTAGCAACCTTGCGCCGATGATCCAAACTAGGCTATCATCACACTACAGTCACACTAAAATCACACTATTATCACACTAATAACACTAATCCATATTAATGAGGAGGACAGAGGTCGCCCGCGAGATCTGCAGCTAAAAAAATAAAATTCCGATAAAATCATGTTCTGCGATATTCAATAACGTGTCACCAACTTGAAACTGGAAAGGACATGCAATTCATTCCAATATTGGTTTGACGCAAATTGATGCGTTCCGCAGTCAATGGGCAAAATCATTTTTTACTCTCTGCTGGAACCATGGACCGAAAGTGGCAATCCGTCACACCTGTCGGCACTTGCCGGCTGATGGCGTTCGATTAAATTGTCAGAATTGTAAAAATAGAATTGATATGTAAAGCATTGGTTGCGCGATTCGATAGTTTGTGTTATTTTTTCCCTAATGACCTAAAATGTAACAAAATATAGTTGGGATAATCGCTGTGCCAGCGGCAGCGCTGTCTTTTTAATTTTTTATTATTGTCAAATATTATTATCATTATACAATAACCATAATTATTTGTACTTACACAATTTTAGGAACCGTACAAAATGTACTATTAACTCACTGTACCCACTCTTGTAATCATGGACAACTAGGTTCACAATTTAGCAAACAGACGCAACAGTCGCCGTGGTCGAAATTGGCTATGAAGCCATAATTATAATCATCTTGTGAAGAATTTCAATAGTTAATTATACTTGCACTAAACGCCGAGTCATTGATTTTTTTTTTTTGTTTTAAAAACTTGTTAAGGAGTTCATAAGGCACGGCAGCTGTCTTGCTCGCGACACTATTTTATATATATATATATTTTATGATTGAATGGGCCCACGTTTGACCACAACACACCTGATGGAAGTGACGATGCGGTCTAAGATGGAGCACGCTTGCCCATGAGCTGCCTATTCACTTTTGTCTTGAAGAGACCCAGGTTGTACCTATTGCTGGGGAACACCGAGGCAGGAAGTGCGTTCCACTCCTTGGCAGTTCTTATTAGGAAAAAGTTTTGAAAGCGCTTCGTGCGGGCTTTATTAAAGCTGACAACACATTGATGGAATGTCTGCCTCGATGACCTCTGATAATATATTTCGATTATGATGTCTATATTTTGTTGGATAAAACATTGTTGGTTTTGATTGTAATCGCTAACTCTCTTAGTAATAAACGTTGGATAGCCTCGGAATAAATATATAGTATTTTGTCTTATAATCGATTGAGTTCAAAAATTCCTATACTATCCAATGGTGTAAAGTCACCATAACCCCCTTAGCAATACATCTAAGAGAGTAAGGATGATTTTCTACCAAAAGATGACTGCTCACGAAAATGTAGCGAAAAAAACCACCAATAAGATCACATAACATAATTTTAAGATATTGTACATCATTTTAAGCTTTCAAATACAAATTGTATGTACAAGCGAAAGCAAACCTTGTATATCTATACAACGTGTTGTTTTGCATTCCCGCAAAGTTTGTAGAGGAAGGGATATTCCACTTGCAGCTGTTCCATACAACAGTTTCGTCGATGTATGGAACAGTTGCTTTTTTTCTCGCCTTCAACGTTGTCCCATAGTTTATCCGTGCTCTGCTACTGGAGTATACAAATACCTACCTCTACAAATTCTGCAAGAAAACAAAACATCATCACGTATTGTTTTTTCAAAACTCACTACAAACAATCATTTTTGGGACATTTTCACACACGGTCGCCTGACCCCAAAGTAAGCAATGCTTGTACTATTGCTGCCAGATACTGATATATTTCCATATTTTTTTTTTAAATGCATACATAAATAGATATTAATACCCAGACATAGAACAAACACCACATAAATGTTTGCCCTAGGTGGGAATCGAACCCACGCCCCTAAGTTCAGCAGGCAGGTTCACTATCAACTGAGCCACCGAGGCAGTCAATATGTATTTCACAAAAAAAAGCTTGCCGTGTAAACCTAACGTTACGAGTGGTTTCACATTTAATCGGCTCTGGTTGGTCTGGACACACGCGGTTTAGTTTCTATTGAGTTTCCACCTTTCAAACTAAAACAAAAACTAGATAAAACTAAAAATTAAATAAACATTCATTCAAAAAAGTATCGGGAATGGATGTTTATGGTTCTAAATTCGATTTTTTGTTGTTGTTGTTACTGTTTTCCATTTTAGCGCGGCTTTTCAGTTGCACCTGTTATATGAATTAAATACATTGCTGTTTTTAGTTATATCATATCTAGTGTGTATTGCGAATTTCATAATGGACAAAAACATCGAACAAAGAGTTTGTCTTAAATTTTGCATCGCCAATGTAATTTCGTGTTCGGAGTCACTGAATTTTTTTTTTTTAAAGAGAGTAGTTCGACTTTTGACCACCAACTCATTTGATGTTAAGCGACGTTGTGGTCAAAGATGACCTTATAAGGTACAGATTCACTCTAGCCTTGAAGTTTTGTAGAGTGAACAAGTACAAAGACGTTACGGTAAAAAGATGTTACAGAAGGCTTACGGTGACTCGACTTTATCAAATACGTGCTTATGCGTTTATGCTTATGCAAAGCGTTTAAGTCACTCATCACTGTCTTGCTAATATTTTTAAAACTTTGTACACGATTGTCCAAATGTTGGACATGTGCGTAGAATTCCAGTATGTACTTGTATTTAAAATCAAACAGCAGGTGTTAGAAACCCATTATTCTAGCCCACGTTCCATATTGACTGTCAAAAATATTCTATTTTTAAATTAAAGAACCCTCAATCGACCTGCGACACCATTAATCACTCTGCCCTTGGGATTGGTTTACTCCGCTCACCCTCTGACAACGATATCGACATTACACCACTCAATTAGCCTGTAATGACCGCACACACCAATGTACACGCTTTGACAGTGTGCTAGCTACCGACAAAGTGAAATTAGCTGTGAGTCATTGTCATACATAGTCCGTGTCGTGTTTGACCACATTTACCACTGGGATCTCAATTTTTACTATACCAAGTTGTTTTTACGGGACTTGCACCTACGCCGATGACATCGAAGACGATGCCATCGGCCGGTTTTAACGGCGAGCATCGGCTGCGTCACCAAATACCATCAAAGAATACAACCTGCCATCAGAGATCGGAACGCGGTGGTGATGGAGGCTCTGGGTCGGGAGGAGGCCATAATGTTATGACAATAAGAATTGTAATAATTTCGCGTTTTATAGAAATTGTGGGTACATCTCGAGCATTCATGCTCACACGAAGGCACCTTCTTGCGGCGGCGTCATGTTTCGAGTCGTTCTCTACCCTCAAATATGGTTGAGGAGAGCGGTGGCTGGCATATGCTGGCTGCTTGCGGGTCGCTGGTCTGCTCGTGTACACCACGAGCAGACCAGCGACCAGCGACTCACGATGTAAAAAGTAAATCTAATAACCTTTAACCTAACCTTAGGTTAAGACTTAATAACTAACCCCCCTCTACCTGCAATGACAAAGGTCACGGTACCCGGAGTCCGTGGAGTGTAATTTTGAAATTAAAAATAAAAGTTGTTTTTAAGTTTATTTTTAGAAAACATTTGCAGAAAAAATATTAAGTACATGGAGGTATTGATTGGAAGAACCGTGAAGCGAGTACTTTTTTTTTACGCAAGTTAAACAGCTATAACAGCTTTATTAATAAAAATGGTATTTTTAGAGGCTTCCGAGCTTGTCGGGCATAATTATAGCATTGACCTTCTTAAAAATATAACTTCTGGAAAGCAGTGACCATTGTAACTTTGAAGTAGTTAAGAAGATAGTGACTGTCAAGTAATCTGTACTCACGCGCTATACGCACTGCATACTGGTTATATACGGCTTCTTATTCAAGAAAGTAGAAGCTTTAGTACTGACTATCTTTGCAGTGAGCTTTTAACATAAAGTTAAAGGAGTGACCAGACAAAATACTGTGACAGTCATGTCCATCACTGGAACACACACACTCACCACCGCGGTCGGGAGGGGCCTTTAAACCACGTAGTAACTACTAAACACTCTAGTATGTTCACCGTGATTGCGTGAACGATAATGATGATTGAAGTGCAAATGTTTTCGTTGGAGAAAGAGTGAAGGCTAGATATATCTAACTATAGTACACGGATCATAAACTTGCTGCTATTAGGAGGTGATTAGTGGAAAAATGTCACGCATGATCATTCTTGAGCCTTTAGTACCTAGTCATTAATTTACATTTATCTGGGGGCTTACCACAACCTCTTAAAACATCATTAATTAAGCCTTACTTCGTAATTTCGTACCATGACCACCCTAAAAGTATTCCTGTTAGGTTTTGATATCGCTTAGCAGTTTTGATGACGTCACTCGATTTCGTTCATTCAATCCAAGGAACATTTGTTTAAAAACCGTACTACGACCTCTAAAGTATTCCTGCCGAGCTGTCAAAATAGCAGGAATGATACAAATGACAACGATTGTTAAAAAGTTGCTCTCCGTGTAACTTTTTCTAATTATAAGTGAGTTTTTGCTGTGTTTCTGAGGTTCTATTTGTAATATTTAGCAAGATGGCCGATGATTTGGAAACTTTCGAGTTTCTCGAAGCAGATAATAGAAGCTCCGTACTACGAAGGACGCCTTCGGACGGGCTCCAGAATAAATTTCAACCCTTTTTCACATAGATTTTTTTTTGGCTAAGTCCGCTCCTTTTGATGCACTTGTTTGAAGGCTCACTCCGCGAGACTCCTATTAAAGCCCGCAGCGATTTCACTGTGGGTTTTTAAAAAGTCTCACATGATATCGAACTGCTTCGTTGAGACTCTGCGGCCTCTGTGACAAATTATTCTAAGCATTAAATTCTAGATATCACAAAAAAAAATTCACAAACTTTAATTGTATACAGCAATTGAATTTTAATTTACCTTCATGATGATAGGTAGATTTAATTTACGTTTTTGAGGGGAACCGAAAAGATGGTGTCATGATTTTGTATTAAGTATTTTCTAAAACGAAAACTCGCCTTTACTGAAAGAGGGAAAGAGGAGCGAGATTTATCTCATTTATCATCATCTTCATCAGAGATTTAATGAAAAATGTTATGACAAACATACGGAAGACTATGGTGGTATGGCTATGTTGCCTCTAGCCTGCCCTATGAGACAAAACAAAAAAAAATAGATTTTGACATTGTTCATACAACCAAGTGTCGCCAGATGTTTCTTAGGAGCGATTGTACGCGGGTGAGGAAAATAAAAATTCTTAGGGAAGAAAATAATAAGAAATCATAGTGTTTTTACTTGCAACTTGTAAAAACCGTAAGTGTAATTTCCCTGTATCGATAGGATATTGTAGGCACGATTTCGCTATGCGGTCGTACTATTGTACGACCCCGATTGTACGATTTTTACATGGCAAAAATCGTATAATTACGATTGACATCGTACATCTGGCAACACCATACTCCAAAATACGCAAAAGTACCACAGAGTGTATAAAGGCACTTGTATCGTACATTCTTTTGACATCACTGTAGCAGGAGTAAAAACGTTTTAAAACATTATTGTTTTCAATGCTTGTGGTATGATACAAAACAATACTTAATAAGGAATGTAACAAAACGTTCCTGCGCAATGATGTTTTTGTAAAAGTTCATGGTAAGCCCCCTGGGCTTTTGAAATTACTTTGAACATAAAAACTATGCGATCATACTCAGTTTAATAAGTCATCTATGTCTTACTACGACTTATCATTATCATAATCAGCAGCATCCGTTAGCTAGACATAAAATGGTGCCAGCGAGTTCCAAATTCATATTTTTCAACACCACAATTATATTTTCAATATGCCCCACTTAAGAGTTTGTTGGCCTTGATAAAATTAGCTCGATTATCGGCTCTTCGTTTTCAGTCCTTTCCAGCCTTTTGCATATCGTCATTTCATCGAGTATAATTCGCTGTGTAAGAGTCTGATGAAGGTATCTACAAAAAAACCGAAAAACGTTTTTTTTTTTTTCATAAAACGTTTCACAATATAGACCTTTATGAAATTCCAAAACGACGTAACGGTATAGTTAATAGTTAACAAATTCCAAAAAAAACGAAAAAGCTTAAGAATCATTTTCAATGGAACCAGAAAAACGTATTATGAGTACCGTTTAATTAGTTACAATTATCCTACCTACCTCGTTAGAGCTGTAGGAACGTATTTGTAAAAACAATATTTGTATGCGTAGAATATAGTTTGTTTGGCAATATTATACGAACGACCATATCAACGTAAAAGCTTATACGTTGTTTTGGGCGTTACTAAATTTTGTTTTGATGCTTGGTTTAAAGAGCCAGAACAACGTTTATCTATTTACGTTTCATTGGCACAAACATTTTTGTTAGATAACAACATAAGCTTGGAAATAATTAAAGGCAACACTAACGTATGTCAACAGAATTAAAAAAAAAACATCTATGTAAGCATATATAAAAAAATAATTTCTAACTTTTTCAAAGCTCTAAAAGTACACCATAATACAGAAAAAAAAAATTTTTCTTCACTTATATATTATCGGTATTAAAAAGCTCATAAAATTTAAAGTGCTGAATTTTCGCAGTATTTTTGCTCTCCTCTAAAATTGAGAAAATGTAGATACGCTCATCTGACTCTTACACCGGGAATTACCCATACTTACTGTAGATACACGGTCGGTACATAATAGTCAATTCTCCCCTGTACCAACTAGGTACATACACTCGCACACCCAATCCGCCTAGTAAGTAGTAAGTCAGACTCAGGCCACTATTTCCGCCAATAAATGGCTAAGTTACTAGTTAGTTAGGTGGTAAGTTGGGGTCATTACGGGCTGATATTGAGAAAGTTGTGACTTGATGGGCCCGGACGGTTGTGATAGGTATCGGGGATGAGCTAGAATTATGTGTGTAGGTAGATATATGCTAAAATGGTGTTCGTTCGTTGGTTGTGAGACAGTCTTACCTCAGCTTTTGTTTGGTATTACATATTACACAGATTAATATTGAGTTTTTTTTTTTTTTTACGTACAATAGGTCGGCGTTTGACCACCAACTCGCCTGATGTTAAGCGACGTTGTGGTCTAAGATGGAGCACGACAACCTATAAGGTTCTTATTCACTCTAGCCTTGAAGTTTTGTAGAGTGAAGAAGTACAAAGACGGCAGTTGAGTGAGGCGCTACAAGTGCGCCACTGCTCAGACCCGTCTTCGGAACGGTTACACCGGACTACATCCCGAAACACGACTAGGTCGTTTCACGGCATGGCTTGGTCCGGTGGGTGGTAACTAGCCACGGCCGAAGCCTCCCACCAGAGTTTGCTACCCGGTTAGCACTACCCGGGGACCACGTGTAGGGAATCAGAATAGAGTACACTCCTACGGACGTGGGTAGCTCAGCCCCCAAATAACATGACAAATGAAATGAAAAAAAAAAAACAATTCATTGAGAGAATTCTTTGATTAAAAGGAAAAACCAATGTATTGTCGTGTTATAATATTAACAAAGATAAAAACGCTAGTAAACCGTCAAACTAGCGTTAAACGTAAAAGTAAATCCATCCATTGTCAAAAGTCACATTTTAATTGATTTAAAAATTTTAAGTGTACGTAAGTAGGTACTTTCGTCGGTTCTAATTAGTGTATTAATATTACGAGTATAGACAAAGTCACTTTCGCAGTTTGGTACGATATAAACGTGAAATGTTTCCAAGAAAACTGTGTGACTTTTATATATTGTATCAACGTGTAATAAATAGTGTTAGTGCTCATAGCAAGCTCAAGTAACAAGTCTGTTTGCACCAAACCTTATTCATAACACTGGTCTATGTTTGCACCATTTGTCACCAAGTCGTAGTATTACAAAGAAACTTAGATGTTCAGCAAAAAATCTAATATTAATCCCAGTAACGTGTCCTTGGGAGGTCCTGGGAATGTCGGACGTGACCGCCGGAGTAACCGAGCGATTGCGTGTAGAGTAATGGCGATCCGCAGCGACATGCATTGAAATTTACGTGCCTGGTTACTTTTTTACTGTGTAAGTCTTGCTCATTGTCTCACTTGAGAAACAGACGCGATAGGAGAAACTGTGCGACGCGATGCGATACAGTATTAATGTTTAAAAAAGTAGGTAAATGTGTTTGAAGATAGCGATGCGTGGTATTTTAGGGTTCCGTATTTTTAACGATAGCGATGGCGATGGCAGCCTAGTTGGGAGAACGTCCGCCTCTTAAGCCTGAGGGAGCGGGTTCGAACCCAGCCGACGGCACGCACCAATTTGTTCATTGTGTGAACATATGTTCTTATTGTATGTCATCTGCTCATGACTGGAGCCCGTTGTATGGCGACAGGCTCGCCCCTGTCACATTTGGGACTGAATATCGTCCGGCGAAATGTGGGTGTTGTATTAAACCTCTGCCAGCCCCCTCGGGGGAAAGGCGTGACGATATTTGTGTTACTTTTAACTCCCGACGCAAAAACGACGCGGTGTTATAAGTTTGACGTGTCTTTGTGTAGATGTGTGTGTGTGTGTAATTTTTTTTTTTTTACATTGTACACATTTACTTTTAGGGTACGAGGCTGTGTTACTGTTAAGACGTTGCGTTCCATATACCACCATAACCCTTAGTCTGTTTTGGTTCAAATTCGAACTCAAGTAGTTTTTGCAAGAATTACTAGGCTACGAAATTTAATATTTCGGATTAACGTCTCTACTCAATTTATCGACGTACAAACAATTACCGATTTGTCCCAATAGACTCTGAGAGTTCGCTTTTGCATGGTCAATAACCCAGAGTGTAATTGTGTGGCTGTGGAATTGATTGGTGTCTAATCAGCTGTTCCAATACTCATAACATAAATGGAGGTAGAGGAGTAATCTCCGCTGCAGGATATTACTCCACATCTCGAATCATCTTGTTATATGTACCGCTGTTTGTTTACCTTCAACTGCATTTAAACTTAGACGTTGAGTGTCTGGTGCTGGTAGGGACTAATAATAACGCTGGTAGGGACTAATAATAAATACGACTAATAAGAGCGCTAATAGGGACTGTTTCTACTCTCGATTTCATTTCTATAATGACATTAGTAAAATAAAAATAGTTAGAAATAAATAGTTAGCTGCGCCCCGCGGAATCATCCGCGATTCCGGAGTAAAAAGCACCTTATGTCCGTTTCTGTACCTCTGACAATCTATATGTAAGATTTTATATGTAAGGTTCAGTAGTTAAGGCGTGAAAGCGTTATAAACAAACAAATAAACAAACAAACAAACTCACTTTCGCATTCTCAATATTATAAAGGATAAGGATTAGGGTTAGAATTCATAATCGTAGAAATTAGGCAAAGACATAACAATCAAAATAAAGCTTATGTTAAAATGTTATTGGTGAAGTTAAATAATCTAAAATAGGTACGGAACCTTTAACATACAAGTTTCTTTCAGATCTTGGCAAACACGCTTTTTAATCTTTTAAGATGTCGCAGCTTCTTACTTTGGACATTTTGGTGATAGCTCAAAAAGTCTTAAGAAAGCTTGTAGTAAAGATATCTTTATTAATAGAAACTAAGTACGAGTATATTGAAGCATTCTGTATCTACATCATTAGAGGCAACGCGACGTTGAGATTTCTCGGATATGTAATTGAAACGTCTGAGTGTCTCGTCGAACATATATGTGCATGTATGTACGTCTATAGTCTGTATGTATGTGTGAGCGTAATCTGCAGAGTTGACGTGAGTTTCCTTCATATTTGAACTCCCAGTGATTATATTTGAACTGTGTGATTACATTAAAGAGTTATGATATTCAAGAAGCAATTTCTTTAAAGCTTAAATACAGAGAATTTTTATACGCAGCAGAGCTAGTAAGGGTGTTATGGCCACTAACATTAAATATAAGAATTGCGTAAAGTTGCTTAGGTAGTTTAATCTATTCCTAGCTAGCTTCTACCTACATTTTTGACACGAACCTTAAGCCATTAATTAGGAGAATCTTAACTTTATGTGCCCGATCAGCGAATATTTCGCTAGGATTAGTTTACAATTATTGAAGCAAGGACTTAGGCATTTCTTATATTTAGTACAAGTGGCCATTATAGTTTTTATGCCGCTTAAAGACTTATGGCATTGTTTAGCAGTTGTTGTTACAAGAAATACTTTTCATCAGGTCAGTTGCGGTCACACGTAGGTAATTTATTTATTATTATTTATTATTACAATAAGAATGGCATGCACCAATTACATTTACATTAAAAATCACAGAGCAATAAATATTATTTCAAAAATACAATAAAAATAAATGTCAATTCAACATGTCATATTCAAATAAATATAAGTATTAAAATCATTGCAAAAACACAATACATTTTATAAAGTCAAAGTAAAATTTTATGTAACAGGATGTTTTTCACAAAATGTCAGGAGATATTTCATTAAAACATGCCATCTGTCGTCAAAAATATCACAATCAAGGTACTGTTTTAGGAATGCGTTGAGATCACGGGGGATGCGGCACATTGGGATATAGGCTCGTGACTTCGTACGGCTAATTATAAGCCCATTTACTATTAAAGGTGAAACGTTTGTGTGTGTGTGTTTGTCTGTCACTTCTTCACGCTCAAGCGGGAGGAAGGACGGATTGCGGTAAAAATTGGTATGGAGGTAGCTTATCGAGAGCGAGCGTTAGCGAGCGAAGCTTCTATGCTTCAGCTCCGATAAAAATGCTTTCGTATGTCCGAATTCTGTCTGAATCTCTGTTTTCCTCTACAAGTTGCATATCTAATACGATTCTCTTCAAATTCTGTGCATGGGTTCAAATTTTTTAAAAAATTTTTTTATTATCGAGTCAGTTTTTCAAATATTTTCAAATTGGAATTGTAAAAAAAATGTACCTTCGCAATTTCGAAGTTCTGTGTAATTATCGAACCAATCACAAAATTACAGTAGACGAGTACAGACGTCAATATCTACAGCTCACAAAGCAACTAGTAACCCTGATTAACTTATGGGCCATATAATTTAGCCACAGGAATCACCGTGGGTTGCATCTGGTAATATTAATAAGAAAAAGCTAGTAATAACTATTAGAAACATAATAATAGGGGAGCCTACAATTGAATGCTGCGTTCAGACGCTCGCGTTCAAAGCGCCATTCAACGGGCACGGTCGCAAGCATGTGAACAAGTTGCTTGTGCTCGCGCCCGCGCTCGTGCTCGTGAATGTCGCCGATCGGGCCGACTATCGGTTTTTCGTCAAATTTCAAAGACCGCCATGCTTACAATGGCTTGCACTACTGGCGCGCCCTACTGCGTGTGAACAGCTTGCTTGGAGCGCCGCGCGCGCTAGCTGCATGCCGGGCTGCACGCCGGGCTGCACGCCGGGCTGCACGCCGGGCTGCACGCCGGGCTGCACGCCGGGCTGCACGCCGGGCTGCACGCCGGGCTGCACGCCGGGCTGCACGCCGGGCTGCACGCCGGGCTGCACGCCGGGCTGCACGCCGGGCTGCACGCCGGGCTGCACGCCGGGCTGCACGCCGGGCTGCACGCCGGGCTGCACGCCGGGCTGCACGCCGGGCTGCACGCCGGGCTGCACGCCGGGCTGCACGCCGGGCTGCACGCCGGGCTGCACGCCGGGCTGCACGCCGGGCTGCACGCCGGGCTGCACGCCGGGCTGCACGCCGAGCTGCACGCCGGGCTGCACGCCGGCCTGCACGCCGGGCTGCACGCCGGGCTGCACGCCGGGCTGCACGCCGGGCTGCACTCCGGGCTGCACGCCGGGCTGCACGCCGGGCTGCGCGCCGCGCGTCTGAACGCAGCATTAGCTGTCATCTGACACACAAAGTGTCATTAACGTGGCAGCTCAGTTGTATGTACTGCCAGCATTATTCACACATATGTATAGTAACCGTGCTGTTCGTTGCTTAACTTAGTTAACACCTTTGATCTTAATCAGTTACGAACACCTAGTCGAGCTACGCTAGCCCTAAGATCATATGAGCAACTAGCTACGCTTCGCGGTTTCACCCGTGGTCTCACAAATACCGTTATTTTTTTCATGTTAAAAGGTATCCTCATGTACATAGACATAGACATAGACAGACATTTATTTGTGGCAAAAACACACGGAATTTAATATACACACAGAATATAGATTAAACAAAAAATAAAAATAAAAAATAAACTAAGTAAACAGGTAAAAACAGTAAAAACAGTAGTTTGGCTTTTTGCCACAAACCAGCCGCAACTCAGCTTGGTGCTGGTTGTGTCCAACCAGCGCTGGTCTTCCGTTGCGACCGTTGTACTGTTCTGTGCCCTCATTATTGATGATGGTCGATTGAGTAATGTAAAAACAAATAATCAAACACACTTTTGCATTTATAATATTAGTTAGGATTAGGATTAATTAATTCAAACCATGCATCTGTCTATTCACATACCTACCTACGTACTCTTTTATTAAACTTTTTACATAGCGCTCGTTAATTAGTTTTCAAACGAGCCAGTTGTTCGTTAACGACCCTCGTTCACAAAGGTAGAGCACGTTATATTTAGACTCTATATTTATATAGAGTACATATACGAGGGTCACAGGAGTGTTCCCAATAAGTTTTACACGCAACAATAAGTACCTATTTTTCTGTACGAAAAAGTACTCACCATCTATGGCTGTATCTCTGACATGAGAAGAGAGAAAATAAATAGTTGACGAAAGATAGAGACGGATAAAAAAACATACATAAATAATAATAAAATAAAATAAAAATAAAATAAAAAGCCTTTATTGCTGCTATTGATTAACATACTATGTAAGCTTACATTAACGTTTATGCCTGAATTGTATTGTACTAATTTTCATTTCTTAAATATAAATCGGCAAACGGTCAATTATCTGGTACAGCTTGTCCTCCGACAAAGGCCTCCTCTAAAGATTTCCATTCTGTCCTATCCTTTGCTGTACGAGTCCAGATCGGACCCGCTATTTTTCTGATATCGTCCTCCCATCTCTTAGTCTGTCTACCTCTGTTCCTTTTGCTCTCTCGTGGGTACCATTCAGTTAAAAGTCTTGTCCATTTCTCCGTTTTGTCTCTGATCATATGTCCTGCCCATCTCCACTTCAGTTGTTTGTAGGTTGTGTATGCATTCTTGAAATTTGTTTTACTTTTAATGTCTTTCAATTTTACTCGGTCCTTTCTTTTAACTCCTATTGTGCTTCTCTCTATTCCGTTTTGACAAATCTTCACTTTGTTTACTAGTTGTTCTGTTAACGCCCAGGTTTGACATCCATATAATAAACATGGTAGAATACATACATTGTAGACTTTTCTTTTTTCCTTCATAGGCATTTCTTTGTTCTTCATGACTTCACTAAGTGACCAAAATCGTTTCCAAGTATTGGTTATTCTTCTTTCTATTTCTTTTTGCATGCATTCTTCTATAGATATAAGCTGCCCTAAGTATATATATTCATGTACGTATTCTATTTCCTCGTTATTTACTTTTATTATCTCTTTTTGGGAAGAATTTGTCATTATTTTTGTTTTTGTTAAGTTCATTGACAGACCTGCTTTGTCACTCTCATTTGCTAGCTGTTGCAACATTATTTCTAGGGTATTCGAACTATCAGAAAACAAGATTAAGTCGTCTGCGAAACGTAGGTGACTCAAAGATTCGCCATTTATATTTAGTCCGCTATTTGCCCATTCCAGTTTTCTGAATATCATTTCTAGGACGGCTGAGAATAATTTTGGTGAGATTGGATCCCCTTGGCGTACACCTCTTTTAATAGGAAATTCTTTGCCTGTAGATTCTAATTTTACTTGCGCAGTACTCCTTGTGTATACGTTTTTAAGTATTCGTATGTATTTTGTATGTACACCTTGCGTTTTTAGTGCGTCCCAAATGTATTCATGTTCAAGTGTATCGAAAGCTTTGTTAAAATCAACAAATCCTAGGTAATAAGTTTTGTTATATTCTTTGAATTTTTGTAGTATTTGTCTAATGGCGTGGATATGGTCTATTGTCGAAAAATTTCTACGGAATCCAGCTTGTTCTTTAGGCTGATTATCTTCTAGGGTATTGGTAATTCTAGATAATATAATTTTTGAAAATACCTCATAAACATTTGACATTAAACTAATGGGTCTGTAATTTCCTATATCTCCTTTATCCCCCTTTTTATGTAGCAATATAATTGTAGAGTTTGTCCAATCTTCAGGAATCTTTTCGGTCTTAATAATTTCGTTAAATATATCTGTAAGTTTTGGTGCAATAACTGGTAATGTAATTTTTAGTAATTCATTTGTAATGAGATCAGATCCGGGTGCTTTGTCAAGCTTTTGTGTATTTATCGCTTTTATGGTTTCTGCCCTTAATATATCAGGTACTTGCTCTTCATCAGTTGGTGCTTCGTATTCCATTGTGACTCGTCCTCCCTTTTGACTTTGGTATAGGTTTCTGTAGAAATCCGTAGCAACTTTTATTATCTCGGGTCTTTTACCTGTAGTTTTACCATCTTTCTTTTTCATATTTACTATCCAATCTTTTTTATGATGAAGTTCCTTCAGTGCCTTTTTTATTCCTCCTGTTTTTTCTATGTAATTTTTCATCGTATTAGACCTTTTTATTTTCCGTTCTTTTCTAAGTTGTTCGCTAATCATTTTACTTATATCTGTTATTCTTTGACGATTATCTTTATTTTTCCTGTGTTTTAAAAGTTCTTTTCGTTCCTGTAATAGTTGTTTGATTTCAAGTGAGACGTCCTTGTTATTATTTGTGTTCGTTTTTCTAGTCACGGTGTTTAGTTGCTTTAGTAATTTGTTATATTTTTCTTGTGTTGATGTGCATTCGTTTTCTTTGAGTTCCACGTCGTCTAGTGATATTTTGAGGTTGTTAAGTAGTACTTCCGTGTTGCCCGTGTATTGGATAGCTGCGTATTTATTCTGAAACCGTCTTGTTTTCTTGGGACGTGTTCTTGCTAGTGTAGCCCGAATCATCCTGTGGTCAGTATTGAAATTTATATTATTTATGATAGCTACATCTTTAAAAACTTTTCTTTTATTGGACATAATATAGTCGATTTCGTTCTTATAAAGTCCATTAGGTGAGATCCAAGTCCATTTTTTTGATGGTTTCTTGTTATAAAAGCTATTTAAGATACTCAATTTGTTTTCTAATGCAAAATTTACTATTCTTGTTCCATTTTTGCTCCTTGTGCCAAACCCATGTCTTCCTATAATACCTTCTTCTCCACTTTTTTGTGATCCAATTTGTCCATTAAAATCTCCCATCACTATAACGTTTCTATGGGCGTTATCAATAGTATTTCGAAGTTCTTCATAGAATTTTTCGATTTTTACTAAGTCTTCCTTTTTATCCGATTCTGTTGGTGAATACGCCTGGATAATAGACCATGATTCTTCATCTGCTCCATTTACTGGGAGTTTTATACTAAGGATTGCAATACGTTCTGAGATTTCTCTAAGTTCTTCTATATTCTTCACAAGATTTCTTTTAACCATGAATCCGACTCCATACAGTCCGGGTGTCTCTCCTTTGTAGTGTAATATATACTTTCCATAATCTTCGATACCTTCTCCAAATCTTCTCATTTCACTAATACCAATAATATCCCATTTTATTCCTTCTATTGCCAATTCTAATTCTTTTAGTTTTTCGGTGGTTCTAAGAGATCGACAGTTAATAGTTGCTATATAGAAATCATTTATTTTCTTTTCCGCTCGAGTGTTTTTGCAAGTGTTATTTTTTATCTTTAGAGGGTCGTAGTCATTATCCCCCACGAGGACCAGTCGGCTTGGGAGAGGTTGGTGATTTGTTGTTTCGTTGCCTTTTTTGTTATGAAAGTGTTGTTTTTTCCGTTTACCGATAGTTAATTGTTATTTAGTATCTGTTGTATTGGAGGAAAGAGAATGAGATCTAATCCTCATTACGTCATAAGCATTTAGTCTGTTCGTATTCGATGGCTTAAGGGTTTGTTGTTTCCTTGGTTGAGTATTGTTGTGTGGTGAAATTGACATTTCTCTTTTCCTCTTGTCATTGTTTGCGTTATTATCTTTTCCTTTTATTATTAGTTTGTCGAATTTTAAATATGCGATGTTTCCTTTCTTCCTCTCCTCCATTAGTTGCCCTTGCAGCATTTTCCTCTTTTCTAGAACTTCTTTAGTGTAGTCTTCTGTTATGTACACATCTTTAAGATTTTTCTTTATTTTCATGACTTCATTTTTCTTCCATTCATTCACGAAGGAAAACAAGATTGGTCTTGGCTTGCCGCTTGACTTTTCTTTTCCAATGCGATACATTTTATTTACCTCATTTTCTTCAAAATTTATGTCCAAGTCGGTTTTAAAGATTGTTTTCACTTTTTTAATTAATTCTGGGGTAGTTTTCTCATCTTCGTTCACTCCGAAGATTATTAGATTGTTTTGTTTATTACCCCTTTTCAGGACTTCTATCTCTTTTTCAAGGTTTTCTGATTTAGTTTTCAAAATTTTATTTTCTGCTATGATAGGTTGTAATTTTTCATTCATTTTCTCCATTATTGTGTTAGTTATAGATTCTGTTAGCTCTGCTGTTTGTTTTTGCATCTCTTTCTTCATTTTCTCAAATAAAAGTTGGAATTGGTCATCCATTTTTTAATTTTAATTTTTATAATTAATACCGTGTAACAGAACGTAAAATGTTTTGCAGTTTTTATATCCTTATACTGGCAACACAAAGATGGACGTCACTGTCAACTGTCACTATTTGACTATGGTCTTGTTATGTCTTAAATGTGTTCCGTGACTGACAGTTTGATTCTGACAAAATTCTAACCTTATTTCATTATTTTACTTGCGAAATGTGTTGTTAATATCATGAATTCACGCGTGACAATATTTCCACAGCACTCACAGTTCTTTTATTTCCATTTCGTGATGTCGTACTATCCGAGGTTTCCAGTGAATGTTTTTTAAAACACAATGTAGTCAGGAGCTGCACAACTATGATGTTTACAATTTGACAACCGGAAAGCGAAAAAAAAATAAAAACATACATAACTAGGATTAAATAATAAATAAATAAATATCGGGACACTTGAACACAATGTTCGTCTGACCCCAAACTAAGCAAAGCTTGTACTATGGTTGCCAGAGACTGATATACATCCATAAATATTTTTAAATACATACTTAAACAGATTTTAACACAAACACAAATGTTCATCGCATATGTATATATGTTTGCCCTAGGTGAGAATCGAACCCACGCCCCCGAGCTCAAAAGTCAGGTTCACTACCAACTGAGCCACCAAGGCAGTCAAGGGTGCGAAGTTGAAGATGATAACTCTCATAAAAACAAAACTTAAAACTTCTGAATGATTACATTTTTTTTGTGTCTTATGCCATACAGTGAGAACTTACAAACACCACTAGCATCTAGACCTTTTTTTGGATGACTTTATGCTGTTGGGCGCTGAGGCCTCGACAGCGTTCCGGGCATTAGGCAAGCGCAGATGGCGCAGGGCCTCAAAAAAGCTTACAACTATGGGCAACCAAGGGCACCTCTAAGGCATGGTCTCGGCTTGGGCTGTCGAAGACGTAGGGGCGTCGAGTTGCCCTGGCAGCCCAGAAGGGGCTTGCACTAGCATCTAGACCCGAAAGAGTGACCTTTACTTATATAGCGCGTGAAAGGAGAGAGGCAGTGACAGATTTACTCATGGCAGTAAGAGTGTCGGTGATCTAGCACATTTGACACCCAACTACGTCACTCTTGGTGTATGATCAGTAACATCGTGGAACTTGTTGTTGATCTCAAATTCCGGTCTTGTTTATGCATCGATTGACGTAAGTGCGTGTCATCCACGTGACATTTTTGTCTTGGAACGCTAAACCTGACAGAGTACAAGTATAATTATCATATGGTTATTATTTAGTTTAGAGTTCCATTTAGGTACCCACGCAAGCCTATAGCTCCATTCGCTCCTGTTTATCGCAGAACCGTGCTAAGTGCAAACTCACCTGTTCCTAGAATAAGTAGGCTCATTAACGAATACCAATCTGTACTAATATAGATGTTTTCGTCATAAGCTAAATTTAAAATAAATCTAATTTCAATTCTAGCCAACACGGCCAACAACAACAGCTCATAGGATAAAGAATTTAAAATTTATTAAAAAAAAAAAAAAACTATGTCCAACCTAGTATAATATTTTTTTTTTTAAAGTTAGTAATATTCTTTAACATGATGAAATATTATGATGTAGGTAATCATAAACTCTCCCCCGAGGGTTCCCGCCTTGTCGTGGCGGGGGGGCTCAGTAGCCGTGGCTTGGGCAACCACGGTGAAGCCAAGAGGAATCCGAGGTGGGGCCGCTTCTTGGGGCTTTTAGCTCCAAAGCCCACATGGAAGCGGCCTAAGTAGGGTGTGGGTCTGTATGGGCAGATCCACAACTGAGGCGGGGTGCAGTGTCGCATGTGCAACACTGCAACCGAAGGCTGGGGGCCGCGGCGGGAGAGGACTGTTGGTGTGTCGTTGCCACTTTCCCTACCTTCCGCGGCCCAAACGGGGTCGCTACCGTTTGATGGCGGACGCGGTGGGGCCGCAGAGGAAGAGGCGTGTCGGTGTATCGTTGCCGCTCTCCCTATCCTCTGCGGCCGAAGTGGCAGGCGGCGGGGCCACTCATCTGACCCGTCGCATGGGGACCATGGGCGCCTAGACACGGGTGCTGTCTGGCGCCCACGGGCAAATTGGTCCCCGAGGAGGTGGATGATGACGATGTGTCTGGTGTTCGATACATCGTCATCGAGGGGAAGAGAGCGTGAGCTCGAGGAGGTGCCTGAAAGGGCTAGCGCTGTCGGGGCCGCAGAAGAGTACGATAGTCCCCTTAGCCCCGACATTATGCGCCGAGGTGGAACACCCTTGGGTTTTTAGTGGGTAGGCCGTCAGTGGCGGGATTCCCACATAACCACTCTGTGCCCGCACCCGGGCTGTTGGTGGTATCCATAAAGGATTTTCCCAAGGTAAAAAAAAAAAAAAAAAGGTAATCATAAACTGCATGCTGTGCTTCCTTGAAAAGATAGCACATTAAGTTTAAATAGTTCGTAAGTTTAAATTATAAAAGTATTAATGTAATAGTTATCATTGAGAAGCCATAATAAAAAAAAACATAATCTAGTGTACGTGCCAGAATTTATATTAATTACTCTAATATTTGTCCAAATAGAAACTAATCCCGGGCCCACCAGCGCAGAAGCTGACAAGCCATCAAAACCGCCATGCCATACGCCAAATGTAAATCATTGCAATAACTGCGAATACTAATTAACATAATATGAGGTCTATTACCAGAATTGGCAGTCGATCTTAATTTCCCGAATGTAATCGTTTCCGAAGGCCAGCCAACTAATCATGATTTAAATTATACCGATTATTCGCATGGCTCTTTCAAATCAATCCGTTAATGCTTTCGATGATTATTATAGGCTGGTGTCATAGAGTTAATAATCTAGATTTGGCCTGTCATCGGCTTATTGCATACTGATTTATGATCTGTGATATGCCTGTTACCGTCTGCGTCAGGCACAATGTAGGTATATTCATGTGAGATAGTTATTGAAGTTGTTGCACCGAAAATTATTAACAAAAAAGATAAAAAGATCTAACAGCTAGTGCAAAAATTGGTAGATTACAGCTAAGAGCGATCTCATCTAATCTACTTCAATTTATTTCTAATTTGGATCAATTAATCAATCAAAATCAAATCCTACTATCCTACTAATATTATAAACGCGAAAGTTTGTAAGAATGGATGGATGGATGGATGGATGTTTGTTATTCTTTCACGCCAGAACGGCTGAACAGATCTGGATAAAATTTGATACAGAGATAGATTATAGTCTAGAATAGCACATAGGATACTTTTTAACCGCGAGTGAAACCGCGGCGCGGTTTCTGTTAATAAATATTTTTGACTGCTAGTCAAACATTTAAGTAAAACCTGTGAACCCCAAACTCGGCTCAGCCGGTATCTTGGGGTTCGGTGCTAGGATTTTATACAATACATGTGGTCTTGTCTTGCACGCTTACGATAATCAACATAACAAACTTAGCTTATATTTAAGTAGTAAGTATACATTATATTTAATTAGTACTTAGGTTCTACTTACATCTTTCGGAAAATCCAAGGTAAAAGAACAAACAAATTCGTTGCTTTATTGCTTTGTAAGGTTTAATAAAAGCTTCATATTAGTTATATTAGCCCATTTTTTCCCTTTTTTCTCTCTTTCCTCTTCCTTTCTTCCATGTTTCACTGTTCTATGGAAGATCCATCCTTTTCATGAGCAACGAGCATCAAGCTAATCTTTCTAACAAAATCACTATCCAAAAAGCCAACTTGACGTAATCCATCCGTCCTATCCATCCGCCGGCGTTGTTCGTTTAGTTCGGGCGCGACAAACAGGACAGTTTAATTACCGGCCGGGATTGGACACCGCGGTTACAACAACCTAGTTACTCAGATGCCTAGAGCACAGTTCCCCAAACTTTTTTGTCTCATGGACCACTTGCTAGGTTTTTCGGTTTTTGGTAGACCCCATGCGTGCCATGAAAATTCATCTATTTCAAATGTGTTTTACAGATTACTTACAGGCCCCCTATTCTTGACTCGTGAGATGTTTCTTGGTCACTTGACTTTTCAAACGAGAGAGACAATGACAAAACAATATCTCGACTGATAGAAATAGGGCTCCTGTAGTGAGATGCGTTTATGCTACAAACTTGCATAATGTTATGAGATGTATTAATACACTACTAATATTATGAAAGAGCTAAAAAAAGTTTATTTATAAATTCGACAATCGAGACACCGAATAATTTAATTTAAAATGTTGACATTATTCATTTATAATTCAAATTACTTAAATTACTAACCGCCCTCGGTATGTTACGTTGTCAGGTAAAATTTAAGCAATAAACCTTTAAATAAAAATCTTTGTGTGATTATTTCATTAATTCAAATTCAAAGTTAAAACTGACACCTACTTAAATGAGATCGACTGTAGTGGAACTCCGTTTATATCCCACAAAGTCCTAGTATTATTTAATGTGTTAACTATTTATTTCGCTTTAATGGACCACTTGTTAGTCGTCGACCCTTCGGGGTTGAAATTGGACCACTTAGGGAATCACTGGTCTAGACAGTACCGAATATAGCGATCCTTGAATTCGAGCTTAAGATCTGACAAGTTAAGGTAACCTGGCTATCTTCAAGGCTAGAGTGAATAATTACCCTCTAAGTGTAGACTTAGAGATAATATAGATGTCCTTCAATGATTTTCAATGTCTAACCCTTCATGCCTAGACATTGTGGAAATCATTGGAGGAAGTATTTGTTAAGCAGTGGACATTTTCCAGTTGATATGAGTTGGTATGAGTTGAAATGCTCCGTCACTTATCTCAATACTTCAGGCAAAGTAATTAAATTTGTAACTGTAATTTGTAAATTTCTAAAGTGGTAGCAGAACGTTAAAGTATTCTATTCAAAATACATTCGTACTTAGCGTATATTACTGATTGGAAGAAATAAGCAGGAGCAGTGCATTTGAATCCAAATGATAAATATTTTACGTTCGAATTAGTATTTTAAGTCCGGTGAGAATGAACGAGAGACGGTCGCTTACTCTGTAGCCTGGCCACTAAGTAGGTGTTAGAAACACCGATAGCTCAGCAGAGAGTAGTCCTATTGCTTCAGAGTTATTAGGCCGTAAGGGTCTAATTGTTATTTTGAAAGGTCCATTCAGTATTCACTATTGCGGGTAGATTCGCAGCCTTGAGTCGTGATTAGAATCGGCTATCACTTTCACGCTTAGAGCTTGTTTACTTGTCTGAAAATGTAGACAATTATGATTATGTGGCGACAGTGACTGTCATGTGGCGGCCACATTAACGGAAACGCCGATAATTACGCGATGAAGGACGTTGAACGTTAGTGTGGCCACAACTGATCGCGTTAATTTTACAACGGAATTCCCATTGCCGATTAATGTTATAGAGGTAGAAGACGTAGGGCATATACGTATGTTTATACCGTGGTCACCCAATTTGTCGCGTTAAAATTAACGCATTATCAGAATAATTTACGCGATGTTGAGCATTGACGTTTCCCGTTAGTGTGGCCGTAACATTTGACATTAAGACAGCTGATAGCAATATGAGTCAATCCTGCAATACATCGCTCCAAAACTATACAAACTGTTTTTACGCAGACAGCCTAAAACATACTATTAAACGCTATGCTACCCGACCCAAACGCGAAGCTTGTTGATCTGAATCAAATCCGCTATGAACACCAGACACACTCACGTTAGATATGTACATTGTACATGGCGTCAAGCTAGCTTTAACTACAATAGCTAGAATGTAGATGGAGTAGATACATGCACTAATGACATCCTCCGGGCTGGCTCACTAAGTGCCCAATTATCATGCGCCGATTAGCTACCTGTCGACTGCCTTAACTACTGCCGTTGAGGGTAGATATTATGTATAATTTTGTAGTGATACCAGAGTATAGATATAGACGTATTATGGGTATTAAAATTCAGTGCGTGTTAATGTTTTTAGACTTGAGAATTTATCTTCACTTTTACTTACGCATTCTTTCCAGATCGGTCGTGGTATTGAATGTTGAATCCGTAGTTGGATAAACCAATCTCGCAACGCGTCTTCATCTCTATTTAATTGGGAATTTTCGTGAAAATTTATCAATGGAAATGTACGTGACGTATTTGAAAATCTGCCCATTACTAAGAAATCGAAACCAATCACAAGTCACATAATTATGTCGGTCCCTGTCTCTCTCTTTAATAAATCATTTAACTAAAAGTTAAACAAGAATTCACACGCGTCAGAATATCCCCCAGATTTCACAAGCACGACCCAAAACGACCTAATCGTTTCCGAGACTCTTGTCTTTGTCTCATTGGCATAAATTAATTAGCGAGCGTGTAACTACCGCGCAACTATCGCTTTACGCAACTATTCCGCTCTCAGTATTACAGTCTCCATGACCTTCCTATTGTTGACCAACAATGGAGCGGTATGTGCTCTATTTTGTCGCGAGTTTCCCAAGTTCTGGAATGCTTGTAGCTTAGCTTTAATCTGCGGTGAAGTTGGCCGCCTTGGAAAGTTTCCGAGCTAATTGTGATTAGCTTATAAGGAGGGTTCAGCTGGTGTAGAGAGGTTAATATTATTTGAGATTTTTCTTTCCGTTCCGGTAGAGAAAGACTGAAGAAAATATGGATGAATAATTGAGTAAGGATGAATGACAAGGAAGTGATAGAGACGAATGTAGAATACGTACATACTATACTGACTATCCTACCCTTATCACACATAAGTGGAATAAGGGGAGGAAGATATGTTCTTCCCGTTGCAAGGCTTTTTTTTCGCCTAAAAGGCTAAATTTGAAATGTTTTTGCGTGGAAGAAACTATCAAGTATTTGTGTTCCGTAGTATATTCCGTAGCTAGAGCATGTACCTAGTATGGAGCGTGACGGTCCATAAGGTTGTCTATTCGAAATGTTGCTTAATTCTTTTCCTAGTTGTTTAGGAGCCCTGGCGGAAGATTGAACCCACAACCATTAAAGTATTTACAGTTTTTATTGTCATTCCATTTCCGTCCAATTTCCTTACGTCGTTATAATTGCGCTATCTCCACTCGTTATTTTCGTTTCATTCGGCGGAGCAATAAAATTTTAATCGGAATGACAATCGTCTGAAATGGAACGTTTTATTGAGTCGATCGTTCCGATTTGTTTGGCGTTTAGAACGAATCGGCATTTTTGCATTTTTCCTTCAATTTGGTGTAATTGCTATCATGTCATTGACTTCTGTAGCAGTTCGGTGGTCTTTCATGAGAAAAACATAGATCGTTTGTTTCATGACAAAGAGTTATTGACCTGCCAGCACTAAAAGTGTCTGCCAGACACTACAAACCTAAGTACATTTACTTAGTGTTATGTACGCTTAGTTTATAATACTACCTTCGGAATCCTACTAATATTTGTAGCGTAGCTACTTACTTACAATACATTTTTTCGTTGCACGACACTTAAACATTCATTTTTGCATTTTTAGTTGATATTTAATTGTCTTCGACATTAAATAACAAATATGATTTTATTTTTATTTACGGTATTGAGCAATGACTTTGAAGTCATGTAAGTTATTAGACACTGACAGTGACAGTTAGCATGTTGCTGTCATCCGTTTCACATTTCCGTCCGACGGATCAAGTCAAATAATAAAAAAAAAAAGATAGGAGAATGAAATTATCTATTTTCTATCTATTTTTTATCTGGATTATTTTACATAACCTTGTTGGGAAAATGGAACGTAAATAAAAAATAGTTTTGCGTACAAGACGTAGTGGATTAAGTGTGGTGACGTCATACGTGGATGCGTGAGTCGAAACGGTTCCAAAGTGACAGAAATGATTTTGCTTTTTTGAATGGCATTTTCGAAAAGCTGCTTGAAACGCGACAAAGATGTCTTCCCTTTTTGACGAGCTTTTGCTGAGAGGCGTGGTGCTCCGGACCTTCTTCTGCCTTAGAGCGGAAGCATTTAAAAAGAGGCGTAAAAGCCTCTTCTGCCCGGATTGATCAATTCCCCACTGACGAACTGGCAATGACTACGGCACCCCGATTCCTGCAGATGTAACTGCACTGCATGCCATTTTTCTTCCCACTCGCGGACCCAAGCCACGTTGCTTACCGGCAAGCATACACCATTGTATCCACTTGCGGATGTTAACCTCCAAGCGTACCTGCTGCGTCGTGAAAGCAAGTACCACACGCAACTTATCCATGGATTCACAAGTAACCCCTTTATTTTGTTCAAAAGTCATAGCCACAAGGTTACTTTCTCTATGACAGGTATGGTCATATCATTCTACTAATTTTCACAATTTCAAGCCTTCTGGACAGAGTGTAGACGTATGAGACAGTCCTCGTTTTCACTGTATGATCTGCGCTTTAGTGAACATAAGTTTTGAATAGAAATACCTTTTGTTGTTCTAGTAAATCGCTTAGCTACCGATTTACTAGCATTGATTGTGAATTAACATTTAGAATCACATTAGTTTATATTACTTTAATATTACAGACAGTATTAGCACCAGAGCTGTAATTTCATAACTACATTCTAAGCGATTTGGTTTTAATAGGTTCGCTTCAATTTAAGTGTGTTAAAATATAGTATTAAATAGTATTTAACTCTATAACGATTAAGGTTGTAGAATTTTAAGCTTAAGACCCTTCTGGTCATTACAGGGTAAGAATACTCGCTTTAAATTTAAGAAAATTGCATGTACTTTAAGTAATTATGGTTCCGACCAATAAATAGTTTTGATTTAACCTTAAAAACAAATCTTTTAATTTTGTCCTCACACAGCAACTCACAGATAAACAACAATACGGTCTTTGGTAACAGAGGTCTTTGTTCTTATCGACTTAAGCTTATCCAGGTTTAATTTTGTTTTTTGTTCGCTTAGGTAGCTGCGACACCTTCCTCAAAGGTACAGTTAGCTTCCGCTCTTCAAGCTCTTTAATACAGGTGCAAAAGTTTCATTTGCCACCATTTCTCCTTTTGTCCCATCTCCCCCCCGATAACGTGGACCACTTTTCACCTCAACCTAACTTTAACCTATATTAAATATTAACCTATATTAAATATTAAATATTAAATTAAATTTTTTATTTATTTTTTTTTCCACCACGTTACAATGGCGCCCGAATTTTTTTAGTATTTGGAGTTGTTTTGTGAAGGCAAAATTATTAATTAAAAAAAAATAATTTTGAAAATTTAGTTTTTAAGCAATTTAACGGTGAATTGTTTTAAGTTTAAGAACGATTTATAGGTTATTACACCTGCTATTGTGTTAAACTACACTCTCTGTCTAAAATTACTCAAATTTAAAACTGAAACATGTCTGTTCATTCTGGAACACTCTCCGATGATGAGGCCATGTTTGTCTCACCCACCCGTTCTCGACATGTGTCTTCAGTTGGTACTCCACATGTACATTTGAGTCCTGCGGGACAACGGGAAGTTCATATTCCAATTGATACGCTTAACACACAACGACGCTTGAATCCAAATTTTATTTCTGAACATTTAGTGACAGCTGTTTCGTTTCCAACACAGGGTCACTCTGCTTATGTGACAATACCACCACTTACGTCTCACGCACACGCCACTACTGACGTTGTCACACTTGCTGCAACGCGTCCGATAGTACATACTAATGTCGAACTTCCACCAACAAAGTTTTTTAAAACTAGTACGTATGGTCATGAACAATCACATCATAACACGTATGAGCCAAGCGCTCACGCTCATGCACAACAAAGTCATTCATTAGCGGACACTCCGCACGGAGCTGCGATATATTACAAATCCTTGAATTTATCGTCGCTTAATATTAAGTTTAACGGAGAAACGGACGTTGACGAATTTTTACTGAGAGTGAATGAAACCCGACTTGCACGACAGATTGATGACGTTACATTAGTACGTGGGTTTTCAGAGCTCTTGTCTGGTACAGCTCTGAAATTTTTCAGAACGGTTAGTCGTCGATTACGGTCGTGGGACGACGTAAAGTTTGAGTTTCAAAAGTACTTTCAAACTAAAGACTATAGCTACAACATAGAGAAACAAATTAGAGAACGCAAGCAATTGCCTGGTCAATCTGTAGCATTTTACATTTTAGATATACAAGATTTAAACGCAAGACTAGCGTATCCTATTTTAGAGGCAAATTTATTAGAAATTGTCAAACACAACATGCTTAGTTCGTACGCACAACTGTTAGCAATCAACGATATAACCTCTTTTGATCAATTGATCAACATTACTAAAAATTTTGAGGCGTACTCTGGCGTTTTAAACTCAAAACCGAAACGCGAGATCAATGCTGTAAACAGTGCACCTGCGACTTCGCACACGAGCAACAATCTTACATGCCTTAAATGTAAGAAGAAAGGTCACAGTTACAAGGTATGTAGGTCGGTGCCAGGCATCTTATGTTTTAAGTGCGGAGCCAAAGATGTGCTAACGAAAAATTGCTCCAAGTGCAATAATGGTTCGCATTCCTCGTCGTTAGATAAAAAAAACTAGTTAAGCCCCAGAGTACAGCTTCCTCTAAACAAACGTTTCCGATTCCGGAAATTTCATCGTTTGTTGGAGATTCACGTTTGTTTGTAAAATTTGAAGTATTAGATAACAGTTTTGAAGCGTTACTTGATCCAGGGGCACATTTATCAGTATTAGGTGCACAAAAGCACAAACATTTTGAGAAATTAGGATTTAGACTTAATCGTACAAAGTCAACGGTTTATTTGGCTGACTTATCACAGATTGATGTGATAGGCACAATGCAGTTGCCAATTACGTGCAACGGCATTACAACTGACTTTACATTTTTGGTATGCCCTGCGATCCATCACAAACTTTTATGCGGCATGGATTTTGCCGATACTTTTG
Organism: Peribatodes rhomboidaria; assembly: GCA_911728515.1. Taxonomy (NCBI): domain Eukaryota; kingdom Metazoa; phylum Arthropoda; class Insecta; order Lepidoptera; family Geometridae; genus Peribatodes; species Peribatodes rhomboidaria. The sequence continues at coordinate 15,697,442 of OU452168.1, read as the reverse complement.
GTTTAATCGATATTTTTAAGTTTGGAGATGTACTTAGGAGAGGTAACTCCGCCGATGTTACTTCACGCACGGAGTTTTGTGAAATTAAGGCGTTAGTTCCGAGAGACGACCTTACGCACGAGCAGTCTGCTTGTTTACAAAAAGTTATTAAGGGTTTTGAATCGATTTCTTCGGATAAAAAGGGTTTAGGTAAAACTCACCTGGTAACTCATAAAATCGTTACTACAGGCGAACCAATTAAACAGCGATATTACCCATTGTCTCCAGCGAAGTTGTCAGCGTTGAATAAAGAGGTTGATGAGATGCTGAAACTTGGTGTCATAGCTCCATCAAGATCCCCATGGTCTAGCCCAGTGGTAATGATACCGAAGAAGGATGGCTCATGGAGATTTTGTTTGGATGCTCGGAAGCTCAATGACGCCACTGTCAAAGATTCTTATCCACTTCCTTATATCAACTCGATTCTTGACAACTTGCGCGGTGTTCATTATTTGTCCTCAATCGATTTATCTTCTTCATTTTGGCAAATCGCTCTGTCAAATCAAGATGGCGGCGATGGAAAAGGCAACTCGTGCGAGAAAACAGCCTTCGTTGTACCGAATCGTGGTTTATTTGAGTTTAGGCGAATGCCTTTTGGACTTTCTAATGCTGGTGCGGAACTTCAGAGATTGGTAGACTCCTTGTTTCAACACAAATTTGACGGTAAGGTCTTTTGTTACGTTGATGACCTTTTAATTGCCACAGAGTCGTTTCCTGATCACGTGACCATTCTTTCTGCTGTTTGCAAAGCACTTAAAGATGCTGGTCTTACCGTCAACCTCAAAAAGTGTGATTTTTGTAAGGGAGAGCTTAAGTATTTGGGCTACATCATCAATACAGAAGGATTGCGCACAGACCCAGAAAAGCTAAGCTGTATTCAAAATTTTCCCCGCCCCAAAACAGCAAAGCAGCTACGAGGTTTCATTGGGCTCTGCTCGTATTATCGTAGATTTGTTCAGGATTTTTCGACAATTATTGCACCGATGACTGCGTTGGTAGGGAAGCGGAAAGGCAGCGATGGCGTCGACTGGTCAGAAGCAGCAGAAGAGTCATTTAACACTCTCAAGCGAGCATTGATAACAGCACCAGTTCTGGCGTCACCAGATTTTACGCAGCCATTTGTTCTTCACTGCGATGCATCTTCTGTAGGTATTGGTAGCGTTCTGACGCAAGACGTTGAGGGAATCGAGCGTCCAGTAGCATTTCATTCGCGCTTGCTGTCGAAAGCCGAAAGAAATTACAGCACGACAGAGCGAGAATTGTTGGCGGTAGTAGATTCGATCAACCATTTTCGTGCGTATATAGAAGGCACTAAGTTTACTGTTATTACCGATCATATGAGCTTAAAGTGGTTAAAATCCCTTAACAATCCATCAGGTCGATTAGCAAGATGGGCGATGCAAATATCGTCATTTAACTTCAATATTTGTCATAAAGCCGGTAAACTCAATGTAGTCCCCGATGCCTTATCGAGAATTTCCATCGATGCAATAACTTATGATGGCGGTATTCAATCAACCAATGACGAGTGGTACAACAAAATTTTTAAGGGTTGTCAGACAACACCCACGAATTTCAAAAATTTTCAAATTAAAGACAATCGTTTGTACAGATTTAGTAAGTCAAACTCAAATCTTCAAAGCGTTAATTGGAAATTGGTTTTGCCAAGGGAGTTAGTGGAATCTTGTGTGAAGGAAAATCATGACTCTTTTTGTTGTGTACATCCAGGAATTCAGAAAACTTATCTTAAAATACGAGACCATTACTACTGGAAAGATATGTTTAATGATGTCAAAGCCTTTGTCACAAAGTGCGAAAAATGTAAAGCTTACAAACATTCTAATTTGGCACCAAATGGGCTCATGACAAATCAGAAAAAAGTTGATTCTCCTTTACACACGCTGTCTATCGACATTATCGGTCCCTTGCCAAAGGCGTACTCCGGCCACGTTTACATCTTGTCGGTGGTTGACGTTTTTTCCAAATACGTTTGGCTCCATCCTCTTCGTACGGCGACCACTCAGACGGTCACGTCATTTTTAGAAAAGGAAATCTTTCTTAAATGGGGTACACCAGCTATTATAATTTGCGACAACGCGTCGATATTTAAAAGTAAACCTTTTAAGAGTTTTTGTGACAGGTTTTCGGTCCCTAAAATATTTTTCAGCGCACATTATGCGCCTCAGTCAAATACAATTGAGCGATATAACAAGACAGTTGAAGTTAGTTTGTCTATTTTAGTGGATCAAGATCAAAGAAACTGGTCCAAATACCTTCAACAAATCCAACTGTCTCTGAACAGTACAGTTAACTTAGCCACGGGATACACCCCTTATTTCCTTGCGACAGGTCGAGAAATTATCATGGACGGTACATTCCATACTATTTTGAAGGATTTACCAGCTTCCGTTGATGATGTCACGATAGGCGATAGGGATAAGGCAGCAGCGGCATTAACTGAGCTAGCAGACATATTTGTTAAGGTAGATGATGCTTTGACACAAGCTTATCAGAAAAATGCGCAACATTATAACTTGAGACGACGATACTTTGATGCAAAGGAAGGCGACATAGTATGGCGCAGAAACTTTGTCCAGTCAAATGCGGCAAAGTTCTTCTCTGCGAAACTAGCTCCTAAATTCGTCAAGTGCAAGGTCGAGAAAAAGTTATCAAGCGTTGTCTATGAGCTTCGTGAATTAGGATCAGGTTCAATTGGTAAATTTCACGCGAAGGATATCCTTCGTGCTTAGTTATTTAGATTTATGTTAGCACAATAGTAATACACTATTTAAAGTCGTGTAACTTAGTATTAGCAAGCCAATTTTCTTAGATTTTAATTTTACTCTACGGCAGATTAGGTTGAATTTAGTGAATGAGGATTTCTTGGTTTGAAGAGATGAATGTGTGAGAATTGTAGTGGACAGAATGAGAGATTGCTATGAAAGTCGTGTGAAAAGGGTATCGGAAGGCGAGAATAAGATGAAATTTGCAGAGTGAAAGGATTTGCGTGGATAACATTAATAAATAGTAACGACTGGTGATGAAAGAACGATAAATACTAGTCTTAAAAAAGTGTTGTCAATCTAATCGATCCGCGAGTTAAATTTGTAACAGAAATTGTCTGCTAACAATTTTTTCTGCGTTTTCGGAGGTATGGCCTTTTGTCATATTTTTGGTTGCGGCAGTGCAGTTAAACGTCTTTCTTTTTTTTTTCCGGTTACTCCTGCTGTTTTTACGGTTAACTACGTTAACCTCTTTATCCGAAAACGGGGGTATTGTAGCGTAGCTACTTACTTACAATACATTTTTTCGTTGCACGACACTTAAACATTCATTTTTGCATTTTTAGTTGATATTTAATTGTCTTCGACATTAAATAACAAATATGATTTTATTTTTATTTACGGTATTGAGCAATGACTTTGAAGTCATGTAAGTTATTAGACACTGACAGTGACAGTTAGCATGTTGCTGTCATCCGTTTCACATTTCCGTCCGACGGATCAAGTCAAATAATAAAAAAAAAAAGATAGGAGAATGAAATTATCTATTTTCTATCTATTTTTTATCTGGATTATTTTACATAACCTTGTTGGGAAAATGGAACGTAAATAAAAAATAGTTTTGCGTACAAGACGTAGTGGATTAAGTGTGGTGACGTCATACGTGGATGCGTGAGTCGAAACGGTTCCAAAGTGACAGAAATGATTTTGCTTTTTTGAATGGCATTTTCGAAAAGCTGCTTGAAACGCGACAAAGATGTCTTCCCTTTTTGACGAGCTTTTGCTGAGAGGCGTGGTGCTCCGGACCTTCTTCTGCCTTAGAGCGGAAGCATTTAAAAAGAGGCGTAAAAGCCTCTTCTGCCCGGATTGATCAATTCCCCACTGACGAACTGGCAATGACTACGGCACCCCGATTCCTGCAGATGTAACTGCACTGCATGCCATTTTTCTTCCCACTCGCGGACCCAAGCCACGTTGCTTACCGGCAAGCATACACCATTGTATCCACTTGCGGATGTTAACCTCCAAGCGTACCTGCTGCGTCGTGAAAGCAAGTACCACACGCAACTTATCCATGGATTCACAAGTAACCCCTTTATTTTGTTCAAAAGTCATAGCCACAAGGTTACTTTCTCTATGACAGGTATGGTCATATCATTCTACTAATTTTCACAATTTCAAGCCTTCTGGACAGAGTGTAGACGTATGAGACAGTCCTCGTTTTCACTGTATGATCTGCGCTTTAGTGAACATAAGTTTTGAATAGAAATACCTTTTGTTGTTCTAGTAAATCGCTTAGCTACCGATTTACTAGCATTGATTGTGAATTAACATTTAGAATCACATTAGTTTATATTACTTTAATATTACAGACAGTATTAGCACCAGAGCTGTAATTTCATAACTACATTCTAAGCGATTTGGTTTTAATAGGTTCGCTTCAATTTAAGTGTGTTAAAATATAGTATTAAATAGTATTTAACTCTATAACGATTAAGGTTGTAGAATTTTAAGCTTAAGACCCTTCTGGTCATTACAGGGTAAGAATACTCGCTTTAAATTTAAGAAAATTGCATGTACTTTAAGTAATTATGGTTCCGACCAATAAATAGTTTTGATTTAACCTTAAAAACAAATCTTTTAATTTTGTCCTCACACAGCAACTCACAGATAAACAACAATACGGTCTTTGGTAACAGAGGTCTTTGTTCTTATCGACTTAAGCTTATCCAGGTTTAATTTTGTTTTTTGTTCGCTTAGGTAGCTGCGACACCTTCCTCAAAGGTACAGTTAGCTTCCGCTCTTCAAGCTCTTTAATACAGGTGCAAAAGTTTCATTTGCCACCATTTCTCCTTTTGTCCCATCTCCCCCCCGATAACGTGGACCACTTTTCACCTCAACCTAACTTTAACCTATATTAAATATTAACCTATATTAAATATTAAATATTAAATTAAATTTTTTATTTATTTTTTTTTCCACCACGTTACATATTATAAACGCGAAAGTTTGTAAGAATGGATGGATGGATGGATGTTTGTTACTCTTTCACGCCAGAACGGCTGAACAGATCTGAATGAAATTTGGCACATAGATAGATTCTAATCTAGAATAGCACATAGGATACTTTATAACCGCGGGTGAAACCGCGGGGCGCAGCTAGTGTAAAATAAATGTCAGTGTCGATACAATGGCCGTTTTAATACGCATTGCGCGCTTCCTTAATTCCTAGATAAAACATTTGTAGCGTCTGCTGTACATAAATGTAAGGAATTCGCGTGAATGCACAATTGTAGATTCTTATGCAATTAAGAATGATTATTCGATCTTGTTACTGATAAAATTACCCGATTTTTACAACTAAATATTATTGGTTTCGAAGCTTATCATTGTCACTAAGCCGCGATAGTTTTAAAGGAACTGTAAGAAAACAGCTGGCGTGTGAACATTTTCAATATGAGAAGAGTTTCATAAAAAATAAGAAAATGAAGAATAAAAAATAACAAAATATGACATATCGTCACGCCTTTTTTTTTTTTTTTTTTTTTATGGAGAATAGGTCGACGTTTGACCACCAACTCGCCTGATGTTAAGCGACGTTGTGGTCTAAGATGGAGCACGACGACCTATAAGGTACTTATTCACTCTAGCTTTTAAGTTTTGTAGAGTGAACAAGTACAAAGACGGCAGTTGAGTGAGGCGCTCCAAGTGCGCTACTGCTCAGACCCGTCTTCGGAACCTCGTCTTCTTCGTCTTCTTTCCCCCGAGGGGGCTGGCAGAGGTGTAATACAACACCCACACTTCGACGGACGATATTCAGTCCCAAATGTGACAGGGGGCGAGCCTGTCGCCATACACCGGGCTCCAGTCATACACCGAGCTCGAGTCATGTCATGTCATGGCATACAATAAAAAATAATAATAAATAAATTTGGGATATTTTTCACACACGGTTGCCTAAATCCAAACTAAGCAGAACTATGGCTATCAGAGACTGATAAATATACGTATAACATTATTTAAATACATAATTATGTACCAATATAGATATTCACACCCTGACATAGAACAAACATGAATGTTTGCGCTAGGTGGGAATCGAACTCACGCTCACGCAGGTTCACTACCAACTGAGCCACCGATGTAGTAGCCAAAAAATAAATTACACATGTGTATTTTGGCGAATATCCTCTAACCGACCACTATTTTTTACGTTATTATCTAAAGAATAGAGCGGTGCGAAAAGCAAGTAGGTGTAAATTATTACCCCATTATGTCAATAACACACCTCTTCACAAATTTTATTTTCCTCTTCCAAATTTTGGTTCAAAGGAAGGTCGTTTTGACCAAGACAAGAGACCAAGATGTTTTATTTTTGGTCAAGAGAGTAAGTATGTGACCTTACCAGTTTAAACTGTGTCTTTGACCACCCTTATTCCTCTTTGCCTTTGTTCCCGAAAATAATCTAGTAATAATCTCTTTTTTTATTAGGAAAAAGGTAGATATCCTGAATATCCTGAAATCCTCAATATCCTGAAACCTTGTACCGTAACATTTATAGTAAATATGGTAATGGTAATATAGGTTGCAATTTTGATACAAATAAAATAAATAGGAAAAAAAATTAAGGATGCCGAAAATTAATCTACTGAAAGGGTCATGTGCATGTGCATGTCAAGCAACTTTGTAAGACCTTGTTTCCATCTGCAAGAAAACTTCCGCAAGCAATGCCTGACAGTAGCTTGCAAGTGAAAACGCCGTGGCAAGAGCTTTTGCAACTGCACCTTGCTGCTGTCGGACAGACTGTCGGGCATTTGGCGCTGGAGTTTTTTGCGTAACGCGGCATTACACTAAAACTTTTTGGTGGTGGCTTATAACAAGGAATTACTGGTCTTATCGATGTCTCGATTTCCACTGACGTGACACTTGAAGATGTATCCGAAACACTATAGCTCCCAGTTGTGACCCAGCTCAGGTAGTTAATCACAAGTCGTAGCTCAGGTCGGGCGATAGTCGCAAGCCGGCGCGAAACTCGTCTACAGCTGTACAATTCGCAACAAAATTCATAACCGCCCCAAACAGGAAACTAGAGATGTCAAAATGTAAAGAAACGAGGTGGTCACAGGTGGCTGGTCTTTATTGGTTGGTGTTATAAGGTCTTTTGTGCAGATTGTTCGACTAATTTAACCACGATCGGAGAAAACTTCTATTCATTATGTTGTGTTATGGGCTATCTACTATCCCGCTTAGCAATAAATGTTGTATAGCCTCGGAATAGTTATACAGTATTTTGTCTTTTTCTTTCTCTTAAATTTTTTAAACTCGATCGAAAAAGACGAAACACTATTATGATTAATCTGAGGCTATACTCGTACAACGTTTATAGCTAATGGGTATAGCTTCACTATAACACTGACTTAACGAAAGATTACTCTAATATTAGCTTTCAACTAGGTGCCTTTAGTCTAAAACTAGTTTTTAAGAAAAGTAGGAAAAGAATTTTAAAAAAAGGTATTGGTTCTCGTCACTAGCATACTTTCCCCAAGTCCCACTATAGTAGCTGCCAAAACAAACCCATGATTAAATAGGAACAGGAGGTGGTGACAGACGCCAAAACGATCGTAAAGTTTGGCGATGACTGTATCTAGCGATATAATAGCCAGTTGTAACTTGTACAAGTTATATCAGTTGTACAGTGGAACTTTGTTTTATGGCTGTTGTGGCCATTCATTGTTCCATTGGCAGGTCTTATTGGAATAGTTTAATGACTTGTTTTGCTTGATTTAGTTTGAGGTTAGAATATATTTGTCAGTGATTGTTTGTTTCTCGTATATATTGAATGAAAATGCTATTAGGTGTAAGTGTTTTTAGACTTCTGAAAAACTTCTAGCATCTACTGTCGTACCTAGATGCCCAACCACGGCCGTTTTTACCCGACTGCGCAAGAAGGAAGGTTATGTTTTTTGAGTGTATGTAGTTGTATGTTAGTGTATATGTAAGTATTTATGTTATGTACTTACATACATAATGTGGGTATGTATGTATGTATGCGGTTTCTTAAGCACGCCCCACAGCCTAACAGCTTGATAAATTTCGACATGTGAGGTTTCATTTGAATCGTCTTGATAGTGGAAGTGACATAAGGTACAATATTTTGCAACATTTTGACTTTGACTTTGAAAAAGGTCAATGTGGTCATCACAGGTCTTTTAAGACCAGTTAGTTAGCAACGTCAAGTTAACTTAATTACAAGCGCTCTATAAATTAATATTTGTAATTTCTATCAATCTATTCATAGCCAACGTAATTATACCTCCATAGCTGGCCACGGACCAACTGTCCTCAGTACATTACCACAGTGGTAGCATAAGCCATCATTGATGCGTTTATACATGCAAATTACGGAGTAGCAATGCGCTGTAATGGTAACTTACTATCATGCCAGCTGCCAAGCTCACACTGTTTGTAGGTCACAGTGCTAATAATGTGGAAATTAGAGCCATTTGCAACCTATTAATATAAATGTTAATCGATTGACAGAAGTTAGAAAAGAAAGGTGGGTGGACCAAAGAAAAATATATACTTACTTGTTTAACTACAAAATTCTATAGGTACTAGAAGTTAGCTGCGCCCGTTGATCTCCGTGCGAACTGTTGACAGGAATATACTTCATAACTTTAGTTATTTAGACATCTTAACTTGTATACGTCTTAACTTAGAATATACCTCTAGACCTCTAGACCTCTCAAGGGTTCCGCAAAGCACTGAATATTCCAGACAAACGAGCTTGTCAAATTTCTTGGGAACTATTCTTCAGATTGTGATACTTAAACTATATCTCCCTATGTTCTCGACTTTTTTTTAAAAAAATGTACTCAAGAGCAAATAGAGCTATGATAAATATCCGCATTTGCAAGGTGTCCCATTTTGACTAATTTATTTAATAGATAGAAAAAGCAAATCAACAATCCCTTTCCATAGGGACGTTCCATACATTTCAATTATACTATTAAATTAATCCATAATATGAGAGAAATTCCTAGTTATTTAGGAATGATTAGATAAGTGCGAAAGTTATAAGAAATATTTAAATTGTTATTTTTTACTTAATGGATAACTTGAGAGGCTCGTCAGTATCTCTACTTGCTCTCTTCGCTCGTTATCTTCTTCTAGATAAATAGCCTTAACCAATGCGAAGTTAGTCTGAAGTGTTCGCCGGACCTTTAATTTTGGTTATGAGGTATATTTCTTTAGACCTCTTAACTTTAGTTTTGAGATCTAGTCCTGTGAAGATCTCTCTTTGTCTTACTGACTTTGTATAAAGTGACAGTGTGTTTTTGACATAAAGTGATGAAGTCAGCTCTTCTCACTTTTCTACTTCACTTCTCTTTACTCTAGATCAGCATCGTGTGCATCAGTAAATTTCATTGAACTTTTGGCATCATTTCTAAAGGCAACAACCCCGTATTTTAACTCGCATACTTTGAAGTGACTCATAAATTTTACTCACATAATTTGAGAGTTGAAATAAATCACAGATCATCGTGCGACATGTCATGTCGCCGACGCCAGATGTCGCGGCGAATTGATGCGACACGCGCGTGACATGTTGTAACTGTCACTTTGACAGCCAAAAATAGATTTGAGAATGAGCAGAGATTGTTGAAACTAAGATGTGAGGGAATTCTCATTTGATGTTAGTTGGATTTTATTGGGTACGTATGGTTGGGTAATTATTTGACAGATTTTTTCAAATAAGTAAAATAAAAATGGATTTTTGAGAAATAAAATGATTCGAAAACAGCTGGTAGCAGTAAAATTAGCTTATTTTTGGACTTAGAAATGATTTGTGTCATCTGTCATGAGGGGTTCATCCGGGTCGATTTGGCTAGTCGCTTCACAAATCACTTGTGACCTATCTATCACTTAGCTTTATATAGTCACTAGCGACCTAGCCGAATTGCCATTTAGACGGTCGATTTTCGCCGCGCGAGAAAAATCGTGCGGCTTTAATTGTTTAATGACATAAAAACGGACACATAATTCCACTAACATCTATGTCACAATTTTTCAAATAAAATAAATTAAATTACATTAAAAATACTTTACTTTAGTCTTTAGGGCTTTAGTCAACAGTGTAATTCCCTCATAATAGAGAGAGATACAAGATTGACAGGTACAGATATGATATCGATGGCACTAGAATCAGCTAGTTTACTAAACTATCACGGAGTTCTTAGGATTCATACTCTAAAAAATAAGAAAAATAAACCTGTTCTTTCACATTGCCTTTAAACTATTTCTAGTATGGTTAAGTTAAAATGAAACGCCAATCACTGCATTTTCTTTCTAATTTTTTTTTCTTTCTTTGCCTTTACTAAACTTCTCTCAGTACTGTTCCGTTAAAGATTTGTTTAACAGATAAGCTCTCCGATAATAGGGTGATGAGTGGTGATCACAAATGCAGGGCGCTCGTATTTTTAGCCTCAAGGGGAGTGGTAACTGTTACCATTACATTGCAGCCAACGTGTTAATGGCTGCTGTTAAACTTAACTCCAAAATAAATAATTCTGTTAGCGTGTAAGTTATTTTTAAAAATCATGAAAGGTCAATTACTGAGAGCCCATTCAAAGCTTGTGATAAATCTTGAATTTCAACAAAACGATTTGTTTGAAATAGATTTATTGTGGTAACAAGTGACGGGATGAAGTAGAAGAAAAGCTTTATTCTTCTTTTTAGTCGACTTCTAAAAAGGAGGAGGTTTTCAATTCGACTGTATGTTTTTTTATGTATGTAACATACACTTATGTATGTTACATACATACATTTACGTATGTTACCTCATAAATTTTGACTGGGTGAATCGATTTTGATGACTTTTTTTTTGTTTGAGAGATCATACTTTAGAGGTGGTCCCATAAGAACTTTATCGAAACCGGTCAAGCAGTTTTTAAAATATCAACAAAATTCTAAAAAATGTTAACATGGATGACGAATTACAGGATGAGAAGTCGGTTTTTTAAGGTTTGCATTTTAGATGAATTAGAAATTAGAAGGAGTGATGTTAGCCTAGTTGGAGAAGACCCGCCTTTCTAGCCAGTGGGAGCGGGTTCGAGCCCAGCCGACGGCATGCACCAATTTGTTCATTGTGTAAGCATATGTGCGTATTGTACATATGTCATCTGCTACATGACTAGAGCTCGGAGTATGGCGACAGGCTCGCCCCCTGTCACATTTGGGACTGAATATCGCCCGGTGAAGTGTGGGTGTTGTATTACACCTCTGCCAGCCCCCTCGGGGGTCAGGCTTGACGATATGTATGTATGTATGTATGCTTTATAGATTATTAGTTTTGTTTATAAAGGATACTGAATTATATCGGAACATAATATATAGTAACCAGTGGCTCTGTGAGTTGGAGACTTGGCGGCCGACATATTTCCTTCTTTACAGGTCGCATTCCTCAACCAATCTCGTGAAATTTGGTGAGAAGTTTTGGTATATATATATTTTTTTTTTTGCATAGAATATTTCAAACCTACTCTAAAAGTTTCAAAAGAATCGGTTAAGAAATGAGACCAGTAGAGGAATACAAAGATCCGGACAGAGATTCAGACAGAATCCGGACATACGAAAGCATTTTTGTCGAAGTTGAAGCAGACACGTTTCGCTTGCTAACGCTCCCTCAGTCGATTTTACTTAGCTAGTTTTGATTGTAGATCTATTTTTGTCTGACAAAAAAATCATTTAGTAGTAGAAAAAAAATGTAAAAATTACTTAAGTACAAATCTCCAAATAAATACCTATTCTAAAGTTAGGTCACTAAGACTCAAAACAAATTAAAGTTTATCATCATCATTACAGTCTTACTCTTTTCCACTGTACAGACACCGACCTACTCTCAATCAAGAGTATGTAGTCACGAATCAAAACTCAAATCAAAAAAGGAATCTGGTTTTACATCGGTTGCTCATAATATTATTCTAAGAAAAGAGACCAAAAAAAGAAAAAATATCTGTCGATGATTCTATGGCGACTTGGCAGAAAGGATGTTGTTTATCATCAGACTTGATCTGATTTAGTCTGAACTATCGGTAGTTCTTAGAAGGACAAAAAACGTCGAAAAATATTTCCAATAACTAGAAGCAAGAATCTCGATATTATTTTATGTTTCCCTGATCTTTTTTTATAATACTCAGATCAACCTAGAGAATAAGATGGCGCACGGCGTATGATCTAAGTGAAGCCAAAAACCATTAAAAACTACGCTACTGTCTTATATGTACACAACACGCACACATTGACGCAAAAAAACTACTCTACTCACTTGGTTATTCTTACCTCGACATTATCTGCATTGGTTTATGGTATAATTTCGAGTACATAAATATGCATAGTGCTTTATAAGAGTGTGGCTAGGACTACATTTTGAGGTTCTTTTTAAAAACTATGCAGTTTTTTTACAAGTCAATTTTGAAAAACTCGTAACATTAAACTCTTACAAATATGTGCAGTTTTGAAATATTAAATCTTCTAAGGTTGTATATTGGAACAAAAATGGCTAGCGTAGAGTTAGGAATTAATATTAGTTTTCGTGCAATTGTAAATGTTTTTCATGGCAACATTACCACGAACACACATTGAAAAAGAAGTGGCTTCAACGAGATATAACGCAGTGTTCCATCTTATATCCTCTAGGTTTATCTGAGCTCGAAGGGGCTGGCAGAGGTGTACAGCACCCGCAATTCGCCAGACGATACTCATTCCCAAATGTGACAGGGGGTGTGCCCGTCGCTATACAACGGGTTCCAGTTATTTAGCAGATGACATGAAAATGCTTCTTGTTCCGTTTTTATGTCTCAAAATCCAAAAAAAACTGTTGTCTGACACTTCTGTCTGATAAGTCGGGTTGTCCCTTCCCTCTTCCTTCACTCATCTCTCATAAACTCATCCTCTCTAAAACATATTCTCAACTCATCCTACATCTCTATTCTTAACTCATCCCACTGTTTTTTTTAACTCATTAGTCTATGCAATATGTGGCAGCAATGCTTAGCAAAATACAAGTAAATACGTAATTTTTATTTATTTTATTTATTTTATTTTTTATTTATTATTACAATAAGAACGGCATGCACCAATTACACTTATCATTAAAATTTACAGAGCAATACATATTATTTCAAAAATACAATATAAATAAATGTCAAATTCAAATAAATATAAGTACTTATTTAAATCATTGCAAAAACACAACACATTTTATAAATTATAGGTCAAAGAAAAATTACATATAACAGGATGTTTTTCACAAAATGTCAGAAGATATTTCATTAGGACATGCCATCTGTCGTCAAAAATATCACAATCAGGGTACTGTTTTAGGAATGCGTTGAGACCACGGGGGATGCGGCACATTGGGCTATAGGCTCGTGACTTCGTACGGCTATCGCCGGCGACAAAAAACTTATGTCTGTAACTGACCCTGTGCCGGGTGTAGTTATCCGGAACATACAAAGTGCACAGACTGCTGTGCAGAGAGGAGCAGTCGATGGCACCTCGTAATATCTTGCAGCCGGTCTTTAGTTGGTCAAAAGAACGTCTCACACGTAGCGAATTGAACCTTAGATGGCCGAGTAAAAAATCGGTGGGATAAAGATAAGGATAGTATCCCTGCGTCTTTTTATAAAGACTTCTTAAAAAAGCTTTTTGGACTTTTTCAAGGGCCAAGATATGTAAACTACAGTGTGGATTCCACACACATGCACTCGACTCCAGTTTACTCCTAACTAGTGTTGTAAACAGAAGTCGAAGAACATGGGGGTCAAGAAAGTCCTTGGCGTTTCGCAGGACAAAGCCAAGACGTCGGTAGGATTCTTTCGCTGTGTTTTCTACATGCTCATTAAAAACGAGATAACGGTCAAAAGTTACACCCAGATCTTTGATTGTCGATACTCGCTTCATCACATCATGACCGATGAGATACGTGTGATGAATGGGTTTACGTTTACGATCATATGTCATGCTGTAGCATTTATCTGGGTTGAACACCATTTTATTGCGCACGCTCCACCGATGAATCGCATCAATGTCACACTGTAAGTTATCGCAGTCAGTGGGTGACTTAACTTCCAACACTAACTTTAGGTCATCGGCATACAGCAAGCATTTGGCGAATTTTACCTCCTTTACTAAATCATTGATCATGATCAGAAAAAGCAATGGACCTAAAACAGAGCCTTGACTTACACCAGAGGGGGTAAGATAAGGTTTGGAGATGTAAGTTCCGTACTTTACAAACTGCCTACGATCTCGGAATAGGTCAGCAAAAAACTTGAGTAGACTGGGAGAAAAACCAATATTACTGAGTTTTTGTAGCAGTATATCATTGTCGACTGTATCAAAAGCTTTGCGAAAATCGAAGTATAATACGTCCGCTTGCAGGCCGCGGTCCATGCTGCCTGACACATAGTCACATAGACTGTGAAGATTCGTGTTAACTGATTTTCCTGGCCGGAACCCATGTTGCTCATCGCACAAATACTGTGACACTTGTCTATAAATTTCGTTATGAAGTATATATTCGAAAACTTTTGCTGGGGAGCATAAGATAGCAATGGGGCGGTGTTCATCCACTGCTGTCTTATTCCTAGATTTGGGTATCGGGGTAACCCTAGACAATTTCCACTGTCGTGGATAAACACCATCTTCAAGAGACAGGTTGAAAATGTGGCAGAGAGGCGAAATTAAATGCTTCCTGGAAGACTTTAATAAAGAGGCTGGCAGATTATCAGGTCCTGGAGCACCATTTGCTTTAAGCCTTTTCAGACCACGTTCCACATCTTCTGGAGACAAGTGAGCGATGTAAACCGTGCCTCCCTCAGTAGAACAACCGGTGCAAAGATTTGCGTCTAAGGATGGCGTACCTTGAAGATAGACGCTCGAGAAGTAATCCGCAAAGGCCTCAGCCGCTGATACTCCCACGCGAGTAGTTCCCTCATACATCACTGAAGGCTCAAAGCCACCCTTAGACTTTAAGTTATGAATGTGTCGCCAGAAATGTTGGGGGCATTTTTTTAAATCATTTTCAATATTTGCAGTATGGAGTTTATAGGCTTCGGATATACGGCATTGAAGACTTGCCCGGAGATCTGAAAAATTTTGGTAGGCACTTGGATGTTGATTACGCTTCCATAACTTATGCAATGACTTTTTCCTGCGAATGTCCGTAATGATATCGGGGCTAAACCAAACAGGGTATCTAGGAGAGGTAGTATTCGCTCGCTTTTTCTTAGGCACGCATTGGTCGAAAATAGTATATAGTGTTTCATAGAACCTATCAGTGGCCAACTGTGCATCCCTACACTCATAGACACTAGTCCAAGGGGCATCACGGAGCAAACAGTTCAGCTGGGATATGTCAACTTTATTAAAGTTCCAGTCGCAAGAGACGTCAATATTGCTTGGAGGTAGTTTGATGAGAGGAGTACTACATGGTTTAAGGGAAAACGTTATCTCAAGTGGAGGATGATACTTATCCACATTTACCAGCCCACCGGTTGCAATTTCGACCACATTCACCAGTGACTCATCGCATTCCCGTGTCAACGCTACATCAAGCTTTCCACCGTGATAATTAAAGATTTCATTACAGTCAGAAATATTACAATATTCTGTGAAATATCCATAATAATTGTTAATATTTGCAGTAGCACTATTTAAATTCAAATCACCGGAAATTAAAATTTTGCCGTCTAAAGTATTAATAAATGATTCTACTTTACAAAACCAGTTCATATAAGTGCCATCTGCTGCAGTCGGATTGATATAAACAACGCAAATATGAAGTGTGCAGCCGCGGTAAGTGAGTGAGGCCCACAGGTCCTCCCCGGCGTCAGTCTCGAGCTCCCGGCGACGCCGCAGTGCTATGCCTGGTGCGGCGCCAAGCAGGACGCCTCCGCCCGGCCTGCCCCGATCTCGTCGTAAGAGCGACCAGCCATCCGGTACCACCTCAGCGTCTTCAACAGAGCTGTCCAAGAATGTTTCCGTGGCGGCAAATATCATACCTTCACACAGAAGTAAGTTTTTATTAAGTTCGAATAACTTGGTCTTCAAGCCACGTACATTCTGGTAAAGTATACTAAGTTCAGTTTTTTTACACGGCGGGGTTTTAGCCGACCTTGTTATGAAAAGAATTACTATTAGCAGCAGGTTTTCTATAATTTACCCATTTCTTTACTCGCGCATTCTCAGGCCAGACATCGACCGAGAAACATTTATCGAAACATTCCTCTGGGACGCCTATTTTGAAGGACTTGTAATAGCTCTTTGTGCGAAGTTCTTCTACGGTACAGGCCTTCTGTGGGCAAAGCTCTTGTAGGTATAGTTTTATGTCGTCTGCGCTAGATAGCATGTTCCACAAATGGATGCATCTGCGCGGCCCAGCCGCTCGCAGTGATGTCACTGTAGGCCCAGCGAGACAGCGAAGTGACAATGATTGCCTTGTTCTACGATGTACATCAGTCCACTGCTCCTCAGAATTAGTTCGATCAGGAAGGCCAGCCGGTTCAGGTGCCTGCGCTACTGAGGATGCGATCGGGAGAGGTTGCACCGAATTCTGCTTACTGGTAAGGGGTGAGACCAGCACTGAGGAAGGCACTGCACTGTCATCCTTTACTGACTCCTCGTGCTTGTTACTAGGTGGGTGGTGGACTGTTTTAAGTCTTTTATTTAGGCGTTTAGTTTTGGTTTTCCGTCTCATTTCGTTTTCGCCGTCACTCAGAGCGGAAACCGGCAACTGCGGCTCCGGCCGATGTTGGTCAGCGGAGTTAACGTTGGTACGAGCGCGCTCCTCTAGACAATTCACGCGGCGGGTCAGCTCGCTCTTGGTGAAACGCAAATCCTCGACATCCTTTTGAAGATCTGTAATCTGGGTGTTCTGCAGCTCGTTTTCACGGCCAAGTCTTTCATTCTGGGCATGATATGTTGCGAGAGACTCTCCGAAATCAGTAAGTTTCTTATGATACTCAGCAAACTGGTTGATAAATTTTCTATCCAGTTCTTCTCTAATTATATCCCGGATGCTATCAGCTGAAACACACGAACAGTTGCAGGTGCTCCGTGGTTTCGTACGAAGAGTAACGTTATCGTATTGGAAGGGTACGACGGCCGGCGGAACCTGCGCTAATTCCGTTGCAACTTTCAACGATGTTCGAACAGTCACATTTGAATCACGGCTTTTTTTCGAAATTCCTACGGGCGTCGAGCTGTTATCCCCACCTCTTTTAGTGGCGCAGCGACACTCGGGACAGACCCACGTCTCAGCTTGCGATAGGATTGAGTTCTTTTCTCCGGTACATAGTAAATGGTAGGTCTTATAACAGCTACTCTCAGTGCAGCACAAGTGCTGTTCCTCTTTCCCACAAATCTCACTGCGACACGCTGAGCAAATCATATTAATTGAAGCGGTCAGAGATTGTAACTTGCAGTCTAATAATTGCGAGCGTAAAGGAATGAAACTTAAAAATCCGCTCAGCTGGTCACAATAGATAAAAACTTAGCTTATCTTCGCTGCGTACGATGACTCAGGTGAGCAACAGGTGGCGGTGAGCGCAGTGACTCACACGGCTAGCGGCCCGTGCGACGGCGATGTGTAGCGGTATCGTCTGGCCGTTATCGATTATTTTCAAAATACTTTCACCGATATCTCCGCCAATTCTTGATCGATTTTCACCGAACAACCACCAATGAACACGTTATTACACTAGCTACAGATGAATTTAAGTTTTGAACGCAGAACGTAACTTTTAACCACTGTTTAGATTTAATGTTTACAGAGCAAACGAACGTGAGGTTACCGCTGTGACACTCAACTCGGAACGCAAAACTCACTCACTCAACTCGTAATGCAAAACACTACAGCATTTCCGATAATAGGTAAACCTTTTTCTATCGCGACCCAATGCCCGACATCTGGTGTTGTGGTCACTTTATCATCCTCAATGGCTCGTCTGCGCCCGCAATCTGTCCACGATTCTGCAAACTTAACGTCTCATTCACTTCAACCCTTAACCCGAACCGATACGATACACATTTCAATATCACAGCAGCAAAAGAGTGAGTTCAATTTACGGACGCGATAACTAAAAGTCTCATCCGAACTCGAGCCTTATTTCTTTGGTGTTTCGATTGAGTTTCGTGTACAGATGGTTGTAGTCCTTAATTAAGGGGACATCCATCACGGGTAGCCATTGATGGTTCATTGATTAAGTTGGTATTCCATTTTTTAGGGCTCACTGAGATAGATTGATCTGGTTGGATGCCAATAGAAACATACTTAGTAGGTAGTATGAAGTTTTAAGTCTCCGCCTTCAGAAGTACGAACTACCAAGTTGCTCTATGATATAACTACCAGGGTAGTGACTTAACATTACGTGTTCCAGATGGAAAGATTCCATTCCATTTCCAGTAAAATTACAGAGTATTATAAAAAACATATTGTCACGCCTTTTCCTTGAAGGGGCTGGCAGAGGTGTACAGCACCCACACTTCGTCGTACGATAGTCAGTCCCAAATGTGACAAGAGGCGAACCTGTCGCCATACACCGGGCTTCAGTTACAAAGCAGATGATATTAATGACAGAATATAGTAATAATGATAACAAGTAACATTTTTAGAAGGTAAACAAAAAACCCGACTTCAAAATTTAGTCTAACACCGCGGACAATTAAAACTAAAATGTGGTATCCTATGTCACTTCCACTATCAAGACGATTCAAATGACACCTCACATGTCGGAATCCATCCAGCTGTTTAGGCTGTAGGGCGTGCCAAAGAAACCTCATACACACATACCCACGTACATACATTTCACTCGAAAAACATAACCCTCCTTCTTGCGCAGTCGGGTAAAAAGCAAAGCTTAAAAACTAACTTCCCTTCATCCATGTAAACAATTTTAAGGCTTTTGTTAAAACCGATTCGATAAAATGTATATGGGATTACCTCTAAAGGATAACATAATAAACAAAAAATAATCATTAAAATCGATTCATAATTGGCAGAGTAATCACGTAACATACATACAAAAAAGAAAAACAAAACATACAGACGAATTTAGAACCTCTTCCTTTTTTTAAGTTGGATAAAGAGCTTTACAAACGGCTAGTATCTTTTACATAGATAGTATAAGGTACCTATCTTTCTGAGGGCAGACCAAGGGTTGTCTGAGCGTTGTAAGAATTTTTAAGTTTTAAACTTTGCAGGCTTCAGTACTGCCTGTATCAAGGCAGCCGTGAAGCTTAGGTACTACTGAGCGGACCCTAGCTATTATGAAAAAGTAGTTTTCGGCTCATTCGTTCCCGAGCGCACCTAACTTGATATTTAACTTCAAACAGTAACAAGATTTCTTTTAGAGTAGCTTCCGTAAACAACGTTCTTTCTTCACGTTTAATTAAAACACTTGAGCTGACAATGGGCGCGGCGGGAAGCGAGACGCGCTTAATTTGCCCTTTTGTTTACATAGAGGTAGAAGGCTAAGCTTCCTGATGAATGATATGGATCTGTTGGAGGAGAGGAGATACGTCTTCACTTGTTTCAATTGTAAGGTTAGGGTGAGTGTTAGGTTATGTTAATAGAAGTCGCTATTTTAAAGCGTTACTGAGAGAGAGAGTGAGAGAGAGGGTAATGTTGTTTCTTTTTTGGTTTATTGTCGTTTATGAGGTTTGTAGGTTAGTGATACTGATACAAGTTTCTGTGTGACTTAATACAACATGAAAACAAAAAAAATCCCCAACACAGATTTTCATCAACACCGATTTGCATCAAACATAACTAAGAACACTCTCGACTAATTCACCTTTGAAATAAAAAAATAGACAAAATCAAAATTGGTTCATCCGTTCGGGAGCTGCGATGCCACAGACAGACACACACACTCACATACAGACATACACGTCAAACTTATAACACCCCGTCGTTTTTGCGTCGCAGGTTAAAAACTCAGGTAAAGGTATCTCATGAAACAACAGTACTTAAAATTAAATGGTAAGCTAGTTGTTTTAAAAATAATAAACCGAATAGACTCATTAAAAAACTTGCTATTTTAAATAAGAAAATACAAAATAGTGAACCAAAAGTTTAACCGAAAAATTTCGCTACAGCAAATTTGGTACCTATTGAAACGCCAAGATCTTAGTACCGGATAGCGTCTGCAGCAAGCGTTATAATATATCGTTTAGTAAAGTGATTCCGATGGTCTCTCGTTAAGGACGCTGGACAGACGCCAGGCAGCGTGGGATGGGACCTACAACAAACGATATAACATCCAAACATCGCCTAACTTTCCAGGAATAAAGAAAATAAATATTTGCAGAACCTCTGTTGTTTGTGCTGGGATAACATTGATGTAGCCACGTTTTTCGGGAAGCCTGAAACTTTGATGTTAGAACCCTACAAAAAAGGTCTTTCTAATCAAGGGAAGCTGATTAGGAAAGTTTTTCAGGTTCTTTGACAGCGCCTGACAAAGCGACGAAGTAGCCGAAAATAGCTCATCTAATTTGAAATATAAACTAAATCATGAACGAGGCTGTCATATCTGGCAGAGATTGAAACCTCTCTAGCACTAATTTTTTCCATGACCTTTTTTTCACAAGCTTAAAAGCTCACGCTCTGTTAAATATCGCATCCATGCAATTTTTTAAATACCGTCACTCTAAAAATTATGCGAGAAATTTATCTAGCTCTCTCTCTCACTCTCTCTCTTGCACACTCTCTCTCTCTCTCTCTCTCTCTCTCTCTCTCTCTCTCTCTCTCGTTAGTATAATCTTATCGAATATCGTATTAGTCTATGCTTCAGTTTCGACAAAAATGATTTCGTAAGACTGTATTCCGGTTCTCTGTCTTCATCTAAAGGTCGCATTTCTTAACAGATTCTCTTAAAATGTTGTAAGTTTAATAATTTTGTGGAAAAAAAATCATACCACCGCCATTTTGAAAAATATAAAAAAACTGACTCAACAAAAAATAACTATATAATTATCGAATCCACTCACAAAATATCACGAGAATCGGACCTGTAGAGGCGACAAACGTCGGCCGCGTGGTCTACAGCTTGCCACTAGTGCTATTTGTGCTTAAGCACCATCTTATTAAGGTTTATTTCTCTATCTGCAGGTTTGTGCGACGTAGCAGGAGGCGCGGGCTCGGTGAACGCGCTGCCGGCGGGCCCCGGCGCGCGGCTGGCTCCATCCTTCGACGCCGCAACGCCGCGCAACGTCACCGCGCTCGTCGGCAAGTCTGCTTACCTGAGCTGCCGCGTGCGCAACCTCGGAAATAGAACGGTCAGTCCTAGTAACTTACTTCATTCAACAACAGGCTTTTTCCGCACAGGCAGCAAAAAAGCCTCAACAAACACAACAACTACAACAACTCTTTATTTAAAAACATAAAATAATTACAATAGTACTTCAATAAGGCTTAACTAAGTTTTTAATGGCGGTATTATCGCTCAAAGCGATCTCTTCCAGGCAACTTGTATGGACAGGACCATTTATATAAATAGAGGCCTTGAATGTCATTTAACATAATTGTACTAGACGTAAAAAATAATGAGATAAAAATAATGTATAAAATAATAAAAATAAATGAATAAATACTAATAAGTAGACTAAATAAATATAATACAAATACTTCAAAAATGTTTAAAAATAAATATCACTGATAATTATTAATAAATACATAGTTTGACTTTTGTGACATACAATTCTTACTATCTTTCGAAACGGCTATTGTTTTGAAAGATAGTGAGACTTGACACGACTCGTAAAGACGTCAAGCGAAAAAGCACGCTTAACGTCGATAGTCACTCTAGCAAAGATCAGCGTCGCCTAACATATTATAAGTCGAGGTTTGTAGTTATACGTTGATATCTATGTATAAACGCATTGGTTTTAACGTCGTACAATGTCACTGCACCCGTTCGCACTCTATAAATTAACTCAACAGGCTGTAACCACCAGCTGAAATTCGCAGATGGTTTGAAGATAGTTGATAGGTCCAGTCATTTTGTACCGGGATATTTAATCAACAACCGATGTTAAAAAGGCTACCCATTTATTATGTAGATAAGGCTACCTATTTATTATGTACATAGGAGTACTTATATATCTAGAACGAGTTTCGTACTGGTGAAAGACAGATAGATAGATAGATAGATATACTCTTTATTGTTCACTCCACAGATAAAAAAACAACAACAGAAAAATAATGATAAAACTTATTAAATAGTGTAACAACTGGCGGCCTTATGACTAAAAGCGATCTCTTCCAGGCAACCTTAGGATGGAGAGGATACGACAAATGACTAATTTTATTATTTTAGTGTGCGTCACAGGTACGTCTCACTAGGGCTAACAATTCGGCTGTTTATTTTCGACGCCTGCAATATTCTTTCAGATCATCTAGACATATCATTTATATTATCAAAAGTTACCTATATACGTTTACAGTTAACTGTGTCAATGTCAGCCTTTTTCAGCTGCGTTTTGACTGCAGAGTCGTAGCGCCTAATTGCCCGTAGTAATTGCGTTAGGGGCGGCTGCTTTCCGCTCCGTATTCCGCTCGCTCTGCTCTCGTTTTCGTCTACTCTACCATCGTTCCGCTCTCGCTCACTTCCGGGCCCGTCGCAAACGGACGCCGCGACTGTTTATGTATACTGCCTTTTATCTTTTAAGTAAATAAAACCATGGAGTTTTTACACCTAGTTAATTTATTATTTCTTACTCGTAGCGTGGTTCATGAGATTTATTGATAGTTTTTAAACATGATATTTCATGACAACTGTAAAGATAACATGATCGTTGGCATAATGTGTTGCCATCATAGCATTTGCCGTGTATTTGTTGATCTAAATTATGATATATAATCAACCTATCAACTAATAACACGAGAGCTACACTTATCACTGGTCATTCAACAGATGACAAGTGGAATAATTTTCGTTACAGCATCTCGGCCTGTCGAGATCGTTTTCACAGTACGCTACGACACAGCAACACGATAGCAGGCCATGATTTATATTAGTCTGCAATCGGCTCTCCTATTCCCCCATAGAGGCACCCCGTTTTGCATTAGTAATTTTATGCGATTCTACCACGATTCCGTAGAAGTATGCGCGAGGAATGAAACCCGACAAAGGCCGTATAATCACACTTCTTCTCTTATAATCGTTTATGTAGCCCTGTATTTGTTTATGGTAATTCGTCGAATGAATATTCATGGGCCCGCTTTCTTCGCACCCTGCCACACTGCAGATAATTTTCAAGTTTTCTAATTAAGGATTTTGTGGAACGTCCATTTTGTTTTGTTTATCCTTAACCCGGGGGATCGATCGTTTAAAATATTTGCTTGGGGGATTGTTGCTGAAGTAACAAAGATCTTGTAATTCCTTGAAATTCAAATATGTACCACGTACTATGAAAAACAGAATATTCAAAAATGTTATTTTTTTATAAAACTAATAGATTTTTGACTCTTTATCTTAGTTTTTCATATCTTACGAGTATATTTTAATAAAACTTTATTTCATCAAATTCGTAGGAGTGTACAAATCTTTCTGAACCAAAAAAGTAAGTGTACGTTTTGATTGAGATAATTGTTTGTGATTTTTACACACAATTTATTTTAGATGAGATTCAAAGGTCTATAAACATGTGTGATGTTCATGATTTTTTTTACCATTTAGAAGTTTTTCGTAAAAATATCAACTGGCAACCCAAGAAAAGGATACTGAATAAACACAAACATTTTTGTTTGTAAATATTTTCTTATTTGAAAAGGAAAAGATTTTTATTATTTCGTCGACCCAAAGTGCCTCGGGCTGTAATGAAATCAGAGGACTGCGTAACGAACTTACCTGCCTGCTAAATACATAAATTGCCTTCGAGTTTAGTGGCACTTCGTCCTTTGCCAGATAATCGAATGACGCTTCTCGGCTCTCCTTTGAACCATCGTCCATTTAGTGCGTAGGAAAATGGTGAATTTCCGCAATAGCCTTTTGAAAACCACAAATCCTTTTCAGCTTTTAGAACTTTGCTTTAAAAACTACAAAGTTCTGAATGAAAAGGATTTTGGAATGTTCGGATTGTTTTAAAAACAATGTTGGTTTTATTTAGCCCGAGGATGTTTAAAATAAGTCCAAGCCTCACGACCACGCAATGTAAGGCACTTAAAGATCCAGCCCACCCATAACACACAATTCACAAATGTATTATGCCGGTCGTCAGCTAGTATTCATCAGGATAGACTGATTGATAGGAATGCTTATGATCCTAATGCTGTGGCCTGAGCTAGTATTTGAAGTAAGTAAGTGTAAGTTATTATTAACACAATTGAGAATTCACTTTTCTTATGCGACCTGCAGAGGTGTGGAACTCCTTGCCGGCGTCTATTTTTACACCCATTTACAATCCTGGGATGTTCGAGAGAAAAGTGAATAGGTATCTTCTAGACAAACGTGTTACACCTTCAATCACTCTGTGTCAAACGTATGCCTCGTCCGATTTAAAAAAACACACACACAAATTTTTTTCATGACTTTCGTTTCGTATCTGATGAACTATGTTTGTCAGGTATAGGTTCGTTTAAACTGGCTGGCTCGAAATATTTCGGATGTATCGATGAATGCCGACCGGATTATGTGTGTACCCACCCTTTAGATATTTATCAAGCCTACGACCACTGTTATAGTTAAATTGTTGCATAATATAGTTATACTACAACTATAGTCTATATAAACTGATACTTTAACCAATCCGCGTTAAAGCGGAAATACACTAAAGTAAAAGTAGTTGATAAAGTATTAGTTTTGAAGATGTCCTTCCGCAAAGTAACGCCTAATTCAATCAACTATAGCCTATTTAGTTGTATACGAATTTCTTCCGAACTCTACCATCCATTTAAGCAAGCAAATGGGTGGTAAGACTATTTTTAACTTTCTTTGGAGCAAGCTCAGAAGTTCAAGACATATTTCAACTTGAGACCTACTTCGCAAGAAACCGTTTTAAATTAAAATGCGTAAATTACGTTTTGGCTGGCATTCAACCATACAACCCAGTTTTGTTTATGAGAAAAGCTTAAGAATTTCCAGACCATTCATTTTTCATATTTACTTTTTATTAAAAAAATACTTGTACCGTTAAATCACAATAAACTATTAAATTACACACTTAAATATAAAAACGTCTTTAAGAAGGTAAAGCAGTGTGTTTGTGCTAAATCTTTTACCGACCGAGTGATTTTTTATGATTTATAAGGCCTACTTGCAAAAGATACCGAGTTAGTTTCTTAAACGCAGGCTTAATTAACCCAGAATTACAATGTTACAAATATCACTCTAATATTGTGTTTACTTCAAATTAGATTTATCAGTTTTGCCTCTGAAGAGCAGCTAATAAACTCCGGGTTAAATAAATAAAACCCGAACTTTTGCAAATGACCCTAAGTTTTAGCATAATTATTCTAGATTATTTTGTAGGAATTTTATTTTGCAAAAATGCAGAATTTCAATTGAAAAGCGCATCTATAAGTGACCTGGGGGCCTACCATGCCTTTTTTATTCCCATGATGGTTACGTTTTGTTTTCAACGCTGCGTGATCATGGACCTTATTGCGCGGCGATACTATTCGCGGTTGCGCAATGTCGAACCATTAATATAGTTCGTAACCATTATGGTTCGTAACCATAGTTCGTAACCATTATGGTAATAGATGTCGTGGTAGGCCCCCTGGATGTCGGTCAGCAACTCGACCGTTACTTTTTAATTTACCAACATAAATTTATAAAAATTGCCCGTACTTACCCAACCATGGGTCGGAAGTAATCTCTCCATTTTTCCATGTAATCAGGACCGTGGCAAGGACTCCCTCAGCCCGGCTTCGCTTTAAGCTGACCGCGACATTATTCAGGGAGGTGATTTGCGTCCCCTTGAAACCGAGCAGGAATTTTCAAATTTAAGTGTACTTTCTTAGGTTTTATTTTGACTGTGATGTTTCACTTGTCTTTTTATTTCAATGTGAAGAATACTTTTATTTTAAGTTGGTGCAAGCGATTTACACCTTAAAGTCGTCAACACAACATACAATCGATGAATGACCCTTTGCTAAACTTGTTCATAATATTTATAGGTTTAATATTTAAATGAGTCACTATTATTTAAAAATGTTAAAACCAAAACCACGCTCCAAATATACATTAAGTAATTTAAAATAATAACATTATTCACTAGACACCTACATAGTATTGTTATGGTTGAAATTTTTATAAGCATTTAAGCTTACATGAACTCATGGGACACGCCAATGTTGGCAAAGGTCCCCAAAATTTTTCAAGAACAAAAAAAAAAACTGAAAATCAAACGCGTTAGGTGCCAACTAAAACGTATAATCCATTATAATTACCAACTAAACTACACACTTCCCTACATACCTTCACATTTTTCACCGTACCCAAGTATTTCAATTCCACTTGAGCGAGCATCCTCGAGTCACGCAGTCACCAAGCTTCTACTGTAATCGTGATTTGGCCGGACACGTCACTGGACTCGTTGCCGGCTGGATTTCGCTGGGATTATCAGATCAACGTTTTGGCGTCGGATGAACGATTGGTGCGTGTCAAGATCGCTTTATTTCCATTTACTTAGATTTTGTACTAATAAAGTAGTTTTTATTTCGTGAATTGCACAGGGTTTTTTATTCAAACCTTTTTTTAGGCTTTAGTAGTCGTGCCCAGTTTTACGTCTTCTTGATACCTAATACTACGAGTATTTGTTTCAAATACCTATTACCAAAACGGATTGGAGTAATTTCTTAAAACCAATATTCCTGAGACTATGGCAAACAAGGATCTCGCCCCATCACTTATGGCTGCAGCCAGGATGCAGGCTGCACCCATCTGTGCAGTATTCGGTATTTATTATTATACAGTTTATTTACAATTTATGAGCGTTGCTCTTGTCGGTGGCTTAATCCCCGACGGCCTGGCAGTCTTTTGATCTTTTGATGAGGTGAAACCTCATTGTACAAAATGGAGCCTAGCTGGAGAAGGCCCGCCTCTCAAGCGATGGGAAGTTGAGGGAGCGGGTTCAAATCCAGCCGACGGCACGCACCAATTTGTTCATTGTGTGAACATATGTGCGTAATGTATGTCATCTGCTACATGACTGGAACCCGGTGTATGGCGACAGGCTCGCCTCCTCTTACATTTGGGACTGAATATCATCCGGCGATGTGAGGGCGGTTTTTGTTTAATAGTAGAAGACGATTATGATGATGATGCTTAATAGGTATTTAAAAATCTATAAACTAAGATAAGATACGAGTATAACACAGATACAAATAAAAGATAATAGAAGACAGTTACAAAGACCGGACCAAGACGTACTCGTATATGTTTGCCCATTCGATTATTTGGAGTTCAAAAAACGGCATTGAAAAGCAAATTATATAACGCATGCATTTTACCATGTCTTACTTATGGATGTCAAACCTGGCCTGCAACGAGCAAAAACAACCAAAAACTAGTAGCTTGTCAACGCAGCATGGAAAGAAGCATGCTTAACATGAGACTACGGGATCGATGGACAACTTCAAAAATAAAGAAAAGAACAAAAGTCAGTGACGTGTTACAAAAAATAAGAAAACTTAAATGGAAATAGACTGGACATATAATGAGGACTAAGAAAGAAAAATGGACTAAGGTTGTAATAGAGTGGTATCCGAGGAACGGGAAAAGACAACGAGGAGGCCAATTCAAAAGATGGGAGGATGATTCACCAAAAGGATGGAGAAGGTCTGCCAAGGATAAAGAGACGTGGAAACAATTGGGGGAGGCCTATGTCGACAGACAACTTGACCAAACTAGTAAACTAGTAAACTAGTAAACTAGTAAATTATTATTGTTTGCTATATAAATTTCATTTAAGAATAGTTTTGCTTGATAAGAATAGCATGTAAGTTAAAAAGGTCAGCGAATAAAGGCTTTTATTATTATTATTACTATAGTATTATTAGTTTAAAAAACAACTATGAAAAACCTGACGAACACAGACAAAGCTGCAGGTTAAAGCTGGTATTTTTCAATTCCCAAGGGTCACACGAATCTTTCCATTCCACGTGAGTAGATTTCCGCGCCGCAGTCACTCAGCGTGATGTGCTAAGTCGCGGTAGCGGCGTGTCCGGTCGGCTCACAGGATTAGGTGTCGGATATACGGGTGTCAAGGAGTCGGATGCGATTGGCGCGTGTGAACGCGGCTTTTATTTTAGAATACAGTACACCAAGATCTTGGACAGTACAGTGTTTATATGCTGCGGTAGATTTTGTGACGCCGGTTTGTATTTGGATTAATGTATCAATCACATATGTATCAGTGTCACATGTGTGTATCAGTCACATAATGTATCAATAATTGTATCAGCACATTTCAATCCAGCTCAGAATCCAGCACTGGATTTAGACAGAACCACTCATTGATCCAATTATCACTCAGTTCTGCCTCTGGGTGGAAACGCATAATCAATGTAAAACAGCCGAAAACGAGACTTCGAGCAGCGAAATGATGGAGCACAACAACTAGATTTTTTTATTACTTACACCTAATTTAAAAGGTAAGCGTTGACAGGTGGTGGCTATATTAATTTTTTGCAGTAAATAGGTAAGTAGATGATTGCTTGTGATTCCTTAGGGTCGTCGCTCGGCTATAACGTTTAGCATTAAAATACGAAATAATTATTTTCCTTATCGCTCGAAATTAAAATGTCTCCTGGAATTTCAATTATGGCCGTGTTTTGAATTGTGTCTATTTGTGTACAGTACACCCTTGACAATTCAATTTGTCTTAATTTATCTCGAGGGTAGCAACCCTTACGGAATATTAATACTTTCTACGTGGCGTAGCACTTCGTAGCTCCTTGTAGCAAGTCGCAGCTACGCGTAGCAGGCTTGTAGATCGTAATTGTTATCGTCCCTCAGAAAGACTAAGTATCTTTTGAAGTACCCTATTTAAATTAGTTAAGGACTATTATAGTGAATAAATTTGTTCTGCCTTTTAGTTGAAATTTAGTGCTTGGGGTTGTTTTAGGTTTTGCTTGTTGTTACGTAAACTTTATGATAGAATAAATTTAATAGTAGTTACTAGTAGGTAATAAACCGATTTTCTTTCTCCATTCTTGATAGTGCTTTCGCAATGCCGGGATTGATATCAGTGTCTGATGTTGAGGTTCTGACCTAATTAAATTTCCTGAATTAACAAAATGGTTCTTTTGTAAAATTAGCTCCTTTATAAAAAAAATATTAGATTTCCACGACACTCCAGATAAAATCTGAATATTCACCAAATAGTCCAAAACCGATGAAAATGTATTGATCTCTACAACCCTCTAAAGTCTGTGATTGAAACTGAATAATTCATAGAACCTCTTCGGAATTAATTAATAGAGTGTTAATTAAACCGCTTTCCACTTCTGATCGTATTTCTTCCGAGAGTTGGTGGAATCTGGTCAGGCGAGATTAAGCGCCAGAATGTAAATGGTTACTGGAGCAAATGTTGCTGTAGCGCAAAGTGTGGCGATGAAGCTGTTGAATGCAACTATGAAAAACTCTAGCAAATGTTGCAATTAAGAGCTTAATGTGCTAATTGTGGCTAAATTAATGTAGCTATGAAGTTAAATAAATGTTGGCATAAAAATCGCTAAATATTAGTTTTGTGGTAGCGATTTTTATGCCAACATTTATGAAACTCTATAGCTACATTACTACTTAGGCAGAAGCTCGGGTTCTCTTTTTAACTTGCTTGGATTAAGCTGCAAGACATTTAAAACATTTCAACTTTCAGTAAATTAACTCTGCGTATAAGAATTTTACTCAGTATTTTCTGAAAGTGGGCTTTAAAGTATTAAGATTTGTGTTATGCTAGATACGCCCGCAGGTATTTAGTGTTTCACATAATAATTTTTAGAAAACATTAAATCCGCCATCATGCTATACATTATATTTTGCTATCAAATTTCATCAATTGATCATTGAAAAAAAGGCAGAGAAACTGATAAAATAACTTTTATATTCGGGGCAGTCATTTTTTACTAAAATAGGTCTAGCAATTTAATATGACTAACTGGCAATTAACCTTAAAATCGTTGCTTTAAAAGGTCGCGTCCAAAAACGTCCTCGATCCAACATTATTCTAATCCCACATACGCAAACTAAGCCAGTAGTTAGTAACGCATGACCGTTCTAAGCCCAGTACATCAAAGGGCCCTTTGTTGGCTCGCAAACGCGCGTTTCGCGGTCGCCGTGGACGCACGAGCGTGCGAACCACGTGCTGCGGACACCTACGGAACTTTGGACGTTTGATAAACACGTAGGTGTTTGCTAAACTGATGCAATTGTCGTACGCTTGTCTCGTTGCAGCGCACGGAAAAAAAAAATTAGCTGCTGTTACTAAACTTTAGTTGTAGTAGCAAAAATCCTTTCAAACTATAGGGACAGCTAAGTTTTTTGTTAGCGTAGCAAATTGTTTTTTGCTGAACGAATTTAGCTGTTGCAGCTAACAATCTTAACAATACTTAGCAGTAGTTGCTAACAATCTTAACAATTAGCAATAGCAGGTAAATATTGTATCCTAAAGTTGTTAAAATATTCTGCTCTGATAGCTAATTGAAACATTCGAATTTGTTTTGTTTATTTATGTACCAAATTTAGTAAACTCAGTTAAGTAATTTGCAGTAACTGCAACTTGAGTGTGATTCTCCTAGCAAAATTTTATTTTGAATAGTAGCTAAGCAGTCTTCGTCGTAGTCAACAAAACTTTGCCAGTGTTTCGAAGATATTTGGTGCAGCAGCTAACACATAGGCAGCAAAACAGATTTAGTTGCCACAACTAAACCATTTTTTTCCGTGCGTCTGCTCATGTCTGCTCTTATTGTTGCTAAAGAGCAGACATGAGCAGACGCTGCAACGTCAACGTTAACGATAGCTCACATCACCTGTCTCGTTGCAGCGTATGGTCATGTCTGCTCTTTAGCAACAATAATAGCAGTTAAGAGCAGACATGAGCAGACGCTGCAACGTCAACGTCAACGATAGCTCACATCACTTGTCTCGTTGCAGCGTATGGTCATGTCTGCTCTTTAGCAACAATAAGAGCAGTTAAGAGCAGACATGAGCAGACGCTGCAACGTCAACGTTAACGATAGCTCACATCACTTGTCTCGTTGCAGCGTATGGTCATGTCTGCTCTTTAGCAACAATAAGAGCAGTTAAGAGCTGACATGAGCAGACGCTGCAACGTCAACGTCAACGATAGCTCACATCACTTGTCTCGTTGCAGCGTATGGTCATGTCTGCTCTTTAGCAACAATAAGAGCAGTTAAGAGCAGACATGAGCAGACGCTGCAACGTCAACGTCAACGATAGCTCACATCACTTGTCTCGTTGCAGCGTATGCTCATGTCTGGTCTTTAGCAACAATAAGAGCAGTTAAGAGCAGACATGAGCAGACGCTGCAACGAGACAAGTGTTGAGGGCTTTCGGCTACCAGCTCTTTTCTAGCCGAAGAAACTTAAAAGTTTTTTTAATTATTTATTGCTGTTAAAAAAAAAAATACATGCAATTTGTGTTGTACCAAAAAACCAAATGGTTTCGGTACTCACATCCATTTCTCGCGTAACATTTGTAGCCCAACCAGTTTGGCAACCTAGTTAGGCCACGAGGAAACGCTTTAAATAAACTTTAATAAAATTAAATATCAGTGTGCTAGTTAATCTGAACTACGCTGTATATGGTTAAGCTAATAATAAATACATAAATATCAAATTATAATCGGGACACTCGCACACACGGTCTTCTGACCCCAAACTAAGCAAAGTTTGTACTACAGCGGCCAGAGACTGATATACTGATAAATACAAATATAAATATAGTTTTAAAATACATACTGAAATATATTATGAACACCCAGACATAGAACAAACACTAATGTATACCCTAGGTGGAAATCGAACCCACGCCCCCAATATCAGAAGGCAGGTTCACCACTAACTGAGCCACCGAGGCTGAGTAATCAGCTGTTTGCCTTATTATGCCGAAGCGGTTCTGTTTTTAGTCAGCGCGGCGTAAGCTGCACCATATACATGTGTACATGTATATGGTATACTACTAATAATAATACGTACTAATATCTACACGAATAGTAATAAAAAGACGCAAAAAGTTTGTTTATAGGGGACTGCCTTGTAGCTGCTGGTCGATTTTAAATTCACATTATATTTCTATGCACCTGTGCATTACGAGTATATTTTATTCTTTATAATTATCTGACTTGTAAATTGGCTTTACGGAATAAATTACTATGATTATGAAATCTTGTGAACAGTTTCAATAATTTTATAGTTTTTTTTTTGACAAGTTATTTTTTTTATGGCGAAAATGTGTTTTTTTTTAATACCCGTAAAGGAACACATTTATACGGACAGAGATCTAGACAAAAATCCAAACAGAATTTGAACAAATGAAAGCATTTTTGTCGAAGCTAAGGCACGGACGCTTTGCTCGCTAACGCTCGCTAGGTCGATCGAAATATAACAAATAAAACGTGATAATCCTAAGTGTATCGGTGCCACTGGCCAGGTAATATTTGCTTGTTTTTTTTGCTCTTCACCCATCACCGATTTACACTGCAATTGTATTTTCCAACATTTAGTGCAATTAAAACTACACTAATTGATAGCGTACCTACCTGCTATAGGACATATTATAGTGTAGCGCTTTTGGCGTAGCTCAACTAGCCGCTCTACTTCAACGTCAGTTTTTGATGGACGTAGTATTTAATATGAGTCAATATAAATCATGAGTGGTATTTAATCACGAGCAGTACTGTAGTTCGGATTACTGCACGTTAGTGTGAGTAGGTGTTAGTTAATGAACTGAACTGCAATCGTAAAACCGTATTTTGTGTAGTAGTCTACATTACGCTAAAAATCAAAGCCGGGCTTGACCTCTCAATCTATTATATGATATTGATTTTTAATTAAATTAATTACCCAATTTGTAAAAGTGAGAGAGGTACCTATAAGTTAATTCCCCTTAAAGTTTATTCGAAATCACTCAACTAAATTAATTTAAATGCAGGCTTCAGTGGAAACAATCATAGCAAAGGAGCACTTTACTTCATATGTTTTTTTTTTTTTATATTGAATAGTTCGGCGTTTGACCACCAACTCACCTGATGTTAAGCGACGTTGTGGTCTAAGATGAAGCACGACGACCTATAAGGTACTTATTCACTCTAGCCTGAAGTTTTGTAGAGTGAAGAAGTACAAAGACGGCAGTTGAGTGAGGCGCTACAAGTGCGCTACTGCTCAGACCCGTCTTCGGTATGGTTACACCGGACTACATCCCGAAACACGACTAGGTCATTTCACTGCATGGCTTGGTCCGGTGGGTGGTAACTAACCACGGCCGAAGCCTCCCACCAGAGTTTGCTACCCGGTTAGCACTACCCGGGGACCACGTGTAGGGAATCAGAATAGAGTACACTCCTACGGATGAAGGTAGCTTAGCCCCCGATATGTTGATGCGATGTAGACTGGCTACGGTCGATGTGACTATATAGCAAATGGCCTCATCCAAAGAGACGCGGGATGTTCCGAGGAACTTACAGCGTAGTGTAGCGCGGCTCTAAAATAAAACAAAATAGAATGCACGTGAACAATTGAACGCTCAGGGGGCAATTCAGCTAGCCAAAGCCGATGCTTAACTGAACCGTTGACGTTGCGATACCTTTAAAGCGGACGGGAAAACCGCTCAGTATCAGTAACGTTTCAAAAACGTATCACTAGTAGTTTAGCTGGCACGCTTGTAAGACATTAGTGTTACTCAGCCGATCCCCGTTCGGTTTTTCACGACAAACGCAGCTAATCAGTTAATCATTCAGCTAATCATTGGCTTTTCTTAGCTGACCTGATACATTGTATAATCATGTTTAATTTTGCGACGCGAAACGACGCTATATGCACCGCACAACGTACCGCGTTTCCCTGAACGAGCCCTAAGTTTGCAACAAATATTTGTTCAACTAAGTCGTCTAGGTTTACGACTCATCTATCACTATCAGTTATTAATTAGGTTTCTAGGTCGCAGTTAGACCCTCGATCATAAACACATTAGATACAGCACTTAGAAGAGCATTATGTCTAACTTGTTTATCCAAAAGCTTCTAAAAGTTTCGTGGTTTAATCTCAAAAAAATAAATTAGTAGAGCTTTAGTCCCATCGTCGTCGTCCACAGTTTAGGGTAAGTATTTAAGTTATTTTCTAAATTATCGACATATTTTTCTCGAATCTTATCTGCAAAAAAGTCTGATTAATCTAGCTAGTTGGTAGTCGTGAGGATCGTTATGATCAATGGGTAAAGATTTTCTCTTGAATACTTCTCGCTTTTTTGCGTATTCAAAGCACGAGCTATGCAATTATAGTCATATATGTTAATATGGCTAATGCATTCAATAGTACCTACATGCGAATATTCAATAGTACATAGGCTCTTTTGAATGCATTAGCCATATTGCATTCAATAGTACCTTCGTACTATTGAGTACATTACCAAAATATTCACACAGTAAATTAATGAAAATCGGCACTTACTTACTTAATTTTCGAGGTTGTTACACGTTAATAGCGATGAAGTTACAGTAACATCATTCGTGCGTACAAGCATGCGCTTAAGATTCTATATCTGCCACATTGCCGAGTACTACCACAAAATCCTCTAACGCGAACTTTCAACGAAATTTTCGCATTATCTCCTGTTGCCAAGGTTTGAGTAAACAAGTGCCTCTGAGAGTTAAGTTCAATCGTAACTTGATATAACTTGAGCGAGTTAGGGTCGCGCCTGCGGTTTCCCTCACCCTGACTTGGGTAAGTTAGCATAGTGACGCAAGTGGCGCGCTTAAGTCGTTACTTAGCTCTATTTTGTAGCGTTAGCGGACTATAACTAGTGGTCTGAATAGATCAGAAGAGCAACAATCGATTCAATCTTTTCTAGTGTGTAAGAGTGGCTTTAAAGCAGAGAGGTCACATTATGAAGGTAGGTTAAAAGTAGGTCTCCATTGTCTTAAGATTTTGTAGACAAAACCTAAGAGGTAGTTAAATTTTACTATATTGCTTTTATTCCGTCAGTTGGTAACATACGTGGTTATGATACATTTTTTGCACACACAACACAGCGTTGCGCGCTTATTTTATAATTATGAAACTCTTGCCTATGAAATTTTTGAAAACGATCATTCAATCTGGTCAAAACTATATTAATCGGAGAATAATAAATATGTATGCACAATACAAGCATGCGTGCATGCATACACATACACACACGCACTGTTTAAAAACCTACTGTACTTAGTTCTCTTCCTCTAATAAAATTTTTAAAATTGGCCACAGTCAGTGAGACAGGTTGGCTCTAGTAATTTGTGAACTTTGTAACTCGCAGTAGGGTAAAAATTAGTTTTAAACAAAACTCACCCTCCTCCCGGCCTCTTGTTTAACTTTACTGCAAGTTAGCTTAGTCTTAGTCCATTGGAGTAAGTAGTGTGTGTTGGCTGGATGGGACAGTGATTTGTGATCGGAGTTCAATCAAGATTTATTGCTTTCTCTAGAACGATGGACAGACAGACTTGCCCATTTGTCCATATGAGACATGTTCAATTTGCAGTATCCAGTTTTAAGATTCGATTTTATCTTCAAATGGAAATAGATTTGCCTGAGACCTTAAACACAGTATTACAGTAGATATACGAGTATTCTTATTCTTAATCCAACGTAAAATTTTAAGTTTCATTGTTTGGTTAGTATATCCTGTTATGTTTTCTGTTACTTTGGCCTGTTATCTATTGTTTACCAAATAGTGTGTGTTCATATCGATGTTAAGTTCGTATCACATCATAATTCGATCACATGCACCATAAACGCCATAAATATCAGCATTATGAGGTCAAAACAGCAGACCTAGGAGAATGATAGACCATGCATGTTAGTAAATAAATAAATACATTCAGGACAATTCCACACACGGTCGCCTGACACCTAATTAAGCAAAGCTTGTACTATGGCTGCCAGAGACTGATATATACACTTAGATATTTTAAATACATACTAAAATAGATATTAACACCCAGACAGAACAAACACTAATGTTGATCACATAAATATTTTTTTAGGTGGGAATCGAACCCACGCCCCCACGCTCAGAAGGCAGGTTCACTACCAACTGAGCCACC
The DNA here is from genome assembly GCA_911728515.1 of Peribatodes rhomboidaria. Classification (NCBI taxonomy): domain Eukaryota; kingdom Metazoa; phylum Arthropoda; class Insecta; order Lepidoptera; family Geometridae; genus Peribatodes; species Peribatodes rhomboidaria. The sequence goes on along the minus strand of OU452168.1, from coordinate 15,661,074 downwards.
GAGGCAGTCAATGAATGAATGGAGTACTTAGTTAAATAGCCTCACAATATTTTAATACAAAATCAATTGAAATTGATTAATTTGATCAAAAACACTTAACAGAATGGAAAGTGAACTCATTATTCCGAACGAGTGTTCACTGTGTTTCAGTGCCAATAATAGCCTCTAAAACTAATTAGGTACTCTGTGACATTATGCCAAAATGCAAATATAAATAAGTTGGTTAAGTACTTACTACTATTTTACATTAATTATACCTAACTAGAGCGAGCGGGTTCAAACCCAGCCAACGCACCAATTTGTTCATTGTGTAAACATATGCGTATTGTATGTCATCTGCTACATGACTGGAGCCCATAATACAGCGACAGGCTCGCCTCCTGTCACATTTGAGGCTGAATATTGTCTGGCGAAGTGTGGGCGTTGTAATACACTTCTGCTAGCCCCCTCGGGGGAAAGACTTGACGACGATATGTCTAAGTTTGACGTCAAACGAGCGTTTGACGTCAAACGAGTAAGCTGACATCAAGCCACGGTGCGTATACTCTTCCTATAACGGCGGTTGATACGATTGAATCAATCATCGCTGTATCGCGTATCTGTTGCAAACGACGTGTAAAACAATACCATCGGCGGATCGGATACGGCGAGTATATCATTCGAAATCGCCACAAAAGCATGTTAAGAGTTACATCATTGGATGGTCAATGAGTCTTCTGCGTTGGAAGCGATCCAGGCGGGGCGGGGTGCGACTGTTAACGAGATTGATGGTTTACTTTATTATATAAATTTAATTGAGTAATTATATCACATAGTACTTGGACGAAGAAGAACAATTTGTATTGATTAGGTATCTACTTAATGAGGTGCTTGCCGCTTACAGTCGCGCCACACCTTAACTAAGTATTAGCTTTAAATAAACTAGTTTTCTTCCACACAATTCGATGTCTGTTCTTGTTGTTCGAATGTGAGTTTTAAATGAGCCTGTTGCTCATTTACAAAAATTTAATTAAATAATTATTATGTTCGAAAGTTGCGTCCTAAGTCTCAAATCAGGATCGTCATTACGGTTTATTTTTCCTTGCCACTAGTCAAACGCTAATATATACATCATATTAGAGGGCATTATAAGTTTTAAACTGTAATTGCCGCTACTTTTAGTATCTTTGTTTGCTTTCCTAAGTCTACTTAGTTCTTAAGAACTAAGTACACTAACCTAGTCTACCTATCTAGTCTGCCTTCCTACCTCCTACCTAGTTTTTCTTAGTCTACCTATTTCTTAAGAACTAGGTAGAATAGGAAATCAAACAGAGATCGCTCAAATCGCTAGTCGCTTGCAGTGTGGGCATGTACCGATCGATGCCACTCCACGGCTGAGTTACCGCGCCCCTCTACACGGCGCTGGCAGGGCATCTCCGCGGTTTATGTTCTTCGACGGCCGTAACTCGCCCGATTGTATTATTTACGGTGCGATGCCGTTTCTAGCACGCTCTAAGTCTGTGCTGTTGAAATGTTGAAAAAATTGTAGAAATATGTACCAATCAAAAGTAATACAAGATATTCCAGTTTTAAAGATAGGTACTCTGGATTTTTTAATGAGTTTTCGACTAAATTTATCTCGTAGACATGTCAGAATTACTCTAGTAATGTAGTAGGTAGGGTCAACTGAGGCAAATGCGTCTGAGGGGCAATTGCGTCTTTCGAGAACTACTGACAAACCTTTCACAAATTAGGCAACTAACGCCATCTTATACAGAGCAACTAAAAATAAAAAAGATGTAGGTGGCGTCTAATTTGTGAAGAATTTGTCAGTAATTTACGTAATATACGAGACAGCACATACCCAATCATTACCCTTGTCACATGAAAAAGAAACAGCATGTACGTGCATACCCAAGAAGTGAGCTACGAGTAGCTCCCGCAAACTCAGGGTATCCTACTGTGGGAGCTAGGGCCTCCAACGATGTTGTTTTATTTTGATGTTTAATTTTTACATTATTATCAATATTCTGAACCGTTAATATAACTCTTATTATTAATATAATTTAGCGTAAGAAATTAATAGGAACTTATTATTTTTTATTGTCTTTTGAATGCATTAAACTAAAATTAAATACGAAAACATTTGCTGTAATATTTTGATTCAAATACATAAATTAATTATTTTTATTATTAATTCTCGAAAGACGTAATTGCCCCACATACACATTTGCCTCAGTTAACACTACCTCCTTAATGAATCCAGGAGCTTAAATCCATACTATAATTAATTAACTAAACAATTGCTACATATAAGGACGTCATTCAAATAATCAAACACCGAACACTAAAATGTTGTTCATTATGAATTTCATTTTGCGCAGCTGTATTTCGGATATTGAGCGCACTGAAATCGAAACACGTGAAATTCGTTCAAAAGGAGAGGGTATTTATCGTTGTATTCATAAACCGGTCCCGGTGGACTGCCTGTATTGAACATGATTCTGATATTAAAAAACTTTTTCATTTCAATTCGAGAATTGACATGGTGAGATCATAGTATGATAATTGCTTAGCAAAATGTTTTTTTTTTCATGGTGGGTTTTTATGTACCTACAATTCTAGTATGTACGTTTGTTTACTACTTAAGATTATTTTGATGTTGGTACCTATTAAGTTTTATGTCTAAATTTTTATGTTCTGTAAAACGGTATAAAGACGATAGCAAATATTATGGTTAGAATAAAATAAACTGATTAAAGAGTTAATCGACCGAGCGAGCGTTAGCAAGCGAAGCGTACCTGCTTCAGCTTCGACAAAAATGCTTTCGTATGTCCGAATTCTGTCTACATTTCCGTCTGGGTCTCTATCTTCCTCTACAGGTCGTGTTTCTTAACCAACATCTTAACATCTTAACTCATCTTGATTTTTTTTCAAAATGGCGGAGATATTTTAAAAATATCCAAAAACTCAATTACCGAAAAAATCTGTATAATTATCGAACCTGCTCACAAAATGTTACGAGAACCGGTTGAGGATCGCGACCTGGGGGGCTATTCCTGCGCGTGAGATGAGATGAGATTTTATTTTCGTCACTCTCACACCTATGACGTTTCAAACTAGAGCAACAAGGACGAAAAAAGATGAGATAAAAATCTCAAATCTCCGAATAGGGTCCCTGTAGTGGAGGACAGACGCCAGCGGTGAGATCTACAGTTCAAAAAGATACCAGTATTACAACAAACTAACACAAGAAAAAAAGGTTTAAAAGTTGTATCTCCAAAATATTTAATCTTCAGTTTCCTACATTACAATCGTTAGCTAAGCCAAAGGTTTACCACCTAGCTAATGAACGTGTCTATGGCCTCAGAATAGTTAATAGCCTACAGTGTTTTGTCTTTTCCTTTCATTCAAATTTTTAACTCGTACGAAAAATACAAAACACTGGGTATTTATTCCTAGGCTATACAACATTCATTAGTACCTAGAGGGTCAGAGTTTAAATGAGAAATACATAATGTATACGATTACTGCAAGTTTCTATTTTCCCGTATTTTCCTAAGTGTTAAACTTGAAAATTCCATTTTCCAACTTTTTCTACGACTTTTTTAAAAACTCTTTGTAACTAAGCAAAAGTAATTATTTGCCTTCCTTACTCATTTTTAGTTTAATTATTTTTGTAACTTAGCATAGCAACAACACAAAAATAAATAACAGATTTTTCCCATTGTCTTAATGCTCGTTGAGAAGGAAAACACGAAAACATAATAAAATAGAGAGGTCATTTATCGTTCAACTTACGGAAATAAGCCTGCGTGTCCAATTCTCTTCTCTTTCGAACACTCAAACTAAATCTGAAAGGAGAGATTTTCACACTAAGCTGGGTATTGTTTTAGAATTACAATTACATCTCTGATACCTAGTTGTAATGTTCTTTAGATTATGTGCCTTCTCTAAATGTTATTATCTTGTAAGTACCTTTTGTGTCAATGGAGAATTTATTATTATTATTATAGAGTAGGTGTCTGTTTTGTTTATTATTTTATTTTAGGTTTGCGTTTGGCAGCCAACATGGTAAGCAGTGATGCGGCATACGATGGAGCACGCTTGCCTAGAAGAAACCGATTCACTCGAGACGTGAAGACACCCAGCTTATAAGTGTCAGGGAACACACACTCTGGCAGAGTATTCCACACTCTAGCGGTCCGTATAAGATATGAGACATGGAACGATATGGAACGAACAAGAACAATACCTACAACACGCGTTTTGTGCGTGTTGTAGGTTGTAGGCGCTTTTTTTAAAGTACCGTTTGTGTTAATAGAGAATTTATTAATATTATTTTTATAGAGTAGGTGCCTTGTTGTTTATTTATTTATTTCTGTTCTATGATGTATTAAAGTGTATGATATGGCTCGGCAGCTGTTTCGCTCGTTCGCAACTCTATTAGGATCAACTGAGGCAATTGCGTCTTTCGAGAATTACTTACAAACCCTTCACAAATTAGGCACCACCTACATCTTTTTTTCTATCTTTAGTTACAATATTCTGTACTAGATGGCGTTAATTGCCTAATTTGTGAAGGGTTTGTCAGTAATTCTCGAAAGACGTAATTGCCTCACAGACGCGTTTGCCCCAGTTGACCCTATATAAGGTATAAAATTATGGAATGTATTGTTAAAAAATTTGCCTCTCTCAATGCATTAAAAACAGTATTACAAAGTGTTCAGAATAATTTTCATGTTGATATTTCCAGATTTTACTTAGAAAAACATAATCACGTAAAATAATACGTGTTTCCGTTTCACTGAGCACTCAATATAATTATCAACATGAAAATGATTCTGAATACTTTGGAATACCGTTTTCAATGCATTGACAGAGGCAAATTTATCAAAAATAAATTCCACAATTTTATATCTTTTGTATTTCCTTCCTAATCAGAACTGCCAAGGAGTGGAACGCGCTTCCTGCCTCGATGTTCCCCAGCAATGGATACAACCTGGGTCTCTTCAAGACAAGAGTGAATGGGCACCTCATGGGCAAGCGTGCTCCATCTTGACCGCATCCTCACTTTCCATCAGGGGTGTTGTGGTCAAACGTGGGCCAATTCAATCATTAAAAAAAAAAATATATATAAATAAAATAGTGTCGCGAGCAAGACAGCTGCCGTGCCTTACTAACTCCTTAACAAGTTAAAAAAAAAAATGACTCGGCGTTTAGTGCAAGTATAAATAACTATTGAAATTCTTCAAAGATGATTATAATTATGGCTTCATAGCCAATTTCGACCACGGCGACTGTTGCGTCTGTTGGCTAAATTGTGAACCTAGTTGTAGTTATAATACAACTAGGTTCAATAATAGTTAATTTCGTGTAATAGTTGATTACAAGAGTGGGTACAGTGAGTTGATAGTACATTTTGTACGGTTCCTAAAATTGTGTAAGTCCAAATAATTATGGTTATTGTATAATGATAATAATATTTGACTTAATAAACATATCGTCACGCCTTGCCCCCGAGGGGGCTGGCAGAGGTGTAATACAACACCCACACTTCGCCGGACGATATTCAGACCTAAATGTGACAGGGGGCGAGCCTGTCGCAATACACCGGGCTCCAGTCATGTAGCAGATGACATCCATAACGCACATATGTTCACACAATGAACAAATTGGTGCGTGCCGTCGGCTGGGTTCGAACGCGCTCCCTCTGGCTTGAGAGGCAGGCCGAAAAAAGCTATGGCAGCCTAGTTGGGAAAAGTCCCAACTAGGCTGCCATCGCTTTTTTAATAACCTATCTTAGCAAAACCTATTATGTTATAGCACCTGTGATAAAGACAACGTTGTCGTCTTAATATATTATACTGGCAAAAATATCATCTTGTACTTAAAATTCAGTCTAAAATACACCCTAATTTCAAACCTTTCAAACATAGCAGATTTTTTTATGATGAAATATGGCTTTCTGCTTGGTTTGATTGATTTACAACAGCCTGACTGCTTCTTGCTACTCATTATACGCGTTCAGAAACATCTATAGAAAAAAACTTCCCAAAACCAGCAAAAGCTCACAAAAACGAAACTTCCTTCGCATTATAATTTGTAACAAAAATATGGCGGTTATTTTCGCGGGCGAAGTTGCGCGATTTATATGTAAAAGTTGGTAGCGCGTCTGTGTGTGTGCTTTTATCTCGCCACATTATCGTATTATTTCCCGGACGCCGTTATAATTCAATTTTGTGAGTTGGCACCCCTGGACCTCGCCGTGTTTACATGGAGCTAGGGATGGGCGGTTGCATTTTTATGCCGAATATGTGGTTAATGGTTTGACATTGACAGTTTAAATGTTTTTAATTTGGATGGTGGTGTGTGTTATCACCAATAAATAAGTTTTTTTGATGAAAAATGTGTTTTTCAAAACAAGCTTTCATTGCACTTTTTTAAGTGCAATGAAAGCTTGTCCAAAATTATTATTTTTAATAATTTTGGACTACTATCAGCAAGCCCTTTCATTTTTTTTTTAATTTTTTTTTTATGTAAAATAGGTAGGCGTTTGACCACCAACTCGCCTGATGTTAAGCGACGTTGTGGTCTAAGATGGAGCACGACGACCTATAGGGTACTTATTCACTCTAGCATTGAAGTTTTGTAGAGTGAAGAAGTACAAAGACGGCAGTTGAGTGAGGAGCTACAAGCGCGCTACTGCTCAGACCCGTCTTCGGAACGGTTACACCGGACTACATCCCGAAACACGACTAGGTCATTTCACGGCATGGCTTGGTCCGGTGGGTGGTAACTAGCCACGGCCGAAGCCTCCCACCAGAGTTTGCTACCCGGTTAGCACTACCCGGGGACCACGTGTAGGGAATCAGAATGGAGTACACTCCTACGGACGTGGGTAGCTCAGCCCCCATTTGATACCATTTGATACCCATATTGTAGGAGTGCATTAAAAATAACTTGTTTGCCATTTTGTTCCGCCATGTTGGATTTATAATGACATCACACAACTAGCCATGCATTGTCATCAAAATTAAACGTGTTTGCAAAATTTCACCTTAATTGGTCGAAGATATCTGCTTCAAAATTGAGTTGCGAGATTTCACCTGAACAATCAAAGTTACATACATACATTGCAAGTTAAATAAAAGCTTGTACAAAATTAAATTGATATATTTTTTTATGTAATATAAAAAATCACATAATGATGATTATGTTATCGTTATTCAACATGCATTCAGAAAATAAATAGAACCCCAAATAAAGATTTTTTAAATAAGGGCCCAGTCACACAAAAATCCGGAATTGTAAAAGTTGCCGGAAACCAGAATTTTGTACTTTTATGCCGGATTATTATGTGACTGGGCCACCCCGGTCATAATGTATCTGTTATAATATAATAGCAAGTTGGGTACAGCTAAGTTCGGCTGCCATTAGTAGGTAAGTGCTTTAAGATATTGCTACTACATAAGACATTTTTTCATGGATAATGTTGAAAGTAGCACTAAGTATGAATTAGTTGATAATAATCAATGTCATTTGCTATGTAACTTGTGCTCGCAACAGGCTCAACCCCTGTTACGTTTTGAACTTAATATCGTCCGGTGAAGTGTGAGTGTTATAATACGCATTTGCCAAACTCATCGAGAAAAAAGGCGTGGCCAATACGAGTATATCTTTTGTTACGTGCTGATATTGACGTGAAATGATGATATTAGTGGAACATACTCGTATCACAACCATCACCTTATAAGCTGACTAGCTGCATCCCGTGGTGTTACCCACTTATGTGCTACTCAGACTAATAATCTATCTCTGTACCAAATTTGATTCAGATCCGTTTAGTCGTTCTGGCGTGATTGAGTAACAAACATCCATCTATCCATCAAAGTCGTAATATAAAAAGCAAAAACCGACTCCGCGTCCTGTAATTGTAAACAAAGTTTAGACTTTTGTTGATATTTTTAAAAACTGCTTGACCGATTTCGAAAAAAAAAAATATATGTGACCTCCTTTAAACTATGATCTATTAAACAAAAAAAAATATTTACAATTGGCGGAGTAATCAAGTAACATAAAAAAAAAACACACAGTCGCATTGAGAACCTCCTCCTTCTTGGAAGTTAGTTAAAATGTCAAAATTCAATTGGGTATCGAAGATTCCCGTAGGAACGTCAAAGTTATAAAAATGACTCTACCGCCTGGTTTGGAAAAAGAGCCACTGCCCAAAAGAGCATGTAAGAAACTGAGATGCATAAATTTTTTTCAATTGTTTTGTTTAAAAAAGTCCGTCATTGTAGCGTACCAGAGGGAGAATGAAATAGCATATTTAGCTCTAGGGGAAAAAGTTTTTTTTTTTCTGAAAATGGATCTCAAAGCGGCGACCTCTTCGGTAGAATGAGCGAATTAAAATAAAAAAATAAAAAAAAGACATTGGTGCGAAATTTGTACATTTTTTCCAATTACAAACTGAATTGGTGATGATAATTTATTTTTAATAATGTATTGGATTATTATTGAAATTTTCTCATTAAAAGAAAGAAAAGAAAGAAAGATACATTTATTTTGACACACAAGACACTACAAAGACGGTGACAATACTTAATACTAATACACAAATTAACAAAAACAGTGCTGTCACTGTAGTGTCCAGTACGTCAAAAAAGGTCAATGCTCAGCTATAATGCTGAAAATTTCTTCCCAGCGCTGATTTTCAGCATTGACCTTAAGAGACGAACGGGACTACAATGTACAATTAGTGCATTAGTGAGATTGCACGTAATGTTATAAATAAATAACCATAAGTGTACACAAATTATGCACTGGACAGATTTAAACGATAATTCAAAGTCGAAATACATGACACCTTGTATAAACCCATGGTATAATAATATACTCCGCCAGGTAAAGCATTTCCAGCCAAAAATGGTTACGTAGGCAACACGTAGTGACGTCAATCGATGCTTATGCGAGACCGAAATATATAATTTACAAATAGTTCGAAAGAGACGGATGAAGATGACGAGTGACATCATTACGTGTCGGCTCCCGGCACGCTAGTCTTTGTTTTTTCATATCATGAATAAACCTTTGTATAAAACATAAGGTTCAAAAATAAAAACGTAGGTACAATAAAACCACGGGACAGTACAGTGAAATAACATTTCGGTACCCAAATCTTTTCTAGATTTACATTATGCCAAATAGCTTTTATTATTTAGGTTACCCGAGATAGGCTTACGGCTGATCTAGGGTTTTCTTTCCCACTGGAGTATGTCATAACGTCGTTTATATCAAAAAATATTATAAGGTACTTTGGAGTTCAATACATAGGATTCAGGGTTTACGATTTCACACCTTATGAACTTCAATTCAATTACTAGAAACCTACTTACTAGGTACTTACTGATAAAAAATAATAATGTATTCAAAGATAGAGACCTATGAACCTACACCTTCGAAGTTCGAATACATTATGCTTATACAAATTTAAATTAAGATTAGGTTCTAGCATGGAATGTTTTACTTGTACATACATACCTACGAGTACCTATCCTTTCCAACTAATATTATAAATGAGATAATGAGTTTGCTTGTTTTTTTGTTTGTTTGTAACAATTTCGTCTTGAAATTTTACATACATGTTGTCTGAGGTACAGAAAAGGACACAGGGTACTATTTATCCCGAAAAAAATACGGTTCCTATGGGACCGCGGGTTTAACCGCGGGGCGCAGCTAGTACATCATATATGGAAGGCTTTTTACGAGTTTTGAGTCCAAATCAAAACAAAAACTTTCAAGAAGTCTCTTGAGAATCCAGTGGTTGAGTCTTAGCAAAGTTACGACCGAAAAAAGTTTAATTTGCAATCGAAATGTCTCAGCCTATGGACTCAGTAATACGAAACTTCTATGAAAAGATCTCATTTCCGTTCCATAAAGTCATTTAGGGGGGTACATCTTTATCTGGTGGGGTATTCATCAAAAGTTTTGGTTATTAGGGGTTAATTTACTCGTGTATAATGCTGGTAGATGGTAATGATTGCGTTGAATGGAGATGATTGATGAATCTCGGACCGAGGAAAGTACTGACTCACTGTTGTCTGTAGCCGGCCTTAATGTTGAATAGAAAATCTAACAGAGTGCTAGCTTCAAAGGCGGTCAAGAGTGGAGCGTAGATTCTAGCGCAGGGGTTTTATGTCATACGCAGGGGTCATGTGTTTCTAATGCATTACAACAGTATTGTTATTATTAAATTGACAAGTATGTTTAATCAAACACCTGATTTTGGGAAGCAATCCAAGAGTACTTTTAGTTTATAAAAGAAATATGAGTATGGTAAAGCATGGTTTTTACCCGACTGCGCAAGAAGGAAGGTTATGTTTTTCGAGTGTATGTATGTATGTGGATATGTATGTATGTTTGAGGTTTCTTTGACACGCCCTCCTGCCTAAAAGCTTAATGGATTTCGACGTGTGAGGTGTCATTTGAATCGTCTTGATAGCGTAAGTGACACAGGGTACAATATTTTGCAGCAAGGTTTTTGTTTTTCTTTTCATTTTTATGTTACTTGTTTTGAAGTTGTTTCTCTGTAGAGTATTACAATCGGTGATTTCAACCCTCTCCCTGCCCCTGCCCGCCCAATTGCCCTGAAAGGCTGAAGGCCCTGTTTTTCTCGGGATAAGCGGGATTATTATATTATAGTGTTACAGATCACTTAGGTAACGTGGCGTGACATCTGGGTGGTTCCGCAGGGAAATACTGATTTTTCTCAATTACATTAGGAAGCTATCTGATTCTGATGTATGTTGTGGACGGCAGGAAATATCAATAGTTTTCGTGTATCTGAAATTTTCTTAGAATGTTTCGTTTTCGTGAAATTTAATTGTTTTTGGTTAAGGCCTTACAAAAATGAGTTTGCCATAATTCTTTATTCAACAATGTTGAAACTGCACAAGCAATAGACTCGGTAGCAGTAGCGATAGCTTTCAGTTCCAATTTCAGAACACATTCTTCCCGAGCATTGGAACGGGCATGTAATTACATAAAACGTCAACTCTGCGCCGTAGTTTCATGCTCCAAAAATTATAGGCACTTAGCTTAACAAGCTGAGCGAACTATTCCGCTTTGCCGGCAAAATGTCCTTGATTCGGGAAACTATGCGAGAACTATGCGACGCTTTGATGTGCCGCCGCTCGCGTACTATTGGTGGTGGAATTTCGCAGATTTGAAAAAATTAAGATGAAACTTTATTCACATTGAAAAACACAAAAAGCAAGCAAACAAGCCTTCTATTGGAAAGCAGTAAACGATTTCCATGGACACACGTAAAGTTTTAAAATGCATTGCCGATCCTAGCACGAATTTATGGGTGTCCTTTTTTGAATGATTCTAAGCTTTAGTTTCGAATGACACTGAACTCTAAACCACAACGCGGAAAGCAAGGCAACACCGGAATCCAATAACCGATACAAATAAGATGAATTCGAGGAGCGGCTCACGTTTTCAAATGAACGCTTACAGAGGGAGCATAGAAATGGGAGGCAGTAACTCCGCCGCGGGTGAATTGGTGAAGATTGAACGCCGGTGGACCACTCCGGTCTTTGCGGGCCTCATTACGCGGACGTGGCCAGCATCCGCTACACCACTGCCAATAAAACCGTTCGCAAATGAAACAAAGGCCGCAGATAAAGCGGCACAATGGCCTGCCTATCGCGTCACTCAACGCTCAGCCCTTTTATAATTGAATGCCGTTTTGTTTGCGTTCTGTTTCCATACCACTGAATGGAATAATCTAACAGAAGTTTAGCTTTTGAGAGAGCAACTTTTAACAGTTTACTGCGACACAACCAGTACTAGTGTCGTACTGTAGGTTCACAGGTACAGTACGACACTTGTGCTGGAAGCCTTCCATGAAATCTAAAGCCATGATGTATTTTGATGTTTTGTTTTAGACGCTGTGCGACCATGAACCTTATTGCACTGCGATACGTTACGCCGTCGCTCAGCATCGACAACAAAACGAAACTATCATGGCAATAAAATGTCATGATAGGCTTCCTGGTTTCGCTAGGATCATACAGAGCACTACCGAATCGGCCATCCTTGCATGTGTACTGGAAGTTCCTGCTCGCTGTGACTTAGTTGTCTTTCTGTACATTTTCTGCTTAGTGATGAGACCCTACAAGGCGAGTGAGGGCCGAGAGCGGTCTGAGAGCGACGATAACCGGTGATTTACGAATTCCCTTCGTAGAAATATAGCCCTTCAGCCATGGCCGCTGTTTACAACGGCGCCAAATTGAATAACGTCGATAGTTCGCGTTGTATACAGTTACCGATAAGGTGTGAGTTTACTCGAGTTTTAGAAGGAAAGCTCACGGAAAATAGCCTCGAAAAAGAAGTGAAAAGTCTACAGGTTCCGGTAATTTATTGACTATTCCTAGTGATAGATTCGATAGAGGATCGGGCGAGAGTTCTTTACTCCGTAGTATTCTGTACGGTTTCCTTTTGCTTGGCGAGGGAAAGTAGGTGAAGGTAGTAAAGGAAGTAGTAGGTAGGTTTCCTATTCTGTGCAGTCTTTTCAGTCCAAAGCTACTCTTTTCTCTTTCTTTTCAGGTATAAGCTATTGTAGTATTCTATTGTAGATACATTGTTATCAATTTGGTCAATCTCATTAGGTTATGTCTCGACAGTGCTTCTCTAATACATATATTATAGAAGTGATATAAAACAAAGTTGCTTTTTGCGTATTTCAGTTCGCTTATTCCTTCTAAACTACTAATGAAATGTATTTGATGCTGTTTTCGCAATAATGTACGTAAATCCTTACTTATTTATAAACACTTGAGTGCAAAAATACATTTCTATTTAAATACCTTTGTGGAACCAGAGTAGGTCCCAGGTTCGGTTTAAAATATCTTACGCAATTTTTTGTACATTTTACAAGATATTGTAGTAAGTAAAACAATGCCATCTTTTAGCGAAGCAATTTGTTCCCGCCTCCCCTCGTCTACCTGCCCTCGCCTGATCCTCAGGCCTTTATCACTTAAAAGCTCAGTGACAAATTCCAACAAGTAAACGAGCATTACCTTAATTGCTCACACTGGGGGCTATTGTACCAGCGTTTTTTTTCCTTTTCAATGGATATTTTAAGTACTGCCTTGTTTTACCTTCCTCTGCCTCCCCTGATAATGTATTTTCTTTCTCTATTGTGTGCTGTGATTCGTCTGAATCGTTCTGCTTTCTATGCCCTCAAGTGGAACGAGGAAGCAGTAGGGGCGGAAGCGGAGTGTCTGAAGTTTTTGATTGTATGGTTTTTTATCATAGATTATGGTATGGCGGCAAAGTGGCCTAAAAACTCAGCTGGGCATGCCGATCTTCCTATAGAAACGTACTTTCTTTTTTCTATAAAGCAAGGAAATTGAAAAAAATGCACAAGTAATAGAAAGGACTTGAGATTTCATTTCCATTTCATTAGTAGTTCGTAAAACTCACGAAGAAAACATTCCGTTCCGACTTCAAAGTACTAAACTACAGTTTTTCACTATATGCAGGTAAGAAATTGCAAATAGCATTGGTCCACAGTGCGGAGTGCACGTGGGTCGCAACGTAGTCGAGTTGGTTAGTTCATAATAATAATAATAATAATAAATCATTTATTCATCGAGTATCATAGACTCATACAAGTTTAAATTAAATAATCATCAGAGTAACAGTCACATTATTATCATCATAAATTGCACCACATTAATAATTAACAGAATGATAGATATAATGATATATGATGGACGAAATCAAAATGTCAGTAAGTACAAAAATAAAATAAACAATAAAAATAAAAAATGTCAAAAATATTATACAAGAATCAGATAATGTCATTCCAATAAAATAAAATAATACAATAAGATGTCAAATATAAAAATTTTGAAAATCAAATAAATTCAATGTAGACGCAAAATAATAATAATAATTCATAAATACATAAATTTAAATAAAACATGACCTTAAACCATGATGGCTTAAGGTCATGTCTAAAATAAACTATGGCTCACCACAAACATTTCGTCAACTGGTCATTAGTCTGTACATGAACCATATAACAATGGTTCATGTACAGACAGTCAAACCTACATGCGAATACATTTAGGATGGTGTTGGGGCTGGCCCGGACCCTGCGTGCTAGAGATGTGCACCGTTTCCGCATGGTCGAGTAAAAACAGTCGACACACGACTCGGCGAACATCCCCGACGCGCTGCAGTACCTAGGCAGCCCCATCAGCACCCTAAACGCATTATTGTACTGTACTCGAAGGGCGTTGTACTGTTTTTGCGTATATGACACCCACAGGCTGCTTGTATAGAAAGACGTGCAAAACGCTCTAAAAAGAGTAATTTTGACGGCCTCCGAACATCGTGCAAACCTGCGGGCAATCATATTAGCCCTCACAGACAAAGCCCTTCGTTCCCTCTCTATATCAGCATCGTCTCTCAGGTCAGAGGTCACCAGATGCCCGAGATATTTAAACTGTTGAACTCTGTTCAATTCTGTCCCATACAGTCTAATTGTAGGGACAGTATCTGGGCATCTCCGTCCTCTGGTCTGAAAGACCATGCACTCACTTTTCTTCGCATTGTAGAGTAAACCGTGACCAAGCGCGTACCGTTCACATATACCCAACAACTTGGACAAACCACACACAGAGGCACTCAACAGCACCATGTCGTCCGCGTAACTGATATTATTGACACAGGCACCGTCAATATGGCAGCCGACACGTGTGCTGCTGAGCTCCTCTATCAGGGCGTTCACGTACAGATTGAAGAGCTTGGGAGAGGTTAGCCCCCCCTGTCTCACCCCGCACTCCAGTCTATACGGCTCCGACAACTCGCTCGACCACCGTACAACGTTGACCTGATTTAAATACCAGTACTTGAAGATTTGTACGAGCTCATCGGGCATGGTTATGTCATGTAATTTTTGCCACAAGATGTCATAACAAACCAGATCAAACGCCTTCGAGAGGTCGAGGAAGCAAGCATAGATGGGTGTGCTTCTATCAGTATAGTACCTGACAGTTTGCTTCAAACACAAGATAGCGGACTCAGTCGATAATCCAGATTTAAAACCAAATTGATTGTCATGGATGGTGAGGTATTTATCAAGCTGAGTGTTAAGCAAACTGTCAAGCACCTTTGACAGTACAGTGGCTAGTGAAATTGGTCTGTAGTTATTTTTATCGCTTACGTCACCGGTTTTACTCTTCACAATTGGAACCACCACGGTCCTCATCATATCTGCGGGTAAGTACGTGTGTCCCAAGCACAGCGTATAAAACATTGCAAGAACTCTAGGCAAATGGACGCCCGCATGTTTTAGATGTTCAATGCTCAGACTGTCATGGCCAGGAGATTTCCCTCGCGACATCGATTTAATAATTTGCCTGACATCGTTTGCCACGAAACTGGTATTATTCTCCTGCCCAAGAAGTCCACCCACACTGCTAGACCGTGATGGTCCCAAGGGCGATTTTACCGTAAAGTGGTCCTTAAATAAGTCAGCTATAAGTTTGGAGTCACTTATACCATTGACGCTTACAGGTAAGCTCGGCTTGGTATTGAGTTTATTAGTGGCTTTCCAGAAGCTGCAAAAATCATGCTTAGAGTGTTGAGATGCGAGAATGTCCATCTTTATCTGTTCACTGTTATTTTGACACCACTTTAAGCGAGATTTAAAAATTTTACGACTCTCCCGCATCTCCTCCCAAACACGACCTTGCCTCTGTTTTCCACACAATACCCATAGCTTAAATTTACACCTAGCAATATTGTGAGCCTCACGAACATGTTTGTTCCACCCGGTAACAGGCTTCTTCTTTCTCGGTCGGTTAATAATGATTTCAGTTTATATTTGCAGCCGCGTGCAGGTTTCACTGCTTTCCGCGTCGCTGGTCGGCTAGCTAGGGCTGCCAGTGCTTACTTTCAGCTTTCATACAATGCTGTTTGCTAAATTACTAACCTCTGTGGAATTAACTATGTTTTCGGGAGCATTTGTAGCTTGGTTGCTAGCTTTACCTACTAATTTTAGTTAATTTTCGTCAACCACGTATGCAGTAGGTTCATTGATGAAAATTATAGGACGGACAGGAGCATAAAAGACAAGGGTTTTATATGCAGTGCGAAATAGGATGAGGAAACACGTCAATGATAATTATACATAGTAGGCCATAAAAAATAAAATATACCACATGACCTTTCAGTTAAAATTCTCTTTAAAAATAACTACAATCCGTTTTATATTAAAGTAATTACAAAAGTAAACTTCTGAACGCCTAACTACATAAGTGAGCGTAGTTTGTATAGACGCTACTACATTTACCCAGTTTTGTACATTTAGGATCTTTAAAGCTCGCGTTAGGTGTTACCTACTCAAATATATAAAATATCCTCGGACAAAAGCTAGTATTTGCAAAGGTTAAGCAAACTGCGGTCAAAGGGCTCGCAAAACATTAAAACCCTTTTGTCCGGGAATTTGAGAATTGTGGATTTTAGTAAATTGTAGTAGATTTTAGTAGTTTTCAGTAAGGTGATTAGCAGAGCCCTAGGTAAGGAGAGCGGGTCAAGTGGCGGCCGGCTGGGCGGGCGGCGCCCAGCTACGCGAGCGGTAATTAAAACGAGCCTTCTCCCAAGTAGGTCAGGGGGGCGATTCAGTTAATCATAGCCGATGCTTAACTGAACCGTTGACGTTGCGTTTGTCAAAAATAAGACGGCTGGGGAACGGCTCACCATCACTAATGGTTCACAAGCGTGTGAGCTAGAGCTCGACCGCTGCTCCACCCGGTTAAAAACGACTGACGTCACTGCTACGTAGCTAGGATGTTAATGCGGGGCGTTTAACTGGGGCCACCTCAATTCCATAAAATTGTATCTAGCTCTTTGCATCTTAATACAATTGCAATATTACCTACACCAAAGATTTACTATTGTATGTGCTAATTATTTAGTATAAGGCTTTAAGCATACTGACGCAAATCGTGAATAGTTGCGTCTGTATTCGTCTTGTATTCTACGAACAGATTCGCAACAATTCCAGCATCTCGAGTCAATCTGTTTGAAGCTTAAATGATAAATTAGTAGGTTCAAGCATGTACTTAGTAAAAGTACTTACTTATTTTATTTGTATACTTACTTAAAAACTTATTTTCGCATTTTATATCATCATTAGGTATCATCAGCCTATCTAATGTTTGTCCATTCCACTTGACTGCATGCGCCTCTAACCTAACCGTAGGGTTAGTAATTAACTTATTCTATGACTTGATGAGTATTTTAAAACCCTATGAACTGGCTTCACTGTGTTTTCGTTTCGGAATAAATAACAGTACAAGTAGGTAGGTACAGAAGAATCATGCTGACACAGTAAGCATGCGAATTTAAACCTACTCACAGCGTTAATAAGCTAACGCTATAAGACTAGTTGTTGATTGGACGAGTTAACGTGACATTTTTAAAGCTCGTATCTCGTCCGATCACCAGCACCTCTAGTATGCGCGCGCGGCAAAATTCTTTTCGTCACTTTGTCATGTGAGAACGTGACAAGGCTATGTCTAAAATAATATACGTCTGTCTTCGATAAAAAGAGTCAACTTACCGTTGTCGCGTTGCGCATGCTAGGTCTGCTGGTGACGTTAGAGCTTTACTGATTCTAGAAACAGAATCGCTTGGAAACGATTTCAACCTATCAAACATTTAGAAACCATTAGCAATGCCAGAAATTTAAATTACAAATGTTAAAGTTGTCTAGGGCCCTTTGTCACTCAAGTCTGTATTATCGGGTTAATATATTAAGTAAGTCTGTATTATCGAGTTGTGAGAAAGCAAAATATTATGGGTAGTAGAATGCCCTAAAGGTGTAGTGTATAAGTACGTTGTTGTTTAATATGGAGGTATGTATAAACTAAGAACCTACTATTATTCTTTATTTCGTTATTTTTATGTATTTGTGCTATGCAGCACTTTTTGGCTTTTCCAGTGACTATTCTTTAATATAATCTTAAATGAAATGGTCATGCTCGTAGAAAGACCGAAATGTGTTATTATTTTAAGAGTGGATACCGAGAATCAGCAAACGTAGATTGAAGCACTCTGCCATCGAGTGGAGCGATAAACAGCTGCTTAGGTGGATGCTTAAAGCAGAAGATCGTGTCACGTGTCGTTCAGTAGAACGCTCACGCTCTGAAATGGGTCAACAATTGATATGCCGATGATAATGATGATACTAAATGTAAAAATAATAGGTTTTCACCACACTTATACTTCTATTAACTACCTACAGCCTTGTTATTACGTATTTATCTTATAATTTAAACAGCAAATAACTCATAATATAGTAAATCTTTGGTGTAGGTAATATTGCAATTGTATTAAGATGCAAAGAGCTAGATACAATTTTATGGAATTGAGGTGGCCCCAGTTAAACGCCCCGCAATAATATCCTAGCTACGTAGCAGTGACGTCAGTCGTTTTTAACCGGGTGGAGCAGCGGTCGAGCTCTAGCTCACACGCTTGTGAACCATTAGTGATGGTGAGCCGTTCCCCAGCCGTCTTATTTTTGACAAACGCAACGTCAACGGTTCAGTTAAGCATCGGCTATGATTAACTGAATCGCCCCCCAGGTATCAATCGCGCCTTGATGGTATAACAACTCTTCGACCTTCGCACGTGCTACTTGTAACGACCTGATGAGATGGCAACTATTCGACCTCGAGTCTTCTCGAAAGTCTTTCGAGATAATGAGGCTGGAGACTGAGCTAGGCATCTTCCTCCTCTTTCATAAATGGAGACATTATTGTTGAATATATTTTTATGCCAAAGGTGGTAAAGCCTATAGATTTGATGATATCAGTAAATTAGTTAAACGACCGGGAAAAAATGAGTGAACTGATTGAGCGTAAACATAAGCAATCATCATCATCATCATCAGCCCTCTATTACTGACTGGCAATGGACTACTACTGGACTTATGTCCACCTATGCTACACCGCTACGCCACATCAGAAATTAGAAATCAGAAATTATTGATAACTTCTATAGTTACACGTAACAATTGAATATTTACAATTAAAAATTAATGTCAGAACAATATACTCGTAAGAACAATGATAATTGATAATTACGTCAAATGTTATGTTAAATATTCTTTAATGTCATTAGACAGTTAAGTATAGTAAAAATTATTATGTGTAGCTATAATTATACAAAATAAGCTTCAATGTCACAAAACATATTCTCTAGTAGCCAAGCGCTCAGCTTGGTTTTGAAGCACGCGATAGAAGGCATCTAGTATACAGATGTATATGAGGCATAAGGTGACAAGATTCGATGTTAGATTCATTTTAAACCGGAAAAAGATCTCTTACGCACTATACAAATAACTAAACATTTTTTTACCGCGAATAAGTTCGCGTTTGATAATTAACTCACTTGTTAGTAAGCGACGACTTAGAAGATACCTACTTCACTCTGGCCTTGAAAAAACCTCTTGCAAATTACAACGTTCTTCAACCTCAACTATAACCTACTCGTATAAACACTATATTTTACTCACCCAGCCGTTGACGCAGGCCTAACGAGTGTAAATAATTGCTAGTCTGGCTTTAGACAAAGGCCAAGACGTCTAAAACCACACTTGCAGATGGAACCCTTTCGAAATAAACAGCTACAAGTGGAGTTGCTGAAGTGTTAAATTCACTGAAAATATTATGATGAGAAAGCAAGCCAGTCTTTTGTTCCAGTTAAATGTATTGTCAAAATGTGTTGCTTGAGTGTTTTGGAATTTATATTTTTGCATCCAAATTTTAACAGTATAAAAGCACTTTGTGATCAGTAATGGGTTTATTGAATATTGTTGTATTTTAAAAGTTTAACTCTATTTAACGCTCTCCATTGACGGCCTTTCAATGCTGGTCTGAAAGTTAATGACGTCATACGATGAAATAAACAATCTTTTAAGCGTTTTCTGTTACTTTAAAAACTTGATTACGGTCATAAGTAAGCACATTACACATATTTCGACAGGACTGTCATTTGGTCCACTTATCAATTTAACAGTTGCTAACAATTATAAGCTATTTGCATAATTACTTTTCGTTCTTATGCTCGATTATATACTTAAGTAAATAGATTCTCGGTAGTTCTCTAACTACTGAGACTAGCTTCCCGAGCAGTTTTTTTTTCTTATAACTTAATTGGCGTTATCTGTTACTAAGTTGTGTAACTTTTTTGCAAGGTTAATTACTTCGGCGGACGTGATACGGTACGGCGGATTGGCCATAACAATCTATTGACGAGAATATTTTTTTAAAATTAAGTAACGGACTCGCAAGTCATCCGAATTGGATTTTGTTAACAATTTTTAGTTTTTTGTTGATATTTCACTAACCACTTGTTTTTTAAATTTAAATGATACTTGGAAAGTCAAAACAAAATCGGTTTCCAAAAAGAATTTACCGAATCGGTTCCGGCGTCTTCGATAAATCGGGGAAAATACTTCCAAAAATAAAGATTCCGACGAATTGAAACCTTCCTTCTGAAGTCCGTGAAAAACGCGCAGAAAGGTAACATGAAATGTGAATGCACGGCCTTAAGTAGCTAGCTCTTTCGCCTTAAGCTAAATTTGGGTTAACGAGTTCATTTTTTGCGTGCTACAAGTTGCGAGGTCTAATTATTGTTATTAACTGGTTATTAAAGTTGAAAATAATATGAAAATGATGTGTTAAAAATGTTTTGTAGGTGTGGATGAAAAGTCATTAAAATGGCTCTGTTATAATACGATAGCTGTGGCCCGAGGTTTTACTAGGAATCTCCTATGAAGATCATACTCTCTGCTCTCTCTCAAAAAAGGACATATTTATTACTGCAAGCGAAGACAATTTTTTTTTTGTGGTTCAGAAAAAAACTGTAGTAAATAATTTTAACTTACCAAGATTTTATATTTTACTAGCTGTCACCCCGTGACTTCGTTCGTTCGGCTCACATATATAGTTATATATATATATCCTATCTGTTAAGTTAGATCGAACTGCACACGGTGTGCAAATTTGATTGAAATCGGTTAAGTACTTTAGGAGTCTATAGCGGACAAACAACGTGACACGTAATTTATATATATTAAGATTATGGAAACTGACGTGGTTTTTACACATTATGATTAAAACGGAAATTACTCACGTACAATTTAGTCGATTCTTCCGATTATAGTTTCAGTTCTATGTGAGCGCAGCCGCTCGCGCGCACTCGCCTTGATAAAGACCGCCGAATGCGGTTGAAACTATATTCGGAATATACTCGACTAAATCGTATGTGAGTAATTCCCGTTTTATAAATCGTAAAGATTTTATATTTTTAGAGGTTTTGATTAACTTCCCGATGAGATAGATACTCGAAACTTTAAGCATTGCTTTAAACTGGGTGACAACTTTGCAGGATGAACTAGCCTTGTCATTGTATTTTTAACCCCTGACACAAAACGACGGGGTGTTATAAGTTTGACGTCTCTCTCTCTCCCCCTTCCTCTCTCTCTCTCTCTCTGTCTCTCGGATGAACCGATTTTGATTTTGTTTTTTTTTTTCTGTTAGAAATGTGAAAAAGTCGGTTGTTTAATGAAAATCGATGACAGAGATTTTTTTAAATTCTTAATTTATTCTTGTTTATAGATAGATAGTTTAAATGGAAAAGTAATTAAGCAAACATTTTAATCAAACGCCAAGAATTAAGTTGTTTACAAAATGTTTATGTTAAGTTAAGTAAACAAAGCACGAAAGAGGGATCAGAACTTTATCAAAGCTTTTCCGGGTTGAAGTTTAAAACAACTGCATACTGATGAGATCAAAGCTTAACTTAAACTTACTCGATTAGTAGGTACTACATCAGTAGCCCTAGTACATACAGGGTTGTTGGTAATTTACGCAAACGCACGTCTTGTCCTAAGGTAGCCCAAGAGAAACAACTTTTGTTAAGTCGATGTTTTATTCCAAACAAAAAAAAAAAACTATTTAGAGATCTAATAAGTAACGTTGTTTTAAAAAAAACCCTGATGTAAAATGTTGTACTCTATGGCACTTCCACTATTATGACGATTCAAATGACATGTCGAAATGAATTACATGTCGAATTCCATGAAGCTGTTTATAGGCTGTAGGGCGTGCCAAGGGAACCTCATACATCCATACATACATATCCACATGCATACAACACACATACATACTAACATACATACTCTCAAAAAACATAACCCTTCTTCTTGTGCAATCGGGTAAAAATGGGTAATTTTACGCAAAATGTTTATTAATTTTTATTAGTCACGGGTTGCGCCGTAGTAAGCGGTACAGATACAATCGATAGATCGATCAAGCTAAGAATTAATAGAAATCCGCACATAAAAAAATATTTTTGTGAAACTACGTTTTGACATTAAGTGGTAGAACAGCGTAGTGGTAGGCGGCAGCCAATTCCGAGCGTTTTTGGACCTAACTTCACGTCGCTTGTTCTTGTAAAATGAGGTAGAATAGTTAACTGCGATAAACAGAAGCTTGCTCGTTTAGATATAGAAATAAATAAATTATTACCCTTAACAAATTACTACCTAATAATTTGTTAAGGTTAATAATTTATGTTAATAGTTGTAAAGTTAGGAAGTTTTTAAGGTAGTTTAGTTTGCATAAAGGAATGTAGCGTGCAGCGATAAGAGTATTGGCACAAACTGTTTAGTTTTTCAATACTTTTCGTCTTAAAATGTATATTTTTTGTTTTACAAAATATATATTATTTTATATACTTAAATATAAATTTAAAAAAAAATTTCTAATTATGTACCTACTAAATGTGCGTAAGTTACAAATGTCCCTGTATATTTCACTCTTCACTTTCTCTATCTGATGAGATCAGCCATCCTTGTTTTTTTTTTCCACTTTGCTTTACTCTATCCATTGGCTTCAGAAATCCTTACATTCTCCCAAATTTTATAGCATTGCATTTTTCACCTTTTTTGGACCTGTATATTTGAACCAGAGGAAACATACTCGTAACTGCTATAAAAATACGTAATACGTTTTTCGTAAGCAAATGTTTAGAATGCAGTTTTAATTTACGTCCGGGGTACAGCTTTTTAAAGATTTTTCGGTCGAATACATACTACATACCTATACATACAACGTAAAAGCCTCCAAAAATAGCTTTTTACACATTATTTTACCGGATTTTCAGTATCAATATTACTTACGCTTTTCACATGGTTTGCAGCAGGCGCTTTTGGAAATTGTAGCCAACTCTAAACAACAATTCAATTAGTAATTGAAACATTAATTATTATCCCAATTGCCATTGAAACTAGAAACTGATACAAATCATGTACAAAGCACATTCCAAAGACATTGTAACGTGAATATACAACATTCAATACATTGTATTAACGAACAAAATGCAGACCCGCATTCAATACCGAAGGTACCATTTAACTACGCCATTTGGAGCCAAACTGCAATTTATGCCCATCGATATAAAGTTGAAATTGCTTTGCATACAGACCGATAGAGTAGGGTAAAGTCGACACAATGCGGCAAAGATCCCAACTCTACTAGTTATTTACAGCTAAAGTTTTCTGGAGCCGAGAGGATTCCTGTAGTAAAATACGAGTAGTAAAATACCTGTATAGTTGCAGCAGTTCATGAGCGAGTGTTGGTTTTACTTATATTTGTGTATACATCGCGTTAGTGTGCGTAAATATCTCTTCTACCTCAAGGCCACAAACACTAACACAGATTTACATGTACACATACAACTTCCGTCCTTAATAAAAAAACTTGCACACAAACAAAAGCTACCTGCGCTCATGTCTCGCAATAAAAATGCGGAAGTAGGGCACTTTCAGTACAAGCTTCATGGCTGGTAGAAGAGAGTTCTTTGGCGGAAGAACTTGTGTTAATCAATGGTAATGCAGAGCGTAGTGTATTTAGAATAGTGGACTTGGACTCTGACTTAATATTCTACAAGCTATTTACAAGAATTAAAATAGTTTGGAGTGCTTTTGCGAGGAACTGTACCTGCTGAATCAAGTACACATGAAAAGAAAAGTTTTCATAACACGACTTAAGACAAACATTAAGCAAGTCAGTATTCGAAGAAAAGCTGGATTTTTTTTTGACGTGGTTCCCTCAGATTATGATTTTATGATACGGGATTTACTCAAGTACGATTAAGTCTATTTTCCTGACTATAGTTTCAACTGCATTCGGCGGTCTTTATTAAGACGAGTTATACATAAAATCGGAATAATCAACGTAATCGTATGTGACTAAATCCCGTATCCTAAAATCATAATTGGTTAAATTTGATTACTTTCTACGGATCTATGATGTCGTACGTCATCAATAAAATTATTTTAAAAACTCTACTGCAAAATGTTGTACCCTTTGTCACTTTCACTATCAAGACGATTCAAATGACACCTCATATGTCGAAGTCCATCAAGCTGTTTAGGCTGTAGGGCAAAGAAACCTCATACATACATACCCACATACATACTCCCGAAAAACGTAACCCTTCTTCTTGCGCAGTCGGGTAAAAATGACAGAAATTATTGTCGGTTTGCACTGAAGGTTAAACAGTTAATACTTACTGATAATAATTTCACCTTATGAAATTCGAGTGTTTATAATTAGAAGCAATCTTAATTTTCTCAAGTTGAATTAAAACTAATCTCCAAGTAAGTTAACGCTAACTTATTCTTAATTTAACATCAGTCTTGGAATTAACTAAGTAACTACTTACATGAACTTAGTTTTAGAACTTTATTTTGATAAATAGGCCAGTTTTCGCTAGACTAAACTGATAAAACGCTAGAATCTATCAAAAGAAAAAAAAAGAATTTCTTTTAACAATAATTCCATTAATCAGAAAAATTATGATCGAGCTTTGTTAGAAAATAGTTCCAACTTAGAAAATACTTTTTTTACGCACAATTTTTTTGCTTTACTCGTTTTAGATGATTCTTTCAGTAATTAAGTATTAGATAAATGATTTAGGGCATGACAGGTTGAAATTAAAATGCCAGATACAGATAATATTGGTTGATGAAGAGGTCTCAAGGGGTTGCGATGGATCACTGTAAATTAAAAAGATAAAAGTGAATTTTTCAAATGAAATTAAATTTTTAAAGGGTATTTTTGGAATTAAGCCAGACTGAATAAAATTGTAGACGTATGTTTTTCGGTTATTAAAGTGCTTTGCAGAGTTGTTACGGTAATATCCTTACTTATAATATAATTGAAAGTAGCGCTGTCTGTCTGTTTGTCTTCTTTTCACGGCTGAACGGCTAAACAGATCTTGATGAAATTTGATAATTAGTTACAGTTTATCACGAGGAACGTTTTTAGATACAATTTACTGAATAAGCGCGGACAAAGTCGCGGGTAACAGCTAGTCACAATCATAGGGATCGTATTGCCAAGGATAATAAGCTAAAAGTACGGGCCAATTATTTTACTTTGTACAATTATCCTACTTAATCTTCCTTCCGGCAAGTAGCCACTAGTATATATAGATATTACCTAGTTGTAAGCCAAAATTTGTAAGGCTGTAATTTATTTATTACTAGCTGCTCCCCGCGGTTTCACCCGCGGTTTAAAAGTATCGTGCTATTCTAGACTATAATCTATATCTGTGCCAAATTTCATCCAGATCTGTTCAGCTTTTCTGGCGTGAAAGAGTAACAAACATCCATGCATCCATCCAGCCATTCTTACAAACTTTCGCGTTTATAATATTAGTAGGATTTGAAAAAATAATGCCCCTCAGTTTCTTGCCTGTAGGGCTATTCTTAAGGCGTGAGATTCAATCTCACTATTTCTCATCCTTGTTGCCCTCGTTTGAAACGTCATAGGTGTGAGAACGACCAAGATAAAATCTCATCTCATCTCACGCGCAGGAATAGCCCCCCTGTTCTTCTGAGTAGAGGCTCTTTATCCGAACAAGGCCGTCGAGTCCATTTAAAAAAAACTTTGACGTTCATAAGTGTATCTTTGATACCTAAATGGAATAAAAACATTTTGACTTTGACTTTGACTTTGAATCTATTTATGGTTCTTTCTACTTATATTAATAATGGTAAAAGTTTGTGTACGAGAACTCTCGAAGACCTCTGATGTAAAAAATACCCCCTCACGGAGATGCGTAAGTATGTCGTATACTTTTCGGGCAAACTACGTATATGTTTGTTTGTTAGATCTTCACGCTCAAACGGATGGACGAAATTTGATGAAATTTGGTATGAAGGTTGTTTGTAGCCTGGATTAACATATACTTTCTTTTTAACTTTCTAGTCGCGGGTAACACCGTGCGATGCGGCTGGTCACACTAATATTATAAAGGCGAAAGTTTGTGAGTGTGTACGTTTGTTACTTCTTCACGCTCAAACGGATGGACGTATTTTGATGAAACTTTGTAAGAAGGTAGTTTATACTCTAAACTAATACATAAGATTGCAATTTATATAAATTTAAACAAATAGCTTGTAAGTTTATTTGCCTACCACACTTCTTTTGGTATTCTTTCTTTTTTACTGTATAAAACTTGTAACTTAGGATCTCTAGCACACAAAATTTGTTCCGTTTTTGAGTAACCTTAATACACTAGACTAAGACACTGTACTCTTTACGATAACCTCGCAATCGAGCCCCAAGAAACAGACCCTGTGCCTATTTTGGGGCTCACCGTCTAATTATTTTAAGACGAAGTACAGATCTACTAATCACATTTGTAACTTTATGACTAGCATTAAAGCAAATCTGTTCTTATAATTTTTTTGGTAAATAAATATTATTAATATATTATTATTAGCTACTTTTTAACAGCGGGTAAAACCACAGGGCGCAGCTAGTAAATTATAAATGCGATGGTTTGTGATTAGCTATGTGTGTGTAGAAGTTTGTTACTTGTTCGTGTTTAAACGGAAACGGAGATAAGCCAATGCCGTCGATTAACACATAAGCTAGTTTGTAACTACGAGCACAGCAAGAAATCGACCGAGCGAGCGTAAGCCCGCGAAGCGTCTATGCTTCAACTTCGACAAAGATGCTTTCGTTTGTCCAAACTCTGTTTGGATGTCTGTCCGGATCTATGTCCTTATCTTTGTCAATTAAAAAGAAAACCATGAAAATGAATGAATGAAAATATATTTATTGCCAAAGTAAAAAAACACAATAGAAATAATTAGGTACAATAGTTAGATAAATACGGTGGCAAAGGGTGTAAGCTCAGCACTGAGCTGCGTAAAACTAGATCAGTTTATGCAAGGCTGATTTTCAGCTTACCCCTAGACTCGAATTAAGATGTTCGTCGAGGGTATAGTCATGCGAGTGTTCACTTTATACATTATTTCGAAAAATTACAGCAAGTTTTATAATTATGTCGTATTGAGTATTTGTGTAAATGTTGATGTGTGTGAGTTTATGTATGTGTGCAAATGTGTGTGTGTCATATCTCCGCCATTATGAAAATTGTCTAAAAATAACTTGACAAAAAAAAACTTACAAAATTTCAACAGAATCGGTTGAAAATGCGACATCTAGATGACAGACGCCAGGTCTCAAGCTCACAGAGCCACTAGTGATAAATGTAAAAAAAACTATAATTATTAAATAAATAATAAATAAATAAAAAATGTACCTATTTATTGCCAAAACCTAGGAGTTAATAACACATTAAAGAAAAGTACTTATAACATTACACCTAAACTAAGTATAATTTAAAAAGCTAAATAAATTGTTTTGGCAATTGGAGTAGGCTCAGCACTGTTCTGAGTAGACGAGGTCCACGCGGAGCTGGTTTTCAGCCTACCCCATAGCTTGAGCTAAGATGTTTGTCAAGCGTGGTGAACATGTGGCTATAGCGGGTTTTCTTCATCAACATAGTTGCAGGTGCCTATTTTTAAACATCTAAATTATGAAATTGAACAATTTTTATATATACTCGTAATACATTTCAAGATTTTTTTTCATACTTTCTACTGCCCTACATAGAGACTTTAAATTCTAATTAGTATTTTTTTTTTGTTTCAGGTAACACTTCGATAGTTTTAAACTCAAAAACTATTTGCTTCTCTGTAAGTGCGTCTTTAAACTCAAATTAAAACCAGTGACACACATTGAGTCAATAAGGCTGCGTTTGCACTGAGACGGAGCTGAGCGGAGCGGAGGTCAGCGTGAATTGACCAATCACAGTGGAGAGAATATTTCGAGCATTGTGAAACATTGTAATTGGTCAATGTATGCACCCCTGAGCTCCACTACGCTCATCTCCGCTTTAGTAAAAGGAACCCTACTAACTACATACATCTATGTATATGACAATACCGCGCCCTACGGTTTCACCCGTGGACCCCCAGTAATTTTTAATTTTTTCGTGAGTAATAGAGTAATAGAGTGCTTTATTGGCCTTACAACAAAACGTTACACTGGGCAATTCAATTACAGATTTTTATATGTGTACATAATATTTTTAAAATGTTTAATATAATTTATTCTAATTTAATCAATTTTTAAGAATGAAGATTCAGTTAGTGAGTCATATTCATACATTCATTCAGTGAATAAAAAGGGTTGGACTCAAAGAACTGTTTAATTTTAATTTTAAAATGTTGAGCGTGTAAATTACTAATGATAGGTGGCAGTTTATTGAACATGCAGATCTTGTTGCAGATGCCTTGTTTTTGTACTTTGGTCAATCTAATTATCGGTTTACATAGTTCAGTAGTCAGTGATAAAAAGTGCTTACCCTATTTTCTTATCTGTACTCCTGACAACGTGTACGCAAAATTTCATGAAAATCGGTTGAGTGTAGTCGAGATGGGAAAGCCTAACAAACATATAAACAAACGAACAAACGCACTTTCGCATTTGTAGTATGTGTTAGGATAGATACAAAATTCGAATTGTTCTTCGCCCAACCAATTAATCCTGGTTCCGATGAATTTATGCCGTGATTATGGTAATAAACTGTTGTCTGTTAATTTTGATTACTAATCAGTTAATGTGGACAAGGATCGCTAACACTAAACCCGTGTCAAATCAGGCATGCATGCGCGCATTCCATTGTAGGTTATACAGTAAACTCTGTATACAGAATACGTATGTATACAGTGTGTTGCTTTAAGGAGTTACTAATACTTAAGGGTGTTGTTCTGCTTGTCAAATTTTTTTTTTTTTTTTTTTAATGTATAATAGGTCGGCGTTTGACCACCAACTCGCCTGATGTTAAGCGACGTTGTGGTCTAAGATGGAGCACGACGACCTATAAGGTACTTATTCACTCTAGCCTTGAAGTAGAGTGAAGAAGTACAAAGACGGCAGTTGAGTGAGGTGCTACAAGTGCGCTACTGCTCAGACCCGTCTTCGGAACGGTTACACCGGACTACATCCCGAAACACGACTTGGTCATTTCACGGCATGGCTTGGTCCGGTGGGTGGTAACTAGCCACGGCCGAAGCCTCCCACCAGAGTTTGCTACCCGGTTAGCACTACCCGGGGACCACGTGTAGGGAACCAGAATAGAGTACACTCCTACGGACGTGGGTAGCTCAACCCCCAAAAATGAACAACTGTTAGAACACAATTTTGCGAAAGTTGAGAGACGAAAAATCGAGTCTCCATACAAAATTGACCACATGACAAGTTAATTTGTGTGAAGACTGGATTATTTTTCTCTCGAATTCAAACCTGTGTTCTAAATATAACAAGCTACCCAATGACGTCGTTGCCGCTCCCAACCAGAGCGGCTCTTTAATAAATAAATCGCTTAAAGCGCTGGCTTGTTGATCAGACGTTCTACAGTTTCAAAGAGTTCCTTGAACTATATTATTATTATTATCGTACTATTTAATGTATACCCAATAGTACTAATAGTACTATACATATTATAATACCGTGACATGTAAATAATACTTACGAAACAAATGAATATGAATATAAAAGTTGTTCACTTTACCACCACTGTACCATCTGCAGTTATTTAACATTAGTAAGTGAAAATGATCTTCATAGTAAATGGGATCCTAGTATGTAGGATCATAGCGGGGTCCTACATAAAATGTAATGTGTACTAGCTAGAAGGATACTCAGAAATTAATAATAATGTATTATAATCCTACTATATAATATTATAAACGCGAAAGTTTGTAAGAATGAATGGATGGATGGATGGATGGATGTTTGTTACTATTTCACGCAAGAACGGCCGAACAGATCTGGATGAAATTTGGCACAGAGATAGATTATAGTCTTGAATAGCACACAGAATACTTTTTGAAATAAAGCATTATTACTTTGATGGGTGGAACAACACCTATAGGTATTAATTATATACAACTCTCAAAAGCAGTAACTTGTATACAGACATGTCATTGTATCGTATACAATACAGAAATATCAACGTTGAGTTAGAGTAAATGAAAATACTGGTGGCATATTTAGCTCTGTGAGCTGTTCTCTACAAATCAGCAAATGTAATATATAATACCAACAACGAAGAAAAGGATAGATAGAAGTATCATTATAGGAATTTCAGGTTGCAAATTTTACAAAAGACAATTTTTGGTAAAATCTTTCTCATTCATTACTCGGCCCGCAAAAGCTTTTAGGTTTTATTGGAAACATACAAAGATATATTGAGCCCAAAAATCTCTATAAGTAGTTTTTCTTTTGTCAGTATAGATCAGTCATCAATTTCCCCAACAGATACAGCAATATGAAAAAGATAGCCGATTATTTTATAACAATAAGCCATTTTTCTAACCCCTAACCTAATAAACCATCGCACTACTCACGGTTCCCTGGAAGTATTCCCACTCGGGATAAATCCTTCCCAAACAAAGGAAAAGGGCGTTCCCCCCACTACATATATCATCAGGAGAGGGGGGGTGAAGGTGGCTGGAGGGGGCGACAAGTAATGCACCAATATCAATTGTATTTCCTCCCCGGTTCGGTTACATTATTGTTGGGATTTATTAACTTCGGGATCTGAGAGGTTTTGGGATTTTTCTTTTATTTTTTGACGTTTGGTTTTATAAAGACGTTGGATGTTATAATTTTCATGTTAGCTACTTTCTGTCGTTTCATTACTTGCGTTTACAAAAACCTATAAAGTTTCCTCAAATTTATTTAAAAGGTTTATTACACCACACTATCTATCGCATGCAATTAATAATAAAAAATACAATGATAAAAAAAGATAAAAAAGCCATGCCATCCCAACTAGGCTGTAGTTGGGAGAAGGTCTGCCTCTCAAGCCAGAGGGAGCGGGTTCGAACCCAGCCGACGGCACGCACCAATTGGTTCATTGTGTGAACATATGTGCGTATTGTATGTCATCTGCTACATGAGTGGAGCCCGGTGTATGGCGACAGGCTCGCCCCCTGTCACATTTGGCAATATAGTCCGGCAAAATGTGGGTGTTGTAGTATTTATTTATTTCAAATGCTTACTGTGCTGAGATGAGTGAGATGTTTTCTGGTCATTGTCTCTCTCGTTTGGAAAGTATTTAGGATTGAAAGTTACCATCACCTCACGCGTTAGAATAGGTGTCCATCTCTTATTACACTACGCTATCTAGTACACAGCCAGACTACAGATCGCATGGTGTGATAGCCCCATAACACTCATGCATTGCTAATACTAAAAATGCGAAAAGTGGTTCTGTCTGTCTGTCAATTTACGAGAGGTAAATAGACAGACAGACAGAGTCTGTTTGTAGGCAACAAACCTTTTCACGGCTAACGGCTGAATTTGTTCTATAAAACATGCCTGAAAATAACAGAGTATTTTGATTCCGTTCTACATACTGTAGGAATACTGAAAATCAAAGGTAAAGCCACGAAGCCCAAAAATGTTTATTTACTTACCTGTGTTTCTCAAACGCTGTAACTACAAAAAAAAACTGTTATAGACTTATCTGAAACGTATTTACATTTAAATATCTCGTGTTTTTAGTTCAAAGACTTAATTGGTTTATGTAGAACTTCTTTTAGTAATTGATTCTGAATTTTATTACACTAGTGACCAGCCCTGGCTTCACACGACGCCTGTAAGCCGTGAAAATTATCTAACTGACGGCGAAAACCGCATCCTAAATCAGAAATCAAAATGTTTTGATAGCTCCAATAGTTACACGTCCCAGTTAAATATGTTATCTACTACTAAACTATAAATGTCTACTAAAAAATAAATGTCAAACAAAAACATAACATATACTTATATATGACGGCGCGAGATATAATTGGATAAAGAAAATCAGTTTATTTTGAGAGTTGTTAATCGATAGTTTTAATCTGTGGTTTTTGACGATTAATCGATTTGTTTATGGTCATTTAGAGCGGTTAACACCGAATGGAGTTGCGTTTGGGATTTCGGGCGAACGTCATGTCTGTCAGTCAGTGGTTGACGGGACTGGGCTGAAAGCGGTCGCACGCAATGGTCAT
Organism: Peribatodes rhomboidaria; assembly: GCA_911728515.1. Lineage (NCBI taxonomy): Eukaryota > Metazoa > Arthropoda > Insecta > Lepidoptera > Geometridae > Peribatodes > Peribatodes rhomboidaria. The sequence goes on along the minus strand of OU452168.1, from coordinate 15,628,574 downwards.
TCGTAAACCCATTACTCTAAATCGCCAATTATCTTTGTGATCATTCATTAACTAAGTAGTCTGAGTGACTGTATAATTAAAATAGTGAAAAGCCTACATTGCTGTCCCCTTATTTCAACGTTCCTGAAGTTTGACGCCGACCATAGATTCCCGTGATAGCGAGTTCACGGATCAGAAATCAGATACAACACCTCGGCCTACTAGATTTTCCCCGTCACCAAAAGTGGAAGGTCACAGCGCGGCGGCCTTTCCTATGTTTCTCCGACATCAGTGGGATCAGACGCGACGGTGTGGCTCCTTCCCTACATTACTCCGTCATCAGAAGTGAGATGTCACAGCTTGGCTCCTATTACCTACATTTCCCCGACATATATAATGTCAAAGCGATAAATACATAATATGTCAATTACAAAATCTATAATTCTTGTCGACTATAAATTGCACCCATACTTAATATATTATCGAAAGTAGCTTTGTCGGTCTATCTGTCCGTTTGCAGGCTTTTACGGGTAAACGGCTGAAAAGATCTTAATAAAATTTGATAATCAGTTACAGTATTACACGAGAAAGATTTTTGGATACTGTTTTCCGAATAAATGGGAACATAGTCGCGGGTAACAGCTAGTACTCAATAATCCTAACTGATATTATAAATGCGAAAGTGAGTTTGTTCGTTTGTTCGGTTGTTTGTTTGAACGCTTTCACGTCTCAACTACTCAACCAATCGTCTTGAGATTTTGTATACACGTTGTCTGGGGTACAGAAAAGTACATAGGTTACTTTTTATTCAGAAAAATTAAACGGTTCCTGTGGGACCGCGGGTGAAACCGCGGGGCGCAGCTAGTAATATTATAACTATCATTAAGGATTTAAAATTGTCTTGTTTTAAAATAAGATTCCAGGTCATAAAATCATTGAAATAGCATTTATTTTAATTACCTGGTAACCAAGCTCTGAGCTTGTTTTTGAAGCACACGGTAAAAAGTGCATCCCGAATGGTTTCATCAAAGTTCGTTGCGTAGTTTAGGTTAAGTTTATGGATATGCAAACAGAGTTTTTTTATTTTTTTATTTTATTTACACACGTAGGTAATTACAAACAAAAGATACAAAAAATTATACATCAGTAAAACTATAACTAGCGTGGTAAATAATTATAACGTTAACCAATATGAGAGCAAAAAACAGTAAGCCTTGCGAAGTAGTCCTCACTAGGTTGACCCGCGTCGAGAACTACTGCAGTCCGCCTCTCACTACATAGCCGAGCAAACGTCGCACTAACAAAAACATTTCATTGGAATAAGTTTCTATAAAAATATGATTACTAAAAACAAACAATTACCATGTAATAAAGATAACACTAATCTGAGATTATTATAAGGATCTTCATTTTACATACATATATTAATACATATTACACATAATAATTATTTATTTACATTTATATTTAAATATATATATATTTATAAACCAAATATTTTTTTTAATTATAAGCATGTATTGGATTTAATTATATAAATTTTCACTATTATGCATTATTTTAAAATCGTAAAAATCTTTTCTTCTAGCTTGATGTAACCTAATTCAATCAGCCATGCTTTAATTAGCCTTTTTCTTTTGTGATCAGGCACTGCATTTCTTACTTCAACAGGTAGGGCATTATATACGCGTGGTTATATAGAGTGACAACCAGACGCGAAAAACGACTTTGTTTCACTCCACTGTTAAACGGTAAAAACCTATCCCAGTGTATTTATGTTTACTTGCACGATAACACCCACACTAGCATTTCCACGTCGAAACTAGCAGACTAAGCAAACGTCTCTGCATATTCAGACGGTGGTTTACCATATAAATTGTACCACTTGACACGAGGGCTGATTGCAGCAAACATCCTCCCGTGGCGGCCGGTAGCGGCGATCGGCGACACGGCACGTGACACGACACGACACGACACGACCAACAAACGTTACAATACAATACAATACAATATATCTTTATTGCACACCAAAAACTACATGAAAAACTTAAAAACTAAAATACATTTTTCGGCAGTACAAGGGCGACCTTATCGCCTAAAGCGATTTCTTCCAGGTAACCTTTGGATGGACAGGAACATACAGAAATACGAAAAGGGTAGGTGGTGTACATAAAACAAAATTTAAATTTAAAAGGTAATAATAAGTAATATTAATAATAAGTACCTACTTAAATAAATAACCAAAAATAAATATAATATATATGAATAATTATAAATATTATAAATAAATATAATAAAATATCAATACATAATATATAAATTAGTATGATGCGTACCGAATTAGTAATTACCGAATTAGTAACAAAAGTACAAGTTATAAAATGCGAAGATACGCTTATTTTCCTCCTTAATATAAAAAGCAAACTGACTTCCCATCCTGTAATTCGTCATCCATGTCAACAAGGTTTAAACTTTTGTTGATATTTTAAAAACTGCTTTATAGTTATAGATTTCGATAAAATTTGTATGGGACCACCACACTATTCTTAAAATATATAAATCTCGTGTCACAATGTTTGTCCTCAATGAACTCCTAAACCACTTAACCGATTATAATAAAATTCGCACACCATGTGCAGTTCGATCCAACTTGAGAGATAGGATAGTTTAAATCTCAAATTTCTGTAGAGTATTTTGTATCAGCATTGCACCCGTGCGAAGCTGGGGCGGGTCGCTAGTATATAATATATTTATAAAGTATGATCTACCAAACAAAAAAGAATCATCTAAATCGATTCACCCAGTCATAAGGTAACAAGCATAAAAAAAACAAACAGTCGAATTCAGAACCTCCTCCTTTTTTGAAGTCGGTTAAATTCAGTTGAAGAACTTACATTCATTTTATACCTAGCTGCATTTCGCGGTATTACCCGCGCGCGCGGTGTGAAGGTATCCTATGTCTTTTTTACACCCCTAAAAAATTTCATGCTGATCGGGCGTGAAAACGTAACAAACAAACAAACCCATTTAATTAATAATAATATTAAAATAATATTAGTACGATAATAAGGATACGATTAGGATGGGCCTAATTCTGAAAGCTTAATTGGAAAATAATTGATAATGATAATGATGGTGAATGACTTATTTCTGAACAATATATAAATTCATTTATTGATGTCCTTGTATATTGTACAATAACAAAGACAGCTATTTTAGTAAGTATAGCTGATTATTAGCAGATTTGGGCTTAATCTACTAATGTATTAAATGTATTCATACTTAAACTAATATTATAAAATGAAAGTAGCCTGTCTAGTCTAGTGTCTGTCTGTCTTTTTGAAGGTACCCCTAAGTAGGTAAGGTCTTATACCTCGGTTTTTCACGGCGAACGGGTATTAATGAAATTCGATAATTAGTCCGAGAATATCACGAAGAAAATTTTTGAATACTATTTTCTGGTTAAATGCAAACAAAGTAGCGAATAACAGCTAGGATGATAATAATTAAGTAAGTAGGTAGTGATCAAACGAGAAATTAAGTTACAAGCTATAGAAAAAGCTGGGTCGCTCCAGCGATGGGAAAATTACTAGTGTTTTTGGATGCTGCTGTCTGTCACCTTCAGCAGCGGGTAGGAGACAATTTGTCTTTCTATCATTCTTATCCCGCGTGATAGAGACAAAAATATCCGTATTCTAGTTTTGTCTCATCTAAGCGTGGATAAAAATGGTGGGAAGACATTTTGTTTGCGACCCATGCTAGCCCTGCACCACTGACATTTTGTCAAAGACTTACTAATTTTTTATTGTTATTTAAATTTTGTCTTACCTGTGACGTGTGTTACATCACTCGCCAGTTCCAACGGTAGATCAGCGCTGGTTCACCACCATTAGCCAGCATTATGCTGAGTTGGAGCAGGTTTGTGGCAGGAAACCTGTTTTTCTTTATTTTTTGTTATGTTATTTATTGTTTCCTATTGCAAATAAAGTACATAATATTCTATTCTTTTTGACTGTCTCGGTAGCCAGAATTTGTTATTTATATATTTATTATTTATTCTATTCTATTCTGCAGGACTGCATTTTCGTAGCGTGTCGGCGTACTGTCGTATCGTTGATTGTAAAAAGCATCGGTCCTAAAGCGACCGCACTAGTTCGACGCGACAACTAGTGCGGTCGCCGCTCCGGTTCGTTGAATACGGACCGAGATATGAATACAAGTATTACTGAACTCATATTATTGTAATGTATGCTGTTTGATGATATGTTGTATAGCTATATAGTTTCTTTATTAATTACTAGCTGCGCCCCGCGGTTTCACCCGCGGCTAAAAGTATCCTATGTGCTATTCTAAACTATAATCTATCTATGTGCCAAATTTCATCCAAATCTGTTCAGCCGTTCTGGCGTGAAAGAGTAACAATCATCCATCTATCCATTCTTACAAACTTTCGCGTTTATAATATTAGAAGGATTAAAAACACTGAATTGTGTGAGTGAGACATTAATAACACCCGTAAAAGGATCTTAAGTCATTCGCTTAACAACAAACAGTACTTTTTTCTAGAGAACTGTCAACTATATTTTTTTAATTTTTTTTTTTTATTACATAATAGGCTTGCGTTTGGCCGCCAACATGCCTGATGATAAGCAGTGATGCGGCCTACGATGGAGCACGCTTGCCTAGAAGAAACCGATTCACTCGAGACTTGAAGACACCCAGATTATAAGTGTCAGGGAACACACAGTCTGGCAGAGTATTCCACACTCTAGCGAATAATATTAAAATCTAATTGTATTTTTAAAATTTTCGTTTGAATGTTGACTTTAGTATTTGAATTTAATTGTTATTTTAATTTAATTGGTAACTGAATGCAGCTATATCTATTTAATTATTTTTCTCTATTTATTCAATTATTTTTATTATTTATTCGTTAATGTATACTTACTACTTTAATGTAAGTTATTGTTTGTTGTGTTGATTATCGTGAACGCGCAAGACAACTTCTATTGTTTAAAATACTAGTACCGAACCCCAAGATACCAGCTGAGCCGAGTTTGGGGTTCACAGGTTTTACTAAACTAAATGCTTTGTAAATTTACCAGCTTAAATAAATGTTTTTGATGTTTTTTTTTTATGTGAAATGTGAAAATCTTTTAGTTTTAACAGTGTTCAATAGTAATTTCATTTCTTTGTACCTACCATACATGCTTTGAGGTATTTACACAAATTTTATGTAATGATATATAACAGCTCATTCTTGAGTACGTCAAAACATTTCTACATCTAGAATCCGTAAATCTAAAATTACTTCACGTATTCATGAAATTCCCGCTAGTAACCTATTCAAAGATGTCTCCCACTGAGGATCCTCAGTATATAAAACCCTTGAAATCCTGGAACTCGTCTCTGATTAAATTTATACTTCCCCGTAGCTCGAATAAATAATTTTAAGAGAAATCTCTCTATAAATTGAATGGATTTGAAAGGTTTAATATTTCCTTCATAATAAAAATCTCGAGATGAAATTTTTGATGAAGGACAATAAAAACAATGAATAAATTTGTAAGTATGATAAGATGAGATAATTTTATTGTTAAGGCAGAAATTACAAGCATCTTATCGTTTAAAATAAATGTTTTAGGTAAACGCTGTTTTCCTTAGCAATAAACGTTGTATAGCCCGAAACAGTTATACAGCTATTTACCCGAATGCGCAAGAATGAGGGTCATGTTTTTCGAGTGTATGTATGCATGAGGTTTCTTTGGCACGCCCTACAACCTAAACAGCTTGACGGATTTCGACATGTGAGGTGTTATTTGAATCTTCTTGATAGTGGGAGTGACATAGGGTACAACATTTTCATTAAGTATATCTATGTATGTCACGCTACATTTTGCAGTCGGCTATATTTGTTTTTCTTTTAATAATGTTACTTGTTTAATTTTTTTAATTTAAAAGAAAGAAAAAACAAAACACTGTACGTCTTTTTCGACTTTTACGACGTTTATTGCTAAGAGGGTTTATAATATCTTCATTCGCAATATTATTTAGATAAAAATGACACACTAAACTAAATCCTAACTAAAATTAGAAATTTCACGTTGAGTACAAAGCGTAACAAGCAAACAAACGAGCAAACGAAAGTGAGTGTTCGTTTGTTTGTACTCACCCGAACATCATGAAATTTCGCAAACACGTTTTCAGGTTTTCGCATATACCCATATAAAGCAGCCATGCTGAAGTAGGACTGGGCTGGACACGTTCGCCGAATGCCTGACGAGCTGTGGGATAAAACCACCTACGACTGGGTCCCAAAAGTTAAACAGTCACTAGGCTGACCCAGAAAAAGATGTAAAGACGAGCTCAACGCTTACGAAATGGATTGTTCCACCAAAGCAAAAACAAGGAGAACTGGACGGAAGGAATAGATGCCTTTTACCAATAATGAGACATACCAACAAAAACAACAACTCTATATTAAAACATAAAAAATAATTACAATAGTACCTACTTAAATAAGGCTTAACTAAGTGTTTAATACCAATTTTAATAACTTAACTATTTTTTTACCAAGCTTATATATTAACGTTTTCAGGAGTACTGATAAGGATACAGTGTACCTTTCACCCCGAAAAAAAAATGGTTCCTATTAAGCCCCGGGTGAAACAGCGGGGCGTTGCTAGTGAATTAAATAATAAACATACATACATACGTACATATCGTCACGCCTTTCCCCCGACGGGGCTGGCAAGGTAATACAATGCCCACACTTCTCCGGACGATTATCAATCCCAATTGTGACAGGGGCGAGCTCGTCGCCATACTCCGGGCTCCAGTCATGTAGTAGATGACAAACAATACGCACAAACGTTCACACAATGAACAAATTGCATGGTGCGTGCCGTCGGCTGGATTTAAACTCGCTCCCTCTAGCTTGAGGGACGGGCTGTCTCCAACTAGGCCACCTTCGCTATCATCGAAACATCGGGATGCTGCTAGTGAATGAAATAATAAACATAACATTTATTTATTTAGGTAGAAATACCAGCAGTTTACGCTTTAGACATAAAAAAAAAGAAAACACTAAATAACATAGTTCTGAAGTGAAAACCTAGTATAGGTATTTACAACATTCTTTTTCTAATACTTTAACTAATTATTTTATTCACAGTTTTAGGAAAGTTGGAGAAACAAAATTATAAAATAAATAATATTACAAATGAAACTTAATTAAATTTACACCGAAGTTGATAAAACACATTTTACTTATAAGAAATGCCATTCATATAATTCAACATAAATAAATAATCAAAAAAGACTGTAGAGAGGTCAAGCGCTTATTATCCGAAATCTGCCACGTTATCTTAAGCAGGAAATATGAAATTAACAACTTAAAAAGCGTTTAGAAAGTGCCGCATTATTGAATGTCGCAAAATATTTTCTATTTCACGAGGCAGCGGGAACTTAAGTGTGAGAACGAGGGCTAAGTGGGCCTCATATCCGCTGCCATCAACGACCTACATACCTGGCCGTTCTGGGAAATGCCTGCCGACGACGTGGGCAAATGCCTAGCGAGCTGGCTAAATACCTAGCGAGGTGAGTAATAACTGTCGCGGACAAATACCTCGAGGTTATTATTGTTACTATACATGCTCAAAGCGCATTAGATCATGTTTCGCTGTTGATATTATTTTGGTGGCAATTTAGGGTTATTCGAATTTTAAAATTCAATCTTCGGCCTATGTTGATCAAAATTATAAGTAACTAGTTGCACCCCGCGGCTTCACCCGCGGTTAAAAAGTATCCTATGTATGTGTTATTCTAAGCTATAATTTATCTCTGTGCCAAATTTCATCCAGATCTGTTCAGCCGTTCTGGCGCGAAAGAGTAACAAACATCCATCCATCCATCCATTCTCACAAACTTTCGCGTTTATAATATTAGTAGGATAGAGACTACATACCACAGTTTCCAATCCACGAGCCGGTGGCTTTTTATAGCCAGCTTAATTTCAATCGGCGTCTTTGGTGTGCAACTCCTAAATGTTAATTTTATTTTTATTGCGGATAATAATCTGGCAGGGTTGGCACTTGCGATAAGAACTACTCGCGTATAACATCACTACTTTCAAAAACGTACCTACCAAACACCAAAAAAGCCGCACTCAACATTGCCATTGACTGAGCGCTGCTCTCTTCGTCTGTGTCACTAAGTGAACTTAATAATAATTTTGGTAGGTATAGACCTACCAAAATTATTATTAAGTTCACTGTTCCAAGAGTTCCACTTTTCGCTTGTCGATTCTCGGTCGAATCACCCAACAATGCCTATTACAATCGATGGACGGACCACAGATACTTATAGGCATGGTTCGAGGCTATCCCAAACATGTTGATAAAAGCACGTCAGTTTTTTCATTCACAGACAATATCCCTAAAGAACTCCCTCTGCCACTTGCATATATGAGACGAGACATGGTGATAAATTACCCTCCGCCCCATAAAATATGAGGCAAATAAGGAAAACTGTGCGGCTCCGATGGCGAACGATTAGCAGTAACTGCCTAATGCCTCGATAGATTAATCTGGGTTCACTTCCCGGCGCTTACCGTCAGCTATTTGGTACGTGGATCGAAATGATGTATTAATATTTATGAAGGGACGCATAAATATGTCGTCCGACAGTATTATACACAAGTTTAGGAGATTACCAGAGGCTGAGGTCACTATATTGTCAAGGATACACATAAACAAACACTGATACTTTTTTTATAAAGTGTTAATTTTTACAAAGTTTTATTATTCGAGTAGGCGTACTAAGTAGGATTGCCTCAGTGGAATTATTTGCGTAAAGTTAAAATTATTAAAAAAATCGTCATTTTGCAACATCGAATTTTCTTTGATATTATATCGGAATTTTTAAAACCTCCTCAAGTCCATTCTCTAGGTAGCTACTGAAGCCAGCATTATAAGGTATGTGATTTAGCCAAAAAATGCCTCCAATTAAACACAACATTCGCTTAAACCAACAAATGAAAAACACAACATTATTACACATGTGTGATACACGTACCGAGCAAAACAACATAATCCTAACAGAGTACAGAATAAAAAACCCCGTGTAATAAATAATAAGCAGCCCTCTGTAATATAAACCCTGGCCAATAAATCTTGTTCAAGATCAACGAAATATTTCCAGGACGAAGGCAAGAGGCTTGGAACAGTCAGCGAGAGGTCCGGGAAACCCCTGTGAACAACGTTTGAGGATAACATGACAAGTTTCAGGTTTTTCTCCAAGAGAGGAAGAATAAGGGCTAGAATTCACTGGAGTTGTGTAGAGTGAATCTGAGAGCAAAGGTTAAATTTGGAAGGAATTGACGGGTTTGGATGAGCAAAAATGTCAAGGACCGTAATGACAAATCTCGTGAATAAGGTTGAAGTTCATTCAGCTTATTTCGTTCATGTAATTTAAACATGAACGGAACGAACTATGTTTCATGTTTTTTTGTACGTATTTATAATAATAATAATAAATAAATTCGGGACACTTCCACACACGGTCGCCTGACCCCAAACTAAGCAAAGCTTGTACTATGGCTGCCAGAGACTGATATACATACTTAGATGTTTTTAAATACATACATAAATACATATTAACACCCAGACATAGAACAAACACAAATGTTCATCACATAAATGTTTGCCCTGGGTGGGAATCGAACCCACGCTTCCAAGCTCAGAAAGCAGGTTAACTACTAACTGATTAATGTCAATTACATAACTGGAACCCGGTAAATGGCGACAGGCGCACCCCCTGTCACATTTAGGACTGAATATTGTCCGGCGAAGTGAACCTCTGACGCAATAATGACGGGGTGTTATAAGTTTGACGTGTGTGTGTGTGTGTCTGTGGCTCGTGAACGGATGAACAGATTTTTTTTTTGTTTGAGTGTTATTAGCCATGTTTGATGAAAAACGGTGTTGATGAAAATCTGTATCGGGGTTTTTAATTTATACTTGCTCTTTTAATCTATACTTTTAATTTATTATCGTAGTAGAAATATTGCTAGAAAATTGCAAACTCTAGCACAGTCTCATGAAAATTAACTATGTTATATCTATGACTTTGCGTGTTTTTTATTATTTAACATGTCATAAAGTATTTCAAAACTTGGTCAAAATCTGCGCATAAAGCTTACTCGTTCATACTTTACTTCCAGCGTGAGGCTAACGTTAACTTTTAAATACTTAGCACGTTTCCCGCTTGCAGGCAGGATTATTATTTCATCGTAGGTGGAAAAAAGTTACATTGAAAGCAGTAACCGGTACTTTGCACGCTCTACGGCTAGGGCAGGTACTACATCAAGATGTCCATCCATCCATCTGCAAACTCAGACCACCTCGTGAAAAACTTATCTTAATACCTACTTTTTGACTTAAAATCCCTAGAGTTTATGGCAACAATTATAAGTTAATTTTTAATTAGGAGTTTTGGCGGGAACCGAAAAGATGGTGTCGTGTTTTTGTATTATTTTCTAAAACTTGTGATTCTTCGAGTGTTAAATTGTAATAATGGTGGATTATTATCGTTTACCGGTTCGTCAACGTGCACGAGTGTGGGCAAATGATACAAACATCGCGAAACGCGATTTTTCGTGTTCTCTACAAAACTTCACTTAAAGTTTCAGTAAAGTATCCATAACTTTACTGGAATGGGAAAAGGGGAGGGATTCATCGTCTTCATCATCACCTCATCATCATCATCCCATCATCTGTTACTGAAGGAAAAATTATTACTAAGAATCCGACTGAAGGACGAGTATCCATGGTCATGAATAAATTAATAAAAAAAAAAAAAAAAATTTTTAATTATATTTCATACTAGCTTTTAACTGCAGCTTCGTTCGCATTTATTCAGAAAATAGCATTAATTACCCATAAACCTTCCTCGTGATATACTGGAACTAATTATCAAATTTCATTAATATCCGTTCAGCCATTTAGCCGTGAAAAGCCTTCAAACAGATAGACAGACAGACAGACATACATACAGAGAAACAGACAGAAAGACAGAGAGACAGACAGACTTTCGATTTTATAATATTAGTAAGGATAAGTAAGGATATATTCCATTGCGAATACTAAATTTGCTAGTAAACGAATACCCTAAACTCAACGCGTGCTAGAAGGATAGATGAAATATGAAAGGATGTAGGATTTTTCATTTCGTATAAGTAGGTTATAGGGTATTTTTGTTTCGTATACAATATAGGTTGTAGTAAGGCTTATTAAAAGTGAAGTGTATTTTCTCTTGAATGGTTAGGAGCAATAGGTCTATATTTGAATAAAATAAAACCATTAAATTGCTGTATCAAAGACAAATTTATTAAAACGCTGCCGACCCACCTAGTACATCGGTAACAAAACGCTTGCGCGTGTTAAGGATTGCGACCGCGGTGCGGACTAGCGACATCTAGCGGAACTTACTTGAACTAATTATACATATCGCCCACTATGAACAAACGGCGTTGTTCATACAATTCTCTTAAAAATCTATATTGCAATTGGTAAGAGGCACAACTTACTGAGCGGACGTTTAATGGTTCCGTTTTTTACCTTCAGGGTTACTACACGTACCAAATTGTCTTGCCCCGGATGGGTTGCAATTACTCTGCCATAAAGCCATCTACATGGTGGCAAATTTTCCTCCCGCACCACCACAACGTCAATACGCGGCTGCGGCATAGTATTTGCCCATCTATACCTTTTGTAAAATTTAGTCAAATGCTGTTGCGACCATTGTCGCCAAAAATCTTGGACCATTCTTTGTGTGTACTGCCACCTACGCAGAGAGTTGACATTTGAGTCTTCGAAATTCCGATCAGGAGCTGTCACGATTGCCTCGCCCACAAGAAAGTGACCCGGGGTCAATATCGTAGAATTTTCATCATCGACACCAGCTATCACTGAGAGAGGCCTGGAGTTTAAGCAGGCTTCTATTTGAGACAGAACCGTTGACATTTCTTCAAATGTTAGCGTCGATTCACCAATGACTCTTCTTAAGTGATACTTGACTGACTTCACTCCCCCCTCCCAAATCCCGCCGAAATGAGGGGAACGGGCCGGAATAAACTTCCAAGTGCACCCATTAGTTGCTAATGACTCTGCAATTTCTTGAACCATGGATCCCTTTTCATTACTGAAGAGCCTCTTAATTTCGTTTGCAGCGCCCGCGAAATTCGTCCCGTTATCGCTCCATATCTCTGTACAGTAACCTCGTCTTGACACGAATCGCTTAAAAGCTTGCAGGAATCCTTCGGTGGTCAGGTCTGTTACAACGTCGAGATGCACGGCCCTGGTCACCATGCACACAAATAGGCAAATGTAACCTTTGTGTGACTTTTGTCCACGACCTTTTGCCGTCCGAATCTGTATTGGACCAGCAAAATCAACCCCACTTGTCTTAAAAGGTCGCGCCGGGGTAGATCTAGTTGAAGGCAACTGTCCCATTAACTGATGCTCTGTTCTCCCTGTGTTTTTTACGCACGTTACGCATTTACGAAAACATGACTTCACCATCTGTGCTGCCCCTAGAATCCAGTATTTATTTCTCAAGTAGCACAGCATCAATTGTGGCCCGCCGTGCAAAGTTTGTTTATGAGCATCACTAACAAGAAGATTTGATAGGTAAGCCTCCTTGGAAAGTAATATTGGATGTTTCCTGTTAGCCTTTAAATTTGAAAGTTCCAGTCTACCACCCACTCTCAAGATATCGTCGTTATCGAGGAAGGGATTTAACGCTCGCAAGCTGCTTCTTTTCGGTAAGTTTTCCTTTCTTCGTACTATACCAATTTCTTCCTTGAATGTTTCTGTTTGACTAAGTTTTATACTTTGGTTTAATGCATCGTTTAATTCTTGACTTGTTAAAAACCCTACTTTCTTTTCTAATCCTTTTATTTTCAGGTTGCAAATGAACCGTTTGCAGTATGCTATCACTCGTATCATTCTGGTAAGTGACGAAAACCTCTCCAATACTGAACTATTCATTGTAGCACAGTGGCTTTTAGTCGTCGCCTGCTCAACATTTGTGTCGTTCTCTTTCGGTTTTTTATAATCGATGTCTCTTTTCTGCAGGAATTCTGGGCCTTGAAACCATAATTCATTCCCCACAAGCTCAGATGGAGATTGGCCCCTTGACGCCACGTCTGCTGGGTTACATTTAGTTGACACATGAGCCCAATGATGAGTATCTAGGCTCAAAAGAACTTCGGACACCCGATTCGCGACAAAAACTTTCCACCGGCTTGGATGACTATTTAGCCAGGCAAGCACAACCGTGGAGTCAGTCCACGCATGCAACTGTCTCTTGTCAATATTCATCACATCAGCAATTTCGATCATCAATCTTGTGAGCAAAACAGCACCACACAATTCCAACCGAGGGATTGAAACTTGCTTTATCGGAGCAACCTTCGTTTTGGCCGATATCAACGATACGTGTATCTGGCCCATGGAATCAATAATCCGAGAATAAACCACAGCCGCGTACGCATCTTTTGACGCGTCGCTAAGCCCATGAAGCTCGACTACATCACCCGCAACGACACCAATCCATCGAGGTATTTTCACGTGAGTTAACATCTTTAATTCTTTCTTATATTTTTTCCACTCATTTAGAATGTTCTCGGGAACTCTTTCGTCCCAGTCTAATCCAGCCAGCCATAATTTCTGAATTAAAATCTTTGAAACAATGATACTCGGCGCGACCCATCCTAGGGGGTCATAAAAACGGCATATCTCAGATATAATCGTCCTTTTTGTTGCAGGTTCTATAACTTCGGGCGCGTCTACTTTGTAGCGGAAGGAGTCATCGCTTCGGTTCCATGTAAGTCCTACAATTTTCATTACCTCATCCGTTTTTATTTTTAGGCTTTCCTCTTCTTCTTCTTTCCCATTATTTTCATTCTTTTTAATATTTTGCAACAACTCTTCACTGCTACTTGTCCATTTTTGAAGACTAAATCCTCCTTTTTCTACTAGAGCATTTAGCTCTTTATATAACTTTAATCCTTGTTCTACATTTTCGCACCCAGCCAGAAGATCGTCCATATAAAACTGGTTTAACACTGCTTTGGCTGCAGCGGGATACTTTTCCCCTTCATCAACACTCAATTGCTGTAGCGCCTTTACAGCTAGATATGGCGCAGATGCTACTCCAAACGTCACTCGTAGCATTCTATAATGCTTAATCTCTTCCGTAATATCATTTCGCCATAGTATCCTTTGAAAATTCACGTCTGCTTCATTAACCCTAATCTGCCGGTACATTTTCTCTATATCAGCTGTCAAGCAGATGCGTGAAACCCTCCAACGCATAACCAAGTGTCTTAAATCTGCTTGCAGGCTTGGACCAATTAAAAATTGATCATTTAATGATTTATTATTAGTTTCTTTGCAGGATGCATCGAAAACAGCACGCACTTTAGTAGTTTGCTTGTCTTCGCGCACAACAGCGTGATGCGGTAAGTAGATTGCCTTCGGGTTATTTATTTCTTCTGTAGGCACAAGTTCCATGTGATTCAAATCAATATATTCATTAATAACCTCTTTGTATTTCTGTTTCAGGTTTCCCGACTTCAGGCGTTTTTCTAATGCAAACAACCTCTTTTCAGCTATCTTCAGAGAGTTTTCTACAACTGGATCTTCTTCACTTCTCTTTGGCAGTCGTACCACGTATCTACCATCCTCATCCCGGACTGTAGATTTAGAGAAGAAATCCTCACATTGCTTCTCCTGTTCAGTAAGCAGTTTTTGCTTGGACATCGGTACATCATCTTCAAGCTCCCAAAAGCGTTTTAATAAGCTGTCATCTTCCATGACATGCATCACTTTAATTTCAGATGATTCATCCGTTGGATTAAGCGCACCTGACAATATCCATCCCAAAGAAGTGCACTGTGCTACTGGCGAACCTTGAGGACCTTTCCTGACTCCATCTTGAAGAATTTCTCCATATACTTCTGCACCTAATAGCATATCGACACGATTAGGCGTATGATATCCTGGATCCGCTAACACAATATCTTTAAATTCTGTCCATACAATCGATTTCAGATCATTTGTAGGCAAAATCGTGGTGATAGACGTGAGTACATGTGCTTTCACATTAATGACCACACCCGGGTCAATTCGAGAAGACACCTTAAGGTTCACCATCGCTTTGGAAACTAAAGCCTTGTCTCCGCCTAATCCCGTAATCTGAACCTTTGTAGGAGTCTTCTTCAAACCCAGTTGTTGGACCGTAGCTTCGGTTATAAACGACGATTGTGATCCCTGGTCCAACAAAGCTCGAAAGGTTAACCACTGTCCGTTTTGTGTTTCGGATTTAACTAACGCCGTCGCTAGTAATGTGGGGTTCGGTTTTCTGGAAAAACACGATACAACCGGTATTGACTCCGTTGTCAGCAGTGCGTTCGGTTTACCATCTTGGTTATTATCTGATGAAGATGTAGATGCCGCAGAATGAGAGAGATGACTACCCGTAGTAGACCCTGCAGGACCCTGACCAACATCATGCTCCTTTTCACTCGCCTGGTGCAAAAGAGTGTGATGTCTTCGCCCACAAAGGTGACAATTAATATTTTTCTTACAGGTATTGGCTGTGTGATTGCTCACCAAACAACAAAAACAAATTCTGTTCGATTGAACAAAATCACGTCTAATATCGACCGAAACTTTCTTAAACGCTGCGCAATATGCAAGTGTGTGCCCCTCCGAACAATACGAACATTGAATCTTTGCAACATGCATAGACTTCGTTTTCTTAACAGACCAATTATTATTAGTATGACCTTCTTTTTTATGAGTGGGACTGGATCCAGGATCCAGGAATTCTAAAGCTCTATAACGCTTAGTTAAAAAGTCTTGAAATTGGCTGTAAGTGGGCAAGGTTGAGTTGTCATGAACCGCAGAAAATTCCCACTGCCTCCTGGATTCTGGGTCCAATTTCTTTATAACAATATGGATCACTAATATGTCCCAGTTTTCCGTTTTAACTCCCACATTTGTTAGAGCCGCTAAACAATCATTTGTTGTATCCAAAATATCTTTTAATTTGCTGGCCGATTCCTGAGTGACACTCCGTTGATTCAAGAGACGCTCGAGTATTTGGTGAGATATGTACTTTTTATTGTCATACCGATCCTCGAGCAATTCCCAAGCTCTCTTATAATTGTCTTGTGCAATCGGAATGTTGCTCAGCAATTGCTCAGCTTCTCCAGTTACATAACCCTTTAAATATAATAATTTTTGTACATCATCTAAATCTTTATTTTGGTGAATTAACGAACGGAACAAATCACGGAACGTAGTCCACTCTGAATAACATTTACCCGAAAAGCTGTTAATATTTACTTTAGGCAATTTTACATTCGTTTTGGATCTTTCTACTTTGCCTCCCTGGTCCGAACTTTTATTAGGCACATTAAATTGGGTTAATTTTGTTTTCAATTCCGTTTTGTACTCTAGAACAAGTTCATCACATTTGTCATACAAGTCGTTTTGTGTGTATGAAGAACTCTTAATGACGGAACTTTTCTGACTTCTCATGATCTCTTTGTGACCCGCTAAAAATTCGAACCATAGCTGCTCGACTGTTTCGATCCTCCCTTCGACATATTCTTTGGACATTCGTTCTTTAGGAGTTTTCTTATAATTAGATTGAGCCTTAAGCAACCTGCCATAAAGATCCTCTTGAAAATTGACTAGTTCTTCCATGTTAAATAATATTACAAATTTTTTGATACAATTTTTGCTTATTTTTGACGAATAGCCTTATAACAGTCGGTTACCTTACAATAGATAACAATTCAACCAAAAAACAATGTGCAATTTTTTATTATGTAAAGTTACAAAATTCAAAATTTTCTAAGTCCAAAATATTTTTTGTACAAAAATTTTCTAAGTGTTTGGCACTTTACCACTCTGAGAGAAATCGCGCATGGATTCCCCGTTCCCCCGTTTTTTCTTGAATTATTCTAAGTCCCTAGCTAACTAACACAAATAATCTATCTCCTAACTAGCTAACTAACTAACACTTCACTAATAATTTTTAAAGTACTTACAGTTTTCCGGCTCACTCAACACTAGGAACACTTCCGAACACCGAACACTTTTACCTCACTTCTGGGGTAATTTACCCCAAACACCTTCACAGACTTCGGAGACTTCCCCACAATCGGGGAAACACCTCCAAATAGACAGCTACTCTCCCGGCAGCTGTCCGCTTCCGCTGGGATAGTTACTCGCCTGGTAACCTATCCCTCCTTCGAGCGACTGCTTGTCACTCAAAAAACCGCCAAAATCCGACTACGAAGGACCATGAACAAGTTGTGGTCTTCGCCTAACTATTTCTCTTGAATGGTTAGGAGCAATAGGTCTATATTTGAATAAAATAAAACCATTAAATTGCTGTATCAAAGACAAATTTATTAAAACGCTGCCGACCCACCTAGTACATCGGTAACAAAACGCTTGCGCGTGTTAAGGATTGCGACCGCGGTGCGGACTAGCGACATCTAGCGGAACTTACTTGAACTAATTATACATGGGGTAAAGTGAAAAAACGGTCATTGCACCGCACCGGTAAGGTAATCTCATGGGGCAGAGTGAAATAAATAATACTAAAATGATTTATCTATTCTTATTTTGGGAAATAGTGTTTGATATTAACCATAACATACGTAGGGTCAACTGGTACAAATGCGTCTGTGGGGTAATTGCGTTGTTAAGAATTACTTACAAGCCTTTCACAAATTAGGCAACTAACGCCACCTAGTATAGATTATTGTAACTACAATCTGTACTAGATGTCATTAGGTCCCCAATTTATGAAGTCAATTATTCTCGAAAGACGAAATTGCCCCAAAGACGTATTTGTACCAGTTGAGCCCGACACAACTGACACAGCCTGTGTGGCTTGGTTACTATTCATGGTTGCTGACGACAGGAAACAGGCGCCGACATCATGTCGCCGGCTGTTGGCTACTTTGGTGTGTAGACTCTCTTAGGGATACTTTTTGTGCTTTAAATATTAAACCAATTATTCAAATAAGTATTATAAGGAAGTATCTAAAAACAAAATCAAATCGGTTTATCTGTTCGGGAGCTACTATGCCACAAATAGATGCACACACACATACACACACGCAGAGAGAGAGAGAGAGAGAGAGAGAGACAGCGGTCAAACATAAAACACCCCTTTGTTTTTGCGTCGGGGGTTAAAAAATAACGTTTTGTACATTTTGTTATTTTCGGACTTAGTAAAGAATTACAACCAGTAGGTCACCGTGCTTCCTCGTATTTTCCTAAATCGGTAAAAATAGTAAGCTTACGAAAGTCCGTTTTTGTGACGCTAGCGAGGAGTTATAGGGAGGTTTTTTCCCTTACCACTGAATATTTTATTCTCTTTGCACAGAAGTAGAATGTATGAGTTGAACTTAAAGAATTGTTCGTTTGATTGTTTCTTTTCGTTAATTAATACTCTACTTAGGTTTTGCAATGTACAAATTTTATTTTTCGTTACGTAAACAATGAGTATTTTTACCTGACTGCGCAAGAGGGAGGGTTATGTTTTTCGAGTGTATGAATGTATGTATGTGGGTATGTACTCGTATATATAAGGTTTATTTGGCACGCTTCACAGCCTATAGCAGCTTTACGGATTTCGACATTTGAGGTGTCATTTGAATCGTCTTGATAGTGGCAGTGACATAGAGTACATTTTAATTATAATTGTCAGGAGTGTCGGGTTATATTTTGCTATCGGGTTTTATTTACCTTTGATTAATGTTACTTGTTAATTTTATTGATAGGAATGAGATTTTTACCCAACATTGACTTATGTGATGTTAATGTTATTAAAAACTTCAAAGTTCACGTTATAATAATGAAATCATCAGTATCAGTGGCCTACAGCATCACCTACAAGACACGATTATTGTGTAACGTGTCATTGATTGCATCTATATAAATGCTGTGTGTATGTATTTATGCTCCTTAAATGCTCTAAAACGGCTGGGGTCATTTTGATAAAATTTTCAGACCATCTTCAGATTAGTCCAGCGAGTGACCTTGTCAAATTTGGTAGCCGACAGAGCGAACGCATCTAGTCCTATATAATGACAGGAAGCTTGATTACCTACTGTATGAAGTAGGGGCTAAACTCTTATAAGCAGGCTTTTCCATGAATTTCCGAGCTCACCCGCGGCCTCTCGAAGGACGTCTTTGTTTTGACATTATCTTCTAAAACACAAATGAGGTTCAGCCCTCGAAATGAGGGCGCGCTCCTCTCTTCTCATTATAACCACAACAGTAAAGAGCTTGGGACAATAAATTGCTGGACATGCTGTCTGAAAAAAAAAAATACAATTCTCATACTTATAGATGAAAGAGAAACAAGTAGAAAGTGTTTTTTATTCATACTGTTTACAGACATACTACTCGTAATAGTGTCCAGACAAAGTTATGGCAAGTGGATAAAAAACGTAAAGGGATGGACGCGCATAACGCATAAATACTAACATATATCGTCCGTCGAAGTGTGGGTGTTGTAACACACCTCTGCATCCGAAAAGGCGTGTTGATATAATTAATAATATTAGATCCCCACTTATTAGATACCTTGATTAGACGAAGATATTCCAAACTCAACTTATAACTTCAGGATTGATATTCTATTTTAATTTACCACGGTCAAACATTCTCATTTGAAGAAGTTTAATGTATCACTTGTATAGAGAGTGTTAGTAATGCCAACCAGTTGTTAAGACTTGTTTGGCTGTCACAATTGTATCAACATGAGTATGAGCAAGAATGTCGCGTGGCGCGTCCAGCTGCCTATTTTATCCAAGCAAAGAGAGTATAAGATATGGCCAGAGTATATTTCAGAGGTGTTTTGTTTATAGCCTTTTTGAAGCCAGTTTTGAAGACTTGGAAATTTTATTTTGAGCCGGGTTTTTCGCAGCCAAATTAGCGCGTCTGGAACTTTTAGGTCACTACGAGAGATGTGTAAAATATACGTAAAACTCATCCTAGTTTTCACGAAAGATATTTTCAGCCATACCTACTATTTTATAGATAAAAGATTTATGTGGTTTATGAAGGTTTATGTTGTTGCTAAATATAGAAATATTTATTCATACTTTTTGTGAAAGAAGTGGTAATGTAAGCGGAATGGAATATTTGTAACTATTATATAGTACTTACTTATTCAAAACATTATACTTAATCCTACAAAATTGTGTCCATTTGAAAATAAGACCGTCTATCAAGATTTACATTTACATTGAAATAATTAGCAAAATCTACCAATGGCAATTTTTTTTTTTCGTTTTCTAGCTGCGTTTCCCAGTACTATATACCTGCTATGGAAGAACCGCTAATTTTTCAACAAAAAAAAAAAAACTACCTCTTCATATGAAGTCAATCAAAAAATTAGCATATGACTATGTTAGTTTAAGTTTCTGCCATCCCAAATTTCATCCCAATCCCGTGAACCATTGCAGCGTAAAGAATTACAACATGCATTTATAACATTAGTGTCACTCCGCACGCAAACACTGCTATGCTTTAATATTTCATGTAGCGTTTTATTCTTAAGACGTGGTCATACCTCGAGTTTCCACCCATAAACATGTTTACTTAGGCCGCTTCATTTAGAGTTGAAAATCATAAATAATATTTTATGGTAAAATGAGATCGGCGCTTAAGAATTACATTTTCTTTCATTGGTATTAATCGTAGTAAGAACACAAATTAGAATAAGTTACTCGGTTAAACTTTAAAGAACTAATCTGGCCAACTAATAATAAAAAAAATGTATTGTAATCGCAAAAAAATTAGAGAACCACACTCAAACCGTTTTTTAAGAAGATATTTTTTTTGTGTTCTTTTTCCCAAAATTAGAAAGATTTTCAAACTCGACTGCAAAACCGGTTAAACTGTTTTCGGTTGTTTTTTCCACTAGCTTTTTTTTTTGCACACATCAATCACAATTCTGCATATAAAACTAGGCGCAAACAAAATACTTGTTATCGTTGATTTCGTGATAATACCGAGCCTTAACAACTGAACAACGACAAACCTCGCATCGCAAACTTTTTAGTGTGTTTTAATTAAAAAGTTAAATTAGTTTCATAATATATACAACTCATTATACTTTTTCCGACCCGGAAGTTAACACGAGGCTTTATCTAGCCACATTTACTTAAAGTTTATTAACTTTAAGCACGACTGTAAGAAAAACTTAAGTATATGGAAGCGATTTAAGTTAAGTAAGGTTTGAGTACCTAAATCATGTTGCATACTAACAAGTTTGCGTTAAGGTCACACTAGTTGCGCTCCGCGGTTTCAATTGCTATCCTACAGTAACTGTGGATTTTCTGGGATGAAAAGTAGCCTATGTATTAATCTAGGGTACAAATTGTTTTATTTTTGTTCCGAGTTTCATCCAAAGGTCTCATCATCATCATCTTCACCATCCTAAAATGTATTCGCATGTAGGTTTAACTGTCTGTACATGAACCATTGTTATATGGTTCGTGTATTGGGCTGATGACCAATTAACGAAATTTTGTGGTGAGTCAAGGTTTAAACGACGTGATATAATTGTGTGTGTGTTTTATTTAAGATAGATAAAGTTTAGTTAAAGTTTTAGATTCGATTTTATTTTATTTATTTGACTTTCTTTAATTTATTTGATTTGATTTAATGTATTTGATTTCAATTGTATTAGTTCTGTTTTAATTTTATCTTGATATGATTTAAAAAATCACAACAAATGATTTGATTTGATTTGATTGCCATTGGTTTGAGTATAAAGGAGTTACAAGCTTACACAAACACCTGGCAAACTTTCGCATCCTTTTTGATAATATTATAAACGTGAAAGTGGGTTTGTACATTCGTTTGTTTGGTTGTTAAGGCTATCTTTCATCCTGAAACAAATACCGAAAAAATTAACGCTTTTTTTTGGAATCGAAGTCAAAGTCAAAATATTTTTATTCAAATTGGTATCAAAGATAAACTTATGAACGTCAAAGTGTTTAAATAGACTCGACCGCCTGGTTCGGAAAAATAGCCACTGGTCAGAAGAACAAGCAAGAAACTGAAGGGCATTATTTTGTTCTTTTAAATAAATAAATTACTGTCTCACAAACTTACAACTAGGTTATATTTTATATCCATAACCTAGCTGTATATGTATGTAAATGTGTTATATAGTGGCTACTAGACAGAAAAAAACCCGGGTGAAACCAAACCCAGCTTGTAATATTAGTGAGAATAACCTTAGCTACATTTAATAAGTAATATGTGCTATAATAATCATATTAGGATTTAATCTTAATGATATTATTGATGCGAAAGTTTGGAAGGATAGATGTATGGATGTTTGTCACTCAATCACGCCGGATCGGCTGATCTGAATGAAATTTGGCACAGGGACAGATTATAGTCTAAATTAGCACAAATAATCCGCGGGTAAAACCGTGGGGTACAGCTAATCATTCATATTAGTTGACACGTCGAAGTTTAGAGCTGAAGTAAACTCATTTAACTTTAGTGCTAAAACTGTTAATCGTGTGAAGCAAATAGTTGTTTTAGTAAAGTCTTCAATGGAATAGTTCAAATTGGTCGATTCTATTGTGTCTACGATTTTCTAAACTAAACTTATTTTAATTGAAAGTCATGCTAGCCTAAAGCTGCGTTACCACATGCTAGTAAACTCCCGCGAGAAATGTCCGACAGCAAGTACTGTCGTGAAAGCACTTGCTGGAGTTTACACTTGCCAGCTGCTGTCCTATAGACTGTCGCACTTTTCTCACAAGAGTTTTCTTGCACTGAGTGAAAACACACACTTGAGTGAAAACGCAGCCTAAGTTCAAATACTTTAGAAGTGAGATGGCTTTAGTTTGTAAATTATGTAACAAATATTTTAATTTGGAAACTTTATTTTTAGTAACGCTTTCAAATTCAACACAGGCTTGAGCAAAATAATACTACCTTACATTTGTACTTAGTCGCAAAGAGAGAGAAGAGATAGATCTATACGTAGAGATTGGATATTCGAATACTTATTTACTTAAGGTTCATGGGTTGAGTAGTATGGAGAACAACTAATGGGAAAAATCCCGTGTTTCTGGGATCACTGGATTTAGAATTTAGCAAGATCAAAAAAAAAAAACAAGACAAAAAACAAGGAAGTAGCATTCCGGGAGCAAACACGCAATGACCTCACTCGTCATTGTCATCCGTCTTTTTCGAACTAATTGTAAATGACTTATTTCGGTCTTGCTTAAGCATCGATTGACGTCACTACGTGTTACCCTCGTAATGCTGGCGGAGTATATTATTGTATCATGAAAATTTGTATTCGTATAGGATGTAGTGTGCTACTTTTCAAAAACGGATGTACCATAACTTAATAAAATGTTTTGACAAAAAATCCTGGAAAAATTAGAAGCCGCTTTAAAAACGCATACTTTTTTAGCTTTTGGCAGAAAAACTGAACTGCACTTTAGATAAACGTATGTATGCTTCCGAATATTCGATTTATAAGACTCTATTCATAAGACAGTATTAAATAAAAACGTTACCTCTAAAGACTTAAATGCTTAGACCGGAGCGTCAAAGAGCTTCCATAAGAAGTAATCTTCATAAACTTTGAAATTCAATTGCAAATGAATTCACTAAAAATTCAATATCTTCATCTCCATTTGGCCGGAAATGTGATTCCGACCCGGATGCTCTTTACGACTCCACTTGCAGTTTTTATCAAATAACTTTAAATGGATATCTACTTTGTGGATTTTTAATATTTGACATGGTGATGATTTTACTTAGAAATGTAGAGATGTAGATTGGAAATGTAGAGCTCATTTTAACTTTAAAAAAGGAGGAGATTTTCAATTCAACTATACTTGCTACTTTACGTACTTTGTATGACGACATGCTCACCCCCTGTCACATTTAGAACAGGATATTGTCCTGCGAAGTGTTAGTGTTGTAATAGACCTAAGCCAGTCGGGGGAAAGGCGTGGTGCTATTGTATGCACTCTTTTTATCTTTTATTAAAAAAACATGCAGAATTAAATAATTATTATTTTTAAAGCTGATTTTTATATTTTATGTATATTTTTATGTCCTTATACAAAAACGCGCTCAGTCATAAATCTCGGTTTAAAACTGGTTATATATATAAAAACAGCTTTAAATCGAGATTCATAACTGAGTCGTTTCAGCATACGGGCCTCTGTGTGTGAAAGAAATCACCAACGCCCCAATACCTCTCCTCAAACCAACATCACACAAACATTTTATCTTAACAAGTAATAAAGAGCTTCTAAACTACGTACAAAAGCATACCTTAAGTTCATTTCGTAGGAAGTTCACAGCTATTTCAATTAGTTGCCATGTTGGCTACCTCAGGGTTGGTCAGTCCACTATCCCTCGGCGCGGCAACTTTGCAAACTTCCCCAACTTACCAACTTCAGCTACTTACCGCTTTTCGCTTAATTTCAACTTGGGGACGCTAAACAGGGCGTTTGTTTTATCAAACAGGATTTTATCAGTTTTGCTTGATTTTAATTATGAGTTGATGAGAATGTTGTAAATTGGAACAAATGGCTTTAAAAAATGTTGCTACTCGAGAAAGTCAGTGGATGTACCCAATACAATCTTATTCTCAAGCAATGCTTCGCTTTTTAGCCGACTTCAGAAAAGGAGGAGGTTCTCAATTCGACTGTATGTTTTTTTATGTTTGTTACCTCATAACTTTTGACTGGGTCAATCGATTTTGATGATTTATTTTTTATTAGAAAGCTGACGCTTTCCGTCCCATATAAACCCAATCGAAATCGGTTAAACAGTTTTTTAAAATTTCACCATGAGTCTAAAAATTGTTTACATGAATGACGAGAAGTCGTTTTTTAAGCTTTGCTTTTTAATGTCTTTTGTTGATTTAAATTTGGGTGTTGCCAGAACGGCTGAACAGATCTGGATGAAATTTGGCACAGAGATAGATTATAGTCTAGAACAGCACATAGGATACTTTTTAACCGCGGGTGAAACCCCGGGGCGTAGCTCGTTTAGCAATAAAAGCATCCCGCGGATCCATGGATCCATCCTTGTGACACCCCAACAGTTCACAGCCAGGTTTTAACCAGTAAATTGGGGTAGAAGCCAAAAAAAAACAAACAGTAAATTTTTTAAATGTCGTTTTTTACGGTCAATTTTTATTTATGCCAGTATGATCTATTTACGCGCAGGTGAGGGTTGTCTAGACGACCCTCCTTGCACCCCGGTGAGCGGATTACGTTACGCACCGATTCGCGTAATAAAATCATGCTCCGCACGCGAGGATGAGCAATTTATTTTGTTATGGGATAATTACAGCGAGCTTGTTCTAAAATAGGTTAATTTAAATTAATTGATGAGGTGTTCATGTCAATACAAAGAGGATTGGGAAGCCACTACCAAATGTTTGATTGCAGGAAGTTTCAAAGCGAAACTATTGCTTTTGCTCTCTCTGTATGTTAAAGCTTATTTTTAAATCAGTAAAAAAACAACAAACTGAAAAACAATGTATATATCTCTAGTAATTTGAGTGGTAAAACAAACTTGTTAAATCCACCTATCTGCGAGAAAACTAGCTTTAATACTAACCTATCTGCCAGGCCTATAATATGAACTCGCACATACTAACTTGCACCTAATCAACCTGTCTAATACTGCTGGGTGTGGACGCATCTTCAAGTTCACGCCACTCTAGAACAATGGAACATTGGATCAATGAACTTTCAAGAGACATTAAAATCAGCTCTCTGAGACTGTCTAAGAGACAAGAGAAGTGCCCTTCTCCACGGCAAGAACGCAACCGTTTACATTTTTCAAGTCCAATTTGGCCCTAACTCCTCCGCAGGCTTCCTCGCTCCGTAAATAATTTATCTCGCCCATTGTTCCCTAAAAAACTACCTTCCACTGTTTTCTATACGTAAATAATGTACGAGCGGTTGTGCATCTAACGGCGGCGGTGTGAAGCGGTTTTTCTTTGACAATTGAACAAAGTCGGTTGCCGGAGGCTATGAGGCCCAGATAAGGGTCTTCCCACACCCTCGTCACGCCTTTGTCTCGGTTTGTTTGTTTGTATTTTTATCCCGCCCTCTAATCCGAGAACTGATTGTCCCGTACTGACTCAAATTAAACACAGAGATAGAATAATGAAAGATACGGATACCTACTAAGAGGCGATTGTGGAAAGGTCAACGTCGAGGGCTATTCAGAAAATCTGTTGAAGTGTCAGCGCAAGAAATATATTGCTGATTAGTGGCTTATCATCAATCTTAAACGTATTATGTATAAAAATACAATCTGCGCCTTGCGGTTTCACCTGCGGCCCCATAAGAACCCTTAATTTTTTCGAGGTAAAGGGTACCCTATGTCCTTTTCTGTAACCTTTACAACGTGTATGCAAAAATACATGGAAATTGGTTGGGTAGTTAAGCTGTGAGAGCGTAACAAACAAACAAATAAACGACTGAACGTACTCGCCCTCACATTTAAAATATTAGTTAGGAATATAATATGGCCCAAAAAGAGCTAATTTTTTTAATTTAAACAAGCTAAAAATATACCTGTACCTACATGTCCTACCTGTGATTGCTGTGTATTAGACAAAGACATCAATACTTTTAGCTAGATTAGATTTAGCAATTAAGTGGTCTGAATAAGGACTATTGAAGAGCTAAATTCCAGCATAACAAGTTTGTTCGTTAGTATAAATATTTGGACATAGGCACTCCCGTTTCAGCATTTTAATTTCAAGTCAGATGATAGAAATAGTTTTCACTCTGGAATTGAAAAAGAGGAATTTTGCCAGGAAAAATGCGTACGCCCTGGAAAATAGCGCAGGAACTGCAATACTCTGGTTCGTCATAAATTCAAGTTAAAACTGTCACATCCACAAACCTAGTTCAACACGGAATGCCATCGCGGCCAAGGTGCGACAATGTGCTATGAAACAGCACTCAAAACAAAAGTTCTCCACATGAATATTTAACATCAAGGCCAAGTCTATTTCCTAGCTCAACGTTCCTAAAAAAGACTGCTCTTTAATGGATTCTAGAAAGTCTAGGTTCTAGACTATAAATCTCAGCAGATCTGGGACCGATATAATCTATCACGTATTCTTTTAGTCTTCTTTTAGTCTAGACTGAGCGTCCTAACTTGATTGGACGCTAACCAATTTAGATCGTGTGCTTTCTTTCGTATGACCTTTTGCGTAACTTCTTTGATTTTTTTACTGCAGTTGGATTAATTAATTTTATCGGTCATTAGATTGATTTGAAGATTAATGCTCAGTTTTTATGGGGTCGCGTCTGAGTTATATCTCACAATAGCTGTAAATTCGTCCGTAAATTAGATTTTATTATATTAAACACCAGAATCTTTTTTCATTAAAACATAAAGAAAATAACAAAGTCAAATTTTGTGCCTCCCGTTCTTTTATTTGTTCATACTACGGCTTTCATTTCTATTTAATCTAACAGTCGTCTTCTATATTCACTATCCTTTACGTAAAATAATTTATATTCGCGTCCATCTCAAAACCATCAGTCAACCTACACTTTTTGTGCTTAGGTTGACTAATGGTTGTGATGGTTTGGGATGTGATCACACCTGCAGATGCTACTGTTTTAACCTTTTCTTTCCAAAGTTAGATAGGTCTTATTTGGCTAACAATTTACTATAGAGAACCAGCCCAATACTACGAAATTATATAAAACTAGCTCTTCTACCCGCGGCTTCGCTCGAGTTTTGTAGTCTATGACACTCAAGGATAATATAGTAGTATGTTCTAGTAACGAAACATCTTTTAGAAACGGTTCATTTGTTCCGGAGATTACCTCTTACAAACATGCAAGCTTACAAACTCGCAAATTTTACCTCTTTAACCTAATTTAATATTAGTATAAACTAGTATAGATAGAAAATCATTGCTGATTCAACCCCAGAAACGGTTTCCTGATCTTGTAATATTTCCTCTAAATAATGCCAATAATCACTAACATCCGCCATTTTCCTCCACTCCAAAAACGTGCTGTTACAGAATACGTAGCAAATTGCATTGACAGCACCGGACACTACGCACATCGTAACGAGTGCTGGACGTGAGCCGACTGTCCGAGTGAGCGATCTAATAGCAAAGTGACCAGTGGTCAAAATTGGCTAAGTGCTTGACTGCATCGTAGATGATGATCTAATCGGCGATGATCTGATCAATTTTATCATTGTACTTTATGTTTGTTTTTTTTACCTGTATGAATATCGTCAGATGAAATGTGGTTGTCGTAAAAAATATCTGTCGCCCACAATACAATACAATACAAAAACTCTTTAATGACACCAAATACAACAAAAAACTAAACAAACACTCAAAAATATAGGCGCAATGGGCGGTCTTGTCGCTTAAGAGTTATCTCTTCCAGACAACCTTTAGGAAAGATTTTTTCCCTTCGAGGAAAAAGCGTGACGATATGACGAGATTTTTAAAAATAGATAGTGAAATTTGGTCAGCCTTTTGTATTTACTTTAGTTTTGTTTCTTCAAAAGTTCAAATAATGCGTCAGCCTGTAATGCCATCATATATTCAGACAGAATTTATCTCAATTAAAAATCTGTTAAGTAAAACTGGATTTTAAATCTGCAATATCGGTATTTTCAATTTATTGGTTTGAAAAATTCCAGGAACATTAGTAATACCAGTGGATCAAATTTGATCAGAAAACCAATGTAATTATGATATTGATATTCCAGCAATGCACTGTATTCCATATGGAATTCATGAATATAATAAATAAGAAATGGTTCACAAGAACTTGTAAGGTAAAGGTACACGACAAATTCCTTTCAGCTAAATACTTATATGAGTGATCATATTTCAATTTCAGTACGTCTCAGACGACATCCTCTGGCTTCTGAACCGCTTCATATCATTATTATAATAAAATATTCAAGCTCACTTCTGCGCCATAAAGCCACGCTCCAATCCTGCGAGAAATCCGTCTATCAGCGATAGTGGCGCCCTCATAAATCCCCAATGACACGACAACTATAAAATGACATAAAATCAAATAGATGACGCTTAGAACAAGTAACATTACTAAAAGAAAAAAAAATCCGGCGGCGAAATATTCTACCCTATGTCACTATCAGGTATTTTAAGTATTAGAATGTAATAAATTAGTATGACATGTATGTTTATGTAAGTATAGTTCAAATAGTTTAAGTAGGTGTATTTAACACTCACTCTAATATAATAAGACTTAATAACTAACCCCCCTCTACCTGTATTCCCCTTAAATAATAATTTAAGATTTATGTTAACAAAAGTCACGGTCCCCGGAGTCCGTGGAGTTTAATTCTTAAATTAAAAAAAAAAAAAACACTCTTATTACTCTTTTTATTTTTGTTAATTTTTGCACACACTGTCCCAGACTCTTTCATATGTATCCTCTCCATCCTAAGGTTGCCTGGAAGAGATGGCTCTTAGTGATAAGGCCGCCAGTTGTTACACAGTTGTTATAGTTTAAGTTTTCTGTTCTGTTGTTTTGTTATTTCTGGTGTGAACAATAAAGTGTTTATCTATCTATCTATCTTCCATTATATATCAAAGCGATTCAAATGACACTTCACATGTCGAAATCCATCAACCTGTTTAGGCTGTAGGTCATGCCAAAGAAACTTCATACATACACACTTACATACATACATACACTCGAAAAACATAGCCGTCCTTCTTGTGCAGTCGGGTAAAAATATTCTAAGAGATGATGGCATGGAAGTAGTGCAACATACATTGTTGCACTACTTTATAATGGGTTTTTGAATACATGAAAAAATAGTTATTGGCCTCGCTAAAATATCAACAATAGGCTAAAAGTTGCTTAAAAAACGGATGACGGAAAGCCGGTTCTTAAAGAACCGGCTTAAAGAACTTTTTGCTTTTTATTGTATCATATTTAAATCTTCTGTAGAAAAATTCTCAACCATTATGAGGAAGGTTATTAGTATTTGTAATACCATATTTTCTTGGAAAGCTTAGATTGTTTCTTTCCATTAGCTTAGTTTCTAGTCAGCTCCGGGTCCTACGTAAACCTATAACGTGGAACATTCGGGGAACTCTCTGAAACATTGTTCGTTGGCGCCACAGATGCTATTAAATGCTACATAGCGCCTCTGTAACTACCACGTGGGTTGGCTGGAAACAGTAGCCGAGCTTCGAACGAAATTGAACTAGAATTGCCTAGTACGCAGGAGTGAAACGTATTTGATACTCTCGTTCAATTTTGCCTTTGAATTTCCGGGTTGTATAAAAATTGGAGATACAATTACCTACTCTGATCATTATAACAGACTTTGAAAAAGGATTCTGATGACGAGAAGTCGGTTTTTTTAACATTATTCTTGTTCCTCGCTATGGTTTTGTTCTCACTCGACCGTGCAAGAAGGAGGGTTAAGTTTTATAGGTGTATGTATGTATGTGGATATGTATGTATGTATGAGGTTTCTTTGCCGCCCTACAGCCTAAACAGCTTGATGTATTTCGACATGTGCGGTGTCATTTGAATCGTCTTTATAGTGGAAGTAATATAGGGTACAACATTTTCCAGCCGGATTTTTCGTTTTTATTTTAACAATGTCACTCTCTTGCGCAGTCGGGTAAGAAGCTGTTATCAAAATAAGCACGTAATGGTGAGTTCCAGAACAGTATTAACTTTAGCAGGCAAATTTCAACAGCTCTACTTAATTTTTTTAGGACCACTTAGTAACAATGATCGTTGTATGTCACAATATTTTACGAGGACGTTGAAATTGAAATATGTTCGTTAAAATTAGCTAGCTATTGAAATTATGCTATATTCTACATGACTGGAGCCCGGTGCATGGCGCAGGCTAAAATGGCCGTGAAATGGCCTAGTCGTGTTTCGGGATGTAGTCCGGTGTAACCGTTCCGGAGACGGGTCTGAGCAGTGGCGCACTTGTAGCGCCTCACTCAACTGCCGTCTTTGTACTTCTTCACTCTACAAAACTTCAAGGCTAGAGTGAATAAGTACCTTATAGGTCGTCGTGCTCCATCTTAGACCGCAACGTCGCTTAACATCAGGCGAGTTGGTGGTCAAACGCCGACTTATTGTCAATAAAAAAAAAAAAGGCTCGTCCTCTGTCACATTTTTGTGACTGAAAATTATCGTCCGATGAAGGGTGAGTTTTGTAATACTCCTCTGCCAGCTCTTTGAGAAAAAAAGCGTGACGAAATGTCATTTTATATTTATATTATTTTTTGCTTGGTTTAATTTTTTTTTCTCTCATCAATTGCCGTTTAATAATTTTATTTAAGAAAAATAACAAAATGTTGTAGTGGTGTGCCCATGAGAGATTTTTTGTTTCTGTTGCGAATCGAATAAAGTCAAAATAATAAAAGGCTGATGTTAAGCACTGTCTGACTCCCATACATCATGCCATTAACTCCTCTGGAAACGGTTATGTAGGCGTTTTCTACGCCGAATTTAAATTAAGCTGTTGTTGGTGAACAATAAAATCGCAGTAGTTCCGAGCCACGCAGATTGTTAGAGCAAGCCGTGCGTTTTATAATAATCTAAGTTTTAATGCGTATCGTTAAAATTAATGTGGCGGTGGAATAATTAGTGGTACGATGTAAGCGATGCTTAAAACTACTGCCGCTAATAGGACAGGGAGTTATGTTATTTTTATTCTTGATTATTATAGTCAATTTGCTGCTTATACAGCCTGCTTGAGGTTTCATAATCTTTCAAAACTTTACATTTTTGGAAACAAAAGATGAGCGTCTGTCTTTCCACCTTAATACAATCCGGGGGTGTTTAAGAGTAAAGTCAAAATCAAATCAAATCAAATCAAATATTTTTATTTTAGCTCGAACAATAAGTACAACATATGATATGAATCCACTGACTCCGAACTAGTGAAAACTGTGTTTCGGTAGCCAGTGGCTACTCCCATTAATAAACCTAAGTTTGTTATGTGCCTGGTAGTGTGTATAGATATCTACTGGTAAAGTGAATAGATATCTCCTAGGCAAGCGTGTTACACCTACGATCACGTCGACGCTTCCTATCAGGTGAGTCAGTGGTCAAACGTCAAAGCCAGTTGTAAAAAAAAGGTATTTTAAAACCTATTTCTTACTTGCCTACTTATGGCTATACTGTTGTTACCAGTGGATATTTTCTAATGGTTTTCTATAATTTTTTTTCTATTCCTATGTAAAACTTATTAGGTCGATAATTTCACTAAAATTGATTAAAAAAAAAATCTTAAGAAAGCTTATTCACGATAAGCTATGCAAGTTTTTTTTCTACTAAACCTATCTTGCAAACCACTATCAGATGTGGCATGTATTTTGATTTAACACGTATGGATTTTAAGATACAACTTCTATGTCAACATGTCAGCACAATATCAAAACAAAACAAAAATACCCTGTTGACTTTGATGATAAAAAAGCGCTAAAAAGCTCTAACAAATATATATTTCAAACTGAAGCATCTATCAGCTTAATATGAATCTTCTTAAAGCTAGTGTCTTAGTATTTTTTAAACTTAGTGTCCATCAGCTAAGTGTCTACGCAAACAACAAGGTTACTCAAACTAGGGCTGCTATTCACTAAACTAATTTAAATGCAAATCTTTCTTCGACAACAAAACTCAGAATTAATTTTGACAAAGGACAATATTTAATGTGTCTGGGCAAGTTAAAATGTTTTCTTCAAATGCTTGGTTTCATTGAAAACTAATGTGTTGAGCTGAATGTGTTTAGTACATTTTGCTTGTAGTAATTTTGCTGTCTTAGCAAGAAAACGAGCCTAGGCAATTTATTTTGTTTCATTCAAGTAAATTGGGTTTGTTAAACATATTTTATTCTTAGAAGGAATATAACGTTTCTTCGTCTCTTATATCATTTAGGAGCACTTATTGGTTTTTGGGAAATTGTGTACACCATTCTCCTTAAGTCGTACATTAATGCTTAAGAAAACGTGTTAAAGACGAATAAAATGAGTAACTTACTGACGACGTTAATAAATTTGTTGAAGTCTTAGGCCGGCATGCTAAAACGACACCCAGTCTTGAATCTTGACTTAAGGCTCGGTCATTCCACACATACGTTTACGTAACCCGCTTTACTTAGAGTTGAATATCGTATATCACATTTGATGGTAAAATGAGATCGGTGCCGAGAAATACATTTTTTTGCAGTTTTTATTGGTATTAATCGTAATAAGAACACAAATAAGAATTAGTTGCTCGGTTAAACTTAAAGAACTAATCTGTCTATTTTATAATTGAAAAAAAAATTTGGTGTAATCGCTAAAAATTTAGAGAATTACGTTCCGACAGTGTTTTTAAGGACATAATTTTTGTGATTTCTTTTTCCAAAATAAGAATGATTTTTAAAATTATACTTCGGTTAAACTTTAGTTGGTTGTTTCTTCTAGCTGCTGTATTTTTTTGCACCTGATCATCATAATTCTTCATATCAAACTATGCCCAAAAAAATACTTGTTTTTGGCGATTTCGTGTAATACGGGGCCTTAAAACTGGTTCTACCATACTTAAAAACAGCTTTAAATCAAGATTCATAGCTGAGCGTCGTAAAACGACGCATTCGGGCCTTAGTGTAAAAATAACACGAGTAAATGTGTGTGATGGTACGTTTGGTAAAAAAAAAACGGGTCATTGTCGTCTGACCCCAAACTAAGCAAAGCTTGTACTATAGCTGCCAGAGACTGATTCACATACATACCTATATATTTTTTAAAACATACTTTTATAGATATTAACACCCAGACATAGAACAAACACAAATGTTCATCACATGAATGTTTGCCCTAGGTAGGAAACGAACCCACGCCCCCAAGCTCAGAAGGCAGGTGAGCTACCGACTCAACTGACTTACTACCAACTGAGCCACCGAGGCAGTCCAAATTTTAGCTATCTCTAAAATTTCAAAAAACTTCCAGAAAATAAACACACGTACAAAACATTACATTGTTTTTAGCTTCTTTTGAGATAAAAACATTCCTAAATTGATACATTGTTTCGCGTGAAAAGTACTTAAAGCTTATTCGCGACGTCCTATAAGATAATTGAACAGTAATTCAGTTTCCCACCAAAGCTGAAATAAAAACATGACAAGAGCTCGGGATTTCTTTCTCGGTTTTGTTCATTGTTTTAGATATAATTCTTTTTTGTTAATTTACTAAAGTGTAAAACATGTTAAATGTAATATCTTTATATTAGTAGGAACGTGATGCTCGCGCGCTCGTAATTACAAGCTTATAATTAAACTTGCCATGTTAATTAGTATGTATCAAAGTCAAAGTCAAAATGTATTTTTTCAATTGGGTATCAAAGTTACACTTATGAACGTCAAAGTTTTTTAATAGAGTCGACCGTCTTGTTTGGAAAAAGAGCCACTACTCAGAAGAACAGCCAAGAAACTGAGGGGCATTATATAAATATGTATATATATATATATATATATATACAACATCGGTTCATCGGTGTTCGCACCGCATCCTTGCTTTACATACGTCCGGCCTTTCATTTGCGCCTTAGACGTAAGGACTTACTTTCTACATACAGTGTCAAAAGCTGCCTGACAACTGCGTTCTTAAACCTTTTATAAAACTTTCATTTATCACTGATTTAAAACTTTTTGTTAAAGCACCCTATTTATCGTGGAGTTAAGACATGTCAAAGTAAAGTCTCTCGTATATTTCACTGAATTTGTACTTTAACAGTTTATTATTGTTTATTTATTTGGCTCTAAGATTTTCTATTTTCATTGCAGGTAAGTGACAGACTTAACTTCAGAGAAGATAAATGATATAAACGTTGGTAAGTCTTATTGTTAACTAGTTGTGTCGTCGGTATTATACCCGCAGTTAGAAATGAAAAATTATGAAATGAAATTATTTTCTATCCGGATTGTTACATCAATTTTAAGTACAAAATAAAATAACTAAGAAAATTAATAAAATAGAAAAATAATATTAAATTAGGTTATGGGCTTGTGGTAGGTCCTCCACACTTGATGTAGGGGACTGGAGTCCAACTGGCTCCACCAGCGCGTTGACTGCGTGGTGCAGGGCGGCGCGCGGCAGCTGACCGGCTCTGCTCTGCTCTGCTCGCGCTGCACCACCGCGCACGCCGGAACATCGCGCGCCACGCGTCATTGTACTGCACATGCATCTCGCTCATGGCAGCCTTAGTGTAGTTAGTCCACAATTATACAGTGTATTTATACGCTGTTTAATGTTGAATTAGATATAACAGTCAAATTGTATGTTAGTCAGATTAAATTATGCCATGTGTTAATTCCAGGGCATAAGCTATCTCTGTTCCAAATTTCATCTAAATCTGTCCGTTCGTCTGAGCAGGAAGCTGTAATACACAAATCTGTAACTGTAAATATATATACATAACCACAAGAGTAGGATAAGCTTAATAAATTCTGGTTAAGGACCATATAATTTAAGTAAGTATGATTCCAATTTAAATGTAGATTGCAATTTGATAAAAATAGCATGAAGTGTACTTCATGCTATTTAACATTTTCATGCCAGTAACAAGTCTTAAGCTAATGAAAAACAAACAATTCCTGAAGTTTTTCGCTAGCTACTTATATTTTATGCTAATCACGTTTTTACGAGGTAAGCAAGTTTCAGGACCCGAGTTATTAGTATTCGTACGAAATCTCATTACTTAACTATATAAATATTAGGTCCTTACATATGAAATTGGCGTTTTGTACGGGAGGAATAAAAAGTCGATTTTTTTTTGTAAAATATATTTAATTAATCAAAGTATGCACCGTTGTTATCTATGCACTTTTGCCATCTTATGGGTAGTTCATTGATCCCTTTACTATAAAAACCATGGGGGCGAGAATCAATAAACTCTTTGAAGGCGGTTTGGACTGCTGCATCGGAGTGGAATTTTTTTCCTTGTAAGAAGTTGTCCAAATTCCGGAAGAAATGGTAATCTGTGGGAGCAAGGTCCGGGGAGTACGGTGGATGTCGCAGACATTCCAATTGTAGCTCAGCTAACTTAGTGGTTGTTTGTTGTGCAGTGTGTGGTCTTGCGTTGTCGTGAAGCAGCAGTGGCCTAGAGCGATTGACCAATCTCGGTTGTTTAACAGCTAGTTCTTCCTTCATGGTTTGCAGTTGCTGACAATAGATATCTGCCGTAATCGTTTGGCCAGATTTAAGAAAGCTGTAGTGAACGACACCGGCGCTAGTCCACCAAACACTTACAAGTAACTTTTTCTGAGTCAATTTTCGTTTAGGGCAGGATTTGGCTGGGTCTCCAGGGTTCAGCCATTGCGATGAGCACTTTCGATTATCGTACAATATCCACTTATCATCACAAGTAATGATTCGATTTAAAATCCCTTCATTATTGTG
Organism: Peribatodes rhomboidaria; assembly: GCA_911728515.1. Lineage (NCBI taxonomy): Eukaryota > Metazoa > Arthropoda > Insecta > Lepidoptera > Geometridae > Peribatodes > Peribatodes rhomboidaria. Next base: position 15,592,034 of record OU452168.1, on the reverse strand, counting down.
TCGGTTGAGCAAAGTAACACAACAGGCGACCCGTGTTTGCAAGTTCGATTCACTCAATTCATGAGGTACCCATCGTTCGAGTTTTTTTACTTTCCCGATTTGCTTCAAGTGGATTAATACAGTTTTGTCACTTACCCCGAAGCCTGCTGCTATCTCTGAAGTGCTTTGTGATGGATCCGCTTCCACAATAGCCTTTAATTCTTCGTTTTTCACTTTGATCTCCGGCCGTCCACGGGGTTGGTTCTTAAGGTCGAAATTTCCAGAACGAAAACGTTGAAACCAAAAACGTACCATGCTATCTTTAGCGACTCCAGCGCCGTACACATCATTAATTCTTCGAGCTGTTTCTGCAGCACTGGTGCCACGGTAGAACTCGTACTCGTAAATATACCGATATTTCATGTTTTCCATTGCGCGGTAATAAGCGACGCCAAAGAAAAAATAATGAGGAAAATAACAAATGAATGACTGTATTCCAAAGAAAAAAAAACCAGCTAAATGAATTTATTAATTTGAATTTCGAATTCTTAACCAAAGAGGAGATATTTCAGATCAAATTGATCAGTACGACAAAACGCCAATTTCATACGTAAGGACCTAATATAAAACAAGTTTGAGAGCGTACGTTTTGCCATCCAGTAAGTTATAAGGCCTGTTTACAGGGTTAAGCTTGGAGTGTACTTACCCGATAAATAAAAGTTAAATATCAACAACAGCAAACCAATAATTCTGAACAACATTTACGGGGAATCAACCCTGAAAATAGGTAAAAAAAAATAGGTGTTCCTGTTTTAATTTCGGTTTTGTAGACCTCTACCAGCCTCTTGAGGGGAAAGGCATTACGATAATATGTTTCATAGAAAAATCTTATTGACACTCAAAAAAATGTATAAAGTAGTTTTTTCGCGATTTCAGAGTTGTTCATTTATTGAAAGTCGCTCAGTTTTGTGATTGTTCTTACTTCTTTTTACCTTAGTTCATATCAAGCTTTAACCCTGTACACACTGGGGAGCTAGTTGTCAAGAGAGCATCGCCCGCGTCACGCTTTCATTAATTACGCAGCTTTTATGCTGCAATAAAGGCAGTATAAATAGCTCGGCCTGCTCCGGTATGACGGCACATGACGTGGCGTGATCGTACCGTTATAAATCGTAGGCTCATGCCTTCACATTATTTAACGCGCGGGGCACGCGAGCGGAGCCGCGCGTCGCATGCGACCGACGTCATTTGTCGCCGCATTTTTATTTACGCGATGGGTACGGTAAATAGGCTGCGTTTTTGTTGTGGTCTCGTGTGGCCGCGCCCTTATTGTACTGCACCGACGACCGTACGGTTTATTAATTTACGGTCGCACCTACGCCGGATTCATATTACTTTACGCCCGCATTAAAGCCGAGCTCAGTTTTAATTTAACTATTTATATCGGTATTCCGTACAAGTTTTTATGGACACTCGCTGAGTTTAATTAGTTTAATTTAGCTCGGAGCACACCACTGCGACTGGGCCGTAGTAAACTTTCGATAAACCCGAGGAACTCTGCCGATGTGAAGTTTTATCAAAGAGCTCGCTATAAAACATCAGCGCCCGAGATATAGTTTTATGGCTCTGACGGTAAATAATTATCAGCAAAAATTTTCCGCTTTGGCAGTAAGAAAAGCAATAAAAGCGTGGACGGGGTGAAATGTCATTAAAGTTGGAACAACTAGCGCAGATTGCGTTTCGCCAGCGGACCGCGGTGGCGCCACCGACTTTTGATTTCAATTGCGTAATATTCTCGAAACTGTAATTGATTGTGTTGATTCCGAACTTTGGCTACTGTGTTTAAATTGAAGCTGCGCCCTCGCCTGGGAATCACTGGACTTATTCCGAGTGCGCGTTGCTCTGAATCGACGCTTTTGTCTAGCACGAAACGAAACGATTCTAATCCAAATCTAATTTTCTCTGGCGCTAGTATCAGTTAAAAGTATACTGTACTCGCAATCACACTAAAACAGACTGTCCGAACCGGAATTGCTTCCGACGACGACAGGTCACCGGGTTCGTAATAACTTCGGACACCGGATTATTGTTGACCCAACTTATTTGCCGTTTATCTAGCCCCTAATTCCGAGTATTAAAGTCTGTAATTGTGTCAGTAAAACGTTGCGGCGGGTCGGCTCGTTCATTCGGTATTAGCGTGAGTTGTAATACCGGAGTGTTAGGGTCCAAACTCGCATGTCAGAGGGGACCGCAGGTTGACAGCGCCTGTCATTTTGACAAGCGCTGTGACGGCGAGTGAAGCGGTTTTGTGACAAGTAGATTTTGAAGTTGGGCAACTGAATCGCGCACAGTGAACGTGGGATTACATAACTTTGTTAATTATAAATCAAAGGGATGTTTCCGTTTAGAGCTATTCTACGGAATTACAGTAAATTGTTTTCTAAAGCCTAATGCGGAATGAGATGAGAACTCTTCAATTTGAACGATCGATAATGGTAACCATAGTGATAGCCCGAGCTATCGCCGGAACTAAATGAAATGAAAAGCTCCGATATTTGTAAGAAATTGAGATCGGTATTGAAAGTCAAGTTGAAAAGGACTTTAGTTAGTTCAGTACTAAAATAAACACTAAGTTAAATTCTCATACCAAAGAAAGACGCTCTGTGATCTCATTTGTTCCATGCTTTTTATTAGAATTATTAGAATGGTTGGCAATAAAAAATATTTTAATAAACTTAGTTTTATGATGGAGATAAAAACTGGTTAACAGAATCTTGTGATGGTAAGTAAAAGTCAACTTATTACTGTCTCACACATTTTTGCTTACAACTAGGTAATATCTAATGTACTAGTGGCTACTTGGCGGAATTGGAAGACTTCAGACATCTTTGTCTTCTTAATAATTGCTAACTTTGTAATATCCTCTTTTCATTAATGTAGTTTAAACGTGGGACTTGAATTTTTCTTCAGTGAGCCCTGTTATTACTGGCAAGTACTAACCCAGAGCTAACACTCATTCGATTCTAAACGAGCCCAACGAGTACTCAAACTGTTTTTAGCTCTTGAAATTAGATATTTTGATACGTTAAACAGTGACAAATTCTGCTACGTACCAATATACATTACAAATAGTTATATCGCAACAGAAATCCATCGTCCCGAAACTAAACAAGATTTATGATAGGTACGACAGAACGTGATTGAGCCACGTTCGTGCCGCGCGTGGAAAATCAGAGATTCCGATTATTTTTACCTTTCCGATTTCATTCAAACTACAAATATAGTACCGGCTTTTCACTAATTATGATTATAACACAGGAATTGCTCACGTACGATTTAGTCGATTATTCCAACTACGAGTACATATAGTTTCAACCGCATTCGGCGGTCTTCATCAGAGCGAGTGCGCGCGCGCGGCTGCGTCTCACATAGCACTCATGGCTATCATCATCTCTTGCAACTTTTGCAAAACTTGGAGTGCAGTTGGATTTAGTTATCCTTTTTGTTAAATTTCTTTTTTTTGCAAAACATATTATATTTAAATCTTAATACTACGCTTTGTACAAAACAACTGAACGGTTCCGTAAATGTCCTATGTCTGTTTTTCCTATAACAAAAACTGCCAAGCCATGTCAGAGGCCTAGAGGTAGCTTAAAAAATTTCGATACCAAGGCTAGCCTTATACTAGCAGCATAATATATACGAACTTAATTGTTTTACTAAGTTTTTGTTAATGTGGTTAAATTGGTTAGAGGTGGGGTAGAGCTAGAACTCCGTTCAGTTACAAGTTTTGCACCTTGCAAAGTTATAAATTAAAATCGGTATACTTTGTGACTTAAGGTCCGTGTTATGATCTTCAGTTGTAAAAGCGGGCCGCGCGAAGGCAACTCGCGGTCAACTCGGCAGACCTCAACGAGTCAATCTAAAAAGAACTTTGTTATCCATAATTTTAATTTTAACCCCCAACGCAATTACGACGGGGTGGTAATAGTTTCACGTGTTGCATCGTAGCTTCCGAACGTATGAACCGATTTCGATTTCATTATCCTTTTGTTTGAAATGTGAACTTATGGGGAGTGGTTTAAGCTTGTCTTTTTTTTATTCAGAATAGGTCGGCGTTTGACCACCAACTCGCCTGATGTTAAGCGGTGTGGTCTAAGATGGAGCACGACAACCTATAAGGTACTTATTCACTCTAGCCTTGAAGTTTTGTAGAGTGAAGAAGTACAAAGACGGCAGTTGAGTGAGGCGCTACAAGTGCGCTACTGCTCAGACCCGTCTTTGGAACGGTTACACCGGACTACATCCCGGATTGTCGGGGGTTATTGAATTTATCTTGTTTAATTAGGCCATTACGAGGCGTTGTCGAACGCTGAGCTTTTAAATGGACGGAGTCCTTCATATCTCGCCTTCCGTGCGGCGTGATGTCCCGAGTATTCGTATCCGACACTCGCAGGGTGTGACCAACAAATCGACGCACGACACGAGCATGTTCCGTGCCAGGGCACCGTGATATCTCGTACTTACTGCTGTCATTAATCACGCTGCACGAGTTAATCTTTTCGAAATTTTTATGTGACGATTATTTTCCTCCCTGAGCAAAATGTGACATGAAAATGAAATGAAATGTGAATATGTCCCAATGGAGAATGAGTTTGGCCATTTTAATATAAAGGTAGGAGGTATTATATAGAGGTAAAATATAAAACAAAGTAGTTTTCCGCTGTCTGTTCTTATGTAGGTATGCTTAGATCTTCTAAACTACGCAACGGATTTTGATGCGGTTCTGAATGTCATTCAGACTAGTGGCTCGGTGAGCTATAGAGCTCGCGGCCGACGTTTGTTCACCTATACAGGTCGCATTCCTCAACCGATTCTCGTGAAATTTTTTGAGCAATAATTACGAGATTCAAAAAAAAACAAATCTCCGAAATATTGAAAACAAAATTGGTTTTCTGTAAAGTCGGTTTACTGACGAAGGAAGTTTATTTAACATTTATTTGGGTTAAGGTACTTCTTATATTTTTTTTGGGTGGTGGCAACTGTGGCCCTATTCGGAGATTTGAGATTTTCATCTCACGTTTTTTCGTCCTTGTTGCTGTCGTTTGAAACGTCATAGGCGTGAGAGTGACCAAGATAACATTTCATCTCATCTCACGCGAAGGAATAGCTGTCTATGTTTCGTTTTGTCGGCAAAATACTGAAAACTGGGAACAAAGCCAGTGCTGACTACCAGCAAAGAAATAACAGTGCAAGTGCTACTCAGCAAATAGTATTGGCTGTATTAGATATAATCCAGTTTACAGTATTGTACAATTCAGGAATGGTCAAGAGAAATGTGAATAAGTATCTCCTAAGCAAACGTGTTACACCTTCGAATACGTCGACGCTTCCCATCAGGCTAGTCTGTGGTCGAACGTATACCTAGCCCGATGTAATAAAAAAAAAAATATACCTTCTGTTCATCCAAATCAAAAATGTTTGGTCAAATAATTTTTCTTTTATATCAAACTAGCTACGCCCCGCGGTTTCACCCGCGGTTGAAAAGTATCCTATGTGTTATTCGAGACTATAATCTATCTCTGTGCCAAATTTCATTCAGATCTATTCAGCCGTTCTGGCGTGAAAGAGTAACAAACATCCATCTATCCATCCATCCATCCATACATACAAACTTTCGCGTTTATAATATTAGTAGGAAGTAGGATAGATCGTACGTCTATTAGCAATACCATTATCATTTTGAGCGTATTGAGCTCTTTAACTCACTGAAATTTATTTATGTTTAAGTGGGTAGATTCCGATAGACCAATAACACACTTGAATTACCATCTAACTAGTCATTAGCTATCTTGTGAATAAAATATATTTTAAAAGCCTCCTTTGTTCAGTTTTCTAATACCAATACTTTTCTAAACTTTTAAGTCTGTACTCTGAACTGGAATATAAAAAATCTATGAACAAAATTTACAGATATAGTATAATAGTAGAGTTTATTATTATAAATAAAAATTATTGACTGCCTCGGTGGCTCAGTTGGTAGTGAACCTGCCTTCTGAGCTTGGGGGCGTGGGTTCGATTCCCACCTAGGACAATCATTTATGCGATGAACATTTGTATTAGTTCTATGTCTGGGTGTTAATATATGTATTTAAAAATATCTAAGTATCAGTCTCTGGCAGCCATAGTACAAGCTTTGCTTAGTTTGCGGTCAGGCGACCGGGTATGGAAGTGTCCCGAATTTATTTATTTATTGTAGACTAAGTGCGCCCTGGATGACTGTTCTTACAAGTAGAGATATTTTTTGTCATGATCTCTTTCGTTTGAAAAGCCAGAGGAGTGACATGACCAAGAAACATCTCACGCGTCAAGAATGTGCATCTGTGGTGTTACCCGCGGCTAACAAGTAATCGATTTCGTTTTCTGTACCCCTGTAAATGTATGCAAAATTTCATAAAGATCGATTGAGTAGTTTAGGCATGAAAGTGAAACAAACAAACGAACTGACAAACTCACTTTCACGTCATAACACTAGTGATTCTGTGAGCTGGAGACCTCGCGACCGACGTGGGTCCTGCTCTACAGGTCGCGTAACTTTTTCTAAACATATCTCCGCCATTTTCAATAATTTCCAAATACTGCCTCGACAAAAAATTCTATATATGTACGTTACTATCAAACCTACTTACAAAGTTTCAAGAGAATCGGTTTAGAAATGCGACTTTTAGATGGAGACAGAAATCCGGACGGAACTCGGATAGAAATCCGGACATTCCGAAGACGGGTCTGAGCAGTAACGCACTTGTAGCGCCTCCCTCAACTGCCGTCTTTGTACTTCTTCACTCTACAAAACTTCAAGGCTAGAGTGAATAAGTACCTTATAGGTCGTCGTGCTCCATCTGAGACCACAACGTCGCTTAACATCAGGCGTGTTGGTGGTCAAACGCTGACCTATTGTACATAAAAAAATAAAAAATAAAATAAACATACGAAATCATTTTTGCCGAAGCTGAAGCAGAGACGCTTCGCTCGCTAACTCACGCTCGGTCGTTTAGTTAGAATTAGGTTTAGTTAGTATTCTAAAGAAACAACCACAACCTAAACTAAAATAATCTAAATATTTCTATAGTTAAATATTCTTATAGTTAGATCTCTACAGAAATTTAACAGGACTGTTCTCGTCCAATCTGCTGACTTTGCAAAAAGAAAACGCTCAATCGGCACTCCAGTTCAACGGAGAGAGGAAATTGCACGGTGAACTCGGAAATACCTACATTATAACTACTATAGGATGGCGAACCAATGGTACGCTTGCCATTGGTGGCACGAGATAAAATATTTTGGGCACGACACCGATCGAAGCGGTTTGCATTTTAGTTGCAACTTATAGCATGGGCCCCCATGACTTGTTTTTGCCATAATTTTTTGAAAAAATAATACTTCTCAGTTTCTTTCCTGTTTTTCTGAGTAGTGGCTCTTTTTTCGAACGAGGCGGTCGAGTCTTTTATAAAACTTTGACGTTCATAAGTGTATCTTTGATACCTAATTAAATAAACACATTTTGACTTTGACTTTGGCTTTGAATGGTTACGTTTTGTTACGTAGTAGTATTGTAGTAAACGCGAATCGTATCGCCGTGCAATAAGGTTCATGTTTGCGCAGCATCGAAAGTAAAACGTAACCATCATTGCACTAAGATGTCATGGTAAGCCCCCAGGACGGTACGTCCAAGGCCTCATTAAAAAGATATTTCGAAAAAATCATAAAGGTTCGCCATTCCTGTACTATACCTATACAGGGTTATAGGTAACTCACCAAAAACCTCTTAAGGGTTCATTGTACTCATCAATATGAACAACTTTTACTATGAAGCCAATCCTGTAATCGGGAAAAAAAAAACAGCTATTCTATACAAAAAGTTCAATCACTGGAGACAAAATGTATGGAACAGCTGATTTTTTTTCTCGCGATTTTAGAGTTCGTCCCATAGTAAAAGTTGTTCATATTAATGAGTACAAGGAACCCTTAAGAGGTTTTTGGTGAGGTACCTATAACCCTGTATAATACATATGTAGCTATGTTGACAGATAAATTGTATCATCGAGTCATGATTCTCGATGAAGACAGGTTTTTTTTCACCTATGAAAAGTACAGACGTCTTTAAATCATAAATTTAAATAACTGTTATGGTGCATCAAACGATGATAGCCTATTGGAAGAAGGCTTGCCTCTTAAACCAGATAGTGCGTGTTTGATCCCAGCCGAAGGCACGCTCCAACATATTCCTTCTTAGCAATAAACATTGTATAGCTTAGGAATAGCTATACAGTGTTTTGTCTTCATCGATAAATTTCAAAAATTTAAAAGCAAGAAAACAAGTAACTTTCATAAAAGAAAAACGAAAAACCCGGCTGCAATCACTTCCACTATCAAGACGATTCAAATGAAACCTCACATGTCTAAATCCATCCAGCTGTTCAGGCTGTAGGCCATGCCAAAGAAACCTCATATATGCATACACACATATGTACATACTAACATACATACATACATACATACATTCGAAAACAAAACACTGTATTACTATTCGGAGGCTGTACAACGCTTATTGCTAAAGTGTAATATGTGTGTGTTTATTGGTTCGGAATTGGACATTTTTGTTTTTAGTTTTGTATCTCGAAATAATATCGAGCCTGATTCTGGGGTCTGTTTTTGTTCCGTACAAGCTTAAAAACAAATATTTGCTCCTAAATTTTTAACGAGGTAAAATTGCTACCTGAAAGTTAGTCGGTAACTTCTGTAGGTAATAGGATTACACTGGAACTCTCAATCCGAAAGTATAAGTTTTAAAAATTACTAAGCGCTTTAAATAATTACTTTTTTCATTTCATCCTGTGAACTGAACGTAGCATATTTTTACTACTGAGAAAAATATAATGGAATGCTTATGAAAACGTTTTGTTTTTCTAATAAGTACTCACTTATTAACATACAGAGAAGCAGATAGATAGACAAGTATCATTATTAAATGGTAAATAAAAAAACACGACTGCCAAAATATGTAGTCTGACACTCGTAATTACAAATTAAATGTTCTACCGTATGTCACTTCCACTATCAGGACGATTCAAATGACACCTTACATTTCGAAATCCATGAAGCTGTTTGGGTTGTAGGGCGTGCCGAAGAAACCTTATATCATACATATGTATATTACATACATACCCACTTATATACATACATATCGTCACGCCTTTCTCCGGAGGGGGCTGGCAGAGGTGTACAACACCCACACTTCGCCGAACGATATTCAGTCCCAAATGTGACAGTGGGCGAGCCTGTCGCCATACACCGGGCTCCAGTTACGTAGCAGATGATATACAATACGCACATACTCGTATGTATGTTCACACAATAAACAAATTGGTGCTTGCCGTTGGCTTGGTCCGAACCCGCTCCCTCTAGCTTGAGAGGCGGGCCCTCTCCGACTAGGCTATCATCGCTTCATACATACATACACTCGATAAACATGTCCTCCTTCTTGCGCACTCGGTTACTAAAAAGATCTTCACTGAAAAAAGTTTTATTGGAATACATAAGATGATAATCAATGGAGACATGGATGGCAGACAGACAGACATCAAAGTCTTATCATGAGGCTCCTTACCATCTTTTTACCATTTTGATAAGGAACCCTAAAAACTAGAAACAAGCTAAAAATTTGTCGTATTGAAACTAGACTCAAACAAATCAAATTCAAGTCCATTATATTAGGTCCTTACGTATGAAATCAGCGTTTTGTCGTACTGATCAATTTGATCTGAAATATCTCCTCTTTGGTTATGAATTCGAAATTCAAATTAATAAATTCATTTAGCTGTTTTTTTTGTCTTTGGAATACAGTCATTCATTTGTTATTTTCCTCATTATTTTTTCTTTGGCGTCGCTTATTTCCGCGCAATGGAAAACATGAAATATCGGTATATTTACGAGTACGAGTTCTACCGTGGCACCAGTGCTGCAGAAACAGCTCGAAGAATTAATGATGTGTACGGCGCTGGTGTCGCTAAAGACAGCATGGTACGTTTTTGGTTTCAACGTTTTCGTTCTGGAAATTTCGACCTTAAGAACCAACCCCGTGGACGGCCGGAGATCAAAGTGAAAAACGAAGAATTAAAGGCTATTGTGGAAGCGGATCCATCACAAAGCACTTCAGAGATAGCAGCAGTCTTCGGGGTAAGTGACAAAACTGTATTAATCCACTTGAAGCAAATCGGGAAAGTAAAAAAACTCGAACGATGGGTACCTCATGAATTGAGTGAATCGAACTTGCAAACACTGGTCGCCTGCTGTGTTACTTTGCTCAACCGACACAATAATGAAGGGATTTTAAATCGAATCATTACTTGTGATGAAAAGTGGATATTGTACGATAATCGAAAGCGCTCATCGCAATGGCTGAACCCTGGAGACCCAGCCAAATCCTGCCCTAAACGAAAATTGACTCAGAAAAAGTTACTTGTAAGTGTTTGGTGGACTAGCGCCGGTGTCGTTCACTACAGCTTTCTTAAATCTGGCCAAACGATTACGGCAGATATCTATTGTCAGCAACTGCAAACCATGAAGGAAGAACTAGCTGTTAAACAACCGAGATTGGTCAATCGCTCTAGGCCACTGCTGCTTCACGACAACGCAAGACCACACACTGCACAACAAACAACCACTAAGTTAGCTGAGCTACAATTGGAATGTCTGCGACATCCACCGTACTCCCCGGACCTTGCTCCAACAGATTACCATTTCTTCCGGAATTTGGACAACTTCTTACAAGGAAAAAAATTCCACTCCGATGCAGCAGTCCAAACCGCCTTCAAAGAGTTTGTTGATTCTCGCCCCCATGGTTTTTATAGTAAAGGGATCAATGAACTACCCATAAGATGGCAAAAGTGCATAGATAACAACGGTGCATACTTTGATTAATTAAATATATTTTACAAAAAAAAATCGACTTTTTATTCCTCCCGTAGAAAACGCCAATTTCATACGTAAGGACCTAATATTAATTAAATTGCAGCTCATTCCCTACTGCAATTGCGTTATTGCAAAGGTATTTCAGGAATTAAATTTTGATTATCATTATAATTATAACAAATGTTCATGTGGCCATTCAAATGAAATTATTGCATTTAAATAGAAACGTTTTAATGCTTAATACACTGTGACCCCAATCCAATCATATATTTTGGTATAGATCTCGGTTAGTACTCCGACCTATTACTAGTATTACTGGGAACAGTATTATTATCTAGATACGTATCTATTTCAACTATCAGATCGTTTGAAATTATTCCACGAACTATTAGTGTGTGTATTTAGTCTACTCCTTAACAAAGTATGGAATTACTTGATGAGTACTATAGGTAATTGCCTTTGACATAGCTTTATAGTTGTTCTTTTATGCTGCGTTCAGACGTTCGCGTTCAAACTGACATTCAACGGGCGCGGGCACGGGCACAAGCATGTGAACAGTCTGCTTGTGCTCGCGGCGCTCGTGCTCGTGAATGTCGCCGATCGGGCCGACTGTCGGTTTTTCAGCGCGGGCTTTTTACGCCGGGCTGCACGCCGGGCTGCACGCCGGGCTGCACGCCGGGCTGCACGCCGGGCTGCACGCCGGGCTGCACGCCGGGCTGCACGCCGGGCTGCACGCCGGGCTGCACGCCGGGCTGCACGCCGGGCTGCACGCCGGGCTGCACGCCGGGCTGCGCACCTGCGCAGCCCAGCTCGCAACGCAGCATTAGGATGAACAACCGAAGCCTCCGATCCGATAACGTGCCTCCAATAACGGCCTCGCGATCCATGGTAGCGCTCAGTTCTAAATGTCAACCGTGATCATACATTCGAAGATTGACGTTTCGTCTGTCGTTTAACATAAAGTGCACAAAGTGCTTCACTACTTCTGTTATTTATTAATTGCGAAATTTATTGTCCTTATTTTTAATCTAATATTAATACATTTAACTAAAAGTATGGATCTTGTTTAATTTATCCGAAAAACAAATAACATTAGGTATTAAAAAAGAAAACAAAAGGCCGGCTGCAAAATGTTATACTCTCTGTCACTTGCACTATCAAGACGACTCGAATGACACCTCACATGTCGAAATCCATCAAGCTGTTTAGGCAGTAGGGCGTGCAAAAGAAACTTCATACATATATACTCCTACATACCCATATACATACACTCGAAAAACATACCCCTCCTTCTTGCGCAGTCGGGTAAAAAAGGACCTACATTTGAATTTAAATTAACTTATGATCGGTAAAACTCCTAGTCAAGCTACGAATACGTTACGAGCCAGCTGATGTTAATGATGATTCAACATTACAATATACAGCAAATATTCCACATCGCTTCTTATCAACTCTTTCATTGCTATGTAGCGTGACTGTGTCATATAACTCCTTCCAGTTTGTACCGTCGCGATGAAAACATAAGTCAAACGAGCGACGTGCCTAGCGGGAACGGCGGGTAATGGCAAATAGGTATTGGGACGGCTGATCATTGGTTGTTTGAAATTATTGCTGTTGTAGAACCTATCTTAGTCTTGGTTTAAAGACATAGAACCTATCTTAGTCTTGGTTAAATTTCCAATCGCATCCGAGCGAATCTATTTCTAGAGTTGTTAACACTCGAGCACAAGCTGCTCATTGGACGAAAAACATATTATATCGTCACGCCTTTTCTACGAAGGGGCTGGCAGAGTTGTACAACACCCGCACTTCGCCGAACGAAATTCAGACCCAAATGTGATAAATAGTGAGCCTGTCGCCATACACCGGGCTCCAGTTATGTAACAGATGACATAACAATACGCACATATGCTCACACAATTAACAAATTGGTGCGTATCGTCGACTGGGTTCGAACTCGCTCCCTCTGGCTTGAGAAGCAGGCCTTCTCCCAACTAGGCTGCCATTGCTTCAAAAACGCTTTAAAAATGTCACGTGATCATGTTTTCAACTTGTTCAATCAGCAGCAAGCGTTTGAGGGTTAACGGTTCTAGAAACGGCACCGTTTGCAAGGGATTATAACTTGTCAATGGCGCATGTCTGGTTTTCGATCGAAAATCCAGAGGCAGACCAAACACAAGGTGAAAAAACTACACTAACAACACGCACAAAACGCTTTGGCTCCTCATTTCTTATATGGACAGCTCGAGTGTGGAATACTCTGCCAAAGTGTGTGTCCCTGACACTTATTATCTGGGTGTCTTCAAGTATTGAGTGAATCGATTTCTTCTAGGCAAGCGTGCTCCATCGTAGGCCGCATCACTGCTTATCATCAGGCATGTTGGCGGCCAAACGCAAGCCTATCACTACATATATGTAGTATAAAACAAAGTCGCTTTCTCTGTCCCTATGTCCCTTTGTATGCTTAAATCTTTAAAACTACGCAATGGATTTTGATAGGTTTTTTTTTAATAGATAGAGTGATTCAAAAGGAAGTTTTATATGTAAAATAACATCCGTTAAATAGTGGAGAAATACTGTTATTTTTGAGGTTTCTAATGTGATGTCATTTTTTCAGTAAGTGACTATATACATATGTTATAACCATGCGAAGCCAGAGCGGGCCGCTATGTTTTTATATACAACGTTCACAGTTTTTCTGTAGTGTATTTAGTATCAGCATTGCACCCGTGCGAAGCCGGGGCGGGTCGCTAGTTAAATTATAAAAAAAACATAGTTTTCAAAAACTTAGTACAGAGAGTTAGAGTTGACAAAGTTCCTCTGATAACCCTGACAGGTGTCAGAAAACGATGTTGAGGATAAAGCTAAGTTTTTTTCCGCCTTTCATAGAATAATAATATCAAAAGCATAAATTATAAATTAAGAAAAATCCCCGGCATCGATTTTCGTCAACACCGATTTTCATGGAACATCACATAAGAACACTCCCTACTAATCCACCTTTCATACAAAAAAATAGCTTCATCCGTTCCGGAGCTACGATACCACAGACAGACACACACACATACACACAAACACGTCAAACTCGTCGTTTTTGCGTCAGGGGTTAATAAAACCGAATGCTTGACAATCCAAACTCGTGAATGGGTAACAAACATATTTTTTTACATCCATGTGTATAAAAGCATATTTGTTACTCTATCACGCCAGATCGTCTGAACGGAACTTAATGAAATTTGGCACAGAAATAGATTACAGTCTAGAATAACATATAGCCTACTTTTTAATCGCAGGTAACACCGCGGGGAGTAGCTAGTATAGAATAAACAATTAAAAGTTAGAAACCTTATTTATCTATCAGCTCGTTGGAATTAGTTTAAATCTCTAATGATTTTCATTTTAATCAATAGATCCAATAGCTTTTAGATAAACCTAAATATACAATATTCAGGAGAGCCGTGCTTGGCCACCCGTTTTCGATTACAATCTAGGTAAAGTGGTTAACAGGGTTGCTGGGAACACAATCCAGGTTTGTAGTAATAATCCAGTAAGTAATAACCTGTCGTTCGATCACTTCCAGACATTGTCTCCATTTGAAGAAAAGAAACAAATGTGTAGCATTCTAGGAATAATCACGTATGACGTCACTCGTCATCATCATCTGTCTCTTTCGCACTATTTGTAAATGACTTATTTCGGTCTTCACTCACTGAAGGAAAATTCAAATCACATGTAAAAACTACATGAGTTAAAAGAGGATATTATACTGTTAACAATTATTTAGAAGACAAAGATGTCTGGAGCATTCCACTTCCGCCAAGTAGCCACAAGTACATAGATATTACCTAGTTGTAAGCCAAAATTTGTAAAACACCAATTTATTATTTTTTTGAAATCATTATGCCCCTCCATTTCTTGCCAGTTCGTCTGAGTAGTGGCTCTTTTTCCGAACAAGGCGGTCGAGTCTATTATAAAACTTTGACGTTCATAGGTGTATCTTTGATACCCAATTGAATAAAAACATGTTGACTTTGACTTTTCTTAAGCATCGATTGACGTCACTACGTGTTGCCCAGGTGACCGGAATACCATACTTGACGGAGTACATTATTGTACCAAATTGTCTCATTTTGAACTCTGGGGCTCGTCCCTATTGTTAAGAATACTGTAGAATAATTTGCGTTGTAATAATCCACACTAATATTCTAGAGTCGAAAGTAATTCTGTCTGTCTGGGTTTTCGCGGCAAAACGGATGAATGGATCTTGATGAAATTTGATAATTAGTTACAGTATCATGAGGAAGATTTTTCGAAATTATTTACTAAATAAACGAGAACGAAGTCACGTGTAACAGCTCGTGAGCGAGAAAAAGTTTGTATGTATGTAAGGATCTTCAAACGGAAGTGGTATTTCATTAACATTGAATTTATTGGATTTGTGATAATTGGTTATTGCTTTCCACGGCTTACAAAAAACAGAGTAGTGTAAACACAATATATTCTTACGTAATATTATTTTCTCTGTAACCGCCTCTTTTTGTTTTCATTTTAACATTGCTCAGTGGCAAACGCATTCAAACTTTTGAAGTTAATATTTTACCTCTCATACGTTCCTTATTTTCTTCATTCAACTAAAACGCACCTTAATTTCACAGTGAAACTGCATCACTCAAACTCAAGTTCTCAATTTAATTTGATTTCTCTGAACCAATCAGCGCTCTCTGCGATGCACAGAGTAAACAAGGTCGGTAGATGAAGTCTGGTCGGGATTGCGACCGGCATGCCTTGTATTTGAGGCATGTTTGCTAGGGGCAAGAGGGGTGTGGCGCGGATGGGCCCTGATTGTTAGCAGGAAATGGGCCAGAGGTGCACTTGTAGATCGGAGCTGTAGATGGGATGATAGCTTGTGATTGAGCGGTTGTAGGAAAGCAAAGTGAATGTGGAGTATCACTGTCTATCTTTGTCAGCAGAATTCTATCTTGTTCCATTATAAACGTCTAAAGTTTTAGAATACCACTAATTAAGGCTAGACACTAATTGAGATGTTTGTTCGTGTGCCAAATTGTGTCTTAAAGTGTTGAAAATTTGAAACGAAAAAATTGGCTTCGGTTGCCAAAAATTCACTGGCATTGGCATAGCAGTAGAAAATCGAGAAACATTCTTTGTGAAAATAATTGTTGAGATGTTAATTTAAAAAAGATTAATTTCTATAGAAAAATAGACGATGCGAGACGATAGTAAGTACACAATCTTCCAAATATTTTCAACGAATTACCACCAGAAACATTTTCTTAATCCGAGCCAATATTTTACGACTTGCAGACGATAAAACAAACATTACCGCACGTGTGTTACGGCGAACCAACTTGGACCGAATAAAACATTATATTTATGCGAACTCCAAACGAGTCGGTATTAGCTAATTCGTTTTTACGATAGTGGGGGGACTTGGGATGGGGGTAATGCCCCACTCTCCCCTGCTTGGCAATCCCGCAGATTTATGTCGCGATAGTTTTGTTTTACTGCCTTTGCCTACACTGCGGCGGAATAAAAGTCGCTGAAGATAAATAAGCCGATTGTAGATCAATTTTGTTGTTTGTGAAGATTTGTCACTGTTAGTGGCTTATGATGAAGAGGCTTACAAGGAGTGGATAGCAGGCTGATCACTCAATTCAAACAAATATAGCCTATTGAACATATTCTGTTTATAAACTTTTTTAGGTACCGGTGCTGACAGGGGGCATAATCAATAAAAAGGAGGGATGAGTGACGCTCTAACATAGCAGTCACTATACTTATACTTGGACCGGTTGAGTGAGAACGGCTCGGCATCTCAAGTTTACATGATTCCATAACTCCTTAACTGTAGCGACAAGGCACACGGATGATAAGAGAGAAGCGCTAGAAAACTCGCGCTAGGACACAAGCGTTCACGACAATGTTCCAAGCGTGACTAAAGTACAAGTGTGTCAGCAGAGACAGTTGAGTAGGAATAACCTTGAAAGTGTGTCACTCGTCTTCTCCTTGTATAACCGTCATATGGTGGGGAGTTATTTTGGCGTGTGAACCAAACGCGTGAACTTTTATTTATAATTTTTTTGTTTGAAATGTGACATAATTAAATTTTTTTAAGCTGATAGTGGTGTTTTTTCAAGTTTTAGTTTTAATAATTAACTTAAATTTAATAATGCTTAAAATGTTGAGACACGCGGTAAAATAAGATCTTGATAAATTCTTAGTTCATAATAAACTAGTATTTGACATGGACGAATATTGGGTCATACGCCGCGTATGCACGTACGAACAAGTCAGCTGCGTTGCATGATACGCAACATCTTCGTTTGCACGTGCGTACCACTAACGAACATTTAACACTGTGTTCGTACCATACGTACAAACCAAATGTTCATGTTTGTGCTCGTGATGTCCTTGTTCGCTCATGCGTACGTGGCTTTAGGTAAAGTAATCACCAATGTCAAAGATCTGAAATCACATAAATAACTACAACTCTAGAGCCTTCTACTAATTTCACAAAAAAAAAAAGTCTTCTTACAACATCTTCGTATAAATACAGTGAAGTAATTTATCCCAGGCCAGAATTCTTGCTGTCCCTTGTTATTCACGGGCGAATTCACAAAAGGCTCTGAATCAAATTAAAAAGAGTAGGTAGAATCCTATAGTAGCAGCCTTGTCCTCAAACCTAAAGCTCAAGATGTACGAGTAGGTAAGCATTCTTTAGAACTTGGTTCAAATGTTAATTCGATTTCGAAGAATGTCTGCACGAGAAGAAGAAAAAAGTAGAATAATGTTAGCTTTATATTTTATTTTTAACCAGTTGCAGATTCATTAATCCGAGAAAACATAGATTCATTTTCTTGGATATTTTACTGGCTAAGTTTCGGTATTCTAAGACTGCACAACATTGTAGGTTTTGAAAAAAAAACATTACCTTGAAAATTCTGACTTCTTCACTGCAATACACAGCTGTTCTCTAAGTGACCTGATGAAGGCTTATTTTCTTGGAGTGGCTGTCGCTGACCATTGGTCAGGATACATTTCAAACAAATTAAAAAAAAAATAGACGCGAAGATGAAGAACTGCAACACGCTTCTGTTACAAAGCCTGCTACGCATTGCTACGAATTGCTACGAACGCTGCTACGAATGTTTCTACAAACTATTTTGAATAGATGTCTGGCATCCCATACTTTGTAATCAAATATAATCTCATATAATTATAACTGCCTACATTTATTTAAACTTCACTTTTAATACGTTTTTATAAGTAACCTGCAGTAGTCATAAGTAATAATTAAGTAGCCCTGCAGTAACATATACATTGCACACAAATTATTTTCCACGAAAATTGAACATAGATTTTACCCGTTACTTACCTTCATAACGAAAATTAAAATTCGTGTAAGCACAAAATGAGGCGTCAAATAACAATAAATATAGTTTTGCTGTACTTATTTGGATGCGAAACACCAACGAATGAACGTACGAAATGGTTTCATCACAACGAAATCTGCAAAATAGGTATAAAGACCAAAAAATAAACATAATTATGTTAAGGTTCAAACAAATTTTCCGTAAAGCATAAACTGCTCTACAACTTAGTGCTGAAACTAGGTAATCGACTAAGCACACGCATACAAATTCTCGTTAGAAACCCAAACTAAAACTAACACGAGTGAAGCATAGGAAGGCTAGCAAAATGTGGAGTAAACCTCTAAACCTGCTTTACAAACACGGTCCATGTTGCGGGCTACTTTAATGACGTTTAGAACTTGTTTCCACTGAAACAGCAAGTCGCTAGCGATTAAACTTTAGCCAGTAAGAGAGATGTAATGACGTCTGATGACCGATGGGGTCGAAAGGTCCTCGAATGGAGACCACGTTCCGGCAAGCGCAGCGTAGGACGTCCACCCACAAGGTGGACAGATGACCTTGTCAAGACCGCAGGATCGCGCTGGATGCAGGCCGCTACCAACCGGTCTTATTGGAGGTCTATGGGGGAGGCCTATGTCCAGCAGTGGACGTCCTATGGCTGATGGATGGATGGATGGATGGAATGACGCCACAGTATAAAAGTCTATGTCTATGTCGACTGCCTCGATGGCTCAGTTGGTAGTGAACCTGCCTCCAGAGCTTAGGGGCGTGGGTTCGATTCCCACCAAGGACAAACATTCATATGATGAACATTTGTGATTGTTCTATGTCTAGGAGTTAATATCTATTTAGGTATGTATTTAAAAATATGTAAGTATGTATATCAGTGTCTGGCAACCATAGTATATTATGTTTTGATTAGTTTGGGTCAGACGACCGTGTGTCCAAAAATATATATGACTTTTGGTGAATGTCACGTCTAGTTACACCTTTAACAGACAAGAAGTTAATTTTAAGCTGTGATTTTAGCTGGGTTAAATATATTCAAAATGCTTTTGCAGACTTTTCTTTGTGCTGAATTTCATCCAGATCTGTTCAGCTGTTCCAGCGTGATTGAGTAACAAACATCCATCCATCCATCCATCCATCCAAACTTTCGCATTTAGGTATAATATTAGTGTGATGTAATTATTGCAGTGGCTTGAAATATAAAGTAAGGGCATGTTCCTTCAAAGAAACCAAGCTCTGTCTTAGAACGTAATATTTTCTATTATGAGGCAGAATTCAAGATGTACTCTAACGCAATCCTAATTCATACAGTTCGTCACGCCTTTCCCCGTCGGCTGGGTTTCAACCCGCTCCCTCTGGCTTGAGAGGCGGGCCTTCACCAACTAAGCTATCATCGCTTCATTAATAAAATGACAAACAAGAAAAAAACGTTCACATGATTTGAATGAATTTTTGCACACATAATGGTGAGTACCCATGGTGTTGCTCTTTCCATCTCTCAGTTGTTCCTCTGTTGAATGTTAAAAAAACAAATACCCCAAAAAGTTTCAAAAACATTAAATAAGCTCAACACAGCCGTACCAACTTTAATCAAGTCATTTTCATGAAATAATTCAGCTTTTGCTTTGAGTACGTTAAATTTTTTTAGCTAATTTCCTTTACTATAAAATATACTTTATCAATTTTAATGAGTGGAATTTTATTAGGATTTGTTGTTTTAGGCTAGATTTTTTGTGAGGCTAGCACCAGCGTGTAATATCAGCTCGCTTACCAATATAGATGCGAGTAGGTTTTATTTTTAAATACTCGTTTACAAGCATCGCACTGACGCTGGTGTCAGCGTGTCGGCAGTGAGTGCCTTGATAGTTGTATCGTATAAACGCTGACAATGACCCGCGTCACAGGAAATCCACAACATTGACATGTTGTTTGATGACAAAATCGGTCATATGCCGTGCGACAAAGGCAGCGAAATATCAGCGTAGTTGCTTAAATATGCTGCCCGTTAGGCCAGCTCAATTTGAAGGGTGGTGTTTAAATGTTTATTCGGTAGACAGGTTACATTTCTATAATGTGCGTGGCATTAACTATTAGATAAGTGAATTGATTGTTTTATTACCGGACTGCGCAAGAAGGAGGATTGTGTTTTTCGAGTGTGTGTATGTACGAGTATGTATGAGGTTTCATTGGCACGCCCTACAGCCTAAACAACTTGATGGATTTCGACATGTGAGGTGTCATTTGAATAATCTTTTTAGTGGCAGTGACATAGGGTACAAGATTTTGCAGTGGGGTTTTTCGTTTTTCTTTTAATAATATTACTTGTTGCTCTTCACTGTCGGCACATTGCAACAGTATGTAATATCAGAACTTGGATCTCAGTATCAATCATGTATATTTTTACTCCAAACATCCATACTCTAAAAGTACGTGATGGCTACTCCAAAGCGAGACCTGAAGCTTTCTCTGGGCAGGTCGGAGTCCCATTTTCTCGTCCTCAGCGTCTCATTACTCAACTTTATAAACTAATCCTGCTTAACAGTCCATTGACCCTTGACCCCCGTATCCTACATCCGTAGATACACAGATTGCGCCCGTGTTTGCTGCCACATGCTTTGACGGGTACATCCAGTTTGCCCTACTAACTAGCTCTGGTGGGGCATTGTGAAATGTTAAATATTTGTAGGCGATTCTGCCCCACTAATCAATTTCAGAGATGCAAATAGCATTCGTATACAGCGTTAAATGATTTTCTCCTTGTACTGAAAACTTGACTGACTTGCACTGAAAAACCTTAGATTTTTTGTGGTCATTTTCAAATAATTGAAATAATCTATTCTGTAATTTGCTTCATCTAAATAGATTCTAATTTGCCGAAAAAAATTTAAAGTCATTGACTATGGTCACGTCATAACCAGTACTTTGACGCCGCGTTGAAGCAGAAGACGAGTTTTGGTTACTATGCTAAATTTTTATGTCTAAAGCTTTTATTCCACTATGGGTTTTCCCCACCAAGAGTTTTAGTGGGGAAGAGTGTAAGCACCTGGCTTAGCTGGTGAAGTTTTAACGAGCGGACGTGGTCACGCATCGCCGGTGTAAATCCAACCGTCTGAAGCCGGCGGACGGACTAACACGCTTTATGACCCCGCCCTTAAATGGTTCACCACTTTAAAGAATCGTTAAAAGGAAATAGATACGGGATGCGGTTTTATTAAATGAATATTAAATATTTTATTAGGTGCGTGTTACAATTCGTAAACATACAATTGGTAAATATATAGTAGGGTATTAGCGAATGAAACCGCGGGACGTAGTTAAAATATCATTAAACTATATTTAAAAAAAAAAATTGAAAAAAAAAAGACTGCGAAACGGAGCGTACGACTATCACGCAATAATATAAAAAAAAACTCTTTATTTACACCAAATACAAAATAAATCGCAATGGGCGGTAAATTATCGCTTAAGAGCGATCTCTTCCAGACAACCTTTGGGTGGAATAAAAACATTACGATTATGCAAGGACGGTGGTGTGATCTAAAGAAAAAAATTAATAGTAAAAAAAATATTTAATGTACTCACAAATTTGAGAATAAAAATAAAGTTACATACTAATACCTACATAGATAATTACAAAATACACATAATACACAAATAAACTACCCTAAAGTTATGAGTTTGTTAGTAAATAGTGACGTATCAAACGACATTACGATCTTTTACTCACTCCTAAAGTTTGGGATTGATATACATACATCATTTCTCATTTTACAACACATTTAAATTTAATAGTTAAGAGAGAACATAGAGACGAACATATTATAAAAATAAAATATTTATACCTAACACGTTATATACAGGTCACACACTTATCTAGCCGTCATTTATTGTCTTCGCGATATAATCAGGCACGGATAATTTATAACTTATATTCATCCTTCAAATAAATAGGTAAGTACCCGTAAGTACCTTCTATCTACAATTTAAAAAAGTATAAAATTTAATCGCTGAATGTGTTGCTAAGTGTAACAATGCTTTTTTTTTTAAATCGACTGTAAACAGTACGAACTTCGCAGGGTCAGCTAGTTTGAAATATAAGCTTCTGTAAAATACTGTTACTATTTGCATACTACTCTTTGGTAAACTAAAAGCACCTACTAAGTATGACGTAGAACTAAGTATAAAGCTATACTTACTGCCGTAATTCTATAATAGCTGCCAATATAGCGAAGTTCCGCACAAGTCTTACAGAGTCTCGCTAAGACTTTGATTCCACGAAACTTGTCAATATGGTACTTACCTACTACACGTTTCCTTACTTGTATTTATCTACTTTGTATGTACCTATGTCTGAGATAATTATACCCTTAAGCAAATAAATTATGTGGTTCTCTATTGCAAAAAAATCCGTGGCAGAATCTTTTGCGAAGGCGGCAACAGATTACGGAGCATAAAAAGATTCCTGGCGGTTTTTTGCGTATAAAATATATTTATTTGTTCAGATGCCAAGCTTGGTTTACAAAGTAAAATAAAATTGAAGAAGTAACCAAAATTTTAATATACAAGTGAAAGTATTTGAATAGGTGAAAAAATACGTACAATTTAAACAATTCTAATGTTAGGACAAAACTGTGCATAAATTATATTTAAATTCACACCGAATATTACATTTTTTTTTTTTTCAAATACGGTTGTCTGACCCCAAACTAAGCAAAGTTTGCATTATGGCTGCCAGAGACTGATATACATTCATACTAATCGCCCGAGCTAGCGTTAACGAGCGAAGCGTCTATGCTTCAGCTTTAATCTCTTCGGATCTCTGTCTGACCTGTAGGGGAGGACAGACGTCAGCCGCGAGTACTACAGCTCAGAGCCACTAGCATAATTATTGTAAACACAAACTTAAATAAATATTATATTTAATACTAATTACAATAGATATTAACATCCAGATATAGAAGAAATATAAATGTTCATCACATGAATATCTGCCATAGGAATTGCTCTCATGCCCCTAAACTCAAAAGGCAGGTTCACTACCAACTGAGCCACTGAGTCAATCGAATAAAAAGTTATTTCCGCTCAGCTTTAGATGCTAAAGAACCCTCTTCTGAGGCCCATATTCCCATTAAAAAAAACTTAATGCGACGTTTAAGCATACACATACTCGTAGATGTGCTTAAAAACAGTTTTGAAGAAGAACTTCTGCAAAGGATTTCTTCTTTTGGGGGCTGAGCTACCTATGTCCGTAGGAGTGTACTCTATTCTGATTCCCTACACGTGGTCCCCGGGTAGCGCTAACCGGGTAGCAAACTCTGGTGGGAGGCTTCGACCGTGGCTAGTTACCACCCACCGGACCAAGCCATGCCGTGAAATGACCTAGTCGATTTTCGGGATGTGGTCCGGTGTAACCGTTCCGAAGACGGGTCTGAGCAGTGGCGCACTTGCAGCGCCTCACTCAACTGCCGTCTTTGTACTTCTTCACTCTACAAAACTTCAAGGCTAGAGAGAATAAGTGCCTCATGGGTCGTCGTGCTCCATCTTAGACCACAACGTCGCTTAACATCAGGCGAGTTGGTGGTCAAACGCCGACCTATTCTACATAAAAAAAAAAAAAAAGCGAAGCCGTGAAATGACCTAGTCGTATTTCGGGATGTAGTTCGGTGTAACCGTTCCGAAGACGGGTCTGAGCAATAGCGCTCTTGTAGCGCCTCACTCAATCACCGTCTTTTTACTTCTTCACTCTACAAAACTTCAAGGCTAGAGTGAATACGTACCTTAATAGGTCGTCGTGCTCCATCTTAGACCACAACGTCGCTTAACATTAGGCGAGTTGGTGGTCAAACGCCGACCTATTCGACATAAAAAAAAGTATCGCCTGATTCGATCAACTACGAGTATCTATCTCTAATGAAAGCTTCGCTTTAAATTAGATTGAGACTGTTTCAGGCATTCCGTCTATAATAAATGTCCAATATCTGTATCATTCCCCTCCTACACTTTATGAAAACAAAAGTTCATTTTAATCCAACGCCGCGCCTTCCGCATTATGAAAGACATCAATCTTTCATACAAAAACTGTAGCAGGTAACGAGGAATATTCATCTCCTCAGAGCTCCCATGCAAATATTATGTGTGATTGATTATCCTTTGCGTTTAGTTCGGGTGAGGGAAAGAGAAGGATGCATTATCCTTTGAATTTAGTGAGAGAAAACAACGTGTCATGGAGAGACTCTTGATTAGATGGGGTCTTTGAAAAAGGTTGAGCCGCTACGGGGATTGCTACGCCGTAGCTGGGACATTGCTACGCCGTAGTAAGGATACTATTATCTTGAGGAATTTTTTGCAGATAATTTTGATGACATTGAATAAATCGTTCCGTACAAATTGTTGCCATATCCTAACAAGGTGATATTATTATGTTTACTTAGTTAATAGATGTTTATAAGACTTGCATGACTACATAATATTAGCAATAAATATTTGAGTATTGAGTATTGAAAGAGTTTTCGTGAGAAAATATGATAGAGTCTTCATTATCCTTCATACCGTAATAGGTAAATAGATTTTAATAAAATTGTGTATGTAATTACTTTAAACACATCAAAATGGATATCACGTGCGATTTTTATCTCGTGCACGTAAAATCGTCTATGTTTTCCGCAAAAACCGAAGGCCGTAGTATATACAAATATTGACCTAGCTCAAGCCTTGCTCACAGGACGATGTACAGTGAAAGGTTCACGTACACGGCTCATAGTGAAAGGCAAAAACTCAATTTGCGTTGCGCCCGCCACCGCCACCGGAAATTGAGGAAAAAACCACTAATTGCGCTTCACTGGTAGCGATTTTTTATTAGGAATCACAATGACGTTGCAATACAATACAATAAAAAACAAGCAATCTTTATTGACACCAAATATAAAATAAATCTAAACTTTAAAAAAAATGAGGGGACGAGACCACGCGACAGATAACCATTACGGTGGACCGACCAAATAAGGGCTGCACTTAACGGCTACATCAACACGTGCTCAAGAAAGCTGCTATACGTGACGAATGGCGACGTATTGTGAAGCGAGCGACCACCCTGACCGATGACCACGACCACTTTGACAAGACTGTTAACGACTAAGAAGAAGAAACTCTTAAAAATAAAGGTGCAATGGGCGGTCTTATCGCTTAAGAGCGATCTCTTCTAGACAACCTGTGGATGGAATAAAAACATTATGATTCAGCATGTTGCAGTGTCAGTTCAACAGCTTAAGGCAAGAGTTTCGTAAAAAATTGTTTTTTAAGGTTTCGTAACTAATAGGTAAGAATAAACCTTTATAATCAGTCTTTAGTGTCGGTTTGTCTGAGTATTATAGACGGACTATTTCGACAATTTCCCATAACATAAAGTATCAAATTCTAGCACGATTTGTTAAGCAAAAAATGTTTTGAAAGCGTTGGGGTGTTGACTGTAATGGAAATAACAAGTTCACCAGTCCCGACAAACTCTACGGGATTTGCGATATAATAATTTACCTAGATTTTTTTAAACGCTTCTAGATTTTGGAGCTATATAAACATTATGTTATACTAATTCTAAATATAAAAAAATGCAAATGTGAGTTTGTTAATGAAGCGTATTTGTTTGTTTGTTATGCTTTCACGCCTTAAACACTCAAACGATCATCATGAAATTTTGCACACACTTTCATGGGTAAAAAATGAATGATTCCTTTACGACAGCGTGTGAAACCGCGAGCGCAGCTAGTATACTATATAAATTGTATGTGCATAACAACATATAGGGTCAACTGGGGCAAAGGCGTCTGTGGGGGAATTGCGTCTTTCCAGAATTACTGACAAACCCTTCACAAATTAGTCAACTAACGCCATCTTGTACAGATGACTGCAACTAAAGATAGAAAAAAGATGCAGCTGGCGCCTAATTAGTGAAGGGTTCCTCAGTAATTCTCGAAAGACGCAATTGCCGCACGGACTCATATGCCCCAGTTAATCCTACAGATCATCACGCCTTTCCCCCGAGGGGCTGGCAGAAGTGTAATACAACACCCACGCTTCGTCGGACGATATTCAGTCCCAAATGTGACAAAGGGTGAGCCTGTCACCATAAACCGGGCTCCAGTCATATAGCAGATGACATCCAATACGCACGTTTACGTGTGTACTCGAGATAAACGTTGTAAAATAAAATCCGCCATGTCATAATTCCCCACACCAATAAAATTAAACAGACAGCTGTTTCCCAACTCAGCTCAATTTAATATCACAATTAAACTTATCGCCCACTGTTATACCGGTCATATTTTTTTAACCGGCCGTAACTGGCTATGGCCGGTCGACGTTATTCAGCCAGGTAAAAAAATAAAATTAAAAAATATTGCACGACCATCAGCTGTAAAGTTTCTCGGGAAAGTACAAGTAGTTAAGCGAGTTTGCAAGTTGGGTGAAATAAGGGAATAAAAAGTGGTAGGTGGCATAATGTTACGCCCCGGGCTCGCTTATCGGGCGACGCGCGCTCTGTGTACCCATAAACATCACTCTTGAAAATAATAAAAATAGCTTTGTGGCGTAAGTTGGGAGCGTTTACCTTGCTGAGACCTTGTCATACATTTATTTTGGCAACATGACCATGTTATTCCGGTCACGTGGGCAACACGTAGTGACGTCAATCGAAGCATAAGCAAGACCGAAATAAGTCATTTGCAAATAGTTCGAAAAAGACAGATGACGATGGCGAGTGACGTCAATATGTGTTTGGTCCCGGAATGGTATACCTTATTTTTTTGGTTTATAGTTAAGACAAGTGGCCCTATTCGGAGATTTGAGACTTTCATCTCACTTTTTTTCGTCCTTGTTGCTCTCGTTTGAAACGTCATGGGTGTGAGAGTGACCAAGATAAAATCTCATCTCATCTCACGCGCAGGAATAGCCCCCTGGTTAAGACAGATAAGAGTGTCACTAAAAGCGTTATGAGTTGTCATTTTATTTTTTACTAGCGACCCGCCCCGCTTCGCACGGGTGCAATCCTGATACTAAATACACTACAGAAAAATTGTGAACGTTGTATATAAAAACATAGCGGCCCGCTCTGGCTTCGCACGGGTATAACATTTATAGCCTACTAACATCACATTAGAAACCTCAAAAATAACAGTATTTCTCCACTATTTAATGGATGTTATTATACATATGTATCTTCCTCTTGAATCACTCTATCTATTAAAAGAAACTGCATTGAAATCCGTTGCGTAGTTTTAAAGATTTAAGCATACAAAGGGACACAGGGACAGAGAATGCGACTTTGTTTAATATTATATTATAGTGATGTTGTTATAATTATAGTATTGTGGCTACGCACTATTTTTGTATTTAGCCGGGAATGTTTAGTACCTACTCATTAATTATTGTTGGTAATTAAAATTAATCACTTACCACATTTTTATCAATACTTTGTATTTGTATTCATACTTAATTTTATTTCCAATGTCGATTTAACCATGAACATTTTTAACTTAACCAAATTTGACACCTCCGAAATTATTGCCGCTCTCTGCTTACATATACAAATAAAAAGAGACACAGATACATTTAGTCTCTCAGATTAGTTTAGTGAAGTAAAATTGCCACCAACGAGCCTTCATCACTTCAACTTGCCCTAAATACATCTTAGCCTAAGTCTACACATGGAACTAAGATAATCTAAACTCAAACCACGAACAATTTGGTAATGGCGCCTAAAATACAAGTTTCTAAGATTACGTGGGCCTCACGTAATACGAAATTTCAAATGATAAGTAATTATTAATGTTAAGTTAAGTAAACTGTTCTCACAAATGTGTGCAAAACTTTTACTATGAAGGAGAGTTTAACACATTTTGTTTTAACTAAGTCGAAATATGTGACTCAATAAAAAATAAAGAAACTTCTTAATTACCAAATAACCTTAAAGACCACGGGTACACGAGTAGTTTTACCTTCAGTTGCGCCTGACCGGACATAAATTCTTTCATGGATGAAACGGCTACTGGGAGGCCGCACTGGGAGCAAAAGCCCAGAAGATTTGGTTAATTTTATTGATGTTATTTATATGTACAGACTAACAAGGTATTTTTTTTGGCCTGTGTAATTTGCATTGCATGCAAGTTATATTGCCTGAAATAAATGGATTTTTAGTATTATTAAAACCATGGTGCCTGAGGTAGGCTTCAGTCAGGCTTCAGTTTGCCTATTCAGTTTGGCCTCATCGTGCATCGTATAGTGGTAAGTAAGTAGGGTTGATAAGACGTTTTTACATGATTTTGGAAAATCAACTTTTTTTTAAATGTATAATTGGTCGGCGTTTGACCACCAACTCGCCTGATGTTAAGTGATGTTGTGGTCTTAGATGGAGCAAGACGACATATAAGGTACTTATTCACTCTAGCCTTGAAGTTTTGTAGAGTGTAGACGTACAAAGACGGCAGTTGAGTGAGGTGCTACAAGTGCGCCACTGCTCAGATCCGTCTTCGGAACTGATTATTTTATTCAATTATTTTCCTAAATAATTAATTAATTTGCTTGCTTAAATGTATAATTGGTCGGCGTTTGACCACCAACTCGCCTGATGTTAAGTGATGTTGTGGTCTTAGATGGAGCAAGACGACCTATAAGTACTTATTTACTCTAGCCTTGAAGTTTTGTAGAGTGTAGACGTACAAAGACGGCAGTTGAGTGAGGTGCTACAAGTGCGCCACTGCTCAGATCCGTCTTCGGAACTGATTATTTTATTCAATTATTTTCCTAAATAATTAATTAATTTGCTTGCTTAAATGTATAATTGGTCGGCGTTTGACCACCAACTCGCCTGATGTTAAGTGATGTTGTGGTCTTAGATGGAGCAAGACGACCTATAAGTACTTATTTACTCTAGCCTTGAAGTTTTGTAGAGTGTAGACGTACAAAGACGGCAGTTGAGTGAGGTGCTACAAGTGCGCCACTGCTCAGATCCGTCTTCGGAACTGATTATTTTATTCAATTATTTTCCTAAATAATTAATTAATTTGCTTGCTGGTAAATTTATTGACTAGTGGACCTGTGAGCTGGAGACCTCGAGGCCGATGGAAATCATATCTCTGCACGTATTGGGTCTCCGAAAGTTTAAAATAAAATCCAAAAATTATCTCAGCAAAACAAATCTGTATTAAAATTATCAAACTTGCTCATAACATTTAAGAGCATCGACTAAGAAATGTGACCTGTAGAGAAAGACAGAGATCCGAACAGAGATCTGGACAATCCAGACAGAATTCGGACATACTGGGACATTCTGGTGGGAGGCTTCGGCCGTGGCTAGTTACCACCCACAGGACCAAGCCATGCCGTGAAATGACCTACTCGTGTTTCGGGATGTAGTCCGGTGTATCCGTTCCGAAGACGGGTCTGAGAAGTAGCGCACTTGTAGCGCCTCACTCAACTGTCGTCTTTGTACTTCTTCACTGTACAAAACTTCAAGGTTAGAGTGAATCAGTACCTCATAGGTCGTCGTGCTCCATCTTAGACCACAACGTCGCTTAACATCAGGCGAGTTGGTGGTCAAACGACGACCTTTTATACATAAAAAAAAAACTTGTCGAAGCTGAAGCAAAAACTCTTCGCTCGCCAACGCTAGCTCGGTCGATAAGTGAAAACGTAGATTATTCCATAATCAGTGTCCAGCAGTAAAATACTATAGTCTCCATTCGATTATTTGTCTTTTTTTTTTCTTAACTATTTAAACTCGCTATCTCTTTCTCTCTACGCCAGCACGGTAGCTCACTGCGGGCATTATTTTTACGTTTCGAACGAGTTACCCATTTATTTGGCTACGGCGGAATATATCCGCTAAATTGCTCATACGTACTTCGTTTTATGTTACACAGCTAAAACACAGCGGTTCAATGAAAAAAATATTCATACCGGGCATTTTCGGTCTGACGGAGGTATGGAAATGTTGTTTGATAATGCCAATTGAATTTTTTAGCTGATCGTTGAAATAGGTATTGATGAAATGTGCCAATATAGAAGAAGTGTTAGGAATATAAACTTACCGACATAATACTACTCTTGCTCGTATCATGTCTCTCTCATAGCGAAGCTGGGCTAGCTGTTCATAAATAATCACCAATGTTAAACAACATGATACGAGTACATCTTCGGATGGGTCTGCATGTTTTTTTTTTTTATCGCGAATGAGTCCGCGTTTGACCACTAACTTGCCTGTTGTGTAAGTGGCTGTCACAGTGTCACAACTGAGAACTACCATGGGTTCGAATGAAGTGTAAAATTATACCCGGTTGTTTGTCTTATGATACAGCCACAGGAATTATTGACGTTGAAAGTTAGTGTGGCCACGACTTTTCAAAACGTAATTAACTTTGCCGTATGACGTTATTGGACATTGACGTAGACGTTCAATAATAAAATAAATAAATTCGGGACACTTGCACACACGGTCGCCTGACCCCAAACTAAGCAAAGCTTATACTGCGGCAGCCAGAGACCGATATAGATACTTAGATTAGATATTTTTAAATGCATACTTAAATAGATTATTATTAACACCCAGACTTAGAATAAAAGAAACACAAATGTTCATCTATTTATATGAATGTTCCTGTCCATATAGGTTGCCTGGAAGAGATCGCTTTGAGCGATAAGGCTGCCCATTAAAAACTTAGTTAAGCCTTATTTCAGTACTATTGTAATTATTTTATGTTTTTAATGAAGAGTTGTTGTTGTTGTTGTTGTTCATGAATGTTTCTCCTAGGTGGGAATCGAACCCACGGTCCCTAGCTCAGAAAGCAGGTTCACTACCAACTGAGCCACCGAGGCAGTCATCAGTTCAAGTGTAGTCACCCAATTGATCGCATTAGTTAACGCAATAAATTAACGGAAATATTGTTGCGATGATGGGCATTGGCGTTTCCTGTTAGTGTGGCCGTAACATAAGAAAGTCTAAACACCAAAGTCGCCGATCCGCCGACACAACCCGCACGTATGCGGCTTGATTTATTTTCCATTATGTCCGCCGACGTCAATAAACATAGCTGTCGGCGACTTTAGTGTGTATATTCCCTTATAAGAACAACCGCCAAAGCCATGTCAGATAACTTTAGACGACCTAAAAACTTTGAGACGTAAGTAAGAACACACTAGTCAGCTTGTATCCGGTTCAATATTTTACATATTGAACCGGATACAAGCTGTTAGGCTCTCAGCCCAAACTCTAGCCCCCGGTTTATACATTGGGTGCGGTAGACTTAAACACAATGAACCAATTAAAAATATTTACCAAGCAAAGTTTAATATCAAAATTAAGGGCAGCCTTATCCCGCCATCCAAACAATAACATAACCCGATTTGGAAGTAGTTAGTATGAAGGGCGAATTTGAAATGGTTTCGGGCGCTTTAAGTAACTACTCAGAATGCCCTTTATGCTCAACAGATAAGTCCTTTAAAGTGTTTAAGTTAATCATAATTTTGTAAACTTTGACCGGTACTGAATAAAATCAATAAGCTGTATTGGACTTGAATGCTTTAACAATATGGTTTAGTTTCGTAAAATGCATTCCCCGACTGCGCAAGAAGGATGGTTGTAAAATTAATCTTTATCAATCAATGTAGTCAATATCAAAGTAGCGCAAAGATAAAGACTCAATTAACCGCTCAGTTGTGACGTTAGTTGTGACGCACTCATTTTAAAGTAATCTGTAATCAAACTCTGACTATGAAATCTAATCTACTCATTGATACCACCTGTTTAACTGCTTGATTACATTCACGTATTTACATAGACTCAAATGAGACGAGTTCCAATTCCAGCACAGTTTCCTCGTGAAACATTGATTGGTTTACACCGTAACGACATAAATCCAATCTACGCTAACGAAACCTCAAGTAATAGACGGTGAAGTAATCGTGGAACCGACGTGCGTGAAGCCGGGCCGGGCCGTGAAGTGACGTGACGCGCGCGTCAACGATGCGACGCGACTACGCGATATAGTTGTATTGGTGGTATTGGTATCAAGTCACAAGTGCTTGTGGTAGGTCGGGACACGTCTTGTTGGAGAAGATCCGCCTTTCAAGCCAGAGCGAGTTCGAACCCAGCCGACGGCACGCACCAATTTGTTCATTATGCAAACATATGTGCGTATTGTATGTCACCTGCCACCTGCTACATGATTGGAGCCCAGTGTATGGCGACAGGCTCGCCCCCTGTCACATTTGGAACTGA
The DNA here is from genome assembly GCA_911728515.1 of Peribatodes rhomboidaria. Lineage (NCBI taxonomy): Eukaryota > Metazoa > Arthropoda > Insecta > Lepidoptera > Geometridae > Peribatodes > Peribatodes rhomboidaria. The sequence goes on along the minus strand of OU452168.1, from coordinate 15,559,418 downwards.
CTATCGTCCGGCGAAGTGCGGGTGTTTTATTACACCTCTGTCAGCCCCTTCGGGGAAGGCGTGACGATATATTATGTTATAACGATATGGGAGACGTCAACAATTTCACAGAACTGTGACGTGTGTTTTCTAAGCAAAAAGATAAATAAATAAATAAATAAATTCGGGACACTTCCACACACGGTCGCCTGACCGCAAACTAAGCAAAGCTTGGACTATGACTGCTAGAGACTGATATACATACTTAGATATTTTTAAATACATACATAAATACATATTAACACCCAGACATAGAACAAACACAAATGTTCATCACATTAATGTTTGCTCTAGGTGGGAATCGAACCCACGCCCCCAAGCTCAGAAGGTAGGTTCACTACCAACTCGGCCACCGAGGCAGTCAAAAGTAAAATACATCTATGAGATTTTGATTGGCGAAATGTGAGCATGTTTCAAGCTGAGTAATCGGTTAACGCGCTCTTTGCATGTATCATGCCAGTTCAGTATTATAAGAATAGTACCTTTAGATTAGACTGTTACAATCATACAAGTGTCAAAATTGAGTGGGTTCAGTGTCTTTATCGCAATGTCACGGTAACCGCGCTCCGTGTACGCAGCGAGTGTGTTCGCCGATCGCCGTGTTCGCAGGTCGCCAGTGTGCCAACTCCCTAATCAGCCCGGACACGGCACGCGCGGGCCGCCAATTAGCCGTTTGTCACGAGATTATCCCGGATTCGGCCGGGTCACTGTTTCTTTATCATATTAAACCGGTTTAACCTCTGGTTTTGTTGGCACTAGCCCGAGAATTGGGTCCTTTAAGACGGCTTAGGGTAATTGTGATGCGTAAGAAAATAGAAGATCGTTCCCTTGAATATAAAGAGATAGCGCTTTGTTCCGCGATCTTGAATTCAAATAGCCTTTGTCCTCCGAAATGGTAGCGCACATTTCTTAAAAAGGTCTATTTCTGTTAAACCAATAGTAGCAAAGACGGCACTTAATGTCTTTGAAATTAAATTAAATCGAACAAAAAGCTATTTTTATGCCGTTATCTAAAGCAATTTTGTAAGAACAGTCGTAAATTCCAAGAAAAGTGCTTAAGTAGCAGTACCAACATACCCATACATACTTAACTGATACTTAACTTCTGGGATGTCCAAATACAAAGTAAGTACCTTAGTCTGTAACTACCAAATAACAAATAGGTACAAAGTGGGAATTCAAACTTTTATATCTCCAAATATTGTTGTGTGCTCTCCTATTGTGCTATACACAAAACAAGATAAAACATTCCTTACTAATATTAAAAATATGAAAGTAACTCTGTCTGTCTGTTTGTAGGCTTTTCACGGCTAAACGGCCAAAGGGATCTTGATGATATTTGATCATTCGTTACAGTATATCACAAGGAAGGTTTTTGGATACTTTTTTCTGAATAAACGCAAACGAAGTCGCGGGTAACAGCTAGCTTATAAAACTCTAATTTACAGTTAAACCGTTTCACGTAGAAAGGAACCCAGGCGATTACTGAGTGGTTTATTTACGTCCGCAGCCCGTTGTCGCGCGGCCGGTGACGCGCCATCCGTCTTGTCGCGGTGGCATGCGACAGGCGCGAGACACGCGCGATTGTCGCGCGACAGTACACAAGGGCAAGGAGTTAAACGATGGCATGTGTAGTCGAGGAGATAAAGGATATTGATTGTCACTAATTCAGCTCAAACATTTATATGTATGGCATGCCAACAACATATCACCAGCCACATTATAAGCTTTTAATATAAATGCAAAAAAAAAATACTATACAGCTATTTTTAAGGTTCGCAAAACACGCAGTGATAATGTGATATCTGTGTTTTATAGAATAAACTTTTAAAAAGGCTTGACTAAAATTTTGTTTCCAAAATTTTTTATATTTTATTTTTGTCTTTTCAATTTTTCCTTTTTAACCTTGTTCAAATTGACTCTAATTGGCTTAAAAGCTGTGATATCAGACTCGTACTGGGCTGAGAAATATTACTTACAATTAAATAAGTAAGTTCAAATAGCACTCTATTTGAACTTACTTATTTAATTGTACTCGTAAGTAATATTTCTCAGTCCAGCTTTATAAAATCGCAAAATAACACAAGTTCACTGACCAATAATGGTTTAAAAATTTTAAATAGGCTGCTGAAATAAAATTTTAAATAAAATTAAATCATGTCTGCCGGCTAACACGCGAAATGCTCATCTAGCCCGAGTAGTATGGCGTCCCGTCCACACCCTGACACTGCATGTTTCATGATTACCTACCCACTTTATTTCCCTGATTATAGTTCAACTCAGTAGAAGAAGTTTTTCCTAGAATAAAGTTTTGTTAACAAAATAGGAAAAAAAGGTGAGAAACTACAAAATTTTAATTATCAACTAGTTTAAACCTCCGACGTAAAAACGACGGGGTGTATGTGTGTGTTGTGTCCGTCTGTGGCATCATAGCCCCCGAACGGATGGACCGATTTTGATTTTGTTTTAATTTGTTTGAAAGGTGAATTAGTCGGGAGTGTTCTTAGCTATGTTTGTTGTTGATAATCAGTGTTGATGAAAATCGTTATCAGGGTTTTTTTTTTTTTAATTTTAATGTAAAGTTGTTGCTCTCTAAGATACTTAAGAATGTTTTATTTTTTTTAACTGTTTGTGTTTTTATAATTTTCTAACCATCATCATCATTCACCATTTCAGCTGGTAGACCTCCATTGCTGGACAAAGGCCTCCCACAATGATCTTCATAACGACCGGTCGTGCCCTCACAAAATCATTGCTGCACCTTCTGGGAGGTCTTTCCACGCCTGCCACACCTCCCGTAGTTGGCCTTTTCTTACCAGTATTACAAAAATGTCAAAGGTATTTTTTCATCAATGTATTCAGTTCAAATGTTATAATAATTGGTATTAGCTCCTAGACTACAAATGTCACGAAAACAAATGTGTCGAGCACACACGGCAACAACGCCCGACCAACTAAATGAAATGCCTGAGCTATTTGCAGCGATACTATTCGCGGACCAATTTAAATGGTGGTAAATAAAACTAAGATTTTAAAAATAATATCCTCCTCCTCCTCAAGTCACATTCCTCATGTCTGAGGGTCGTAACCACCACCTTCAATTACTCTCTTTTTTACGATCTTCCGCCAAAGTTTTCTGTCTTCCGCAACATGTAGCGCTTCGTAGATTGAAGTGTCCAAAGCGGTGCGAATCTGGTCGAACCAACGTATCGGGCTGCGGCCTCGATACCTCTTGCCGTCGACTTTCCCTGTCACCATCAACTTTTCCAGGTTGTCACCTTGTTTTCTAGCAATGTGGCCGAAGTACTCAAGACCCCGTCTAAGACAGATGGTAGAGAGTCTAGTTGTGACCTTGAGTTGTTTCAATATGGATACGCTAGTCCGATGTGCTGTCCAAGGTATTCGGAGCATTTTTCTCCAGCACCACATCTCAAATGCATCGATGCGGCTACGATTCATCGCTTTAAAATAATATACACGAGTAATTTATTTTATAGCTTAAAAAAATTAGAATCTAAGAAAAGATGTGGCCTGTTTTTTTTAAGATTTACTTTTTTTTTATTTAGTGGCTTCTGCCCCTTTTGGTTTTGGGGCAATGCTGCCATCAACAGTGATTACATTCACTTGTAATTTAAATTTACGTATTGAATTAGTCTACAATTGATTGGATCTGTTATAATGCCTATAAGTCTATTAGCGACCCGCCTCGGCTAAGCGCGGTAAAAAAAACAACTGACATGAATAATTATTGTAGGAATAATAATAGTAAAACAAACTAAGCAAAGCTTGTACTATGGCTGCCAGAGACTGATATAAGTGTACATACAAATATAAATGTACATATAAATATAAATACATATTTAGATAAATAATTAACACCCAGACATAGAGCAAACACAAATGTTCGTCACATAAATGCTTGCCCTAGGTGGGAATCGAACCCACGCCCCCAAGCTCAGCAATCAGGATTACTAATTGAGCCTCCGAGGTCAATGTCAATGTTATGGTGAAAACCGGATAAAAACCCGCTGCGTGTTTTGTAGATCAAACCGACCGGAGGGTAGAAGTTAGCGGATATACTGACAGAGAGACAGACAGCCGCAGAAAGAGACTTTGTTTTGTACTATTCAGAAAAGAACATTTCATCCTAACTAATATTATAAATGCAAAAGTGAGTTTGTTCATTTGTTTATTTGTAACGCTTTCACGTCTCAACTACTCAACCAATTGTCTTGAAATTTTACATACATGTTGTCTGTGGGACCACGGGTGAAACCACGGGGCGCAGCTACTATTAAGATAGTTGTTAGCATTTTAGTTGCAAATACAATTACTCACTTTAATAAAAAAGAAACTCGGGGCAGTAACCAGCTCGCGAATTGGAGCAATGGCGTGATGCAAGCTTGATTAAATAAAAAGTACGCCAAGGGTTTTGATTTAGTAGCAACCAAATTTAATGGCCAGAAACATAGCTTATATCAACCGCATATTAAATACCCTGGTAACATAACTCGTGCAGCGGAAACCTGACTCCCAGATAATTAAGCAGCCATAGTTTAGGATACTAAATCACCGCCTCCGCCATTAGATCGCCTCCCATACGTTAATGCCCCATAACAACAATACGAGAGATGACCCCACATATTAGGGCGACAGCTCCTACGGTATTATGACAGCGATTAATAAGGCCCGACACGACGAATGTAGGCCTTTGTAGCCGTTTCGAACAATTACACGGTTACAGTCTTCAGGGAGAAGCTGTTGTATATTCTGTAGCAGTTTATTTATTTTTTGATAGCCACTGTCATTTATTTTGTGGTTATTTCTGCCTTCTCTAAGCAGTTCTTAGTTATTCTGTGGCAACAACTGGCATGTTTTGCTCGTGGCGATAGCAGAAAGGAAGACTTTACTAAGCTGAGTCGTTCTGTACGTGCCAAAGGAAGTGTCTCTAATTGTTTAAATTGTTCTTAACGGCGGCAGCTGTACAGTGTACACGCACATCATAACGCTGAGAACGAGTGTGTACATAGTGCCCTTGTCGCATCGCATTGCGCTCCCCGACTCTTGTTTGCTCTCGGAAGCGTGTCTGTTTTTTCCGTCCAAGTCAACGGGTCTCAAAACGCAGCAACAGTTTCTTCTAGGTCTGTCGCAGCGGGCATTCGGAGTTCAATTGATACAACGAGTAGTTGACTATGTGCAAGACGAGAGCGTAGCATGTACATTGTACATGGTGTACTCTCGTGTCGAGCCTCTACGCGACGAGAGGCACGCGAGGCGACGAAACGAGCGTGTACAGCCGCCATGATACGATTAAGATTATCTGTAAGGTAAATTTATGCGATAATTGTGCTACTTATTCTATTTATAATAACACGAAAAGTATTTTACCTTTTCCCACTACTTAGAATATTTTATACTTAAATATACTTCACTTATTTAAAATTCAATTCAATTCAATTCATTGCGTTTACGGGTAAAATACAGATGTTAAAAATAATACATTTAATCGCCGTAATCCGCCTTTCGGCATGCTACTACGTACTAAATACATGCACTTAGTCAAAAGCGAGCCAATCAAACAAATTTTCGAAAAGAGCGAAGTGTAATTTTGGCCCGTCACATAAAACCTTAGGCCGCAAAAGGCGCGTAATCTCCTCAGCCGTTCCGATAGCCGTTCAATCGCACATATCTCGTTGCAAACATCGAGACCGCTTACATTACGCAGCCACTTCCAAAAAGGGTCCACACCATTGAACAACATAAATATGGGTAGAGCATTAACCGCACCGAGTGTGGCCCTATATCTTTATAGAGGCACTCGGGCTAGGCGCGCTATGCCCCTTGAATTGCAAGCAGGGTGCGGGCCGTAAATCGCCCGCGCGGCCCGTTCGCGGCTGATCTCTGCGAGAGTGCTGCCACGCTAGACTAGTTTTCGCCGATAAGTCACTTTAGAGGCCGAAAATGAACAAACATAACACTTGGTGACTTGTGTGCTGTTTCACCAAAGCGGACCGGATTACCAGTCAGGTCCGGTAATTTGACAAATAAAATTGCACAAAATTAATACGAGCGACGCCTATGCAACAGATACCTTGTGTCTTTTTCGGTCAATGTCAATTTTGCCAAGAAAAAAAGAAAGAAAGGAGATAAAAAAATAGCTAATGTTTTGCTGCTCCTCTATGGCTAACGTAATTTTAAGCTAACTTGAATACTTGATACATGGTCGAGTTTCAGCATATTGTACAAATGCAGGCGCCTAACAGATACAAAATTAAAATTTTAGTTTATATTTTTTTTGGGTTACTTCGACAGCCAAAGACCTTGCAACACTAGCCGGGCTGCATTTATCAACGGGAGTTTTGGCGGGAACCGAAAAGATGGTGTCGTGTTTTTGTATTATTTTCTAAAACTTGTGATTCTTCGAGTGTTAAATTGTAATAATGGTGGATTATTAACGTTTACCGGTTCGTCAACGTGCACGAGTGTGGGCAAATGATACAAACATCGCGAAACGCGATTTTTCGTGTTCTCTACAAAACTTCACTTAAAGTTTCAGTAAAGTATCCATAACTTTACTGGAATGGGAAAAGGGGAGGGGTTCATCGTCTTCATCATCACCTCATCATCATCATCCCATCATCTGTTACTGAAGGAAAAAATATTACTAAGAATCCGACTGAAGGACGAGTATCCATGGTCATGAATAAATTAATTAAAAAAAAAATGCATTTATCAACGCGTGAGTTTGACGCCCGTGCTAGTGGCGTGTGGAGGGACCTTAATGGCCGACAATGCTGAGAGCAGCTGTTACTCTACATTTTAAACTTTACTTTACTTTTTTTATATAGTATGCTTTACTCATAAATAATGATGACAGAAGATTCTGTTGGAGTGAAAAATATGTGCAAATTCACAACGACGAAAATTAGACGAAAATATTCGAACCTTTTGTTACATTCATGAAAGTAAATTTTAAATCCTGCACAAATTGCGATCATCAGTTTCCGCGCCTGAAAGCGGGATAGGCTTCCCCTATCACGTATAATCATAATAAGTCACTAGACGCCTGACGTTACATTTTACCAACATGAAAGCGAACATGATTTCCGTATGTTGGAAAAGGCGTATTTCGTAATACACTTTAGTTACGACGCGGCACGTCTGGCGCCGACCTGTCAAAATGAAATGAAAAAGTGTAATAAGGAAACTATTATAAATCCATCCTCGAAGGGAAGGAAAAGCTTCTGGCTCCGACAATTTACTATTTACCTCTGTTTACGGGTACTACACGAAATTTATGGCGCAAAAAAACGAACCCTCTACCTGTGGATAATGTTATGTGAATTTAGAACCGCTCGTGATTTCGTTTAATGAAATATTATCGTGGAGCGGCCATTTACATAATACGCTGGATATATTACTGGGTTACGGCATCGTAAAGATAAGGACGAAAAATAAAGGAGAACGTGGCTCAAAACAAAAACAACGCTGGCTCTCTGCTGTGTCGTGGTGACGATAATACAAAGTACTTTCGTTTCTTGTCGTCTTCTTCACTTTTCATAATGTTAGCTATGGTACTCTCGAACCAGTGCAATATAGAAGGCAGTCTGTCAGTAAAAGCTCAAGAGATTACTTCGAAGATTGAAAGCTCATGAACATCAGATGAAATCAGTGATGGACGTCATTGTACTACGTCAGATCATTCTATTCTTTCAATATTTCGTACTCTAAAACTGCACTATTTGAAAGAAAATGTAATATTGACTGCAAGCTTTGACTGCAAGTAATAAATTCCGAAGCTGGCCGTCTAGCGACTATATAAAGAGATAAAACATCCAGTAGGCATACATGGATGGACTACAATGGAGTCGTACGAATTGCTTGAATATTTAATGCATCGGGTCCGCACCGACGGCAAACACGCCGGAACCAACTGTGCATTGTAAAGGAAAAGAAAATTATACGAAACATTTCCTCGAGTCGTAATAAAGAGCTTGATGTGGACGTCCCCCGCCGCGCGAGGTACATCGCCGCCTTGTTACGAACACAAAGAGTATAAGCTCAAGAAAACCAGCGGTCTATTTACAATGCTGCTTTGTTACGCTGCTTTCAAAATGCACTTCAGTGTGGTGCCGGCTGTGAATTTGTGGCTATTGAGGCGATTTACACTTCGTTTAGAGCCTGTAAACGCTATTTATGGGCTAGTTACATGGCACGTATTGTGGGTTTTAAGCCTTTGTTTAAACGCCTGCCAAGTACATTTGCTGTTTGCAGTGCCACTTGAGAACCGATGTTTTATGCACAATAGCGGCACGTAAACTAACCGGTTAGTTGCTTTCCAATCACACAGCAGCTATAAAAAATATAGAAATATTAAATAACATAATGTAAGTATTTTGAAACATAATTATTATTAAAAATATCATTCTAGGCATATTCTAAGTAAGTTTTTAAGACAACCTCAGGCGTTGAACTGAAAACTTGCGTGTCCAAAAACATTGTATGGAAAGATTTTCGAAATTTTAAGACGCACGCGTTGTTTTTAGAATGGCTTAGGACAGTTAGGACTATCCGCCTAGGTTTGTTTCAGATTATTGCTAAAGTTACAATCACTTTTATTCACGTCCAACATTTCTGTTTCATACGCACACAAACGGCGTTCCACAGTAGCGGCAGTGCGTTAAACATCGGCCAGATTCGCGTCAAAATGCGATATTTATCCGTCACATGAGGCGGCGTGAGGCATGAGGCGGCTGGAATGCGGCCAAAACGCGGAATAAAATGTGCCTCGTTCCACTCAAATAAAAGTCGTTGCGGAGTTTTAAATGCACGGTTTATGTGTTTATGTGGCAAGTGCGATATCTCTCTCGCGAAATTGGCGCGGAGAGTGTTGCAGCGGTTTAAGAACGCAAATGTTTGTTGATGGTGGGCCCATGGCTTGACCACGGTGACATGAGGTGGGCTGACGTTCTATGAGACCACCCTTAATCAAACGTTTATGGATGGGTGCTGTTGTTACCTTGTTGGAATAATGTGAAATGGTGAAGATAGATTCAATGTTCAGTTCCTATGTTCTTGATTTCTTTAATTCTTGTTTTAGCGTTAGATCTTTATTAGGTGCCTTTAATGATTGTATACGTACGTTTGGTTACTAAAGATTTAAAATTGTAGTATTTCGCAAGCCTTCGATTCTAATAATGTTAACAAACAGATTCATGAAATATCACACTCAGTTACTTGCTGGCTTGTCGTAATAGTACGCTACCCATTTAACAAGATAAATTAAAAAATTAAAAACCCCCGACAAGCTTAGAATACCTACTCCCGACTAATTCACCTTTCAAACAAAAAAAAAAACAAAATCAATATCGTTTCATCCGTTCGGGAGCTACGATGGCACAGACACACACACACACACACAGAGAGAGAGAGAGAGAGAGAGAGAGAGAGACGTCTATCTTATCAACACCCCGCCGTTTTTGCGTCAGAGGTTAAAAATGGTTGAGACTTCCCAAAACCCGTGGCCGATCCATAAACAACTTTCTTACCTCTTTACTCTGGTGGGAGGCTTCGGCCGTGGCTAGTTACCACCCACCGGACCAAGCCATGCCGTGAAATGACCTAGTCGTGTTTCGGGATGTAGTCCGGTGTAACCGTTCCGAAGACGGGTCTGAGCAGTAGCGCACTTGTAGCGCCTCACTCAACTGCCGTCTTTGTACTTCTTCACTCTACAAAACTTCAAGGCTAGAGTGAATGAGTACCTTATAGGTCGTCGTGCTCCATCTTAGACCACAACGTCGCTTAACATCAGGCGAGTTGGTGCTCAAACGCTGACCTATACTACATTAAAAAAAAACCTACTAACTAGGTATCTATAGGATCAAAACAGTCCATTGTCTGCTCAATACTAACAGACTTACTAAACAGACAGAAAATGTCGGTAAATAATACAAACGTGCTTTGTGGGCGGTACAGATCAATACCCGGCGGTAAATGAGAAACATGATCTGATGCTGTTTAGTTTAGCTTCTAGTAAACAATGGTCGTCTCTATCCTAGGTTTCAGTCGTTTTAGGTCCAGTAGCTGATGGGTTGGATTAAATTATTATTGATAGGTTTTGATTACAAAGTGTAGATAGGGGTTACAATAGGAAATAATGGATTCAGTATTCAAAGACGCGTCCAGTTCGAATTAAGTTGCGCTTATTTTGATCTTACGAGAAACACAATACACATGAGTACCTTCGGAGGGTTACTTGGTTACTATATCATATTTGCCAATATTACAAATAGGAAAGTTTGTGTGCAAAAGTAGGTGAGTGATTTTAGTTCTGTTATTTTCAAGTACTTAGAATCATTAGAATAATAACAGGAAGTACATACTATGACAGAATAAATAATAGTACTACGTACTACTACCAAGTTCTCTGTCAATAACAATACTGTAATGACAATTGCTTAATCGGTTGAATAAACTGGAAAAATGTTAACACTTTTGAATCGTAAATATGGGTAAAGTGTTGACATTTTTATTTACGAATTTATTAAAATCCGAACCAACACAGAGAATTTTCATTTCCATGATATTTTCTGTATCTGTGTATACTATGACAAATGTAACAGTAGATTTGCTCGGTAACATTGCGAGTGCAAATTGAGTGTCCGCCCGACTTGGTTGCAACGCCGCATTTACTAAAATTATATTTATTCTCACAGCGGTCCAGGCTTTCAAAAAGTGTTCAGCAAGAATTTCTTGCAATTTATTGCGACTTGCATAGAGACAAAGCTTACCAAGTTTACAGTTGTAATCTTGCCGATATTTTTACAGTGGATATAAAATTGGATAAGGAGTCTAGGATAATTAAAGTTTACCATATTTTTCTTACTATGAGCCTTATTAATAAGCTCCTAGTAGCCCAACGAGCTATGGAGAGGGCTATGCTCGGAGTCTCTCTGCGAGATCGAATCAGGAATGAGGAGATCCGTAGACGAACCAAAGTTACCGACATAGCCCAGCGGATTGGCAAGTTGAAATGGCAGTGGGCAGGGCATATAGCACGAAGGACTGATGACCGATGGGGTCGAAAGGTCCTCGAATGGAGACCACGTTCCGGCAAGCGCAGCGTAGGACGTCCACCCACAAGGTGGACAGATGACCTTGTGAAGACCGCAGGATCGCGCTGGATGCAGGCCGCTACCGACCGGTCTTATTGGAGATCTATGGGGGAGGCCTATGTCCCGCAGTGGACGTCCCATGGCTGATGGATGGATGGATGATGGATATTTTTACTACACTGCCGTTTTATCATAATCAGCCATTTTCCACTTGCTGCAGAGAAGTGAGTATAAAAGTATACTTACGACTTAAGCAATAAGTAAATATTTAAATGATATATGAGTAAATGAGTAAGATTTTACGAGTATATCCTTTTATAAGAGGAGATCTAAATATACTCAGCAGTGAATCTTCACTGCCTTTCCACAAGCGAATGGTGATGTTCCTTTCACACCATCGATAAATAATTGTTAAACGTCCATACCTATCCTAACCACTATAGCAAGTCAACTTCTGCAAGTTTTCTTGCAAGGCTATATTTCGTTTATGAGTTTTTTTTCGCACCGTAGTCCGGGTGCTTGTTAGGCTTTTCATTACCGCTTCACATTTTAGCCACGAGTTCTTCTAACGAACTCAACCTTGTAAAAGTAAAACAGTTTTACGTTTTAGTTACTTTGTTAGTTGCCGGCTCAGATCAACCTAGAGGAAAAGATGGAACACTGCGTTATATCTCGCTGAAGCCACTTCTTTTTAAACTTGTGAGCGTGGTAATGTTGCCATGAAAAACATTTACAATTGCACGAAAACTAATATTAATTCCCAAACTCTACGTTAGCCATTTCCGTTTCAATATACAACCTTAGTAGATTTAATATTCTAAAACTGCACATATTTGTAAGAGTTTAATGTTACGGCTTTTTCAAAATTGACTTGTAAAAAAACTGCAAAGTTAAAAAGAACCTCAAGATGTAGTCCTGGCCACACTTTTATAATGCACTATGTAAATTTGTGTAAACAAAATTATACCATAAACCAATGCACATAATGTCGAGGTAAGAATGACCAATCGAGTAGCGTAGTTTTTTAGCATCAATGTGTGCGTGTTGTGTGCATTTACGACAGTAGCGTAGTTTTTGGATGGTTTTTGACTTCACCTAAATTATACGCCGTGCGCCATCTTATTCTCTAGGTTGATCTGAGGTTGCAGGTTACTTTTAGTTCACTCATAGGTAGTCCAAATTGGCTTAACGAATCACAGCAAACTTTTGAAATATATGACGTAATCAAGAGCGGTCTCAGTATGTGTTACTGTTACGGGGAACTTGAATAACCGGGCAGTATTAATATGAACCGGTCATTATAATAAATATTGACCAAGAGCGTCACCCCTGCCCAACTCCTCAATTTCAGAGCAAATCTGGTAGATGGTAGATAGTAACACTGCTGGTACTCGTAGCACTATACGAAAATACGGTATTTAATTGATAGCAAAATTATGTTAATTTACTCCTATAGGTAAGCGATGGCAGCCTAGTTGGGAGAAGGCCCGCCTCTCAAGCCAGAGGGAGCGGGTTCGAACCCAGCTGACGGCATGCACCAATTTGTTCATTGTGTGAACATGTGCGTATTGTATGTCATCTGCTACATGACTGAAGCCAACGAAAAGTGTATGGCAACAGGCTCGCCTCCTGTCACATTTGGGACTGAATATCGTCCGGCGAAGTGTGGGTGTTGTATTACGCCTCTGTCAGCCCCCCTCGGGGGAAAGGCGTGAATTAAAGGTAAACTGAAATACGAACGCCGCTGTCCAATTTTGTTACGCTGAGCATTACAATCTCAATAAATGAATCAATCAACAGATTTCCGATGAAACCATTTTATCAAAATAAGATTTATCTCAACCAATTTGTGAGTTACTCTGAATTTCTCGCCTAAATTAGAAATCGTAATTACTGTACGCTGCTAGACAAAATTATTTGTTTAAATTAGTTCTGTAAAAGCTGAATTTTCGGTAAAATAAAAATGGAATACATTTGAATTAATTTTACTCTGGTAAAGTATTACTTATTACTTGATTTCAGTGTTAATTAATTATTAACTAAAGGCTCTGTGAACTACAGGTCTCGCGACTTACGTCGAAAAAAAATCGTAAGCGCAAAATTTTTGAAAAAAAAAAAAAAACAATAACTGACTCGGCGCAAACAATCTATCAAATGATTGAACCTGCTTATAAAATTTCACGACAATCGGTTCAGAGTTCGGCGACCTTACTAACTTCGACCTAGGCGACCTAGACTAACGTCGCATTGGCTTAAGGTATTCTATAGCCATTTCGTCTCGAAGAAGAAGATGAGCGAAGAGAGCGAGTAATGAGACTGACGAGCCTCTAAACTTACCTACAGAGTGACAAAGTGCAATTTCAATTTTTTTATGACTTTTGCAGTTCTGTAATCATTCTTAAGTAACTAAGAATTTCCCTTGTATTATTATATTTAAAATAAAAATAAATAAAATAAAAATAAAACAAAAACATAGGGGCGGAGATATTGTTAATTTAATAATTGCACAAGCTAAATTTCATCATAATCTGACAAACGGTTTTCAAGAAATTTGAGTAGCGCGTTTGTATGGAAATTTCAGAACGTCGCGGCCCTCTTAAGAAGAGGAAGACAGAGATCCGGACAGAGATCCAGACAGAATTCGAACATACGAAAGTATTTTTGTCGAAGTTGAAGCATAGACGTTTCATAGACGATAACATGATAATAATGTGACTGCCAGGAACATTACCATGAATACAACTCTCGTTGTCTTATTATTTGTATGAGTCGTCTAAATTACAGTTAAATAAATAGTTAAATTTGATTGAAATTACAAAGACCTAATACTTATCATCACAAATAAACAACTGCAAAAGCAATACCATCATATAAATAAAGTACTCTAACCTGTTAGTTGTCTAAACTTCTCTGAATTTTTACAACTATAATATTAGGGGCATAACTTCTTAAACATGCCATTTCCCAATGTCCCTGCGGTCAAAATAAGCCTTCACGTAAAGCTACCTACAGCCAGAAAGGTAACTACCCACTATCTTCCCCTAGCCTGCAACCCTTTCATAAAATAACTGGGTTGCCAGAGTAAGGACCTCTCTAGAGAGGTGTTCCGATTTCTAGTCTTATGAAATTTCCCATTATATATTTAGGTATTGCTTTGAGCCTAGATATTTTATCAAAAAGACGAGATAAAAGGTAAACAAGATTATTTTAGGTACAAAAAATAAAGCCCCTAAAAGTCAGCGGGTAAACTAGTTATTACTTTGTGGGTAAGTATAAAGTCTACGTTGAACTAACTATAAAGTCTGCGCAGAACTGGACAAAGATTCAGACAGAATTCGGATACACGAAAGAATTTTTGTCGAAGCTAAAGCAAAGACGCTTCGCTTGCTAACGCTCGTTCAGTCGATTAAAAGGAACTATTATTAGTTACGTTTTTATTGAAGTGAAACTTCTAATGCGACTTCCAACAAGGTTGCGTTAAACGTTTAACGCTCCTGGGGAGGGGGAATAGAAAGAGACAGAGCGAGAGTGCATGCGTGAAAGATACACAGAAGTTTCACTTCTTCCGCGCGGTAGGACCACCACGCACTATTTTTTTTATTTTTTGATATAAGCGAAACTTTAGGATTTCCCGATCTCTGTATATTTTCATCATGCAAATACTATGTAAAGCCGAGTGCATCATTTTTAAACCAGCGTACGTCAGTCGCAAGCTTCCATTCTTTGTGCAATCTCAATCCGAGAGACGGAACGCTATCTTTTTAAACTTGGCTTCTGAGCTTTGCATTTATATATTGTTTGAGAGAATTGGAACACAAGCCGTTGTTGAAATTTAAAAACTTTCGTGCCTAATGTTAGACAGCAACATTTTGGAAGATGTATTGATTTCTAAAGTCTTGTGTGTGAACTTGTGTGTCTTGGGTGAACTGGGGCAAATTCGTCTGTGGGGAAAATGCGTCTTTCGAGAATTACTGACAAATCCTTTACAAATAAGGTAACTAGAGCCATTATGTACAGATTATTACAACTTAAGATGAAAAAAAGATGTAGGTGGCGCCTAATTTGTGAAGGGTTTGTCAGTAATTCTCGAAAGACGCAATTGCCCCACAGACGCATTTGCCCCAGTTGACCCTAACTAATTTACCTGACGTCATAGGATTTATAGAGAGTAGCTTTTTTCACATGACTGGGTTGTGAAATGGCAGTAGTCAGGGATGGAGGCCTTTCCCCAGTATTGAGGATAAGTTAAAGGAAAACCTAAAAAATATGTTATGAAAACAACTTAATTTTTCCAAATGAATTATCACTACTTACCACACAAAGTAAAGCGACATCGTTACGCAAAATGTGACCACCATAAAAAATCCCCCAAAAGAGAAATGACCACAACAGCTAAACTGCGTGTGAAAAATTCTAGTCTCCTTTAAATAAATAACAAAAGATTTGCCAACTCACGCTGTTTGGATTCAAAGCGTTTACGAGCCGCGGCTTTGCGTCAGCCGACGTTTTCGTGGTGTTTTGTTGTGCTACATAAAATATAAGGAGATTTGTCTCCATAAAAAGTCAAGGTTAACCGCCGCTATGGGGCAAATGGGACAAAGAGATCCCTGATAGTAGGAAATTAAGCTGCCAGCTTGTATTCAGGAACAGCACTTTGATAAATCGCACCCAGCGTTTGGAAATTCTTCACCATGATTCAGCGTTACTCGCGATTTTAACTTTACTCTTAACTCTTATAAAATTTCAACAATGGAAATTCTAATTTACAAAAACCTGCCACAAAAAGCCATACAAAAAACTGTGGGCATTAGCGGTTGCATATTAATTGTAAAGCCTAAAGCCCTATTCGTTTCTATTTTCGTGTTAGGTATTTAAAAGACAAAATAGTAGACACATTGTTTAGTAACTGTGTTTTATAAAAATGTGTATTCATTAACCACTAGCTGCGCTCCGCGGTTACAGCCGCGGTTAAAAAGTATCCTGTGTGCTATTCTAGACTATAATCTATCTCTGTGCCAAATTTCATCCAGATCTGTTCAGCGTTTTCAGAAAGAGTAACAAACATCCATCCATTCATCCATTCTTACAAACTTTCACGTGTATAATATTAGTAGGATTCGTTTCAAAATTGCATGACTTTTTCCTTGAAACTACTCGAAATTAATTTACATAATGCTACAGTTTCAGTTACCAAATCGGCTATAAAGCTAAGCCATAGGACCCGCCCCATTAAGAAGATAGGAAAACTTATCTGCAGTTGACGACTTACAAAAACTAAAATTGATACTGAGATGTCTTCATTAAGGACATGCGAGCCGATCGTTGGGACACAGAGGAAATAATTTGCAAAGAAGTGTATTGAAACGTTCAAAACAAAACTTATACAAAATCGTCGATCCGAAACTTGAACTAATTAATACACCGTGCCATAGCCACTTGTCAAGGTACATTAGTTTAAAAGCGTTAAGTTGATACTTCATTAGCATGCGCAGTAAAATGCCCAGCCACGCCATTTGGTTTTATGGGTTACATTTTTATGCTCATTAGCTTTTGGTGAAGGAATATATAGTGACAAAACCATAGGTTGTATAGCATTGTCGGCCTCCGAAAAAGTTGCGCTTCAAGTTTTAGTAAAACGTTTAAAGTTTTCTTAGCAATTGTATTACGAAAATTACCCACGACGCAAAGACGACGGGGTGTTATAATGTTTGACGTGTCTGTGTTTGTGTGTGTGTGTTGTAAATTTATCGTGTAGTGAGTTAAAATGCACCCTTAATTCGTTGAGGCATCACGGACTTCTTCAAAAGTAACGCGTCGACGGTAGCAACGAAACGACTGACTTAGGCATCCGCATACTAAGCTATTATAATACGTGTTTTGCATGTTACTCTTAGTAGCTGTTTTTCTGTTTAAAATACTTCTTTGTGACTGGACTGCATCGTGCACACACATGCGATGCGTGCCACTCGGCGATATATACCACGGTTCTTAGTTGAATCGGTTTTTGCCGGATATTTCCGGTTCGAGAATGGTGTTTATGGGTGTATTAAGTTAATTAGATGCTATTTTAATGCTTTTGGTATGAAGAAACTTTTGAATGCAATTTTCCTGTCTATAAAATAGTTGATCTGTGGATGTTATTTTGACTTTGTGACAATATGGGACTTAGTTTGGTAGGAAATGTAAATGTATGTATGAATAAAGACTAATGGCCATTTGCTCCAAATATAAGAATTACCTAAGCACTTGTTAAACTAGTTTAATCTACTTCAGGACACTTGCACACACGGTCGTCAGATCCCAAACTGATAGCAAAGTTTGTACTATGGCGGCCAAAGACTGATATACATACATATACATCATACTTAAATAGATAAATAATTAACAAACACAAATGTTCATCACATGAATGTTTGCCCTAGGTGGGAATCGAACCCACGCAGCCAAGCTCAGAAGGAGGGTTCACTACCGACTGAGCCACTGAGGCAGTCTCGTTATCAGTCCCGAGTCAGTTGTGTGTCCAGTGTAGTTTAAAACTAGTTAAGCAAGGACTCAGGCAATCCTTATATTCAGTGCAAGTCGGTATAAATCTTACAAATATCTTCATTAATCAAGCACCAAAACCATATGCAAAATAATCTTCATTAATCCTTCCTCCATAATATAATACATAATACTCAAGTCTCTGTATTAGCATGCTCAAGGGCCCCAGTCGCGGGGCCCTTAAGTCGGGCCCCTCAAGTTGGGTCCTTGCGGTCGAAGAAGCTTACAGTTATGCGCTTATGAACATAACGTGATTAAACTTCCTCATAGTTGGGCCTACGGTCGTAGAGCTGCATTGTTTAAATTCATGGCTTTCGTAACTTATGTATATCACCATCACAAAACGCCTCTACGAACGTGAGTATAATACCTACCTACGTGTAAATACAACTAACTAACAACTCAATTAACTCTAGCTGCAACTTGCTGTTAGTAGCGACTTTTTAAGACATTTCAAACAGGAAATATGCAAAATGTAAGATAAAAAGACACAAAAGAAGAGTAGACATACCTGTTACCTTGTTTGCCACCTATGGCATAAAAAAGCAGAAGAACTGGTCTGTAAAGCTGGCCATACCATGCATGCTATACTTTACCTTTGCAAGTATTCTTGCGCAGTTAGACCGGAGCGTGTATTTAGATCAGACCGCAGGCGACCCGGTGCAATATCAAAAATCAATCGCACCTGCTTAGGTAGACCTCTCCGGATAACCATACCGTGTATAGCGGACTCAATAAGGAATTTTAAAATATGAAATTGCGATGTACGCTATTGATAAGTTTTAAACGTGTATGATGTACGCTAGTTCGAAAGTATGTTGTAGCGAAGTACGAAATTTTAATTGCGAATTCCATGAATTATGTGACATCAAAATTGTACAGTAACAATAATAGAAACTAGCTATACCCGAGAACTGCAGAGCGCAGAAACATCATATCATGTGTACTTGACAAAGAACTATAGGTACCTCTCTTGCACGAGTCTCTTACATCACACTAAGAACTAATCCCATTTTGCTTTCAACTATTTATAATTCAGTAGTACTGCGCTGGCTTCACTGTACAATGTACATCACACGAGGAAATTATGACTTCAATTATATTACTGAAGGAAATGTGTTACAAAGCCACGTGCTTTGAACGTGCAGTCTACCAGAAATTATCTAGTAGATAGCTCTGAACTGAATACAATATAACTCCATTGTCATAATGAGCATGAGCATAGATAGCGATGGCAGCCTAGTTGGGAGAAGGTCCGCCTCTCAAGCCAGAAAGAGCGGGTTCGAACCCAGCCGATGGCACGCACCAATTTGTTTATTATGTGAACATAATTATGTCATCTGCTACTTGACTGGAGCCCGGTGTATGCGATAGGCTCGCCTCCTGTCACATTTGGGACTGAATATCGTCCGGCGAAATGTGGGTGTTGTATTACACCTCTGCCAGCTTCCTTTGGGGGAAAGGCGTGACGATATATCTCATAATGAGTCAATTTTAACAAATACAGTCGCAGAGATCTTAGCTGTAGGATCTGAGAGAGGTGAAACGAGAGGCGAACTGAAATCTTGACATTTATTTAAACGAGCTATATTAAAAATGTGTGATAGAGCAAAATCTCTGTAGCCATTCAACTCTTACTACAACAAAAAAAAATACATTTATCTAGATGATGAAGATAACTTGGACATACCCTACTGGGACATCATAAGTCTTTTTATCCCGAAAAAGGTACAATTCCTGAGAACAGTGGGTAGAATCGTGCGGCTTTCTACGAGTACTAGGGCAACATAAATGTTATATTGCGGTCTTACTATGATAATTTCTCCTCCTATTTGGCTAGGCAATAGACATCTCTCGTAACGAGTCTCAGTTCCTCATTATGTAGTTCATTACCATCGCACGAGGTCGTTAGGGCGCTCTCCGACCCTCGTAGTGATGGCAATCATTTTATCGTGTTATACGCTATTAATTTGCTAATAATAATTATGAAAACTGATTTAAAAATGTATTTTAGTGGTTTGTTTTATACACGAATGATCTGTCCAGTAGCGAATCTGCCGAACTTAGAATAGTTTTGTCTAGTTACTTATGTCTTTACCAGAATGTGATTCGTGATCGTGATTCGTTATGTCTTTACCAGAATGTGATTCGTGAATGTGATCGTGATTTAATTACTTGCAAGTAATTGTAATTTTATGTATGATTTGATTTGATAATAATGTAATTACCTGCCTTTTTATTTAATTATTATTATTATTGTTGACTTGTAAATTGTCTTTACGAAATAAATGACTATGACTATGAATTTAAGGGAGTTGCGTTGTCTGTGGAGAAATTATTTCCAACCGTATTTTTTTACGGTTTTAGCTGCAATTTTTTTATCAAAGAACGTATAGTAAGAGATGTTCCCACATGTGATTTTTTGTAGTTCGGACACGCTGATATATACACATATGCGTTCGATGTGTTTCAGCAAAATATCAGAAAATCACAACTTGTGCTTTATGAATGGTTTATAATTGTGACTTCACGTGCTCATTCGAGTGCTAATTATCCCACCACTAGTCTCTCGAGGCGGCGCAGAAGGCAGCTAAATGAGTTAGAAGCTAATTTGTCACCTCCGTGCCGGGATGCTGTAATATGCATATGATGGGACACTAGACCTTGTTATGTACGGTTCAGACAGTTTGTGACTATTGTTTTATCTGTGGTTCAAACACTGTTGTGGTACACAAATTAAAGTCCAACAATAATTATGAAGTAGTAACAAATGCCTTCATCAGGTTTCATTTGCCCTAATATCCAATTCCACGATCCAACTTATGCTGCACACCCACTCCGCGATAGACCGTTAAAAGTATACGCTATTGTGTGAATTGTTTCACGTATTCACGCACGTTTTTTTTCGCATCGTTCCTCATTCAATGTCAGTATCACTGTCCTTCTAATAAGCTTCAAGTCAAGTTTAGTCTAAATGTACAATTGCAAGGCTACTGTGATAAGTCTTAGGGCTCTCCTAGACGGGCCATATTTTAACTGCAATACTGGCCCAGCACTACTGGCTCGGCAATTTTGCGACAAAATTTTGAGTGTGCCCCGGCCATAATATAGTCAGTCATATATTTCTAGCTTAACTGATGATGGCCAGGCTACAGTCGGCAATGTTATGTCTATTGTCCATTTTATGATAATTTTGTTGTAGAGTCAACCAACGTCTCCTTAACTCTCCTTATTACATTTTTTGCATACACATAATTGACATTGAATGACGACGTAGATTAGAATATAATGCATTTGATTTTTGGAATTTTTAAGTTTGTAATTTGTATTGTGTATTTGATTTATTAATAAAACACATATGTTGTCAGTATAGCCCGGCCAGTATTGCAGTAAAAATATAGCCCGTCTAGGAGCGCCCTTAAACTGAGCCACTCAGCCAACACGACAAAAACATTAGTAGCAAGTACTCCAAACACGAAAGATCACCAGCTTCTATGTACCAAGTTAAATAATTCAACATTAGACTCTCATTTGCAACGTTCCGAATAAAACTCAAATACGCGGCACATTAAGGCGCCCGTATCCGTTTCCGCTCAAAGCGGGCTCGTCGCGAAATTAAACAATCAGTAATTAAAACAGCGAGGATTCATCCATTCTATTAGCATATTAATGAGCGGGCGAAAACCTATTAAAAACATAAAGTTTTTGCTAATTAAGTTGCAACACACAGAGAAAGGTGCCACAGGAACATTCACAGCAGGATACTTTCGTGATCAAGAATAATTCACTTCTCAGAGCACTAAGTCTGATAATTAGAAGACATAATTTACGTTATCTTGTATTAAGATTAGTTATTAAGATGATAGTAAAAAATTAAAAATGTACTTAACATAATGAAATATTAAGAAAACATAATTTACCTGAAAATTATCCAGGCGCACCTCACTCCTATGTCCAACTGTTCATCGCTCTCTATCTTTCAAAACAACAAAAAAAACTAACCTGAGAAAAAGCTCACAGTGGTAACTTATGTGAGAGTGAAGTAACATTCATAGCAGCCGTTTCTATCTTCCAAAAACAGTCACAGCAAACTCCAAGCAGTTCTGTAAGTAAGGTCATTCCCAATTTGTAAGTACTCGGTATGTAATGTTTTCTTTCTGGTTTCATCCAGCCCGCTCCAGCTTCCGCGAAAGTCAGGAAGCACTCATTGAAATATAGGGGCTCGGTAAATAATCTTTGCCGAATCAGTGCAGAGCTGCCGAGAAAAATAATACAGCGACAACAAATGGGGAACGGCCTTGCACTAAAGGCAAGATTGTGTAACTTTTAGAAAAGAAAGATTTAAGCTTCAGTAGGGTGTTAAACGATGGCCTCTCAGTTCACAGACAAGAACAATTAAGAAGAATTAAATGCAGCAAGAGAATTGTTGGCCTGTATTACGCGCACTTTGTAAATGCCCAAGTTATTTATTGCATAGTACAAACTTGTCGTTAAACTAGCTTTTTTCTTCACTTAAACTTGGATACTTATTTTGTGAATAGATGATATGATTTTGTGTTTTAGAAAAGCACTTTCTTTGTGCTTGGACTCAATTCTCAAACCCCCACGCAAAAACGACGTGGTTTTATAAGTTTCACGTCTGTGTGTGTGTGTGTGTGTGTGTGTGTGTGTGTGTGTGTGTGTCTGTCTCTCTCTGTCTGTGGCATCGTAGTTCCCGAACGTATGAACCGATTTTGATTTAGTTTTTTTTGTTTGAAAGGTGAATTAGTCGGGAGTGTTTGATGAATATCGGTGTTGATGTAAATCGGTGTCAGGGTTTTTTTTTAATTTTTAATTTTGACTTGTTATGAAGGTATTCCAATTTATTAACAAGCAGTTCCTGAGAGTTCTTCAACTTGTAAATAACTCACAAAAACTATACTTATTTACTGAAGAACTTTAGTTTTTGGATTTTTCATAGTTATTAAGTCGACAAACTACTTGTTAGAAAGTACGTTTTTTTGTAAATACCTACCTACGTAACTGTGGTTAGAGTTAATTTAATTTATCGACCGAGCAAGCGATAGGTAGCGAAGCGTCTATGCTTCAGCTTCGACAAAAATGCTTTCGATTGTCCGATTTCGGTCCGGATCTCCGTCTGGATCTCTGTCCAGCGGGGCTATTCTTACGCGTGAGATGAGATGAGATTTTATATTGGTCACTTTCACACCTATGACAATTCAAACGAGAACAACAAGGACGAAAAAAAGTGAGATAAAAATCTCAAATCTCCGAATAGGGTCCCAGATCTCTATCCATATCTTTGTCTTCCTCTACAAGTACAATTTAGACAAAAATCCAAAAACTGAGTTGACAAAAAAAAAAAATTGAACCAGCTCACAAAATTTCACAAGAATCGGTTGAGGAATGCGACCTGTGAGGAAGACAAACGTCAGCTGGGAGGTCTATAGCTCACAGAAAGTTTCTTGGGCAACAACGATGAGATGTGATTACAAAGATACGACACTTATCCTGCCGCGTAATCTTTTTTTAATTTTTCGGCTGCCTCGTTGGCTCAGTCGGTAGTGAACCTGCCTTCTGAGCTAGGGAGTGCGGGTTCGATTCCTACCTAGGGCAAACATTTATGTGATAAACATTTGTGTTTGTTCTATGTCTGGGTGTTCATATCTATTTATGTATGTATTTAAAAATATATATGTATGTATATCAGTCTCTGGCAGCCATAGTACAAGCTTTGCTTAGTTTGGTGTTAGACGACCAAGTGCAAATGTCCCTAATATTATTTATTTATTATTTTAATTTCGGCAAGGGAAAAAAATCCGTAATAGCTAAATTTTTCAATGTAATACGAATCTTCTACTTAGTCGTTAACAGTCTTGTCAGAGTGGTCGTGATCATCGGTCAGGGTGGTGGCTCGCTTCACAATTCGTCGCCATTCGTCACGTATAGCAGCCTTTCTTGAGCACATGTAATACGAATAGGTAACTGAAATTTGTATTACTTAAGTGATTATTATGTTTACCGTCAAAACAGAAAAACGACTGCAAAATGTACTTATTTCACTTCCGCTATCAAGACGATTTAAATGACACCTCACATGTCGAAATACATGAAGATGTTTAAGCTGTTGGGTGTGTCAAAGAAACCACATACAATGCATACATACACTCAAAAAACTCCTTCTTGCGCAGTCGGGTAAAAATTTAGTTGTGCGAAAAGTACATTTTATTTTATTGTACAAAATATTTTTTTCCGCAAACAAACAACAATATTTTTGTACAAAAAGCTTTATTAAAATCATCGGGAAACAGAACAAAAATATTTACTATTCATTCTGTAAATTTCGAAATACTCACATCCAAATGAACAAAAAGAAAAAAAAATCTCGCACACAGCTTCCAGTATTTGAGCAGCTATTAAGTTAATTCACGTTAAAATAACGTCCATTAACGTCTAGAATTACTACCGTATTTAACCTTCTTGTTGAATTTGCTTAAAATTTCTAGAGAGCGCAACAAAATTACCACCTCAGAAATTCTAAGCACCACAACGAAAACAAACCAAACTTCCAAAATATTTTGATCACAAAACTTATTTTCATCAGAAACCGACGACATTTTACATTTCACGGCATCGGCCAACAATGAAAACTAACTGCGAAAACTGCACTGCTTCAAACTAGGTACCTACTAACTTTACAATGTAACTACGTGGTGTAACTAACCGCTGAAGCGCTGCAAATCTATGTCAGGCTTGCTTGTCAAGCCAAGCTGATAGCCAATCTAGTGTGAGGTTTGATAGAGTGTGTGTGGAACTAATATTCCCTAATGACTTTCACTTTCAAAACGATGCATGATGTTATGGTGGTGGAGGTGCACTAAGGAACCGTTAAAAGAAAAAAAAATGCGAAAAAGTCCCTGTTTCACATAATTACAACACTCTGCCAGTCAATGATCTTAAATCTCCACTGTTCGTTCAGCTCTACCCATTTCATTTATGCGTAATACGAGTTATTAAGGTAATACAAAATGGAAGGTAGAATTGTTGATGTATAGAGGCGTAAAGCAACCCGCATCTTTCAGCGATCTCTGTTACGTTGCAGTTCGGACAAAGCGCTGGAACGCTGAACAAACAACAGGCATAAGTTTTATGACGCGGGCTTATCGCCGTGAATGCAGTACAATAGCAGTCGGAGTTGAAAAGTTTGATGCTTCGAAGGACCGGAGATAACAAGAACTTAAAACTTAAAGGAGAATTCTCGTTGGACTGTACTTTCGGAGCGGCCGGGTCGTTTCAACTTCAGCGGTTTTCAAGGGAAGCCTGGTGCTCACTGAGATTGTTTCTACAATTTAGACAAAACAATTAGATAGAAACTTCAAGTGAAGGTCAAAACACCGTTTATTTTGTTGTGCCTTGAAACTTTTAGTTCTCTGCTAAGTAAAACCAATGTTTAAGACAGCAAAAACAACTAAAACCAAATCAGCTCACGTAAACTTGACTATAACCTTGTACTTACATACAGAAATCTTGACATTTAGAACACCGTGTAATTCAAGAGATAGGTGCTAATTTAGTGATACAGCTACCAGTCTATTACATCCTTTGTCAAAGATAATTGATTAAACTGCTTCGCGTCTCTATAAATCTATTCTGATTAAGTTATAAGTCATTGTAATGCCTCGAAACTAATTTAGCGGAGCATATTCAATCAGCAGTTCTGAGCACCTGAGTCTAGATCAGGTCGTTAATCAATTCTGTAAGATTCTGTGCAGACGTAGCAATGACTTCGCACAGCGCACGGCGTAGTCATGGCTTCTCGTAGACATTTAGTAACAGTACATGTAATGTTACATGTAATAAATATTATTACGTGAAGTAAGTAAATCATTTTCTGGACATTTACATTGATTCAAAAACAAATACAAATATAAATACAAAAAACCTTTATTGTTCAAAAAATTTAAGGTAAAAATTACAATATTAAAAGTAATGACATGACCTGCATGAATGACATGCATGACCTAATCCCTTCTTCCCCTTTTTACAACAAAACAAGTCGGAAAACGCATACGTACCATCCCTACTTAGTCGACATTCCACCAACTCGTACTAAACGGTTTGCCTCCACCTTCCTAATACGAACCGCTAGGGTATGGAACACCTTGCCATCGTCTGTATTCCCGACTAACTATAACCTGGGAATCTTCAAGGCTAGAGTGAATAAATACCTTCTAGGTCGTCGTGCTCCATCTTAGACCACAATGTCGCTTAACATCAGGCGAGTTGGTGGTCAAACGTCAACCTATTCTAGATTTAAAAAAAACCTACTTACATTTAACTGGTTTTATCTTAGGACTACAATATGAATACAAGAAAGTACATAAAACTTTTAACCCCGCTCTACAGTGATATCGTAGGTATCTCCAAGGCAAGCGTGTTACACCTTCAATCACGTCGACGCTTCCCGTCAGACAAGTCAGTGGTCAAACTCTTGCCTAGTCCGGTGTAAAAGGTGTCGTAGTATAAAGAGCATGATCAGATGAAAGATGATGAACGATTAAAGAAGAAAAAAACACAAGTGACTCACCAGTATTTACCATTTTAGATTTAGCATTACTGATTACCCTTACATTACACGCTGTATTACAAATTGTCTGTACAAGGCCTAATGCATACGAAGACGTAGTCAGCATTTCAACGAACATCGTCTGTCACACAATCGCGTAATGGCCCGTGACAATGGAACGTGAATTAGCTATAGGTATGTAAGGTAATGAGACAATCAGTCAGTTGCGTAATTAATTATCTGGGTGTAAACATTATTGCAAACGCCTAGCGAGGAGCTGTCTGTCTCCGCTTAATAATTGAGGAAGTTGATATTGTGGTACCTACATTATCATAATTTTAATGCTTTTCTTATGGCATGTAAAACATTCATTACATATGACACCAGTCATTATATTTAGCTGTTTTGACGTGACAAGATAGAAGCTTGACACCTTCACAGAATAATTATACATACTAACTTCAAATAATAATTTAAGTAAAATATAATGAAATTAAAATAAATCTAATATTTTATTGGTGCTCCCATAAAACAAACATTATTTTTTTGCCGTTTTTGTAGATAAATAATGGTACAGAACTCTTCGTGCGCGAGTCCGACTCGCACTTGGCCGGTTATGTTAAACTGTCCACCGCGTCACAAAACTGGGAAATATGAACCACTAGGTACTAATGTAAATCACAAATATAGTCTGCTTAATACTAGGCTTTTTTTTATCTGTCTCACTCCTAGGCAAAGGTTTACCATCTCATCCCAGACAGTGGGATCACCTGCCAGACTCGACCAGTTTTCCAAGACTCACATATCGTCATGCCTTTCGCCTTAGGGGGCAGGCAAAGGTGTACAACACCCACACTTCGCCGGACGATATTCAGTCCCAAATGTGACAGGGGGCGAGCCTGTCACCATACACCAGGCTCCAGTTGCATAGCAGATGACATACAAAACGCACGTATGTTCACACAATGAACAAATTGGTGCGTGTCGTCGGCTGGATCCGAACTCGCTCCCTCTGGCTTGAGAGGCGGGCCTTCTTCGACTAGGCTATCATCGCTATATGCCAAGACTCAAGACAAATATTTGTGATCCTATATTGAATGACTTCAATTACTTCTTAGCTTGTACTCTTAAATGCAGCATCACTTTTACCAATATTATTGCAACTCACAGGTCGATTGCCAAACGCTGAGAACCCAGTAAACAAGCAGCTTGCTTCACAGTGACGTAATCTACCGCTGTGGGTAAACAGAGAGACTGCTACAGTGATGGATTTATATTTATACCTCGTATCAGAGTATCCGCCATGTCGCCACTTGGACGTCTTGGACGAATAACGAGAGGACATGGAACGCAGCGCTCAAAAAATCAGACGTATCAAAATAATATATTATAATATAGCAAATATTTGTTAATGACGAAATATATTTAATCCGTGTATTTTAATTAATGCATGCTTTTTAAATATGTTAATAAGTTATATTCTATTCTATTCTATAATTATAGTGTTAAATCAAGTCAACCCAGGGTGATGAAAAAGAAGAATTTACTTATTTCTGCTTTATTTTGACACATATTGTTTTAGAACTAATACTATCATTCTATCTACGAAAACGACTACGTTCAGTCGTTTTTAAAAATAACTAGTTTTCAAAACTAAGTTAATCTTAAAATGAAATTAAGGAACAAACAATCTATTAGAAAATAAAATTTCAGATTAAAATAATGTAGCAAAAAATAAAATATAAATAACAAGTATAAATTACAACTTAATTTAAACCCCGACAACGGTGTTTATCAACACCGATTTTCTTAAACATAGCTACGTAAGAACACTCCCAGCTAATTCACAGTTAAAAACAAGAAAAAAAATCGATGCACTTGTGGGGTGTCACATAAATATAATACATAAAATAAATAAATAAATTAAAATATAACTAAACTAAACACTTAAATAAGTAAATAATAAAAACAAAGAAATACTTACCTGTACTTACCGGGCGAGTTTAAAACGCTCGTCGCTTATGGATAGAACGGTGCTCGTGCGCCGGCCGTCTCGATGCGCCGAGCCGTCAAGCGACGAGGCAGTGTTTCCTACCTAACGATTGCGCGTGTTTATGCTCCGCGATATTTGTCCGGTTAAAATTGTTTGTCATAGTTTTTGTTTGTGTAAATTAATAGACATTATTAGTGAATTGTTAATTGAGCTTTTATGATTATAAACATTTCAAAATATACTCAAGTGAAGTGGTTTTCCTACTTAAATACCCAGACTCACGCCCATAACTGGTGACCCCTCTCATGAACAATAAAGTGTGTAAAGAACGAAATTGAACTTATAGTGACTTAATAGTGCATATTTTGTGACTGAACAGTGCATATTTCGTTTAATTGAACAGTGCAAATTAAAATTATTGGGTGATCCTACCACTATTTAATGTGGGTATTTGAAAAAATTGTGTGGACCAAGTGACAAGCTGATAGCGATTTAAAGAAAATATAATATTTTTTTTTTTTGCTGATTATTATGACGGCACCGAACAAAGATGCGGGACATGTTCCAACTGTCTCCTCCGAGTTATTTAGAGTGGGGATACGAGTCCCCCCTTTCTGGCCAGAAGAACCCGAGATATGGTTCGCTCAAGTCGAAGGGCAATTTGCAGTGTCGAATATTACTTCAGACGTGACGAAGTTCAATTACGTCATTGGCCAACTTGACCACCAGTTTTCAAAGGAAGTAAAGGACATCATAATAACTCCTCCAGCAACTAACAAATATGACAAATTGAAGACAGAGCTTATCAAACGCCTAAGTGCTTCGCGTGAAAAGCAAGTTAAACAACTTCTCATGCACGAAGAGTTAGGAGACCGTCGCCCATCCCAGTTCCTGAGGCATTTAAAAAGTTTAGCGGGACCGACAGTGCCAGAAGACTTTATAAAAACCATTTGGACGAGCAGACTACCACGTAGCGTACAGACGGTGATAGCCGCACAGCCTACGGCATCACTGGAGGTACTGTCCGACTTGGCCGATCGAATCCAAGATATAGCACCTGCCACACCGCAAGTATCAGCCGCATCATTTTCATCATCAGCTGCATCCGCACCTGGTTCGATGTTGGAAGCTATGGCCAATGAAATAGCCGAACTTCGCAGGCAGATGAAGACGCTGCTGGATCGTGAACCTCGCGCTCGAACCCGCCAAAGAAGCCGTAGCCGCTCTGGAACCAGATCCAACTCCAACTACAGAAAGTTCCCGAATTGTTGGTACCATTGGAAATTTGGATCGAAAGCGACAAACTGCGTCAAACCTTGCAACTATCAAGCGGAAAACTCTCAGGGCGGTCGGTAATGGCGACAAACGACCGTCCCAACCAGTCTGGTCGCCTATTCGTCGTAGATCGTCGGTCGAAGATGCAATTCCTTGTCGATACAGGAAGCGACGTTTGTGTCTTCCCACGGCGTTCACTACATGAGCGTCGTCCCAAGTCAGATTTTGAACTCTCTGCTGCTAACGGTACATCTATCAGCACTTACGGATTTACTCACCTGGATTTGGATCTCGGATTACGCCGCGATTTTCCATGGCGTTTCATCGTTGGTGACGTCACTAAGGCAATCATTGGAGCAGACTTTCTGAAGTTCTATGGCCTTCTAGTAGACATTCGCAATCAACGCTTACTAGACAATACGACAACACTCTACGTCGTATGCGCACCTGCAAACTCGTCGACTGCGATTTCTTCCATCAAGATACCAATCGGCGAGTCTCGTTACGACCAAATCCTGAAGGAATTTCCTGAAATAACAAACCCATCCAGTAAGCCGACAGAAGTTAAGCACCGTACCGTTCATTTCATAAGGACTACGCCAGGACAGCCAGTGTCCTGCAACCCACGCCGCTTAGCACCAGACAAACTAAAAATAGCCAAAGCTGAAATTGAGTCCATGCTGAAGTCAGGTATCGCACGACCATCGGAGAGCTCCTGGGCGTCACCGTTACATCTCGCACCGAAGAAAGAAAACGGATGGCGGCCTTGTGGAGATTACCGAATGCTAAATGCTCGCACCATACCTGATAGATATCCAATTAGACATGTGCATGACTTTACTCACAGTATTTCAGGCTGTAAAATATTTTCAACAATCGACCTCGTCAAAGCTTTCCATCAGATTCCTGTAAATCCTGAAGACATCCACAAGACCGCCATCACGACACCGTTCGGATTATACGAATTTCCATGTATGACGTTCGGATTGCGAAATGCTGGGCGGACGTTCCAACGTTTTGTCGACGAAATGACACGCGGACTGGATTTTGTCTACCCGTACATCGACGATTTTTTGATTTTCTCGAAAAACGAGGGTACCCACGAAGAACACCTTCGTATTCTCTTCACCCGACTAAAGGAACATGGAATCGTCATCAACACTTCAAAGTGCAGCTTTGGCCAGTCGGAAGTCAAATTCCTGGGCTACCACATATCAGCCAACGAAATCAAGCCTCTAGATGAAAAAGTAGAAGCAGTCAAAACATTTCCACCTCCCAAAACAGTCAAAGAGCTCCGAAGATTCTTGGGGATGCTAAACTTCTACAGAAGATTTATTCCCAACGCTGCTGAAGTCCAAGCGCCACTTCATACTCTCATGACTGGTTCTGTAAAAGGTTCCCACCCTATTAACCTCTGTGGGGATACTCTGAAAGCCTTTGAGAATTGCAAAGAAAGCCTCTGTCGCGCCGCACTTCTTGCGCATCCAGATTGCCAAGGCAAACTAGGCCTTGTCACAGACGCATCAGATACTGCAATTGGTGCTGCCTTACAACAATACCAAGATGGTGACTGGCAGCCGCTTGCCTTCTTTTTACGCAAGTTGAGCCCAGCGCAGAGAAAGTATTCTCCTTACGACAGAGAACTCCTGGCGATTTATGAAGCATTGAAATACTTCAGACATATGGTTGAAGCGAGAGAATTCACAATATACACCGACCATAAGCCATTGTGTTTCGCCTTTCATCAGCGCAAAGACAAGTGTTCTCCGAGACAGTTTCGTCATCTGGATTTTATATCCCAATTTACAACAGACTTGAGACACATCTCGGGGAAGGATAACCTGGTCGCTGACAGACTGAGCAGAGTAGAAGAACTGGAACTGTCAATAGATTTCTCTCAGCTTGCCAAGTCACAGGCATCGGACCCTGAGTTAAAAGACATGCTGGAACGTGGAACATCGTTACGACTACAGAAGGTGAAGATACCTGGAACCCGTGCTGAATTATATTGCGACGTCAGCACACTTATATCAAGACCTTACGTCACAAAGCCTATGCGCAAGCAAGTTTTTGATAGCTTGCACGCATTAAGCCACCCCGGTGCCAACGCAACGATCAAGTTAGTAGCAGAACGCTACGTATGGCCCGGCGTTAAGAAAGACTGCAGAGAGTGGGCACGTACATGTCTAGCTTGTCAACGTTCTAAGATAACTAGGCATGTATCCTCCCCTTTAGGAACTTACCAGCTGCCACGTGCACGCTTCATTCACGTGCATATTGATCTCATCGGACCACTTCCAATCTGTAATGGAAATAGATATTGTCTCACCGCCATAGATCGCTTCACTCGATGGCCTGAGGTAATACCAATCCCTGATGCGACAGCTGAAACGGTAGCAAAAGCCTTACTCACTGGATGGATATCGAGATTTGGATCCCCCGTGGACATAGTAACAGACCGCGGTAGGCAGTTTGAATCTTCGTTATTCCAACATCTATCCAAAATAGCAGGATTTCATCATAAAAAGACCACTGCATATCATCCAGCATGTAATGGAGTTATAGAGAGATTTCATAGACAACTGAAAACTGCTATTACCTGTCATGCAACTGAAAACTGGATGGAAGCCTTACCTTTCGTGTTACTCGGCATCCGGAGCGCGTACAAGGAAGATGTCCGAGCGAGCGCTGCAGAACTTGTTTACGGAGAACCGCTACGCTTACCGGGAGAATTCTTCGACCCGAGTACAGCTGGAACAACCGACATTACAGAGTACTCTGCCAGATTACGCTCTTTCGCCAACGATCTGAAACCTTCACCTGCTTCAAGACACGCCAAGCCATCCATATTCATTTTCAAGGACTTACCTACTGCCAGCCATGTATTCCTGCGAGAAGACGCAGTACGAGCTTCCTTGTCACCAGCATATACAGGTCCACACGCAGTTCTGGAGAGATCTGAAAAAGTATACAAACTGTTAATAAAAGGCAAACCTGTCACAGTATCGGTAGACCGTTTGAAGCCAGCCTACGTATTAGGTGACAGCAACAGAACTCCATACGAATCTCCTGATGACACACCTCCACCTGAAAACATACAAAGAAAAACAAGATCAGGTCGTACAGTAAAGTTCCCAGATCACTATCGACCGTAGACACGATCTCTGGAAGGGAGTGATGTGGGGTGTCACATAAATATAATACATAAAATAAATAAATAAATTAAAATATAACTAAACTAAACACATAAATAAGTAAATAATAAAAACAAAGAAATACTTACCTGTACTTACCGGGCGAGTTTAAAACGCTCGTCGCTTATGGATAGAACGGTGCTCGTGCGCCGGCCGTCTCGATGCGCCGAGCCGTCAAGCGACGAGGCAGTGTTTCCTACCTAACGATTGCGCGTGTTTATGCTCCGCGATATTTGTCCGGTTAAAATTGTTTGTCATAGTTTTTGTTTGTGTAAATTAATAGACATTATTAGTGAATTGTTAATTGAGCTTTTATGATTATAAACATTTCAAAATATACTCAAGTGAAGTGGTTTTCCTACTTAAATACCCAGACTCACGCCCATACACTTGTTTGGGAAACGTCAATTTTAAATATCCCGTCGTTTTTAATTGTGTATAATTTTTTTTATCGGTGTGAGGACTAAGTTAATCTTAAAATTAAATTATAGAACATCTACTGTTGAAAATCTACCGTTCCGTAAGTACTGACTATTCTGTATTGTATTATTGATAAAAAATCTAACTACGTATAAGATGGTCTCTTCAATAAAAGTGGTTCGCTGCAATAAAAGTGAGATAATAGAATAAATCACCGGGACACGGTGTCCCGGTGATTTATTCATTCGCGGGAACGTCCACGCCACCTCAAGTACAGAATAGATACCAACTATTGTAGATACGTCATCTCCATGAAGTGCACATTTTACGAGATCGCAGTTTTCCTTACAAATATTTGTGGTTGTTTTGTTTCTCGGAAGCTGGTTGTTGGTGTAAACACACCGGTTTGTTACATTGTAAGGTTGTCGTGCACTAGAAATTTATTTTTATGAAGAAGAATACTTGAGCTTTTTCACAATTTTTTTGCAACCTGTATTTAATGGGCTTTGTTAATTTGTGTTTGTTCTATGTCTAAATAACTATTTTAAGTATGTATTTAAAAGTCCCAGTCTTTGGCAGCCATAGTACAAGCTTTGCTTAGTTTGGGGACAGGCGACCGTGTGGAAGTGTCCCGATTTTTTTTATTTATTTATTTATTTAATGGGCTACAAAAAATCTGCATACAAAACTAAAATAATAAATGCAAAACTGTTTTTGTTTTTTTGTTTGTTTGGATGTTTGTTAAGCTTCCACGCCGTAACTACTCAAGCGATCATTATGAAATTTTGCATACACGTTGTCAGGGGTACCTAAATACATAACACACAGGGGTACATACTAAAAGGA
Source organism: Peribatodes rhomboidaria (assembly GCA_911728515.1). Classification (NCBI taxonomy): domain Eukaryota; kingdom Metazoa; phylum Arthropoda; class Insecta; order Lepidoptera; family Geometridae; genus Peribatodes; species Peribatodes rhomboidaria. Next base: position 15,525,428 of record OU452168.1, on the reverse strand, counting down.
CATAGGAAATCATCCGTTCCGAACTTTCATTCAGAAAAAACTTTCCTGCACCCAACTTACATCTAGAAAAAAAATGACACGGTCAATCTTAGGATACCCATCCTATGACCGCGGGTGACATTTATAACTGAGTGCTACCATGGCTCAGATGACTGGCAGTAGTAGGCACTGGTTGTTTATTCTATCTAAACTCTGACATCAGGGCTAACCACTCGGCTCGGAAGAACTTGCTTATTTTAGGTTTTGTTTTAAAGACATTTATTCTCATTTAAGATTATTATATCACTTACACCAGAATATTTCGTTATAGGTAAATTAGGTAGTTCGTTGTCGCACAAAATATTAAATAAAGGTAAATAAAATTTAGAAAAACAAAACACAACAATACTATTCTAAACAATAACAAAAACAGTGTATGAACACCAAACAAGCATCACTTATAGATTAAAATAAGAAAATCCTGGCTTCCATCATCAGGTCAGCTCCTTAATACGAACTACATAATACGAGTAATATTCAATAAACAACCACACAAAGTTTCATTTCGATACGACAATTAGAAGTAGGTTAAAATTGACTTCTAAAAATTATTATTGTATAATAAATTGTTTGTTATTTGGTAATTTTACTTCAAAGTTAGTTAGCACACAAATGGAAGCTAGTAAAAGCGTAGCGTGTTAAATAATGCAGATCTAGGTACTCAGTACAAGATGCAAAATTTAAGTAATAAAGTATTTATTTAGCTCAGTCTATCCTAATTTAATGTTGCGCGTGCACGATATTAATGCACGAAGCAAAGTTTGGCTTAGGTTAATACGTGTTGTAACGTGCTTAGTGCGTGAGCACCCTTCCTCAAGTGGATACCGGAATACATTGATAGATTTATGCGAACTATGCATCTTCCTCATATTTATGTCAGCCATCGTAGTACCCATAAATCGTTACCTCGCTAAGTCGGGTAAACAAGTTGGGGATGTCAAATACACGTGCTGTTGTGAGGTACGTTTGATAGAGAATTTAGCTTTATTAAATAGATATAATTACTAGCTGTAATTACTACTTCATTCGCGTTTAATATATATATAAATATATATATATATAAATATATATATATATATATAAACTATCCTATCTGTTAAGTTAGATCGAACTGCATACGGTGTGCAAATTTGATTGAAATCGGTTAAGTAGTTTAGGATTCTATAGCGGACAAACAACGTGACGCGTAATTTATATATATTACTAGCTGTCACCCCGCGACTTCGTTCGCGTTTTGAGCTATCCTATCTCTCAAGTTGGATCGAACTGCACATGGTGTGCGAATTTTATTATAATCGGTTAAGTGGTTTAGGAGTTCATTGAGGACAAACATTGTGACACGAGATTTATATATATTACTAGCTGTCACCCCGCGACTTCGTTCGCGTTTTGAGCTATCCTATCTCTCAAGTTGGATCAAACTGCACATGGTGTGCGAATTTTATTATAATCGGTTAAGTAGTTTAGGAGTTCATTGAGGACAAACATTGTGACACGAGATTTATATATATTAAGATTAAGATAAGATAGATGAAAATCAACGACTCACATGAGGATTGCTGTGTAGATTGATGATCGTGATGTACAAAGCTGCTTGATTGTACCTAATGTCTTTCTTTTTACCCGACTGCGCAAGGAGAAGGGTTGTTTTTCGAGTGTATGTATGAAGTTTCGTTGGCATGCCCTACAGCCTAAACAGCTTGATGTGTTTCGACATGTGTGGTTTCATTTGAATCGCCTTGATAGTGGAAGTGACTTACGGTACAACATTTTGCCGCCGGGTTTTAGTTTTTCTTTTAATAATGAAACGTTTTATTGTTATGGATACTTATAACGCTATTTACAATAATAGATAGATACTGAGGTCAAAACTGATACATTTTTTACTCATGATAATTATAACCGGCTTAAAAATTAAATTTTCAAAAATTCCATTAAAATCAGTCTGGTTGCCTGTTTCGTATTTCTCATTAATTATCTACTGGTATTGGTATTTGGTCGCCAATTCCAAAGTTTTTATCGATTTCCTCATAATAATTGAAAGCGTGCAATCTTTATTCATTACTGAAAACAACTGATGAAAAACCCCTTTAAGGTTGACAGGAGATCGCAAAGTAGATATCTAGTATCCACCCCGCCTTCCAAGTTTTCTCCCGGCAAAGTCACTGGGTAAACATCTCAGTTATAACACCAGGAAAGGTGACATAAGCCGGTGGCGTAACAGATACGCAGTACGCAGATACGCAGACCCTTTGTACGAGCCGAGCGGCGCGTATTCTGTGAAACCAAGATATATTTTCAGGTGGCGAGCTTTGGAACTAAGATAACAAGTAGCATAATTAAAAAGAAAAACAAAAAGGCCGGCTGCAAAATGTTGTACCCTATGTCACTTTCACTATCAAGACGATTCAAATGACACCTCACATGGCGAAATCCATGAAGCCGTTTAGGCTGTGGGTAAAAATAGAAGTTACTGTGAGCGATAAGGTCACCCTTGTACTGATTGAATTTCTGCTGTTTAGATAAAACATTGTATGCATATGTAGTTTTGGTGCTTAATAAATTTGTGTTGTCTCTATCTTAGTAATAATACTTTCCCTGGAACAGGTTAAGGCTATTAATTATGTATATTCATTAACATTATGGTAGTATTTTAAATTAGTTCAAATTAGAGTCAAATTTATTTAATATGATGTTTTTTTTGCGATACAAAAGTGGATAGTATCATGATTCAGTATTAAATAATGTCTTAAATTTAAATTGGCTGCTGATTACAGACTTTGGAACCAAAATTATCAAACCAAACAGTAAAATTACCATCACTCAACAATTTCCAATAAAACAACAGACGGAACGTCTTCTATTAATATTTTGTTATTCTTTCAACGATCAATAAATTAGTATTCATGAATCTACAAGCAATCTAAGTATTAGAAAATTTCAAGGTAAACTCAAAACTTAGTTCTTAGGATCAGTAAATCACTTGTTCAAAGCTACAATCTCTGTGCATTATTGTCAAGTCAAGGCATGTATTAGTATGACAAGTGGCGCCCTCACGCGTAAGTTTGTTTAGCGACACCCACACGTTAGTTTGCCTCCGCTATCTCCCGCGGCCGGCCCTTTATGTAAATGTACGCGTTAAGCCAGGATGGATACACGCAGGCTTTAGCGGTGTAAGCTACGAGAGGGAGCTTTTGTTACTAGATTTTATGCTTTGGAACCGAGTTTCATTGTCTTGAGGAAATCTTTTCAAACAACACTCAAGATAGGAGTTGAATTAATTGCGGTTGAGATTGTTTAGAGCATTTTTGAGGTAATAAAGTTTTTGATTTGTGGCTAAGGTGTAATGGTGTAAGTAAGTAGTGTATGGTGTAATTAGAAGATATAAAGCAAAGCTGATTAAAAAAAAGTATCTCCTTTTCAACTTTCCAAATATACCTACTACTGCAATGGTGAGAGCTAACGATGTTCAATGCTACGATTTAGCTACGGCGTAGAAAGCTTTGTCTCAAAAGGCTACGAGGTAAAAGACTACGGTGAAGTGGAATACTCAATTCAAAAAATACGCCTACAAAATTCAAACTTATTACTTATTACAAACACTCTTTTTACCGTAGTAATGAACAAATAGACCGCTACACACTATGATATCACTTTCAATTTCACATGTTTCAACTAATACTCGTATCTGTTTCATACATTTCATGTCATATTTACCAGTTGACTTTTTACCTTTTGACCGTCTAAAAAAGTGTAACATATGAACAAGCTCTCATATGAACTAAGCAAATATTCTAGTAAATGACTTCTAATACATTTGCACAACATACCATAGTATTCTCGAGACGGCAAAAAAATCACGTAAAATGTTCTATCAAAAACAAGGCGCTCGCCTCACGATACCTCTATGAGTACCAGTCCTTAGCCCCATTGAGCCCATGTTTACATCCATGCTAGCCCGCGGCGATGCCCAATACCATATAAAGGTCACCGTATACTTACCGCTCGCCATCCGTCCCGATTGAAAAATATACCCATTACTTGTAGCCACTCGTGAGGGATCCGAGCTCAAAGGAAGGGGTTTTGTGTAGGACGGAAATGGATAACATGCTTATTTTTATGGGAAAATGTAAAGAGAAAAAGGGCAACTCTGCGATATGACACTAAACATCCGGTCGGCTCGATTGATTCTCCTTAACATTTTCTCATGGGAGTTAACATTGTACACTGCACTCGTGATGTATCGGTGGTTCTGTTAGCAAGTTATTTTAAGTTAACTAAAGCATCCTTGGATGTGTAACTGTGGACAATTACACGACTGCCCAAAAAAGGGAGCGTTGTTTCTTTTAAAAACTACTTCATTTCAACGTAGTTTTTATAACACCACAGCGTAAGCTTTTTATGGTTAATATTTTGGTTCTATTGGAAGACATTGCTCAAAGCGATAAGGTCACCAATTACACTGATTTTATTATCATGATATTATTTTTATTATTATCCGTTTTTGTAATTTGTGGTATTAAAAATAAAAAGTTTATCCATCTAGCATAAAACCCTCTCGCAGTTTAATTCGAAGTCTATTTACAGGTTCATATTTTATCACAATATCTATCTCATAAACAATACAAAACCAAACTTATAATTAGGGGTAAAGGTTCAAACTCATAAACAACGAATAATGTGTTTTTGTTAGTTATTTCTGAAAGCTATTTCATACCTAATTCCTACCTAGTCATTAGACTTCATACAATGAGCTACGTGTGCTCGACCCGCGCCTAATGACCTAAGTTAGGACTAAGCTGGCTTACCCTAAAGGTGAGTATAGACTTGCCTAGCGATAGCTAGTTGGTGAAAGCCCGCCTGTAAAGCCAAGGGAGCGGGTTCGATCCCTACCGGCGGCACGCACCAATTTGTTCATTGTGTGAATGTATGTGCGTATTGTATGTCATCTGCTACATGACTGGAGCCTGGTGTATGGCGACAAGCTTGCCCGTTGTCACAATTGGGACTGAATATCGTCCGTCAAAGTATGGGTGTTGTATTACACCTCTGCCAGCCTTCGCGGGGCAAAGGTGTGACATTATGAGTATAGACTAGCCGTGTTAGCTGCGTGGTATAGACCGTTCCTTCTGATACGGACGTCGTGAGTTCGATCCTGGCCAAGCACCACTGGCTATTCATTCGTAGAAATTTTTTGGGCATTTAAATTTGACACTTGCTCTCGCATTGAAGGTAAACATCGAAGAAACCGATATGTTCTTCAATTCATAATTCGAAAGACATGTTACATCTACCAACACACACTATGCCAAGATGGTGGATTGCGGCTTAAAACGATTAAGCGTAGGATGGTGTCTGTAGTGGGAACTTAGTAACGTAAAACGTGCGAACGTAGTAATATTTTGGGGGCTGAGCTACCCACGTCCGTAGGAGTGTACTCCATTTTGATTCCCTACACGTGGTCCCCGGGTAGTGCTAACCGGGTAGCAAACTCTGGTGGGAGGCTTCGGCCGTGGCTAGTTACCACCCACCGGACCAAGCCATGCCGTGAAATGACCTAGTCGTGTTTCGGGATGTAGTCCGGTGTAACCGTTCCGAAGACGGGTCTGAGCAGTGGCGCACTTGTAGCGCCTCACTCAACTGCCGTCTTTGTACTTCTTCACTCTACAAAACTGCAAGGCTAGAGTGAATAGGTACCTTATAGGTCGCCGTGCTCCATCTTAGACCACAACGTCGCTTAACATCAGGCGAGTTGGTGGTCAAACGCCGACTTATTGTCCATAAAAAAAAAAATATATGACTGGAGTATTTATTTACTCCTAACAAAACAACGAACCGCTAAAGAAAAATTGATGTGTGAACTGAGATAAAACCAAGAAGAATGTTATCGCAGCGCCTGTGCTACGAGCGGATCCAGAAGACGGGGGGATTTTGTGTGTTTGCCTACCAAGATAAAGTCTACTCTTAGCTAAGTCAAGCTGTCTAAACCAAAACCTTACCTTATCTTGATAAAAGTTACTTTAAAATCTTGCTTGGATCCAGGATTTTTTTTGGTTAGTGGCTCCCTCAAAAATAAATCCTTGATCCACCACCGTTCGGTGCTCTAGAAAGAAATGCTCAGACGGGTAAGTAAAGTTCGAGCAGATTCGGTTTTTGGTTAAGCGATACTCTAGATATTATTCGCACAAGTAAACGATCCAGTCTAAACTCACCTTAACACCTACCACCTACCTATTTACCATTTTGTCTGTTATAAAGAAATATACTTACCGTAAATTGAGTTGTTTATTTTGAACAAGATTGAATTGGTTGCGTAACCGTGGAAGATGAGAATAGAAAAATTTAAAGGTTTTTCAAAATGTTTTCTTTGTAGTTTCTTAGAATTTCGCGGTTATTTGTTTGAATTCAGTAATGTGTTGGAAAATATTTATTTTGTAGCAGGAATATAGGTCTCTTCTTTCTTAGGATCTGAAAATAATATTATGTAGATTGAATATTACAATTTTATTTAATCATGTAAAGATTCGTAAGAAATATATTTTTAATGGTTATTCAAGTAAAATTAGGGTCGGGTACCGTAATTTAAATCATACGTATTTAATCTACTCTGTGCTAAGCTTTTTTTATTTTACTTTGCCGCTATTTGACTGCCTCGGTGGCTGAGTTGGTAGTGAACCTGCCTTCTGAGCTTGGGGGCGTGGGTTCGTTTCCCACCTAGGGCAAACATACATGTGATGAACCTTTGTGTTTGATGTCTGGGTGTTAATATGTATTTAAGTATGTATTTAAAAATATATAAGTATGGAAATCAGTCTCTGGCAGCCATAGTACAAGCTTTGCTTAGTTTGGGGTCAGGCGACCGTGTGTGGAAGTGTCCCGAATATTTTGATTATTAATTATTTATTTCACATCTAGTGAGCTGTGATAAAAATACTTAGGTAGGTCATCGAAATAATATAAGGGAGAAGCGGCACGAGTCTTAATTTCTAATACACAACGCGTGGAACGAATATAGCTACAAGCAAACAGACACTTTACATCTAAGTTGGCAGGATTATGTTACGTGCATCAATAACAGGAGACTTTAGCGAGATCGAGCCAACAATAATTATCACTGTCGCGATTGGTTGCGTTTTTTGTAACCAAAGTTAATTGTGTGCAGCACCTAATTTATGCGGTTCATTTTTAGTTTTTACGTATCTACCTTATATGTATATTATGATCGGAGGTAGGTTCTTTTTTCAAGCTTATTACCATTTACATCTTACCTTAAGTACTTAATTTTTTAACAATTTAGTTTAAAAGTTTCTTCAACCAAACGTAGAAGCAATCTGATCCATAATGAAACATCGACGCCTCTGCACCGAGCGCTTGGATCAAATATTCAGCAGCGACGGGCGCGACCGCGAGCGTTGCACTGCTCTCCCGGGAACAGTGAATACTGTAACGGTAGAATGTAATCAGCAATGTATGCTGTGCTTTGCGGGACTGTCGTAGAGATAACCTAATTGGAGAGAAAATCAATGGAATAAAGTTTGTTTTGGTGTAGATTTTGGTGTTTTGTATGGCATTTCGAAGAGACCAAAACAAATCAACCAGTCGGAGGAGAGGGAAAAAAATGTGCCAATCAGAGCTCTAATCTGAGGAATGACTGTATCTTGAATAAAAAAAATTGTATTGTAAAAAATGAAACAGTGCATTTTATTTACACTAATTTTAAAAACTTTTATAGTCATACTACTTTTTTATCCCACTTTTTCCTTTTGTTCCATTTCTTTTTTACCTATTACCAACTTTTAACTACTGTTCAGATGACAAAAGTTCACCAGTTATTAACCATTTGGGAAGCCATCGCCATTCGGACGTTAAAAATATTCAACTATTTAAATATTCACATTCCCAGAAATTATTCGTCGGCTAAAAAAGAGACGAGACATCTTTGACCAGGATAGCCAGCATACAGACTGACTACAAAATTAAAAGGGCTGTACTCCACTGGGAGTAGCTCCCTACTCATAAACCACCACCATCACTTCTGCTTAAAGCCAGCAGGGCTGATCGCAAGATTAAAAATTAAAAAAATATATATATATTCACTGGTAAGTATAAAAGCACTTGTTCTCAATTTTTTTTTTTAAGAATACTCTAGAATGCTTTGAAAGCCCACCCTGAGACGGACCTAGCTTTCAACTTGCTTTTATCCGTAATTGGACATTTCCCAACAAAATACTGCTCATTATTGCAAAAATCCCGCGGCTGGATCCATTTATGTAAATACCTTAATAAGCACGCCTAATAGGTTTGAAGGCCACTCTATAATGAGATTGGAAAGCTCCTCTGGGACGGCCGGAACGCTACTGAAGTTAAAACAATTTGGCCATTAAACGTTTGGCATTAAGGATTATTTTACGACTGACGTTTTGTTAATTTTGGGCCGGATGCAGACGATAATTAAATTAGAGCTCGGTAATATAATTTTTTGATTAGTCAAACTTTTTTTGACTTTTTTTTGAAAAGGTTTGATTTTTTTGTGTTTATTTTTTAATACTCCGTTTTAAGTTGAAAAGGCAAGGCATGCGACCACTGACTCGCCTGATGGGACGCGTCGACGTGATCTAAGGTGTAACACGCTTGCCTAGGAGATAACTATTCATTTTACTCTTAAACACCCCTGGATGGTATTTAGGTGAAAAGACAGACGCGGGTAACGAGTTCCACACCTCTGCAGTTCTTACAAGAAAAGTTGACTTGAAACGCTTAGTGCGTTTTGGCGTAATTTCCACCATAAGAGGGTGTCTCATACTGGTGCGCCTGGTACAATTATAAAAGAACGGTGATGGCTGGATTAGGTCGTGCAGTTCTTGTGTACACTCGCCGTAGGTTTTATCAATCCTGTTTTTTTTTAGTACTTCTTTTAAGTGCCTAAATAATGTTGGAAATTCGCCTTCGTCATTTTCACTTGCGCCTAAAAGTTTTCAAATTGTACCTTTCTCGTCCTTCTTTTCTTTTACGTAACTCACCGAGTTACCAATGCTCGTCACTTGCAATAAATTCACTTGCAATCACTATGCAAGTAAAGCAAATGGACCGGAACTCAATAACTAAACCTGGCTGACAGGAAACTTTGTTCGAGGTCAAATTGTTGCTGATCAATGCTTGCAATACGCAAATAAATTAGCTTTGATTAAAAGAATAGATAGTTTTCCGACTGCGCTAGAAGGAGGGTTATGTTTTTCTAGTGTATGTACGTATGTATGTATGTGGGTGTGTATGTGTGTATGTATAAGGTGTCTTTGGTACAGCCTACAGTCTAAACAGCTTGATATATTTTGACATGTAAGGTGTCATTTTAATCGTCTTGATAGTTGAAGTGACATATGGTACAAATACAATATTTTGCACACGGGTTTTTTGTTTTCTTTTAATACTCTTTGTTTCTTTTTTCAATGATGATACGCAATGTTGTGAGAAAACCATGATCAGATAAATAAACTGTAAACTAAGTATTTAATAAAATACTTTTTATCAACTTACCAGTTTTGCAGCTTAGCCCGCAGTTTTACCCGCGGTCCCACTGGCACCGTAATTGTTTCGTGATCAAAAAAGTAAGGGGTAAAGTAAGGGGTTTTTCTGTACCCCTGACAACGCGTGTGCAAAATTCGATGATGATCGTATGATTAGTTAGAACATGAAAGCGTAAAAACAAACGACAAATGAACAAACAAACTCACTTTAGCAGAGCGATACAAACTCTATACGCACTGGAAGCTAAAGCTGGGACATCTCTGCATTTTGTTTGTTGGATGATAATTTGATTATCTTTACGAAATGTTGCAAGAAAACAGCTCATGTAGGGTCAACTGGAGCAAATGCGTCTGAGGGCCAATTGCGTCTTTCGAGAATTACTGACAAACCCTTCACAAATTAGCTTATTACCTACATCTATCTACTACAATCTTTAGTTGCTAAAATCTGTACAAGATGGCGTTTGTTTGCCTAATTCGTGAAGAGTTTGTCAGTAATTCTTTAAATACGCAATTGCCCCACAGATGCATTTGCCCCAAATGATCCGACAAACTATTTTAAGTTCAAATGTGAGCAAAAAGCTATGGAGATATCCGAGGTATCTGTGAAGGCGAACTGCTAGCTAGTTTGACTGCCTCGGTGGCTCAGTTGGTAGTGAACCTGCCTTTTGAGCTTGGGGGCGTGGGTTCGATTCCCACCTAGGGCAAACATTTATGTGATGAACATTTGTGTTTGTTCTATGTCTGGATGTTAATATCTATTTAAGTATGTATTTAAAAATATCTAAGTATGTATATCAGTCTCTGGCAGCCATAGTACAAGCTTCGCTTAGTTTGGGGTCAGGCGACCGTGTGTGGATGTGTCCCGAATTTATTTATTTATTTATATAGTTACTAACTGCAACCTGGGTATCTTCAAAGCTAGAGCGAATAAGTACCTTCTAGGTCGTCGTGCTCCATCTTAGACCACAACTTTTTTATTCAACATAAAAAAATAAAATAAAAATAATTACAGTGTTTTTAAATTCACAATTATTATGTATTCTAATTAGTAAAATCAGTACTCGTGCTCGCTGTACATTGATTGAACCTGTAAATTGTATGCAAACTGAATAACTAACTTCTCGAATTCAACTCGAAACTGACTCGAAAGTAACTGGAACTCAACCGAAATAAGTTCACGAAAAACGTTCTGGATCCGCTTCGCGCTCCAAACTTCAATTTATTTGTTTAAAACTTGTTTTAACCGGAACTTCTAGCGCTGTTTACGTCTTTGTGATATTTGAGCTACTTTTTAGTTAGATGAGTAACTGCGGACCGAAAGGATTTCTGGCATGGTTTTTAATTCCTGGCTCCACGTAATAACAGGGCTATTTTTAAACAATTTTTCACGAGAGTAATCATTCGCGAGTTTTATAACTGCTTAGGTTTTAGGTTTCTATTCTAGGGGGTCGGTGATAAACTTCAAATTTATATTTTTCTACACTATGCTTATTCTAATTTATTTGAGTTATGCAGCCTAGAGAGCTGAAATACTTCGATTTATTTATCTTTGTAAGTGTCATAAGCTAATATTAGTAGTTTTTTTCTTCTTATACTTTTGCATAATAATCTACCTACTTGTTTTATTGTATACCTACACTGTGATGTCCAATTAATTAAAACGTAGGCTATTATTTACTTAAAACGGTTTATTTAATTTGAAATTTATCTTGTTTCAGGTAAGAGAGAAAATAAGAGAAAACGCATCATGAGTTTGTAAGTTTTTGAAACTACTTCGACATAAATTTAAATTTTAGGTAAGTACACAATAATAATAAAACATAAGTAAGTCTCCAAATTTGTCTTTATTAACTATAATAATCAAGCAAATAGTAACGTAAACGTAAAAACGTCCAACAACTACTTCACTCACTTTTATTTTAGCCTTCATAAAATAATGCAATAAACATTAAAAAAAAAACACAAAACTGGAAAATTAACTTCATTAATGTTTCTTAAGCGAGCCGAAATTTTACAATTTAATTTCCACAGCATAATAAACTGAAGAACAAAATAGTTTTCGAGCGACAGTAATTTAATAAAAGCTTTAGAACGCGATTTTATCGAGTGTAAGGACAAATCGCAATTTCGTGACAAACAATTTTGCTTCGAAGTAACAATGGTTTTGTCTCGGTCAAGCGAATGGCTGATAGCTGAGTACTGTTTATTAGATTTAAAAGTATACAAAATTTAATAATGAACACTTTAGTGCTTAATAACATTTCAATTTTTGCCATCGAAGGCGCCTAGTGAAGCGCCTAGGCGAATGGCAGCCTAGTTGGGAGAAGGCCCGCCTCTCAAGCCAGAGGGAGTGGGATCGAACCCAGCCGACGGCACGCACTAATTTGTTCATTGTGTGAGCATATGTGCGTATCGTGTGTCACCTGCTACATGACTGGAGCCCCGTGTATGGCGACGGGCTCGCCACCTGTCACATTTGGGACTGAATATCGTCCGGCGAAGTATGGGTGTTGTATTTCACCTCTGCCAGCCCCCTCGGGGGAAAGGCGTGACGATATGTTATGTAATTTTTACCTAATAAGAATGAAACAAAGATAGCGTGAACAATAAACATTGTCAAGATAGATGGACGTAGGTACTTAATATTAGGTTCTCGTTCACTGGCTTCAACAGACGGTGATAATCATTTTTCGGTCATTACAACTTGTCATAGGTATACCTACTCGTATTACAATCACGTCAGACGTCAGAATACGTTACGTCAGAGTTTACCGACCATAGTATTATAGTCCATTCCCTCTGACGTTCAATCCACGTATGCAATTGTATGCGAACGTCTTTGAAGGAACGACCGTAATGACGTCACGAAAGCCGCAGCAACCCGCACCCGTATAACCGTTTCTGGCACATTTCAGACGAGAACGGCAACGGAATAGGCTGTCAGAATAAGCTAGTGACGGAATAGACCGACGGCGGAACAGGTTATTCGAAATAGGCGGGTAATACAGGCCCGGCTAATATGAATGGCCCGGTGACAGCTGTGGGCGCATTTACAATGCGAGCCGGTCCGATTGAGTCTTTGATTCCTCGACTTAATAGATAGGTGATGTAGTCAGGGTATAAGTGTAAGGTATACACTTATTTAATTCTAAAGTTAAAGGACTAGTAAAGGGTAATTTGATAAAATAAGCTTTAGTTGTTCTGGCCTTGTTTGGTAAAAACATCGTTTCTCACATAGGAAAATAGCTTCATTCACGCAAACAAACCAAGCCATTCTGGTGGATGAAGAAACACCACACTTTTGATAATAGCCAGTCCGAAAATAATCTGGTAAATAAGTAGGGAAATAACAATAACTTCGAGCTGAAATCTCAGCTCGCACGTTCCAGCCAAATGGAACCGCGCTCGGAAAGAAAAGGGTCAAAACAAGCTGGAGACATTAACACTAGAATAAAAGCTATTAAATTCAATATTCTCGCCGCAGTTGTAGAAAATAATAGTGACCAGCGGCGCATATGGAGGCGCGAGTGCTTGTAAAAACTAACGGTATTGTGTCTGCCCGCGCTCGCCTAATGCTTATTAATGACTGGCGCTGAACGGCCGGATGGAGGCTCCACTCGTGAGAGGATTCCAGGAGACAGATATTGGGTGAGCACCAATTTGTGAACCATTTGAGGCCTAGATTCTCTTGTTCGCCGCGGGAATGTATGATCCTAATGGGATATGTGAGTTGAATGTTGATGCCACGGTGTAATGTAAGATTTGATTTGTTAGGTACGGGTATGAACTGTTTTTTGGATCAAGTGTGCCTAATATTATATTTAACAAGTATTTATTTTTGGTTTGCTCAGTGCAAAACTGTTGGAGCTCAATGGGAGATAATGTAAGTACAGAAAAAACTATTTTTTCTGTACTCGTTGCTTTTTGAGACTAATAAAATACAAACCTTAGTGACAATAAGACTTTATTGCTTCAGTATCTTTCCTATAAAACAAAAAAAAGAATTATATACTAGCTAGAAATAAGAGTATTTGACATTCTTCCATTTTTGCCCGCCGCAACACTAACATATCCTCACACCTTTCCTCGAGGGGGCTGGCAGAGGTGTAATACAACACCCACACTTCGCCGGACGATGTTCAGTCCCAAATGTGACAGAGGGCAAGCCTGTCGCCATACACTGGGCTCCAGTCACGTAGCAGATAACACAATACGCACAAATGTTCACACAATGAACAAATTGGTTCGTGCCGTCGGCTGTTTTCGAACCCGCTCCCTCTGGCTTGAGAGGCGGGCCTTCTCCCAACTAGGCCGCCATCGCTTTCCGCCGCAACACTAATGTACTATTATTCAGTTCGAGAACAAACTACAATGCAAAGCTTCAAAAATCGTATGTCATTCGAACATCCAATACAAGTGTTTGAATCTTTTATGATCCAGTAGCGATGCAGAATCCAATTACAGTAAGTTGTACTCCTGACGGTGGAGCGTCGGCGGTGGGCCCGGGGGACGGCCGCGGTGTGCAAACTGCGCAATTTGCCTGCAACCGACAAAACGACAGTGATGCTAAACAACCTGCAGAACTACTTCTATTTTGCTATTTTCATTTAGGGGAAAAAGCTCAATCTAAAAAAATATTTTTACCAGTTGTGTCACGCACTCTTCCGGTTAACAATTTGAACCGTTATTTTTCTCGTAAGTATAAAAAGTAGCCTAAGTGTTATTTCAGTGTTTATACTACCTCCAAAACGAATGTCAGCTAAATCTATTTGGACGTTTTTAGGTGATAGAGAAACAAACATCATAACATTCAATCTCTTACGTGTGTGTGTTCAAAATATTATTAGAGAGGAGCTCAATCTTCAGAAATAACTTTGACTGCAGCGACTAGTGTGGATAAACCCTTGAAATGCCAGGTTGTGGCGAACAGTTTTTGAATAGTCGATTGCGATTAGCATTTATATTTGAGTGCCATCGTAGAGATGGCATGTTACAAGGTAGCCCTGATTGTTTGTTTATTCAAACATATCGATTTGTATATTCTAACAGATACTTAATTAATAGTCCGAATAAAAAAGCGATGGCAGCCTAGTTGGGAGAAGGTCCGCTTCTCAGCCAGAGGGAGCGGGCTCGAACCCAGCCGACGGCACGCACCAATTTGTTCATTTTGTGAACACATGTGCGTATTGTATGTCATCTGCTACATGACTGGAGCCTAGTGTATGGCGACAGGCTCGCCCCCTGTCACATTTGGGACTGAATATCGTCCGGCGAAGTGTGGGTGTTGTATTACACCTCTGCCAGCCCCCTCGGGGGAGAGGCGTGACGATATGTTATGTTATTAATAGTCCGTCGCAGTAAACTGTGATTCAAAACTTTGACACTAAATTATTCTAGACCATCAACTCTTACACAGGCTATTTATTACCCCAACCCAACTTAAATCTTGCCAATTTATTGAGGCAAAAAATACACATATACTCAATACAATCTGAAGAAGTAACTTCATTCCCAGCTTCAGTAACGAAGTGATTCATGCCCTTAACCGAATACAAGCAAGTGAGATATGATTATGGATTCAGCAATTTCAGCAATCAGAGTCAATGCGAGTGCTAATGTTACTTCCGAGGGAGAATCTAACGCGGCGTGAATACCGAGCGGCGGAAACACACCTTACTGAATACACCTGGGCCCAGCAAAAAATACACCCGATCTGACCCGGACCGACGCAAAAAACATTCTAGAAAACTTAAGTCTCTGCGAATCTGACTAGCGGAAAACTGCTCCGAATAGAAATGGTAAAAACGTTTGTGAAATCGAGTGAAAAGTCGAAGCGTTGGACTTCACAAACGTTCGAAGCAGCGCGTCACTCTAATGTGAACTCTGCAGTTGAGACAATAGGGCGGAAGTAGTGTGCACATTCGGAGAGTGGGCGGCTCCCTTGGTAGGCAATTCGTTCCACATTAGAAGGGCGAAGGGCTTTTTATATTAATTGCAAACGCCATTACAAGGTCATCTAGAGGGTCTCGCTGATGTATGGAAATCGTTCCGCTTTACCTCGCATTCTGAACTTAATCGTTCCATCGATTGTTATTGCGTACATGGAATCATCTTTCTCGAAATTGATTTTCGTCTGGACTCTTTGAAGGTGACGGAGTCCTCCAGACGAGGTGTAAGCCGAAACACCTCTGCAGAACTATTTATCATCTCGGTTCGGCTCAACGCAAAGTCTGTAACCCAAAAAGTTTTGCGTTTTTAACTAACCTAAAACAATAAATTCATTTTATTGAAAATATGAAAGCTTATGTGATTGTTATCATCACAACACATACCTACTTTGGTGCGAATATTACATACCAATAAAGTCAGGTTAACTGGTTTTGCATCATTGGTAGCTCCATAGAAAAATGCGTCAGTACGTTGCCTAGAGAAGCAATAAATAGTTAAAATAGTAATAAAATTCAATATACCTAGGTTCATGATCATTAAGCGAGCAGGAAAACGGGCTAATTACTGGGAGTGGTCGCGATGGGTGATAAAGGGGCGCACACACCGCAAGTCGCCACTCGACACGCATCGCGGCTGTAAATCACATCTAGATTGAATAAGTGCCGTGGTCGCCGGACACACAAACTGCTCTAATACAGTGGAAGCAAATAGAATACGAATGTTACAAGCAAAGTTTAAGCCATGTTTTAATTACAGTGTAAGAAAGTAAGCACAATGCAACTCGCTGGTTCAAAAGGAAAGTTGTGAAGTGCTCTTTGGTCCACGCTCCCGCTCCGCTCCGCGCTCGCTCCCCGACTAGTGTGTTCCGATTGAACGGAAGTCACGGCGTCATTAGTTCTTTCACAACTCTTAGGGGGGAGGTATGGGTGTGAGGGAGGAGCATGGCAAATTGCAGTATTGCACTCGAGGAAAGGGACAGATTACTTAATCGAGATTTCTTTAGAGCGGAGTCTAATTTTACTTCATCATCGGAAAACGTGTAGGTAACTTTTGTAACCTAGTATGATAAATCAAAATCCAGAGAACACTTTACAGTACTTTATTCTTTGATAATAACGTATTAAATACTTTTTACAATTAGACCTTATAATACGCAGCCTATCGATGTGATTTCACTCTGAAATGTCAAGCTCGACTACTCTCAAAATCAGTTTTGTCTTCCCCAAACAATTAGCCACCTCTCTTGTATATGCTTGGCCGCCCGAAAACACGCGGGAAATCGTCTCATAGGCTGAATACTGTTTCTCGACCGGCCAATCATACACTGGCTAGTGTTATCTTACAAGAAAATATATGCTAAATTAAAAATATAACACAGACTAAAAATCATAACACTAGTAACAAAATAAAACTTAAAATTAATATTTTTGAGTGTTTAGTTAAGATTTTTTGTATTTGGTGTCAATAAAGAGTTTTTGTATTGTATTGTATTAAAAAAACTTCCGACACCGATTTAGATTAGCCATATCGATTAGCTAAGAACACTCCCGACTAATTCACATTTAAAACAAAAAAAAAAAAAAATCAGTTCAACCGTTCGGAAGCTACGATGCCACAGTCAGACACAAACACACGCATACACGTGTGTGTCAAACTTATAACACCCCGTCTTTTTTGCGTCAGGGGTTAAAAACTAAAGCGTTTTCTATCTTTAAACATTAGCTACTAACTTGATTCATAAAATAAGAATTAAGCTGTTTGCAGTTCTCTTGAGGAAACTTAAGTTTCAGTTACGCTTTTCAAAACGATTATTTTTATGTCAGCTACAAAGTTTTCAGTTTCAAAACAAATATCATACTTTCCTACACTAAGTTTTTATGATTTTTTCTGAGCACATGAGCTAAAAGCTTGCCGTTTTAGAATGACGTGCGGAATATTTTAGTGAACTATTACAAAGACCGAGAGCTTAAAAAGCTAACGTAACTTTGTTGCCTTGCATTTTACGAATACTTGGCATGTTTACGGAGACTTCAGTGTAACATTAAATAAAGTAGGTACTTATTCGTTGGCAAACGATATTTTGTTTACAACGCTTCTTCTCGTGTCAGCGAAGTTGTAACGAATCACCGCCGTGAAAGGGTTCCATTACATCCGATCACTCATTGTGCTTCCTGAAAACAAAAATCGTCAAAATTCCTCGTAAGTCTCCGATCAGATTTTTACAGTTCGCTGAGTTTTCCGAGGACCGAGCAACCGAAAAACAAGCACGTATAAAATTTAAACGAGCCTGTTTTTCGGTGATTTGAAACGGTGGCGTGATTGAGTTTTATTTTTAAGTTTTTGTGAGGATTCAATTTGAAACGTTTGTTTAATTTGTTTGTTGTTTTTTTGATTTCTTATTTAACTTTGTTTTCTACTAAATACATTCTACTTTTCAGAGCCGGGCTCTGGCTGAGGCTAGGGCTCTGTTAGCTGTCGATCTCGCGGCCGACGTCTGTCCTAATCTACAGGTCGCATTTATTAACCGATTCTCATGAACGTGAACCTAATCACAAAATTATTTTCACAATTTACAGTATTATATACAGAATTCGGACACTCAAAAGCAGAAGACGCTCGCTAAAGATTACTAGGTCAAAAATTTAAGCAACTAATAAATAGTAGCTTAAATTTAGAGTTACAAGTAGAGTAAGAGTAAGGGTAAGTAAATTGAGCATTTTAGTTGACTGTGTTCCATTTACGAAAATTAGATTAAAAACCCGATAAAATTGTAGTTTCGTCTTTCTCACTCAATTGCTCACAGCTCCTAGTATCTAGGACACTATGATATGTATTGATTTAGGAAATACCGCTAATATCTCAACATTTCAGTCCTACCATTGCTTTGGTTTGAGCGGAAGCGAGTGTTCTGGCGACATAATATATCAAAGCCATTTGTCGCGGCCGCTGGTAGTAGTAGTATAGCTTCGAATAAAGGACGCCGACTTGCGCTGCGATCAATCTTACTTAGCTTAGCCCCAACTTAATAAGCTTACTGTTGCCAACTTAGGGTTTTGTGTTTTTCGTTGACTAGTAAGGTGTGGCGGTTAACAGATGTGTATTTAGTAGTACACAACAGATTTCATGTAGTAAAATGAAACACAGGAGGAAAGAGTTTCGAAATTGAAGAGAGCTTGATGCCCAAATCAAAACTAGGCTTCTAGTGATAAGAAGCCTACAAGTTGTCACACTATAGATAAAGTGAAATATTTATCGTCCTAACTATCTATCTGACTATTATATTTAGGTAATTAACACAGGACAAGAAAAAACATTTTTTTTGCTCCGAAATTTCTGCGGATTTCTAAGTTTTCAAGTGGCCAATTATATTCATGAACACTGGTTTGGCTCAACAAAATTTGTACTACTGCACTCCCTCTCTCCTTCTGCTTAGGAACACTGTACTATTATTATAGTGATTTCACTATAATAATAGTAAAGATTTTTTTAAAC
Organism: Peribatodes rhomboidaria; assembly: GCA_911728515.1. Classification (NCBI taxonomy): domain Eukaryota; kingdom Metazoa; phylum Arthropoda; class Insecta; order Lepidoptera; family Geometridae; genus Peribatodes; species Peribatodes rhomboidaria. The sequence continues at coordinate 15,506,421 of OU452168.1, read as the reverse complement.
TAGAGCTAATATTCAAAAGCCACCCATATTTTCTTAAATTGTTGACGTAGAAGTATTCGAAACCACTCTTACATCAAGAGCAACAAAATCACTGTCGACCAGTGATCAATTAACGTAAGATGCGGTGTCAACTTCTATGATGTTACTAGCTGCGCCTCGCGATATCACTCGCAGTTAGAAAGTATACTATGTGCTATTCCAAGGCTATTATCTATCCCTGCGCCAAATTTCATCTAGGTCCTTTGAGCCGTTTTGCCGTGATTGAGCAACTAACAAACATCCATCCATTCATCCATCTACATTTTTGCATTTAAAACAAAAGTGTGAAATAGTGTGATGTGTAATGTCAAGATACTAACATTACTAACATTTACGTTGTTTTTTTTCTACTATACCATCATTTAAACAGATCGTACCTAAGCTTTCTTCGACACTAATAAAGTTTCGAATACGTGCGCTCCAGTTCGACCCCACCTGTTCTGGAGCCAGAATACCATCTGAATTGGCACTGAGAGCAGCTCGCCTTGAAATATAGTTCGCTTTACCGCCTAGTGCAACAGAATTTTAAGAGAAACAAGTAAAACGAGTGGGCTGAGAAAGCGCAGAAATAACTTTACGGGAACTAAACGCAGCTTTCGGTGCAACTGAGAGAAGAGATTAAATAAATTTTGCACACCTACTTCACCCAATCTTTTTTTGAATCTAGATGATATTTGCAAAATTCTTACTTCTTTTCGAAACAGCGATTTGATTTAATCCATACCATTGTCGACAAGGAGCGTTTTAAAAAGTGTCTACTAATTCCTCTCTGGGTAGACAAGGAACCAACATATTTTACTCAAACACGCCAAAACGGCTAAACGGATCTTGATTCAGTTTGGGACAGAGATAGATTGTTGTCTTGTATTGTATAGCACATGGGATCCTTTTTAACCGTGGGGAAAACCGCGAGGCACAGCTAATTAATAATATAATTTTGTATTTTTTTTGTTCTTTCCCTAACATGTACAACATTTTTGGCGTCGTTCGCGAAATAAAATTAATCTACTAAACTACGAAACTCTCAAGTTTTTATAAATATTTTGGCCTACGTAGGCTACTAGTCCTAAGAAACTTTACACTCTTTAGATCAGACTCCATTAGCATTATTGAAAAGTTGACCGCCCGAAAAAGTCCTCGAGAAACCTCTATAAACTTCAGTCGGTAGGGAAAACCGTCACTCTCCCCCTCGTCCTAAGGTTGACATTCGAGTGCCCGTTTACTGCCGTCTTCGCATTACCATTGATCCGGATATTATCGGGTAAGAATAAGCAAACAACATCGAGTTTTGGCGGTAAGTAAACACTCCGTTTTGTCTACGTCGGGATAGCCGGCGTATCACCGAGGACGGACGAGAATCAATCTTGTGGCGATCAAAGTAAAGTTGCAATTTGCGTTGACATCAATGACGGCGAGCCATTCATCGGCCTCTCCATGCCTCTTCACCGCCGGCCGTGATTTGAGCCCTTCACTGACAGACATTTGCATAAGTTTGTTTATGAATTTCGGTTGTTCTTCGTCAGTCGACGCGTCGGCTGCCACTTAACTGGTTATCATCTGTTTATTCAACGAAATTGAACGCAAACAGACCGAGTGCAGGTGCCACTCGCGCGTGAATTGTTTTTATTTTGTACATTTTATTTTTAGTAGTTAGCTGGTCGGTGAACCGGCTGGCTCACGTTGAATTCACCTGGCGGGGAGTAATCGGGAGAAAGGCGCGTCACACCCGTTTCTGAAGGGTCGACGTTCGTTTCGTCTTACTAAATGAAACACATAACAGTTTGACGTCTCGTTAGGACCCTTTAGGGCCGCCCTCAGTGACTCTCGGGACACTTGGCGTGCACACGGTTAAGCCATTAAGGAGTTAAACTGAATTACCTACTGTGAGATGACTCACATTAGCTCGACACGATGGCTTTCTTAGAGTTAAGGGTTTAAGCTCAAGTGAAAGTTCATGCATGTTTTAGTAACAATGTTGACTCTTGCGTTGTTTATTCGAAAAGCTATTGCTTTAGTTAAGTAATCGTGGCTATTTACCTTAAGGTTCTTTGATTAAGCTGAGAGCTTGCATTATATATTTACAGCCTTAGAAATAAAAAAATGCATAAACATCTGCTAAACCAATGTTCAGTTAGACATTGAGTAGTCAGTAAATAGCGCTACACAAACGTGTAACTATTGTTTGAGCAATAAAGTGTGAATCGGCATTGGGTATTTACACACATGCTTAACACTTTTTTCTTTTTCGTCTGGCAACTTTTGGTAAATTCGTTTAGAAACTTTTTCGTCCAAATAGTTTTTTAGTGATTATTTTTTAAGAGAGCTCCTTAATTTTTAATATTGCACGTACAATTTACGTTTTAGGAAAGTAATAATAATAAACTATGTTGTTTTTTGAATCTCTTGTCCAAAATTCGTCGTAATAAACTATTTTAGAGGAAAACATTTTCTTTTGGTTATAGTGGGAGACTAACAACAAATTTCTGAACGGAACAATCAATGTCAACACTACAATATGTGTAATGTCACAATATCAATTATAAACTTTTCTATTTTGACAATAGAAAAACATGACACAGTTTCTATCATAGTTACTGAGTGTAGATCAGCTGTTATAGTGAAATCCGCCATCTTGACCCCGTACACACCCGCTAAACAAGGGTACCCGGCCGTTTAACGAATGTTTATTTTCCTTTGATTTTGTTACATCTGTACACGAACTGTACACAACGTTTAAGTCAAAAATATTTTTATTTTTCAGCTTTTGTGTTACACAATGTGTGTACACATGTTTTAAAACTTTATTTCTAAGGCTGTTAAAGTCATGATGCATTTTAAGAAAGTGGTTTCAATCTGGGCTTTATTGCGGGTGCTGAGGGTACCTTATCCCGGTGGCTGGTTTCTTAAAGTTGGTAGTTTATTTGTGCCCTCGTCCGCGCCGGCGCTACACAAAGCTATGATTAATCGGCGAGCGAGCGACGGTGCTCATTAAAAGTTGCCGACCGCAGCCGTTTACAACTCCTACCTGGCTGGGGGACAGTCCGGCCCGGCCGACCGCCGGCTCGTCCGGCTCCGGATCAGCTTGTCCAACATCGTCGAACTTTTTACAGGCATTATGTTATTGTCTGTATTATTCATCTCGTTTTCCCTTTAATTTTGCTTTCCTTTTTTATTCGTTGACGGGGTTGTGTTTGGTCGACATTGGGTCTGTTGGTAAACAATGATGCGGCCTATTAAGAGCACATAGAAAAAATCTTTTTACTGGAGACAATAAGTACAATTTTATTTCCGTACTGCGCAAGAAAGAGGGTTATGTTTTACGAGTGTATATTTGTATGTATGTATGTATGAGGTTTCTTTGGCACGCCCTGCAGCTTAAAAAGCTTGATGAATTTCGACATGTGAGGTGTAATTTAAATCGTCTTGATACTGGAAGTGACATAGAGTTTAACATTTTGTAGCCAGGTCTTTTGTTTTTATCTTTTAATTATGTAACTTGATACTTTTTTATTTAAGTAGGAAATAAACTATTTTACACTTAACTATTAATTAACACTTATCTGCTAATTTCGAAAAACGTTGCGTATAGCATAATCAACATTTGCTGACAATAAACCATTATTTTGATTCAGGCAGCCTAGAAACTGTGACATCAGGGCTAGCCACTCAACCTGTTCGAACTTGCTAGCTATTAGTCGATAGAGTCCGGATGTGGCTTGCGAAAGATTTTCAGTTAATGCCATTGATCAAGGCCGCTTGTGGGCAATATTCTGCATTTATTATTTTTAGGATTAAATGGGCCCACGTTAGACCACAACACACCTGATGGAAAGTGACGATGCGCTCTAAGATTGAGCACGCTTGCCCATGAGGTGCCTGTTCACTCTTGTCTTGAAAATACTCACTCTTGTGTAGAGACCCAGGTTGTGCGTTCTTTTGCAGCCACCGAGACAGGAAGTGCGTTCCACTTTTATCGACTGAAGTATAGATGACAAACTTCCATTATTCGCTATCCATTCGAAGAGCAACCCCCCCCCCCCTCTCCGCATGCGGGGTAACGACCGAGCTATCCACTAATGAATCTGAGCCATTTTCTTTGATAAACATAGCCTTTTAAAAAAACTGACTTCCCGTCATCTGAATTGAATTTTATGATAAAAAATCTGTAAGTAGGTGTATGTTGTTTCAAGAATAAAAAAATCGTTTCATAAATAACGGTAACAAACATTTTTGAAATAAAAATGACACAGAACGCCCCCTACTTTTAAAGTCGGCTAATAAAATAATCCCAAACCATATCTAGAATCTACATAAAAAATACAGGTATAGAGTGTACAATGCACATCAAACAACAATTAGGTCTCGTAGGAATTGCGGCATGTTGTCCTGGAATAATTTAATGAGATCATGCATTGTTATTATTGCCCAGGAGAGAAGCCATTCAGCTGCATCATAATGCAGCATATCATAATTCATTTAAAAATCCACATATTTGTCTGTTAAATATAGAGGACATTGGGCAGCCTAGAAACTCTGACATCAGGGCTTGCCACTCGGCCTGTACGAACGTGGTTGCTTGCTTGAACAATGATTATTTTGTAATCTTTATATTTTTTTCTTAAAACTTAGTTTGGCTATGATAGACTAGTTGGAAAAGGCTCGGATTTTGTGTTCTCGTGATCATGCTCTCATTTTTGCCCACCCTGTGACGCCTCTGGTGTTACTCGAGGTTAATAAGTAGCCTATATGTTTATCCCGGGCATTCCAGTTGTTTCCCTGTGGGATCGAAAAATACTCGCTATTCCACCACGATCCCTTCGGGGATGCAAACAGTCAAGGTGTCAACTCAAACTGATCGACGAATTTTGACGAAATTTTATAATACTAGTAATAATAAGGTTATATTATAAGCTTTGAGCATGAAGAAGTAACAAACAAAACAAACACACACACACACACACACACACACACAAACAATATTTCACTTTTATATTTATGACCGTTGCGATGGCAGCCTAGCGGTTGGGAGAAGGCCTGCCTCTCAAGCCAGAGGGAGCGGGTTCGAACCCAGCCGACAACACGCACCAATTTGCTCATTGTGTGAACATATGTGCAAATTGTATGTCATCTGCTACATGACTGGAGCCCGGTGTATGGCGGCAGGCTTGCCCCTTGTCCATAATTGTCTTTCATAATCTCTCTGATTTTTTCCTTTATTCGCCAGTCTGTGTAATTTATCCGAGTGTATGTAATGTAATGTATGTAATAATGGACGAAAATTCAACGACTCATCAAGCATTATATTTTCTCAAGACTTATAATAATTTCAACTATAAAAGTATGCTAAGATACTAGTCTTTACACTTCATTTGTTTATTTAAGTTTTGTTATTATTATTCTCGTAAATTTCGAAGTAATAAACTTAACGAGTTCTTGCGTTTTATGACAGTCTAAAATTTTAAATACTTATTACGCTGTTAAGAAACAAAGGGAATATTACGAGGTCTAACCACTTAATTATTGTTGAAGCTTCCGTAACTCCACCAGAGTTTATAACACCAGTAATCTTATTGCTCGGCGGGTATGTTAAAATCTTAAATACCAATGAATAATTATCTAAAGCATTATTGACACGAAATAGTTTACGATACGAGTGCTCTTTGACCACAAATCTTGGCATAAGCATAGTAAGCAAACCATCCATCAAAGACACGCGTACAAAGTCACTAGAATCAGATAAAACATTCGCCAAATCCTTAAGAATAAAAACAAAAGTCAGATCATGTAATTAATCTCAAATTCAAAGCTGAACCGTTACAAACATTTCCTGTTTACTAACCAAATATCGTGTTTATTTTAAACACAATAAAGATCAGTAAATGAGTATCAAAAGCCAATAATTAACCTTGTGATCGCCAGCTGCCAGTATCGTTTACCTATTATGTCACGCAACGTCACACCCGCCATGATTCGTCGAAAACGTTATTGAAAGTGACAGTCGCTGATAAAGTGGGTTCCGCCGCTTGAAAATGTTTATCTAAAAAACGTAGCTGTCGCGTATTTAGATCGTCAATATTGGTGTGAGAGTGACTCTTATAATCGTGACGTTTAAGCTGCGGTCAAATACACACCACATATCCGTAGTGTTGCAAGAGTCAACCGTGACATTCCGAGCGGAAAAAACAGGGTGTTTCTAGTATAATATAACATAGCAAGCAAGCCCTTATAGTTCCACAAAAAGTTTGCAAATTTATCATAGAAGTAGGCATGTAACCTGCTTTTTGGCAAGTTTGCGCTTGAACTGCATGACCTAATCTCCTGTAAAAGGGGAAAGCTTTTACAGCTGAACAAGTCGGAAAACGCATAAGTATCATCCCTACTTAGTCGATATACCACCTACTCGTACTAAACGGTTTGCCTCCACCTTCTTAATACGAACGGCTAGGGACTGGAATCGTTTGCCACCATCTATTTTTCCAACTAAATACAACCTAGGTATCTTAAAGGCCAGAATGAATAAGTACCTACTAGGTCTTCGTGTTTCATCTTAGGCCACAATGTCGCTTTACATCAGGTGAGTTGGTGGTCAAATGTTGACCTATTCTTTATAAAATAAAAAGGCATGTAACCTACTTTTACTAAATTTGCAAGCTTTTATGGAACTGTAACGGATGACTACTTGTAATTAAAAAACATCATAATAATTTGGCTATTAAACATGTCACGTATGTAAGTAACGATAAATAGCGAATTCCTTTCAAATTAACAGTCCGGAATGTTGTTAATTTGAGAGGTCTAATAGAAGATTTTCTTAATTCTCATCATACGAGTATTAGGCTTTGTTCAAGAATTGATATCCGCAAGATTCTTCTATGTCACACTGTCCCGCTGTCGCACTCGTGTGGCCTGGCCTTTAGGCGTAACACACGATCCTTTTTAAGTGACTGCTGATAAAGTGTACGTGAAAAACCGTATGACACGTGCTTAGATTAACATTGACAGCTACGCGGAGCGGAAACGGTTATAGCCGTGCTAAAAATTTACGTGCTAGGTTTTAGATAAGCCTTAGGCTTTTTAATTTTTTTCTAATATTTAATAAACTGGTAAAGCTGAGCTTTTATAACTTATGCCTCTTTTTTATATTAAAGCAAAATGTATTAAAGTTATCTCAAAAACTATGCGCATTTTACGAAAAAGTTATCAATAAATATGTTTTAGCTCCTTCTTCTCTATTGTATTTTTTTTTAAATGAGGTTAAGTAAATATCTTGCGCAGTTGGGTGAAAATAAAAACACAGAGAGTTAACTACAAAATTGTAAAAACTCTTTTGTTGAATGTCAAAACCAGTCGCTCACTATCACATTTATTTTATTACAATCGTCTACGCCCCGCGGCTATCGCCTATTTGAGACAAATCTCGGCTCGTGATTTTAATATCGCCGGCGTTCGGCGCCCTATCGCCTCTACATCACCTCTATATCAATCAATCTGTCACTCCGGGACGGGTATGTTATTAGCATTATATGAGTGTCAGCGTCCCTTGTCAAACTCCATCTGATATCTAAGATCACCGTGTTCTAGAGTTGTTTTAGGATTTAGTTACTAGATCGCTGAGATCTGACGCTTGACTAATTTCTAGGAATAGACCGGAGGGCTCTGATTCTACTTGGAATTTATTCATAAGAAATAATAAACAGAAATAACCAAACATGATGAGAAGTTTATTAACCACAATTTCCTTATTTACAAAACCAAACAAAACTAAAATAAACTAAAAATAAAATAACCTAATCTAAAAAATCGCTACCAGTGGGCAGCGTTCCCAAAATGCTGGCAGCATTGCCACGTTGTATTGTTGTTAATCTTTGTGCAAGATATAGGCCAGCATCATGGTGACGTGTTGCTTCGACCAGACAATTGTGGGCTCCTGGCTCCCACGGCTCCAGCGTTTCGACCCCAAAAGGCTCAAACAAGTAACCGCTATCAAGGGTACTGTATTTGCGCCTTTTGAGGTTCTCGGCTTCGTCAGCCGCCGCACCAGCTCTAAATTCAGTAATTAGAAGATGGGAGAGTGCAAGAGTGTCTACGCACGTTGCATCCCATACCAAAGGCGTCTAATACAAAAAATTAGTGTCATTCCGTCAGGTCTTTTACCATCGTCTCGAATTATGCCATTTGGCACTAATATAGCTGTACGATTTGAGGTGGTAAAAACCCAACGGATCAAACATGTTTATTTAATAAATAGAAAAAGCTATAGTATCCATAGAAATATAATGAGATCGTTTGCCCTCTTACGAATTTGTTCAGTAACATTATAGTAATGTTTTGATAAAACCTTTTTCCCCGGAACCAAGGGCTACATACGGATGTTAACGACGCTCGTCGTCTCACAAATAATAAATCTGTGCCGAGTGCACGATGCCATTCCGGTTGAAGCCGAGAATAGGCCTCCATTTGCCGACTTAGGCCTCCATTTCCCGATCGCAGGCCTCCATTCGGCGATCAGCTATAATGCGCAGTATTCGTCGTTTACGTCCGCTGGTCGGAAACGCTCGACCCCTTCGAAACTGCTCACATTTATTCAAGACGCACATTTAGTGTTTCGTTTTATATGAACATAAAGATTAGGCGTAAGAGGTGCGCGGCTATTCCGCCTGCCGCCGTAAAACAGCCCTCAATTCGGCAAATGAGCAATGAAACGATTTGGCCAACGTTTGAAGACCACCTCGTTGCTTTGGTACAAATATTGGTACTGGACGCTGGCTAGTAAAGCTCTGTGTCAGTGACATATATGAAACGACACTGCCTACACGACTTTTCTGCTCCACATTTTTTTATCCGACTGCGCAAGAAGGAGGGTTATGTTTTTCCAGTGTATTTATGTATGTGGGTACATAAATGTATGTATGAGATTTTCTTTGGCACGCCCTACAGCCTAAATATACATTTTGCAGCCGGCTTTTTGTTATTCTTTTAATAATGTTACTTGTTTCCTAATGTTGTGAATGTGTAAATACGCGCCTAAAAAGATATAAAACAACATGACTCGTTTCTCAGTACGAGTATGTATCACTCTTTAGTACCATGGGCTACGTGTAGCTGTCACACATTAAAGTTGGCTGCAACATTGATCTTCATTCCAAGTAGACGTTATGGCGGTTGGCGCCAATGTTGGCCCATGTGGTCGGCACAACACGGCGCGTTTGATTAAAATGTAACGCGTGACGGGCGCAGTTAATGTTTGATTTGGACACGTCCGTGTAATTGCACATAAACATTTAAAGCATAAACTACATGAATGTATCACTGCATGATTATTTGAAGGACACGTTTATTACTCGTAAATACATTTCAAAACATTGTCTATGCCTACTTAGTATTGTTATTGCATCTGTAAACTAAAACTTGATGCAACATTAAACGCTATGTAGTGGCATTGAATACGTGTAAAAAAACTGCCTCACGGATACTGACAAATCAACCGATCTTGAAGAATGTGCAGAAGTGTGCGTCGTATTCTCTCCATCCTAAAGTTGCCTGTCAGAGATCACTTTAGTGATAATGCCGACAGTAATGCACACATCAAATACCAGTTATACGAAGCATATTATCATATAAACAATAGTTACACCGTAGTTTTAGTGATACTCTTCGTTGTTATGTCTTGTCATTTCTGGTGTGAACAATTAAGAGTTTAGCTACTTAAAATGATAACTATGATGCACAAGCCCTTAGCCCAGACTACATAACTTATGTCATTCAAAATTAGACATCATGTTTTCAAAATTATTTTCAAGAAACTGAAAAAGTGAGCAACGTGAAATCAATAAACGTTAGAAGACCAATTATGAAAACTTCTACTTGAAATGAAATTAGTTCAAATTGTAAGTACGTTTGACGTTTGAAACGGCAGAGCCAGGCCTCCGGCGGCGCTCCGGGTTTAATTTCACTGCTCCCTCGGAGGCATTCCTGTGCGCCCTCTAATATTTTAACAACAACTTTCTGCCGTTTCTCAATATCTGTGCTCTCTTTGAAACAGTTTAGTAAAAATAAAAAATAGCCTTTATTTCTACTGCAACGTTTTACATAATATGTTTTAACTCCTAATCCATACTAAAATTATTAATTTCAAAAGTCTGTCTGCCTGTCTGTCTATTTGTCTTCTATTCTTGCCTATTCTTTTCACGGCTAAAATGCTAAACGGATCTTCATGAAATTTGATTATTAGTAACAGTAAATTACAAGAATAGTTTTTGGATACTATTTTCATTAGTTTTTGGAACAAAATCGCGGATAAAGAAGCTAGTATCAAATAAAGAAGATCGCCTTTGCGGCGTAGGCTTCTCCTAATTTTCTCCAGTCTTCTCCCTCTTTCGCTGTGGTCATCCAATTTGGTTCGTTGAAAATATGTCCCTCCATCTTCTCTTCTGTCTTCCCTACCGTTTGCCGGTTGCTAATGACCGGTAGGACAAACCGGTTTAATAACTTTGATTAAAAATAAACACTTGAATAATTGCATACAATTAATTTTTTTTACTAAATCAATTAATAAAAACAATATTTCACACTCACAGCTCCCCACTAGGTATTCTTATATCGGGAAAGCCATGGACTTACTTAATGAAATAGGCAACTAATTCTCAGCACCAGAGCAGATACTAAATTCATCATTCTAACATCCGCCCGGGCGGGAATCGAACCCAGTACCTTTTGCTCATAAAGCAGTTGCATTCCGACTAGATTAGGAAGGTCGTCGAAATTAAACATGATTAGGACCTTGGTTATACTGGCTTCATTTTGCTTTCTCATTTTATTTGTGTTAAGTCAAATTGATTTGTTGATGATATCTCACCTTTATTTTTGAGCGAAGCTAAATCTCAGAGTCTACTGGAACAAATCGACATTTGTTTCCACATAAATGTATGCTTATTGATTTGAGTTACCAGTCCAGCTACTAGCCGTCCACAAACGAGGCTCGGAACATAACTTTGCGCGAAACCAATAAGTTGTTCTCAAGTTCCGAAGAGTTACTCGGTACAATGCTGCTGGAATTGGTATTTGGTCCAAACGGGAATTATAAATACATTGGACAGTGGGGAAATTGACTTTTATTGCTGCCTGGAAATGGCTCGGAGTAAGTGAATTACCATTACGTAATGTAACTCCATGTTTTTCTGCCTATTTATTGTGCGGATAAATAAATAAAATATTTTATTTGTTTCAAGATTTATACAATGAATTTATATTCGTATGTTTTTTCGTAATGCTTTATTTCGTCTCTCTCTTACTCGCAATGTTCACTCAGTGTTTAGAGTTTCGTACCCAAAGAGTAAAACGGCACTCTATTACTAAGACTCCACTATCCGTCCGTCTGTCTGTCCGTCTGTCACCAAGCTGTATCTAATGAACCGTGATAATTAGGCAGTTGACATTTTCACAGATGATGTATTTCTTTTGCTGTCATAACAATTAATACTTAAAAAACGAATGAAATAAATATTTAAAGGCGGTCCTCATACAACAAACATGTTTTTTAAAAAAGATATAGGTACGGAACCCTTCGTGCGTGAGTCCGACTCGCATTCGGCTGGTTTTTTATTTAATGCGTGTTAGTATGTCAGTAAATTACGGCATATTTCAATAACTTCCCGCGACTACGCTACAATCGCAAAAAAAATTAAAGCTACCCACTTGTTACCTTCAAAAAATCTATTTGACAATGGTATGATTTATTTTGATTGATAAATACCATACGAAATTGTTACCTACTCTTAAGCATTGTGAGCTAAATTTAATTGATACCACTAACAATTTATTCACAAAACAATGTCTCAAAATTATAAAGTCTTGGAGTTTGAAGACATCATTGAAACTAGTAGAAACTCCGAAACCTACAATTTCACGAGAACGCACGATTAGACAATTATAGTTTGTAGACAATGACACAAATAATCTCCTTCAAGTTTTACTGAAGTTCTGAACTTGCTAATCACTTCAATTTTGTATAACATTTAGGAGTAGGTAATCACGCTAAAAGCTATTTTATGTTCATTCGTTTTAAAATTAAATGCTTTACTTAATACAGTATGGCAGGTGTGTTTAGTTTCATTTTGATACGTTGCACCCTTTTTCATGATACTTTTCTGTAGTACAAGATTCCAGGCCTTTTCTGCGATTCAAAGTTGCTTAATGATAATAGATACTTGTATTATACAACAATACCTACCTGTCTGAACTACAAGTAGTTAGTTCTAAAATCTATTTTACGTCACCTGCATAAAGTTGTAGATCCATCGTACAGTTGAGCCACGCTACAAGCAATACATTTGTTTCATGTCTATACCAATTATATGTAAATACTCTAACATTCTAATTTTAAACACTTAATCTCGTCACACAAAACATACAATAGTGTAAAGTATAAATTGTATCGATGCATAAACACAAAACACATACAATTTTAAGATTCAAAAATACACAATCAATCTTCGTTTACAAGCAAACGTTTTAAGACATCGTAAACGATTCCTTTAGCTGTTCTAGCCTTACATACCCTGTAAAAATCATTCACATTATGGACATACATAATGGATAGTCAAATCATAAGTAATTGGCACTTCCTTTTGTGATCGCAGTCCCGACAGCCGCCGCCCAAGCACAAAGGACCTTTGATACGCCGCCAATAACCGGGCGGACCTATTTCAATATTTAGAACTGTTGTAAGACTTGTATATGGGATTATTTTGGCTTTCCTTAAGAAACTATAAGGTTTTTCTTAACGTCGGAATTGGAAATAGGTTTAGTACGACAATACCTATCAGGCTTTTTTTCTTACAGGTCTTAGAGTGTCCTAAGAAATTAAAAAGGTTTTTCTTAACGTCGGAATAAAAAATAGGTTTAGTACTACAATACCTGTCAGGCTTTTTTTCTTACAGGTCTTAGAGTGTCCTAAGAAATTAAAAAGGTTTTTCTTAACGTCGGAACAGGAAATAGGTTTAGTACGACAATACCTATCAGGCTTTTTTTCTTAGAGGTCTTAGAGTGCCCTAAGAAATTAAAAAGGTTTTTCTTAACGTCGGAATAGGAAGTAGGTTTAGTACGACAATACCTATCGGGCTTTTTTCTTAGAGGTCTTAGAGTGTCTTATGAAATTAAAAAGGTTTTTCTTAACGTCGGAATAGAAAATAGGTTTAGTATTAAAATACCTTATTATTATTAAATACCTCAATAGTAGTATTACAATATTTAAAACATTTTACATTGTTAAGGAGTTTCCTATACCTTAAGGAAACTATAGGGTTTTCTTAACGTCAACATAGGAAACCTAAAAGCTTTGTTCTTCCTAAAATTAACTCGTAGTTCGCCTCGAACGGAGACCTCGTATATATCCTTTCGTATATATCCTTTTTTTGAGGTTTGTTTCTGTCTAAGTTTAATAATGAGTTTTGTATTTAAATACAGGTAGGTGTGATTGCGATGGTTCCTGCTTAAGAGGGCCGTGACGCTCTGATATTTCCATAGAAACGCGCTTCTCAAATTTTTTGAAAACCATTTGTCAGATTATGATGAGATTTAGATAATTTAATTTACAATTAAATTATCAATATCTTCGCCCCTATGTTCTTGGTTTTTATAAAAAAACGTTCTCAAGCTAAGATAGAGCTATGAAAAATTTCCGCATTTGTAAGGGGTCATTTTTGACTGATTTATTCAATAGATAGACAAAGCAAATCAAAAATCCCATACATACATAGGGAGGTTGTCTATATCATTAGCTTTTAAATGAATCCATAATACAAGGGACATTCTAAGTTATTTAAGAATGATTAGAGAAGTGCAAAAGTGATAAAAAATATTAATATTCACTTTGTGACTGTAGGTAACTTTAAAGGCTCGTCAGTATCTTTACTTGCTCTCTTCGCTCGTCATCTTCTTCTAGACGAAATGGTTATGGAAAACCTTAAGCCAATGCGAAGTTAGTCTAAAGTTTGTCGAAGTTAGTCGAAGTGGTCGCCGGACTCTTAAAAAATAGAAAAAAGAAGTGATCACCTTTTTTATTTTATAACCGGTATAAAACCCGAACAGCAGCTTTAAAAATAATAATGTGTCTTTAAAAACACTTACTAACAACCTTTTCCTCTAAACGCATGTCAAATAGGTACGCCTACCGTCCCGTCATGATTAATCACAACCCTCTTTCGAGTGTAGTATTTTTCATGCCGTATATTCATCATCATAATTACCAAAGAAACTTGCATAATCTGTTATCCTTTTTCATCTTGTCTTTACATTTTATCAAACAACTTCGTTTTTACTTCAGTGAATTCTAAAACAATGTTAAAACAAACTATCAAGAGTCTGAATGTAATTTAGTGCTTTTGTTAGAGATGTAAAGACGAATAAATCATCCATTGAAAAGATGAAGTTTGACTTTTGAAGCTAATTTGATACTGTCTGTAAGATCAGAAGTTTCTATATGTTTTATAAAATGCGTGGTAAACATTTATACATATAATTCAAAACATTTTCGCCAACAAAGTCAACAACTTATCAAACTAGGCGCAAAGTTTGATTTCAAGAAATGCAATGATCAGGGGCAAAAATTTCGGCTGGTAGATAAAACAACCAAAAACATTTTAATTGGAGTAGAATTTTGAAAATCATTATGATTTTAGAAAAAAAAAAACAAAAAAGTATCTTTTTTAAAATCTGTTTGAGCGTGTTTCATTTTTTTTTATTGCTTAATAGGCTTGCGTTTGGCCGCCAACATGCCTGATGGTAAGCAGTGATGCGGCCGACGATGGAGCACGCTTGCCTAGAAGAAACCGATTCACTCGAGACTTGAATACACCCAGATTATAAGTGTCAGGGAACACACACTCTGGCAGAGTATTCCACACTCTAGCGGTTTGTATGAGAAATGAGGAACCAAAGCGTTTCGTGCGTGTTGTAGGTATGTCGACCATAAACGATGCCGCTTTTTTGTACTCTTGGTTGTTTTATAGAAGAACGGGCTAGGAAGAATAAGGTCATGCAAACCAGATGCACACTCCCCGAAATGTATCCGATAAAAAACCGATAGACTAGCAACGATCCAAAATCATTAAAGTTTTAGCGATTACAGTACTTTTATTTTGGATTATTAAATAGCCAGATTAGTTGTTTAAAGTTTGTCTAAAGTTTTAGTTTTCTTATTTGTGTTCCTATTACAATATAATTAATACCAATAAAAAGGGCATGAAAATGTTATCCTAGACGCCCATCTTATTTTACCATTAAATGATACACGATTTTCAACTTTCAATGAAGCGGCGTAAGTAAACGTATGAGCAGGTGGAAAATCGTGGTATTACCACGTCTTAATGTAATTTAACGAAGTGTATCGTGTTCTACTAAGGCTTTATTTAGGGAGACGCTGGGCTTCACGAGGCACATGCAGCGTCACGTCGAATAGGGCAAAAAACAAGACAAAACAAAACGCTCGTCAAAACGCTTCTCCTTGAACGCTCTTATACATTGGCATATTGGTTTGCCAGCACTACGCGAAGCTGCATGCGCCGCGCTTCATCTTGTCTCCTTAAACGAGCCCTTAAAGTTTGTCTGAGTATTTTCCACCGCTATCTAAACAAGCCTTAGTGTTTTTGCATATTTAATCAGCAGTCAAAAGAACAAAAGCAAATATCTCATTAGCTGAATTTCTGCGCCAGAGTTGGAACGTTTGTAATTGTTTATCTAAGTAATCGAGTATTCTGCTCAGCTTCGTGGAGCTCTCTCTATTTTTCCAAGTGTCTAAGTTTTGGCTTTGTTTAGTGATCTTTGTTTGCCTCAAGGTGTACAACTGTCTATCCAGTGACTTATTGGAAAGTTTTTTTGAGCAGACTTTGATATTAAGTTTTATACAGGTTATAGAGGGTAAAGCTAACAGATTTGTACTCAATACTTTTACTAAAGTGAAATAGAGATGACTGTGTGTGTTTGTAAGTCTAAAACTATTTTCAGTAAAGTTACTGAGTAACGTGACTGACGACTACTTCGCACAGAGTTTTTAAAATTATATGAAACACACCAACATCCAACTACATAAATAATAATAATAACAATAATCTTTATTGCATAGATACAAGCCAATTATACATAGGAAAAATAAAAATTAATTAAGAAACAATAATACTCTTAAAGAAGGTAGCTTATTGTACATATGTACATTAAAGTTTTAAAGTACATTTTCGGCGGTAACGAGTAGGTTGGTCCACAGAACTAAGCAGAGCTTGTGTTGCAGGTTTCTGTATACCTTCATGGATCAATAAAGAGCAGATATTTAAAGCTAAAACTAGTTAAAAGTTTAATTGTAATATTAGTTAAGCCAAACGAACATTTACTGAGATAAGCAATAAGCTTGGGACTTATTCTGACAGGTTGCTTTGCGAGTGATATTAGTGAGTATGTGTTGTTTAAGAGTGTGATTTGTGTTGGCGTGTCCAAATCCAACTTTAATATCTTTGTGTACACAGAAACACAGTAAAAACAACCAGATATCCTGATCAGAGTGCTTCCAATGGTATATTCATTAACTAATTAAAAATCCCTCCACTGACCGCAGCTGCGGTTCCATTCCACTTCCATATTCATGCGACAAGCCCCCAAGCCGCCGGGACACGCTCAATAGCTAATAATACATTAATTTCCTCCCGGGTGCGATCCTCATTCGAACCAGTATAGTACGGTTGAAGCCGCACTGGCCCGCAGGGTCTGCCTTAACATCTATAGCGGTGATTCCACTCTTAATGTGTCTTTAGATTGAACCTCCTATAAAGGAATATCAATTTGTGGTCTTACAAAGCAATGTTGTTTAAAAACCGTTTTATTTGTAACACTTTTTTTTCTTAATAGAAACAAGTAATTTCAAAAGCAAATAAAAATCACGTTATATTCAGTTCAAAGCTACGTTGTAAACGAAAAGGTTCAAAAACCATCTAAATTTCAAACGTGCGCCTCACGGCTACAAATTGAATAAGATCAATCAAATTCAATAACGGTACAAATCGTCGCCCGCAGACGTACCCGAAATAGCATTGGTTTGTAAACGGCGCAAACTATAACCTTCCTCCATTTCTCAGTGAGAGCATTCGGCGCGCGACATTAATGTTTTCGTTTCCGTCGGTCGGTCACAAACTTCGATTCCGATGCAAATCGGATATACTACAGGGGCTTAATTTCGTCCCACCTTTCACTGGGGGTCGGAGGCTGGCGACGTGATTGCCGGTAGCCGTTACATCGCTGGTCGAGCGTGGGCCGGCGACGGCACGGCGGCGCGCGACGAGCGATGGACCCGTTGCTCTCTCTCCGCTCGAGACCTAGGGCGTCTGCGCGGCGGCGCCTGCCAATCGATAAGACCGCAGACCTCGCCAGCGACCTGGTTCCTGCACACATGCACCGCCTTGTAACCTATATCGCGCCCACGGCGTTGCTTTGACACTACCGATGTCAAAAATTCCCACTACCAACCGGCGACGCAGATTGCAGCCAAACCTCTCGCATTCCGCTTCACAAATCCTTTGGCAGTTTCCAATTTTAGTTTTCCTTTTCCTATCTCGCTTGAGCAGCGTCCGGAGATAGAAGCTTATTCTTTCCTTTCAATCATGCAATTCAAATGTTAAAAAATTCTTATACAGAGTTACATGGCACGGTAGGAATAATCCCAGACGGGCTCAGTGTCTTTAGAATTATTAGACTACTGTTATAAATAATATAATAATATTTACCAGCAATCCTTGCAAATATTAACTGCTTTACTCCGTTTCTAAAATGTTAAAGTAATCCATCGCAACCCACTATCTGTCTCAAAAAGTCGTAAACTCCACAGAAACGTCTCGTATTCAATGAAGATGAACGTAACTGCTCATATCGAGCCCTCCTCGGACACTCTATAAATATTGACACGACGACCCTCGGACTTTATAACTGCTTCTCACAGCTACGTTAAAGTTTGCGCCGAATATAGCCTACTGCTTAGTGGAGCGTCACGTAACTTGCGTAGCTTTTTGTAGCTCGTAACGTAGCCTTTTGGTGCTGCGTAGCACCCTCGTAGCTCCATAGCTCTATCGTAGCTCCGTAGCCGCGCTACGCCCCGGGGTACGCGGCGTATCGCTACGTAATAAAGTTATCCGTCCTAACACAATATTTTGATGCGTTCTCGCTCACGGTCGGTTTATTGCTACTTTCATTCGGATCAATGAAATAAACTCGAGCCAGCGTCGAATGTGGAATTGAGTTTGAGCCACTCAATCATTCGATACTTCTTTACATGTTTTACATTTCTAAGGCTGAATGTGTTGAAGATTGATTGTGTTAATTTTGTTTCAGGTACGTGTGACGTGACGGAGTCCATATTCGTGAGTTCGATGATAAATCGAAATCCTTCCAAACCCTAAAGTTCAGACGTTAATGTCAGCGGAAGGTAGAGTAAAATATGCTCCCGCTGTGTTATTACGGCTAAGTGATTTTTACGAGCGGAAGTTTGGCTTCATACACGAGAGCCACATAACGAACTTCGCTTTCGCCGCTTGATAACGGAAGATGTAATTTTTCTTTCGTAGTAAAAATGTGAAATTTACGAGGCCGCCTGAATCCTTCCCACCGCTGGGAAATAACCACTCGGAATTTCGGCTGTACATAATTAAAACGACAAATGTCCGGCATTATTGACGTTGGTTGGAGCGGCCAATGTTTTGACCATGGCCAGGTTGGCCAACGCTGGCTGCCTCGGAACGGATATTGCAAAGTCAGGGCTATATGAATGGTATAATTTATATCTCAATTTCGGAATATTGTTGTCCATTATTGTAAACGTGTTTTATAATGATTGTTCGGTGAAATGTATTTATGCAGGTATTATTGCGCGTTTTCACTTGATGGGCCAGATAAAAGGGCGTCTAATGTTTCGAATAATTATTAGAATAAATTGTAACTTCAATCTATTTATTTGCATAAAACGATAATAGAAATAAAATTATGCGGTACAATAAATCTTTTTTGAAATTAAAGAATCTCAAATGCATAGCATTTATACGGTCTTATTACCTCAAGCGATCTCTTCCATATTACTATTTGCAGTTGACTGCAGTGAAGCCAAAAAAGAAGGGTTATGAGTTAAGAATGAATGTTTGTATGTATGTCTGTATGTCTGTCGCTATGATACCTCGTAGCTACTAAACGGCAGAATCAATTTTAATTAATTTTATGTCTTTAACAGGAGTTTTTTTTAAATACTTGTTTAAATAATAACTTTTTTCAGATCTGGCTTTCAGGCAGCCTAAAAACTGACATAAAGTCTAGCCATTCAGCTTATTTTAATTTCATTCAGTTACATTTTATTTTATTTTTATCATTACTATACTGCGCCCCTCCGTTTCACCCGCAGTCCCACAGGAACGGTTTATTTTTTGGGGATAAAATCCTATATCTTTTTCTGTACCCCAGACAACATGTATGCAAAATCTCAAGACGTGAAAGCGTTACAAACAAACAAACTAGCAAACTAACGAACAAACTCACTTTCGCATTTATAATATTATTTAGGATTAGGATTATAATAAACTTACTTACCTACCAAAGTAATACGAAATTGCTTATTTTTTATAACTTTTCTTTAAAGTATCGCCCACGTATTCACCTTACGTATTCTAGAGTCATCGACATATATTTTTATGACTCGCGTTTTTACACATCTAATACACTCCCTATGCCTCCTATTGTGGACTGTATTAAAACGATGTTCGTGTTGTTCGGTTCCTTTATTCTTTCTACAAGAGTCGATCACTGAATGCCAGTGGATTCGTAACGCGCCCCTTATAAATGACCCGTCATAACGGTACTCACGACACGTGGCGGGCGCGTTCGTTTCTAAAATATTTCTAAACATTATAAATTAGCCTAGAGTTCTTACATATTCTTACACTACATTTTACAGACTGTATTGACGCGATCACATAATCCACTTACTGTAAATAAGGCTAAATTAACACACGTATTCCATTATAAGTTCCTGTCAATTTCACAACGGTAAACATTGCATCATCTTGCGTTTACCTAGCTTCATCCCTTAGCGGTACTTTGGCAGGGTGCGTTTAACGGGACTAGCCGCGCCGCCGCTTTCTCCGAAGGAATTTCGTCTGCTCTATTGTTTTGCCTAAGCGCAAATGTTTTATGTGTCTTCTAACGGGATCGCGTGCTGTACAGGACTGCTCTCCTAGCTCGGCGTCCGTAACAGCTCTCCCCCCGGCGCAGCTCGCGTAGCCTCTTCTTTCACCAACACGACGAGCTTGTTGACAGGTCTCTTGAAGATGCCGGTCTTTGTTCGGACGTCAGCCACTCGTATTCCGCCGTCTGGTCCCTTGTAGGCATGCTCGACGACTCCCATAGGCCACACATTTCGTGGTAGGGTGTGGTCGACTACAATCACGACGTCTCCAACTTGAAGCTGCCGCTTGTTGCTCATGGGCTCCCCGCGCGGTACCAATGTGGGCAAGTACTCTCGCACCCAGCGCCGCCAGAAGTGATCGGCTAGCGCTTGGCTTGCCCGCCAGGTTCGTCGGTCGACTTCGCTGCACGGTCCGGTGAGAGGCAGGCCGGTGGATGACCCCAAAAGGAAGTGGTTTGGTGTCAAGGCTTCCGGATCTTGATGGTTCACGCTAACATGTGTCAGAGGCCTTGCGTTGATCGAAAACTCCGCTTCAGTCAGCAGAGTGCTTAGGACTTCTTCCGTTGGTTCTCTCTCGTTCAAGGTGGCTGCTAGTGCGACTTTGACGGATCGGACTAAACGTTCCCAGGCTCCTCCTTGGTTCGGCGCGCCCGGGGGAATATAGCGCCACTCCATTCGATGAAGTAGGCCTTCGTCTCGCAGCGCTGGTGCCCACTCTGCGTAGGCAGCCTTAAGCTCTTTGTCCGCTCCACGGAAGTTGGTGGCATTGTCAGAGTGCATGGTTCGTGGCCACCCTCGTCGCGCTGCCATCCTTCGGAGCGCCATTATCGCGGAGCTCGTGGAAAGCGAGGGTACAATTTCGATGTGCACTGCTCGAGACGTGAGGCATGTGAAAAGAGCCCCCCACCTCTTTTCCCGGCGACGCCCAATTTTCACCATCATTGGTCCAAAATAGTCAGTTCCGCAATGGGTGAACGGGCGCTGGAAGGGTTCGAGACGTGCACGTGGCAAATCCCCTGTAGCCGGAGTCTGTGGCTTCGTTCGTCGTCTCTGGCAGAGCACGCATTCCCTCTCTATCGTGCGCACAGTGGGTCGCAGATGAATGATCCAATATCTTTGCCTTAAGTCGTTGGTCACGCGCTCTCGATTAGCGTGACCCGCTGCGCAATGCTCGCGCTGCACGATGAGTCTGGTGATTCGGTGGCGGCCGTCGAGAATAACAGGTCGCTTTGTCTCCATTGGTGCGGTAGCGGCTCCGATGCGGCCTCTCACGTGTAGGATGCCTTCCTCTAGCACCGGGTCTAGCCGGAACAGCCGACTCGCCTTAGAGATCGGGCGTGACGTCTTCAGCCGTTGTAGATCATCTTGAAAGCTATCCCTCTGGGCACAGCGTATCAGTGCGCGTTCCGCTTCTTCAATGTGGCGATGTTCCATGCGCGTAGCTCGACGTCGGCACATATCGACGAATGCCAGTACGTATGCTGACGCTCTGACTAAAGTCTCGTATTTAGAGAAACGCGCAGGGTCTGGGAGCCATCCATCGCTTGCTTTCTCTTCCTCAGCAACGTGCAGAATTACTTCGTCTTCGTTGGTGTCGTTTGTTCTTTCCACGGGCCACTGATCTTCTGGGCGGCGTAGAAAGTCTGGTCCCCGGAACCAACGATCTTCTGCAGTGATAGCCGTATTCGTAAATCTTGTTGCATCGTCAGCTACGTTGTCGCTGGTAGGCACCCATTGCCATTCTTCCTTGTGGGTAAGCTCTGATATTTCACCCAAGCGATGTGCGACAAATGGGGTGTATCGCCGAGTGTCGTGCCTTATCCAGTGGATCACCGTCATTGAATCAGTCCAGTACACCGTCCTCTTGACTTCTATACGGTGTTCTTTCTTCACGAAATCCGCTAGTCTGGCGCCGATGAGTGCCGCTTGTAACTCCAATCGTGGAACGGTCTGTGTTCGTTTTGGTGCCACCTTCGCTTTGGCAGCTACGAGGCTCAAGTTGACACTTGCGTCGGGCCTTGTGATGCGCCAGTAAGCCACGGCTGCGTAGGCTTGTTCGCTGGCGTCGCAAAGTACGTGTAGCTCCACGTCTTGACATTCTTCTAGTGCGTAGCGTCGTTCTAGCCGTAGACAGGAAAGACCAGACAGATGTCCCAGCCAAGCGGCGAAGAGCTCGTTCTCTTCCGCGGGAATAGGCTCGTCCCACGAGATCTTCAAACGCCACAGGCCTTGTAGTATGATCTTCGCTCGTATGGTGTAATGACTCAACAATCCAAGCGGGTCATATATCGACATAACTGCGCTGAGTGCTTCTCTCTTAGAGGGCGCGCGGATCTGTGCGCGTACCTCGGCTGGAACCCGGTTCATTGATGTGTTGAATCCAAGTTCATCGCGTTCGGCGTTCCAGTAGAGCCCAAGTATCTTGCTCTCGAGTTCATCTCCTGCAAATTGGGTCGGCGTTGTTGTACATAGTTCCTTAGGAACATCTTGTAGTACGCTGTTGTTATTGGAGCTCCACCCTCTTAGTGTAAACCCGGCATCCGCGTGTACTACGCGTAGTTCAGAGACGACGCGGCGGGCTTCTTGATCATCTTCATAGCTAGCCACCAAATCATCCATGTAGTGATTTCTGGTGATAGCGTCGTAAGCGAGGGGGTGCGTATGAGCGTGCATTCGTGCGTTCTGATCTCGTACGTAGTGTGCCATAAACGGTGAGCTGGCGGCGCCAAATATCATGCTCGTCATCTTGAAATGTCGAGGTGGCATCTCTCTGTTAGCGCCTCTCCACAGAAACTGTTGCGCCGGCTGATCTTCTGGGCGTATTTTCACTTGAAGGAACATTTCTTGTACGTCTGCCGTGATTGCGACGCGCTTCTCCCGGAATCTGAATAGAATGCCTGGTAGCGACATCAGCAAATCCGGCCCTTCCAGAAGATGATCATTGAGACTGACTCCGCGGCTCTTGGCTGCTGCGTCGAAGACCAGTCTTTGTTTCCCGGGTTTATTGGGATTCTGTACTGCGAAGTGTGGTAAGAACCAGCAGATGGGGCTTGACTTCTCAGTACCATTACACGGCTCGGCGTATCCCTTCTGCAGTAGATTGTCTATCTGCCGGGTGTATTCTTTCGCGAAGGCAGGGTCGGTGTCCATCTTTCGTTCGATCTTGTGAAGGCGACGTAGCGCTGCGTCGTGGCTCGGAGGCAGTCTTACATTGTCTTCCTTCCATGGTAATCCAACTTCGTAGCCTTTGTCGATTTTCTTTAGTGTTTGTTCGATGATCTTTGTAGCTCGGAGATCCGTGTCGCTCACGCGTGTCTTGTGAGCGATTCCCAGTGCTTCAATCTTGAAATGGTGATCAACCAAGTCGTGAAGGCGTTGGTTCTGCTGCTCGTTCACATTTACACCGTGTTCGGGAGTGTAAATATGCAGCACGCTGTTATGGTTTTTGATCACGCCGCGTGGCACTGTTCCGTGTATCACCCAACCCAGTTGGGTTCTGGACGCAGCCGGCTGGTTCGGTTTGCCGACTCGTAGCTCTTGAGAAACGATGTATTCCCAGTGGTCCGCTCCCACCAGGATGCCGGGTTGCGTTGAGTCATAACACACTTCATCTCGTGGTAGATCTCGCAGGTGTTCGTATTTCAGCAGTGCGCTCGGGATTGACTGCTTGATCAACTTCATATTTCTTATCGTGCGCGCTTGTAGTTCATGTAGCTTGTTGTCGGCGCTTCTCAAATGCACGGTGACCAATTTGCTGTCGTTCTCATGCTGTGTCATGTTAACTCCTTGCATGTGCAGTGGCCGTGATGGTCCCTTCGCACCGACGCTCTGTGCCAGCTCTTCATCGATTAGAGTAATCGTAGCCCCTTCGTCCAACAGGGCATGCGTTTTGATCTCCCCCCGTGGGCCAACGATGGTGATTGGGCACATCTTCAACAGTACTGCCTTTCGGTCGGTGGCAGCTAAAGTTGCCACTGTCAGGACGGTTTTGGTTTCGGCGGTCGCCGCTTGCATCGGGGGCCTCGGGGATTCTTGACGCTCTTCGGTCTTCTCTTGTTGATGTAGAGTTGAATGATGAGGACGTTGGCATTTGTTCACTCCACACAGCTTGGCTCTGCAGTTGATGCGTCTATGTCTCTTCACGATACACTTGAAGCATAGTTTATTCTCACGTATAAGCTCCCAACGTTGATCCACGGTCGATGCCTTGTATCTAGGGCACTCTGTAAGTTTGTGTGTTTTCTCGCAACTGGGGCATTGATCTGTCTGCTCCTCTTCAGCGACGTTATACACGGCGTTCGTTCTCTTGTTGCCGGTAGTAGTTGTAGATCTATACTCCTTTCGTGACGCGGTGCTTGTTGATGGAGCGTAGCAATATTTCAGGGCTCTATCTGCCTCTCGCATGAGGAAACGAGATAGCACGACGATTTCTGGGTCTTGTTCTCCCTCATGTTCACTTGCATAGTCGCTCCAGCGTGATTTGATGTGCGGGCTCAGCTTCTCAAGGACTTCTCTGGCTAGCATGGGGTTATACAGGTACCCGCCGCGGCCAACGCTCTTGAATATGCAGACCACGTTCTGAATCTTGACGGCAAAGTTGTTCAGTTCTATCGCTGATGATCCCGGTTTCGGAAGTTTCTTCAAATCATCTAAGGCTCGATCGATGATGATTTCGGGTCGGCCGAAGCATTGTTCTAATGTCTTGATGATGACTTCCGGATCGCTGGTGGTGTGAAGCTGGGCAGCCACAAGTTCACGTGCTTCCCCCTTCAGGCTACTTCTTAGTCTCTGAATGTTCTCTGCCGGCGTCAGCTGGTAGATTTTCGTAGAGTCTTGGAAGGCAGCCTTAAATACCAGCCACTCGTTCGGAGTTCCGGAGAAAGCTTGCAGATCGGGGCATCGGGCTCTGGGTCTGGATAGCTTCTGCATAGCTTCTGTCAAGACATCGATATTATCTCTTGATCTGACGGGAGTAGGTGATCTTTCTCTCATGTTGAACCGTAGGTGTCGTTCATCCTTGGTTCCAGTCTTCGGGTCCTCTCGTCTCTCCCCCCGTGTACTGAGGGTATTGGTGTGGAGCCAGGCGTCAACCTTCTGATGGTCGATCATAGTGACTTCATGAAGGCTTTCCTGGTCATCCTGGATGGCTGATAGGTCGACAGCCAACCTCTTTCTTATTAAGTCCGCTTCAATTTGAATTTCTTTTTTCCTCAGGGCAGCCAGTTTTTCTTCTGCCTGCAGTTCGACCAACCGTGCTCTAGCGGCCGCACTCGCAGTCGTACGATGTGACCTCACAGAACGCGCTGGTGATCTAAGGGCATTTGCGTCCCCTAGGTTTGGTGCCGTCGTAGGACTGGCTCGGGCGGCACTGATCGAAGCCCCCGGGCCGTTCTGAGTCCTCGGTCGCGCGGTCAGCGACGCCGGCGGATCCAGTGATACTCTTCGTCGTCGTTCTCGTTCGATGTTCTGAAGTTCTTCATGTTGTCCGAACTCTTCGTGTTCAGGTTCGAGTTCAGGACGCTCGTCGTCGCGATGGTCTTGTTGCGCTGCATCCGCTTGGCTTCTGGTCAAAACCATGTTGATGCGGGCAAATCTTCACGTTCGTTCTTGAATCCGGATCTGAAGGACCAGCTATTGTGGACTGTATTAAAACGATGTTCGTGTTGTTCGGTTCCTTTATTCTTTCTACAAGAGTCGATCACTGAATGCCAGTGGATTCGTAACGCGCCCCTTATAAATGACCCGTCATAACGGTACTCACGACACGTGGCGGGCGCGTTCGTTTCTAAAATATTTCTAAACATTATAAATTAGCCTAGAGTTCTTACATATTCTTACACTACATTTTACAGACTGTATTGACGCGATCACATAATCCACTTACTGTAAATAAGGCTAAATTAACACACGTATTCCATTATAAGTTCCTGTCAATTTCACAACGGTAAACATTGCATCATCTTGCGTTTACCTAGCTTCATCCCTTAGCGGTACTTTGGCAGGGTGCGTTTAACGGGACTAGCCGCGCCGCCGCTTTCTCCGAAGGAATTTCGTCTGCTCTATTGTTTTGCCTAAGCGCAAATGTTTTATGTGTCTTCTAACGGGATCGCGTGCTGTACAGGACTGCTCTCCTAGCTCGGCGTCCGTAACACCTCCCCATGCTCCCTTTCTCATATCGCGTACATTCAATAATACAGTAATACCCCCCTTTCCCCTTTTATGGCAAGCATGCGGTTTGCCGGTAATGAGACACGTATTGCCACGCGCCTAACAATACAATGAAAAATAAATCTTATCTCAATGTGATTAGGTCGAATTTGGTATAGACAGGTTTTTTGGCTGCTGCGTACTGAAGGCGAGAAATTAGATAATTTCCATTTTGCTGCGATTAATTTTTAATTGTAAAATTAGGGATCAACTAATTACACATACAGCTAATAATTAATTTGTGTTAGATTAATTACTATTATTCATCGCGTTTCAAAGTTAATTAAGGTTGAGCCACGAAATACCTGTTATTTCGTAACTTGTATTCTATGTGCTAGAGATTAGATCGGTCTCTGTTTTTCTTACTAGAAATTGGGTACGAGTAAAAGTGACCAAGATAATATAGAGCTAAACAAAAAGTCAAAGTCAAAATGTTTTTATTCAATTGGGTATCAAAGATACACTTATGATCAAAGTTTTATAGACTCGAATGTCTTGTTCGGAAAAAGAGCCACTACTCAGAAGAACAGGCAAGAAACTGAGGAGTTTTTTGTTTTTCGTCGTTTTAGCTACGAGTATATATTAAAGCGAATTAGACTAATTTTGACAAGTAATTTTTAAGAGTGAAAAAATAAACTAAAATATTAAGTTTTTTTGTAAATATACACCGCGGATCTTTAAACGCCTGACATACTCAAGGATATCATTGTAATCGTCATTATGACCAACTTTTATCATGGGGCCCTAAAATCGAGAAACAAACAGCTGTTCCATACAATTTGTACACGATCAATCAACTTTTTGTATGGAACAGCTGATTTTCTTTCAGGGTTAGCCTCATAGCAAAAGCTGGTCGTAATGACTTGTACAAGGATGTCCTAGAATATGACCGTCGTTTAAAGATACACCATTTTATACAATACTGTTTTTTTAAACACATTTCCATGCATCTAATATTTCTGAAAGATTGTAGAGTAAGTGCCGCATGAAGTACCATCGCATCTTCCACCGTCCGGCAGAGCACCGGTAGAGTAGGAATCGGAAGCGAATCAATTTGTTCTTTGTGAGCGCTCGAGAGCGAATATTTTTGCATTAAAACCAGGGAACGGTAATGCAAATGTAGAATTTAAAAGAAATCTCCAACGTGGAGAGCACTTGAGTTTTATTATTTAATCCGAGTCTATCGGGGTCAGAAAAACAAGCTCGAAGACTATGACTTATCGACCGACGCTACTCGAGCTCGAGTTTAGTATTGGAAAGACTAATTAGCTAATCCGAAAATTTAACTCATCAGACATGTAATTCGTTTACATGGCTGATGAGAGGTTGACAAATTTAATTTACACTCAGGTGACTTGCATTTTGTACCGAACCCACCTGAGTGGGATAGGGGTTGGAAGAAGAGACATGTATGCAAAATAAGTGTAATAATAGTTAACTTTCTTTTCTTTAACATTTGGTTTAACATATTAGTAACTTTTTTTAAACATGTGTGTAATTATTTGCTGACATTCCTTTATATATCACTAGCTGCATCCAGCGGTTTCACCCGCGATTAAAACTTATCCTATGTGTTATTCTAGACTGTAATCTATCTCTGTGCCAAATTTCATCCAGATCTGTTCAGCCGTTCTGGCGTGAAAGAGTAACAAACATCCATCCATCCATCTTTCCATTCTTACAAACTTTTGCGTTTATAATATTATTAAGTAGGATTGATTTGATGATTGAGGATTGAAATGATTTACTGTGTATCTAATAATAAATTAAAAAATAGTTTAATAAAACCAAAAAAGTTTTTCTTAACTAGTTTAATATACTTAACCGTCTTGTAATCCATTTGTGTTATAATTTTAAATCATTTAACAAACGCCTCTAATAACATCTCTTGAGAACCTTATTAGGCAAATAGGTACTACACCGTCACCCAAATTCAGAAAGGTGTGTTCTAAAAATATTTCGTTTTCCTGATACCTAAAGCGATCTGTGTCTAGCCCCAAATGTAAAGAGATAAAGCCGCCGACACTCTCACGAGAATCTTGACGAGAAAAATTCCCGCCGCTGCGATAATAAAAGAAACGGCGTAAATACAAGCGTGTTTGTAGTTTCGAAAAACTAGCATGAATATAAGAAAGACTTCAAGATCCTGAGAAAATTTTATTATTGTTCTGGGTTTAGTACAAAGACAAGTAAGAAAACTATGTTGGTTCTGTGGCCAGGCTAAACCTCGAAATGAGTACAGGGCCCGTAACATAAATAGATTGCGATGATTTTTAGGTTTATCCGACGACTGCGTGACCGTGAATCGTATTGCCAAGCCATAAGGTTCATGCCCATGCAGCTTCGGCGGCTGAACCTAAAACATCATCATCAATACTGACTTAGAATACGATTTTACTTAGTATTACTGAATATTAAGATACTTAACATGCAAGTAGACTATGATGAACTATCCATCTTAGCGTCTTTCGATTTTCCGAAAAATATCGGCGTTTTCTCGTAAGAGTGTACAAGCGACACTAGAACCTTTTCTGTACAGTATATTGCATTATTTTCATACATTCTAACAGGCGCCGTATACGCACTCGCACCATCTGGTGGCGAAATTTATGAAAACGATATATTACGCATTGTACCGCGATAACAATATTCGACCTGTTTTTTCTACATTTTCGTACGGCACATGCAAACCATGTGAAATAAGGGAAATGGGTATTATATTTTGCCTGTCCTTGAATTGAGCTCAAACAATGTTAAAGAGCTAAATAAAAAGTTCAAACAATGATCCAAACACAGTCATTTTAAAATGTTCTTCATCATCATGTTCCCTTTTCTGTATATTCAAAATATTAATAAATTGGTCACCTATTTAGCTCAGTTTTTAAAAAGACCATGTTACAGTTTGAAGTACAATGTTACCAGTAAAATAACAGGACCTAAACCAATTAAACAACTGCGATAACAGTGATGACCGCGGTGTTTGCCATAAATTGAACCACTTTCTTGTCTTGTCCTTCAAATTTTATAGAAACTAGCGACCCGCCCCGGCTTCGCACGGGTGCAATGCTGATACTAAATACACTACGAAAAAACTGTGAACGTTGTACATATATAAAAACATAGCGGCCCGCTCTGGCTTCGCACTGGTATAAACAAAAAAATGTTATTGTGGGATATCCATAAGAGATAGACATATACCATCGCGGAGTTTTCTGCAGACCTTTTCAATATGTACAAATAATTGGTACATTATTTTGATAAATCTCGTAGAGTTCAGCCTGCGTTTGCAATGTAAGCGGAAAAAAATTGATAATTAACGACATCACATTAGAAACCTCAAAAATAACAGTATTTCTCCACTATTTAATGGATGTTATGATACATATAAACCTTCCTCTTGAATCACTCTATCTATTAAAAAAAACGAATCAAAATCCGTTGCGTAGTTTTAAAGATTTAAGCATACAAAGGGACATAGGGACAGAGAAAGCGACTTTGTTTTATACCATGTAGTGATTGGACGGTTTTATTTTGCTCCATTCGTATTTGCTTCAAATCTTACGACATATTTTTCATACACACAATGTGTGACAATACAACATTATACAATTAAACCCGCTTAACTGAATAGTTTAAAAAAACATTATCAGTGTGTGTAAAATATACACACAAACAAGGAAGATTTCACAAATTGGCTACCAAAATGCTGTTAAAGCAATACGGCAAAATAAAAACGTCTGGATTTCAGATTACTTCCAAATACCTTCTACATAGATTCAGCAATTCTTGGCTGGCATTGATACACGAGTCAATTTGTAATGTTATCCGCTACAGTGGCTGTCCATGTTTACACTACGGATGAGCTACTGCTCGACGGCAAATAATCGCAACCCCCGCACAAAGCAAAAAATCTTGCAGAGAAACCACTTTTCCTTATTTCTCATTATGTCAAGCTTTACAATATTCCACATTTACTCAGACTCAATATTACTAATATTTTAAACGCGAAAGTTTGTAAGAATGGATGGATAGATGTATGGATGTTTGTTACTCTTTCACGCCAGAACGGCTGAACAGATCTGGATGAAATTTGGCACAGAGATAGATTATAGTCTAGATTATCACTTAGGATAATTTTTAACCGCGGGTGAAACTGCGGGTCTTAGCTAGTACCTAATAATACTTACATCTGTCGGCGATACAGGCCAGTAGTTACACGTTTTTTACGTCTACCAATAAAATTAAAAACATTAAACATCGAAAATCCAATTTGATGGCGACTGTAAAATTTAAATGGTCTTAAAAATTAAACACAACTGTAAAAAGAATCGGTAGAGCGGTGGAAGCACCTTTTTGTTCTGGAAGTTATTTCTCTTTAGGTGTCCTACTCTGTACTCTACGGAACCCTCCCTGGTCTCCCTCAGTCCATGAAACGATCCGTATTGTCCATTGTCTGTTTACTCGCGTTTTTAAAACGGCAGCTAGATTATAATGGCTCGAAGGGGAAGGGGGCGCGAATCCTACCATTCCTACAGGGAGGGGGATGTTAATCTTATTTGTTCGCTTCATATTGCCTCTATAAACAGCGGTTGTTTGTTTTGTTGAATAATACTCTCGCGTTGAAAGTGTGGTTGTGTCGGCACGCAGGCGTCTGTCATTAAATTGTGCTCATAGACAGTATGGAAGCTCACATGATTGTACAAAGTCCCCAATCAACGTAAAACCTTTAAAAAATTGAAAAAAAAAATATAAAAAAATAGAAGAGTTTAAACATAACTGTTTTGTAGCAGATGTCGTAATAACCTCAAGCAACACTTTCCTAAAAACATTCGAAACACTTTTTTTTTTTGCAATTTCAACAAGACATTGATGGAAAACGAACTCATAGTTTCAAATAAGTACAATCCCATTTGTGTGCTGAATTTTCTACCTACACTATAGTAAGCAGCAATAGAGCAAATACACTGGATGTCCGTAATTTCACTCCACGAATTGTACAAAATGTGTTTCGAGGCGTTTAAATATTTTTCGACCGCCGCCGGCACCAACACGCGAAACAGATATGTTTGCCTAACAGGCCCGCTTTCAGAAATAACAAAACAGCATTTAAATAAATGTATTTCTGTTTGCAAAAGCTTCCGTTTTTTTCCGCCCCAAATAACTATAACCCGTCTGATGCTCATTAATGTCGTTAAAAATGTCCAGCTCAAAACTTTTTAAAGGATCAACGAGTAAATATCAATTAAAAAAGCGTCAAAGATAAACAAACTCCAATAATCGTCGACAAACGCAGGCTTTCAATTAATATAGAGCTGTCGATGCGGCCTACATTAAAGACTCAAACGAGAATCATAAATTATTGTGCTCGTTTCAGGAACAAAGCAAACGGAGCCTAGCCTAGCATTCATTAGGGTGAAAAACGTCGATATTCCTAGATAACATCCATTACTTGAGTCTCAGCAGGGGGTGGTAGCAGAAAGCGCGAGGGGCCGCTACCAATCCTGTAGTTTAAGATCTCATATGTAAGGATATGCCCATTAAGTTACAATTTGATAAACGTTCAATGAAGGCGCGTTTGTGTGTGAGTGTGTCTGATAGTTAAAAAAATTGCGTCATCTGTCGAGATTTTGGCTTCGTGTCATTTCGGATACAAAATTATTCTACTGATGTCTGTGTTGGTGTCTACTGACATCGCGTCGTTTTCTATAACGTCGCGTTAATCTCAAATAGACGATCGCTCATTAACGAATCCGGCAAACAACTGTATTAACATTGGTTCTGAAAACAATAATGTAAAAATATACATATAAACAAATATAAATAGCGATGATAGCCTAGTTGGAGAGCGCCCGTCTCTCAAACCAGAGGGAGCGGGTTCAAACTTAGCCGACAGCACGCACCAAATTGTTCATTGTGTGAACATATGTGCGTATTGTATGTCATCTGCTACATGACTGGAGCCCGGTGTATGGCGACAGGCTCGCCCCCTGTCACTAACACACGAATATCGTCCGGTGAAGTCCGGGTGTTGTATTACACCTCTGCCAGCTCCCTCGGGGGAAAGGCGTGACGATATGTTACGAAAACAAATAATATTCTTGTGCAAACTTGCAAACTACTGAGTCAGTCAGTACAATTGAAAATGTTCTATTGGATTGGTCCTTACAAAGAAATTGATAAGTCTATGCCAACAGTACAGACCAAGTTATAGCTTCTACGGGTTTCGTCACAGACTAACAGTAGTTACTATCTTTTGTTCTCGGATCCGGATTCTATCGTGGACCTACTTCATCTTTTCAACGGAAGCTTGCGGATAGGGATCTAAAGTGATTATTCTAAGACGCCTTCGAGTCTTGGAGAAATATTGATAAAGAAAGAAATAACTAAGTAAAGGGAAGGGTTGTGGGGTCGATTATACGCTCGCTTTTACCGTCGCGTAAATTAAAACTTAAGCCTGTTTTCGCGGCGTGATTTCTTTTTGTTCTTGTTTTCATTTCATTAGCGCTTCCTTATTTTTTACGAGGAGACAGAAAAGAAGGAAAAATTTATTATATTATGCATTAAATTTCGTACAAAAAGTACATTTGAAGAATACACACCGTACTCTGTACGTCAACTAGTAATGTTCGTGAATTTAAGCTATTGTGTTACTCAGGGAGCAACCTAGCGAATAAAATGGCACACGGCGTATGATTTAGGTGAAGTCAAAACCATCCAAAAACTACGCTACTCGCTTGGTCATTCTTAACTCGACATTATCTGCATTGGTTTAGGGTGTAATTCCGGGTATATATATTAATATACATATTGCTTTTTTTTTTTTATTAATTTATTCATGACCATGGATACTCGTCCTTCAGTCGGATTCTTAGTAATAATTCTTCCTTCAGTAACAGATGATGGGATGATGATGATGAGGTGATGATGATGAAGACGATGAATCCCTCCCCTTTTCCCATTCCAGTAAAGTTATGGATACTTTACTGAAACTTTAAGTGAAGTTTTGTAGAGAACACGAAAAATCGCGTTTCGCGATGTTTGTATCATTTGCCCACACTCGTGCACGTTGACGAACCGGTAAACGTTAATAATCCACCATTATTACAATTTAACACTCGAAGAATCACAAGTTTTAGAAAATAATACAAAAACACGACACCATCTTTTCGGTTCCCGCCAAAACTCCTATACATATTGCTTTTTTTTTTTTTATTAATTTATTCATGACCATGGATACTCGTCCTTCAGTCGGATTCTTAGTAATAATTTTTCCTTCAGTAACAGATGATGGGATGATGATGATGAGGTGATGATGAAGACGATGAATCCCTCCCCTTTTCCCATTCCAGTAAAGTTATGGATACTTTACTGAAACTTTAAGTGAAGTTTTGTAGAGAACACGAAAAATCGCGTTTCGCGATGTTTGTATCATTTGCCCACACTCGTGCACGTTGACGAACCGGTAAACGTTAATAATCCACCATTATTACACTTTAACACTCGAAGAATCACAAGTTTTAGAAAATAATACAAAAACACGACACCATCTTTTCGGTTCCCGCCAAAACTTCCCTATACATATTGCATTATAAAAGTGTGGCTAGGACTACATTTTGAGGTTCTTTTTAAAAACTGTGCAGTTTTATACAAGTCAAGAAACAGCCGTATCATTAAACTCTTACATATATGTATGTGCAGTTTAAGAATATTAAATCTACTAAGGTTGTAGATTGGAACGGAAATGGCTAACGTAAAGTTTGGGAATGAATATTAGTTTTCGTGCAATTGTAAATGTTTTTCATGGCAACATTACCACGCACACAAGTTTAAAAAGAAGTGGCGTCGGCGAGATAAAACGCAGTGTTCCATCTCGGTTGATCTGAGTTGTGTTAGTGCAACGATCAGATCAGTCTACCCTCATCGAGTATCAAGTATTTTTGATTTTCCATTTTATAGCATTTAAAATAAGTTTCATATTCCACAGTCTTTCCCGTTGCGGTTGTCTTTCCGGTAGTTCTACCAGTATAAACTGTGTAGCTTGTGTGACAGTTTATTTCCCCCGGGAGAGGTTTGCTTCATTGGTCGTGTCGGCGGCTTCAGCACTTGCATCCTGGACCCTGGTGCTGATAGACAGACTGGAGTAAATGGAGAGATGCTGGATTGAGATGATAGAGAGCTTTTGAGTTCTATGTTTATATTTTATTTTAACATTTTTTGCTTTTCTTTTTTTTTTTAATTATCATTGATAGAAAATGATAAGTCTCTACCTCCCTCGAAGCGGTTATGGATATCAAAGGCATTATTTCGACGCGTGCAGTAATATCTCGGTCACACTCACTTGCTTGGCTTTTGGAACAGAGACAAAGACGCAGACAAAATTGCATGCGCCAGCACAGAGTCCCAGAAGATGAGAGAGTGTTGAGATGTAATTGTTATCATTAAAAGCTATCGAGGTTATAGAGATGGTACTTCATGCAACTCTATACAATCAATTCATATTTCTATTTTATTTTTTTACAAATTTCAAATTTCAATTTCAATTTTATACAAAATTTACTGAAACTTTATATCAGATGTGCTGAAAAATGTTATAAAAAATTAGAAAATTGTTTTTGAAGAAAATCTCAAGGTGCATTTTACTCTCAGATAAAATGTTCAGGTTACGACTGGTTCGGGCCAGCTCTAAGTATAAACTCTGTAACTGTGACGGTTTATCTCCCCCAGGGGACTCCCGCTTCATTGCGCCGTGTCGGCGGCTTCGGGCGTGCATCCAGGGGACCTTGGGATGCTGATGGGGGAGACAGGGGACCTAGTCTATATTGATTGCAACGTTCATGAAATAAGTTTCCAGCTTAAGTTTCAGTATAATGTATGACGGTATTGATTAGTATTGACAGTGTTAATAAGTTTAATAATAATTTCATTTTTCATAATAAGTTTAATCGCAATTTCATGTAATTTATGTGTGGATTTAAATGATGTAGATGTAAGTTTGTGTCTTGAATAAAACAATTTCGATTTTCGATTTGATTTTGATTAATTGTGAACTTTGGGTAGTTTGATTTTTGTATCTAAAATACAAAAATATTTAAAATACAAAAATCAAACTATCCTAATTTAGGTTATAACTGATTTGGTTTAATTTTAATATTTTTTATAATAGATTCCAAAATGAATTATTTTAAACTTTTATAATTTCTAGTTGATTACAAAAGGCATTTTTGATCGTTTTTGTTTCGCGCCGTCTTTTAACAATGCCATTGCATTATCTTAAAGACAAGATGGTACTAAAATATCTGGATTTATACAAAGTAAATCACTCCTGTAATTTGCTTTGCAAACTTTTTTAAAATATGCGTCTTTCGAGAATTACTGACAAAACCTTCACAAATTAGGCAACTAACGCCATCTTGCACAGATTATTGCAACTAAAGATAGAAAAAAGATGGTGGGTAGCGCCTAATTTTTGAAGGGTTTGTCAGTAATTCTCGAAAGACCCTGTTGACCCTTAGTGTTATATTAACAACATCTGTATCAACAACAAACTGTTATTAATTAGTTGCATTAATAACAGCAATTTCGTAAAACAGTTTCAATTTTAACCTGAGGATTATTTTTAGTAAATATCTTTGGGACTAGGTAAATAGGATAGTGCACATAAATTGACTAACATTTACTGAACATTGTATCAAAACAGATAAACCTGAGCGCCTGGGAAACTAAGCTTTACCTTCCAACAGTGTGACTGAACCACTGTTTGGTTTAGAACGTAACATTCGAGCATTGCTACGCAAATAGAACCATGAGCGCACTAACAGAATTGTATAGCCATGTTTAGTCAAAGTCAAAGTCAAAGTCGAAATGTTTTTATTCAATTTGGGTTTTAAAGATACACTTATGAACGTCAAATATTTTTTTTAAATAGACTTGATCGCCTTGTTTGGATAAAAAGCCTCTACTAAGGAAGCAACAGGCAAATAGGCAAGAGACAGAGGGGCATTATGTTTTCAAAGAATAAATAAATTACTGTCTCACAAATTTTGGCTTACAACTGGGTAATGTCTATACATACTAGTGGCTACTTGGCGGAAGTGTAAGGCTCCAGACATCTTTGTCTTGCTTTAAAGAGAAGCCTTACTCTGTAAATACCTAATTTTAAGACGAAACAACTAGGATGGTTAATTTGAACCCAAAAAACCTAACTGCAAGAGAGTTTTGTTGCATAGCAATCTAACACCGTATAACATAACATATCGTCACGCTATTCCCCCGAGAAGGCTGGCAGAGGTGTAATACAACACCCACACTTCGCCTGACGATATTCAGGTGTGTCAGTGACAGAGGGCGAGCCTGTCGCCATACACCGGGCTCCAGTCATGTAGCAGATGACATACACGCACATATGCTCACACAATGAACAAATTGTGCGTGCCGTCGGCTGGGTTTGAACCCGCTCCCTCTGGCTTGAGAGGCGAACCTTCTCCCCAACTAGGCTACCATCGCTTTTTTACACCGTATAATGGTCTCTATTGCAAGAAAATTAACGTCAAACATCAAAGACGTAAAAAAGGTTGGTTTCAAACACAAAACAACCAAGAAGTCAAGCTTTGTAAGAGCGGTCTGGTGA
Source organism: Peribatodes rhomboidaria (assembly GCA_911728515.1). Taxonomy (NCBI): domain Eukaryota; kingdom Metazoa; phylum Arthropoda; class Insecta; order Lepidoptera; family Geometridae; genus Peribatodes; species Peribatodes rhomboidaria. Next base: position 15,469,345 of record OU452168.1, on the reverse strand, counting down.
CCATGTAAATTTTGTCCTTGAATTATAAATCTTAGGTCTGAAGAGTATAATCACTGCGTTATCCTCGCCGAAGTGAAGTGTCGTCTTCCGACCTTTTCTCAGTGCCGAAACTAGGCCAGTGGCCTCTACCTGCGACTGTGGGGCCTCAGAGGCCCCAGAGACTACAATTTGCGTGCATTTTTAAAGGCGACCCTCTACCGGTGGGAATTTAAGGGCTATTTCGAAATGCGAAGATGTCGTGCGGCCGATACGTGAGGACGAAGGGATAGTTGTCGCTGAAGGTCGAAAGATTTGCCACGTTTTTCTTCAAATATAACATTATTAGAGCGTGAGTTTGTAAAGAAATAAAAGGTTATGTTAAATCTGTGTTTTTTTAAGTTCTATATGCTGAAGCACGTTAACAGATTTACCTAAGTTAAATTTAGAATGGATATAGCCTTTGAATAAAGTTTACAGTACATCGTCACGCCTTTCCCCCGAAGGAGCTGGCAGAAGTGTAATACAACACCCACACTTCGCCAGACTATATTCAGTCCCAAATGTGACAGGGGGCGAGCCTGTCGCCATACACCGGGCTCCAGTCATGTAGCAGATGACATACAATAAGAAAGTTAAAGCTACTTTTTATCCCTGTCCGCGTAGAATACTGGATGAAACGGCGAGAAGCAAGTAGTACTTAGTTACTAAGAAACTGACCAAATAATATGAGTAAACGACTCTACTATAAAAGAAAAATGCATTACATTACTATTTTTAACCGGAGCTGGAGGTTCTCTATTCGTCTATATGTTTTTTTTGTATGTGTGTTAGGCGATTACTCCGCCAATCAATCAATGAATTGATTTTAATCATTCTTTTTTGTTTGGTAGATCATACTTTAGAAGTGGTCTCTTTACATTTTCTCGAAATCGGTTTAGCAGTTTTAAAAATATCAACAAACGTCTAAAAATTGTTTTCAGGAATGACAGGAAGCCGGTTTTTTAAGCTCTGCTTTTTATGTTACGTTTTTCTTTTAATAATGTTACTTGTTCTCTTAACAACTGATAAAACAACAACTAACATGAAAATTGATTATCATATCATATTATCATTTCGTAATTATGGTCACGCCTTTCCCCCGAAAAGCGATGATAGCCTAGCCGGAGAAGGCCCGCCTCTCGAGACAGAGGGAGCGGGTTCGGAACCAGCCGAGGGCACGCACCAATTTGTTCGTTGTATGAACAAATGTGCGTACTATATGTCATCTGCTACATGACTGGAGCCCGGTGTATGGCGACAGGCTCACCCGCTGTCACATTTGGGACTGAATATCGTCCGGTGAAGCGTGGGTGTTGTACACCTCTGCCAGCCCCCTCGGGGAAAGGCGTGACGATATGTCTATGTCTTTCCCCCGAAAGGGTTGGCAAAGGTATATTACGACACCCACACTAACTAACGTGATAGATACCAATTAGTATACCATAACGTAACACATTCATAAGACAGCTGCTGTAATGGCGTCAACTAATTCCAAAAGCAGCAAACGAGCCGTAAAACTCACACAAAGTCTCTCGCAACAGCTAGTAAAGTTGAAGCCGCCTTATGCAATGTATGCAAGGAGTTATTAAGGACGACGTTAAGCTAGAACGACGACGAGCGAATCTTGGATGGCTTTATGCATAACAAGATTCATAAAAGTAATTTTATTTACGCTAGTTTGTTTGCTCAGAAAGATGGATTTTGAATTGTATGTTTTGTAAGATGGGTACATCCTTGATTTGTGTATTAGATTTTGTGTAATTTTCTTTATAATAGTCTTATAGTCTCTATTTTCAAGGCTTACGTTTAAGTTACAAAGCATATTAGATGACAGTTCAATTTACAGATTGAAGGTATGTATAGGTACTATCTAAAAACCAAACATTACTTTTTAGCAATGTTTGAATAGCTTTCGGTCCATTCACGATTTGTTTTTTTTACACTTGCACACACTGTCTTCTGACCCCAAACTAAGCAAAGCTTGTACTTTGTACGAGTACAAAGTGTTGTAGCTCGTTCATAGTTATTGTAGTTATTGATAACAAAATGTTACATATCAAAATGTCAATAACTACGTTTTTTTCACTTGTAGAAAAACTATTCTTTGCATATTTTGAGTAAAGTATAAGGTACTTTGGTAGTGTTGAAAAAATCACCAGAGATCCCTCGAGACCCCAAGTAATAACGTAACGTCTATCCCACAGGGCACCAAACTCGCCTTTCTAGTCGATCCTAAGCCCCCCTGACTTATGAATAGTTTAGAGATGAGACATGTAACATGTACAAGCTCCTAACACGTTCTACTGAGCGAAACAAGTTTTCTTCGAAGTCGTAATCATAACTTACGTACTCTATCTTACCACAAAAACTTGAACTTGCCTGTCCTTACCTTGCCACGTGAAATACTTAGGCTGTGTTCTTAAGAATTTATTGCCCGCTGGATGCGCTTCGCGGTTTGGTCAGAAAGGGCGAATAAATTCTGTACTAGCTGCGCTCCGCGGTTAAAAAGTAGCCTACATATGTGCTAATCTGAAGCCTAACCTACCTCCATGCGAAATTTTATCAAAATCCGTCCATCCGTTTGAGCGTAAAGAAGAAACAAACTTACACACTCACAAGTTTTCGACTTAATGATATTAGTGTGATAATGTAAACTGTGATAGTGTGATGTGATAGTGTGAAGTTTGATAGTCTGATAATTGTATTATAACAGGTCTTATAAGAATCGCTTATTTTTCGGGTTAAAAGTAGCCAGTATTTTTTAATCCATGGTATAAACTACGTCCTAATCATCTTCTAAATTTATTCATCTGCTCGCATTTGGCACTTGATGGCAAGTTTCAAGATGTACTCGTAACTTGCAGCATGAAGCTGGGCTAAGTATTAGCTTAGATACAAAAAAGATGTACTGAAAGTATGTCGTATCCTGCTTCCTACTTCCTACTTCCTTCCTACTAATATTATTAACGCCAAAGTTTGTAAGAATGGATGTTTGTTACTCTTTCACGCCAGAACAGATCTGTGAGAAATTTGGCAGAGATAGATTTTAGTCTAGAATAGCACATATGATACTTTTTAACCGCGGGTGAAACCACGGGGCGCATCTACTCGTAGTTTCTCATAGTTTAATTGTGGAATACAACGACGAGCAGCCTTTTTGATGGCAGTTATAGATAGTAGTATCAATAAGCGAATATCGAAAACGGAAGGTACATAGCTCTGCGTCTATAGTTGGTCTTGCCCGCTTGCCCAGATGCTAAGACTGAGGCTTGCATGATAAAACGATGCTCAGTCTTGAATCTCGATTTAAAACTGTTTTATGTATGGCTAAACCAGTTTTAAATCGAGATTCATGACTGAGTGTCGTTTTTGAATACGGCCCTGAGACAGGGTGCCTGCAAATCGATAGTTAACATCATATTGCGGCAAAAAAACTATGGCTTAGTTTATCTACGACGTTGCATTCACGCTTTTTAAACGGGTTGTTGTCACGTTTGTCTCCGTAAGCCAAGTCAAAAGTCAAAGCCAAAATGTCTTTATTCAGTCGGGTATCAAAGATACACGTCATAAAAATCACTCAGCTGTCTTTTTCGGCAAAAAAGCCACTCAGTTCAAATCAGAAGAACAGGCAAGAAGCTGAGGGGCAATTTTAATTCTGTATGTCTTGCATAAAGCGCAAACTGAAAATCAGTCTTGCTTAAACTAATCTGGTTTACGCAGCTCAGTGCTGAGCATACCCCTTCGCCATCGTAACTTTATAATCCGAGTTATATTTATTACCTATCTATTTGTATCTGTTTTGTATTTGTGTTGACTGGAGCCCGGTGTATGGCGACAGGCTCGCCCCATGTCACATTTGGGACTGAATATCGTTCAGCGAAGTGTGGGCGTTGTATCACACCTCTGCTAGCCCCTTCGAGGGAAAGGCGTGACGATATGTTATGCTCTTTGTATCTACTGACTTCTATTGTGTTTTAACTTGGCAATAAATATTTTTTTCTTTTCATTTTCAAACTTACAAATCTGTGTTACATTTTACACATTCGGAAACCATCCGAGCAAACATTGTAAATTCCGTAAATAAACAACCATGAAAGTGTATTAAAAGCGTGAGATTCTCGCTGTCGCGTCGCGTGTCACCACGCGGCCTCCCGCCTCAGGTGGAGGAAATGAAATTCCTACTCCGATCTCGACCGCTGTCACCCGCAACACGGGCTCTACCGCTATACTATAACGGCATAATTTTATAAACCAACTCTATAGATAAGTAATAGTATAGTAGGATAGTGTTTCTAGCGAGGTTCAACACCTCATTTTCAAGCTACTAGACCCCTTACGCCTACTCAATGAAACAAGGCAGGAAAGGATCTGCAACAACTCAAATCTCCTTCAAAATTTATAAAAGTGAATTCCTAACTTGTCTCCAAAATAATGTAACGCTGCTTTCAAGAGTTTAAACTTAGCGTTTGTAACTCAGTGCTCAAGTACAAAGTTCAGGCAGTGTGCCACCAAACCGCTGATGGCACAAGTTTGGCGTACCTAAGTTTGGCGTCATTCCTTATTGGCGTCAACTACGCGCGTTTGACGAGTGCGCGAATGGCACGCGCGAGATGGATGTTTGCTTCACTCGCACGAGTTTATTTGCTGATGACAATTTGTTTGACGTCACTTTGTTATGACTTCTTTATTGTCTCGGTGTACTGTTACTGAGTGTTCGCAATTTATGGCGCCAGTACAATTTCTGTTTATTTGCGTACGTGCTACTCGCGAACTGACGATGGCTCAATTTCTGACTACTAGCTACTAAATGCAAAGTGTCTACATTGTACTAACTCACAGTTATAAGTTTACATAAACAAATTAATCAATGTAAGTAATCAAGTAAATGCAAGAATAATGAAAGGGTAGTTAAATTTTGATAGGCTAAGGGACGCCATAAAAATGTATACAGCCAAGGCCAACATTTTAAGCAACTAACAAATGGGTCTAACTAAAGTGACATCAAAAATAACGCTATTGTTTGAAATACCACTAAATGTAACTTGTCTTAGAGTTTAGATTGTTTGCTTATCTGTCACACCCTGCCTTTTTTTGGGTCAATATTTTCGCTTGACCTTTTCAAAAAGATTTTAAAAGTCACCAAATAGCCGTAATTCGTCAAACTACAGCCCCAGCACATTGACAACTGAACCAACACAATCTTCAAACACCGCACAAAGAGTCCTCGACGCCTCACCTCAACGGGTTTTAAAATAAAATCTATTTGAACCCCTCCGCTTTGGCGCCGGTGAGCAAACAAAATTGAAAATTGGCGACGCAAAATAGCGAGAGGTGTTAAGCCAAGTACGAACCATCGCCGGATTGCATTTCGAATTCGGGATTGCATATTGCATATTTTTGTAAACCGTGGGTGACACGTCGATACGATAAAGACAAAAGAGTATTTGAAATGATATCCCTATTGCTTTTGATGGTTTCAATACCGAGTACAATGTGTTGCAGTTGTGAGATTTTCAAATCATATTTTTTTGTGAAATAGTTACTTTAATTTCGAATTATATTATAATTATTATGTCCATAAACTTACCAAAACAGATACATAGTTTCATACATAAAGCATGACACATAAATAATGTATTTTTGTATTTCATTTTATTGCTACAAATGCATAGTAAAAAGGTGATCCGTCTGCCCTTGTTAGTTTATTCGTCTGTATCTCTGTCACGCGCATACTTAATGAGCGAGACGTAAATGCGAATTTAAAACTGTAATGCGAATGCAAATACGGGGCAAATAAACAAGTACGTGTAACGGTGGCCGCGTGTAGGCATTAACTCCGTTTTATGTTTTTTTTAAGGTTAAATAACGCAGGTTCCCGACCCGGGGTTATTTATTATTTAGCTAAGGCTGCGCGGAATAAAGGCAATTGCGCACGTTAAGGCTCAATTCTGAAGTCGGGGTAATTGAATAAGGGTACATTTGCAGCCGCGTATTATAATATAGTCAGAGGCATTATAGATATGGGTGTTGTATGTTCAGTTAGTGTGAATGCGTAGCAGTTATACGCAAATAGAAATACGCATTTCTGAAATTGCATGATTAGTTCTTACTATGCGCTATAGAGCTATTCTTAGAAGTCGATTTTTTATTTTTTTTGTCATCGTCTCTCTTGTTTTAAAAGTCAGAGGAGTGAGCGTGACCAAAACATATCTAACGCGCAAAAGTAGGGGGCCAGCCAGTTATATTCATGAATGTTTTAGAAACTCTATCAAGGGGACAAGTTATTGAATAAAATTTATCCTTCTAGAATTTATTCTTGGAAATGATTTCTACAATTTCAGAAAATGCTTACTTCTTTTTACTCCGCTAGCGCAGTCGGATGAGCCAGTGTGTATTTTGGCATCTGACACTAACAACGTTGTCCCGATCTCGTACCTACTACTGCCTTGCACAAGTCAGTGACTTGAAGTTTTCGAACAAAGATGTTAGAACAGGAACCTACCTAGCTAACTTGAGTCTCAAGAAGAGCTAAGTTTGCACTTAGTTCACAACAATGGTTCACACCTGACGATCACAAGTTTGGTTGGCTCGTCAGATACGTCTTATCTAGTGAATGATCTAGTTCGGGAACACACTGATACTAACTCAAGATAAATTTGCCTATGGTGATATTTTTACTACGGGCTATGACTAGAAACGTAGTTGAAAGTTTGAAATTTAAATTTGAATGGGTGAAGAGGTCGAACTCAAATAAAATTTCAAATTCAGCTCAAATCCCACTTTTTGCCCGTCTCATATATTTTCACCATGCTAATTTTATTCGCAATTTAATTCTATAACAAAACATTCCATTTGTATCTCGCATTTTTGAAAATCCTTTCGGAATACTCCACAGAAATAAAAGCCGCGCTCGAAACATTAAATGATCCTATTAAAAACTTTCCAAAGTATTTGCTGCCGCGGCCGCTGCCTTTGTTTCTAACAATAACCGAGGTAATAACCTTAGGTTCCTGCAATCTTACCTCTATGATCCGCGGCGAAAGTTTGCGAACAAAAAGGAAGCTTAGCTCGTTCACTGTGTGACAGCCATTGTCCCGAAGGAGCGACAAAAGCGGCGTGTGTCTAAGTAAGTCAAACAATACGAAAAAATAATATATCCGAGTGAGCGAAGGTCTCTGTTGGGCGTTAGAACAAAGAGGAGCGAATTCATGAGGGACGCGGTAGCTAGACGAGGAGCAAGTATCCAAATATTAAATTATCTATTGAGTGATGAAGATATGAGGTGAAGCTGTACATGTCTTGTTCGCCGTGGACACTGTAAGTCCAAAATCAGAGCAACTCTGAAGTTGGTATACGCACTTGTGCGCATATTTCTACGCTTAGCGAGGGTGTGGAACTCTGTCGGATTTCTTTGCATAGTGAATTATGGGTGTATGGAGTAAAATCTATCTTGGTTAAAAAGGTTTTTTTCTAAAAACTTAAAGTGCATTTCGATGCTAAAATCAAGTACGGTGCGGACACAAGCCTTTTAAGAATAAAAAATATTTCTTTTCATTAAAAAATAAATAATTTAATTCAAAAGGGTATAGGTATTGTTGCTAGATAACAAAATGGCGAGCAACAGCGTTATTTTGTATACCTACAGATTAGTACACAGTTCAGATAGTTGAAATCGTGCATAAAAGCAAAGTTAAGTAAGCATATAATATCTATAGATTCCAGCCGTCAACCCAAACCTGGCTTACATTAAACAGCCATCTATCTCCGTTCGAACGCCTCCTCTCGACTCGTATCCAGCACTTAATGACGGAAACCGGAAAACAGATATAAAAAGATATAAGGAAAACTCATTTTCTGTTCGCATTCACAGTTTTCCTCATCAAATACATTGACAAAGCGGTATTCTATCCTGATTCAAGTCGATATTGGATTAATTTTATCGCTAGTGCCACTCGCGTGGGTACTAAATTAATTCTCGAAACATTGATTCGATCAGTTCAAGAGTGCCTATTAATTAATATTAATTAATAATTCTTTATTTCAAGTTACAAGACTCATATACAGGTACACAACACACAAAATTAAAATTAAAAATTAAATACAAAATTAAATAAGTACTTACTAGTCCCTTAAACAATGTTGTAGATTGCACGCTAGGCACACAGGTGTTGAACATGCAATCGACAACATTGGTTTATATAGGGACAGTCCAGTCTGTCCGCGAGCGCAGCCAGCATGCTGTTGGAGCTCCCTCTCACCCGCCGTAGTAGCGAAGTGCCTCTTTTACGCATCGTTGCATAAAAGCAGTCAACACGAGCTTCAGCAAACATTGTTGAGGCACTGCAATACCGGGGGAGACCCAACATCATTCTGAACGCGTTATTGAACTGGACACGAAGGGCGCTGTACGATTTTTGCGTGTAGTCAGACCACAGGCTGCAGGTATAAAATGAGGTACAGTAAGCTCTAAACAACGTTATTTTAACCTCTGTCGAGCACCGTGCAAACCTGCGGATCACCATATTCGCTCTAACCGCCAGCGCCCTCCGCTCTCGCTCAACATCCGCATCATCTTTTAGGGTAGGCGTCAATAGATGGCCTAGATATTTAAACACATCTACCCTTTGTAAAGACGAGCCATTTAATTTTACAGGGGGCATTACAGTAACTTTTCTTTGCCCTCCCTGAAAGACCATGCACTGACTTTTTTTTACATTATAAAAAAGGCCATGATCCGCTGCATAGCTCTCACACGTACTCATCAGCTGTCTGAGTCCGCAGATCGAGGCGCTCAGGAGAACCATATCGTCCGCGTAGCTGATGTTATTGTAACAGACGCCATCTATATGACAACCGATATGTTGTCCACTGAGCGCCTCAATTAGTCCATTTATGTACAAGTTGAAAATGGAGGGCGAGCTGAGTCCGCCCTGCCTCACCCCGCATTCCAGCCTGTACGAATCCGACAGCGTGCCCGCCCACCTCACATTATTCACCTGATTCCTGTACCAAAACTTAAATATGTTAATAAGTTCATCCGGTATATAGGAGGCCTTCATTTTTGACCACAAAATGTCATATGATACTAAGTCAAAGGCCCTGGAGAGGTCGAGGAAGCAAGCATACACAGGCGTGTTTCTTTTAGTGTAGTATTTGACAGCACTTTTTACACACAATATGGCCGTTTCCGTAGACAATCCTGGCCTAAAACCGAACTGATTATCATGTATCTCAAGGTGTCTATTCAATTGTGCATTCAAAATGCTGTCAAACACTTTGGCAATTATCGTTGCCAGAGAAATAGGTCTATAATTCGCTAGATCCGATAAATCTCCCGCTTTGTTTTTGACAACAGGCACTACAATGGTCCTCATCATATTAGTAGGTAGATATGAGTGTGACATGCAAAGGTTATATAACAAAGCCAAAACTCTGCACATATGCGGCCCAGCATGTCGTAGGTGTTCCACGCTTAACCCGTCATGACCCGGGGACTTGCCTTTAGAAATGGAATTAATAGCATCCAATACGTCCCGAGATGTGACTCTGGTACCAACGTTTTCCCCACTCATACCACCTATCTCCTGTGATACCGATGGGCCCAGTGGTGACCTAACAACAAAGCTATTTTTAAATTTATCTGCAATACATTTTAAATCATTAGTACCGTTGACGCTCAACGGAAGTCCAGGCCGAGTCTTCAAACGATTAGTGTTTTTCCAAAAATCTCTAAAATCTTTATTGTTATGGTTTGTCGCAAGCTTATCCATAATAAGTTGATCTTGGTGACTCTGACACCATTTTAAACGAGATTTAAAAAGTTTTCTACTTTCACACATATGTTTATAGATAATGCCCGACGTAGGACTCCCACACAGTAACCATTCCTGAAAACTCGCCCTGGCCTTCCTGTGACTGTCACTCACATATTTATTCCAGCCTACAATACGCTTAGGTCGTACTTTAGCCTGTTTAAGCTCGCCTCCCCCACCTTCCAAAGCTGCCTGAGATAACGCAAGCACGATGTCAGAGTACAGTGTATCGATAAGTAAGCCATGAGCAGGGTCATTACAATGTCGATCACAACATTTCTCGAATTTACTAGGAAAATCAATAAGTCTGAGACGCTTATGACATTCAGTTTGGTATTTTGTAACTTGGTCATTAGTTTTTTCCCCCCATTTAATCCTATTAATAACTATACTCTGATCGCATATCACAGGCGTTAATTTTTTTAAATTACACTCACATATAATAGGAAAGTGATCAGAGCACATTACGTCATACTTAACAAATACATTACGCACAGAAACAGCGGCGGATTGTGAAACAACACAATGGTCCAGCCAGCGCTTGGACCCAGAGACTAAATCTATATAAGTAAATGTGTCAGAGGTCACTCCTAACTTACTTAAATCAATAGGTATCCAATCGAAATCATTACATAAAACATTTAATTCATTGAAAAATAATTCTCCGGGATGAGCATTAAAATCTCCTAATATAAAAATAGGTTCGTTCGCATAATCATTAGAAATAGCACTTATCATACCCATACAGTCCGTAAATGTAGTCAAGTTTTGTGATTTATTTGTCGGCATGTAAACAGACACAACAATAAATGGAGCAGTTGACTGAACACGGATAGCACTTACGCGCGGATTGTCGCATTCGATCACTGTAACACTAGGAAACACACTAACATTCCACATAAGAGCGGTTCCTCCGTGCGGCCTCCCGACCAGTAACGCCGTTGAGTCGATACTGGATGTTCCCTTGTACCTAAATCTGCTATCAATGCTATTTAGATACTCCAGCTCTTCCTGAAACAACCAGGTCTCTTGTAGTGCTATTATAACGCACTCGTCACATAACCGTCGAATGTCGCTCACGGCGCTCTTCACGTTCTTACAGTTGTAACTGGCAAACTTATAAGTACTATTGTACTTATAAGTTATTGTACTATTGTACTATTGTACGGTTCGAGTGGCTCTATTTGTGTCTATTTTAGGGTAAATCAAATCCACAATTGGATTGAAGGTACGTGGAATGGCAGTTATTTATTGTGTTTGTGAAACAATGGAAGGTTAACTGGTGTGTTTTCGACAAACAATAGCATTTCCAATAGTTCTGAAAACTACACCGTTTTGCTACATCCAGGTATGCTTTTAAGGAGTATAAATCTAGTTGGAACTTCTCCAGAACTTTATATCTAGCCTTAGAATAGCTCATATTATCTATCGTCGAAGGAACGCTCGGAATTTCAAGCTGCTGCATCCCATAGCAGCCTATACTCAGTAATGCAGTAACACGACCACTCTCTACTACACAGTTGTGTTTGCTATTGCAGCCAGGGCATTCAGTACCTAATTCGGTCACGCCAGCTGAGCGCAGGCTATAGGCTAGATAGATATAGCCGAAATCATCGTTTCATTAACGAAGACACTCAAATCTCGACCCGCATTCCGAGGGTTGCGCTCCAATTGTATTCAGTCTTAATGGCTGAGAACGGCCGGATTGCCAGCGCGTCGGTTCACACAGCCAGATACCTGATACCTGGCGGTACCGAGCGATGCAGCTGGCAAATGAAATTCTTGAAATCGCGCTATGTCAAGTGTAAGGCGGAAGTGCACGTACTTTGCTTACGTAGCTTTTCGGATTGCTCCCGTGGAATTTCGTCGGTGAATTATCGCAATAGTTTCGAGTTCTCCGTGTTGTTGGAGTATGCCACTTGTAATGGACGGCATGATTTACGCGTCGCATAGCAACGTTCAAGAAAGTGCATTACCAAGTTTTGAGGTACAAGTTGGAATTTCATTTAAAAGTTGCGCGTTGTATCGGACGTTTTCAGTTTACAAAATGGGGAGAATTTTCAGAGTAAATACGGGGCGTATTCCGTTACTTATTCGAGCTCTCGGGCGGCTCCCATCTCACCTGTTTGCAGGCAAACAGCGCGGCTCATTGTGAGAAATTGTACAATTCCCGCCGCGGGACTTCGCACTGATGCTTTTAGTTATACCGTCACAAGTAGCAGCGGCGAGCGATTTTTACTGCTACAGAAATAATGTCAAGTTTAATAACTAAATTGAAGTTTACAACAAAACTCTTGCACGTTTTCTTTTTTAACACCGAAGCAGTTTATTACAGTGCTAGTAATAATTTTATGTTTCAATAGAGAAGATCGCTTTTCATTGCGGGTTGCGAACATGTACTAAAGGCGTAAACTACACATGACATTGGCAGTAGAAACGGTCTTCCAGGTGGCTCCTCACATTTTGGCGGCTTTAAAATTTTCTCAGTCTTAGTTCAGTTTTATTGCCCCTGCGTTATGTTGCGCGGCGACCGCATTGCCGCGTTTTACGGCTTCATAAAACTACGACATGAGAGGAGCGGAATGAATTATTCATTCGGTTTTGGGCTCGATTATCGAAGCTACAGTTAAAAATTAATGCACAAAGAAACATGTATTGTTTTGGGGTAATAAAAACGTCGAGTAAGAATAGGAAAGCTGGAAAACAATGATAGAGCGCCGACCCCGGTGTGTTGTAAAGATTGCGCAAGGAGCGTAGCCCGGATAAGGTTGGAGAAAACGCGTATCGTGGACGCTATTGTGCGCAGAGCTTTATTGCCTCTCGATATGTCGAATGTGCGTATTTTTCATTTGCGCTTGTATTATTTGCAAGCCCTTTTGTTGGGAGATAACGCGACACGTTGAATATATTTGACACGCACTGACGAAGATTAGAGTTTTTGTACAATGTAATAATGTAATATTATGAAGTCAATAAATACCTTCTATATTTCAAAATTGTACTAACTAAACGGTTTCTTCTATTTTATCACTCTCATACTGAAATAGTATTCAAGGTGGCTTCATTTTCCTCGATATTTAGTCCCGTCGAAAACTTTTTTCGATGGCTCTCGTAAAAATCACCGAATGAGGGTTCCTCAAAAATGTGTAAAACCTAACGACAATTTAATGCGAAAGCTCACGCTCGGAATGAGTGACGACTCGGCCGTGCTGATTCCGTGCTAGGTAAATGACGAGCCGTGTTGAGTGGTGCTAGGGTTGTGCTGAATCTATCTATTGTTAGCACAACCCTAGCACGATGATGATTGGTTGAGTAGTCGAGACGTGAAAGCGTAACTAACAAACAAACTCACTTTCGCTATGCCAGAAGCATTTGTGGCCTTGAAACTCTGACATCGGGGTTAACCACTCCGCTTATACAAACTTGCATGGTTACTTTCACATTTGTAATATTAGATAGAATTATGATTAGGATTCTTTCTTTTTCCTAATTGTAAACTCATTACTGTCCACACTAAATATTGCAGAGCAATAGAATAATAACGGTCTAGTTAAACTATTGTTACAGCTAGCCATCTTCTCGCTAAGAGCCTAGCTTTATTGCTAAAACTTTGGTCGGTGCAGGCACAGAAGAAATACTAATAAAGTGGGTAAATTTAACGCATGAAATCGAAACTATAGCAGAGATATTTAGCAGTAAGTGTTAGAAAAGACTGTTAGTTAAAACAAAATATCTCAAAACTAGGTCACTTTTAATAGTAAAAGTCAAGATTTATATTATTATGTTGATTTTTATTCTCTCGAACGCTATATTTGCAATAATTTCCGCACGAAATCGTTATAAATTAGTAAACTACATCCAAGTTACATATACATGGTGTAGCCATAAAAATACAGACATAAAACGCAAAAATTCATAACAGTGAATATTCTAGCACTTATGTATTTCTTAAATGTGCGTGTCTCCCGCGTTATCATGACACAAAACGCTCGTTATCTCAAGGTCAACGACCCACGCCGAAAGTAGGCCTACAGTCTACATGAGCAAAGAAATTTCTTCATTTATTGTTAAAGTTGGAGCTTCTTTCTTGTTTCATATGAGATCACGCGCTCGTTTCCTCCAAGACTTTGACTAAATAAACGGGCCAAAAGACCAGCCTCGCCCACAGTACGTTCGACGAAACAAAACATCATAAAGGAATAACGTGCCGATTTTATGTGGCTCCATCTGTGATCGCGGCTGGAAACTGCGGACGCGTGTTTATGGAACAATGTTTTTTGTGTAACATTCAGATTTTTGTATTCGTATATACCTATCGTGAAGATTTTATGACATTACAGCCTTGTTTGTAATAACAACACTATTTATGTGGAGCTGTGAGCTTAGCCGGGGAAGATCGGTGTCAACGCGACCTTTTCAGATGTCACCCGCAAGAACGCGTTTCTTTCGAAATATTGCCGGCGAAAGCCCAGACGTTTCAAGTACAGGCGAGTCATGAGATCTGAAATTTCACTGAGCGCGTTGAATGAGCTAGGTTTTTTTACTGGGGGCATCCTAATCTCGGTGGCGCACGCCCTCGGCGCCGCCCAGCGACAGAACTCACAAAAAGATAACCTATCTCGGCTTCGTATCCCGAAAATTGCGCCTTTTCATCACATTGAGCCGCCCTGATTACATCACATCGGCGACTGCGGTTTAAACTGGCACGTATGTCGTATACATACCTAGACATATAAATGGAGTTGCGATTTAATACGTTCTGAAGCGACTCTCAACTCGAAGTTATTACCGTAATGATAAGAGAAAATTTCGAAGTAGGCCAATGAAATTTAGATAGCAATAATGCAACCAATTTAGTTTATCTTGAAATTGAACTGAACATGAGAGTATTTTTTGTCTTTAGAAGAAAATAGTATAAAAAGTGGAGTCTTCCAGATTCCAGCCTCTAACTTTTTTGCTGCTTCATTTTTCTCATAGATACGAAATGCGTCATTAAGATATTTTTACCATCATTATGAACCGTTAATCATTTTGAATCCATTGTCTGTTGTAAAGAGGATCGCCGGTCTGCAACGGGTGGATTACATTTGTTATAATTAAATCGTGAAAAACAACAGCGTGGTATAAAACACAGCGGCAGTAAAAGGCAGTAAAGGGCTACGGCGAAATCTCGTCCTTCACCGGCCCAGACCCGCCTCAAAGTATTTAATCCTGCGAGCACTCGCCGCAACCTAATGAAAAAGTGACAAAGACTCCCAGGAACGCGCCGGAAAGAGGAAAAAGTAGGACTCCCGCCCCGCCCGCCCCTCCCACTTCCCCTTTTTTTTTCGGCGCCCACAACACAAAAGTCGTACCCTCGCTTATGATGTTTTTGTCACGAAACTTTTCAACTTGTTTCATTCCGACATTGTATTTCAAAACACGATAAAAATCTTGTTTTACGATCCCGTTTTGTTTCGGCCAGTATCCGTGTTTTACGCGCGAATAAATAATGTGA
The DNA here is from genome assembly GCA_911728515.1 of Peribatodes rhomboidaria. Classification (NCBI taxonomy): domain Eukaryota; kingdom Metazoa; phylum Arthropoda; class Insecta; order Lepidoptera; family Geometridae; genus Peribatodes; species Peribatodes rhomboidaria. Next base: position 15,454,018 of record OU452168.1, on the reverse strand, counting down.
AATGGGCTTTATTTGCACATTCATAAAGCGGTTTAATATCTGTGATTAAAAAATATTCGATAGTAAATTCGAACAGGCGTGTTTGAATTCGAATATTATATCCCAATTCATTCTTTCACTCGCTTTTATACATTCAAAGGTTAAAATTGAATAACCGTACAAAACTGTTTTTTATTTATAGAAAATGTTATGAGTATTGTCACACTGAGCGTAGCTTTGTAACGTAGCAACTAGCAAGCGTAGAGCCGTAGCGACGATCTACGAAATCCGTAGCTCATTGCTACAGACTTGAAACAGACAACTATCCTCTGAAATAGAGTTCAAGGCCGCCACTTATTATCGTCCGCGCCCAAAAACAACAATAACTCATTCTCAGATATTGGCGCAAATGAGAGATTCCAGAGAGGAAGGCGCACAAAAGTGTAAACAGGGTGAAGGCGATTAGGGCTGGCACGTAACAGCCAAATGTATCCAAACAATATTTAAAATACAGTCTGTCTACAAATTTAGTGTACATTTCCGCTCCCGCTCACCTTCAGAATAGCTGGACAGATCCATATAGCTGTTCGAAAATGAAAATGTTTGTGTACACTATAAAAAATATGTAAAGAGAATCTATTTCTATAATTATAACTCAGAGTAGAGACGACCATGCTACTACATACACGAGTATCTAGATAATGAAATTCGCCTGTATGTAACAGTTTTAATAATAAATTATTTGAGCTATTATTCTTCCTATTAGAAATCGTAATACTTGTCTGAGACCATTAATCTATCTACTATCTTTCCAAATATAGTAAATAAAAAATAATAATAGCCGAAATGTATATAGGCGCATAACATGCGAACGACTGCATTAAATTAGATAATTCTTTTTTTCTTGTGTTCATTATTATCGGGACAAGACTTGAGTATGAAAGAAAATTTAAATTGACCAAAAATAGCGGAACTAAATTCGCCGAGTCAGTAAAAAACAAAAACAAAAAACAGCTAGTAAAACCGCGGGCCGTAGCTAGTAATAAGTGAAACGTAGCCCGGGCGGCGGCGGTTCGCTGACAAATGGCCGGACAGCGGCAATGGCTGACGCGTCTACTTACTTATCGCTTAATTATGGCGGCCTCTGATGAATTGGCGGTCACGCTCGTGAGGGCTTTTTCTCCACGGACGTTAGGCTGCTGCCACACCAAAGCTATTTTCTTCAATGTGACCAATGTTCCGATTGTAGCCAGGCTCGGCACGTAGCTTCTGGCACATCGATATGAATATATTTTCTTTAATTACCACCTTACAGCTAAAATACGAGCGTACAGCATAAGCGTAGTAGTTTGAACAGCCAATCGTCATATTTTATTTAAGATTTTTAAAGAAAAAAGAACATGTCGCCGCAATTTTGAAAAATTTCCAAAAACTGATTCGGCAAAAAAAACTGTATAATTATTGAAAATGCTCAGAAAATTTCACGGGAATTGGTTGAGCAATGCTACACATAGTATAGAACAGACGCCGGTCGCGAGATCTTCAGCTCACAGAGTCACTAATTTAATCATCCGAAAAAACGAAACATAGCAAACTACATTTCGGTTTGTAAGCAGACGTCTACTATTTTTTATGACAACTATGACCGGAAAATTTAAGAATTTCACAATAATTTTAACGTCTCTTTTCGTTACACTTGGATATTACACCGCAGCTGTAGAAAACCGCATTTACATTTCGTGAAACCCGATAGTTGATAGCGACCTGCCCGCGGTAGGACAGGTGCCTTATTCTCGTTGGATATTAGGGAGGCTGCACGAGCCAGTGTGAGCGTTAAGTCTCGACTTTGCTGATAAAACCAGAAGTAAGATATCATAATTCTTCAGCGAGGCTTTTACGCAAATTGTAGGAGCGTATGAATGTCGGTGTTACGGCTTAATAGCCGAGTATACTAAGTAAGTTACGTGAGTTTTGCTCCTTTTTTATGAGCGTGCGTGTGTACCTGCGCACTTTAATCAAGCGTTTGTAGCGTAGCTAGACTAGGCTGTCGCTACAGATCATCAATGTTAAGACCAAGATCATCAACGTCAAGAGTAGGCCAATAGTGCTGGACTCTACCAACATCAGTGAGAATAGTGATGGATGCCAGATAGAACAAGTATGAAGCATCAAAATTCGAGAAGAAAGCGAATGCTAGAACTAGTATGAAAGAGAAACAGAAAACATAGACGCCCTTAAACACGTTGGGAGCAGAATAGGAAAGAAAACACAACAACAATAACAACAACTCTTTATTAATAACATAAAATAGGTAATTACAATAGTACTTAAAATAAGGCTTAACTAAGTTTTTAATGGGCGGCCTTATCACTCAAAGCGATCTCTTCCAGGCAACCTGAATGGACAGGAACATTTATATAATAGAGGCCTGGAAAGCAAAACACCGATATTAAGCAGCATACGTAGCGATCAGTCTCGGATGGGTGACCGCGGGCGCAACTGAGCACTACCGGGGCTCGGGTGACACTTTAAATTTTGACTCTTGTCCTATTAGGTACAACAGAAATCAGAATTCATAGATAACTCTTATAGCTATGTACATGTCACAGTTAAATATTTATAAGTATGTCCGACAAGCCATGTCAGAGATCTTTGAGCGGCCTAAGAAACCTAAAAAACACCAGGGCTAGCCACTCGGCCCACATAAACTTTAATTGAGCGTGTGTATTTGTTTTCTTTGCATCACCAACATTGGAAAATCAATCCATCTGACAAAATCAGTTCTTTGTGCTCAAATGAATATGATACTCAAAATACTGTGATTTAAAACGAAATGATAACATCAATTACATTCAGTTGATAAAAAACAGTTATTGCAATATTTAAGCAGAGGATTTATTTTGCATGTAAATGGCACGAGGTCAGGAGTTAATTACTTAGCATACAAGCTCCATACAGCTCTAAAGGTGATTGAAGTTTACTAAATGCAACAGCATCGATGGATAATTTTAATGCAGAACATTTGATTGCGAAAGTTTGTATGGAAACACGCAGCAACATATAATGACATTACACGCTTCGTGAGAAAACATAATTTCTAACATATTAATGCGACATCTAATTGTCATCTATCATCTCATATATTTAGCTCAACTCTAGGTTCGCCTCATGGTCTCTGTTAAAACATTTATTTATTGGATCGAAAGTAGCCTAGTTAAAGCTATCTACGCTATAAGTTTCCATTTAATTTCAATTTCAGAGCTGTTTTAGCGTTAAGAAGTAACAAACACACTTCCTCTCACTGATTTTCGATTTTATAATATTTATGTGATAGATATTCAATATGAAAGTAAGACGTCTAAACCTGAACGAACTATGACATTTTGAGAACGTGACATTGTACGCCGAGAGGATTGAAAATACCCATGAGCAATTTTTGCGGTTTCCCATTTGAAATATAAATCTTTATAAGTATTGCAATCTTTCTTACCGACATCTTCCAATATTTTTTCCATAAAAAACGCCATCGTTGCTCTCATATGTCCTCGTATGATATCCCTTCAAATTAATCTTAACGCCGCCCGCCCTTGCCCGAGGCGGGCGGGCGCTGGCCGCCCAGATAACGCTATCTCTTCTATGTAAACCAAAGGAATTTATTCGGAAAACCGTGACTTGCCTTTTACATTTTATAAACCATTTTACATCTTAGAAGTATATGTGAAAGAAAATAGGGTAAGCTTTACAAATAGCACCGATCCGACCTCTAAGCAAATCATAGATACGAGGGAGGTACTGTACCTACTCTAGAAAATCATAGAGAAACTTAATACACACGTTTTCTCTATTACTCGCCATTGTAATTGTTGTTTAACCTAATTAACCATTCATTCATTCATTACACTATAAATACTTGTAAAAAAACGCAAAAGTTTGCAAAAGTTTTAAGCAAAATCATATGTGGTTCACGCCAAGTGTTCATTTTTACCGTGGTCGGGATTACCCGCCTCGCACGAGTGAGCGAACCTGACGCTGCAGTCGAAAATTAAGCGAGGTAATTGCGCCCATCGCCGGCACCGGCCCCGCCAAATGAAGACGGATCTCATTTTTGCTCATCAGAGCGTCGCGGCGCATCATTAATCCGGAGCGTGGCTGTGGCGGCCGCCGACCGACCGACGGCGGAATGGCGGAATGGCGGACGCCGTTTTTGCCCCTGACAAATAGCGCGAGCGCACAGTAAATGATCGCGGCGGTAATCGAGCGCGGAAACATGTAACCGCACGCCTTGTTTACATGTAGGCCGTGCATGAGCGCTATCTTTAGCACTGACTAATGGCATCAAAATGGGAGCGCTTACCCCGCGACCTTTTATAAGCCTCGTGAGTAAAGTACGAGTACCTACAGTCTTACAGCTACGTCTCAGTATAAACCGCATGCCAATTTGTTAAGTTGAAAACTTGAGTTCGACTCGTCTTTGTCTTAACACGCTCGCGTAAATTAAAGGGCTCACGTCAAGACGATTTCAATTAAAGCCTCGCATTTCAAGAAAACCTTGTTATGATGTCTGAATCCGCGCCCGTATCCAGTACTGTAATTAAATGTTAATTCTCATTGTTATGCTAATGTAGTGCAGGCGGCGCCGGCGGCTGGAGCCAATGATGCACAAACAGACAGACGCTCTGTTGGCGGATGTTGTTTGAGGTCTTTTTAAACTACATCAATACGACACTGAACTGACAAAGGTCAAAGCATTTAAAATATCGCCCATTAGCACCAAGGACCTTCCTTCAATAGAAAATCCTTTAACCTTCTAAATGGCAGTCTTTTGTAAATTAACGTTTTAATTGGCATCTGTTTTATACAGGCATGTCTTAGCTTTTAATTTAATACTGTTGAAAGCTACGTTGGCCTCATGTTTAAAAACTTTGTTTTTAGTCAGTCTGGTGTTGAGGTGACACAGTGTACTATGCCCATTATTCGTGAATATTTCACGGGTCGCCCGCACTCCGCTGTTCTGTGAAGGTGTTTGAATAATTTTATCTCTTTTGTAAAGGTCAATGGGAATTGTGAAGTAGGGGCGTGTATTGTACGAGATTGTCGCGTTGTTTGTATTTGCATACATGATTGATTCTATCACTGTAACTGAAGAAAAAACGTTTTCTTTCACTTCCGTGTATTGTATTGATACTACGATTTGGTATGACTTTCGTGATTCTACATTTAATCCATTAGTTTCGTTTTAATTTCTTTTTTGAAAAAGGGCACATAAATAATAATGTTAATCAGTTTATTTCAGAAACAATGTCAATATCACAGCTATTAAAAGCAAACTAATTAATGTTTTCAAATTAAAAATCAATTACCAATGAAAGCTAAAACTTAAATTTAAAATAGAATTAACAAAGCACTCGTTTTTATCATAGAAGTAGGTATATTAATCTTCAAAAACCATTTTATTTCAAGATGAATAATAAAATACGTGAATTACCATTCACAGATTTCTTTAGCAAGCTTACACAAAACTCCAAAAGGCCTTAAACTAGATTCCCAGAATTTTCGCTGTTTGTTTATTTCCTCCAATTTCTAAAATTTATACCCTTTCAATATTCCGTGCCTAAGTCCTAACTACTGGCAACTTTTGTTAGGTATTTCGTTTAGAAGGCCGCCGTTTCGCCGACTTAGTTATACAGAGTGATTCTCGGATTACCGTTAGCTCGAAAGAACATCATTATACGCATCATTATGAACATCTTCTATTATGGCCCAACCGTGAAATCGAGAAAAATAATAAAGTTATTCCGTATTAATATGATACTTCATAATAACGTCCTTTTGTTTTATGTAAGATATTTCGTCGAGTATCAGGAAGTTTTATTTTTACGGATGAGCCAATTTTTTTGCGACTGCCGAAAAAATCACATTATAACTATAGTTTTTAACAATAAGAAAAACTATTTGAGTTTGCTATTATCCTAATATAAAAGTAAGGCGAGCTGACAAAACCAGAATGTGCGATGGATACTCTCGCGGTTTGAAGGATAGAGAAAGAGAGTTATCCAAAAATCATAACATATCGTCACGCCTTTCCCCCGAAGGGGCTGGCAGAGGTGTAATACAACACCCACACTTCGCCGGACGATATTCAGTCCCAAATGTGACAGGGGACGAGCCTGTCGCCATACACCGGGCTCCAGTCATGTAGTAGATGACATACAATACGCACATAAGCTCACACAATGAACAAATTGGTGCGTGCCGTCGGCTGGGTTTTAACCCGCTCCCTTTGGCTTAAGAGGCGGACCTTCTCCCAACTAGGCTGCCATCCAAAAATCAACCTGTATAGAACCACCTAGTTTGGCAAATGCCGTCGCGCCTATACAGCTCTCTTGGGACGCATTTCCATCTGTATTTTTCTTTTTATTTTGTGACGCCATGTTTCAGTTTCTCGCTCGCGCTATGACGGTGTAACTTACGATTTGTCGAAGGTGAAGGTAATGTATAGCGACGGTTTTATTTTATTCCGATGGTTGTATTTTATTTGGAATCAATAAGGGATAAATATTGAGTTTGGGAGCCAAAACATTTTGCTGGTAAGTTATTTTTTGTCACGACTCGATGGAAGCGATTAGAAGGTTAATGATTGAGGACAAAGTTCACCAAAACGAAACAAGCAATAAAAAAAATTACCGACATCTTTTGACAGCTCTTCAATAAGTTTAATGTCAACAATGGACGGTTAAATAAGGAATCACTTCATTAAGGTTCGGTGAACATGGGCCTAAGAATAACATACAAATCAACACTCCTTTTCCCTGAAGGGACTAGCAGAGGTGTATTACAACACCCACACTTCACCGGACGATATTCAGTCCCAAATGTGACAGGGGGTGAGCCTGTCGCCATACACCGGGCTCCAGTTATGTAGCAGATGACATTAAATACACACTTATGTTCACATTATGGACAAATTGGTAAGTGCTTTTGGCTGGGATCGAACCCACTCCCTCTGGCATGAAAAGCGATCCTTCTTCAACTAGGCTATCATCGCAAAAATAACTAAGTAATCGCGCTAAGAATAAGTATTTACATAACTGTACTTTAAATTTCAAAATTTAAACGATTTAGTTCAAGCCTCTATTTTCTTTAAGTTCACAACTTAATTCTTAATTATAGGAATTTCATATTACGAGTTAATTTTAGAAAGATAAGTCGTCATTGCGACCAAAATCAAATGATTGTGTGATAAACATTATGCTGAAATACGATGAGTGTGTCTGGATTATGTCCAAACCTCGAAGAAATAAACTACGTCGATATTTTTCAAAAGATCTTTTGTGCGTAAAACTTAAAGGTAGAAAATTAAATAGGGGGGAGCCACTTTTATATTTCCTGAACAAAACTGTTAGATTTTAACGGTAAATTTTAGTTCCCTCGTTTAGCCGTCTCTCTAGATAATGGTCGGCTAAACATTGAAGTACGGCCGCGACAGCCTTTCGTTCAGGCCGAACATTAATTTCATCCTTTTGAAAAGAGTTTTTGCGTTCTCGTAGATAACTGAATTTTTAATCAACGAAATATTTAAATGAAGCCCGTCCAGATCAGGCTGGACTCCAGGAAATGACGTAAGCGGATTAAGTACTCGTTTTGCCTTCCTCGTTTTTGTAATTATTTTTTAAGCGAAACATTTTTAACGACATTTTGAAAGTCTAAATCATCTGCCCTTATCAACTACTGATTTTTTTAGTAAAGAGGAAAAATCATAAGCATTAAACTAACATAATATAATATTTGATACTGAACATAGGCTTTTCTTAAAGCACGCTACGCCTTTTCTTCATGTTTTGCTTTCTATCACTGTCAAGCCTTGCGTGTACCTCGTCACTTCATCGACCTCCAGAATATCACAGTGCGTAATTTCTTCTCAGGTTTCCAAAAAAACATACACGAAAAAAGCAAACCAATAAAACGTACACCTACAGCATTATAACTCTTATATCTATCGTACTGGGTCAGTCGTCGCGTCACGTCGCGAGATGTTGCGACACTCGCCTCCTGATCGTAAAGCCGTGAGAGCGTAACGCAAATAGCTTGCCGAGGCTAAGACCCAGAATATAGCCATTTAACAGTCTGCTATATCTTAATTTTACAGCCACCCTCACAACTTAGCTGACAACTTACGAAAATTAAACCCTCAGCCCTTCCCAGCTTTATGCGCTCTCGTTCTGTGTTTGTCACACTTGCGCAGTAAAACAAAATTAGCACTACCATCTGTAAAAGTAATGTTTGTTGGTAGAATGACGCGTGTAAGAAACTTTTCTTGTCTCCGCTAACATTGTCGGTTGCGATTTATGGATCGTCGACACAAACGAGAAAGATTTATCTGGAAGTTGGAGGTCGCGATTGTCTGTCCTTCAACAACCGCTAAGCCATGTAGATCTTTCGGTGTCGTTAAAAACTCTGACGATAAGACTAACCACTTATCTGGTACGAATTTGAGCCTGTCAGTCACTTTAGTGCCTTACAATTTACTTTTGTTAATAAGTACATTTTTATCGCTAGATTTTACAGTTGAGATGGTTAACATAATTAATTTTAGCCTTAAAATAAATTAAACATCTGATTGATTGAAAAAATTCAAAAGCTTTGCTTGGAAATACAAAAATTCAGATTATAACCAACTTTTTAAGGTTTAATAACGGGAATGGTTTAATAAAAACGTAACATCAGTCAATCAGTCATCAGTCAAATTTGATTAAAGAAATAGAAAAAAATGTTATCATAATGTCAAGTAAATTAATAATGGGGTGGTATTCGCCTGATATACCTCCTGAACTGCATGATTTATGAATGTGTGTGAACCAAAAAAAACCAAATAAAGTCAACTTGCGGAAGATTTAAAATTAATATTTAAAACGGAGGGTTAATTAAGTCAGAGTTAAAATGTTAAAAATTTCACTCAATCTAAAAACTCAAGATTAGCTTCTAACTCTTGGTGGCGCCATACGACCTCTGATGCTCATCAGTGGCCGATTTTTAACCCGGAGTTAACTGAGCAGTTAACTAACCTAAGTTTAAAAAAAATAACCCGAGCTTCTGCAAGTGGCTCTAACTAAAGCTCATTACTAATAACACGCTAACTTGTTATATGTACGAGTACAGTTGTATGAACAAGCGACTGATAGCTCGACATCCGGGTTCGCATCCGCAACGCCAATTAGACCGACCGTAGAACAACTACCTGCGAGCGTGCTGTTCATATTGTTCAATTGTTCATCTTGTGCAGTTGTTCATTTGTTCGTCTGCTCGTTAAACACTCACGCTCTGTTTCACTTGGCTGTCAGTTATAGCTTACGCCACTAGGTTGATGACTTTGAATAATTTTATCATGCCACGTTAATTAGTTTTAATAAATAATTTAAGTAAAATTACACATTCTTTCCGATCCGGAGGTTGTGGGTTCGATCCTGGTAGGGTACCTATGATTTTTTCTGTCATAGAAAAGTTTATGTGCATTAAATTTGACATGCACTCTTACGGTGAAGGAAAACACCGTGAGGAAACTGACATGTCCTGGAATGAATAATTCTCCACCAACGCGCACTGAATTAGCGTGTTGGATACCAACGCCCCAGGTCGGTATCCTTGCAGTAGGACGTTAAATACTGTATGGATGATGATGACCATCATTTTCATCAACCATTTTCCATCAGTTTTTGATCCGGATTTCTTTTTAGCGCGTTAGGTTTTTGCCCTCCTGCGCCACATGGGAAGAGTTCTGTTTTAATATAATCTTTTAATTTTTTAATAACTTTTTAATTCTTTTAACTTTTCTTTAATCTATTTACTCATAAATAAAAATATTTACTAGCCTATTTATTGTCTGACGTTTCAATTTACATTCCAGTTGTAAACTTTACCAATTGAGTACGACAGTTTGGAAGTTGGTCTAATTAGCCTAAATACTAAACAAATAACGGAACCGCGGAACATAATCAGCTCATATTTCACTCGGATCAAGCAATGAAAGCCGTAAACAATAATCAAAGAACAATATCTCAATCCGTCTCCCTAATAGGGATGGGTGTTTGAACAATATTATTCGAATAATTTCTGTAATTTTTAATTACATATTTGAATGGATTTACCATTCAATTTTATCAGATCAAATTAGTAACCTTATTTAGTAAATTACTCTTGAAACTTTTTCTTGGAGTACTCTGGAAATAACCCAGTATAGGTGCTCGAAACAGCCAATATATTAATTCTATTTTTATTCTTATCCAATTTTGTCAGCGTTCGAATTATTTATTTTGGATTTCATAACGACGTATTCGATTAAGGAACGATGATAACATATGAATATAAGCATTTTAAAATACTATTTTTGTTTTTATGTACCTTCGAGCGATAGGGGCGCCTATCACAAGCTTAGTTTAGTTAAGTTTTGTTGTAATTATTTTGTCATCCTATAGTTTTTGATAAAGAGCTGTTGTACTTAAATAAACCTCTTACTCGTTGCCTATGGTACAACCAACAGATGCTTAATTAAATTTAATCTTAAATAATTAAATGCGCTAATTCTTTATTCGAATAAATAATCCGCTTCTATTCGCCAACGCTGCGACTCCACCAACTTTCCCGCAGCTTGCCTCCTCCCTTCCAATAATAACACAAACTCGACAAAACAGGCAATTAATCTTCTCTTCTCTACATTAGCCCAGATATTTTTCTCTCTAAACAAAATGTTAGAACAACAAAACACTTTAGCTTGAAATAACTATTGTTCTCGCTCGCCTCTGCTCACGGTCATACTGTCTGTAGGCGCTGCGTAGACAATGTAGTGAAGATATAACTGCTTAGCTAAAAGCTTATGAACTTCTTCACTAGTAGTGATATGATCTATTTGTGTATGTGATTGTATTTGTGTTTAGGGTCGTACTCAAAAACGACGCTCAGTGATGAATCTCGATTTAAAACTGTTTATGTATGGTAAAACCAGTTTTGAATCGAGATTCAAAACTGAGCGTCGTTTTAGCATGCGGGCCTTAGTAACCGATTCACAAATGGACTAGCTAGACGTGTAGAGGATAATGTAAATTGTGAGGTGGATAGTTGTTTTAGCAGCAAGCATAGCGCGTATTTAGTAGCGCGTATTTAGTAGCGCGTAGTTAGCTAGTGCAATTTGATTATTAGTATCTCATCCACTTAGTGGTCGCGTAAGCTTGATAGCCTTTAAAAGATAGGTACTTGCCAAAACTATTATGGACGCATAATGTAGGTGTTTCTCTGTAAGGTTTTCTATTCGTTTTTGTAGCTGTGGACTTCATGCATTTGTTTCCACTCTTGCTTTGAAGACGAAATAAACTAAACTGGAAATCTTTTAGCAGTATTTGTGAGGACGAAAGATTTAGTGTGTTGTTTGAGATAAAGTTCGAATGAGAGATTGTTAAAACCATATATGACATCTTTCAAATATGACAATAAAATCGATAAGATCAATTCAATTCAAATATCAATTCTAAAGATGTCATCTTGCGCAATCGCTTACCATTCCGCAAGTTACTTACAATTTCTTTAAAAAAAATGATAGATAAAATATATTGCAGTAGGTAAGATACACATGAAACATAAATCTACATTTCATGTTCACGAACCGTGAAGACGTTACAGTAAGCTCTGTAGTGTTATTGAGTCGAGTGCTGTATTGTGCAAACAATGCTTAAAACTTTTCCCGAAAACCTTTTCACAGATTATTTACATAAGAGCTGATCTCGAAGGATTGGATCGTATTCCAGAGCCGAGGTCGCTGACCTATCGACAAATACCATCCGCATGAAGAGACTTGAATACCAACAATACCAACCTTTAACAAATGTCAGCCCAGTGAATGTAAGTAGGCTTGTACCTAATATCCTGAAAGCCTTTTATCTGATACCGACTGGTCTGAATAAGCCGGTAACAAAATATTTATTCCTACAAGTGTGTAAGTGAATTTGCGAATGTAATTCCTGATTTCTTCCGCGCGCACAAAATAATTTATATCCCGGGTCAGGTTTGTCCCAGTGCCAATACCTAGTTAATATTGTAGGTCGTAAAATTGTGGACCCGACCTGAGCGACGGAGGTATTATAAGATTAGGTATTATTTTCCGTGTCGACCTCACACCACATGTTTTTACTATTCTCGATGCTCTCACTACTTGATCAGTGTATCTAAACTTGTGAAGAAATCAAAAGGGAACTATCAAAAAAGGTCATCTTTCGACTCAAGATAAATTAATTAAAAGGCTCGGTTGCTTGTTCTATAGCAATAGCTATTCAATCATGTCGGTAGCCTTCTAAGGTAGGGTCTAAGGTTCCTTTAAGGTGGGCCACGGCCTGCCTACCGTAAAATTTGTTCCAGGAAATACGTTGTTTTTGAGTAAGCTCTACAAGTTTGTGAAACAAATGTTTGTCATTTAGAATCTCCACTAAATGTGCGAAGATTCTATACTGATGTCTTCTTTATTTTAAGAATGTATCATTAATTATGAACGGCCCAAGTATATTATGCGAATTCATTATGAACGGTCAAAGGTAATTTTTTTTCAAAAAAGCTGATTTTTTAAGGCTTATGGTGCATTTGATTTGATTCTCCAAGCTCTAATTTTTAGCCTCGTTATAAGCCTATAGATATAATGCACATGCTACCTATTAGTGCAAAAAAAACGAGAAAGGTGTGTTACAACGCTATAATTACTTTCAATCGTTTGTATGAAAAGTATGCCAAGTCGAGCCCTTTTAAGTACAGCACTGCAGAAATAAGACTGGCTGTTCAGCCTACCTAATAGTTATATATGTACGAAATAACTTACATATCTTAAAATGTAACTCAATGAAACAGTCCAAGAAGACAATCATAAACCCCAAATTTCAATTAACTTTTGTTAATATTTTGCGTCCAATTCTCAAAGCTTCCGCGTTTCTGGTAATTTCGATTAAATCTACAATCCGCACGAGCGGGCGGCAAACAGTCGCCGGCTTAGGGCGCACTTACACGGCCCGATATAGCCGGATCTAAGAGTTAAGAACGCTGTCTAGTCGAACGACCTTTGAGCACTATTGTGGGAGATAGCTTAGACCTACTTAAAGGGGATGTCACATGTACGGTCGCTTTGTGTAGGGTGTAATTAATTCTGAACCAGGACGGGTGTTACATTAACCTTTCTCTACGTTATGATTTTATAACTATTAGACAAGGACGGCTTAAATACTAATGTGGGGCTTTAGCTAATGTATTGCGGGTAAACTATTTTTCTAGTTATAAGTTTGTACCTTGTGTTTCTGGAATCAAACTAGGTATCTCATGTGAGAATGACATAATAATATACCCTAGAAATAAGCAATTGTGACCATTTTTATTTCATCATAGAGGTTGAAGCCCCGTCATATTTAGGAATGAATATCATCCGGCTAAGTGTGGGTGTTGTAATGCACCTCTTCTAGCTCCTTCGGAGGAAAGGCGTGACAACAACATGTTGTGACACTAAGTTTGTTACTTTTTATAACTTTAACTTTTTTGATTCCCTCAAAAACCCACAGTTAAATCAGAATATTTTTAATCCCGGAAATGTATGAAACTGGAAAATCGTGTTAAAATCTATAGACCCAACTCAACTAATATAATACTTTGGTCCTGTAATTTTCAATATTTTTAGTTAATGCAATACTTAGTAATAGCAAACTTTACCACACACCCAGAGAAAAACACGAACTTTTGAATAAACTATTGTGATCGCTGTAAACGTCCCCTTACTGGCTGGCTTCACACCGCAACGCACCAGCGCACTGCTGACTAAATCCTTGGACTAATTCAGTTTTATTGCTGTTCCAGTGTTGCTTCCTAGCGCTGAACACCGTCCACAGTCGTTTTATTAAAGCTTGCTTAATTATTCATGTATAAACATTACTGGTCTGTAGCAATTTAAACGGAGATTTAGTAGTTACAAGACGACTGGCCATTTAAGTTTAGGGGGTAATAAGGTAGCGCTTTACAATCAAATCAAAATATAATTTACTAGGTTCAGCCTGTGGTGATACCCGTGCTTAATAAGTTGGTCTTTATGTTAATCCAGGGTATAAGCAACTTCCAAACCAAACATCAAAGTCCGTCTATCCGTTTGAATTTGAAGAAGTAGCAAACAAAAACACACACACACACACCCACATACACACTTACACACAAACTATCATACAAAGTTTCGTTTTTATAATTTAAAGTAGAACTTAACTTTATATCAGTAACAACCGATGATAGCCTAGTTGAAGAAGGCTCGGCTCTCAAGCCAGAGGGAGCGGGTTCGGACCCAGTGGAAGGCACGTACCAATTTTTAATTATGTGAACATACTTATGAGCGTATTTCGAAACATCTGTTACATAACTGGAGCCCGGAGTATGGCGACACGCTCGCCCTTATCACATTTGGGACTGAATATCGTCCAGTGAAGTGTGGGTCTTGCACACCTGTGCCAGCTCCTTCGGGGGAAAGTCGTGACGATATGATGACGATTTCAGCCACAAATATATCTTTATTTTTACATGACTTTCCTCTACCCTAAGTTGAAAAAACTAACATTTTTGTTTTATTAACCTTCTTAGTTTAACATAGTGAAAAAGGACATGTCAGTAACTGATTTGTTTGATTCACCATGAAATCTGATCAGGACAATTTGGCTATCGCTGTTTATTCGAATTATCACTGTGAATCGTAAACAATCGATTTAATCGCATCACTTATGTATTCGAAGCAGATAATTTAACTAGAGTTAATTTTGTTTTTTCCCCACTGCGCAAAAGGAGGGGTATGATTTTGTATGTATGTATATTTGTATGTATGTATGTATAAGGTTTCTTTGGCACGCCTTACAGCCTAAACAGCTTCATGGATTTCGACATGTGAGGTGTCATTTGAATCGTCTTGATAGTGGAAGTGAAATAGTGTAAAACATTTTGCAGCTGAGTTTTTTGTTTTACTTTTAATCATGTTACTTGTTACTAAATAATTTATGCATGGTTTATATTTTTAGTGTATCTTGCAAGTACTTGACCGCATTAAAATCGATACATAAGCAGAAAAAGATATCAAGGCTACACGCAGAGATCAAATAATTCTTGAGATAACGCAAACCGTATAATATAATTATTATTATGCGTTGCGTCTTTCGTTGTATAATAAATATAGGTGCCAAACAGGCGCACTGTAGCAGTGCTATTTCCTTTGCAGTGAATAAGTAATTGATATTATACATTGTAACAGTATGGGCACATAGTGCGGCATGTATCTGTCACTGCTTGACGACTAGACGCATCGACAAGCCGCAACCGATAATAATAATAATAATAATATCTTTATTTGAGCAAAAACAGGTACAGAGCTTAAATGTGAACCCTGAGTCCCACACTACGAGGTCCTGTGCTGTGGAACTCAGTCCTTTCCCATCTTGGCTATTTAGGTTAGCTGAGCTGTAGGTAGACATTAAATAGGTAATTACTAAACCTTATTTAAAGTTTACACTTAAAGTAAGCACATAAGTATACTTATAAAATGGGTGTGTGTGTGTGTGAGAGAGAGAGAGAGAGCGTAATTCTTGTACCATTATTGTTCAAAGCTCGTCGATCTGTCGTATAATCTGCGCAGCCACTAACGGTCTTCCGATGGATTAATAAATGAGCGCTGCCGTGGCTCAGATGACACGTAAGATTGTAGGTCCATGTTGTCCCAGGGCAACCGTTAATATTTGTTGATTGGGAAAAGTAAAGATATTTTCACCCGACGAAGAAGGAAAGAAGGAGGACTATGTTTTTTGAGTGTATTATGTTTATGTGGATTTGTGTGTATGAGGTTTTTTAATTATATTTCCTATAGGCTCAAATATATTTCCACTTGCAAGGTTTCATTTGAATTGTCTTGATAGTGGAAGTGACATAGGGTACAACATTTTGCAGCCGAGTTTTTTTTTGTTTTTCTTTTATATATTTACTAGTTGTTGAATTAGCTTTATGAGACTACATAATAATAGTCAATAGCGCAGTCCATTCGTGGTGACGACCAGTGAAACGTGATCTAAACATCACGAGAAGTATTTAGAAAATAAATAATAAAATAATGGTAGTTAATTATATGCTCGTAAGTCTCTAAGATAGAATAATTAATACCACATACCTATATGCAAATCGCGAAAATTAAAAAGCTTATAAAAGTAATCTCATTTGCATAAACGAAAAATGTAAATATAACTGGTCAAAATGTACTCGAAAGTATTATTTTTAGTATCAAAAATAAATATGAAATTCTGCCAAACTGTCAGTTGTAACGTGTAGTTATTACCAAGATATAAGCTACTTTCACTACAAAATTTATGGATCGGTTCAGCCATTACGCAGTTGAATGTTCGCAAACGTACTTGGGCACACATCGCACACCCACGATACTCTAATACCTTCGTACCTATTTTATTTTTATAACTTTTTCATGATTTTGTAAGCTAAGTATAATTTTAATTTTATTTTATTTTTAGATGTGACCAAATTCACATGCTGAATAACGGCAAAATAGGAGAACATAATTATTTTAAATAACTAAGACCATTGTAATACCCTATTTTTAGTGAATAAATTTCATTTCATTTCATTTCATTTCATTTCATTTCATTTCATTTCATTTCATTTCATTTCATTTCATTTCATTTCATTTCATTTCATTTCATTTCATTTCATTTCATTTCATTTCATTTCATTTCATTTCATTTCATTTCATTTCATTTCATTTCATTTCATTTCATTTCGCATTTATTTTTAGGGCGGCTAAAATGAGGAAAGAAGGATACTTTTAGGAAGTAAGTAGATTTGATTTGCGAATACCGTTGAAAGACTACAAATTTTAAATTAAAAAAACCCCAGAAACTGATTTTCATAAAACATAGCTAAGAACACTCTCGACTAATTCATCTATCTTACAAAAAATAAAAAAACTAAATCAAAATCGGTTTATCCGTTTGAGAGCTAAGATGCCACAGCTGACACACACACAAACACACACGCACACATACACGTCAAACTTATAACACCCCATCGCTTCGTCGGGGGTTAAAAATCATCTTCATCATAACCTACGCGTTGCTCTTGTCACTGGCATACCCTGGGACCCTAGAGAAGTTGTATTCTCTTCGAAACAATTATATTTCTAAAATCGTAACGTTCGAACATTAGCTGCTGATTGTACGAAATACGAGTTAGATAATTGTCACGTGATCTTATTGTCAACTAGGCTAACGTTCGAGTGATTGTTGGGATTGCGAGGATTGACGATCTTTAGCATGTGCTAAACACACTTAGTGTTTACCTCCACTGTTCAGCACGACCTCTGCCATATCTTTTATTTGGTCTAGAAATGTTCTCTCGGACTCCCAGGTTCTATCTTTTGAAAATATATATGTCACCTTAAATACTGTGAGGTGTTCCACGGCGCTGCGTAGGGTCGAACTGGGCCAGGGACAATGCTCCCCGTTTTTTACCAACAAAGCCGTGCTCCGAGCCGTTTGACGTCATAAATTAAATTAGAGCATTGTCATGCAAATTCAGATCGTATTATAAGGCAGTAAGCCGCACTGTGCAGATGCAAAAGTCTGGAGATTATGAAAATGGGCGCACTGATGACCGTCGCGCCGTCTTTTGGCGGGATTGTGTCGCGCTCTCAATGAGGGACGAGCCCTCTCCAGAGGGAACCTTGCGGGTTTATTTAAGCATTCTTCACTTATTTTAGGATTGAGATACATTTTCTATTTTACTTGTCCTATTTTCATAAGATTGGGAAAACACTTAACTTATTGACCTCGATTTCGGCAGATGAAAAGAGTACTGTTTTTTTGTTTTTCTTAGAGGCATGGTTGTCATAGTAAAGTTGTTATCACAGTAATAAATAATTTCTTAATACAAGAATTAAAATCTAAAGAGTTATTGTCATAATGTCAGTTGGAAACAAAATATTTCAGTTAATTAATCTGCGGTAAGCTGGTTGACCTGCAGGTCTCTGAGTTAAACACTTCCTAAGATATTAGTGGCCGGAAACCGGATCCGCTGGGAATACGCCGCCGCCGTAGCTTCTTTCGTAACTACGCCGCTAGCTATCGATAACGCTACGGCGTAGCTTTCGTAGCCTGGATCGTAGCAGTACGTTCGTTTTCGAAATGTCGCGCAACGTCTATGACATTATCTTGTCTATTGTTTGGTTTACTTATTTGATTTGTTATTGATACATCCATTCAAACACTGACATTTTTATTGTAGCTTTTAAATATCTATTCTAAAGCCGAGTAAGGCTTAGCTTAAAATCGCATAATAACAATAAATCAATCAATCGATAATTTATTAATTTGACATAAAAACAAATTTTACAACAAAAAAAATATTGAAGCCACTGGTTTCCAAACTAGTAAAAAACTGTGCTACGGAAACCAGAGACCTCTCCCAATATAGTAAACGCATTGAATTAATTTCAACCAGTAAAAAGTAAATTCTTAACACAATAATAATATTTGCAAGAGTTTCAATAGGACGCAATAAATTAGAAGCCATTACGTAAATACCTACTGAATGTAAATACTAAACTTTTGTTAGGAATAAGTAATAAAATTTAATTTCATTAGCCAATGAAGACGAAATGTTAAAATGTATAAACGGAATTAATAAGCAAATTAATTAATTTTATACGTAGTTGTTTGAGTTTTGTTGTGCTCTAATTTACAAAGTTCTCATATGATGCCAATTTCGCATTTTCAGCTTCAGAAACTTAACAAGTACGATATGTTTTATTAATAGACTATCTCATCTGCCCACGGTTTTACTCAGGTTTCTTAGCTTGTGGCACTCAGTGATTGCGTGTGGCACTCAACTTTTTAACTGAAGAAATTGTTCAAATCAGACCAGCAGTTCCTGAGATTAAACCCTACAATTAAACAAAAATTTATAAATATTAACCTGAAACTATCAGAAAATCATCATCTACATCCAAACATAATATATATAATATTTAAAAAAAAAATAACTTTGCAAGCGTAGTTGCAACCGGTAGCGGGTAATCTCAAAAATTATAAAGTATTTTATTGCTATAAGAAAAGTACACAATTTGTAACTGAGTGTTGTAGAGTATGAAACGCGATCAAAGACTAGAGGCAGGTAACCGGCCGGCTAATTACGTCTCTAACAACAGGCTTGCGACAGACGTAAATTGCGTGACTATTGCTGTCAAACGTCACTTTTTGTATTATGTATCAGCGGTTCAGCAAATCAGCGCTAGTTCACCCTCCGTTGGACAATCTATGAACGAATTTGTTTCTATCTATTGCTGTCTTGTTGCTAGTGGCGCTGTTTTTAATGGCCAAAATGTATAAAATGAGCGTCGGTCAACAGCCGGGCAATAATTTGTAATACGATTTTTAGTTACTTTTTGCGACCGATCGAGCAGTGATTGTTGTAGCTTTGCTGCTGCTGTCGCGTGGCTGTCGCTATTGTAATTTTTTACGTAATCAGCCTGTGGTAAATAATAACTAATGTATATCAATATTATCCAGGTCGCGTCAGGTGTCAGCATCATTTCATTAGCGCATCTCAACACAACACTATGTAACTAAATCACCTATAATTACTTACTGACAGTCCTGATTTAATAATATCCATTGCCGACGTCATCGCATAAGTACCTGTTATAGAATAGTAGTGGGGATACCTGCTTAGGTGTAAATTGTACATGCTCGACGTAACGTGGGGATGCGGCGCGTACTCGGTTCTACCATGACGTCTTGTAACACTGATGGATATGTTTTGTTTTCGACGCTGCGCGACCATGGATCTTATTGCGCGGCGATACGTAAACGTAACCATTGTAGGCACCCGCCTACTATTTGCGTGGAATAAAAACTAACTTGACACACAATCTAATTTTACTAAATTTTGACACAACAGGAAACCAAATATAACAAAAATAATAACAAACAAATAAGAACCCGAGCGTGCGCGGTAGCATCGAACGATCTAGGCTATCTCTCCCCGCGCTCGCTCGCAGTGCCGCCCGGTGCGGTCCGCCACAGTGTCGTGCGTAGTTAGTACGCGCGACCTTGCAAAACCAGCTTTTAGCGTGGGGTACAAGCAAGGGACGAAATCAATTAGAAAAATATTAATATTTATTATTTTTCTGGTTTTGCAAGGGTGGCGTGTAACAGTACGCAAAACCATTATGGAAAGAAAATGTCATGGTAGGCCCCTAAGCGTAAAAACTGTGCCGCGTCGCTTGTGTATGATCTTTTATACATTTTAAATGAAAAAGTTTCAAGAGGCACCGCACCTTACGTCCGTCCTGTATAATTTGCGCATTAGACCGGAGAAATAAAGGCAACGGCAATCACGTCAATAACGTTTTAGAAATGAGCAAATTTTCGTTCGAAATAGAGTATTTAGTCACTAAAAATACAAATTGTTGACTAAAGTCTATTTGTCACTAGCTGACACCTGCAATACCGCTTGGTATTGCCGTCGGCGGTGCCTGTCCCTTACACAGATTAAATAGCAGTTACGACCGTCTTAGTTCCGTTACAAGTAACTTACTGTCTATGTAAACTAGCCCTAATAGATGTCACAGTTAAGCTTATTAAGTTTGATTTGATTTGGGGTCGTGCCCGCGGTTTGATTAAATTGGGGTAATGAGATTTCTAATGTACTTACTAGTGATTTGAACTGAATACCTATAGGTAGTGCTATTGGTAGCAGTGGTATTTCTCGTCGGTAGTGTAGGTAGTTATTGCGCGTTTACATACTAATTTTAATTCATAAAGAAACAAGTATTATGTTTTTTTTTTTGTTTTAAAAAGCCTACGACATTGTTGTAGACGACATTGTACACGATCGTTGTAGCCTACGGCAGTCCGGATAGAACGACGAATCAAACAAGACTCACCATCAAAACCAATCGCTTCGTTCAGGTCAGTTAGAAACATTCATAAAGATCTAACACTTTACTTATAAACTTTGTATAGGAAAGGAACAGTTAAACTATGTTTCACCTTATTTAAGCTTTAAAAATGTTAACCAGATCGAAAAAAGCAAAACACTGTACTACAATTCCGATCCTAATAATACAATGTATTTTAGTAAGCAGTATGCACTTAAAAAAATATTTTCCTTTTTTGGGTAGTCGAAAGATTAAATAACCCTCGATTATACCCAAGTAAATGTACATTGTTTTTACACACGCGCGAGTACTTTTAACATGCGCTTATTACCTGCACTATATTGAATCACCATAAACTTGCGCAAGTGAATTTGTCGCAACTTTTTACGACAGCAGGAAATGGGGCAAGTTTTTCTGCAAGTCACAGGAAATATTTCTCAGAAAAACAAAGATATTAAAATAAGACATCAAAAATACAATGTGTTGATGAATTCGATTGAGTATTAAAATTTGATTGAGTGGAGACCAAACAGGAAAACGTTTTGAAAGATCTTCGGAGAGATGCTTTAAGTAATTAGGGCCAGAACCCACAGAAATAAACGCCGTGCCGCGGAAAAATGATCGCGAACCGGAAATTACTTTTTTGTGTGTTTGTAAGGCTTGAAGATATGTTATATTGTGTTATGTTCACTGGAACATAACACAATACAGATGTGAAACTAGCTATCTTGGTCGCACAGGTGTAAAATCCACACCTGTGCGACCAAGATAGCGGCCATGATCCAGCTCGGTTTTATGAGACAAATTACATAATATAAACTAGAAAAAACATCTTAGGCCTCCAAAAGGCAAAGCCGGCGGGCGGGCGGGTTTGGTGTAGGCCTTGAGATGTTTTTTTTTTCTTATCTTGAAGTTTATGTTATGTAATTTGTACCTACCCGCCGGCTTTGCCTGGTGGGTTAGGCCGCCAGGCTTGTTTTACTATCCTAACCGGCCTAACCCGCCGACACCAACCCCCCAGGTAAAGCCAGCGGGCCAGCGAGTTTAGTGTATAGAGATCTTTAGATTGCGATCATTTTCCCGTGACATCCACTTCTACGGGTTCTTCTAACCTTTACTGTTACGGTTGTTGATGTTACGGTTTCAAATTTCAATTTCCTTGTAAACATCTACATAATGCGACAAACAACTAACTTTTGAGAGCGTACCACGAGCTCAATTATTATCATTTCAATCACACCTTGCAGTCTATTTCTCTCTTTCTGCTTCAGATAAAGTGAGAGGAAAAACAAGTAAACGTTACTAAAAAAACGAATACCACCTGCAGATGGTCATCAGAGATCGGAACGCGGTGTTGATGGAGGCTCTGGAACGGGTGGAGGCCATGATGTTATGATAGTATAAAATTGTAATCATTTCGCGTTTTAAAAGAAATTGTGGGTACATTTCGAGCATTCATGCTCACTATCGAAGGCACCTTCTTACGGCGGCGTCGTGTGTCGAGTCGTTCTCTTCCCTCAAATATGGTTGAGGAGAGCGATGGCTGGCACATGCGTCATACTCGTGATCGGGTGCTGCTTGCGGGTCGCTGGTCTGCTCGTGGTGTACTCCCAATGCAATAAGTAAATCTGATAGCCTTTAACCTAACCTTAGATTAAGACTTAATAACTATCCCCCCTCTACCTGTATTCCCTTTAAGTAATAATTAAGTTTTATGTTAACAAAGATCACGGTCCCAGGAGTCCGTGGAAAGTAATTTTTAAGTGAAAAAAACGTTACAAAAAAGTGACAAAAAGACTGTGGTAGGCCTCGTCTGTCACAAGTCGTGAGAGGCTCGGACTTGTTTAACTCAAAACTCTCATAACTTACCTCATTTAAATTTTCCACAAAAAGGCAGAGCGATAGGGCCGAGTCTAAGACAAATAAAACAAGGACATGAACACCGAAAAAACGATTTTAATGTTATGCGATTATTTTTTACGATATTATTAAAACCACCTTTGATAGAGAGAACGAGGGAGAAAAGCATACGAGAATAATTATGTAGTATTATGTAGTATGTGTATTATGTAGTAATTCAAATAGGAGTGTGCAACTGTGCATAAACTTTAAAATTTTAAAAGTAATGATAGCCTAGTTGGAGAAGGCCCGCCTCTCAAGCCAGAGGGAGCGGGTTCGACCCAGCCAACGGCACGCACCAATTTGTTCATTGTGTGAACATATGTGCGTATTGTATGTCATCTGCTACGTGACTGGAGCCCGGTGTATGGCGACAGGCTCACCCCCTGTCACATTTGGGACTGAATATCGTCCGGCGAAGTGTAAATGTTGTATTACACCTCTGCCAGCCCCCTCGAGTTAAAGGTGTGACAAAATGTTATAAAGTTAAACCAATAACAAGAAAAACATCCTATAAAAAAGCCAAAATTATCAAGAAGATAGGCATTTCAAAATTGACGACTAACTTAGATCAGTCGGAAGATAAATGTACTACCGCTGTAAAACAGTTAGTCGTCAATTTTGAAATCCCAATCCCGTAACTTTATATGCAGCCGTAATGCTGCATATAAAGTTTATTACCTCTATCTTAAAACTATTCAAAACTGTAAATTCTGCTAATAACTGGTCCTGATAAAATCGTTGAAATTTAAACTTTACGAGATATAAACGCTAGAATGAACTATGATTGCAAATCCCAAGATTTATTCATTCAAGGAGTGAGTGCGTTTGACAGCTGGGGTCTCACAAGAGAGCAGCGCGATCCCACCACCACCGGGACGAATCAAAGAGCTTTTGAAACAAACTGTGCGTAAAATTGAGATACTTTATGTTCTTTGCTCTGCGGCTCTGCTGAAACACAATCTATAGATACTCATGAACATCACCATCACCAGATACTTATTTTGCTCTTCTGAAAGACCTAGTTGAATCATTGGATACTTACGCAGTCAGTAGGGAATTCCGAAAAAAAAAACCACTTTCAACGAGCTTTTTTTTTTCACTTTTATGGTTATTGAGACGCGATGTTACACAGTATCAAAAAGTTGCTGTACTTACAACTAAAAAAAAAATTGCGAATTTAAAAAAAATATTTGTATGACACAATACACAACAAAACATATCGTCACACTTTTCCCTCGGGTGGACTGGCAGAGGTATAATTCAACACCCACATTTAGCTGGACGATATTCAGTCCCAAATGTGACAATGGGCTAGCCTGTAGCCATACGCCGGGTTCCAGTCATGTAGCAGATCACATCCAAAACGATAATAATAATAATAAAAATAATAATAAAAATAAAATAATTTGTTCACACAATGAAGAAATTATGGACGTATTTGGTCACTTTTTGTATCTTGCGAAGGATGAGAGTGAAAATCCGTATAAATTCCACTGAATAATAACTAGGCTAGTTGGGACAAGGCCTGCATCTCAAGCCAGAGGGAGTGGGTTCGAATCCAGCCGACGGCACGCACCAATTTGTTCATTGTGTGAATACATGTGCGTATTTGTATGTCATCTGTTACATGACTGGAGCCCGGTGTATGGCGAGAGGCTCGCCCTCTGTCACATTTGGGACTGAATTTCGTCCGGCGAAGTGTAGGTGTTGTATTACACCTCTGCCAGCCCCCTCGGGAGAAAGTCGTGAAAATATGCATGAATAATATGTTGGTTCTAAAAACTTGCAAATACATTGCAGCTCATGTAGTAAAAATATCACTATTTTGATTGTCAGCTAATATTTTCACATCCATCTTACATTTAGGTACATCGTATGTGAACTATAGATACTTACTCTTAGTTTGTGTTGTTTGTTCAGCTGAAACAAACACTTCCGTCGTTAGTTTGCATGGGTGATAGAGAGATGGGTGTGTGACGTCATCGTCAACAAGCTTATAGATTAAATTCGTGACTGTTAAGTCTCCTTCTTCCTTCCTAACTTATTTACGTAAACACAATGTGTGTTTGTGAAAAGTTTTTGTAGGAAAACTTTTATATAAGTTCTTTTATGTAACTTTAACATGAATTAGACTTTTTTCACTTTCGTTGTAATTTTACCAGCTGCACCCTACGGCTAAAAAGTACACTGGAGACCACTTGCACTAAATGAAAGAATTGCTTAACTAGTTTTAAACTATTCCTAGCGAATAGAAGTAGGATAGGATAAGGCATTAAGTAATCTGTGTTTTGATTAGAAAAACACCTTCTCCTTCACCTACCTGTTCAAACAAAGTTGTAAGCGCGCGCGAATACTGTACAGGAGCGTACTACAGATGAAGAGAAATAAAACCTATTTACATAGGAAAGGCGTGCAGTTCTAGCAAACAGTTCAAGCCGGTTCAACGTACCGTCATCTTACAATAAACAAAGTTTCGGGCTCGACTGCGCACAACATGGCTTCAGTGAAAGGTTCTTGAATGTTTTTGAACCGGGAGAACAAAGGTACGACTGTAAAACATAATTTGCTTTTATAACCAAGTACCTACCCTAATTTACCTTTTCTTGTTTTTATTTTCTAGAATTTAAATTTTACAAGTACAACACGTAATTACGAGAAAGCTACAGCTAGGTAAAGGGACGGTGATATGTCAGAATGTACTCGTACATTTGTGACGTGGTTCGAAGATTCGTGATTCAGTTTATTGATTTTTTTAGAAACGAACACTTATGAGATGAACTTTGGTGATCCCAAAAGCGTTTGTCTTTTACTTAGATAACAGTTTGAAAAAGCTTAGTGTTTGGAGCTGTTTCAGCTCAGATGAACATAAAGAATTAAATAATTCTCACACTTCTGTCAAAACTTAGGTAAATGTAATTAGATAAATACCTATTAATAATTATGAAACAGTTTTTTCGCAATTTCAAATTGATCTTACAGTAAAATTGGTTCGCAACTCTTAGACACGTAGACAACTTGTTGGACATCTAATTGGGCACCCTAACCCACCGAGTACTTATACATACAATAAACATATGTTTCCAGCTTAATAAAGCAAATCATCTACACCCTGCATCTATAGTTTGAAAATATGATGGTCTGTAATCTCTATAAAATGACCCAAGCATTACTTTTACTGATCTGTTGTGTTTCTACTCACAACATTTCAAGAGAATCGGTTAAGAAGCGACCTGTGAAGGAAGACAAAGATCCGGACAGAGATCCAGACACATTCACAGACGTAAGTTCACACATACGAAAGCATTTTTGTCAAAGCTAAAACAGAGACGCTTCGCTCGCTACGCTCGTTCCGTCTATAGATGATTTTACCCGCACCATCCTACATATACTCAATACTCAGACTAGGGCATTGCACCAAGAGCTAGTGCTAAAACCCATCCATTTATTTTTATGATAGAAGCTCTCCATTGAAGCTCTACGCGTAATGAAAATTGATTATAGCTATTAAATCTACAGGTTAATAAAACCAACGAGGCCCCGTGAAATATTGGATTGAATCTGACGTTTTTACTGTTAAATATAATTTTAAAATTCATTTTTGTACATTCAAGAGGTTGTAAAATCGAATGCTGGATGAAAGCTGCGTGTTAAATCTTTTCGCCAAAGTTCACAAAGACTTAAACAAATGTTTGACAGCTTCAAATGTCAACAATGGACAGGTTCCTCATTTCTTATACGGATAGCTAGAGTGTGGAAAACTCTGCCAGAGTGTGTGTTCCCTGACACTTATAATCTGGGTGTCTTCAAGTCTCGAGTGAATCAGTTTCTTCTAGGCAAGCGTGCTCCATCGTAGGCCGCATCACTGCTTATCATCACACATGTTGGCGGCACGAAATCCTATTTAGTAATTAAAAAAAAAAGTTCGAAATATAATCGGTGACTTAAAGTTCATTCAATTCAATTCAATTAAATTAATAGTTTCATTCATTATTAGTACTAACGTTAATATATCAACAATATTTCGCGCTCCAAAAATTAATTTACAGTAAGTAGGTAATCAGAACCGTTCTTGAATAACATTTTACAATTTGTTTCGTAGATTATTAGTTTCGTTCAAATATATTTTTAATTTATTAAATGTAGCGATGGCAGCCTAGTTGGGAGAAGGTCCGCCTCTCAAGCCAGAGGGAGCGGGTTCGAACCCAGCCGACGGCACGCACCAATTTGTTCATTGTGAAGAAATGTGCGTATTGTATGTCATCTGCTACATGACTGGAGCCCTGTGTATGGCGACAGGCTCGCCCCCTGTCACATTTGGGACTGAATATCGTCCGGCGAAATATGGGGGTTGTATTACACCTCTGCCAGCCCCCTCGGGGGAAAGGCGTGAGGATATGTATTAAATTTTCGCAAAATGGTTTTATGTGTTAAAGATAGAACTAAATAAGATTAGTAATAAAACTAAATAACGACAATTAGCTGAAATTATTTTCAGACCTACTTAAAGCCTAAAATATTTTCCAAAAGCATAAACTTTTAACCCTTAAAGCATTTATCGACAAATCAACTCTACCTAATTAAAATAAAGTTAAAGACCTCTATTTTGCAATGAGAGTTCGAATTTAAATTAAAAGTTGAAATTTAATTTAAGCCACTAAATTTAATAAATGATTGAAATGTTTTTTTAGATCTCGTCATAAAGTTGAAGTCTCTTCGCTCGTTTTGAACGAGAATTAATGAACTCAGGAGGTTGCGAGTGAGCGCCATTGTTTGCTTATTCATTATACTTGACAAATTAATTATACGAGATATTAGAAGCTGCGACGAAATCGTGACGCTTTACGAATAAAATAGACTTAAATTGAACGTTGCTCTGACGCGTGGAAGGTCTTAATTGCCTGTAAGTGATTGCACGATATCAATCACTGCGAGTCTTCAATACAAAGCGAATTGCGAGAATAACAGACTCATGATTATGACCTCTACCTTGAAGTTCAGTAAACTACAACTGCAATAGCATCAACGATTAGTAAATAGTAAATTTAATAAAAGTGTATGACTTAAGAAATTTAATAAGTGGAACAAGCGTAAGCTTTAAGTACTTGACGATTATATACTCGTATTTAAATGTGAAAGTAATGACAGTTTCAATATTTATTTGATCTTCTTTTGTTTTCTTTTTTTTTTTAACCGCATTTAAAAAGGAGAGATTCCAAGTTTCTTCTTTGTGTATTTTTTTTTGTTTCTAGCATTATTTTTTCGTTTGGCGCTTACATTTTATTTGTATGGTACTTCAGCGTTTTATTAGCGTCAGTTACAGTAAAGTTAGTATAATATTGAGCGCCAAATGCAAGAAGACGTCAAACTTCGCTTGAACCCTTCATTTCAATATGACAGCCACAAAACCCGCATCAAACCTAATAATTAATTCATTATCAGCTCATTCGCACGTGTAGTTTTGGAGCAGTATAACTTTATTTGCATGTATGCATAAATGTTGTGTTTACAAATATGTTCGTATGTATAATATACCGCAGTGCCTCTGTACTCTGCATTATAGATAAACTTTTGGCATTAGCATACCACGCGGTTTGATGCATAATCAACATGTACAAACGAAGTATATTTTATCAGTAACATCTGTCTCTAATTATCGTAGAAGTCAAAGATCGCGTAAGTTTTGCAGTTATAACAAACTGCTGTGTTTATTGCTCGCATTTATTTCTTAGATAATTTCAATGGCTCATTCATGACTTACATCAAATTACTTGAAAATCTCGGCTGCAAAAAATGTTTCATGATTCAAAGGTATTTTAAAGATATTCGACGGCAACGATTTGAGTTTCAATGGAATACCTAGACGTCGCGAAATTTGTCATTTTCTATTCAGTAGGTACGAGATATTAAATTGAAACTTATGAAAAAAAAACTTTCTGAAAATTCAATAAGTACTGAAAATGGAAAACATCTGTTGAAGATATTTTTTGTGTTAATTAATGGAAATATAGATTTAATTTAAATCAACGACTTGCTTAATAAAATCTTTCACTTTAACATATTAAAAACAGACTTGTAGCTTAATACTTTAGTACAGCCGTGTTAGCTGAGTGGGATGGTCTGCGCCTTCCGATCCGGAGGTCGTGGATTCGGTACTGGTCGTGCACCAATTAAAATTTGCCACGTGCTCTTACGGTGAAGGAAAACATCGTGAGGAAAGCAACATGACCTAGAACAATAATTCAAAAGTCATGTGATATCCACCAACCCGCAGTGAGCCAGCGTGGTGAATTACGGCTCAATCACCCTCGACGTAATGTAGGACGGAGTCCCTGAAGTGGGACGCAACAAACTGTAATGATGATGATGATTTGGGGTCTGAGCTACCCACGTCCGTAGGAGTGAACTCTACCTTGATTCCCTACACGTGGTCCCCGGGTAGTGCTAACCGGGTAGCAAACTCTGGTGGGAGTCTTCGGCCGTGGCTAGATACCACCCGCCGGACCAAGCCATGCCGTGAAATGACCTAGTCGTGTTTCGGGATGTGGTCCGGTGTAACCGTTCCGAAGACGGGTCTGAGCAGTAGCGCACTTGTAGCGCCGTCGTTGTACTTCTTCACTCTACAAAACTTCAAGGCTAGAGTGAATAAGTACCTAATAGGTCGTCGTGCTCCATCTTAGACCACAATGTCGCATAACATCAGGCGAGTTGGTGGTCAAACGTCGACCTATTTTACATAAAAAAAATTTTTTAAAAAAAATGAATTTAATACTTTATGGTCCCCAAGTACATCTTCATTGACTTTACTGAATTGAAGTAAACTCATTTTATGTCATTAATAATCTATCAATCAATTATTATTTCAACATTTACTTACAGCTGAAAGGGCAAAAATCCCAGCTTTCATTTCACTATCAAAAGGTCAGCAATTAGAATAAAATTCTCGTAGCGTAGAACAATGTCAATCACGGACTGAAGTGACGCTTAATAATTTGAGTACTATTCCAAAAATAACCCTTATCTCGTTCCAGACCCTTATAGGCTCCCAGAGACATCGGTACAACCCTCTCGGGTTTGCTACTACCTACATTATAGCGTATTTAGACACAATCGAAACCTTTCCGATAAGTACCCATTGTAAGAGTACGAATATCGAAAAATCATTCGATTAGTCGATCGTTTGCTGCGTGACTAGACTTGCTGGTTCGTGAGCTTTACTAACGAACGTTGTATAGCTCCGGAATTGTTTTACAGACTTTTGTCTTTTTCTATCTTTCAAATTGTAAACTCGACCAAAAAAGACGAAACACTGAATAATATAAAATTAAAGTATTCCGAGGCGATACGTTTATTAGTAAGAAGGTGAGTATTATGTTTAGATATACATACAGATTGTTATCGGTGTCTGTTAATTTTTATTTTTGTCTCGTTTTTTAGAGCAAGGTCATGTTAAGGGCTGGTTCAGACAAGCCACGATCAAACACATTATAACACAAACGTGACCTTAATAATATGGCGGTTAACAGACTCGGTAGATTTGTGGTAACCGTGAAAAGGTGTAGTACCTACCCTGCAGGTGCGTTGTCGATGTGGTTAGAGGTTGGGTTGACATTTATACATTTGCTTAAACTGGACTTTAACATGATTCATGACTATTTTTTCATGATTATTTACTGCGCAAGAAGGAGGGTAATGTTTTTCGAGTGTATGTATGTATGAGGTTTCTTTGGCATGCCCTGCAACCTAAACAACTTGATGTTTTTCGACATGTGATGTGTTATTTGAATTGTCTTGATAGTGGAAGTGACATAGGGCACAATTTTTGCTGCCAGATTTTTGGTTTTCCTTTTAACAATGTTACTTGTTATTGCAATCGCTCTATTCTTTTAATTAAACTGCTCTTGTCTGTATTTTGTTAGCTCCAAGAGATTGCTGTTCAGGATTAGCTCTTTAATTAGAAACGTAATCAGTAGTAAAGTTTCCAGTAATCATTTTCCATACATTTATTATAAAGGGGTTTAAAATCTATGTGTGTTTGTTCAAGCGCTTTAAAGATTGTAGATTGCTAAAACTCGATTTAGGAAGCCGACCAGAATAGGATAAGGGGCTAGTACGGTACTAGCCCCTGACGTCAGAATAAGGTGCTAGTCGGTGACTAGCCCCTTATTCTGACGCGTGAGATGCTATCTTGTTCACTCTCACTCCTACGACTTTTCAAACGGAAGAGACAAAGAAATTACGCATAAGAATAAGGACATAGAAACACATAGAGCTGTTCATAGTTTCATTATTTTGTAGTCCCATTTCACGGTTTACCTTCTTACATGTTTATATCGGATCTTGCGAGTTTGTGAAACACGAAATGGCTCGAGGCAGCTGTATTAATAGTAGATGAATAAGCTTTTGATAGTTATTTTATGCGTAATAAACATTTTACAATCGCTTCTACGAGTTATTATCGTATGTCTGAGCTATTTTGTGCTACTCTCCTTTTAGTAAGTAATAAAATGTAGCACAAAATTAGATTTACTAGGCCAGCTCATTAATAACGAATGTGAAGGCTACCTTTTACAGTAATTTTCGTACAAGAATAGGTCCTGAAATTTAATGAACAGCCGTAACAGGCAACTTAAAAATTACGCTTGAATTTTTAATGAATAGGTACTCATTTCAACACCCTCATTAACTTGAAATATGTCGCTTTGTCAAATTAAAAGGCAAATTATCTCCCTAATACCTGTTATCAAGTCCCCACATGGAGTCACCCGCCCACGTAGTCCTGGCACGTTCAGTAGAAAATTCTGCCAGAGAAATAGCTCCTAGCATCGGTAGATACTTTTGTGAGTTTTCCGGGTATCAACGGTCACCAGTTTGACAAAAAAATAGCGTCATTTTAGAAATCATAGCGAGCAAATGACACCACCTTTGCTTAACTAAGCAGACCTTGGTTGAAATGGTCGATTTTTAAAGAGTTAATTTTGAGTTTTCCCTTCTTAGGTAGGTTTGTAGTACTTCCATTCCTTTCCTTAGATTCACGTACATGAATCAGTAGATGAGCAACTTTTTGCGCTCAATCTGGTCTTCTGTAACAATGGTCTATTGTTCCTCAAAGCCGTAGCTCGTCGGATGCGATAGGCCTTCGCCTCCCGCGCCCGCGTCCGACGCCGACGGAATACTAATTCAGCTGTTTACGACGATTGTCCCAATACTCCTGATAAGAATACCTATACACACCTACCTACCTACAATATATTCCCTTCCTTTTAGTACAGTAGCGCAGGATAATAAGGAAGGACATTTTATGTGAAAAGGTACGCGTATGCAATGTTGTGGCATTTTCTTGTTTGTTGCGGAAATGGTGAAGTTCATTAAGTTGTTTTTCTTTTTACTTGGAAAAGTATGTAATGGATTTTTGCTTCGGATTTGATCTGCTGAGTTGGATAAGAAGAAAATGTAAAGGGTTTATCGGATTCAAGAAAGGAAAACTTTGCTCCCACGCGTTGTACGTAGCGTAGACACACTCGGCAAGCTTTTTTACAGAAACTATAAAGTAGATAGCTATTGTTTGAATATTCTTAAAACAAGTAACATTATTAAAACAAATTCAAAACTCGGCTGCAAAATATTGTACCCAATGTCACTTCCACTATCAAGACGATTTAAATGACACCTCACAAGACGTAATCAATCAAGCTGTTTAGGCTGTAGGGCGTACCACAAAACCCTCATACATACATACCCACATACATATATACATACATACATACTTACATACATAGATCCATACACTCGAATAACATAACTCTCCTTCTTACCTCGTCAAAGGCTTACTTAAAAGCAAAAAGAGGTAAGTTTTTTTTTTCAAATAACACTTTTACTATCATTATTGTCGTATTCTCTATCAACAATAACTCGCATTTTGAACTCATCCAAAAATAACTCTAACCGTTCATCCTGCTAATCTTAAATTATCCCTGAAGTAAAAAGGCGCACAGCGTATTAATTAAAGGGCACATACGCCCGGTAAATAAAAGGAATGCCTCATAAAGGCCACATAGGCCTTCATTTGCATGCCGAGGCCTAAAATAACCACCGTTTTAATAGGGAAAAAATAACAGCCCTTTGATGTTAGGTAAGTTTCGATCGAGATGAAGGTGACAAGTAAGAATGTGATAGCGAATCACAGTTTACACCTCTCGTGTTCCCAAACATTGCTATGAGCGCTCGAACGCACAGGGTATAGTAAATGTATGGAAGCTGTCATGTCAATGTGTCATGACTGCCTCGGTGGCTCAGTTGGTAGTGAACCTGCCTTCTAAGCTTGGGGGCGTGGATTCGATTCCCACCTAGGGCAAACATTTATGCGATGAACATTTGTGTTTGTTCTATGTCTGGGTGTAATTAATCTATTTATGTATGTATTTAAAAATATATATGTATTTATATCAGTCTCTGGCAGCCATAATACAAGCTTTGCTTAGTTTGGGGTCAGACGACAATGTGTGTAAGTGTCTAAAAAAAATATATATATATATACTTACTGAACTAGTTAAAAGCATTATAATAAGTACCTGGATGGCCGAGCTTTGCTCGGTATTTTTTTTTTTAATTGTGTTTTTTTGGAAAATAAACAATTGATTTTAGTCTAACCTCAAAGCAAACACTCATTGACTTCGTGTCACTTAACAACGCCATCTGCTGTTGTGTAGTTAAAGCAATTAGTTGCTCAAAAAAAAAATTGTATTATTATTCGCCAATAGATGTCAGCAAGAGTCATATTTTTCAGTTGAGACTACTCAAACGCCTCCTTTTTGTTATTTTTCTTCCAAGTTTATGTTTAAGTTAAAACACGAATAAAATGACATTTTCTAAAAATGATTCCTAGCTAGATCGATTTATCGCCCCCGAAACCCCCTATATACTAAATTGTATGCAAATCGTTGGAGCCGATTCCGAGATTCCAATTATATATATATATATATATACAAGAATTGCTCATTTAAAGGTATAATAATAAGATAAGATATACTACGCAAGCAGCTATAGCATTCCGGTCATGTGGGCAACACGCAGTGACGTCAATCGATGCTTAAGCAAGACCGAAATAAGTCATTTACAAAATAATATAGTTGGAAGGAGGGTTCGAAAGAGATGGATGCCGATGACGAGTGACATCATTACGTGTTTGCTTCCGGAATACTAGACCTTGTTTTTTTGGATAATGATTAAAAGGTAAACCAAAAAACGCGATTACAAAATGTAGTCCGACAATCCTAATATTTATAGTAAAAATGTTGTACCTACACTATAATATGATTTCCACTATCAAGGCGATTCAAATGACACCTCGCATGTCGAAATCTATCAAGCTGTTTAGGCTGTAGGGCGGGCCAAAGATATACGTACATACCCACATAGGTACATACTTATATACACTCGAAAAACATAACCCTCCTTCATGCGCAGTCGAGTAAAAAGGTCGTGCTTGCTTAAGTAATGTTTGTGAATACGGGGAGAGTTCTGGGAAGTATTACAACTGGGTTACACGTGATCACAATAACTGTGTCTCACGCCTAGCTTTGTGACACTTGGGGTGTGACCTCGTTCATTTCTCTCTTCATACATTCGTTTTCGGCTGTGATTTATTTTTGTCGTGTAAAACAATTGTTTTTTCTCAAACATGCTTTGGTATTTATGTTGATTACAGCGTATTATTTTGTGTTTCGTGAGTGCAATCTTTCTATTAGAATTTCGCAAGTCACTAAGTCCTACCATAGTAACCTAATGTTGTAATTAGGAAGCATAGCGATGGCAGCCTAGTTGGGAAAAGGCCTGCCTCTCAAGCCAGAAAGAGTGGGTTCGAAACCAGCTGACGGCACGCACCAATTTATTCATTGTGTGAGCATATGTGCGTATTGTGTGTCATCTGCTACATAACTGGAGCCCGGTGTATGGCGACAGGCTCACCCCCTGTCACATTTGGGACTGAATATCGTCCGGCGAAGTGAGGGTGTTGTATTATGTACAGCCCCCTCGGGGAAAAGGCGTGACGTTATGTAATTAGGAAGTGTGTAATGGTATAATCTTTTTCCAAAATGTATTAGCCCTGATCTTGTCAAGTTCATGTTGCAAAAAAAACAAGGTTCCAGAAGTTGACACCCGACACACACCTGTTAGCACCGTCGTCTTTCGCGAGCTTGGTGTAAATCATATATTCCGGTCGTGCTTATGGATTGATTGACGCCACTGCGTGTCATTCACGCGACCAGGGGGGGTATTCCTGCGCGTGAGATGAGATGAGATTTTATCTTGGTCACTCTCACACCTATGACGTTTTAAACGAGAGCAAGTAAGACGAAGAAAAGTGAGATGAAAATCTCAAATCTCCGAATAGGGCCACTGCTTTGTTTCGGGACGCTATACCTGGCGGAGTGCATAGAAACAGACTGCTAGCATTATCCACAATTAATAACAGGGGGTTTAAAAATGGCTTGAATGGCTACGAGACCAGGATGGTATGACTGTACCTTTGTAAGCTAGACTTGGCGGGAGCACTGCCGTGCCTCAAGATACCATTTTCGACTTCTTATCTGTTCTTATTTGTTAACAGGTTTCGTGGATCCGGCACCGCGACCTGCACATCTTGACGGTCGGCGGGTACACGTACACGAGCGACCAGCGATTCCAAGCGACCCACGCACCGCAGACAGACGACTGGACGCTGCATATCAAGTGGGCGCAGCAGCGCGACGCCGGTGTCTACGAGTGTCAGGTCTCTACGCAGCCAGTCCGCTCCTTCTTCGTCACTCTGCACGTTGTCGGTTAGTAAAAAGCTATTTCGTTAATAATATAAGATAGGTTGTTATATCCCAAGTATAGATGGAAGCTTGAATTGGCTAAAGACCTTCAGGAACTTGGAGTTTACACCTGGCCTGAACTGCCTCAATACAGATAATAGTGGCGCTTCTTAGTATCGGAGGCCAGGACTGAGGACACGGTTTAGGTCGCTGTGCCAACAAACTTAATTAGGTGCATAAGCGGTCAGCAGTGGTTCCAGGTAACGAAGTTACGATAGCGAAGGCCTACCATGACATCTTATTGCCACAAAGTTGCTGTTTTATAGTCGACGTTGTGCGACCGCGAATCGTATCGCTGCGCAATATGGTTCATGATCGCGTAGCGTCGACAACAAAACGTAACCATGGTAGGACCCAAGACGTCTCACACTTATCGTTAGTAAGTCTAAATATGTGTCTTTAATTAGGCTTAATACTATAAAATACTTCAGTTAATCCAACCCAACTTTAGTTTTAAGACTTCAGATAGGATCCTAAAAACTAAACTATGCCCAAACCTAACAGCGGTACTGCGATTTTCTGTAACACAACGAACATCCTGACCAATTTAAAAGGGATTTGCTATTACGAAGCAATATTCAATACAAGAAACGTAGCCACCGCGCGCCAGCCTGGCTAAAAGGTGCGATAGTATGGCAAAAAACCCTGAAAATGGACAGGAAAATAGGACACCGAGATAATTATTTTCTAAAAGTTTTTTGTACAGCGGCAAGCTTATTTTATCGCTACTATGTCTTATTTTCAAGAGTCTTCGAAATTTACGAGACTTTCACGGAACCCGCTTGCACAAATACCTTTTCTTTTCTCATGAAATTCTGAATAGAGAATGCTTTGACCTTTTTATTCGACTAGAATTTCCTAAGAATAATGATAGGTGAAGATAACGACAATGGAATTTCGATTCAAATAAACAGTAGAACAGAGTTGCTTTTAGCTCCTTCAGATTCACGCAATAAGTCATTTGATACGCGGTAATGTATGCCTAGCATACATTTTTCAACGTTACAAATTTTACCAAGGTAGGTAAGGTACTAGGTATAATATTGTTTTATGTACACACTGAAAAGCAAAATTTTATTTCCAATGGTCCAATATACTTTCGAAATGTCGTAACCCTGAGTTCTGATATCGGAGTTCTGTTATACAGTTATTACGCTTTATAAATTTACAGTAAGTACATTGCAACATTAAAGTTATAAGTACAACGTGTGAGTGCAAATAATGGTCACTTAGAGCTAATGTTCGCATAAAAACTCTGCAAGAATATGAATGACGATAATATTGTACATGAGCTAGAACAGGGGGCGATTCAACTAACCATAGCAAACTGCTGACGTTGCCTTTCTCATAAAAACGGATTGGGAATGATTCAGCACGACTAAATAATTAGTGAAAATAAACAATTTAAATAACAAAAAGCACATCTAAAAAAGGTCCACGAAAAAATTTAGGGAAAATAAGTGGATTAAAAAAAAATACTCACAAACATGCCAGTTAGAATACCGGTGACACGTTAGTGAAACGTTAGTCATACTATCCTAAGTTTTTTTTTGTGACAAACGTCATCGTTTTAGTTTCTCATCTATCTAGCTTTGGTTAGCAGAATTGCCCCCCTGCGCAACAAGAACAAAGACTTTCCTTCCACTGAATGTCAGAGAAAAATGTGATATCTCTTCGACGTATGCATAAATACGCGATCAATATCATATCCTAGGGAAAATATAGGAATATTCTGCGGGCAGCTTGTCGGACATTAATACCAGTGTTGCCAGCGTTTCTCGAGATCTCGTAAAAGCCAGGCTCTGTTCTAGATACGTTATGCTTATCGGAAGCATACACTGTGTTTGAAACTCTATACTACGGAATAAGCTTCCATTTACACAACAAACAGCTTGTGCGAATTATATACTATATATGATATAGTATATATATTATATTAAGTGTACCAAGCTTTCCAATTATGTACATTTACATGTATCAATACATTTCTACGTAAATTCTATATGTAAACAATAATACGTCAATTTGGCAGGCCTCTTATAGTGGTGGTGATTGTGTGACTTCCCACTCGCTTGTGGATGGCGTGGATGAGTAGGCGCGAGCGGGATAGCGCACGTTGACCAAAATTGTCACCACACCACGCTTACACGAGGCCCCAGGCAAAATGAGGATACTAAACTCTAGACACGTACCGTTTTGGAAGTTGATTTTTTCTAAGGAAATTGCAAGCCTAAATAAATACTGCTCTAAAATTGTCATAATGAATGGTATAGCCATCAACAAAAGTGTGCATAGCAACGCAGTAATAACAGTACGCAGTAGTAATAACGCAGATACTGTTTAAATCGTCTGTAGCAGATCTATACGGCGATGTATACAAATACTGCTTTCATACTTGTTTCATGTTTACACATACGCATTGTGCCTTGTATTTGTACGCGTATTGCCGTATTGCGTATCGTAATGTATCCGCGTATTGTACATGGATTAACGACGCGAACAATATTTGCGTTCCATTCCATTTTCCAATTCGTTGTGAAGTGCCGTGGAGGAAGGGAGAACCCCCTTTATTTCATTCACAGCGTGTTATTGGTGTGGTTAACATGGGAAAACACTTATGTTACTGTTTATAATGTAATGATATTATTATTATTAAGATGTTTGGAAATGCATTGTGTTTACCATAAAAATAACAAGACCTCACTGTAAAATATATAAATGACAGGGAAAGTCGAGTAGGCCGAGGTGTCGTGTCTGATTTCTGTTCCGTGAACTCTTCATCAAGGGCATCTGTGGTGGGCGTTAGACTTCAGGAAGGTTGAAATAATGAAACTGCAGTATTGACTTTACATTATTTTAATAATACAGACATTTAGATTACTAAATTAGTGAAGGATTAAAGCGATAATTGGTGATTTAAAGTAATAGGTTTGCGAATGACCATTGTGCGCGACCGCTTTCAACCAAGTCAAGTCAACCACTGACTGTGACAGACATGACGTTCGCCCGCCATCCCAAACGCAACTCCATTCGGTGTTATCCGCTCTAAATTACCTTACACAAATTGATTAATCGCCAAAAATAACAGAACAACTCTCAAAAGAAACTGATTTTCATTATTTAATGATGTCACGCGCCGTCATATAAATAATGACGGGCACAAGACCGATATAGATGGCACCTTTAAAAAGGAGACCTACACCTTAATACTAAAGACAACGCCTAACAAAAAAACGTACGCCGAAAAACAGCGACTTCCGGTCTAATCTGCAGATGGCTCTAGGAAATAGCCTGAACATTTATTTATTTTTTGCTCCCCTATGCTGGTGCATTTGCCAGTGTCAAATTAATATAGATTTTTACAGATGATGTAGTGATGATGGCGATGATAAATCCCATTTCCCCATTTCAGTAAAGTGATAGATACTTTACTGAAACTTTAAGTGGAGTTTTGTAGAGAACACGAAAAGTCAAGTTTCGCAATGTTTTTATTATTTGTTCTACACCCGTGCACCTTAACGAACAGATAAAGCTTAATAATCCACCATTAGTACACTTTAACACTCGGAGAATTGCAAGATTTAGAAAATAATACAAAATTACAATACAACACCTTTTGGGTTCCCGTCAAAAACTCCCAGAACTTTTTAAATATGTACTTTTTTCTTAAACTTGGGGTGTTTCTGTTATAATTTTTTTTTTTCATTTATCATAAATTCTTCCTGTGCCTGTCAAGTGAGTCAGTTCTATTTGATTGTAGAATTATAAATTTACGATTTAGTTTAATGAGAATTTAAAATACTTAGCGACATCTTGTGAGTTACAGGAATCATATATATCGGCGTAACGAAATTTGGTCTGCGTTGAAAGTCTTTCATATTATTCTTAGTTTATGCCTATATATTACAAGTATACATAGCAATGGGTGAGAAATGGTTGATGATGATGTTGATAAACCCCAAAAAAAACAGCGAAGTGAGAGAAAATCATGTTATTTTTGACATATGCACGGGTCAGGCGACCGTGTGTAAAAATATCCCGAGTTTGTTACTATTTTTAATCAAAACTTACATCAAATCAAATTTTACTCAAAATGATAACTCTAACTGAAATCTGTGCTAAAGTATTTTAATTATGCATACTCGTACCTACAATAGTAATGAGATTGTGGAAAATTTAGCACATGAAAACTTGCACAAATCAGTTTAGTTTGCTTTAGTAGTCTAAGAGTTTAGTTTACTTAAGTGGTTTACATACTTTTCTAATCCAACCTTCACATCGATTCTAACATCCAGATCAACCTAGAGGATAAGATGGCGCACGGCGTATGATTTAGGTGAAGCCAAAAACCACCCAAAAACAACGCTACTGTCGTAAATGTCACACATTGACGCAAAAAAACTACGCTTCTCGCTTGGTCATTCTTACCTCGACATTATCTGCATTAGTTTAGGGTTTCATTTCGTGTACATAAATATACATAGTGCATTATGAAAGTGTGGCCAGGACTACATTTTGAAGTTCTTTTTAAAAACTGTGCAGTTTTTTACAAGTCAATTTTGAAAAAGCCGTAACATTAAAATCTTACAAATATGTGCAGTTTTAGAATATTAAATCTACGAAGGTTGTATATTGAAACAGAAATGGCTAACGTAGAGTTTGGGAATGAATATTAGTTTTCATGCAAAATGCTTTAAAAGTTACTTGATTAATTATAATGCCATGTGTTTAAAAATAGTGTAGTAATAAATAATAGTTTTGATGTATAGGCAATAATAACTTTAAAATATTTTAAAAATAACAAACGACCAAACTAATAAATAATCGAAACCTACTTTTACAACTACATTTCCAATGACGTTTTACCCCAAAAATATTCTTCATCATATTATGCCACCTCCCCACCTACATTCGTCGAAAAGTTTTCTCAGGTTCTAACTAAGCACTAACCTGCTTCAGTGTGCCCATCACGTAAGTATTTCTAGCTAGGTAGTAAGTATTTCTAGGGTAGTACAGTCGACTTCAAAATCATTGTCTATTTACATCACTTCCCTACAACATCGTATACCTTCTGCACGTGCTCAATCGATAGCGCAAAAATCGATTAAGTTGAACTGATTGTTTTTCTATTTAGACATCTATCTCGATCGCAGGCATTCCAATTCCAACGTTTTACGACATCTCATTGTATCGGATTTAAGGTGTCCGTCCACCTGCAAGCTCAGCACCCGACCCCTTGGCAAGGCCGGACGCCCTTGCCAAGGAGGGTGCCGGGAAACAGGTAAGCGACTACGCAGTGGGACTCTGGAAACCATCAGCGATGGGAGTGTGAGAGCTACACCGAAAAATAACAACAGAATCTGTGGGACAAGAAAGATGACCGTAAGCATGCTGAAGCTGCTTTCCCAATTCTTGACAAGGAGATCGCTAACAATCTATTAAAGTTACAATGACCTTCTCTTGCTAGTAGGGCTTATAACCGGTCATTGCAACTTGAATAGTCACCTGTATAAACAGGGAGCCACGGACTGTCCACTGTGTCGTGGCTGATGTAGAACGAGAACGAAACTGTAGTGCCAGTGCTGTGGCATTGTAAAGCCGCAGAAGAAACTAGAATGACCACCGGATTTTATGAGGCATCATTGCCTTTTTCATCTACGTCACCTCAACACCTAGATTTCACCGTCGTTCTGCATGTTACCATCTACGCCACTGAAGACGCTCACGGCCATCGCACCCCCGGCTACTTTGGCGACGCATCTAAAACAACTATTTACGTCACAAAGTATTAATTTATTTTTTCATTACTACCATTGTGAGGCGGTCGGGCGCTGAGGTTGTAGGTGAAGGGGCACCCTTAATCGCGAATCCCTCACTCCACAACGCGGCCCATCATCACGAAACGCTTTAACATATTTATTGGGCAGCGGCGCGTGCCTCGCCTTAATAACCCTCCGCTGCGCCGCGAGATAACACTGGGATATAGACCGAACTTGCCAACACAGATACAGAACAACGAACTTTTCTTTGCAGCTGGCTAAATGAGGGAACTGTACCAAATCTTTCTTAGAAGACTTTCGGTTCGGAAATCAATTAGAATAGTAGTCTAGATTTACAAATTGACACCGCTTTTCCATCCGACTGTGCAATGTAGGGAAGTCGAGTTAACTACTTTTAATCAATATAAAAATTAAAGGTGGCGTCTCGAACTCACGGTCGAGTTCTTCACGGTCGAGTTGACACACAAGTCACATAAAGTCTGCACGACTAGTATGCTTTCGTGACACTCTAATTTGAAGCTTAATATTGTATGTTCAGAGTTGAACATACAATGTTAATTACTTTCCGATCCATTTGCAGTCTGATATGGCACTTGAAATACTAGATGCTTATCTAATGCTGGGGTATCATGTTCCAAAAGCTGCATTACAAAGGCGCTTTGTATGCTAACTCTATTGTGGCACTATGGCAAGCACCAGCGATGGTACTGGTAATAGAGAATCGAATAATTAGCTCAACGTATGAGCAAGTCTAGGGAGACACGCATCTGTCTCTTTCTGGACCGGGATGAAATATGTAGCTAGGAAGAGTCAGACACGTTTTTGCGGAGGCTGCTCGATCAGGACGGTAGTGACGTCCATTACTAGTAAACTCATGGAAACCTTGCTCTAAATGTCCACTCAACAGTTCAATAGACCGAATAGATCAGCCATCCCCAACTTGCTGGACTCGCTGAAAAAGAAGTTTTTTTAACAAATACTTCTAAAACGGCGAAAACTATTTTAATGTGAATATTTTTTTATTTAAGGGTAGATTTATGGATATTTAAAAAATGTGTGCGATGACATGTAGTTTTACTATTTAAAAGTTAAGAGGCATTTTCTGCATAGATTATGGGGTTGTTTTTATTGGTGAGCAAAAATTTTTTTTAATAAAAGGTATCATTTTTGTTGAGAAATCGACGTTTTTATTCTGTGTTACTCACTCTCTCTCTACAGGAACAAGTAGCATTAATAAAATAAAAACAATGAACCCGGCTGCAAAATGTACCCTATGTCACTTCCACTGGATTTTAAATGACACCTCACGTCGAAATTCATCAAACTGTTTAAGCTGTGAGGCGTGCCAAAGAAACCTCATACATACCCACATACATACATTCACTCAAAATACATGGCCCTTCTTGTGTAGTCTGGTAAAAAAGAACGAGACAATGTTCAATGTAGTTAAGTAAGATTCAATGCTATTGAGATTAAAACGGACGGATTTGAGTTTTTGGTAGGCCCCCGTAAAATCGCCACACCGACCCGCGCCGTTTATCGTAACCTGATTACAATATTTTGTTTACGGACTTAAAGGCAAAATAAAACCCGTGAATTTATTTACATTCACAGCAAATTTTGATTAAAATTGTTCGGCGCGATAACGTTTAACGATTGTAATTGATTTTTGTGTTTGGAAGGAAACAATACCGATTAGCTATTTTGGTATTCTACTTTAAAAATACTGAATGTGAAAGTTTGTATGTCTAGATCAAGATATCTAGTTCAAAGTTTTTTGGATATTTGGTATTTGTTAAGCTTCGTTCTAACTGAGCAGACTGTGAGCAGCTGACTTGCCTGTTTGCTACCCTATATTTGAAATGCAGTGTTGGACCAGCGCGTATTGAGTACGCGCATACTCAGTTTGCGACGTATCGCTTGCTGACGAGCAGTTGATTTGCATTTCATTGGCTACTGGGGGGAAATTCAACTAGCCGATAGCCGATGCTTAACTGAACCGTTGACGCTACGTTTGTCATAAAAAATTGACGGAGAACGACTCAGGATCAATAGTTTATGATGTCTCACAAACGTGCCAGCTAGATTACCGGTGACATGTTTGTGAAACATTAGTGATACTGATGTTTCCCGATATCGTTCCCCGTCCGTTTTTTTTTTTTTTGAAAAGGCTACA
Organism: Peribatodes rhomboidaria; assembly: GCA_911728515.1. NCBI lineage: Eukaryota > Metazoa > Arthropoda > Insecta > Lepidoptera > Geometridae > Peribatodes > Peribatodes rhomboidaria. Next base: position 15,410,350 of record OU452168.1, on the reverse strand, counting down.
TCAACAGTTCAGTGAAGCATCAGCTTTGGTTAGTTGAATTGTCCCCCTGTTCGCCGCTTGCTCCGCATAGAGTGTCCAAGCGCGACTTTAAGTCAGCCAGCGGACAGTCAGCTGCTGACACTTTTGTTTAGTCAGGACGAAGCTTTACTCAATCACGAAAAACAGCTGACCGGATCTTATTAGATGTGGTATAAAGGAAGCATATATTATATCCTTTTTTAAACTGGCTACTTTTTATCCCGAAAAGTTAAAGGTTCCAGAAGAATAGGGAGAGACGCCGCAAGGCACAGCTAGTTCAGCTATAAAACGTTCCGTTCCACGCATTTATTATTTCCAATAAGTCAGCTTTTCGCTTCAAAGACTTCAATGTAAAGTCGAGTTTATTTTTATGGCCTCAATGAAAACTTGAGGCTAATTTGAAAGCTCTTAAAGAATAACAAGATTAAATATTAACTGGAACTCATTAAGTTGCCGCCCGTGCCTTATCTTAGTTACATTTATTTAACTAAGTTTAATTTAACTAGGGTACAGACAGAAAGAAAAAGCTGCGAACTTTGTGCAAAGAAAAATATATTTAGTTTAATGTTCTTGGCGAAAGTTTGAAGTTGGCTTGAAATAACAGAAAGGCAAGAGATAGAAGAACTATTTAGTGTAATGTGCTGTAACTTGAATATTAAAAGTTTTGACTTTAACATTACCGTCAGTTATGTGAGCACTGTCATAAAGCACTTCTTTATGAAGCTTACTTATAGTTTTTTCTTATAATTTTCTAAAAACAAACAGTGGGATTTCAATGAAAGATAAAAGGATGAAAATGTTTATTCCGATTCTAGGCAACGGACTCCTCCAATTAAAACACACCTTATTTCTTTAAAAGTTTTTCAAATATGTAGAAAATGTGCGCATCGATACATCTGACCTGAAACTATTTTTATAAGCATTTTTGTCTAAACCGTGTATTTTAATTCAGTAGACAATCAATTCCAATTCAATAGGCACAAATAAAGTAACAATTTGTAGAACAAAACAATTTGTTCAACAAAAAGGAGAAAGAAAATTTTAACTAATTACGTATTTCAAAAAAGTTTTCTAACGTGTACGTAATGGTTATTAACAACTATGCGGTCACGAGGGCAATTTGGGCATTTTCCTACAACCTCCTCCAATTGTGACTCTCAAGAGGGTCGTAATAGTATCATCAGCAGTATGAACAAAGAATACCAATGGTCGCTTGCTCCCTAGATACAGCACTGCATCTTAAGTAGAAAATTCTTACAGAAAGATAGTTGCATCAGTTTTTTGTAATAATATTTACTGCTACTACATTTGCAAAGAATTCACACACAAAGTACTAATGCATGATAGGCATGAGCGATTCACGTAGACATCACTAAAGTATTCGTAAAAAAATAATGAAAACTTCGAGACGAGACACACTTATATAAGTTTCGTCCGTTTTTTATCTACTTAGCATTTTTTTTAATGAAAAAGAAAGGAAGGAAGGCCTTTGGAATAGAACTTGCTTGTTTTTTTCAAATTTTCTCAGTAGTTTTATTGGAAAGTCAAAATTGCAAGATTAAATTGTCGCTTCTAATTTTGAATTTTGAAAGCTAGCTCTCTGCCAGGTTTTTCTACGCGATGGGATGGTTCAAACGATTGCAGGGTCGGTTCGATCGCTCGTATAGTTGGCGCCTCGCCAGCCTCCATGCACCTCCAGAAATTATACCCTACTCGAGCTAGGTGTAAACCCAGGCACTACTTTACGTGCCTAGAGCGTTCAAAACCGTTGAAGCGGAAAAACTAGTTTTCTCCCCCTTTAAAACGTTTCTTGGCAATGTATCCCCGAGTATGACTTTCAGGGAGCACTCAAATTGAAATAAGGTTATGATTTTTGTCTGCTCAATATCGAAAGTTATTATTATCCTTGGCAACAAGTTACCTATCGCGTGTACCGGAATTTGAGAGTAATTTGCCTTCATTAGCGCGTGTTTCCGCAGCGCACGTGTTAAATTGCCGTCGGAACTGTTCGCGGCAGTTCGGCCGTTTCCGCCGTACTTCGTAACTCAATCAAAACTGTATCTATGTAATTATGTTTATAATTGTACCGTACAGTTACGTGCAGTAACCAGTGTTGTTTTTCTGCAGATTGCGACGAGATTTACCAGAGGATGTTTTCCGACGGGGAAGGTGTGTCGACGTTTAGTATTGTTTGTTTGTGTGTGCAGCCCACTAATCGCTACTAACTTTTACTTTATTTTTTCTGTGTACTAACGAAAGGAATTCCGTTATAATGACAAATAATACGAGGTCAGCATCACATTCCTATTTTATCCCACTTATGTAGGGTCAGTACAGTATTGACGTTTTCCTCATTCGACATTTAAAGAACGTTATCATTTTAAATATAACGTTATTTTCACAAATTTTAAAACGTCTCGTCACACAATTAATTGCATAAATCAATAATAACTAGACTCTTTTCAAATTAGGTATAACAATTAGTAGGTACGTAGGACTCATCAAAAACAGTGGGATTTTTTTACCGATTCCTGTTTATTGTAACCGAGTTAGAACGTTTGTCTTTATTATAGACAAAATTCAAATCCTGTATTTGTTTAACGACATCGTTCCTCTCGGTGCCGTGATTGGTATGTCTTGAAAAATATAAAGAATACATTTTGTGCCTATGTTTACCGAAATTATACAAAAACATCAGTCCATTATTTTTTCTAGTATACATACATACTCGTATGTATATCGCATCTCGAGCCGGGGTTTGTGTTGCTGGGAGAGCGTCTTGCCTGACTCCAATTTAAAATCAAGTTTCAAACTTTTTTTTTTTATAAATTTTGAATTTTACAGTTTAGATATCATTAATATTTTTATTCAGAGTTAACTAGGATAATTTTGTGATATAATCATTTTTCGGCGCTTTTCCGAAATTCATAGTTCTTTTTTGCTTCGCACGGCCATACGCGTTTTGCATGATTGGCCCTTTTCTCTTACTACGTCAAGTCGTTGCCGTTTTGGTCAGCTACGAGATCTTACCCCGAAAATCTCAAGGTCTGATCGACGACAAAGTTTAGATTTGAAGAGGTCTGTCTCTCTGGCGATTTGCATGCGACTTTTTGTCGTCATTTAATAAATAAAAAAAAAAACAGCTCGATGGTGGCCAATCACCATCGCCCCATTTAGCGTGGCTCCAAATGACTCCATCCATTTGACTTGTAAAATAGATTGTCGCCGTACAAGTCCCCGGTCACTTCAATTTTTTATCATATAACTAGCTGTCACCCCGCGACTTCGTTCGCGTTTTGAGCTATCCGATCTCTCAAGTTGGATCGAACTGCACATGGTGTGCGAATTTTATTATAATCGGTTAAGTGGTTTAGGAGTTCATTGAGGACAAACATTGTGACACGAAATTTATTATTTATTTTCTATGTTTTATTTCAAAATGGATGTCAGTTTGCGCAGTCATAGTCACCGGAATTTTGAAGTAATGGCTTAGCTGTCTGGAAATCCAGACTTTTACGTGTTCAGGATTCCACATTCACGATTAAATTTTGGCTTGGCATCAGGCCGTTTGGTGTGATGGCATGATCGTAAATGGCAACCAATGGACAAGGTACAGGGGGGCTATTCCTGCGCGTGATATGAGATGAGATTTTATCTTGGTCACTTTCACATCTACGACGTTTCAAACGAGAGCAACAAGGACGAAAAAAGGTGAGATGAAAATCTCAAATCTCCGAATAGGGCCACAGGTAGTTAGGAAGTAAGTACAGGTAAGTACGTAATAGCTTTCAGTCTGGGATAAAACTGTTTGCCTGATCCCTGTTGTAAGTTTGCGCCACGAGTGTTGATTTATTTGCCTACTAACGGAGTTTTGTTGTTGTTTCTTCACTAACCTGTTACTAGATAGGTTTTGAAATATGCTCAAACGGGTTGTATGGATTAAAAGGTACGCTTATAATCAATAACAGCAACAATAAAACGATTTAGACATTACGCTTGACATTTATTTATCAAGCAAGTTGATGGAAAAATGTTGTCTTTATTCTATTTACAAAAAAATGTCACATATTTTTTTTTACCACCTGCTCGACAACAACCAAATACAAATTACGTAAACTAAACGTAAAGCAAGGCATTGCCTCTCAAGGGAGATAAAGTTGTATGGCACTCCCAAGGGAGTTTTCGAGCAAAGAGGTTAAAATTAAATAAAAACTCAGGAAAGAGGCGAGTTTTTAGAAAATCGAACTGGCACAAAAAAAAAACGCAAAGCCGTGAAATTTTATTTATATATTATTATTATTATTTATAGCCGTGGTTTTTTTCTTCTTTTTTTGCGCCGCACGTCGTGTGCATTTGCCAGTGTCTAGTAAATTATGTATTTCTTAGTTGTAATGATATCCAAGTAATTGCAACGATAAATCACTCCCCTACCAATAGGTGTTTTGTTAAGAATACGAAAAGTCGCGTTTTGCAATGTTCTTACCATTTGCCAATCGTGAACGTTAAACAACCGTTAAAAGTTAATTATGCAACAATATTGCAATTTAACACTCGAATAATCACAAGTTTTGTAAAATAATAGGTACCTACAAAGTCACGACGCCTCCTTTTTGGTTTCCAGACACAATTCTAAAAAACAGTGTATGATGTACTATACTCAGGACTCTACATAACTCCACTAGGGAGTAGCTGACGATGATGATTTCTGCTAAGCACCATTTGATAATTATTTAGAACTGAATTACTGATAACTAAGTTATAATTTAGAAGGTATAGGTACATAAAATATTTCTTCTATACTTTTACGCTTTTTATCACAATCAAAACATTAGATCGCGAGCTCCCGTGTCGTCGGCAACGATTCGAATCTGCAAACATTACTCGGTACGGGTGATAATTGAACGCCATCCATGAACTGAGATAGCTCTTTGGGTCGGAAAAGGATAAGAGGGTGGAAACCATACTTTCCTCATTATACGTAACGTTAGTTAAGAATCATCTTCCTGATAATTGGGATGGAGATCCATCGACACTAATAAACTGGAGCAAATGTTGACTCCAGTTTACTATACGGAAATGTGTAATGTGTAAATTTACTTATTTGAGTAAAGTTGGTTTGGTTGAAATGTGTAATTTTTCTACCATAATTTACCAACCATAAAAAAGGAATTTCATTCTTTAAAAATAAAAAAACTAATAAACCATTAATAATCATTTACTGTTTACGTAATTAACTGATTCTGTTTTAGTAAACATGGACATGCCTCAAGTAGTCAGCCCATTTGTATGAAGCTAAAGTACTGCGTTGAAAGTTATACCCCCTTAGGGAGAAAATAAGGGGTGATGCGGCGTAATGGTTCAAAGGGTCGATTAATATCGACGTACATTTTAAACGATGTAACGACGTAACGACCGTTCGTAGCGAAAAAGACAACTGAGTAGGCGGCAGAAATAGCTGACGTTTGACAATACTATTGAATATTGACGTTTGACTTAATACCTAAATAATCTATCAATAGAGTCAGTTACTTCATTAACTAAAACGTAGCAAATTGTGCTGAGTTTTGTTTGTTCGACCGAACTGTTGAACGTTCTATTTGGAACAAATCATTTACTTGGAGTTCCAGCAATACCTTTTAATTTTAATTGAAATGCCATTCGACTCTACTTTGAAATTCATCGTCCTGCATTCGTTACTGTTGCTGTATGGAACTTACTTACGATCCTTTAAACGAGAACTAAATATAATAGTAATATACTATTTTGCAATTTGAATGTATAAAACGTGAATTAAAGCTAATGCTACAGAATAAATGAAACTTCCTGCGACTTTCTGTCATCATTAATTAAATTTGTGAAATATTTACTACATTTTATGATAACTCCCACATGAACACGATTACACGTGATTACGTTGAAATGAACGCCATTAGGTAACCGCTCGGATCCGTTGCGTTAGTCATGCGTTGATGCGAGCCGCATTAATATTAATGGCGGCACCATCCTCCCCGCGCCCGAAGGTACCTCATTTGGAACCGTATCATCGATACTTGGAAGCTGGGGAGTGTGTCTAAACGTCATGTAGCGTGATTATCACAAGTTAACAAGTACCTACTGAGGTTTTTCCTTATTTTGGCGTTGAAATGAGCGCCATTAGGTAAGCTCGAATCTGTTGCGTTAGTCATGCTTTGATGCGAGCGGTATTAATATTAATGGCGCCGCCAACCTCCCGCACCCGACCGGCACTTCATTTGGGACCGTATCACGGGTACTGGGATACTGGGGTGTGAACATCGGTAGTTTCATATTTACAAGTTAACAAGTGCTGAAGTCTTTCCTTGTTTTGGTGAGATACATTTACCATTTGCCGAATTTACACAGAATACTTACGACTTTAATTTGTTTCGACACGTTTTACCCGACTGCGCAAGAAGGGGGGGTTATGTTTTCGAGTGTATGCATGTATGTAAGTATGTATGTATGTATGTGGGAATGTATGTATAAGGTTACTTTGGCACGGCCTACAGCCTAAACAGCTTGATGGATTTCGACATGCGAGGTGTCACTTGAATCGTCTTGATAGCGGAAGTGACATAGGGTACAACATTTTGTAGCCGGGTTTTTTAGTTTTTGTTTTAATAATGTTACTTGTTCAAATAGTAGGTTAGATATTGAAAAGGTTCCACCCCATAATGGCTTCACTGCGTCAACCCAGTTAACAGTAAGTACCTAAATGATAAGTTTAGTAAGCAATCTGATTTCAACATCAAAAATACTAGTCCAACCAACTACGAGTCTTTCCACAAAATGCCTTCAGGTATTCAAATCAAATGTTCTGAATACAAAGAGCGTAGGCGCCAGTCTTCGTTCAGCAGCGCACCTTTCAGCTGTTCGCATACAAAGCAGGCTATAAAGCAAGATTACGCCGACCGTATGATATTCACTCATCAGCTGTAAACCGAACCACCGGGCCGCATCCTTCTGTATTTTCAGGCTCCGTTTCATGAAATAATCAACACTCGGCGCGGGCGTCGTAAAAATAACAGTTTTTATTAGTCGTTACAATTTTCCTTTCGCCATTGGAAATACATCAATATTTATGAATATCGGGATATCGGGATGTAGGATACGAGTCAGGGCCTCTTCGGGATCGGGGCGGGTCGAATACGAAAGGTCGCTCTGCCGATGTACCTTGCCTACTGCAGGGTTATCAGGAAAGGATGGATTGAGCCAAGAGGAGGTCATTTTACTCATCATTATGAACATTTTTGCTGTGAACCCAACCTTAAATTCGCAAAAATAAAATCAGAGGTTCCATAATGATTGCCAAACATTAATGATGCCAATGTATGAAACAGCTGTTTTTTTTTTCAGGGTTCTCCCAATAGTAAAAGTTCTTTACAATGTTGAACAAAATTACCTCTTTTCGACTTAGTACAACCTTTCTTGATAGCCCTGTATAAGAAACCAACCTATTGAAGATGGTAATTCACCACCTTTTTTTAATAACACGAGACTAAAAAATATGGTGCATTATAACTCCTCCCTTACTTAGCAGTGATATTCTGCGATGTTTGATAATGGTGATGATAACATTAATTACTAGCAAATTCATCTGTCAGGGTTTATAAATCGAATTCCCTCTGTAACAGAAAGTGAACAAAAGCGAATGAAAAGTGTTTGTTTTGATTTCGCTTACAAAATCCAATTATCCAGGAGCTATTAATTAGGAAACTCTCGATCCCGCTGTACGAGCACAGATTAAGTAATAGTTTCTAGTAGCTACGTAGTTACTGTGGCTTAATCTGGGGTTTCACTCTCGAGATTAGGACCAAATTATTCAAACCAAATTGTACTCTATTGAGTTCAGTCGAAAGTTGAAATTATCGATGCGATTTAATAAAAACTAATTACTTAAGTATTTTTATTAAGAACAGCTTTATATTAAGTTGTATGGTTAATAAAATAAAACTTTCAATAACTATGATCGAATATTAAACGATTTATTTATTTTAACACTAAACTTGGTAACGAAACGTGAATTATTACGATTTTCAAGTACTTTACTTTTTTAGCTATGTCAGAGGTTTAACCTAAACCCTCTGACAATAGGGCCAGTCTATAGGCGTAAATTAACTTACAGTACCTGGATGACCGAGCTTTGCTCGGTATTATTTTTTTTTAATTGTGTTTTTTGGAAAATAAACAATTGATTTTAGTCTAACCTCAAAGCAAACACTCATTGACTTCGTGTTACTTAACAACGCCATCTACTGTTGTGTCGTTAAAGCAATTAGTTGCTCACAAGAAATAGTATTATTATTCGCCAATAGATGTCAGGAAGAGTCATATTTTTCAGTTGAGACTACTCAAACGCCTCCTTTTTGTTATTTTTCTTCCAAGTTTATGTTTAAGTTGATTATGGATAAAGCACGAATAAAATGACATTTACTAAAAATGATTCCTAGCTAGATCGATTTATCGCCCCCGAAACCCCCTATATACTAAATTGTATGAAAATCGTTGGAGCCGATTTCGAGATTCCAATTATATATATATATATATATATATATACAAGAATTGCTCATTTAAAGATATAAGATAAGATAAGATTTGTAGTTATTTTCAGGGTTCTTTACAGGTAATAGAAATTGTCTCGTAGACTCTTTCCTAGCAAGACACGAGATGGCAAAAATGATGCTTAAACCTATGTTTGAGTGTTTAGTTTAGATTTATTTTGTACCAGCTGTTGCCCGCAACTTCGTTCGCGTTTATTCATAAAATAGTATCCATGAACCCTCCTCGTTATATACTGTAACTAATTATCAAATTATGAATAATAATCCGTTCCCAAAGAGATCAGAGTCCAACATTTTAAAAAAACACTGGCTGGTTTTGAGCGGAGTTTTAATTGTAGCACCAACTACGTCCTATTCTGTGACGTTGTCTGACACATTTGATAAGCGGCGCGTTACTTTTGATTCATTTACAGAATTTCATGACAAAAATAATTATTTACTCAGAAAAAAGTATCAAAAAACCTTCCTTGTGACATACTTACTGCAAATATGTATCAAATTTCATCATGATGCGTTCAGCCGTTTAGCCGTGAAAAGCCTACAAAATGACAGACAGACAGAGTTACTTTCGATTTTATAATCAGCTCATAAAAAAAGTTATAAATAAGAACTTTTGTATTGGATGTATTGTTTTGAAATGGATTATGATTTAAATAATCTAACCTAGAAGCGATTATAAACTTTCTCTCATAGCCAATAAGATATTTTTTCGTTTAACCATGACAACGGATACTGTGACGTAACAGTTAACTTTTCCAAATACCCGCCCGTATTTTCAGACCTCATTGTATGTAATTCAACCTAATTGACTATAATTACTGTTGAAAGTCAACACAATGCCTTCTTAGAAACGTGGAAACACAGTATTTTAAGTGCAAAGAACGTTTTATTTCAAAATTAAATATTCATTCTAAGGTTTTTTTGTAAAATAAGCTCAGAAATAAATATTGTTATGCTGACATAATTCCAAAACAATTATTAATTTCATTTTACATGAGTGTAGCAAGTTGTTTAGTCGTTTTTATCGAGGGGAGAAAAAGCAATTAAATTATTAATATTTCATTCTACTGAGTAGATATATATTGTCATTTGAACTCTAGTTCCTCTAGTTCCAAAATGTTTTGTTAAGATTTACTCTGCAATATATTTAAAAACATTTCTATTGCAAAAAATGTTTATACCTAAGCTAGCAAATTATGGAACAAGTTACATTATCCAAAGAAAACAAAAATTCCGTCTGCAATTTATAATGTACCCTATGTCACTTCCGCTACCAAGACAATTCAAATGACACCCCACATCAAGCTATTCAGGCTGTAGGCCGTGCCAAAGAAACCTCATACATACATGCATATCCACACACGTACATACATACACTCGAAAAACATAACCCTCCTTCTTGCGCAATCGGGTAAAAACCCGACTGCAAAATGTAGTCTGACAATCCGGATCAATAACTAAAATATTGTAAGTTATTGTAGTTTTAGTTATTAAAATATTTAATAACTAAAATATTGTAGGTACCTACCCTATGTCACTTCCACTATCAAGACGATTCAAATGACACCTCACATGTCGGAATTACGTCAAGCTGCTTAGGCTGTAGGGTGTGCCAAAGAAACCTCATACATACATACATATTTACATACAAACATACACTTGAAAAACATAACCCTCCTTCTTGCGCAGTTGGGTAAAAAGACAAAAACCAAACAAGACAACATTCAACACAAAACACATAGACAACACAGATTTCTTTGACAAAACAAAGCACCCGCAACGGATAAACAAACCCCACTTAAATTTCGCCAACTCCGCAGAATCTCGTAGAACATTGCACTATGACATGTTTGACTGGAGCCGAGCTCATAACTGTCAGCTCTTGAGGGCCGTAAAATGGAGGAATAAACCCAGTAAATCCTATTTTCCCCGTGTTTGTCCAAGACCGACCGCATCCCCCGTCCTTCCCCTATAACCCGCCCTGAAGAGTGAATGTGCTACACACCACACCAATACAACATACTCGTAGGTCGACAGAAAACCAAGACGCGTTGACATTTTGCAATAAAATATAGAGTACTAGCTGCGCCCCGCGGTTATAAAGTATCCTATGTGCTATTCTAGACTATAATCTATCTCTGTGCCATATTTCATCCAGATCTGTTCAGTCGTTTTGGCGTGAAAGAGTAACGAACATCCATCCATTCATCCATCCGTCCATCCATTCTTACAAACTTTCGCGCTTATAATATTAGTAGGACTAGCTGCGCCCCGCGGTTTCACCCGCGTCTTCAAGTAGCACATGTGTTAATCCGGGCTATAAACTACTTCCACACCAAATTTCACCAAAATTAGTTCGTCAATTTAAGCGTGTAAACACACACATACAATACTAGTGGATCTGTGACCTGTAAAGCTCGCGGCCGATGTTTGTCCTCCTCAACAGGTTGCAGTCCTCAACAGATTTTCGTACAATTTCCTAAGGAAGTTATACAGGTTTTATTGCTGAATCAGTCAGAGCCGAGAGACTTGACAAAAATTGGTTGTCTGTAAAGCCGACTTTACAGACAACCGATTTACTGACGATAGTTGAACGTGACAACGTGCTTACTCAAGTAGGAGAGAGACGGATGTCGAACGCTGCCGAACGCAAAGGCCGATTGTGCTTCTTTGTCGCTCGTTCCGCGCTCTCGCTTGTACTTCAAGCCTTACATGGAACGCCTCAGAGCGAGGTAACGCCGCATGAGTCATGTTTTTTCGTGCGTGCAGCCGGCTCTATCGAATTATAAGACGTTATCACGTCAAAAAAAATCTTTACAATTATCGAACGTACTTACAAAATTTCAAGAGAATCGGTTAAGAAATGCGACCAGTAAAGAAAGACAAAGAAAGAGATCCGGATAGAAATCCAGACAAAATTCGAATATATAAACAAAAGCATTTTCGTCGAAGCTGAAGCAGAGACGATTCGCTTGCTAACGCTCGCTCGGCCGATAATTAGAAGTAGGATTGAAATGAGAGCCTTAACATTTCACGTACCTACCTACAGCAGACACTTAAAAGGCCGGCTTCAAAGCGTAACCCGCACGCACATTTAAAAAAAAAAAAAACAATGTGTTTTAAAATATTACTAAAACTAATTGTCATTTAAAATTAAGCTGTTAAAACAAGATACAAGGTTCATATTTCAATGTTTCCCTTTTTCAGCTCAGTGTCCAGTCGAATGTTTGTCCGAGGGTGACCGCAGGCTCCATTCACTCCTCCCACTGCGGGAGTTTCCCTCTACTCTAAACCAAATTGATATTAAAACCTGCGTTAAAACTAAACTAACAGCACGTTTCGCCACTCGGCCCGAGTTTCTACTTCCCAACTCGATTATATCGTTTTAATTTACCGTATTTCATTTTAGAAACTACGACTGTGCTCGGGCAAACTTTATGACAGCGCGAGGTTAGTAGAAGCTCTGGGAAAGTGTTTTATGTATTACTAGCTGCGCCCCGCGGTTTCACCCGCGGTTAAAAAGTATCCTATGTGCTATTTTTGACTATAATCTATCTCTGTGCCAAATTTCATCCAGATCTGTTCAGCCGTTCGGGCGTGAAAGAGTCGTGAAAGAGGCATGAGAGAGAGACAAACAAACATCTCATCTGGTGGCTCAGTCGGTAGTGAACCTGCCTTCTGAGCGTGGGGGTTCGATTTCCACTTAGGACAAACATTCATGTGATGAACATTTGTGTTTGTTCTATGTCTGAGTGTTAATAATTAATCTATTTAAGTATGTATTTAAAAATACATAAGTATGTATATCAGTCTCTGGCCGCCATAGTACATGCTATGCTTAGTTTGGGGTCAGACGACCGTGTGTGTAAATGTCCCGAATATTATTTATTTATCCATTCATCCATCCATTATTACAAACTTTCGCGTTTATAATATTAGTAGGAAGGAAGTTGGACTAGCCAGAATTTTCGCTCAACTTGAATGTTATTTTAAGTAAGTTTTTATCTAGTCAAAGAGAAAAACAAGTAACTAAGTAAGCTGGTAAAGACTGCTGCTGAAAGCCATCTCAAAGATTTGACAGAAGGAAATTAAAAATATAGCTCGTTTGGTACCGCAACAGTAAAATTTCCCTCATAAAATCACGACATCGTAGACTTGAAATCTAGCACCTAAACCACTAAAGCTGAATAACCATTTTCAAAGTTTTTTTTTACTCTTTCTTTTCCTATACATACTTCCATGAGTCCCTTCATACATGCTCGTCGGTAACGGATACTCCTGACATGGCCATTTTTTTAAATTCTTGAATTTGATCCTGATACGATATTTCTACATAGGCAAATAATTTAATCTGTAGATTAATCCTAACTAATAGTGGGTATTATAATTGCGAAAGTGAGCTTGTTCGTTTGTTTGTTCGCGTTCACGACTCAACTACTTAACTGATCATCATAAAATTTTGCATAGGTACACGTTGTCAGGAGTACAGAGAAGGACATAGGCTAGCCAAAAGAAATTATCATATATTCTGTCGGGCTGCGGACGAAACCGCAGGGCGCAGCTAGTATAAAATAATCTTTAGATGTTCCCTGCGACTTTCAAGTCTTCTGCAGCAATTGGTTAAGTGAAGCCCAGACTAGGCAGAACTTCTTGCTGGACATTCCACTTGCAATTTACAGCAAGTTTAGTGTCAATACTATCAAAACAATAAACCTACGTGTGCACACAGACGTTTCATCAGTTACAAACGATTTAATCAGTGACTGAGACATGCAATAGAACTTGCTTACAATTCACTAGCCATGATGACCACAATGACTTAGTACTACGTCTGTGGGATTGAATTCACGGACGTACAGATAATTTCAAATATGAATTTCGTGTCAGCTCTGGTTCAATATCTCAGTTGTGTGGCTGTCGGTATGTTTCAAGACATTACTGAAACCGAGAAGCATATTTGGGTGTGCTGCTTTCAACATTAGCAAACCCTGCAAGTTTAAACATCAGTAAACTGTAGGTAGTAGCTTGTAGCTAGGTATCTGAAGCCCGTCAGTAAATCCGTGTGTTTGGTAGCTAGCTTACAGTTTGAACAGCGCGCCGTGTGCCGAGCGGATTTGCAATAAGAAATGATACGGGGTATTATACTCTGCTGCAATACGAAGCTACGAATAGCTATACTGCAGTGTGACACGCAGTCGGGTCTTAAAGCTGATTTATTACATTTTAAACATGTTTATAAACTTACTCGTATAAATCTAACTGTTTTAACTACAAATAGTTATCATAGTAACTAGCAAACAAATATACGGGTTCAAGCTAAATAAAACCGTCGTTAAGCATCACACTAAATCATTCCCAGGTAGATTATGATCATCTCAATAAAACGTGACACAATGACCGCCAAATGACTTGAAATTCGCGGATTTTTAGCAAAAAAAGTCGCGAAGCGTAACGTCCGCTTATAAGTAAGTCGGCACCGATCCGTAACGTAAACATTTGTAGGTATTACGAGGGTATTTTTATAGGTATATTCATCAACGACAGCAAAGCTGCGGAACACAAATATATAAATACGGCCGCGAGCTCTGTTTATCAGATTATAAGATACTCAATTGTTAAGTTAATGATAAAGGACAATCCAATAAAGTATAGGTAACCAATCATTGCTGGGTTAGTCCCACAATTACGAGTAATATTGAAGTATAGGTATTTGTCTTTAGATCTCAAAATAGCTCATCGCTACTTTTGTTGTGTTTATATATATCGGGGAAACATAGAGAAATAGGAAGCCGAACCTTCACATCTCACTCCTGATATCGGAGAAAGTAGGGAACAGGAAGCCGAAGTATCTCTCATCCCACTTCTGATGTCGGGGAAATGTAGGGAAAAGGAGCCACGCCGTCGCCTCTGATCCCACTGATGATATCGGGGAAATGTAGGAAATAGGAGCCACGCCGTTGCATCTGATCTCACGTCTGATGTCGGAGAAACATAGGAAAGGCCGCCGCGCTGTGACCTTCCACTTTTGATGACGAGGAAAATCTAGTAGGCCGCGGTGTCGTGTCTAATTTCTGAGCCATGAACTTGTCATCACGGGAAACTATGGTCGACGCCAAACTTCAGGAACGTTGAAATAAGGGGACAGCAATGTAGGCTTTTCACTATTTTAATATACAGTCACTCAGACTACTTAGTTAATGAATGATCACAAAGATAATTGGCGATTTAGAGTAATGGGTTTACGAATGACCATTGCGTGCGACCGCTTTCAGCCTAGTCCTGTCAACCACTGACTGACAGACATGACGTTCGCCCGAAATCCCAAACGCAACTCCATTCGGTGTTAACCGCTCTAAATGACCATAAACAAATCGATTAATCGTCAAAAACCACAGATTAAAACTATCGATTATCAACTCTCAAACTAATTTTCATTATCCAATGATATCTCGCGCCGTCACGGCCATCCTGCATTTTCACACGTCCTCGGGTGAATAGTTCATCTCATCATCTGTGGACAATCATAAAAGTGCTCAAGTAACCACTTAACACTCGGTCATTCTGACCGTCTCAAATCTACCTCCACAATTTCACAGAAAGCGAACCCAGTTATGGGATAACACATAACACAGTTAAACCCAATTCTACCAACCATAAACATCGTACCAGAGTATAATCGACTCTTCCAACAGTAACTTCATATTCGTTACCTATCCCCATAAATTGTCATGATAATTGAAATAAGCAACTTTACTTTTAGTGAAATAAATTGTATTGGGACCAATCGAATAATCGAGGCTAAAACTAAATTATTAATCATACATCCAATGGTCCAAGAATTTAATCAAGCCACATTGAAAATCCAATGACGATACACATACGCGGTTTGGACTTATGAAAACTGCTGTGTCCAATTTCAAACAAATAACATGCCATTAAAGTTGTCACGTAGACTTGCCACACAGGCTAGGTCGTAATTCGTACTATGATGTTACACCGGGAGGAGTTTACTACATAGGCTTACCACACAGGCTAGGTCGTCACTCATACTATAATGCCACAAAAGTAGGGTTGCAACAAAGACTTGCCACACAAGCTTGCCACACAGGTTTGCCACACAGGCTTGCCACACAGGCTTGCCACACAGGCTAGAACGACATACGCTTGCCACACAGGCTTGCCACACAGGCTTGCTACACCGGCTTGCCACACAGGCTAGTGCCACATAGGATAGTACCTTGCAGATTAGTGCCACACAGGCGAGTGCCACACAGGCTATTGCCACACAGGCTATTACTACACAGGCTACTGTCCTACCGGCTACTGCCCTCCAGGCTTAGTTTTACCAAAAGCATTGACACTTAGTAAGTTATTTATTAACTGCATGACTCACATGTGCCGCAAGCGACAGTTTGACTAAACTGTTTGTGGGTATTTCTAAACTTTAAACAACTCCAATAGAAAATAGCACTCTGACATACATCGTTTACGAATATCAAACAAAATGAAAACTTCTCACCGGATTCAATTGCTACTCGTAGGTGTGATCAATGGCTGCTTCATAGTGCAGGGGCCCAATTCGGAGATAGGAGATTTTCATCTCATCTCGATCTCGATTCCTGGAAGTCTCCACTGCCTCCGACTACTCGAGACATCTCGCGCCCAAGCCATCGAGATTATCTCGATCTCGAGCATATAGAATAAGGCATCTCGAACTCAGCCATTTTTTTCGAGGTATGATGGAATCTCGAGTTGTAAGAATAGCCCTCCAGGCATTGACCGGATCTCGCACGTTGCTGCTGCTAATTTTGATGCCCTTTTTCGATCAACGAGTGGCGATGTAACCTCGTTGCAGTAGTAACACGTAGGCGTCGACGTTTTGTTCGGTACACTGCTATCCTTCGTCTCTCGTTGTTTGTTAGTTGCGTCACATAGCATAGACTAGGTGTAATCAAACGCCGTCGAGATAATGCAGACGTCTACTCGATGCTCACTCTCTCATTGCCGCTCTGCTGCACTTTATGCACCACGAAGAAACAGTCCGCACACTCCACAATAATAGCACGTACACAGTTTTCTCAGTGTAGGGACGACCCTATCAGCCATCTGTTGCTATGCCACTTCGCTTCCAGATCATTGTAGAATTGTAGCCAAAGACGGAGCCATATTTGTTGCTGTGGACGTTATTCTTATCCCAATTCTGATATCGGGGAAACATAGAGAAATAGGAAGCCGAACCTTCACATCTCACTCCTGATATCGGAGAAAGTAGGGAACAGGAAGCCGAAGTATCTCTCATCCCACTTCTGATGTCGGGGAAATGTAGGGAAAAGGAGCCACGCCGTCGCCTCTGATCCCACTGATGATATCGGGGAAATGTAGGAAATAGGAGCCACGCCGTTGCATCTGATCTCACGTCTGATGTCGGAGAAACATAGGAAAGGCCGCCGCGCTGTGACCTTCCACTTTTGATGACGAGGAAAATCTAGTAGGCCGCGGTGTCGTGTCTAATTTCTGAGCCATGAACTTGTCATCACGGGAAACTATGGTCGACGCCAAACTTCAGGAACGTTGAAATAAGGGGACAGCAATGTAGGCTTTTCACTATTTTAATTATACAGTCACTCAGACTACTTAGTTAATGAATGATCACAAAGATAATTGGCGATTTAGAGTAATGGGTTTACGAATGACCATTGCGTGCGACCGCTTTCAGCCTAGTCCTGTCAACCACTGACTGACAGACATGACGTTCGCCCGAAATCCCAAACGCAACTCCATTCGGTGTTAACCGCTCTAAATGACCATAAACAAATCGATTAATCGTCAAAAACCACAGATTAAAACTATCGATTATCAACTCTCAAACTAATTTTCATTATCCAATGATATCTCGCGCCGTCATATATAATATTTACGCGTAAAAGAGTGATGCGGTAACGTAGCACACCATTCGTAAGATTTATAGTCTGTGTTGATGAATATTACCGGTGACGAGAATACTCGCCACCGACCACCAATTATCGTACTTAAATTATGGCACTCAAATTATGTATGGTGTATGGATTATGGACAGCTAATGACTTGTTTTGAAGACGCTTATAGAAATGGAAATAAATTGCAATCCAAGGAAATCAGTGCCATCTTTAATCAAATTCTGAGTTGGTAGTGAATCTATCACGCGTATGAGGTACCTATAACGGTATATAGTTACTCCCAACTCATGATACTAACTATTCATTACCTGGTTCTTGCAAATAGCCTTCAGAAAATCCCTATTGACGTAATTACAGTTCTTTGAAACCGAATCAGGGATAAAGCCGTGTTTCGCCGAAAGAGAACAGTTTTGCGAATTTCTCAATTACGGGTGAAACGAATTTGCACTAATCCAGCCCAACCTCGTTTCGTTATTTTATTAAAAAATTACGACGGTAACGTAGATTTAGAGCTAGCAAATTAGACACCTTAACAAATAAAATCGTCACTGTAGTAATTTAGGAATTAACTTAGTTTAAATCGTATCTTTTTGACCAATTACAGTAGTTGAAAATGGTAACATTACAGTGAATCCATATACCAGATAGCGTTATTCATCTGCTCGAAATTGACAACGCGATCAGTAAAAACCGAAACAGTATTAGTTCTACTAGAAGTAACAAAATAACGTTTACTCTACACATTTTTCTACCAAGACATGTG
The DNA here is from genome assembly GCA_911728515.1 of Peribatodes rhomboidaria. NCBI lineage: Eukaryota > Metazoa > Arthropoda > Insecta > Lepidoptera > Geometridae > Peribatodes > Peribatodes rhomboidaria. The sequence goes on along the minus strand of OU452168.1, from coordinate 15,392,054 downwards.
GTGACAAGTTGCCACTTGACAAGAAGGAATAGAAAGTAAATATAAAAATAAGAAATGAATGATGAAGGTGCTAACACCTTCATCATTCATTTCTTGAAGAATTTTGAAAAAAGCGGAAATAGATATTATTTCATGAAAATAAAGAAAACTACGAGTATGAAATGAACAGGACCCTAGCCAAGATGGTCAGCGGTGAAATTGTGGGAGGGCGCCCAAAAATGGTGCATCGAAATATGTGAAAGATAAAAATAATGCGGAAGAAATACTAATACAAAATTTAAAAGAAAAGAGCTAATGAAGTAAAAACAGAGGTCTGCGACCACACCTAATGAGATTCTTCAAAATACACGTCACCTTGTAGCATAGACTTGTGAATTCACAAATTTTGTTTCGCTACACAAAACAAGATGTCTTCACAGAAGACATCATTCTTCCGTCACGAAACTTCGGGTAGAAAATGGAGGTAAAAGTGTCATAAATATGAAGTAAGAACACGTATCGACAACGTCACATTTCAGCCGTGAGAGTTATGATCTTGATAAATCACGCGCCGAAGGTATCAATAGGGGCTCGGTAATGTAGCCCGGGCGGCGACCCGACTTAAGTAACGGCACTAAATTGTGAGTGCAAAGGTGTGTTTGTTTGTCCTTGTCTCACGTAAAAAAATTAACGAATTGACAGTTTTTGACAGATTATTCTGGGTAACCTACTTCATGCCAGAAGGTGTAAATTGCAGTGCAGTCTTGCACAGTTTTTTGCGGGTACGATTCTAAACGGCATTGCAGCTGTTATGCAAAAAGTGGCACTATTGACCTAACTTGGTCATATTTTTCTGACTATATTGTACAGGTATAATTAATGTAAGAGTAATGAAATTCGTGGCAAAGTAACTACTAATTTTTGGGTATATATAGCACAAAATTTTTAAAGAGCTTAAGAGTAGAAAATGTGTATCTTTGACAAAGTATGTTTTTTTTTTAATTCCTTACAATAAAACCGAGTGAAACCACAGCGCGTAGCTAGCACCCAAATGACCTAGAATACAGCGGACGGGACCCATCGTCCCAGCACTTTGGAACTCGATTGTGAGCAGAGGACTAAAGGTAAAGGGTAGCCGATTGAACCGAATTGTTTACCTATTTGGACAATACGTTTGGACAATAAGTTCTTGGATTTACCTACGTTTTGTAGACTTAGGTCCACAAACCGTAACTATCCCGTCCGTTCTTCTCTATCATTGCACACCACGTCAAAATTTCATATTGTTCTTACCTACTTAATTTAACAATTCAACAAGCATCAAAGTTAAAGCCAATACTTGGTGAAAATGTCAAAAACAAAGAATGATTTACGATCAAAGTTTTCTTAAAGACTTGATTTCTTTGCCATGAAAAGTGTCGAAGAAAAAATGTGTCGTACTTTTCGCTACAAGAAAAGTGTTTTAGCATAATGTAAATGTTAGCTAGAACATCGCTACGTAAACAGCGAGCACTTTACCTTCACCTAGCGAGGCGTTATCCTAGCCTCTATCTCATAAACATACTTTAAAGCTGCCTACTCACTGGGCTAGAAAACTTTCGAGACTTTTGTCCTTGTGTAATCAACCGCTATCTTTTGACTTCCGACATATCCGGCAACATTGCGTAACTTAAATAGACTGAAAATATTGACTTAGTTAAGTCACGATTTTCATAAATGCTTTACAGAACCTTCAAAATTATCGGTTAGATACATCGGGTACATGTTTTGTTTTAACGTTTTTATAATTAGTACCTGGATGGCCGAGCTTTGCTCGGTATTTTTTTTTATTTTTTAATTGTGTTTTTTGGATAATAAACAATTGATTTTAGTCTAACCTCAAAGCAAACACTCATTGACTTCGTGTTACTTAACAACGCCATCTGCTGTTGTGTCGTTAAAGCAATTAGTTGCTCACAAAAAAATAGTAGTATTATTATTCGCCAATAGATGTCAGGAAGAGTCATATTTTTCAGTTGAGATTGATTATCGATAAAACACGAATAAAATGATATTTTCTAAAAATGATTCCTAGCTAGATCGATTTATCGCCCCCGAAACCCCCTATATACTAATTTGTATGAAAATCGTTGGAGCCGATTCCGAGATTCCAATTATATATATATATATATATATACAAGAATTGCTCATTTAAAGATATAAGATATTAACTATCACTAAATTCTGATTTGATTTAAACGAAAAAATCGTTCACAAACTAGTGCAGATTTGGGAGAAAATAGAAAATTAACGTAACTATAGCAACGCAAGATATAGAGACAATGCCATAAAAAGTTTTGCAATATCTGGAAACGCTATCTCGACGTGTTATAGATTTTTTTTTTCCTCTAGTTAATTCATACCTTTAACTGAGGTTGACATATCGCAGCTTAGGGCAAAGGGCGCTTAGTGCTTCTCATTTCTATGACATATCTCGCTACCCTTTCTTAGAAACTCAAAGGCGTTGGAAACGTTATCTCTTCATACGTTTCTACAGGATTACTTTATGTATGTAGAGTGATCAAAAGCTGTGGCTATTAGCTAAAACCTCTTCTAGCCTCCAAGCTTTCAAGCCAAACTATGCGAGCCGAAGAAATGATTGATAGCCCTGTTTCCAAACGAATAATTTCACAAAACTAATGTACAACATTATCTATTCATATTTCAGCGAATCATTGTATGACAGACGCATCTGAAATGAATGTAGTGTGTTATTTAAACGTACATGTAGATCGTGCGCAGCCATAAAATATAAATCAGTTTCACACATTATGAACGTCGCTCGCACCGATTAGTCGTTTGTCGAGTACTCATTGTAATGCGCTGGTTCTGCTCATTTTGCTCATAGCGCTCGGTCCGCTCGAGCCGCTTGCTCATTAAAGCTCATTAAATGTAGCCACTTACCCGCCCTGCCACGTGCTCGCATTAATGTAATGTGCACTCCGTGTCACCGCTCTAATGATACCGACTTGTATTGTCATAACGCTGAATCTGCTACTGTTTTGGCTTTGACAAAATTAACGGTCGGTGCTTCGAGCAGTTTAGTTACGCACATATTAGTTTCTCTGTTCGGGTTTTTTTTGACCGCGTAATGTAAATGCTACAGATAATACCCATAAACAATGCCTGTTACTCGAATAAAAACAATTATAACGTACTCAAGTTTATCGCGAACGATAATTTTAACGTGCGCCATACAAAAGCGGGTATAAATTAATATTTCTCGTCGCGAGCGCTCCGCCGACGTAATTATGATATAATTTAATGTACGCATCCACTTAGGAATAGACACATAAAGAGCCGGTGCCGAACACCTAGTGAAATTGTAACAAATCGCGTCGCTTTAACTTCAGCCTTATGTAAACGAAATAGAGTTTATGTCGTACGTGTAAAAGTAAGCACGTACCGAAACCATCTCATAAATATTTCCATTTAAAGTTGAGCGTTATGTCACAGAGATAAAGTTAGTTTTTAATTAGATGACTTGATACGGGAAAGCTCCGAGCGCATGAAATCGAAATGAGCAAAGGGCGTGACGTGACTATCGCGTGCGGCGTCGATGTAGACTGTGGCCTTGATGCCGGTAGCATACCTTTGCTGCAAAAACATACCACCGAAATCGCTGGTACGCTTCTAATTCAATAGTGAACTCTATATTGTGTCACTTACAATACAGCATAATGTTACGCCTTACAGTCGAAATGTTTCATTTGAAATAATGCTCAAAAATGCTCTACTCACACAATTTAATCTTTCTCGTAATAGTTCTCAAATAACTCGTAGCACTTTCGCTGCTACGGCCTAACGTCAAAGATGTGATATCTGCGTAAAATATACATAGAGATCATACCACTATATCGTTAGGAAGCATTATTTATTAAAGCTCTAAACATTTTCATGTTTTGTGTAGTTTCATTCCAAATGTGTCTGAAACCCACAATTCAGCGACGTTAATGGATGTAGATTCTCGCCCGCCCCCGCCCGCCCCCGTCACCGCGGCGGGGCTTGAAGCAAAACAAACATAATTACACACACTAGATGAAAGTACACGCCGCCGCTCGCTACATCCGGGGCTTGGAAAAAATATATTCACATCACATCCCACTTAAATCTGTAAGTGTTTTTTTTGTAAGGAATGAATTTATATTCTCCATCATCACCAGCCTTTAGCATCAGCCTTCTGTATCCCACAGCTGGGTGTAGATCTCTCTCTCTCTGACTGCGCTATCAGCCTCGGTTCTGTACCAATCGGGTCCAACGAGGCCATTCAGCTAACCAGAACTGCGGAGCAATTCAACCGACCATAGCCGATGCTTAACTGAAACGTTGAAGTTGAGTTTGTTATTAAAAAAACGGACTAGGAACGGCTCATTAGCACTAACGTTTCACAAACGTATCACCAGTTGTCCAGCTAGTACGTTTGTGAGATAATAATGAAATTGAGCCATTTTCAGTCCGATTTGTTATGACAAACGAAACACCAACGGTTTAGTTAAGCATCGGCTGAGCTTAGCTGAATTGCCGCTCTGATGCTTAACTGAACCGTCGATGTTGCGTTTATCATTAAAAAATTAGTTGATTGAATCAGGCGTTACTTTGCGGAAGTTCATCTTCAAAAATTTTTAATTGTATTAGTTTTATCGATAAAAATTTTGTTGTAAATTTCATAACATTATTTCTGTTAAATTGCTTATTGAATTAGCTTCATATATCAAATTGAATAAAGTTTTTTTAGTAGATTTCATTAAATTAGGCATGTTAAATTAGTTAGTTGAAATTTCAAATTGTATAACGTTTAAATTAGATTTAAATATCAATTTGTATGAAGTTTTCTAGTAAATGTCAAATTCTAAATTAAGAATAGAATAGAAAATTCATGTTCCTTGATGCACTTAATACGACGTTAAAGCGGAATTACACTAGATATTAGTTCAAGTAACAATTTTTTATTAAAAAATTAGACGGGGAACGGCTCATTATCACAAATGTCTCACAAACGTACCAGCTAGACCACCGGTGACACGTTTGTAAAACGTTAGTGATACTGAGCCGTTCCCCGTCCGATTTTTTATGATAAACGCAACATCAAAGTTTCAGTTAAGCATCGGCTGAGCTTCGCTGAATTGCCCATGTTTTGTACCATGATTTGACTCCAGTCCTATCCTGCTCCCTCTACTTCTCTTCTTGTTGAAGATATTTCCTGGAAAGTATAAGATTGAACCGTTTTCACTCTACTAAATATCACAATTAATATTTAAGTCAAATATTACAGACACAAATGATTATTTTTTGTAGTCTTTAAATGAAAGCAGTTTAATTCCATGTTTTTATTTCATCCTGCCTTTCAATCTGCCATGCAGGGCTGCGAAGCAGTATGTAGCTCACTCACCATCCTGCCTAGCATCCTGCACATCATTGCCGGACGCAATGCAGATTGTAACATCATTCACCATCCTGCATTAAGCAGCAGTGTTGCACGGCAAACTGCAAGGCACTCTGGTGAATGGTTACCTCCAAATGCCTTCGCCAACAGCTGCCGATATGATGTCAGCGACTATGATTCTTGACATTAGACAAATGAAATCAAGCAGTACACGACACGTCGATGGTGTGTCGATGGTCAACTATGGTGTGTATCCTTAAAGTCTATTTACAAGCGGTAAATTACGTTTGACTCCGTGTTAGCGCAGCGTTGTTGATCGAAATACAAGATTTACATGCAGCTCGTCGTTCTTCATTAGCTGTTGTTAGATGTTAGCTAGCTAAATATCCGGTGTTTTGTTACTCGAGTGCAGCGAGGGGGTAAGCTAACACTGCACGGATTAGCGCAGAATGGGTTACAATGCTAATCTAGTGATTACGTTTAAAGTTTAGAGGGATTAAAGTCTTAATGAAGTTTAAATAGATCTCGTTTTTAACTAGATACCGGTTATTTACTTTGGTATACGGTTACGGGCAGAATATGGTATCCGTTGAAGTAGGATTTCAGTCTTATTATGTAAACATGGTGCCGATGGCAAACATACTCGTATACCCTCTCAACTTGCTCTTATGAAGTCAGTACCTAAGTTGTCTTGAGCGGAGTGGCTTGCGTTAATTATTGCCATAATACAACATGGATGCTAATCAAAGGTTTAGTCTCAAATAATAGCCTTTGTAGAGCTTAGGCACAGAATAAATATCTGTACGAGGCTTAGATAAGGCCTCGTTTGCAAGAAAACTTCCGCGAGAAATGTCCGACAGTCTACCCGACAGCATCTTGCAAGTGTATACTCCGTAGGGCGTGCTGTCGCGACAGAACTTACTAGAGTCGCGCAGAGCACTCGCTGCTGTCAGACCTTCCTCGCGGGAGTTTTCTTACAAGCGGAAACGCGAACTCAGAAAACTCGTTTCGTACTTCATTTCGTTACGAAATTGAAACTGAAACAATGCTCAGTACAAAACAAAAGTATAGATAATGAGTACAGTTGCGATGTGACAGACCACAGCTCGAGCTCGCGTCGTGGCTGGCTCCTGTAACCTTATATCATCAATTTCCGTTTCATTCCGTTCCACAATTCGTTTTGTTCAGAACATTGTAATGAAATTGCCAATCGTCTGGATTATGTTTCGCGGATTCGATTACCGTACAATGTTTTGTGACGGGCGGATGTTTACAAAATATCTCGATATAAACACAATTAACGTTGAAGTACTTTGACATGAATTGGAGCTTAATTATTTTCGTCAAATTATTAAACGGATCATGTTAATAAATTTTTGATGCATATCTTTATTAATACCTAATGGATTGATGATATAATTCACTAACACAACACATGAACATACCATGATCATGAGCACGAAACATACACAACACAGACGCATAGTTGCTAGTTAGTAAAACTGCAGATCGGAACTGGTAGTAAGTACGTATATAACAACAACAATCAAATCATGTCAGTTATTCAGGTGGCCTGAAAACTTTAACACTGCCCCTTTATTTTGTAACTGGATTGGAAATGGTCATCATGTGCCCTTAATCTGACTCGTATGACGCAACTAGTTGGCGCGAGCGAGATAACATGCGATGACCATTGTCATTAAGGGCTAGCATCTCGACTTAAACAAACTTACTAATTTTAATACTAGACATTCTGCAGTGTGACTTTGTACGCGTGGCTATCTAACTCCAACATTCGATCGATTAGTCATATAGATAAAAGCTTAAAGTGACAGTAAATCTGTGAAATGATAGTCCGTTCGCCCATATTGGATCGGGTGGCGACCGCGGAGGCGACAGCCTAACGAATGGCCACGATAACTAAGCGCCGCCCCGACTGCACTTGCACCCATTTATTTACCACTCTAGCCACTACCACGAGTTTCATTGCACTAGATTTGCACTTTTGTCTAAAAGGGTAGCACCCACTCTGAGTGCAGTGTTCTAGTTGATTAAGAATTCTGTGGTAACATTCAGCTTGTATAGCGGATCCTAACAGATTACCAAAGTTATGCGAATTAAAATTATACTTTAGAGGATGATATTGATGGTACGAGTATATAATTGGAAATGATGTAGCATTTAGATGTAAATATTACATGGCTGGACAGTAGATTGCTTACCTGTTAGATAGTTAATACTTAAGAAAAAAGCTTGGTTACTATTTAAGCAAAGTTTGAATAATCGGTCAATAAAAACAAGCTCAGCGATGCTATTTACAATCATTCGGAAACGTTTCTGTTCGTATTCCAAAAACTGTAAACTCAAATTATACGAATCTCAGTCCGTAATCAAAAGTTTTTAAAGGTGACTCATTCGTCCGATCGGATTTATACTCGATTCCCTATTCCAAAATGTATAGAAAAATACTGTTATTCAAACAATTTGAGTTTTAAATTTGTGGGCTCTGATCGGAAACGTTTCCGAATGATAGTACAAATTTACTGAGCTGGTTTTTATAGACCGATCATTCGTACTTTGCTTAAATAGTAACTAAGACTAAAAGTAGTTAATTGAAATAAACCAGACTGTGGCGGTGCATTAAGCCGCATCTTTAAAGAAACAAACGGCTGCATTCTAGTATACCTCGCCGAAGGAGCAGTCTCCACGCGCGCCAGTAGTAAATCTCGCGCCTTTGACCCCGACTGGAGGAATGGTGACTATAAGTCAGCCGCCGACTGCACTGAAGTCACCCAGTGGGATAAACTGCATTTTTAACGCTCCACACTCAAGTAAACAACTGTTTTAAAAATAAAGATGTAGTAAAAACGCTTTGAACTCCATTAAACTTTGATTCTTTTTTTGAGAATTTTAAGCCTTAGATGCTGGGGGGCTATTCCTACGCGTGAGATGATATGAGATTTTATCTTGGTCACTCTCACACGTATGACCATTCAAACAAGAGCAACAAGGACGAAAAATGAGTCCACAAGAGCAACAAGGACGAAAAATGAGCACTCCTTAAGAATAACCCTATTTTTGATTGATTCCCCATGTTTCTCAATGACCTCACTCCAGATGTAAGTGACGTACGCTAGAAGATCACCAGTAGACCGGTTTCGGCGAAACCCGTGTATTGCCGGTCACTGAGAAGATCATTCGCTTCAAGGTACGCCAGGAGCCTACTGTTGAGGACACGAGTCTTGTAGAGTATGGACGTGACCGAGATGGGCCTGTAGTTGGCAGGGTCAGCACGACTGCCCTTCTTAGGCACAGGCTGCACGTTGGCAAGCTTCCACGACTTCGACACTACACCGGTCTCAAGAGAGAGACGAAAGAGCCGTGTCAACACAGGAGTCAATCTCCTAGGCAAGCGTGTTACACCTTCAATCACGTCGACGCTTCCCATCATGCGAGTCAGTGGTCAAGCGCATGCCTAGTCTGTTATAAAAAATCAAATCAGATCATTTTGACAATAAATTAGGGTTTTTCGATAAACCATGGTTGACGAGGTACCCGAGACTCAAGGTGTGAACGTGGAAGGGCCAGATAAATATAGAGATGGATTACTCGCCGCTATCGTTTGACTTCACCGATCGTAAACGTTTTATGAACTAAACTTCGTTTCTTTTAGTGTACTGTTGAGATATTTGAACTCGCATTAAACTATGTTTGTTTTTATGGACCTACTTACTATAGCATAAATGTGATGTTCATAGATAAAACAATGCTTATTAACTGTTTTACTAATGTCATTGGAACATTGGTGTTGACAAAACGTACAATTTTTAGGACAATTTACACTGATTTACAGTTCTGGAGAATCACTGTTCCGTAGGAAAATAATTGTTTTACGTGAATAATCTACTACTTTAAGACTGTAAATAAAGTAATAAATGTGTAAATACCAAGTGAAGTTGTTGGTAATGTGATGCACTAGAGTTTTTACTGAAAAAAGACTCGTGAATCTGACGTCTTTTCTCACAACGGGCGGATTCAAACTGACCGGACAAGTGAACAAATTGGAGTTTCTGTGCAAAAACCCTGGGAGTATTTGTGTTAATTTACATTATTAAAACAACACAATTCACAACACAACCCTACCCATTGCTCACTTTTGTGACAAACGTCCCTAACAAAACGACGACGTCCGTTATTTCTCCCTTTGCTTGACGTATATTGTGGAAGCAAAGTTGATGTCATAACTCTTTGTCGCAGACACAACCACACAACTATACACTAAACACTAGTCACCACATTATAACTACAACTACGAGAGCTGCCTGTGCCCGAGTTTATATATATATTTTTCCTTTTCTTTTCTTTTTCCGGACCAACGGACAAGACAATGATGACCCGTCAGGCCAAAGCAAAGGACATGGAGCACAAACTCAAAACAGCAATCCTTGATTTGAAGGCCTGTAGAGACCTGAACACCCAGCTACTGCAAGAAAGGGAAGATAGTGAAGTAGAAATGAGCAAACTAATTTTAAAAAACACTGAACTCAAAAGTGAATTATCCGACCTACACCTAAAATATATAGAATCATGTGAACAATGCGACCACCTCCAGCATGTTATAATATCATTCAGAGAGTGTGGTGAGACCTATGAATTGGCCTTAAGCCGCATTAAAGACCTTGAGTTAGAGTTGAGCAAATGTAATAATGAATTATTAGTGCTAAAATCCAGAAAAAGTGATGAACAGGTAGCCGACACACTGAACCTATTCGATGAGCTGGTAGGTGGTGGCATGAATTTAAAACCTATAGTAAACATTGACCATACTAAGGAAAAATGTATGAATAATACTACCACCCATTTAAAAAGTCACAACAAAATTAAAAAATATATTAAAGTTAAGAAAATCATAAAAAAATGTCAAAAACAACTGAAAAAAAGGTGTTATTTTAGTAAAAATGTAGATTTAATTAAAGATAAATTGTCATTAGAAGAGCAACTAAAAAACTGTATGGAAGAACTAGACATTACTAGGCGATTATATGATAATGATACACTGCAACTTCGCTCTGACCTGCTCCAGAAAGAAAATACATTACAAGATATCTTTTCTGGATACAAGTCTGCTCAAATTCATCTAAGCGAGCACTACAAGACTGCAATTGAGCTAGTAGACCTGGTTAATAGTAATGTAGAGAGTGTGACCCTACACTCTGAGAACAACCTCATGACGGGTTCTAACCACCCTCAAAAAGATACCTCAACCCTTACTACTAGTTCACCTAAATTAATCCTAGAGGCGGAGCAGAGTGAGGTACAGTGTATTAACCAAATCTTAGTTTTTTCAGACAGAATAGGTGTAGGCTTGGGTTCCTTATTGAGCAACAGTGTTAGTTGTTCTGTGGTAAACCACTGCATGCCAGGAGCATCATATGCTCAAATTGAAAAGAAAATATTAAGCTGTAAAATAGATAGTAGTACAATTGTTGTGGTTTACCTGGGGCAAAGTTTAGGTACAGACAGGAAAGAAGTGATTGCAAGAATAACTTGTCTGTTGAAATTAAATGCATTCAAAGTAATGTTATGTGCATTTCCATACTCAGACTCTTTGACTAGAAGTCAAAATAACCACATCCATTCTTTGAATGCATTAATGTTTAACATAGTTTCCCGTCATAGTGATAAGCTGCTATTTTTTGATAGTAATCAATTTATTTATAATTTTAAGTTAACACAGGACAGCATGTATTGTCCTAAGAAATGCAGACACTTGATTGCTACATTGTTAGCCTACAATATTGATTCAGTTATAGGAAATATAACGAAGTACAAAGATAAGGTCACAGTTTTTAGTAAATGTACTAATAACATAACTGTGACCAATAGTTTAAACTTTTAAGTGAGACAACAGAGAAGTGTGTGGACATTTCACTTTTTTATCAAAACATAAACCGCTTCTCTGGCAAAATTTTAGAAATAGAACTTTTATTAGATAAGTATAATTTTGATATTTTATGTTTCACTGAAACTTGGTTAAAATCAAATAAAATGCTATTTAATGTTACAAATTTTCAGGTGGCCAGTGCGTTTAACAGAGTATCCGCTGAAGGAGGAGGCTGTATTATTCTTTTTAAAAATAACATGAAATATAAGGAGCGCTCTGACATAAGGGGCTATTCTGTTGAACGTGTCTGTGAAATTGCTTGTGCGGAAATGGACAGGCACATAATATTATGTGTTTATCGACCACCAGCATCTAACTTCAATCATTTTATGTCAACAATGGAGTGCGTACTAAAGAAACTTTCTAAATCAAATAGATCTATTTTGGTTTGCGGAGACTTCAATATAGATATTTTAGTCAATTCTACGGATAAAATTAATCTAATTTCTTTATTTAAAGCATTTAATTTAAACTATCTTTTCTGCGAGCCAACTAGAGTAACGGAGACCTCATCTACTTGCATAGACAATATTTTCTCAAGTTGTAAAACAAAAGATTTATCACTTTTTAACGGAGTCAGGTCAGATCACAAGGGCCTTGCAATTAAATTTGAAATTGATAAAATAAAGAAACCATCTTTAGTTGAGTGTAGACCATTAACGAAAGGTAGGTTAAAACGACTAAATAATTGCATAGAGTCGAAACTTATTTTAACTGATTTTTCTGTCAATAACCCTAATGACAGTTATGAAAAATTATTTAAAATAGTTAGCAATGAATTTAATGAAATTTGTCCAAAGAAGAAGATTCAATTCAACCAAAAAATACAGTTTAGTGACTGGGCGACCAGAGGTATACGAAAAAGTAGAGATGTTATGTATGATTTATATAACAAGAAATCTCTGACATCTAGTAAGGATTTTCATGACTATGTTAGAAAATACTCGAAAACTTTTAAGTCGGTTTGCATTCGCGCTAAAGCTTTGTTTATAAAAGATAAAATTCAAAAATCCGATAATAAAATAAAAGCTGTCTGGAAGACCATCAACACAGAGACGGGAAAAAGTAAGTCGAGGGATTCAGAATTTACGCTGGTAGTTGAGAATCAGCCGGTTTCTGATGCAAAATCGGTAGCCAACTCTTTTGAACATTTCTTCTCTAGCATACCCTTTGATGCCACCAAAACGCTTAACTCGTCTCCAGATGATGCAGGTGCTTTTCTAAAAGAACACTTCTCGCGGGATATACCAGACTTTCGGTTCAGATACACTTCCATCTCTGAAATTATCAAAACTTTCAAAAGCTTAAGAGTTAAATCTAGTGAAGATTTATGGGGATTATCAGTAAAAGTGTTAGAGTCTTTAATAGAAACTATTGCACCACACCTCATGGTCATATTTAACATGTGTATTGACAGAGGCACATTTCCCGATTTAATGAAAAACAGCAAAATTACCCCTATCTTCAAATCGGGTAGTAAGTCAGATCCCTCGAATTACAGACCCATCTCTGTGCTCCCGGCTTTGAGTAAAATATTTGAAAAGATTATACTTAATCAACTGTTGTGTCACTTTAACATACACAGTATATTAAACGAAAATCAGTTCGGTTTCACGAAAAGTAGATCAACAACAGATGCGGGAGTTCGATTAGTTACGCATGTGATGGAAGCTTGGGAGAGTTCACAGGATGCCATCGGTGTCTTTTGTGATCTTTCCAAAGCGTTTGATTGTGTAGAACACCGCACCTTGATCCGTAAATTACACCACTACGGAATTCGTGGAATCGCTCTAGATCTTGTCGAGTCATATTTAACTGATAGACAACAAAAAGTGGGAATTAATGGCGTCACATCTTCCGGATCTTTAGTTACAATGGGAGTACCACAAGGTTCTATCTTAGGCCCGTTCTTATTTTTGGCGTATATAAATGATTTGCCGTATATGGTTAAGGACCTTACAGACATAGTTCTATTTGCTGATGATACATCTCTTATTTTTAGAACAGATAGGAAAGATAGTGAACTTGTGCATGTGAACAACGTACTGACTATTATTTCGAGATGGTTCGCTGCGAACAATTTGTTACTAAATGCAAAAAAAACTAAGTGTTTAAAGTTTTCCATGCCTAATGTTAGATATATAGAACCAAACGTAATGCTTGAGGGCGATAAACTTAACATAGACAAGGCGACGGTGTTCCTGGGTATAAGCATTGATTCCAAACTGCAATGGGGTCCACATATTAGTGCTCTGTCTGGGAGACTTAGTTCTGCTGCTTATGCGGTTCGCAAGATTAGGCAACTGACGGATATAGCTACAGCTCGGATGGTTTACTTTGCTTACTTCCACAGCATAATGTCATATGGCATTTTGCTGTGGGGATCAGCTGCTGAAGTGGAGGCCATTTTTATTTTGCAAAAGCGAGCGGTCCGCGCTATCTACGGAATGGGTCCCCGTGAATCATTGAGAGATTTATTTAAAGAAATAAATATTTTAACTTTACCTTCTTTATATATCTTTGAAAATATTATGCACGTTCGCAAAAATCTACATAAATTTAAATTGAACAGTGACTATCACAATTATAACACTAGAAATAAGGATAGGATAGCTGTACAGAGATTTAGACTGACTAAGTCAAGAAAGTCATTTTTAGGCAACTGCGTTAGTTTTTACAATAAAATCCCGAAAAATATAACAGGGCTCACCGAGGGAAAATTCAAATCACATGTAAAAACTACATTAATGAAAAGAGGATATTATAAGGTTAAGAATTATTTAGAAGATAAAGATGTCTGGAGCCTTCCACTTCCGCCAAGTAGCCACTAATATTTATAGATATTACCTAGTTGTAAGCCAAAATTTGTGAGACTAATTTATTTATTATTTGAAAAAATAATGCCCCTCAGTTTCTTGCCTGTTCTTCTGAGTAGAGGCTTTTTATCCGAACAAGGCGGTCGAGTCTATTTAAATAACTTTGACGTTCATAAGTGTATCTTTGATACCTAAATTGAATAAAAACATTTTGACTTTGACTTTGACTTTTGACTTAGGTCGGAAAATTATAGACATTTATCACAAAACAATTTTTATTGCAAGTAATTTTTGATCCAACTCCCCTACGCCCAAGATCTTCCGTCTCAGAGATTAAATACGATCACTTACAAAGTTTGTTATCCACAGTTATTTTCATTCACAGTTGTATTTTTCTTCGCAAATCACATTTCTCGAGCCAATTTCCATTAGGGTCTCGCGGCGAAAGTAATACGTGTTTGCCCAAACTTTAGATGGAAAATAAAACTTTAAACAAACGCGGAAACGTTGACTTACTCGCGTATTCGCAAACAAATTCAAATTACTAGGAAGCCATTGCGAGGAACCGGGCTTCATAGGACCTTGTGACAGAATCGGACCAAGCTACTGGAACTCATCACACTAATATTATAAATGCGAAAGTTTGAATGGATTCCGGAATTTTGAAGGTAAGGATTGTCTGTTAATAAAATTTGTACAACAGACTTGAAACGCCTGTCAACAATACAATAAAGATACCGTTAATTTTGTTAAATTTACAAACGGCCATTTTTAACTGACTTCAAAAAGAAGGAGGTTGTTACCTTTTACTTATAATTCTACGTTGCTCTTGATTAGTGAGCTAATTACCTCTCGCAATACTGACGACGTAATTTCACGGAACACCTTTTTTTTGTAAAGTTTAGTTGTTCCGCTTTGATGTGAAGTGTTAGTGAAACGGATCATTTTGAACTTCAGAACTTCCCGAACTTATGTATCATTTTGTAACAAGATCTGACAGATTTGATGGAAGTAGCAAAGTTTGAGGAGTGACGAGTTTAGGGATGATATCATGTTATCGGACCGTTACTGGAACGGCCGACGGCCGGTAGTCGGGCCGTGCGTGGCCGAACTTCACAGCTCAGTTCTATACGTTCATTATTGAGTTCTCAACTATCTCGTTTGATTGGTAATCATGAGTTAAGTTCGGCTTTGATCACCCTTCTTCGCGAACTCTCCGCAGATAACGGCGATGGGTTTATTTGTTTTCCAACTCACTCTCTATAGATTTGTATCTAAAAATAAATTTGGGTGTTTTCTTTTGTACTACGAGTAGATGGGTACAGAGAAATACGTTATTAAGGCTCGGTATTGCACGAAATCAACGAAAACAAGGTATTTTGTTTGCGCCTAGTTTGATATAAAGAATTATTGTGATGATCAGGTATAAAAAAAAGTACAGCTGGTAGAAAATACAACCAAAATCAATTTAACCAAAGCAGAATTTTGAAAATCATGCTCATTTTGGAAAAAAAAACAAAATGTTTCTTCTTAAAAAACTCAGTTTTTTTGTAATTCTCTTAATTATCAGCGATTACAAAACATTTTTTACGATTATTAAATAGCCAGTTTTTTTTGTTACCTAAAGTTTAATCTAGTAACTGATTCCCAAAAAAAAAACAACTTTATGGAATAAAAATTCCTTCCAGTGCAGCGTGAACAATGTTCCAATTATTAGCTCTACAAACTCTCCGTAGACCCCCTACGAACTGTTCGTAGCACCCTCTACGAACGCTACGTAGAGCTCGTAGCGCGTCTACTTAGTCGGTGGCAATAAAGTAACGAAGAAATGGCTGGTTTTTACGAAAATCCGCTTACGAGGACGTGTGCTGAGTGAATATGTGCTCTACTGGCAGGTAGAGTTCTACGTACAGCTGACATTATTCCTTTTTTCCCGCGCTCTAGTTCCAGCAGACTTCCGGAGATTTTTGTTATTGCGTCCAGAGTTTTAATGAGTAAGCTGGTATTAAACGTGCAGTAATTGTTAGTTTTAAGTTCTTGTTGTATTAATTGTAGTCCCGTTTATAGAAAAAGTTTAACATTTTTAGCTTTGAGCAACTATTGGAGAATATATACCAAATATTTTACCCAAATTCCTTGTACATTTTAAAACAAAAAATCGCTTTAATTTTTTTTTTCATTCGTAAGCGAAAAAATATGTAAAATATTCTTGTAATGAAATATTTATTGAAATGTATTTATAAATATTACGTTTGTTTCTACAAAAAGAATAATAAAAAAAAATCTTATTTACATTGATTATTACTCGTACCAACTGAATACGCCTCACTTACTCACATGGTAATATAATCACAATTTTCCGACCAAGATCTCCAGTACGGTTTTTGAAAAAGAACAAAAAATAACGCAAATGTAAACAAAACATATTCACTTTTTATTACATCGCAGCATAGGGCTACATAGCGGCACCCATTGCATATTCATGCTCAGTAAACATTTTCATTGTTTAAGTACAAATTATGTTTATGAGCTAAATGAGTGAGTAACTTTCTAAACCAAAGCGGTAGCTTTTCGACTACCGCGAGCTCAAACATTTGGCCATAAATTGGCCACACATTCAGCCACCAATTGGCCAAAAACTTGGCTGCCATTTGGCCACATTCGAAAATCTAGGTACAGTTCAGTGTTGATTAGACGGGCGGCTGTCAATTTGTCGTGCGCTCGGGTCGTGAGTGGATCTGGACGCTTTATTGGTTCATTGGTTCATCGCATCGGGAGCCGTATCCGATGCGCTCGAGAAATCGAATTCAAACTCGCTCGCTATTGCTGTGATGATCGTATTCTGTAACAATCCACACACGTACATTTAAATGCGTACTATTGTATTCTTATAACGGTTTTATCACCTTGTCCGACAGAGAGGGATATAAGGAAAGAGAAGACTTAAGTGAAAGGTTGAGACGGAAGACATTTCTAGACCAAATGAAAGAGAAAGTGAGAATGAGAGAAAGAGATGAATGAGAGTGCTGTTGTTGCTGCGCAACTTTATAATAAGGAATATGGATAGAATTAGAATTTCTTGGATTAATATCTGCTTTGGGAAAGGTATGGTTTCTGTTGAGTAAAACCATGAGACACAGCCAGGGTTTCTTAATTTAATTAAAATATACTCATTAGTTTGCTCATCAAATACGTCGTCTTTATAATTTTCAGAAATCACTTTTACCAAAATTGCTTCAAAAAATAGACAATGATTTTTTTTGTTCATTTGTTGCAAAAAAGCAATAAGTACTAGCAAAAAAATTAAGAACAATTAACACACAACAAAACATTTTTTTTTTGCCACAAAAAGGCCAAACAGGCCCCAACTCAGCACAGTGACTTTAGCATAAAAACGCATAAATCACTCTACTAAAAAGTAAAACGTTAGCGAAGATCTCCTTTTACATTTTCGTTGACTCCACTTGATTGCATTTCATAATTCTCACTTAAAAGTACTTGAATTGAGAGGGAGGAACTTAGGAGGAAAGCGGTTGATGGAGCGCGCGCCGATATCCAGCGAACATGAAAAATTGTCCTTCACAGAAGAAGGCTTAATTTCCCGCCTCAATTACTTTACACGGTGACCTAAATTTGTGATCCGATATTGATTTTTAGTGATTTATTCCCATTTTCCTTTTCCTTTGTTCTTTTGCCGCCTTAACTTCAAGATCGCTCGGAAATCAATGCCTCTTGATTTAAAATCCAATTTTTCTTTTAATCTTAAAATCGAATTAAGATTACTTTCAAGGTGAAAATTATTAAATTTAATTGAAATGATAATATTTTCTCGCTCTAATCGAATTTCATGATTGGTCCGGTAAGGTATCTGCGTCAAGTATGCAAATATCAACGTTAATTAATTGAACTACAGCACTTGAGCAACATTATCTGCAATATTCAATTCATGCTAAGTCCATTGTTTAGTCGTCTTCCAAGAATAGTGGCTATAGCCGTGTTGGCTTGGATTTCTACATACAATGTGCATATCGTTTTGTAACCAAGACAACCTCAAACTTCAAAGACCATAAAGCCTTTGACTAGGTATTGAATACCATATAATCAAAGCAGTAACGTTTACTATTCATACTAACTATTTGCAACGTTTATCTTAACATATCATCACGCCTTTCCCCCGAGGGAGCTGGCAGAGGTGTAATACAACATCAACACTTCGTCGGACGATATTCAGTCCCAAATGTGACAGGGGGCGAGCCTGTCGTCATACGCCACCGAGCTCTAGTCATGTAGCAAATGACATACAATACGCACATATGTTTACACAATGAACAAATTGGTGCGTGCCGTCGGCTGGGTTCTAACCCACTGCCTCTGGCTTGAGAAGCAGGCCTTCTCCAACTAGGCTGTCATCGCTTAAACAACGTTTATCATGTCAAGAAAAACTGAGATAGTCCTTTTTACGGCTGTTGACCTTTTACGGCAGTAGCTATACTTATCCAAAATGATAGTACGATCAGCAAGTCAATAGTCCAAGTTATAAATCGCACAAAAAACGCCAGTACTTTTGGCGCAAACAACGCAAACTTGCACTGAAATCTCAACTAAAACTGAACTGTCTCAGATAACTTTAAAGCAGAGTGTCATCCGCAGCGCGCAGATTACTCAACAGTATACATAAAAAGCTTTGGGCAGCTGCGGACGACAGTTCAGTCGTTCTTTCGGAAGTACGAGTACTTAGGTAAGGGCGGTTACACACCGTGATTTTGATTTTGCGTCGTTGGTAAAGTGCGACTGCACGAGGCGTGAATTGCTAGAACGTGCGATCGCATGGATACCTACGCATTTCTGCATCGATACATACCGTGTACCGGTGCACAGGTACTAACGTATCGATGCAGATGCTCGTTGTCGCTATCAACGAACGACTGTCATTTCAAAATATCCTTTGCCTCGCGGCTATATTGCGTTCGCATTGATACGTTTTCGCGATTACGTTTGTATCGATACAAGATCGTAGTTGCATCGATGTCGTATCGCGTTTGCGTCTACAGCTGCCATATGTATCGACAATTTGTTATGTACCAATACATTACTGCATTGAACCTAAATAGCTGTAGAAGCGGCGACTGTAGCACGGCGACTTAATGTAGCGCTGCAAAAAGTCGCCGTGGTACCGTGTGTACTCTTACTCCAAAGTTGCAGATGCACAACTTCGTCGAATGTAAACGACGCTGAGACCAGACCTCGGCAGGCGAGCGACAGAAGCCATTGTTTCACTAGATTTGCAGAAAGTTTCGTTTTTCCGCATAGCAATAAGGTTTAAAGTTTATTGCATCGGTTGTAAGTCGGTTTAAAAGTTGAAAACTTGCGGCTATCCTTGTTAATATTAGCATGGATATATGCATACATGACATAATAATATACTCCGCCAGATATAGCGTTCCGAGTTAAAAATAGTCACGTGGGCAACACCCAGTGACGTTTATCAATGCATAAGTAAGACCGAAATACTCATAAGTCGTGTACAACAAGTTCGAAAGAGAAGATGGCGATGACGAGTGACGTCATCCGGTGTTGACTCCCGGAACTCCAGACCTTATTTTTTGGATCATGTATGCATAGTACTGTCAATGATCTATCTATAGCAATCAGCTATGAATTTCATTGTATTATTGAAATGACGTAAGAGTACCGTTATGTAATTTACGAAAAGTGGTCAGTTACCGCGTCACTAGAATTAAAACTTTGATTAGTTGTATTAACTGTTACATATACCTACCAGTTACTTAAAAATCGCATTTTTGTAGCTGCCTTACTAATGATTGAAACTCTACACTTTAAATAAATGATAAGTACTTACCTCTGTATTCTTTGTTCTCAAAACAGGTAACATGCCATACCTACACAAAGTTAACCTACACGTTTCCACAAAGTTTAAAACGAAATATCACCTAACAAAATAAACTCTCCCATCCGTTCGCAGTTGACAATTCCATGATGCATCTGTATTTTCAACAACACAAAACGAATGTGCTCATAAAAGAAAACTGATAATCCCGCGGGAAGCAGGTTAACGTAACGTTGTTGAAATCGAGGGGGGCAGGGGGCAGGGGGCGCCACTGTGCCCCCTGCCCCCCTTGTAGACAGCTATGATTTAAGCAACTCTCGGATATTACAAATCTCCGTCTACTTAATTTATGTTTGGAAGTAGATTTAGCGCAGGTAGAGACGCGGACAAATCGTCTGTTTGGGTACCTCTAGTAGATGCTGGTAACACTAATGTCTCCTATTACTTAGTCGGTCGGCTTCATTTGTTTAGGGCGTCAAACAATGGAGCTAGCTTCTAATGGAAGTGGTGTCTAGTATTCTCGTAGACGTAGTTTCCCGTAGATTATATTCTGCAGTTTCGTTTCTATTTTTAACTGACTTCGCTGGCACTAGCTTCAAATAGATGAGTTGGTAGTGCTTATAATAATTATACTAATTGAGTTTTTGCTTTTGAGTGCTTATATGTGGTTTCCAAGTCGTTTTTTTTTATTTATTCTATTATAGCTGCGCCCCGCGGTTTCACCCGCGGTTAAAAAGTATCATATGTGCCATTTTAGACTATAATCTATCTCTGTGCCAAATGTCATTCAGATCTGTTCAGCCGTTCTGGCGTGAAAGATTAACAAACATCCATACATCCATCCATCCATCCTTACAAACTTTTGCGTTTATAATATTAGTAGGACATACTTGTTGATAAGGCAAGTCATAAGTGATGCGTTCTCTTTTTTAATAAAAATCGCATTACGTAATCGTAATACGATAACGTGGGAATTCTATCTTAATTACTCTCCATGCGAATTATCTAAAGGTTTCATAATTTTTTTTTTTTTCGAGGGGGTAAAAAATTGACAATAATAATGAACAGCTCCCAAATATAGCAATTTTATCCCATATCGTCTCTCAGAGAAAACTCAATACTCAGAGCTCGTCATAAGTAGGTACGCATGACTTGTTTTCATCATAAACATGTCGGAACTCCGAAAGATATCCGTTTCGCATCAGACATGGTTCTACGGCGTGGGTATAGCGGGCGAGGAGACTGAGACACCTCGCAAACTTAAATCAACTTTATTTGAATGGCCGACAATTAATTTACACAGTAGGTAGATTATAATTTGCCTCGATATAAATTGTGAACAAGGTATTCCACTTAGTAACGCGCACTGTTCACTCCTCAACGTCCCAACTCAAAGTGTGAAGTGTCCGCTCCTCGGAGCATTTCCGCGCACTTATACTAGCGCCCCCTCCACTCGCACTCTTTCGGACGGAACACGAATACCGCCGAACTATTGCCGCCCGCTGATTGGCTGCCTGACTCACGCGACATCTGGCCAACGACCAATCAGCGAACAGCGCACGTCACAAAGAGTTACACCAGAGCTGGCGCCACTTTACACAACTCTAGTTCACCAAAGCTATACTAGGTGGCGCTTAACTAAATAATTACAATATTTAAACTATGCGCCGACACGGCCGGACTGACATCCGCACGTCCTCGGGCGCTCTTTTTAATTATCTGTAACAAAAGACCATAGTTAGCACTTTTCCACCGCTCGTTCATTCTGACATAATCGGGACACAATTTCAAGCTACTGATGGTGTTCTCAATCTTGAACAAGGCACATAGGCGCACAACCACACAAAACTACTGACGCGACCAGAGCAGTGCAGACCGGATAACAGCGCCCCTTCGATGACCACCACAGTGATCCATTCGACCCGGGCCTGCATCCCTTCGACTCACTCTCTGTCCTCCTTGCGTCATCACATAGCCCGGATAACAGCCTCCAATCTACAACCCAGAGTACGTCTTGGCCCACTGCATCCTTTCGACTATCTCTCTACGCATTGACCCACCCTGTCCTCTTATCCAGAATTGAGCACACCATACAGTCTAAACCACTTCATACATTACTCAGCATGAAGTACTAAGTACAAAATAAGCGGTTAAGCCATGTTGGAGAATATCCCTACCTAGAATAACGGGTTCCGAAATACTGTTTGATGAGACAATGTGAAGTAACACATCAAGTTCGATACCCTCGATTTTAACATTGCTGAGAATTTGAGATTCGCATAAAATGGTCCCTTGACCTACCCCCGAAAGAAAGATCATTTCATTGCGCGCGGTACCAGAGAATTAAGAACATGTAGAACCACTATCAAATAAAAACGGAACGAGCTCACCCGATGACGTTGCCAGTGTGCTTCTTGCAGTTTGGTGGTCACAGATGTGGATCTCTTTAGCCACCTTCTCGGGACATGCTGGAGCGATGTGTCCCGGTTCGCCGCACACGAAGCAGGATCTCTTGTCAGCGCCTTCCTTTGATGTTGATGCAGGATTCTGATCAGCACGTGGTTTCTTGCAATCCACTTGTTTGTGTCCAATAGCGCTGCAACGGTGGCAGGACCCGCGAGGTGTCCGTGCGCGGGGGCTCGCGCGTCGCCAGTAGCGGCGTGCGTCTCCGGCCGGGCCGCACCGCCGCGCGCGCGCGCCGCTCCATGCCAGAAACAAATAGTGACGGATATAGCCACGTCGGGTAGTACCCATAAGTTCTTTTATAAATGTGTCTTGCAAATTTCCTTTGCACTCTTTCGAGTAACAAAACGAAACGCTTTGGTTCTAAGTCCCGTTCAACAAAGACCTGCCACACAGGCTGGAGCCACATGAGACAGTACCATGTAAATTAGTGCCACACAGGCTATTGCCACACAGGCTACTGCCACACAGGCCACCGCCACACAGGCCACCGCCACACAGGCCACCGCCACACAGGCCACCGCCACACAGGCCACAGCCACACAGGCCACCGCCACACAGGCCACCGCCACACAGGCCACCGCCACACAGGCCACTGTCCCACCGGCCACTGCCACTCAGGCTCAGTTTCACCAAAAGCATTGACACCCTGTTTGTGGGTATTTTTAAACCTACATACAACTCCAAAAGAAACCAATACTCTGGCAAAGATCGTCTACGATTATCAAACAAAATGAAAACTTCTCACCGGATTCAATTGCTACTCGTAAGTAAACAATGGCTGCTTCATAGTGCAGGCATAGACCGGATCTCGCACGTTGCCGCTGCCAATCTTGGTGTCCTCTTTCGATCAACGAGTGGCGATGTAACCTCGTTGCAGTAGTAACACGTAGGCGTCGACGTTTTGTTCGGTACACTGCTATCCTTCGTCTCTCGTTGTTTGTTAGCTGCGTCACATAGCATAGACTAGCTGTGACCAAACGCTGACGGGGCGAAGAAGACGTCTACTCGATGCTCGCTCTGCCATTGCCGCCTTGATGCACTTCATGCATCACGAAGAAACAGTCCGCACACTCCACAATAATAGCACGTCGGGGCGAATCAGCCATCTGTTCCTATGCCACTTCGCTTCCAGTGCACAGTTGTAGCCAGAGACGGAGCCATATCTTCTTGCTGTGGACGTTGTTCTTTATCCCACTTCTGATGTCGGAACTCCGAAAGATATCCGTTTCGCATCAGACATGGTTCTACGGCGTGGGTATAGCGGGCGAGGAGACTGAGACACCTCGCAAACTTAAATCAACTTTATTTGAATGGCCGACAATTAATTTACACAGTAGGTAGATTATAATTTGCCTCGATATAAATTGTGAACAAGGTATTCCACTTAGTAACGCGCACTGTTCACTCCTCAACGTCCCAACTCAAAGTGTGAAGTGTCCGCTCCTCGGAGCATTTCCGCGCACTTATACTAGCGCCCCCTCCACTCGCACTCTTTCGGACGGAACACGAATACCGCCGAACTATTGCCGCCCGCTGATTGGCTGCCTGACTCACGCGACATCTGGCCAACGACCAATCAGCGAACAGCGCACGTCACAAAGAGTTACACCAGAGCTGGCGCCACTTTACACAACTCTAGTTCACCAAAGCTATACTAGGTGGCGCTTAACTAAATAATTACAATATTTAAACTATGCGCCGACAAACATATTTTATTATAAATTTGTTTTTGTAACGGGATATACACTGATCATCCCCCGTAAAAGTTATTGTTGTACCTATAGATTCAGCATGGTTTTACACAGTACACATCTTAATTCGAGTCTAGGGGTAAGCTGAAAATCAGCCTTGCATACACTGATCTAGTTTACGCAGCTCAGTGCTGAACTTACACCCTTTGCCACCGTATTTATTTAACTATTGTATCTAATTATTTCTATTGTGTTTTTTTTTCTTTGGCAATAAATATATTTTCATTTCATTTCATTCATTTCATTTCAGTATTGTGTCTTTTTATTTCTTTTATATGTTTGAACTCGATCTAAAAATACAAAACACTGTGTAACTTTTCCGATGCTATACAAGGTTTTTTGCTAAGAGGGCAATATGTCAAAACAGTAACTGGCCTGTAGGCCTAAATGATCTTTTTAGTTTCATTTTATTTTCCATTCGCACTCAATGTATTTCAGTATAAATCTGATATTTGCATTTCTCGCAATTAAATAAACGACTGGGTGCTAAAATATGAAATATCAACAAAAAAAAGCCATGATTGTAAAATGTAAAATAAGCTCTAATTTCACAACACATTAATTCTCTGTGGCGAATGAAACGATCTCTGACCGAGAGCGGAATACCTTGTGTCTGTATTCATTCATTCATTCTCATAACGATTCAGTCTTCAATGAGTGATTTGTGCTCACAGTTAAACGTAATAATTATTCATTTTAATTTAGCGTAAAATAATAAGAGTCAACTGGGGCAAATGCGTCTGTGGGGCAATTGCGTCTTTCGATAATAACTGACTAACCCTTCACAAATTAGGCAATTAACGCCATCTTGTACATATTATACTAGCAACTAATGATAGAAAAAAGATGTGCGGGGAGTACTGCGACTTATTTCTTACGCTATAATTTTTATTTAGTTATTTCTTACTTTATTATTATTTAAGATAATGCTCGCTCGGCGTACCCTCACTATGGCCCAGCGACAAAACATCTGAACTTTACATCGCTCTACACTCGGTTCTCGTTGCTCTACTTTATCATACATACATATATAAATATCGTCACGCCTTTCCCCCGAGGGGCTGGCAGAGGTGTAATACAACACCCACACTTCGCCGGATATTCAGTCCTCTCGCCATACACCGGGCTCCAGTCATGTAGCAGATGACATACAATGCGCACATATGTTCACACAATGAACCAATTGGTGCGTGCCGTCGGCTGGGTTTGAACCCGCTCCATCTGGCTTAAGAGGCGGGCCTTCTCCAGCTAGGCTATCATCGCTCTACTTTATCGACATCGAAAAAAAACTGTTTACTCGCCACTCGCTTATCGCTGGCGATCGGACAATTTCCTTAGACACATGAATCTGATACAATTTGCTTTTAATAAGGCAATCAACTGATCATCGACACAAAGCCGATCGTCAGATGCCTGCGGGCCATAAAATATCCCATTTGCTTACAAATCCCGTACGATAACCTCGTAGATAAAGTGCGGGATTATGTGCTGGGTGTGGAAGCGCATTATTTCTTTATAGTCTGTACTTTCAGAGAATTGCGCAACCAACAAGGCTTACTAATTGTAACGTGGTGGAAAAAAAAATAATAATAATAAATAATTTAATTTAATATTTAATATTTAATATTTAATATTTAATATTTAATATTTAATAAAGGTAAAAGTTAGGTTGAGGTGAAAAGTGGTCCACGTTATCGGGGGGGAGATGGGACAAAAGGAGAAATGGTGGCAAATGAAACTTTTGCACCTGTATTAAAGAGCTTGAAGAGCTGAAGCTAACTGTACCTTTGAGGAAGGTGTCGCAGCTACCTAAGCGAACAAAAACAAAATTAAACCTGGATAAGCTTAAGTCGATAAGAACAAAGACCTCTGTTACCAAAGACCGTATTGTTGTTTATCTGTGAGTTGCTGTGTGAGAACAAAATTAAAAGATTTGTTTTTAAGGTTAAATCAAAACTATTTATTGGTCGGAACCATAATTACTTAAAGTACATGCAATTTTCTTAAATTTAAAGCGAGTATTCTTACTCTGTAATGACCAGAAGGGTCTTAAGCTTAAAATTCTACAACCTTAATCGCTATAGAGTTAAATACTATTTAATACTATATTTTAACACACTTAAATTGAAGCGAACCTATTAAAACCAAATCGCTTAGAATGTAGTTATGAAATTACAGCTCTGGTGCTAATACTGTCTGTAATATTAAAGTAATATAAACTAATGTGATTCTAAATGTTAATTCACAATCAATGCTAGTAAATCGGTAGCTAAGCGATTTACTAGAACAACAAAAGGTATTTCTATTCAAAACTTATGTTCACTAAAGCGCAGATCATACAGTGAAAACGAGGACTGTCTCATACGTCTACACTCTGTCCAGAAGGCTTGAAATTGTGAAAATTAGTAGAATAATATGACCATACCTGTCATAGAGAAAGTAACCTTGTGGCTATGACTTTTGAACAAAATAAAGGGGTTACTTGTGAATCCATGGATAAGTTGCGTGTGGTACTTGCTTTCACGACGCAGCAGGTACGCTTGGAGGTTAACATCCGCAAGTGGATACAATGGTGTATGCTTGCCGGTAAGCAACGTGGCTTGGGTCCGCAAGTGGGAAGAAAAAAAATGACATGCAGTGCAGTTACATCTGCAGGAATCGGGGTGCCGTAGTCATTGCCAGTTCGTCAGTGGGGAATTGATCAATCCGGGCAGAAGAGGCTATGGACAAAAAGACGACAGAATCAGAATCACGTTTCTCCCTTACCGGGAAAATTCTGAGATCAACTTTTATCACAACAATTTGAAATGATTGCTTCATTCCATCACAAAACTAACCTTTTACGCCTCTTTTTAAATGCTTCCGCTCTAAGGCAGAAGAAGGTCCGGAGCACCACGCCTCTCAGCAAAAGCTCGTCAAAAAGGAAAGACATCTTTGTCGCGTTTCAAGTAGCTTTTCGAAAATGCCATTCAAAAAAGCAAAATCATTTCTGTCACTTTGGAACCGTTTCGACTCACGCATCCACGTATGACGTCACCACACTTAATCCACTACGTCTTGTACGCAAAACTATTTTTTATTTACGTTCCATTTTCCCAACAAGGTTATGTAAAATAATCCAGATAAAAAATAGATAGAAAATAGATAATTTCATTCTCCTATCTTTTTTTTTTTATTATTTGACTTGATCCGTCGGACGGAAATGTGAAACGGATGACAGCAACATGCTAACTGTCACTGTCAGTGTCTAATAACTTACATGACTTCAAAGTCATTGCTCAATACCGTAAATAAAAATAAAATCATATTTGTTATTTAATGTCGAAGACAATTAAATATCAACAAAAAATGCAAAAATGAATGTTTAAGTGTCGTGCAACGAAAAAATGTATTGTAAGTAAGTAGCTACGCTACAATACCCCCGTTTTCGGATAAAGAGGTTAACGTAGTTAACCGTAAAAACAGCAGGAGTAACCGGAAAAAAAAAGAAAGACGTTTAACTGCACTGCCGCAACCAAAAATATGACAAAAGGCCATACCTCCGAAAACGAAGAAAAAATTGTTAGCAGACAATTTCTGTTACAAATTTAACTCGCGGATCGATTAGATTGACAACACTTTTTTAAGACTAGTATTTATCGTTCTTTCATCACCAGTCGTTACTATTTATTAATGTTATCCACGCAAATCCTTTCACTCTGCAAATTTCATCTTATTCTCGCCTTCCGATACCCTTTTCACACGACTTTCATAGCAATCTCTCATTCTGTCCACTACAATTCTCACACATTCATCTCTTCAAACCAAGAAACCCTCATTCACTAAATTCAACCTAATCTGCCGTAGAGTAAAATTAAAATCTAAGAAAATTGGCTTGCTAATACTAAGTTACACGACTTTAAATAGTGTATTACTATTGTGCTAACATAAATCTAAATAACTAAGCACGAAGGATATCCTTCGCGTGAAATTTACCAATTGAACCTGATCCTAATTCACGAAGCTCATAGACAACGCTTGATAACTTTTTCTCGACCTTGCACTTGACGAATTTAGGAGCTAGTTTCGCAGAGAAGAACTTTGCCGCATTTGACTGGACAAAGTTTCTGCGCCATACTATATCGCCTTCCTTTGCATCAAAGTATCGTCGTCTCAAGTTATAATGTTGCGCATTTTTCTGATAAGCTTGTGTCAAAGCATCATCTACCTTAACAAATATGTCTGCTAGCTCAGTTAATGCCGCTGCTGCCTTATCCCTATCGCCTATCGTGACATCATCAACGGAAGCTGGTAAATCCTTCAAAATAGTATGGAATGTACCGTCCATGATAATTTCTCGACCTGTCGCAAGGAAATAAGGGGTGTATCCCGTGGCTAAGTTAACTGTACTGTTCAGAGACAGTTGGATTTGTTGAAGGTATTTGGACCAGTTTCTTTGATCTTGATCCACTAAAATAGACAAACTAACTTCAACTGTCTTGTTATATCGCTCAATTGTATTTGACTGAGGCGCATAATGTGCGCTGAAAAATATTTTAGGGACCGAAAACCTGTCACAAAAACTCTTAAAAGGTTTACTTTTAAATATCGACGCGTTGTCGCAAATTATAATAGCTGGTGTACCCCATTTAAGAAAGATTTCCTTTTCTAAAAATGACGTGACCGTCTGAGTGGTCGCCGTACGAAGAGGATGGAGCCAAACGTATTTGGAAAAAACGTCAACCACCGACAAGATGTAAACGTGGCCGGAGTACGCCTTTGGCAAGGGACCGATAATGTCGATAGACAGCGTGTGTAAAGGAGAATCAACTTTTTTCTGATTTGTCATGAGCCCATTTGGTGCCAAATTAGAATGTTTGTAAGCTTTACATTTTTCGCACTTTGTGACCAAGGCTTTGACATCATTAAACATATCTTTCCAGTAGTAATGGTCTCGTATTTTAAGATAAGTTTTCTGAATTCCTGGATGTACACAACAAAAAGAGTCATGATTTTCCTTCACACAAGATTCCACTAACTCCCTTGGCAAAACCAATTTCCAATTAACGCTTTGAAGATTTGAGTTTGACTTACTAAATCTGTACAAACGATTGTCTTTAATTTGAAAATTTTTGAAATTCGTGGGTGTTGTCTGACAACCCTTAAAAATTTTGTTGTACCACTCGTCATTGGTTGATTGAATACCGCCATCATAAGTTATTGCATCGATGGAAATTCTCGATAAGGCATCGGGGACTACATTGAGTTTACCGGCTTTATGACAAATATTGAAGTTAAATGACGATATTTGCATCGCCCATCTTGCTAATCGACCTGATGGATTGTTAAGGGATTTTAACCACTTTAAGCTCATATGATCGGTAATAACAGTAAACTTAGTGCCTTCTATATACGCACGAAAATGGTTGATCGAATCTACTACCGCCAACAATTCTCGCTCTGTCGTGCTGTAATTTCTTTCGGCTTTCGACAGCAAGCGCGAATGAAATGCTACTGGACGCTCGATTCCCTCAACGTCTTGCGTCAGAACGCTACCAATACCTACAGAAGATGCATCGCAGTGAAGAACAAATGGCTGCGTAAAATCTGGTGACGCCAGAACTGGTGCTGTTATCAATGCTCGCTTGAGAGTGTTAAATGACCCTTCTGCTGCTTCTGACCAGTCGACGCCATCGCTGCCTTTCCGCTTCCCTACCAACGCAGTCATCGGTGCAATAATTGTCGAAAAATCCTGAACAAATCTCCGATAATACGAGCAGAGCCCAATGAAACCTCGCAGCTGCTTTGCCGTTTTGGGGCGGGGAAAATTTTGAATACAGCTTAGCTTTTCTGGGTCTGTGCGCAATCCTTCTGTATTGATGATGTAGCCCAAATACTTAAGCTCTCCCTTACAAAAATCACACTTTTTGAGGTTGACGGTAAGACCAGCATCTTTAAGTGCTTTGCAAACAGCAGAAAGAATGGTCACGTGATCAGAAAACGACTCTGTGGCAATTAAAAGGTCATCAACGTAACAAAAGACCTTACCGTCAAATTTGTGTTGAAACAAGGAGTCTACCAATCTCTGAAGTTCCGCACCAGCATTAGAAAGTCCAAAAGGCATTCGCCTAAACTCAAATAAACCACGATTCGGTACAACGAAGGCTGTTTTCTCGCACGAGTTGCCTTTTCCATCGCCGCCATCTTGATTTGACAGAGCAATTTGCCAAAATGAAGAAGATAAATCGATTGAGGACAAATAATGAACACCGCGCAAGTTGTCAAGAATCGAGTTGATATAAGGAAGTGGATAAGAATCTTTGACAGTGGCGTCATTGAGCTTCCGAGCATCCAAACAAAATCTCCATGAGCCATCCTTCTTAGGTATCATTACCACTGGGCTAGACCATGGGGATCTTGATGGAGCTATGACACCAAGTTTCAGCATCTCATCAACCTCTTTATTCAACGCTGACAACTTCGCTGGAGACAATGGGTAATATCGCTGTTTAATTGGTTCGCCTGTAGTAACGATTTTATGAGTTACCAGGTGAGTTTTACCTAAACCCTTTTTATCCGAAGAAATCGATTCAAAACCCTTAATAACTTTTTGTAAACAAGCAGACTGCTCGTGCGTAAGGTCGTCTCTCGGAACTAACGCCTTAATTTCACAAAACTCCGTGCGTGAAGTAACATCGGCGGAGTTACCTCTCCTAAGTACATCTCCAAACTTAAAAATATCGATTAAACCAAAAGTATCGGCAAAATCCATGCCGCATAAAAGTTTGTGATGGATCGCAGGGCATACCAAAAATGTAAAGTCAGTTGTAATGCCGTTGCACGTAATTGGCAACTGCATTGTGCCTATCACATCAATCTGTGATAAGTCAGCCAAATAAACCGTTGACTTTGTACGATTGAGTCTAAATCCTAATTTCTCAAAATGTTTGTGCTTTTGTGCACCTAATACTGATAAATGTGCCCCTGGATCAAGTAACGCTTCAAAACTGTTATCTAATACTTCAAATTTTACAAACAAACGTGAATCTCCAACAAACGATGAAATTTCCGGAATCGGAAACGTTTGTTTAGAGGAAGCTGTACTCTGGGGCTTAACTAGTTTTTTTTATCTAACGACGAGGAATGCGAACCATTATTGCACTTGGAGCAATTTTTCGTTAGCACATCTTTGGCTCCGCACTTAAAACATAAGATGCCTGGCACCGACCTACATACCTTGTAACTGTGACCTTTCTTCTTACATTTAAGGCATGTAAGATTGTTGCTCGTGTGCGAAGTCGCAGGTGCACTGTTTACAGCATTGATCTCGCGTTTCGGTTTTGAGTTTAAAACGCCAGAGTACGCCTCAAAATTTTTAGTAATGTTGATCAATTGATCAAAAGAGGTTATATCGTTGATTGCTAACAGTTGTGCGTACGAACTAAGCATGTTGTGTTTGACAATTTCTAATAAATTTGCCTCTAAAATAGGATACGCTAGTCTTGCGTTTAAATCTTGTATATCTAAAATGTAAAATGCTACAGATTGACCAGGCAATTGCTTGCGTTCTCTAATTTGTTTCTCTATGTTGTAGCTATAGTCTTTAGTTTGAAAGTACTTTTGAAACTCAAACTTTACGTCGTCCCACGACCGTAATCGACGACTAACCGTTCTGAAAAATTTCAGAGCTGTACCAGACAAGAGCTCTGAAAACCCACGTACTAATGTAACGTCATCAATCTGTCGTGCAAGTCGGGTTTCATTCACTCTCAGTAAAAATTCGTCAACGTCCGTTTCTCCGTTAAACTTAATATTAAGCGACGATAAATTCAAGGATTTGTAATATATCGCAGCTCCGTGCGGAGTGTCCGCTAATGAATGACTTTGTTGTGCATGAGCGTGAGCGCTTGGCTCATACGTGTTATGATGTGATTGTTCATGACCATACGTACTAGTTTTAAAAAACTTTGTTGGTGGAAGTTCGACATTAGTATGTACTATCGGACGCGTTGCAGCAAGTGTGACAACGTCAGTAGTGGCGTGTGCGTGAGACGTAAGTGGTGGTATTGTCACATAAGCAGAGTGACCCTGTGTTGGAAACGAAACAGCTGTCACTAAATGTTCAGAAATAAAATTTGGATTCAAGCGTCGTTGTGTGTTAAGCGTATCAATTGGAATATGAACTTCCCGTTGTCCCGCAGGACTCAAATGTACATGTGGAGTACCAACTGAAGACACATGTCGAGAACGGGTGGGTGAGACAAACGTGGCCTCATCATCGGAGAGTGTTCCAGAATGAACAGACATGTTTCAGTTTTAAATTTGAGTAATTTTAGACAGAGAGTGTAGTTTAACACAATAGCAGGTGTAATAACCTATAAATCGTTCTTAAACTTAAAACAATTCACCGTTAAATTGCTTAAAAACTAAATTTTCAAAATTATTTTTTTTAATTAATAATTTTGCCTTCACAAAACAACTCCAAATACTAAAAAAATTCGGGCGCCATTGTAACGTGGTGGAAAAAAAAAATAAATAATAATAAATAATTTAATTTAATATTTAATATTTAATATTTAATATTTAATAAAGGTAAAAGTTAGGTTGAGGTGAAAAGTGGTCCACGTTATCGGGGGGGAGATGGGACAAAAGGAGAAATGGTGGCAAATGAAACTTTTGCACCTGTATTAAAGAGCTTGAAGAGCTGAAGCTAACTGTACCTTTGAGGAAGGTGTCGCAGCTACCTAAGCGAACAAAAACAAAATTAAACCTGGATAAGCTTAAGTCGATAAGAACAAAGACCTCTGTTACCAAAGACCGTATTGTTGTTTATCTGTGAGTTGCTGTGTGAGAACAAAATTAAAAGATTTGTTTTTAAGGTTAAATCAAAACTATTTATTGGTCGGAACCATAATTACTTAAAGTACATGCAATTTTCTTAAATTTAAAGCGAGTATTCTTA
Organism: Peribatodes rhomboidaria; assembly: GCA_911728515.1. Classification (NCBI taxonomy): domain Eukaryota; kingdom Metazoa; phylum Arthropoda; class Insecta; order Lepidoptera; family Geometridae; genus Peribatodes; species Peribatodes rhomboidaria. The sequence goes on along the minus strand of OU452168.1, from coordinate 15,358,887 downwards.
CTCTGTAATGACCAGAAGGGTCTTAAGCTTAAAATTCTACAACCTTAATCGCTATAGAGTTAAATACTATTTAATACTATATTTTAACACACTTAAATTGAAGCGAACCTATTAAAACCAAATCGCTTAGAATGTAGTTATGAAATTACAGCTCTGGTGCTAATACTGTCTGTAATATTAAAGTAATATAAACTAATGTGATTCTAAATGTTAATTCACAATCAATGCTAGTAAATCGGTAGCTAAGCGATTTACTAGAACAACAAAAGGTATTTCTATTCAAAACTTATGTTCACTAAAGCGCAGATCATACAGTGAAAACGAGGACTGTCTCATACGTCTACACTCTGTCCAGAAGGCTTGAAATTGTGAAAATTAGTAGAATAATATGACCATACCTGTCATAGAGAAAGTAACCTTGTGGCTATGACTTTTGAACAAAATAAAGGGGTTACTTGTGAATCCATGGATAAGTTGCGTGTGGTACTTGCTTTCACGACGCAGCAGGTACGCTTGGAGGTTAACATCCGCAAGTGGATACAATGGTGTATGCTTGCCGGTAAGCAACGTGGCTTGGGTCCGCAAGTGGGAAGAAAAAAAATGACATGCAGTGCAGTTACATCTGCAGGAATCGGGGTGCCGTAGTCATTGCCAGTTCGTCAGTGGGGAATTGATCAATCCGGGCAGAAGAGGCTATGGACAAAAAGACGACAGAATCAGAATCACGTTTCTCCCTTACCGGGAAAATTCTGAGATCAACTTTTATCACAACAATTTGAAATGATTGCTTCATTCCATCACAAAACTAACCTTTTACGCCTCTTTTTAAATGCTTCCGCTCTAAGGCAGAAGAAGGTCCGGAGCACCACGCCTCTCAGCAAAAGCTCGTCAAAAAGGAAAGACATCTTTGTCGCGTTTCAAGTAGCTTTTCGAAAATGCCATTCAAAAAAGCAAAATCATTTCTGTCACTTTGGAACCGTTTCGACTCACGCATCCACGTATGACGTCACCACACTTAATCCACTACGTCTTGTACGCAAAACTATTTTTTATTTACGTTCCATTTTCCCAACAAGGTTATGTAAAATAATCCAGATAAAAAATAGATAGAAAATAGATAATTTCATTCTCCTATCTTTTTTTTTTTATTATTTGACTTGATCCGTCGGACGGAAATGTGAAACGGATGACAGCAACATGCTAACTGTCACTGTCAGTGTCTAATAACTTACATGACTTCAAAGTCATTGCTCAATACCGTAAATAAAAATAAAATCATATTTGTTATTTAATGTCGAAGACAATTAAATATCAACAAAAAATGCAAAAATGAATGTTTAAGTGTCGTGCAACGAAAAAATGTATTGTAAGTAAGTAGCTACGCTACATAATAAAAATGTTGATTAGAACGCAAGTTAAAAAAAACTGTTTCTGCAGACGCAGCGCTGAAGTAACATGGTTTCACAGAATACTCCCTATTACATAGAGCACATCCTACTAATATTATAAACGCGAAAGTTTGTATGTATGGATGTTTGTTACTCTTTCACGCCAGAACGGCTGAACAGATCTGGATGAAATTTGGCACTGAGATAGATTAAAGTCTAGAATAACACATAGGATACTTTTTAACCGCGGGTGAAACCGCAGGGCGCAGCTAGTGGTTTATAATACTAAATTGCTACCCGCGGTTTCACCGGATTTATCTACATTCTCTACAGTCTACACGAATAATATTTAATATGTGTTATTATTAATAAATTACTTATTTTATTTAATCACACTCATATTAGATAGGCGAAAGTTTGTGAGTGTGTAAGTGTGTGTGTTTGTTATTTCTTCACGCTCAAACGGATTGGCGTATTTCGATGAAATTTGGTATGGAAATAGCTTATACTCTGGATTTACACATGGGCTACTTTTAACTGCGGGTAAATCTACGAAACGCAGCTAGTCCTAACTAATAATACTATACAAAAGAATGATTTGTATTTTATATTTTTGTAAAACGAATTAACTCAAAAACTACTGGTCCGATTTACAAAATTTATTTTACTATTAGAAAGCAACCTTATTCCTGAGTGACATAGTCTATAAAACGGTAGCAACGCCACGGGCAATCCAGCTATTCGTTGATGAAGATAATGGGAGAGTACCACAAAGTACTAATAATAGCACACCTCAAACGGAAACCTTGCTCCATGGCTCTCCGCTTGATTTCGCTCATTTTCAAACTCAAAAGTTATATTTACTTGAATTACTTTCCTGCAAAATTGTATGAAGATCGAATTAATTTACTCAATATATCGTTGGACAACCAATGCTGAAAAGACTCATCAGTCTGTAGACTCTTGAGACCTCGCATCGCTACGTCACTAAAAATCAGTGGACACTGACTCTAGTCAATACGCTATTTAAGTGTTCTATTTTCGCCATACGGCTTTTATCTTGCTGCGGAAATCCATCCATTCAAATGTACCTAGTATATAGCAATTTCCACATAAAACTCCAACTTATCACTGCTTACTCGTATCTACAAATAAACAAAGCAAAAGTTCGTCAGCGTGGGAAGTATAAATCGCTACAATTCCAGTTGCGGTTACGTAAGTCCAGCAGGTGGAATAAAATCGCGTTGCTCTTTGGCGAGTTCCAAACAACAACACTTACGGCTAAATGCGTTGCAGCCACCGCTATTATGGCAAAAATTTACACGTCTGCCTTAGTACGGCCCTGTTACGTAACAGCTGAAATAGTGTTTTCTTTTGCCAGAATTGCGGCTGTCTTCTGTAGTGGTGTGAAAGCTGTTTATTTATAATTCTTGTCTAGGCATCAATGTTTTATGTTTAGATACTTTTTTATTTCACTTATGTTTATAGCTGGGGCTACATTAGCGCGAGGTAATTCGTGTCACGTTGCTAAAATCATAGTTATCGGTTATCGGCGATGTTCTTGTCGATATTAGCGTTCAACTCGTCGCTTTTCAGCGAAGTTGACGTGGGCGCTGTTTCGCCCGATACATCGCTGAATGACGAACTAACTGGCTACACCAGTCGCGATAGCTTGAATTATCGCCGAAGGCCGCTAATGTAGCCGTGGGATAATAATGGTTTATTTATTTTTGTTATTCTAATGGTTACACCTATTAGTACTTGTATGTTTTAAGAGAGTTTCGTACTGATTATGAACTAAAAATGACAGGCCAATATTATAGTGACAGGACAGGCAAGTCTCACACTAGCGTTGCATAATACATTTTGTTCGTTTAGGGGGTAACGATTCGCCGCTATTTTTTTCGATGCAAGGTTTTCCAGTCCTAGACATATGATTTAGCAAAGAGTTTTACCCCGTATTATGATAAGGTTTTATTTTTATCAGGTAAAACTAGAAAAGATAAGATGCAACCCTATACGACAGGGGTGGCGACGACGGCGCGGCGGAGCCGGCGCGGCGGGACGCGCAAATCCAATAACACCTGCACTCAACACGTTTGCTTCTTTGCCTTTACCTTACACACCCTCTCTTCCACAGTAAAGGCAGAGCCACACACCAGGTAGCACGCTGCTTGAAAATTAGCTGTAATTCAACCCACGTCAGTACTTAGTTTATCTCGTACTTAATTTTTTCTAATGCTCCACTGGTTATCAACCAATTCTAACAAAAACAAACAGGTGTTAAGTTAATACTGCCTCGGTGGCTCACTTGGTGGTGAACCTGCCTTCTGAGCGTGGGGGCGTGGGTTCGATTCCCACCTAGGGCAAACATTCATGTGATGAACATTAGTGTTTGTTCTATGTTATGATTTAAAACACGGGAAATTACTCACGTACGATTCAGTCGATTATTCCGACTATAGTTTCAACCGCATTCGGCGGTCTTCATCAGGGCGAGTGCGCGCGCGCGGCTGCGTCTCGCATAGCACTGCGGGCCGCCGCGCGGCGCGCACGTGATGACAGTTGCTCGGGTACGAGGGTGGGGGCGCGTAGAGTAGTGTTTTGTTCTATGTATTGGTGGTAATATCTATTTAAGTATGTATTTCAAAATATCTAAGTATGTATATCAGTCTCTGGCAGCCATAGTACAAGCTTTGCTTGGTTTGGTGTCAGGCGATCGAGTGTGGAAGTGTCCGGAATTTATTTATTTACTTAAGTAAGTGCAGATATTTATTTTCATTATTCATTCTCATTTTGAAAGCACGAAATCTAATTTGCGTATTACAGTGCCTTCATTGGTATTAAATATTAACATCACTAAAAAAAATCGAGACATTTTTCAACACGGTCGTCTGACCCTAAACTTTGCAAAGCTTGTACTATGGCTGCCAGAGACTGATTATTTATATTTTTAAATACATACTTAAATAGATATCAACACCCAGACATAGAACAAACACAAATGTTCGTCACATGAATGTTTGGTCTAGGTGGGAATCGAACTCACGCCCCCAAGCTCAGAAGGCAGGTTCCGAGGCAGCCATGCACCGAGGCAGTAAAAGTAAGACAAGGCTAAAAAAATTGAATAAGCTTCCTGAAATTCAAATATGCGTTGCTACCCTGGCTTTACGCTTACATATTCACCCCTACGTAAACGCACCCTCACTCGTACCCACACAAAACACTACCTAGTCTTGCGGCGGGTAAACACAATGTGGGCCAATCTGAATAACAAGGTCAAACTTATACTGCCGGGAATGTCGAGGAATTATTTCAAAAGACTTCTTTGAATATTGTGATATGACCTGAAAAATTAGCCCGATCCTAATCTGCACCTTGCTTGGAATACTTTCTCAATACATTGTAGATACATAGACCGTGAAATGTTGAAGCCAACGCCAACGGCGCTCATGTAAACCAACACGGCATAAAAAAAAGTTTTTTGAGTCGTGTTGGTTCTCATTAGCGCAGTTGGCGTCGTTTGTGTTGTTTACGTATTTCGGACCACACCCGTAACATTTATGTAGTACTAGCTGTTACCCGCGAATTCGTTTGCGTTTATTCAGAAAATATGATCCACAAACCTTCCTCGATATACTGTAATTATTTATCAAATTTCATCAAGGTCCGTTCAGCCGTGAAAGCCTACAAACAGACAGACAGAGTAACTTTCGATTTTATAATATTAATGGGGAAATGTAGATGTGGATGTTTATTCTAGAAACGTAGCAACGTAGAAGCGTAGTAAGATACGGATTTGACTGTTTATGTTTAGCATAGTAATGGTAGCGATTTCGATGTAAATTTACTGAAGGAAACTTAGCGCTACATTTTACTAATAGAAACACAAAAAAGAGACGGCATGAATTTTAGAGCTGTCAAATAAGTAGGAGCTTAGTTTTCCATAGAAGTTTAGTCAGGTAATAAGCGAATCCTGACAAAAAATTAGTGGTGAGTGTCGCTTTAACTAGTTTGAAAGCACTAACTTTCATACTGTCTCTTTCTTTCGTTTCTATTATGTAGTAAGTACTGTAAGATAGCGATAGCACAAAGTTTCGTTTAGTGAGTTGACAATAGAATTGAGCCATGTAATATCAAATAATAATGTACTATCAAATAGACTGAAATGCAGAAACCTAGACCATGACACTATTTATTATACCTATCCGTTTGTCCCTTATTTTGAATTAAGATTTATTTATCTATTTGTCTATGCCTTTATAAAATCAGTATAAAAGTATGGATTTAGTAAACTTTTATCCCAGTACCCGCCAGCAAAGATCGCCCTGTGCCATATTTCAATGGCAACCTCCCGGCATTAATTAGAGTGGTTGTTGTAGCGAGTTACCGGCTCCGCGGGAATTACCCCGAACGATATTAATTAGACAGCGTCTCGAGATATTTTTGTCGGCAAGTAATTTATGCGGCAGTTAAACAAATTAACGTGTAGTTAGCGCCTACGCGGCGGATGCGCCGGCCGGGGGAACGTTACGCAAAAACAACAACTTGGCACGCCATTGCGAACGAATTTATTCCTTATCTGCTGCTTTTCTTCCTCAAGAAAACAAAAGATTGCTTTCTCCCAACAATTTAAGTCTTCCAAGTTGGTTGAGGAAAAATAAACAGTCATAAACATGCCAACATCAAGGCTTCTTCAAAAACCGGAAAGCGGTCCCTATATGGAATAGTCCCTGGAGTACGGTCAAATAACTGAAAATTCGATAAACCCTGTCTTCAAAGACATTCCAATATAAGTTATTTCCCTTACAAGTAGATCAAAAAGAGGGAATTGCCTCAATATCCTGAACTACAGCCGTACCTGTCGCCCCCACTCCCACGACGGAAATCGGAAATCATTCCATATCGAATTGAAAGCGGCGGCTCCGTGAAATAAAACTATAGCCGTTACGTTTTATACGAGTCACACGCCACACCACGGCGTCCTACTCTACACGATGCCACGCCACGCGCCGCCAGCGGAGTGCAAACTACAGAGGGAAAAGAAAATGGATGCAATTTATGTCGTCTCCTGTAGGGCGACGGGATCGCTGCGGGACGCGGCGCGACCCGCTGCGAACTTTACGACGCTTGTTACAGAAGGCATAAGGTTTGATTCCGCATGTCCCGGCGGTAAATGAGCGATGGCAGTATTAGGCGGATTTAGAGGAAAACACGGAGACGTCGTGACGCAGCGCTACATGGAGCCAATAGCGCTGCAAGGTTTATTTTTATTCAAGTTGTGGTGAAAAACGGCCCTGGCGGGATAGGAGTAAGATGCGGTTGAATAGAACGCCTATTATTTGGTGGGGAACAGTGACGATTGTATTTGACGTGTTTAGCTTTAGTATCATAAATAACGAATATTTTTTTTTATTCACAGTTAAATTGTTTTCGTGTTCAACACATACATTAACTGTGAGATATCCCTAAACCAAAACTTTAATTCAAAATTATTATTGCTGAAATTGAAGTCAGCTTGACTTCGTTGTATGTAATGCTGTCATAAAACAAGCGGTCGTATACAGACCACCCGAGATCGGTGGGTAGCTAGAAAATAAGCAAGATGGGCGCATAGCGTGTGCGACAGTGCAGTTGGTATGCTGGACGAGTAGCGTAGTAGCGAGAGCGACGGTAGAGTGGTAGAGCGGTGAATAGTTTGACGAGCACCTTTCGCAGCAAACCTCACTAGCAACACGGGTTGACGCCTCTTCGGCTAACTTGAGAGGCAATACGCAAGGCGGCAAACGGACAGCTCGCAGGACGGTTTATGCTCCGATATATATCACGCGTCGCCGACAGCAGAGAGCCATTAGTTACCAACTTGCGACACCAGAACTACGAGTACAGGTGTTTAAAATAAACGCTACCACTTCACAACCAAACTGCACTTGTGTTGCAATTTGTTCTCTAAGTTACTCGTGACGTTTGAGACGTGTCTAAACCAGGATAAGGCTGCATTTCCACCAGACATGGAATTGAATGGAATGGATGCATGCGTAGCGACGCTGTGAAATAGTGCGCAGATGATCGGTCCGGGCATGTGTATCCGACTCCATTACACATTTACGTCTAACAAACTTCGTCTAGTGCCGTAAAGTTTCCTGCTCACATTTCGCATGTTTTGTATAAACAAAAACATCGGTCCGCTAAGCCATTTCCACAGGATCTAGACTGAGAAGGACTGAGGCTAGGTAAATGTAGCAATTCTATTGGATATTGGTTCTTAACATTACATTCCTCGCTACGCATCCTCGCACATCTCTGGTGAAGATGCAGCCCTAAGAGAGAAAGACAGCTGCATTTAAAAACAACTGTCTTGCTCATGTCTATCGATAAATCTATTCTGTAGCGTAGCTAGTTCATTAATCTGCTCGAAATACTTTTATCCTGTTCAACTAGATTTATTGGGTGCCCGAGATACAGGCTTTGCTACCTAGTTTCCAAACTAGGAGTTAAGAGCCCGGAGTTAAGATTTTATTCTGTTTGCGTGTGTTTTTATTCTTTGTTTTACTGTTTTAGTGTTAGGTATAGGGCTTAGCAGAACAACCTGATCGTTAAAGAGTAGAAGGGTTCCTTTAGCAAATCTTCACACGGCTAAACGAATTAGACAAAATTGCCACGTAGATTAATTATAATTTAAATTAGCTCAAGCTATTTTTTTAATTGCGGGTAACACCGCTGGGAGCAGCTAGTAAAAATATTTCTAAAGTTTACACGTTTTCTTTGTGCTATAAAATAAAAGTACCTGGATGACCGA